>OY728152.1:742063561-744563561 GCA_963277665.1 Viscum album
TAATAAGGATATTCTCTCATCGCCTCCATACACAATCCTGTTCGAACCCATAACCGTCCAACGAAATAGAGAGAGTTCCCACTACCTAGAGACCATCCTTATGGTGTCTTCCATCCATATATGCTTTCTCTCAAAACTGATTCCTCCATGTTAGATTACTATTTTTTTATTCGATAAATTTGAAAGTGTATAATATATGTCGATTTCATAGTTACTTGATATTGATAGTCCTGAACATCTGGTGGCATGTCTAAAAAGAGGGACACCAATCCCCACACATCAACAAATTACCATATTGCCTATGTCTCCATGTTTTAGCTAATTTAATCGAAAACAATATTTTCCTTTCCTGATGTATAATTCAAATCAATGTTGTATTAATTCAGATACTCAACCAACCGCCTCTGTAGAAGGTTCTTGTCCCGCTAAGAAGTGTGGTAGTTGAGGCCCTTGTGGTCCATGTGTACCAAAAAACTCCCACCCATAATATATTTTATCCATCATCATAGTTAATATTTCATTAATACTAACTCTAGATCATTATTAGGGTTATTCTTCTCAAGAGATATCAGTTGGTTAGAGCCGTATATAACCCCAAGATCCTCCTGTATCAGAATTTCATCGATTCCAACAATGCATGTTTCACAGTAAAAACTATATTATATACCTATGACATGTATGGTAAGGATTTGTGTTGATATTATCATTCATTTCATTTACTAAAAATTTCCTTCGCAAGTATCATACCAGAAAAACATCAACCCATTCTTGGTCTTCCCTTCAATTTATATTTTCAAATGGGAGAAATCCTAAATAATGATCATATAATAACCTTCTAAACCAATAAATATCTAAATAGTAAAATAAATTATTATGTTATTCAAAAGATACCATGACATTAACTTTATATAGTTCCAATAACACTCATTCCTATGAGATGACATGTCTCAATAAGGGAATATTATCAACATAGTAGTTACATTTGGATTGCAAGGTAAAAAGCTGATGCTCTCTCAATGTACTCAGGGTGATCAAAAGATGCAGTAAATGATCATTTGAGGACTAGGATAACACTAAGATATATTTAACAAAAAATAGTACAACCCAGTCTAGATAAATATGAAATATCCTATTAATCAACACCATAAATACTAGTGGAGATTTGGTCAAACCAAACTGCATCACCATGACTTCATACAGGCCATAATTAATCCATAAAGTAGTTCGTGTTATGTTTAATGGTCTCACACATAACTAGTGGTGAAAATATCTCACATCGATCTTGGTGAGTGTCATAGTACCTATCAACTAATAAAAAATATCATCAATTCCTGGAAGCGGATACTAGTTCTTGGTCTTCATCAGGTTTGACCACTGATAATCCAAACAAAATTGCAAATAACCATCATGCTTCTTGGTGAAGAGAACTGGAGAAACCCAAAGATATGTACGAGGTCATATAAATACATTTTATTCAAATACTTCCTAGATAACACTCAATAACCAATGTTTTTATGGTGCCATTCCATAAGGAAGGATAAAAAATGGCTCCGATATCGACACCAACCCTGTCATGAAATAGATATCTCATTCATTAAGTAATCCATAGAGATAATTAGGGAAAACATCATTGAAATGGACCATGATTAATGGAAAATTATCCTTCTATGTTACACCATAATCTAGATATGTACTAGATAAATGAGTTGTAAGGAAATCTAATCTATATTGATTTGGTCTTGCATGACCATCCTGAAGATCCCACACACCTTGGTGATGTTATTAGCCTTCTTATGGGGATAGAAATCTAACAAACCTCCTATATCCATTGATATGATCCTATTATAAAAATATCCAATCCATACCATGAATAAAGTCTATGATTATCCATTCTAGTGTGTATGGTCCAAAAAAATAAATGGTTACTACCAATATCATGAGAACACACCAGGAAATGATTGATATTCTCCAACTGCACTCCAAATAGTGTGTAGATGGACAATGAACCATCAATGATTTCCACATCTAGGAAAATAAAATTTATTTAAAGTTATAATAGAAAATAATTCAATTACCTTCTATCAATAAAAACACATGATAAGGATGGTGATATAATATCTGTACCTCTAACAGTATATATTCCTGCATCCACAATAGTAAGATTAGCATACACGACATACAGCTGACTTGTCCCTATGCCCTAGGATCTATTATGACTATCATGATATATTTCCCTTTCCTAGTACCACTACTACTTCACTAGGGCCCCATTCCCCGTACCTCATCCTGAATGCATAGTGGAACTCTAGTTTCTAGCCTATTGATGGGTACATAAGCACCTTTCCATCTCAGGTGACTATCTTGATCCCATGTCACTAGTCTATTATAGAATTTTTTTTATAGAACCTCTAAATATGGCCTAGTATTCCATATTTATTTCAGTCAACTTTTAGGTGTGGATATTGTAGGATTTTGTTTCAATGAATGACACACTTATAGCATTATAACTGACTACAGACCTAAGATGGTTGTCTACTTCCCTAAATTATATTCTTAGTAAATCATTGGCATAAAATATCATAGTGGTGATTCTTACTACCCAATGAACAGCTCCTTGTTTTCCAAACTAAAACAGCGTAGCTGGTACCTGAGGCCTCTCACAGATTCACATCCCTGATGAGTGTATTGTTCATCAAATCCTCGAAACGTCTAAAATAAAAACAAATCACCTATTATATGATCTCATAGTATATAACATCATGAAAATGTGTCCCCTTGAGATCTCATTAGCTTCCAATGATAGAGAAATGTTCTATAGTTTGGTGAAATTTCCACTATAGTCAATTGTTGACATGAACTTCTATGTCATAGGAATGAAATCATGAGTTTTTATATCACTCAATATCCTTTTAGAGAAATAGATCAGGAACATCACCTCAATGTCCTTAAAATATAGCACATCTTACATCAATTTATCCCCCAGAATATCAAACCAACACATGGAAGGTCCTGGAAGCATGTATGGAGAAATATTCACCCACTTATAGGTGGGTGTATCAGGACGCTTTATGATTTTATTGAATAAATCAATTAAGAAAATTTAAAAACTAGGTCCCCCTTCCCTAGTATATATAAGTAGATGCTACATCTGAATCTATCTTGTAAACTAAAACATCAAAGGAGTAGTATGAGAATTCATCATTTCTAGGGATCACATGACCCTCCAGATGATTTGTTGAAGATGATCATCCATCTAATACATATGATCTATAGGATTCTATGTTGATGAAACATTAGGAGCATGTATATTTCCACCACCCTGACACTTAATTCGATGATAAAAAGGTGTAATTTTCATTGTAATATGAACATAGGCATTATAGGATTGACTAGAAAAATGGACATCCAAAAAAAGAAGAGTAAAATAGTGACCCATTTACTCCGGGGTTCTCAAAACAGGGCTAGAATGGGTTTTATCATGACATGTCCATTCATCTCATTTATCTAGTATAATAGTTATCTCATATCATGGTTCAATAAGAAGGTACATATCACATGAAAATAAATATATACTTATCATGAAAAATTCATGTCAATATATTACTATATTCATATTATGATTCATGCATAAACATCACGTTTCATACTGGGTGAAATGTATAAATATCAATAACAAATACTATCACACATGTTTTGAATCACTTTTGGTGAAATAAGATCAACTATGACAACCACAAAATATAATCAGAAATACAATCCTTGGTAACATGGATTTTCCCCCATTCATGGGTAAACTACTCCAATGAAAATGATCATTAGCCAGTCCATACATATTCTAGTTTCTTTTCAACATTTTACAAATGATAAATCAAAGGAAAATAAAAACTGATCCTCAAATGCCACTTTGTAACATCCTCAGATTTTTCACTCTCCAACATTGAAAAAAGGTTATGTTTTGAGACCTAAAGATTGTTTCCCCATATACTAGATGATTTTAACTAGTAGTGGGGGAGTGAAACGTGTTGTGTGGACACAATACCCCTTGGTATGATGTGACAAATTTTTAGAACAATTCCATACAAATGAATAAATTTAACTATATACATTGTAGAAACCAACAACAAAAACCAACTGAATAATCCAATAAATAGAAAAGGAAACATGTAATGGTTTGATGGAATGTAACTAAATCAATGATAGATACAATACAATTAAAAGACTATATGAATCACTGAATACACAACATTCCCCAGACCTAAACCCCATGATGGCCCTACCTCCAAAATCCAACCCATCCAGTAAGAAAACAATATGAAACATGGTCCTCTTCCCTTTTCTATACCTATAACTATATAATATGCATCAATACTATAGGAAATCCAAAATATGGTTTGTGTATATCATAGAAGGGTGACTCCACCATGCTAGAAAAATCCTTCCTACAAAGAGGTGTATGTAATAATGTGATAAAATGTTTAATTAATTAATTAATTAATTAATTATGTGGAATAACATTCTTCTTAGACTCTTTGAAAAAATATCACTGATCATTTCTAAATACCATTCCAACCAAAAACATAAGCATGTAAAAACATGCTTCTTCATCACCAATCCAGTATATAAACAATCATCTCTCACAACCATACCAATCACAACCACATAACCTTGTCCCAATCACAAAAACTTGGGTCAAAGACCTATAATCAATAAAATATCCAGATCAAGGACCTATAATAATTACAACATGGGACTGGGATGAAACCCCACAGTATCATCCCTACAACATATGTTTTTGTATATTCTAGGGCCATACGTGATATAAAATCATTTCAATATCCAGTTTAAATCCGAACAATAAATAAAAAATCATGGTCAATATAATATAATAATTACAACATACAATTAATAGTCTTATAAGTGTAATTGCATATAACACTTGGAAAATCCGGTTATATAATCATTAAAACATTTAATCACAAAAAAATTCATTAAAAATAGATATTACAATATGAAATCATTTGGATAAATTGTTAATTATTCTAATTTCCATTTAACATTCACATTCACATTTCAAGTTAAATTGGTAATAAAAAACAACATTCCTGTTATCTCAATAAATAAGCTAAGACAAATTGAGAAAATATCAAGAGACACCCATAATACATGTCCTGATAAACAAAAATGAATCCATTAGCCAATTAAATAATATTCAATCATCACAAACCCAACATGTAGCTAAATGATACGTCAATAACCAATTGGAAGTGGAGGAAACCATGAAATAATACAATGCATTATTTAATAAATTCATGTGCATGTTATATAGTAGAAATTTCAATATTGTACATACCTAAAAATTATCTAACGATAGAGTTATATTTAAACCACATACCTTAACTAGCATAGAATAAAATTCATCCAATGGAAAACACCAATGAGGACGAAGGTGGAGATGATTGAAAATAGTTTCCTAGATCACAACTGATCAATATCAAAACCAACAACACACACGATGTAGAGATTACACGAGAATGGTTGGAGAAACAAGGAAGATTTGGGAAAAACAAACCAAAAAATAATTACTAGTGACTTATCAAGTAATTATAACATCCAAAAGGGTGGTTGGAACTCTAAAATCATCTTTGAGGTCACCCTAATGTGAGAAGATAAATTTTTTCCTGCTAGACAATTTAAAAATTATCTAGGGAGAATTTTTTAAAATTGTAGGTCGTGAAATTATGTTCTTTGTAATCTAATTCCAAATAATATAATTATTTTAAATATTTAGGCCAAAAATCCATCACCTTTGATTATTTAATTATTATCATTTAACATTCCATGTTGTGTACTTTATTGATTTCATGAATCTATTCATATTCATTAGGAATTCCTTACATATGTTTGAAAACAATTAGGCTCATTTATTATAGTTACAAAAAGTGTAAATACTTTTGAGAGATGACTTCATCATTGTTTCCATATAAAATATTGAATCCACATTAATTATTATATTCCTACCACGGATATTTCTCTAACACATCACCCATTTATACAAGGATTATATTAAATAAAAAACATACATCCATGAAAATTATTTGATTTTTCCCAATAAAGGATCTAATTTTCTGAACAATACTCATCTACGAAGAGTCAAATAAAATACACAAGGAGGTATGTACCTAAAGAATAATAGGATTTTATAAAACATTTTAAATTAAAAAAAATAGTATAAAAATCTATATGACAATGAATGTATAGTGTTGCTCAGTCTAATGTGATCTACATTCTTAAGTCTCCTCATATGTAGCATTGAGTGGATCTTGAAATATTTCTCATAATGTTGAAGTAAAATAGATTTTTGTATGGATCTCATTGTTATGTATATATGAATAAATGTATCATTTATACTCCCATGGAATTATACTTCTTGTATTTAGTGTTTAGGGCACTTTATCATCAATTTACACTCATCACATGTGTACACATCCACATTAGGGAATATTCATTGAATATAAAGAATTTCTTAATTTACATTCTTTTATGAGAATGATCATTATGATAATAATCATCTGCATAGTATGATCTGGAAGAGAATTTAATATTCACTTGAATAGGGGAGAGTATAATAATAAATAATTATTGGCCTTAATTTAATTAATATATCCAATAAGATAATTTAATAAAAAATTATCATAATATGGATGTAGAGTCTGGATGTTGGTGAATCAAGTATTGATTTGATTTAGAATTATAGTGAACCAATCTAGAAGTATGTCATTGTGTGGTAGGCTATCTGTTATTGAATCATACTCAATAGTGACCCTTGCTGAAGGATAAAAAATTTTCAATTTTGAATTTTTTTAACTAGAGACTCATCTGATGGTAAGTCATATATTGTGGTGGGTAAAATATAATGGTGATTGTTTTTTATTCGTAAATAATGATCAATTGAGGCTTATATTAATTTAGGTCTCTTAAATTTGAATAACTTTTTTAGTTTTAGGTCTTTATCAGTCGTGAGTCATTCCTGGCGGTGACTCTTTTCTATTACTAAATCAACTCTAACGGTGCGTTCTTTCTTGTGGTAAGTAATTTTTGGTCGTCGGTAATTCCTGGTAGTGACGAAACTCTGATGGTGATTTACTTAAAAATATATATATTTAATCAAATTTATTTATATTATAAAATGTTGAGATAAAATAGCAAAGTCATTAGGATCATAATTGACATGATTTTTTATCCTTAAAACTAGGAGGTGTGAAAATAATGTTAAATATGCCTCCAGACCCCCTAGATTCCCCCAATCTATGTATAACATGAATTTATTTTTATCTGAATCCTTAAGAGATGATACCTTTAAATTTAAAAGTGATTCATAGGTGAATATATGTTTATTAGAGGTCTATATTCATTGATAATTAATAGTTTTTTATCATTCTTCTATAAATTCATAGTTTTATCTCCCATGAAACCACATATCAATTTCACTATGGATTGACCTGTGTTGTTGGATATAAATATTGATGAAATCCTATTCAATCTATATAATATAAAGTGTTTTTTTATTATATTCAGAAGATCAAATTGTAATTCATTTTTTTAGGAAAAATTTATTAGTTTTTTGTTTTATCTATTTTCTTCACATGATTTAAAACATCTAGGATTTGTTTTAATTGAAATTTTTTATTGTTATTTTGTTTGAAATTATTATATAACTCTTTTTGTAAATCCTGATACATATAGTATTTTATAATGTTTGATATTTTGTTTTGAATTTTGGAAGACCCTTTTTGTTTTAATTTTAAAATCTTTATTTTATAATTATGCTTTTCTCATGAAGAAAGTAATGTTTTTGTCTAAATTATTTAAATAATGAATGGTTTAGTGAAATTTTTTACATGGATTGTGTAATAAATGGTAGGAGTTAGTCCATTCACATAATATGTGACCCTATAGAAGGTTGTGTGTTCTACTAGGGATCGTGGAATTTGTTAGACAGTGATTTCATGGATCATTTAAGAGAACCCACTCATGATTATGGAAATGTAAAATGGGAATGAGTGGGGTGTGGGGATATGTGGTTATAGATATGAATTTTTTTTTTTAAAATTTTCTATAATTTATTTATTTCTTCCTATGGTTAATTATTTATTTATTATTTTATATATTTATATAATACATAAAATTTTACTATTGAAATTCAGCTAGTAAGTTTTTTCTTAGAGGAATGAGTTTGGAAGACATTGGGGCATATCCAACTATGCTTAGGCTTAGCCACTAATTCGGAACTATTTTTCTATTTTTGATTTCATCTATCATGACACATGTATAAGATATGTATCTCATCACTTTCATGATTATTCATGATATAAATATTATTGCTTATGAAGTAGGGGGATGGAGGGGGTTGGGTGTCTTTGGTTGATGTTACTTGGGGTTTTGTGTTTTTTTCCTTTTACTTCCCTTTGAGTATGTACTATTGTTTCTTATTTTAGTCAAACATAGTTTAATGTTTTTCTTATGTTATATGGTTTATTTTGTACTCATGCATTATATAGAGGATTAGATGGATATAGTTTATATAATTTGTATGTTTTATGATTCAAAGAGAAAATAATACCCCAAATGTTCAAGAGATTATTGTAATTTATTTACATATTTTTATGTGTTAGGGAGGCCACTTATTACCGAATATCACACCCACCACTTCTCATTCAAATGAGAAGGGGTGTGATGTTACACATAAATATTTAGATCATCCACCATGAATCATGGCATGGTTTTTTTGAAAAGGAAAAGAGAATCAATAATCTTGAGCAATGTGCTATGAAACTTTATAAAAAGAAACATGTAAACCCCATAATAGAATAAGTAATCCATATTGGTACATTGGGGCATCATCATCATTAAACTTATTCAGACCCCTTACAATTGTAATTACCATATGATAGACATATAATATAACTATCTAAAGAAAATATTTAATAACCCATGTATTATAGTACAATATAGGTCCACCAATAATATATGTTTAATTAGTCATACCATTGAGAAATAATATGGTTAAAACCATTATATAAACTTTATCATTCTATCCTGCTAACTATATTGGTGATCAACTATTTGTAATCAATTTATAAATACTATGTCATGAACAAAACCCCTGAATAAATCTATTAAACAAGTCTGAAAAACACATTCCAATATCAATATACGATTTTATTTTAAAATCCCATTTACAAAACATAATCACGAAAATGAGATGAGTATTTATCATTCAATATTATTAGGTAATCCAAACATAAGAAAATGGTTATGGTTGGGGGAATAGTCATTGTCCCTATATATGATACAATTGAGAATTCATTTCATAACTTGATTAACAAATGAAAATAAAATGGTTTATATGAGAATAAAAAAAATAATAATACATCATGAAAATGAAATAGGAAGATATTATTCCCAAATAGTCCCAGTAGAGAAAAAATATCCTAAATGGTTGATAATATTGATGAATTTAAATACTATTTTAGGATCATTAAAAATATTCTGGAGGAAAATATCATTTTAACATTGAAAATATCTTTAAAAAATTATAAGATATTGTGGGAAGTAATATCATTTGATATAAAAGTGTAATATTATAAAATATTATTAAATTCCAAAAATGGCCATGAAGGTAGGAAAATTCTTCATCTAATAGATTTCAAAAAAAAATCTATTCAAGAATTTTTTAAGAGGAGTCATAAGATACCCATTACAAATTTTGTTTAGAAATTTCCTTTTTAAATCGTTTTAATTAAAGATAAAACATAACATAAATATGAATTCAGAACCCATTTATTTTTATAATCTATAATCTTGATTATATTTTAGAAAACATTGATATTGAATATATATATTCCTGTTCTAAATGATGATACAATCTCATCAAAAATTAAAAACAATAATATTAATATGTTTTAATCTATACGTGAAGAAATAAAAAATTAATTATATAAAGAACATTTAGAAAGAGAAGACAATATTGGAGATTTATTTTATGAAAATATGATCTTTTGATTTCCCGACATGGATACTTGAACATAAAAAATCCCAGAACGAATAGAGATTTCAAAATAATGAATTTTCAACATAGGTAACTAATCAAACATAATCCCAAAAAATAATAATATCCTATGAAGTGTTAATTATCATGGAAAAGAGATATTCATGATATATCATATCAAAGGGTATTTTTATTCACCTCATAAAATAAGATTGGTTCTTAAAATTAACATATGTCCTAAAGAAAGATAATTTAAGAGGAATAACCATTATAAAAACAATATCACTAAATTGAAAGTTATTCAATTATGCTATTTTGTATATAAAATTTAAATAAAAAAAGAAATTTGAACTAAATAATAAAACAATTTAGATAACAATTATCATTTAATAAATGAATAATATTGTCAATTAAAAATATTAATAACCCAATAAAAAGAAATTGAGTTAATAAACCCTTTAAGACGTGGTCATAGTTATCTAAAATACATTAATATAAATCAATTAAAATTTAAATATCAAATATCACAAATTATGAGCTTTTCATGATATAATATGTAAAGGATGAATTATTTACACCATATAAATTAATTTAGGATCATAATAATATAGTATATATCAATGAATAAAAATTGAGATGGAATCCCTTACCATGAGACCACACTTGTTATATATGTACTTCAACACAAGTATAATAAACTCATGTAAATAATTTTATTGGATTAATTCATTATTAATAATCCTTTTTTTATCATTTATTACAATGACATACTTAATATCTTAATTAGTTAAGTCTACAGAAGTTGTTTTGAGAATATTTATTCTATGATTTCAAGATGGATTTGGAATATTGAATATTTTCATTGGGTTCATTGATAAATTATATCAATAAAAAAATAAAGTAATAATTATCATTTGTATATATAAATTATTATTTTATATCAATAAATTAATTTTTTTTGGAAAAATGAACTATATTTCAATCTAAGAGATGGTAGGCTATACGTACACATCAGCATCATTTCTATTTTTCAACGCTCATTATGGAAAGATGGTATGTATAGTTATATATTTTTAGAATTAGAATAATATCATATTATTTTTTTATTTAATAAAACACACACACACACACAAACATATATATATATATATATATCATCCATGTGATGTGATGAGAAAATGAATCACAACTCCTTATGGATGTGGTAGTCTACATTTACACAACAACAAAGTTATCATTTATTAGTGATGGAAATTGTAATAAAGTAAATGAAATATTATTTTTAAATAATTATATATATTTAATTAATATAATATATAATCATTAATTACATAAATATATCCATCATTCAGAGGTGGTGATGGAAAATGAATTATATCATTCCTTGAGGCAGCAGTTCAACAAACACATGAAAAATGGATTCCATTCCCATTTGATGAAAGGATTGAGATATATATAGGTCATGAAATTAACATAATACCATATACATATACAAAAAATATTATTTAGATATATAATCGTGGTTATTGAAGATTTATATGAGTTAGGAGAAAAATTAAACAATAAATCTAATTTAAGAATGATACCACTTCTTCTGACAACATCCTTTTATTAACACCATAAGAAAAATATGATTGGTATTCTTATATAAATAAGTGATATAAAATATTTTTAGGAGTAGTAGAACGATATTTTCATAGATATTGGAAAAAATGGGTTGTTTAACTATTTAAAAAATAGATTAATATAATCACTTTTATAATAGAGGGGAGAGGAACTTAGGGAGTTTCTCAAAATATTAAAATAAAATAAATTATTTTTCTATTCCAAATAACGTAAATATTTTTTATTTAAAATAAGGGATGATTATTATTTTAATTAACTACCCAAAAAATTATGAGTGTTTTGAAAATTTTTAACATAATAATTCGGGTTTTACCCCTAGGTAACCGTTTTCACACATACGTTGACAAACATGGTTTTTTCCCATCGAGGTTCAAGATAGTAAAAATAAATGAAAAAATATCACATAAATGGACCATGGATTATAATATCAACCATATCCTAATCATTTTTATTAATAACATATTTATAGAAATTTTATATCATTTAATAAAATATTATATATTATATAAAATGTTATTAATATGAATTTTTAGAACTATAAATTATATTTATATTAATAATAATAAAAAATTTAATAAAATTGAAAACATTATTAGATTTCTAACATGTTATATAAATTTATAAAGTTAATTTATCATAATAATTAATTATAAATATTGTTAATTTTATTATTTTTTAAATCATTTGTTTTATTTTTGCATTATTTGAACAATTATTTCACCAACATTGTATATGAATTTATTGTAATTATTTATTTATAAAAATAAAATAAAATTGTCATGATGTAGATAGATCATTTATCATCAATATTATTGTCTATAGATGAAAATATATTTCATTAATATTGGTGTTAAAAATATTATATTTACCAAAAACATGATTTTCATATTTCATAGTTTTCTTTGCAAAATATATGATAACTCTCATAACCACATCAAAATATGAACAAATGGTAATATAACTGAATATTGGATCAATATGGACAAATTGGAATGATATAATATAAATAATTTATCAGTTATGGTCATTTTATAAGGTTTATAATATTATTTTTAACTCTAATTGCCCAATCTATCCATAATCATGGTAACCAAATTACATAGATTACCATTCATATAGAAAAAAATAAAATAAAAATATTTAAAAAATTTTGGTCTCCTGTTAAAAAATATGGAACATATTAATAAAAATTCAAAACTCAATAGTCTCATAATTTGAATCAAAATAAAACAATAAAAAAGGGATTAAAATATATTTTCCGTAAAAAAATAAATTAAAAAAAACATATGTAATAAATTATAGTATTAAATTAGTTTAAAAAAAATAATTGGATTAATTTGAATAATAAATCAAATATTATATTTTAGAAAGAATCTAATATAGAATTTCAATTTGATTATAATTTGAAAAAAATCTGTTTTAAATTAAAATCAATAAATTTCAGTAATCATTAAAATGTAAAACATTTAAAAAAATAGAACTTTTGTTGTAAGATAATTTTGACATTACAATTTTAAAAAATAAAATATATTTTATGAAAGAATATTTCTAAAAGTTTGAGAAATTATTTTTTTAATTTGATTGTTGTAAAAATGTTTTAAAATAAAACATATATTTAAAAAAATAAAGTTTACTAAAAAATTTCTGTTTAATTCATATGAATTAATTAATATATATGAATTCATTTGAAAAATATTATATTTTTTAAAATTTATTTTATTATATTCATACCTACCAATTTAATGACTATGTTATAATAGAAATATTTGAATAAAAAAATTTCATGATTCCATGAAGGTTAGTCTTGTGTCCTATAGGTTATCAAACATAATTTCCTATTTTAAAAATAAAAAGATATTAAATTCTCTCATAATCAAGAAATTAGATCGTATCAATTTAAAGCCCAAAAAAAAACAATGTGTGATATTTATGAAAACAATTTATGAAATCCAAAAATCCAAAAATGGGTTAATAAAACAATATATTGAAAAGAGGTTCATGGGATTATGAACCCCATCTCTAGTAACAAATAACTAGGTTTCAAAATGAGAAAATAATTGTGTGATGTGGAAATATCATAATTGAAGAAAATCATCATGTCTAAAAAATAATGGATTGTGATAGATATCATTTATCACCAGAATGTGTATGATCACATGAATATTAATGATTCAAGAACCATAAACCAAGGTGGTGTGAAAATGACCATCGATTCATTTTAAGGGATATTAATATGATAAAGGTTTTGTTTTAGTACCATATTTCAAGATTCTAGGAATTACATACCATATAGACTAATAGAATATGAAAATATACCAACTAGAAAAGTAGAATTTATCCCATTAATAAATAATGATCCCAATCTCATATTTGGTTCAAAACAATCAGTGGTAAATGTGGTCTTTTATCATCTTATATCAGATAATATACTTCATCAAAATAATAATAATGTAACAACCTTGCCCTAGAATCCCTGAGTTAGTTAATTATTTTACTACATTGGCATGAATACAAAGAATCAAGTCTCATAGGGTATATCAATTTTGAAGTTCTTGAATGATAGATTACATACATAGAATCCATTTTACATTGGGTAATATAAAATAATACATGATATATAATAAAATTAAAGAAATATCTTCCTTGAAATAATATTCAAATATTTCTTATTCATATACACGAGAAAGGAAAAAAATTAAGAATAAAATAAAATAATCAGTACGGGTAATTTAAAAAGGAAATAAATAATCATTATGAATAAATGAAAATGGAAATCAAAATAACAAGGAACACATTCCATTCAATCAATAAACAATAATGAAATGTATACATAGATACGTCGACGCAAAATTAAAAAGATGAATAATAAATGAATATAAATTAGGTAAATGTTGAATTGTTTTGTGCCTTTTTTCCTTGGTACATGGCATCATTACATTCAAGAACATTCACAAGATGGTTAAAGAAATATTGTGGTATAACTCTTTCAATTTGGGCATCTAATTTATCTTATGATAAAACCTAAGCATCGAGGTCCTATGTATAATTGGCCACACCAATTTCATACCAACCCAAATAATTACACTTATATAGATTAATCTATTTAAAAATGTTCCCAATCAAATATCTGTATTGAATTAAATGTATGGATTTATCATTAATTCTCCAATTTATCATATATCTGTCAAAGTGAACAACATATGTAAAATGGTATATGGTTTATGATATAATAATATCCATTGCATGAGAATATGAATACTAAATTTAAATGTAATTAATAATTAAAATGATCAAAAGGAAGTTATTTTTGCAGGATAATGTTAACAATAATAAAATCCAGTGATATCAAAAAGGTAATCATTAATCAAATTCTAGAAGAAAATAATCATTAATCATTACAAATTTTCACATACCACATCGAAATATTTTAAATCATAATAAAATTGAATGAATAACAATTAATTATACATAAAATATAATGATAATAAGTATATTTATGATATAAAATTTCAAATGGAATTATATACATCATATCATATTGAATTGGTGCATAACAATAAATGAGACTCAATGGAATTTAAATTGTGACAAAATCCACTACCTTGTGTTTATTTTTTCAATGAACAACCATTAAAATCATATATATTGGTTACCAAATGTCAATATCTAATATCTAAACCATAATCAGATTTATAGTATCTTATATTAACTCCTAATAATATCTTATCATACATCTGTTAGTAATATTTTATTATATCCACAATTTCGGGTGTTTAATAGTGTAGTATGTCTAGTATGTTTTGACTTGTTACTTTTTGTTCATATTTATTAGATCATGGTTTCAATATATACAAAATTTAAAACAGTTTGAAAACATAATATATATATCCACTATATATATATTTATAAATATCCTAAATATTTGGACAAAAGAAATGAAACACACCATTCATCAAGACAGTTGGTTTACGTATGCATGAACAGAACTTTCATATTTTTTTCTGTATTAACAGAAATAAATGAAAATTATATATATGAATATTGAAATTAAAAAACAGTATATATTTCATATAAATTATATATGTTTATTTAAATAATCCTTTATACATTCAATGTTAGTATGAATGAATCATATCACTTTGATGTGGTGGTAGTCCACATTTCCAAAAATGATTTTATTTTATTTTCAAAATATGGAATCCAGAAAGGTATGTTATATATAAAAATTAAAAAATTCCTAAATAAATTAAAAATATAAAATTTATCATTTATAAATATAGTTTCCATCGTAATTCCCACAATGAGAGATGGTAAAGGAGGAATGAATAATATTGTTTCGTGAGGCTGTAGTTCATCTTACACATAAAGGTTATGTTGCTTATCCCTTAGATGGAAGCGTATCTACGTGTAGGTATTAACCATAAAATTAAATAAAGTAATTATATTTTTTATACTATTTTTTTTATAATAATGGAATATGGATAATTGAAACAATCAAAAATAAAATAAAACTAAAGAGATTGAGGAAGGACGTCACCACTTAATCAGGTAACATCGTTTGGTGTTCAACAATGATTTTCCTTGGATGTATTTATAAAAAAGGGGACACTTATAGGCTTATGCTAGGTATTTTGAGGTATTATTTCTAAGGATATTTTTCTATCTAATTTTTCCACATGTGGGTTTGGAAGTGGGAAGGGAGGAGTCCATTTGTAGTTGAGGGCAAGTGAAACTCTTGTAAATTTGTGGAATGGGAATTCTACCCAAATTTTTAATATAAAAACTATATACAATAATTTTCAAAAGAATATAAAATGAATGATATGGTATATATATGGAATTATAATGTATTTTGGACATTTTTAATAGTTATTTGGTAACATAAGATTAATTATTATTACTTTGTTAAGACAGATTTCATCTTAAAATTTAAAATTAATTTTATTTACATTCACTAATATTATTTGTAAAAAACAATGTTAAAAATATTAGATATTAAATTTTTTAATATTACTAATATTTAATTAATTTTTCTAAATTCCTAACACAAATGTTTTATAAATTAATTTATATTTATTCCCATAGACGGGATGATAATGTATGGTTCAAAAGTCAAAACATTTAATTGTTTTCCATGTTTTTATATTCAATTTCAAAGTGAAATTGATACCAATGACCTAATTTATATTAATTGAAAAAATATAAATTCAATTAAAATTTAAAATAATTAATAATATAATTATCCTTGTAAATAAATCTGACCAACAAGCAATTCTAAATTAAAATTTATTATTTTTCACTATTGAATAAAAAATAAAACTTCATTGAAAAATACCTTAAATTCACCCAAAACTAATTTTTATGTTCTTATTTAAAACATGACTATTATTCTTACATATAAAATTTATAATATTTCATGTACTGTATTTAAAATATGTTCACCATTTAAAGGCTGTAAAAGTGCTATAATAAAAATATTGATGTTTAGGTGTAAAATTGGGTTTGATTATATATATTATTCCTATAACATATATAGGGTGAGTTTAAAAATATATTTTTGGATATATAATTTTAAAAATTTCGTATCTATGTTTTCAAAAAATTAAATAATTTAATTTACTATGCCAAACTAGAGTAAATAGTTTATTATATAAATCGGTTCTTGTGTGTGTTCCAATGATATCAACAATGATAAATTTATTCTAAATAAGAAATATGGTAATGTTTTGGGGTGATAAATTCTTCCATATATCAAAAAAAAATTCAACTAAGTTTCATTGGTATTTCATTCAAATATATGTGGGTAGTTCTCTTTATGGAATCCTCCTCTTCACATGTTTTCTCTTCTATGTTGTGATTTCTCCAGAGTACCTTTAGTAGAGAAATCATTTGATTCCATAACACATTATATTTAGAGTAAATAATCATGATAGTTTGTTCATATTTTGAAAGGATAGGTTCCATCAATATCTCATTCTATAAGAGAACATTCATTATCATAGATATTTTATGTACATTGTGTACCATAGAGAGATTTTTCAGCAATTAGAAGTGATAAGAAATAACTCTATCACTTTCAAGAATCCTGAAAGTTCTGATGTACCTAGGACCCAATTTACCTTTCTTACTAAACCTTGAAACACTTTTCCATGGAGATAAATTCAATAAAACATGTTATCCCAATTGTAACTCTAAATAATTTCTCTAATTATCACTATAACTCTTTTTCATAATTTGATCTATTTTAGTATATGCCTGAATAAACATTACATTTTTGAAACTCATCAATATGATCTGGGCCAATATGTTTCCATTCACCAACATCATCCAAGCATGATGAAGTACAAAATACACTTTATTCTAGTTTTTCATATGGTTCCCTTTGAATACATTATTAAAACTAGTATTATAGGAAAACACTACTAAGGATAATTTTTTATCTCACATTGCTTTAATTTTGAGATATCACATTCTCAAAATTTCTAACATTTATTGAATTTTTCTTTCATATTATCCATCATTTGGAGAATTATAGGATGTTCCCAAATGAATCTTGGTATCAAGATCCTTTTTAAGACTCTTCTATAATTAAAATTTAATGTAGGAATATTGATAAAAAAATTTATAGAGGTAAAAAATAACATCCTACAACATAATTAATATTGATAACTGTGAGGTGATCAAATGGAAGGTCTTCTCTTTTAGAAAACATTTATGCAGATATGTTTAGTTGATTATTGATAAATAGTACTGCATCATTCTTCCTATAAAGTGTTTTGAAATTCCATGAGAAAATATAAAATAATTACACACCATTTCCACAAAAGAATAAGAATTTTTTATAGTACTCCTTTAGGATGTTGCAAAATATATTTAACCTGTTGACAAACCAAACACCTAGACACATCATAATCATTTTCTCACTTCACTTTATCCCACAAAAAATGTTCCTTCAAGTCCCTATACATCATTTTTATACCAAGGTGTACAGAGAAATTTGAGTTATGATAATCATCAAACAACTCTTGGTTTTTCTCATATATAGATGGAATAAATATTCTATTTCAAAATTTTTGAACACCAACATGAAAAAAAATATATACTAATTTTTCAACGTTCATTCCATTAATTTTCTTCTAGAAGTACTCATAATCAAATTGAGAATTCATTATCATCTCTAATACAGATGGTTTTAAAATAATCTGTCAAAAATGATGTATCCCCTTGTAATAAATTCCCATATCTAATATTACCAAAACCATGAACATGGGATCATTCTCAATAATCATTTTGGTTAAAAATCTTGGATTACTCATTTATAGATCACTTTATATATTATTTTCATTCTCTTAGAGGTAGTGTATTGAGTAATCATAATACATGAGTAACTCAAAAAATTTATATTTATCTCATATTGATAACATTATGTGAGAAAATATATTTCAGGGTTTTAAGATCCAAGTATATCTCATCTCTTCCACTATATATACAATGTCTCAATATTTTCAAAGGACAAATTATAGGTGAAAACTAAATACCATGGGTTAACTAATTAAAAAAATTAAAAACCCATCACATATATGCGGTAGAGTAAAAATTAGAGCATCGACTAAAATTCCCTTTAGTTTATCAAATCATTCTTCACATTACATAGTCCACAAGAACTTAACCGCTTTTAATTTGAGCTTGATAATGGGATAACTGATTAAGAAATATTATAAACTAATCATCGATAGTAACGTGACAAACCAATGGAATTACATACCTTAGTTATGTCTGTTAAAGTAGGTAATTCTATGACTACCTTTGTCTTTGTAGGACCAACTGCTATTCTATCCACAAAAATGATATATCCCTAAAAATCATCATGTACCTAGAATTAACACATACTAAATTTCCCATATAACTCCACCATCATAACCATCATAAGAATAATTTCAAATTGATTCTCATGTTCTTTATGTCATTAATATTAAACCATAATTTCACTAATGAATACCACAAGAAATTACAAATATATTCCTTAAATACATTTTTCATTATGTACATAAAAAATAGATTGTTCATTAGTCAATCCAAATTATATTACTATAAACTCATCATGTACATACAACATCCAAAAAGATGTCTTCATAATGTATTCCTTATTCAGTCACAATTGGTGATGATTAGAATGTGGATCAAAATATTAAAAATATTGGGCTCTATGATGTTGATCAAATAATTCATCAATATGAGGTAGAAGATACATGTTATTTATGATAATATTATTGGTTTCCCTATAAGCAATGATCTAACTCATAGATCCATCATTTTTCTTAATGTAGAGAATATGGGATCCCCACAATGAAACACTACAGAGAATAAATCTCTTATTACCCATAAAATCTAGTTTTCTCTTCAATTACACTAATTTCATAGTAGCCATTGTGTTTGGAGTCTTTGATATTGGCCACACATTGGGTATTAAATCAATATATAATTCATCTTCTCACTCATGTTATGTCCATGTATTTCCAAAATAAATACATCAATTTATTCTTTCATGATATATACATCCTCAATTTTAATACTACATTCTTCATAACTATATATTTTATTCTCTTATCCCCTAAGAATTTCATTCAGTAGGGAATGTTGTGGTGGATCTAGATAATAATCAGGTAAGGAGTAATTTACTACATGAAATAGGGATTCTATATCCTCATCACAAATAACTATTTCCATACTCTTGAAATAAATTATAGAGTCATATTTTGATAGAAAATCCATAAAATGTATTATATCAATGTCAAATATAGGAATGATAATAATTTCATCAACTATATAATGTTTATGTGTCATAATGGGGACTACCCAAAATATTTTTTACAATGATAATTACCTTAGGATTTTTGACAAACTCTCTTATTTAATCGAAAGAGAAATGTATAATATTATTAAAACATAAAGTAGATATCAAAGTGTGTGATGATATAGAATGAAAAAAATATTGGATAAATTTGATGTTATATTTAAGGTATTTTCCACCACATAATATTGTAGAACTACATCTATTGTAGAGATCTCATAATATTCCCTATCACTGCTTGGTTTCTTCTGTGGTAGATTCCCTTAACTCTTAACGCATTCATTTGGATAGTTCCACTATCTCCTTAAAGTTATAAAATTTAATATAATTTTATCAAACCCTCGTAAATTATATAGAAAAATGACCCCTCTATCCTTAATTATAAAAACCCACATTCCCTTCAGGAATTTACTATATTGATTATTTCTACAGTTCCCACATGGTGACACTTTTTCTCATTGTCAACATCTTTTTTGATGAATTAACATTGTATTGGTGCTAATTATACATTTTAGTCCCTTTGTTTCACTAGTACATGTATGATTCAGATAATTCCATCACTATTTTGATCATAGACAATCTATATCATTATAAAATTAATTTTTTTGTGAATCTTGCATCCTTCATGGTTTTTTCTTAATAATATCAAAAAAATTATCTATCATGCACTCTGTGATGTGTATATAATCCATATAATACTTGAATACCCTTGAAAAAAATTATTCATATTATGGAACACTTTTTTATTACTTTTCTCCTATGATTTGGAACATTCTCGTTAACACAATTTTTCGGTCACAAGGGTAGTATATACCAAGGAATGTATCCTTAAATTTTCTCCATTCCATGAGTTCTATTTTTTCTTCCCCATAGTTTTATGGATCCAAGGGAACCATTTATTAGAATCACCATTTAAAAAAAAGAAAAAAATTGTAAAATTTTATATATTTCATTATCTCTAGGATGTTAATATCTTATCCCATGACAAAATCCATTTTTCAACTATAATTGTATTAGTAATCCCACTAAACAATGGGGGATTAAATCGTATAAAGTGGTCCATAATATGATATTCTCCCCATGGAACAATTTTCTCTATTTGGGAAATATAATTTGTTGTAACCTGATTATATTCCTCCAATATTGCTATAAATTTCACATATCTAATACTAGCTACACTGAATTCCTCAGTAGGGAAATAATTATATTGTCTAGGAGTATTTTTTATATTATTCTTTACAAGTGGAATTTCTAAACAACTGAATATTTTAGATTACCTCATTAAATTTTGTTAAGTTTATACATCTAAATATGGTGTAAAACAAAACATAAATTTATGAATTGTATGTCTTAGAATCAAAAACTATATTATATTTGGGGACATCATTTCTTTTAAATCCTTTATAATGGGATGTAATGAAAATATAAATTGTCCTAAGAGTATCCACTGGGAGTGTCAAACCTGATGCAATGTTAGACCCACCATCGCGTACCAGGTTTGGCTATGTTATGTCTGACACACCTTTTTCTGAGTTATTACATATAAGCACATTTGTTCTAGAACCACATCCACTATAGAATCCAGGATGGGATGTATTTTGAGAAATACGCTCATAGACCATAAGTTTCCAAAATTCTAGTCTGTTATTCTATAAATATCCTCCTAGTAAATATTATGGTTTTGATCCTTAATCTATATTTTAGGATTATAGTTTCGAGGTTATCTTGATAAACTTCATTTGATAGAAATTCTATCACCTTAACCCCAAAATTCTAGAGTCCATGCATTATTTAATTACCTAGTCATGATTAAAAAGAATCAAATCCTGATAGAACGATTAGTTTTTCAGTATTGGAATTCTATATTACATTCATGGAACACATTTTTACATGGGAAATATAATATAAGACATGATACTTAATAAATTTAAATAAATTGAATCTTGGAAGGATTATTCATGGATTTATTCATCATAACCTGTGGAAAGAAAAAAATATAAGGTTGATCCTAAATGATTATTAATGGTATGGTATATGTAAGATTCAATGATCCAATGAGAAAAAATAAACATATCAAAATAAATAGCTGAGAACACTTGTCATTCAATCAATAAACAAAGATTGAAATGTATCCATAGATCTGTTGATGAAAAATATCATTTTTGAATATTAACTAAATCTAAATAAGAAAAAATCCTAATTATTTGAATTTAGGTTTTGTTGGTATATGGTAAATTTTCCATGAAGACCATTCACAAGTTGGTTTAGAACATATCACATAAAACCCCTCTAATTTGGCAAACTGGTTCATCTAATGATACGACTGATGCATCGAGTGGCTATCTATAACCAGACAGCAATAAGTCTTACCTATCCAAATAATTATTAATATATAAAATAATCTATTTAAAAATATTCCTTATCAAATATATTTATTTAATAATAGAAACAAATTTACAATAATTCTACAATTAATTTTATTACTCTCAAAGGGTACACTTAATGTAAAATGGAATACAACATAGAAAATAATAATATCCATTAAATGTGAGTATGGATATTCAAGATAAATATAATTAATAATAAAAATTATCAAAAAGAAGTTACTTTTTAGATTAATGTTAAAAATCAAAAAATAAAGTGATATTGAAAAGGTAATCATTAAACTCATTCTTGAGGAGTATAATATTTAATCATTCTATAGGATACAACACCACTTTAAACCTTTTGAAATCAAAGTCCCCTTGAAGTACTAACATTTATTGAAACATTAAATAACATGGTATTCATGATTTTCATGATATAACATGTTAAAGGGCAGTATATTCACCTTATAGAAGTTAATTGGATCATAACCACACATAAGTCTGAATAGAATGTAAATTTAGTCAAAATCAATTAACTTTTGTTTCCTTTTTTGGTGAACTTATTTTAACATCCATTATAATGGTTTTAAAAAATATATTAATTAATAATATTTTAATAATATAATATCATATATTATCTTTTTATACTATCTAATTCTATGTTTTCTAGTAAATTTTAATTATATCCTCTATTTTAAATGTTTAATTTCCAAGTAAGTTGAGTTTGTTTGGATGTTTTACATGTTGTTCCAGTTAGATAGATCATATTTTCGACATATACATAATTGAAAACATTATTTCAATATATTATATATCCATTGTATGTTTATTTATAATGATACATAATATTTGGCGATAACAAATGAAAATCACCATTCATAAGGACGGTATGTCGGACGTACGCATGAATGCTACAATAATCTCTTTATCATTTTAAAATAATGAAAATAAAATTATATATATGTGTATGATAGTATAGTATCGTATCTATTTAATATATGATACATATGATTATTCAAACTGCCCTTTATACAATCCATGTATAGGGTGAGTGAATCACATCGCTTTCAGGGGTCGTAGTCCCCACTTCCATAAATGATGTTATCGTATTATCACATGATGAAAAACATAATGTTATTTAATTTATAAAAATTATAGAAGTCTATAGAAATTATAAATATCATATATATCATATATAAATTAGTTTCAATCATAATTCCCACTATGAGAGGTGATAATTGAAGAACGAATAACTTTATTTCATGAGGAGATGGTTCACCATAAAAATAAATGATAACTCTGTTACCCATTAGGTTGAAGTGTTTGTAGTTTTAGTTCTAACGCTTAACATTAAGAAAAATTAGTATATTTTGTATAATATATTTTTATAAAATAATGTAATAATAATAATTTATGGAGTTTTAATAGAAATAAAACTAATGATATTGAAGAAGGATGTCACCTCTTAATCAGGTAAATACTTTTGGTTAGAACTAATGTTATTAATCAGAGGTATTTTTGTCCAAAATGAGGCATATAAGTTGAGGAGATGGTTTTTAGGAGATATTTAGGTAGATATTTATTTGATCCAAAGTGTCTTTAGTGGTTTGCAGAAGTGGGAGGTTTGGAGGAATTTTTATAATGGATGATGATTGGAACTGTTGTATATTTTTGGAAATGGAATTCCAGACACATTTTTACTATAAATCATCAATATAATAATGTCCCATAATTTATTACATTAAATATAGTGTTTATATATGGCCATCCATTCGATTTTGAACATGTTTGTTGGTCATTTGGTCTCTTATGATTAAGGTTTAATCCTTCGTTATGATTAAGCTCTCCTTAATCAAAGTAATTAATTGTAATTACATTCACTGATATTTTTGGGTAAAAACAATGTAGATGTATTTATAAATTATAAATTATTCTAACTAATAATATTTAATCCATTTTCACAAATTTAATATATATATGTGAAAAAAAATTAATTTAAATTTAATCTCCTAGTCGAGATGAAAATGTTAGTCTTTAAAGTAAAAACATTAAAAATTTTGATATGATTATATATCCAATTTCAAAGTGAATGTGACTCCAATGAAATTAATTGGTTTAATTCATAAAAAATTAATATAATTAAAATTCCAGACCATTTTTGATTTATAATTTATCCTTATAAATAAAATAGATGGAAAAACATTTTCCACGTAAAATTCATTATTGTCACTATTTATTAAAAATGAAACTTCATAGAAAAATAATAAAACAGACCCTATCCTAATTTTTATGATTAAAAAGTTTAAATTTATTTTAACATATAATATTTATATATTTTTAAGAAAATGGATTTAAAATAGGTTCTCAATAAAAAAGCGGTAAAATTCACCTAATAAAAATATAGCATTTTATGTGTAAAATTGGGTTTTTTATCTTATGCTTATAGAATAAATTATATGTGTTTAATAATATTTAGATAGATATATAATATATATATTTACTATATAAACTCTCTATCAATGTTATAATTTAATTTACTATGAAAAACATGACTAAAATGTGTATTGTTTATGTCGGGTGTTGTGTGTATTTAAAAGTTATCAACAAAGTAAAATTTATTTTAATAGTAAAATATGGTAACATATTTTAGTGATAAAAAATATATTTATCCTATATTTCGACATTTAACAATACAATAATTGTTATATAAATATTATATAATTCCAATAAGGAATAAAACATCATATAATAAAATAAGACCTCAATCTCAAAAATTGAATAATATCATAAATTCATCAAAAAAATATCCCAAAAATTAGAATGATATGATCTTAGGTTCTTACATGATAAATTTAACATTTATATTTAAATAATAAACCTTTCATGAATTCTACTACCAATAATATATATTCATGCATCACATAATCTACAATATAACTTAATCATTTCAATGAATATCTAGCCCTATATCTCAATAATAATATTAATTAATGTTTTAACCTTAATGGTTATCTATTAAAATTGATCTTACATTACAAAAAGTAAAATATTTTTATCTATAAATAATAATTCATATTATAATTAATAATTTCACATATATGATCCCAATAAAACCATAACCAAAATATCATTGGTCAAATTAAAATTTAGTGATATTTAACTTTTAAAGAGGTGTATAAGACTATTAAAATCTGATCATCCTTAAACATAAAAACCCATTATGGTACCCATGACTCATAATAATATATATTTTTAAAGAATAACAATCACTAAACTAATATAAAAAATATTATTACACTAATTGAAATATATATGAACCCACTCTCCCGAATCTAATGATAAAAAAATAAAATTTACATTTTTGGATTTGATATCAATAAATATGACCCAATGTTTTCCATAAAAACATTATAAAAACATATATAAATATTAGACCACTTATATACAAATTAACTTTGTAATTTTATTGTTTTATATAATTAAGAAAAATAGTTATATAAAGAACAGTCATGACTACAAGAGAGTATATTTCCAACATTACACATCCTTTCATATTTTAAATTAAGTCTCCAATATCACACAAAAATTATCTTAGATAAGAAACCCTTCTAGAATTAAATAATTTGTCACCATTCATCATAGAATACGTAAAAATAATGATAAAAGTTGTGATGTCAAATTCCTATTATGTATAAACATAATTATTAACAATATAATGTAATCAGTTAGACTCAAATGTGTGTATGACAAAATTTAATAAAATAAATGAGAAAGAGCATAATAACAAGTCATATCCTTCCCATAAAAACATGGGCCACAAATCATATGCATGGGACATAGATTTAAAAATGATAAAGGTTTATCAGAGTCAAGAATCATGTGAAATATAATATCAAATATTATAAAGGTAGTAATATATATTCCATAACATCATAAAGAAAACAAACTGGTACCTTCGTACATAATCATTGTAAAACCCTTACAGAACCCTTAAAATTGGCATAACAATATATCTATATTCATATATCATTCTCAAGAGAATATAATCTTTAACTAATGTGTTTTTGTTCTATTGAGGAATACCCATTGTATAATCTATATAGGCCTCATCTGTGAACTATAATGGTTCCTAGCCAATCATAAATGTTTGATAAAGTTCACCCATTAAATATAATGAGGCTCAACCCTTCATAAAAAATTTATAAGGACCATATCATGAATAAATACCTTGGAAAAACTATTTTAAACATGTGTATAAAACCATTTTCCATATAAAAAAACAATTAATCTTTAAACCCAATTTTAAAAACATAAATCAACCCGGATTATAGAAGTGGTTTTTTATGAAGTCTTTTAATATGAGACAAACATTAAATAAATGTTATGGGAGTGGGAAAATATTTTTTCCCTGTATAGGATAAACAATAAAATTACATTATTTTTTTATTATCACAATGAAGAGAAATGGTTTCATAAATATACAATTTATATAATAATCCATACAGAGAACGAATGAGGGTGATATAATTATAAAATATTTCCAGTGGAACATATGTTACATCAAAGGGAATTTACATTGATGTATGGAAATACAATTAAAAGATCATTAAAAATATTCATGAGTAAAATAACATTTTCACTTTAAAATTCACTTCTATAAATTAGAAAATATTAAATTATGGTGAATAATATTTTTTCAAAAATATTATTATAAACATATAAAGGTTGATTCAAATAAAATAATTCCCATTGTGGCTGGAAATTTTATTCATTTTATATATGTTAAAAATAAATATTATATTGAATCATTTTTTTAAATTTATTAAAAAGTGAACCATATGTATAAATGTTATGAAATTACCTTTTTAGAATTTTTAACAATTAAAAAACATAAGGAAATATAGCTTCAGTATATTACATATTTTCATAAATTAATATTTATGACCACATTTTAGAAAAAAATAGATATTGGGGAGACAATATAGTTATCTAAATGATGAAATAAAATCAAAATATATTATAAATTTATACCATTCTGATTATTTAATAATGAAGTTATGAAATGAAAATGAAATATATAATCCAAAATCATTAAAAGAGTATAATATAATATATATGGTTTATGGTAGTCAGAGATAATAATTCCCCCATGGAACCATGAACTTAATCAATCTAGAAAGAAAAGGAAATTACAAAATAAATCCTTTTTAACTTTTATAACCGTTCAGTGTTATGAATGTGAAAGAATAATCTCAAATGAAACATTAATTATCATGAATAAAGTATATTCAAGAAAAATAATTTCAAAGGGGGAATATATGAATCATATAAAAGATCATAGGTTCTTAACATAAATATAAGTCCCAATGAGATTTGAATTTGAGATGAATATCTCTCAAAAAATAACATCATTGAATTTATAATTAATAATTTTAGTTATTATGTGAAAAAATATTGAATCCACACAAATTTAGTGTAAATAATGAATAAAAAAATTTATAGATCAATTAACATGTAATTTCATCATAACAAAATTAATGAAAAATATTTTTACCCAAATATAATGAAATTTAGTTAAGAAATACTTTTCTACATGGTATCTTTCAAGTCAAATACCCCTAGATAAAATAATTAAAATTTCATTAAAAATATAATGTATTATGAAGGATTCATTATATAACATGTAAAATGGGATGTATATATGCCATGTAAAATTGATTTGGTTCGTCCAAATAAAATATCCTATAATGAATGTATATTATGACAAAACCCCTTACTCTGTGTCAAGACACTCTATATGTGTTTCCTAACACCTGTATAATAAAATCACATAAATAATTGGATTTCATAATAACAGTTTCCCAGAAAAATACCTTATACCAAAATATTTTTTTCAATTATAATTAGTTCATTTTAAATTAGTCATTTTTTGAAGTCCATGTCATGTGTTTGGAGGACCTTCAGTCCATATTTTCTAAATGAATTCGGTATGTGTACTGTGGTAAAATGAGTTATTATTACATCATATAAAAATTAATAAAATCACATAATTTTCACTTCTAAGAACCATTTATACTTTTAATCCCATCTGTAGAAAACAATTGGAATAAATGAAAAACATTATAATCATGGAGATGATAGGTTGTACGTACGCACAATTAAAATTTCCATTATTCCTCTATCATTAGGGAAAAAAGGTAAGTATTATTATATCTTTCATAAATTATAATAATATCTTTATTATCGTATTATTTATATAAATATAGTTATATAAAATATTTGTGTGATGAAAAGATGAAAGATAAGTCATATTGCTTTGTGGAGGTGGCATTCCATGCAAACACATGAACAAAATTATCATTTTTCAGTGAATGGAAATGTAAGAAACATAATGATCTATTATCTTTTAATAATTATTATAATATTAACAACATTATATATAAATATTAATTCCATCTCTATAACCAACCGCGGGAGATGCTGATTGAATGTGAATTACATTCGACAGCATGGTAATTATTCTTCATACACAAAAATGATTGATTCATTTTCCATTTATTTGTTGTTGTATATGGATATAGGTTGTAAAAAAATAATACATTATAATATATATCTTTAATAAAAAAATTAGTTTTTCAACAACTTGTGTAGCATGTCGGGTTTAAATAAAACACTGTTTAGTCAAACTTTTCATACTTAATATAAAACTAAATTTTAACACTTCTAAAAAAATAAATTTTCCTAAAGAAATTTTTTTAAAATTAACATATCAAAAATATCATTGGGTGAATTTTTTGTATTTTTCTGAAAATTTTCATCTTTTAATGAATTGTGAAAAAATATTGACATTTAATGGAAAACATTTATTTTGTTTAAATAATTTATAATATTAAGTTAAATATTTTTTTGGTTTTTTGGAAAAGTTAAAAAAATTTCATATAAAAAATTCTAACTATTTAATTTAAAAAATTCATATTTAATATAGATATAAAAAATTCAATCCTTTGACATTTTCACATTAAAAAAAATTTCTAATAACATCTAAATTACAGATTATAAATTAAAATTTTCAACTTCTATGATATTAATTTGAAAAAATGGATTTCACATTTTTTATAAGAATAATTTATAATTTACATTTATTTCCAATTATTTTTTTACGACTACAATTTTGAAAACAATAAAAATAAATTATTGCTATTTAGGTTAAACATGATTTATCTTGGGTTAAACTAAAAAGATAAGTGTTACACCTATACATACACATGCCATAAAATTATTTGTTGGACATACATCAGATAATAAACCTATATTTTTATATAATGGTTCATTTTTACACATCTTACATTCCAAAACGTGTTAGAATGTATTTCTACTAAAAAATATCAAGTTTTCCATCTCCCGTATTTATAAGAGGCCACCCACTCCTCCCTTCTTCACACCTTCATACCATATTTTTTTTAAAAAACATCCCCAATAACATTGAAAATTTCTTCCCATTACCATAGAATAATTAAATAAGATATAAATATTTCCTACTATGAATTTAGTGCAATCTTAAAGATGCTACCTGAGGACGAGGTAATATTATTTAATAAGTGTCTGTATATTATTTTTTCCTAAAATCATTAAATTCTTATTTAACCATGATGTTATAAAAAACCCAATACATTCTATATACATTAATGTTTTTATAATAATTTTATGACCTAAAACCCCAACCAATTCCACCAAATGGGTCTCAAAATAATCATTCATGTGTACGTCAGGCTACAGGTTTGGGAACCAACACTTTTCATTTTTCCAATTCCACCTATGAAGGATGGGTATTAAGTTACAAAATTTTTTTATAAATAATATTTATAATATAATTATTCAAATTTAGAAAATAACCCATATATAACTTTTTACCATCCATTATTTCGAATATACAATAACTTCAGACATGTTTATGGTGGACTAGTGCCTCATGAAGCGATGTGATTAATCGTTCATTAATGCTTCACATAGAAGGAGATATAGATAATGTTTATGATTATATGTGATATATGTGATATTATTATGATATTCATGAAATATGTATCATTATTTAAGGATAATATATATATATATATATATATCTTTTTATTTCATTCATTTTAACTTACATAAAGTTGATAACATTATTATTATGATATTCATGAAATATGTATCATTATTTGAGGATAAATATATATATATATATATATATATATATCTTTTTCTTTCATTCATTTTAACTTACATAAAGTTGATAACATTATTTGTGTACGTGTCGACTATTGCGTTCCAGAAGAAATTAGACTCTCTTTAAATCACCACACCAAATGTTTTTTTTAATTTCTATTTAAAGAAATAAAAAATTATTAATGATATCATGATCATTCAGTAATGATTATATTTTACTTACCTTCATTCAATATAGATCATTGGAAAACTAAAACATTACTCATGTGTATGTATGACTTAACATCTTCATGATCGTATCAAAGGTAATTTATCATAACCATATTTCATGATTGATTTTATACGAATAATTGATGAATAAATATGATAATTCTGAAAGGAATATTATTTTATATATGATATATCTATATAATATGTGCAAGACCTAGATCATTCATTAAGAATCATTCAATAGAAAACAAGGCAGTTGACACCCCAAAAAATGAAAATGATGAAATATTATAATAAAAATATTTATAATATATTTTAATTGGATCATATATGCTATTATAAATATTAATATAGTTATTTATTAAGTTAATAAAAAATTTAAAACCACTATACATGTGGTTAAATCATGTACAACATAAACTAAGTGTAAGGTAAGAGATTTCATTTCACATTAGATTTGATTGAGACATATTTATTAATATAAACCTATTAAATTCTATGTGGGGTATATACTACACATTTGATAGATCAAATGATTATGAATTCATAATTAATGGTATTTTATGTTTCACTTTGAACCATTTCATCCAATGGTTTATTGACTTTAAAATAACTAAGTGGTAAATGTTATTATAGAATCCCTATTTTCTTTTGATTGTTAAATTTTCTTAAAAGACTAATTTTCCAATAAAGATACTTTATTAGACATTATATTTCTCTTAGATATCCATATATTCATTATTGATATTATTGTTCCCTAAAATGTTTACCATTTTTACATTGTGTGTTTATATAGAATGTTATTTGAATAAGATGTGAAATATTCATAAATCAATATCTTTTATTAAATATGGATATTTGAATATATGGAACATTGTTCATGTATTAAATTTATTGTTTAACATATTAGTATTTTTTTCTACATTAAACACATTTTTGGGGACCATTTATAGAAACAACCATAATTATTTGAAGTCTCATTAGACTAATCAGTTTTAAAAACACTATGAGTTTGTACCCATTAGTTTTAAATATTATGATGAATGATATTGATAGTAGAAGTATAGTTTAAAAAAAAATTATTTTTAGGTAGTATATTTGAAACTGCCTTGTCAAACACCTTGACATTAAAGGTATCATGTCTCTGGAAAAAATCATATCCAATAATTAAGTTGTTTCTTCAAGAAAAATTCTTCCATTATTATAATGAATGATAGTTTTTATTTGATATTATATATAGATGCATTTCATTCACTGTTTTTTAATTAAATGTCATACTTCTTCTATTATTTACCTTTCAATATTTATTATTTATTTTCTCAACATGATATGAAAGTTATTTAATTGGAATTTGTGTTCAGTTATCAGTATTTTCATGTTGATAATGATTATTTATTCTTATTAATTACATTTTCCATAACCCTTAATGATAATTGGAGATTACCATTATTTTATTTCAATTACCTATGATATAAAAATGAGTGTGTGCAATGATCTCCACACACATTATGATTTTTTATTTCTTATTCATTAATTTATTTTCCCATTGTAAAATGGGTATCATGTATTTATATATATTTATAAAACTTTTAAACTGACCAAACATTCAGGGTTTGATTCCTTGTACCTCTTACATTGGTATAAGTCAGACCCATGCACTAAGATTCTATGTTCATGATCAGTACAATTGGTTTAATTGAATGTTGAATAGAAACCTTGGGAGTCTGATTAATGAAAATATATATTAGGGTGTATATTCATATGATATTATATAATGGTATTTATAGAATATCATCCAGTTTATTTAAATGAAGATATTATGTGGTTTTTTTAGCTACCCATGCCTATTTTGATACTATAGTTGGATGTGAATCAGGAACATATTTATTTAGTAGGAAATTACTCTAAAAAGGAACATTAGGATGGACCAGATTGTTAACCATTTCATGAAAATAAGAATTACTACACACCTATATTGAAACACATGGGAGATATTGTTATGATAATTCACATTTTTATTATTAACCATTATGAATGATTTTCCAATAATCATATCCCCAAAGAATCTGATGATTAATATTTTTAGATTAATAATAGAATTATTTTTAATTTATGTGTTACACCATATTTATTATTATTCATTGTGATTTAAAATATTTTATTTTATGAGCTAATTATCTATTTTCCATTTTTTATAAATGGACCATGGAAGGAATATGGGTATCAATAAGCCTAGAAAATATAGAGATTTACATATTGGGGAATCCAATACATCAAGCATTGGAATCTAGAAATTTGTGGCTATATTAGTCCAACATAATCATGTTCGGAAACATTACACTTCCTAAATCTGTAAAATTATATCCAAATTTTATTTTTCATAGTTGGATCATTTTATTTGGTAGAATCCCCCTTAATTTAGTTCTCATATAATTCCAATGGAATTGAAGGGATGTTTTTAGTCACAAGAGAAGATGGTTATGGAAATGGGATGCAATAGATATTAAAAGGCTTCACATATAGGGAATTATATCATAGTTTATGATGATTAATGGGGTTTCATGATCTTGAATACTAGGGAGGAAAATTAAATTCAACTCAATGAATGAAATTTTTTTAAGGAGACATTCTTTGACAAATATTACTATTTTGACCATAATTTTGAAATAAAGAGACAGTTAATAATCTTAAAAAATGAATTGACAATGTTTTACTATGTATAAGGATATCTTTACATGGTTACATTGTTATTCTACAAATAGAAAATGTAACATGGTGTTTAAAATTGACCAAATTATTGAATGGAATAATCCAATTCTCTGGGGGGCACATGTCTCTCAAATTATTTCTATTATGATGAAATAGTTTCTTCTAACATTAAAATGAAAAATGAAGCATCTATATGATACATATTAAGGGAAATTAATATAGTAATATTTCTTATAAGAACTAAGATAATGATAATGTGTTGAAGAATTTGATGAGAATAATGAAATTTCCACCTTGTTTGAAATGTGGAAGGAATCATTCTGGGAAATTTTACAAGGTCAGGGGAGTATTTTATAAGTTATGGGAAATGTGACATTTGGGTAAATAATTTAAGGGAAATAAGAATAAATCTTCTATTAAGTTTCAAACCAACATGTATATGGAGAACTACCCAAATGAATTCCTTAATCATGAAGGGAATCTACCACTAATGTGGACTAGGGGATATGAACAAGATTATTCTATCACTATATCTAATTTAAAAAGTAACCAATGATGTGAAGGAATATACATTAATCCAATATTTAAATTTCAAAAATTATTTATTATTTTTGGATAATCACACTCTTTTATTTATAAATTATTTTTAATGAATTAATTATTTCTCTTTTAATTTGGGAAGGAATTTTTTAGAAAAAACTCTTAAGGGATGTCTATTTGCAATAAGGATAGGATATCAAGTCCCGATAATGAATCATAAATGTTATTTATTTACTAACCCTATTATCATAATTATAGGTGACTTTGATAAAATCCATTGTATGAAATAGAAATTAGAATATTATGTAAAAAAAATTAGTAAGAAGGAGAAAATTTATATTTTGTTGCATGATATAGAATTCTACATCATTAAATTAGAGACTTCATCCTATAAATACTATCTAGACCCACCATTGTGGCTCTAATAAATGAAATTCCATTGGAAGATGAGAAAAAAAAATCTATAAATGATTAATGAATATACCATATTGATGATTTTCCCACTATATATAAATATGTTGATGTATTTCGTGAGGTATTACATGGATACCCCAAAGTGTGTCAAGTTGAATTTTCATTTATCTAATATCTATAGAAGGACAAGTATTAAATACTCTCTATATAATGGACAAGGTGTAATTAATTGATTTGAGAAAACTACTTGAGGTGTTTTATAATATGGTATTTATTCACCCTAGTGTTTCTCCATGGGAGAACATATTTTCATCATTATAAAAAAATATCGAAATAGTAGTCCATGCATTGATTTTACGGAAACCAATGATATTATAATAAATAATAAGTATCAACTACAACACATTGATGAAATATTCGATCAAAATCACAGAGCCCATTATTTTTTATAGATTGAAAACTATTCTGGGTATCATTATTTGTAGGTATATAAGGAATACAATTTGAAGATAACTTTTCAAAAAAGGTATAAACATTATGAGTTTATATTAATGGAATTTAAATTGAAAAAATGAACCCTTTTTTATGGATCTGATGAACACATTATTTGAGGATTATCTTGATGATGTTTTTTTGATATTAATTAATGATATCTTTTTGTATTCTAAAATCTACATAGATTATGGTAATAAATTATTGAACATTCGTAAAACTATTATGAGTAATGAGTTATATTGGAAATTTAGTACGTGTGGTTTTTGGATTCATGAAGATTAGTTTACATCTATATTGTATCCACAGATGGAATCATAGTTTATTCTATAAAGTCAAAGGAAGTTAGACATTTTCTTATTCCAAAAATCATATTTGAGTTTTTTAGTTTCATTGCTATGGTTTGTTAACATTAGTGATTTGTTTAGAATTTTTTCTAACTGGATTACCCTTCAAAAAAGCTTACTCATTTTGGGGAACTTTTGGAAAAATAAATATTAATAATGAATTTATGAACTAAAAATGATATTGTTCAATGTTTATATTTTTAATTTACCATCTCAATGTGGCAGGATTACACTATCGAGTGAGGCATAATAGAAGGGACATGGTTGTGTCCCAATGAAAATGATAATTTCATTTCATATAAATTATTATTATTGAGGACTGATGAATAAAACTATCCAACCGATGTTTTTTAGTTGGATTCTATAATATTGTTTTGGAATATATAAATAAATTACCTCTTTGATGAAATTGGAGTGTTATACATGGATCATAAGAGCCTAAAATTCACATTTTCAAATAATGAGCTCATTAAAAGGAAAAGGTGATGTCTAGAGATACATAAGGATTATAATTTTTTAGTTAATGATAAACAAGGGAAATAAAATGAATTAAAAGATTTATTTAGTAGAAAATATCATGGTGTTGTTACCTATATAAGGATTGAGAGGGATACAAAGATCATGGATCTAGTAATGATGGTTAGGTGACTTATTATGTAAACAGAGACATCAATCATATTTCAAATGATTGAAAACCCATATTTATTATAAATGAAAATGTGTTCAGAATAGGATGATGAAAATATCTCGAATAAAATTAATGTTTTGATTGATGGGGAATTTATTGACATTGTTTGTGACGATGGTATTATAAAAGTATGAAAGAGATTATGAATCACATCTATACTTGAGATAAAAATGGAATTATTAGATAATTCTCGTAGCATATATTTCTCTATACACCCCAGTTGCAAAAATATGTATAGGGATTTGGGGGAACATTTCCTATGGGGAAAAAAATAAGAAATAATTTATTGATTACCCGTACAGAATATTTTTATTCCTAAAATATAATGTTGTGAGAAAATATCATAAAGGATTCATGCACCCTCTTCTTATTATTTTGTGGAAATTCGATGATATTACTATGTAATTTTTCACTGGAAAACAAAATATTACATTAAAGAATGATTTATTTGGGTTATTGTTGATTAGATATATTTTTTCACATTTATTCACTAAAAGAAAATATTTTTTTCTATAATGCACCTCAAGGATCTATATGAATGAATTTTTAATCATTCATGTTCCACATCTTTCAATTGTCTCTGATTGATATCCTTCTTTTATATCAATGTTTAGGTTGCGTATTAATATGAAACTTTTAATTAAGCTTCATTTGAGTAGCACCTACCATCCAAAAACTGTTGAATATACCAAAACTAAATTTCATACAATAGAAGACATGTTGATATCATTTTCAAATTAATTTCGAAGTATTTGGGATCATTATATACCTTTATTATTGGTTTCCTATTACAACATTTCATATTAATATTTTTAAATGGTGATGTATGAATAATTATCCTAAAAGATATGCCATACTACAACTTGTTGGGATAATGTTGTGAAAGGAAACTTGTTGGGATATAACCTGTAGTAGAAACATCAACCATGTTATTTTCTATTCAGGATAAAATTAATGGAGATATATTTTTGAAAAATATTTATACCAATAATCAGAGGAATGATTTGGAATTCTATAAGGGATATCATTTCTTCATGAATTTATATCAATGGAATGGTATCATAAGGTTTTTTATGAATGGGAAATTAATATCTAGGTATTTCATACCCTTTGGAATTTTTGAAATTATTGGACTTGTTTCTTATTGTTTGGAAATGCCTCTGAGTATCTCAAATGCGAATGATGCGTTCCCTGATTAATTATTAAAAGGGTGCATATGAGACACAACATATGTTCCCACCTCTGATGAAATAGAATTAGAACATGATTTATCTGACCATAAATAAAAATCTAGTTTCTTTATATTAGATCTCATATATTGATGAATCTGATGACTCACCTTGTAATAGTACTTTAGAGAAATTAGAAAATAGGGAATGAAAAGTGGGATCTAGAGGATATGATGGAGAAGAAATATCATTAATATATTTTTAGAAAATTTCCATGAAATTTTTGGTAGAAGTTATTATAGGAGGTAATAATTTAACATCCCAATATTCTATAATATATATATTTAAGAAAAAATTTGATTTCATCAATAGATAGCGATGCACATGGTCTTTAAAAAAACATTTTCCACTCACAATTTAGACAGTTAATTTAAAATTTAATTCCTAAAATTTTAGAATATATAATTAAATAATAATCCCCATTTTAAGGCATCAAATCAATATTTTAATATGGTATATTTTTGGGTTTTTTTGAAAGGTTTTAATTTTTTGATTAATAATTTTATAATACTGAGTTTCAATTGAAAATTTCATTTTCATTTATATAATTTATAGTGATTTATAATATTATTAGATGGGTTTAAAGTAAAATTATATATTAATTATATCCATTAAACCAATTTATATAATTATAATAATTTTCATATTTATTTTCGATAAAACAACATGGTATACTTTTGAACATTTTCATATAAAAAACACACGTCCAATTCATATCTATATGACTAATTTTAAATTATATATTGCGACATATGGGAATTGAATTTTGAAAATATATTCCATAATTAGTGTATGTCTAATTTATAACTTTTAATATTTTTAATCTAATTTTGGAAACAAATGAATAGTTAAAAGAAGAAAAATTAATTATCATAGTTAAGGTAAGAATCGATTTACTGGGGGATAAACTAAAAATATAAGGGTTAAATTATCCAATAAAATTGAAATAAAACACTTATTTGGCCATATTTTTTCCATTAAACCATTAAGGATATATAATTTTTTATTTATTACCCATTACCTATGGGAAAAATGTGGGATCACTTATTTATTTTCCAAAATACCAATTGTGTCCTCTCACACATTTTTAAAAGGCCATCCCTTTCATTTCTTCTTCACCCCGTCAATCTACTTTGGGTATAATAATACCTTCCCAAATTAAATTCTGAATTCCCTCCACTCATTTGAGAATACATATCATGGAAATAAATCTAACATATGAATTATTTAGTGCACTCCTATGGAGAATACCCAAACAGAAGGTAATGTTTTCCAATAGCCATCTTTATTTTATTTGATTATCAAAATCCTTAATTTTTTTAACTAGTATGAAATAATAACCATTGTATGTTCCATATAAATTATTGTTTTTTAGATATTTCCTGACCAAAATCCTCCTCCACTTTCGTTAAAAGGGTTACTAAATCATCATTCATCTCTACGGTGGACTACTTTCTCCTGAACCAATGTCATTCATTTTCCTTTTTTTACCCTCAAGGATGGGTATAATGGTTGTTACAATGTATATATATGAAATTAACAACATATTTATAGATTTTTATTGACTATATCTTATATATATTTTTACATTACATTCTATAGTAGATAAGATAACAATGCTACTGTGTACATCACACCATCGCCTCACGAAGTAATTTTTTTCACAAACGCTTCACACAGAGGGTGATAAAGATGAAATAATGATTATATCTTATATAAATTACATATTTAAGATATTAATTGCATAAATATACTAATGTAAGAAAAAAATAAATAAAATTTTCTTTCATTACTTTTTAAATATATAGATGTTATAATATTTTTTGTGTTTGTTTGGACTACCATGTTCACGAAGAGATGTGACTATATTTTAATGAACACACCACATGTAATTTATATATATTTATATGTAAATAAATAAAATTTAATTTATTATATCATGATAATATAATAAATAATAAATATAAATTATATTATTTATATAATGTTCATTTGAACAAAAAATGTTACTCATCTATACGTACATCATACCATCACCATTATCATAACATAATTTGCATTTCATAACCATTATTCATGATTTATTTTATACGTATTATTGATAAATAAATATGATTATTATATCATATTTGTAATTTTTTATATCATATAACTATATAATATGCATATTAACTAGATTATTCATGATGAAACACATAAAAACATGGCAATTTTCCAAATAAACAATGAATATAATGATTTTTTTTAACAAAATGGAAATAAGATATTATAATAGGATCATATAAAATATTATAAATATTAATATGTTTCTATATTAATAAAATAATCCATTTAAACCAAATATATTTGATGAAAAATTAATTCCTACCAAAAGGAGCCCTATATTAAAGGATTTTGCCTCAATTTACAATCCATTGCGACTTATTTACTATTATTCACCAATTCAAAACTATTTGAAGTATATAAAACCCATTATATAGGTAATATAATAACTAATTAATAATTCATTACATTTTATGTTTCAATTTGAACCATCTCATCTGTCACGACCTATACTCAAGACCCGTTCCATGACTACCCCAAGCCTGCCTTCCATAGGACAGGGGCTAGCGACTAGATCTAAAGGCGTAAATACCTATGCTGGGAAGGAATTGCCTTCATAAATTGTAAACACACACAATTAGAGTACAGATAGAAGAAAACACTTTGTAAAAATTGTATAAAAAAGGAGTGCTGAAAAGTAAAAGGTCCGGAAATACAAGTCCAATAATAAAATACAAGTTCAACTAAAAATAAAGTACAACTGAAGAAAAGTAAAGAAGCTATTAGGTCATCCTACGAGGTTTCCTATATGAAGGGCGGTACATATAGCCTCCTCAACAATCTATGTCTTTCAGTCTCCTCAATGTACCGACTCATCGTATGGTCCATCTCTGGGTACCGTCGAGTCCTGCTACTCTAATCCTCAATCAGCGATGTCTGTTGTCCCCAACCAACGCAACAAGGTGAAGGCACAACCCATGCAGTTGTGAGTATAACGATACTCAGTAGGGACCCCGAGACCCTTAAGGTCTCAAAAAATCCAACAAGGATAAACCACAATGTATGAAAACAACATACAACCCCACTTAGGTATATTCCCATACATGTACCTAAGTTATCAAGTAATCCATCTCAATCATGAGGTAAACACAAAAGTTACTGACTCAGCTAAACCCAGATTATATTTTAGGGATAATATCAATCTAAACTCTTGGCTTCTGGAGAAATCCTCATCTATCGAGTACAATGGGCCTCCCGTGTCACATAGAGGTGCTTCCTTCTAACTTGGACTGTTCAGGTACTCCTCCTATCGAGTACCATGGATATGCCACACTCACATAAAGGCTCTCCCCACCGTGGGTCTGCTGTGCTCACACAGAGATGCTCCCCCTCGTAGCCAGCTGAGGTACTCCATGTGTCAAGAATCGTGGGTCTGCCGTTCTCACATAGATTCACTCCCTACCGTGGGTCTGCCGCAATAATAAGGCGCACCTCAATGGGCTAGTCGAATCACTTCGAGTTGAATCGGTTAGTAGTTGCCATGTCTCAGCCAGCTACTAGGTTCATGCACAAATGTCTACTTGTCTATTAAAGATCTGATTCATAGCTACTGTTCCATATTCCAACGTTCACGAAGACCAACATAGAAATATCTCAATGGTCCACCATTTCATAGAGGTATCAATGCAACAGACAGCGTGTCAATCGGACACCCGGTCTGTAATTTATTAGCCTTTTAGTCCCGGGGACCCGGTTGGATTCGTGTACGATCCAACCTGATCATATCTAAAATATTCCTCAAACTCTAGTGGGGTATTCTCAAAGTCACCGCCGTGTTCCATGAATACCAGCGCCGCTGACAGTTCGTCAATCGGACGTCCAGTGCCAAAGATATGTCCAAATGAAATTAATGGTCTGTAGTTGGGCTGGGCCCGATCCGACCCGGTCGGACCAAATTGGCCCAAACCAGACTGGGCTGACCGTGTCTACGTCGAACCGGTCAGATCCGTTTGGTCTGACTCGTATTGTTGTATGGGTCAGCCTGCTAGGTTTGGCCCGGTCGGCTAGGCCCAACCCAGCGGACTACAGGGGCAGTTTGGCCTAGAGGTCACCGTGTAGGCAGCTCAGCCCTGAGACCAGGGACAGTTCGTCCAGCACCACGTGGGGTAAAGTTCGGGCGGCTCGTCCTGGAAATCAGAGACGGATCGGCTAGTGACACCACGAAGGATGTCGTGGGCCATCTTAGGTGGCCGGGAGCCAGAGGGCGGGCATGCCGCATGGGGAACCGGGCTGGGTATTGGAAGGCCATACGGGGTGCGGGTAGCGCACCGAGTAGGGCAGAGGGAGGGAGGCAGGTAGCATGTGGGCAGGATGGCGGGGCGCGTAGGCAGCGTGTGGGCTGAACACGGGGTGCCTAATAGGGCGTTAAGAGGCCGGCGGGGCGTGCACAGCGTGCGGGCAGGCCAGCTCGGTGTGCGGGAAGGTATGCAGAGTGCGCGAGCAGTAATCGGGTAGGCAGCGGGCAGGCCACTGAGGTGCGGGCAGCGCTTGGGGCAGCGGCGGGGCAGTTCATGGGCTGGCGGTGCTCGGTCGTGAACACTGGTGTGTCGTAGGGGCAGCGTGGTTTGTGGAGGCCGCGGGTAGCGCGACCTTTGTCGTTGCCTCTTTCGTCGCCTCATTGCCACTTCAAAAATTACCACAATGAAGAAAATCGACGGATGTTGTCGGGCCATGTTAGGTTAGCCCACGCCCTCCACGTTTAGGTAAGTATCATTTGGCTCAAAAAGAAAAGAATATGATCAATAACACATACTCAACAATCCCTTTTTTCGAATGAGGAAGATAAGAAAAGGGTATAATATTATCAATTAATAAACCCCTACCTTTCTCATAGTTTGTTTACATTGGTGCAAGAAGGCAAATGTCAATTCTTTGTGGATGAGGACATCTCACGTCGAAAGGAGTTCTGAGTAAGATGGTCTAAGTCGAGGTCGACGTTCTACATCGGTGGAGCATTCTTCATTTAAGTGAATAATCCTCCAAGTGTTCTGTGTTACGTCACTTTACCAGCGCTTGGTTTCTTGGTGAAGCCGTCCCAAATCCTCCTCTTAAGCTCCCAAAATATAGGAGAGGGGGAGAGGTATGTAACCATCATGGAAATTATGACGGTTCATTTATTAGGAACCCTCCAAAATTCCAACAATAAGGTTACATAATTTAAAAAGGGGGGTCAAGTGAATTAAATAGTGTTGGAGAAATTTAAGAGGTTTGTTGGCTTTATTATTGTGAGGATTCCAATAGGTTTCCCCCACATAGCCTGTATCAAAAAATTGATTGGATTTTAATTTTATATTGAAACATTAAATTAATTTATATAATTTAATTATACATTGAGACATGAAATTAATTGAGGGAGTTGAGTGGTTTTCCTCTCCTCCCATTAATAGGGGTTAAGCCCTGTGTGGTCCCCACCACATTAATCCTCTCATGGGAGGTTGAGTTTGGGTGGGCCCTACCACCATAACCTCTCATTGGAGGTTAAGGTGCAGTGGCCCCACCTCTAACCTCCATGGGGAGGTTTTAACCTCCACACACCAAAAGGTGGATCAAATAAAATAAAGTGTTGCACAATTTATTTTATTATTATATTTTTATGAAAATCCAAAAACTAAATTTTATTCTCCACCAACTTTTGTCAAGGTGAAAGTATTCCGAAGAAAATACAGGCGCTGTGAGTTCAGTGATGCCCTTAGATTTCAATTTCGAGCAACGGTTCAAATGTTACAAAACACCGCTCACATGTTTACCGAATGTACCAGATAAAAACATCAGAAAATTATTATTAGTCACCCTCGACTTGCACCGGTCGAGGATAGGATGTGTCTACATGAAACAAGCCCTAAAAAACCCAATTGTACTCTCTTATTTTCAATCCGAGTTACCTTTTAGATGTTTATAATTTTATAATAAAATAATTGTACCTTAGTTATTTTCTTTGTAGAAAAAAACTAATGTTATCTGGTGGCCCACGTCATCCAAAGTTAGTATCTGCTTAAAGAATGCAGACACTCACGAGTTCATTAGTGGTACCAGATTTTTAATTCGAGTTACCACTTGTGAGTTATAGGAATTTGAAAAATAAAATAATTTATTTAATTATTTTATTTACTATTATGCCATTTTTGGGTTTTCTCACAGGAGGTCAGCGCTGAATAATATTAAGTCATTCCAAGCATAAACCCACCATTCTAAGTGGAATAATTCCCTATGAATTCTGATCTGAGTTACCGTTTAAGAGATATTCCACTTTTTTAGGAAAATTGTGTATGTCCATTAACTAAAGCTTAACGAAAACTTCGATTTATCAGTTCGTGCACTCTAGAGCTCGTAATCGCGCAACATCAGATTTCATGGACCAATGAAATTCCCATTTAATTAAAAAAATTAAATTGAAATTCCGGGTCTTTAAATTCTCCCCACCTCAGGGCTCTACCTCCCAGTAAGCCACAACTCACAACTAATGGAATAAGTGGGGGTACTAAGCACTCATCTGAGCCTCCCGCTCCCATGTGCTCTCCTAGAGGTTCCCATGCTATCACAACCCCCTCATTTCAATCCTAAATGTCTACTGGAACCTCCATCAAAGTCTCCCCATCATCAACGGTCAGATCTCCATGGTCGATGATATGGGAAGGGTCATGTACGTATCTCCTCAGATGGGATATGTGGAAGACTCCATGAACCCGGTGCACCTGATGTGGAAGAGCTAAGAGGTATGCAACCTCGCCAACTCTGTTGAGAACCTGAAAAGGTCCGATGAATATCAGATACAACTTCCCTCCTTGGAGAAATCTTCATAGACCTCGTCGAGGTAAGACCCGTAGAAAGATGTGGTCACCATCCTCGAACTCTAGGGTTATCTGTCTCCTATCATCATATGACTTCTATCTGCTATTTGTAGTCTTCATCCACTCCTAGATGATATGCACCTTCTCTATTGTAGCTTGTACCATCTCTGGTCTGTTGGAAGTGGCCTGACTTTGTGAGTCATTCTACGATCACCCAAATTGAGTAATTCCCCCTAGATGTACATGGATGACCCATCACGAAGTCCATGGATATCCCATCCCACTTCCACTCTGGGACCTCTAAAGGCTGGACCAAGACATCTGGTACCTGGTGCTCCACCTTCACTTGCAGAAAAGTGAGGCATCGAGAGACAAACTCTTCTACTGCTTTCTTCATTCTTGTCCACCAGTGCTATCGTCGAAGGTCCTAGTACATCTTCACCACTCCTGGATTTACCTCTATAGTGGATGTGGGTAACTCCTTCAACACTTCCCCCTGAAGTGCCACTAGTACCAAGGTACGTCCTCTGAAGAGGATGACGTGCTCCCCACCTTCAGAAAATCCATCATGTGCCTGCCCTGTGGATATCCGAGTACATCGTGTCTCGCAGTTAGCGTCCCCATGATGTGCCTTCCTGACTCGCGAAATATGTAGTGGAGTGACTGTATGAGACTGAAGGAAATCTGCTCCATCTCTATCCACAAACGATATATGTACAGAAGCTAGCTACTCTGTCACCTCACCTAGCAGTTGTATACCAGTTCTCCTACTGAGTGTATCTGCAACAACATTTCCATTCCCAGAAGTATAGACTATCTTGAAATCATAGTCCTGGAGGAACTCAAGCCATGGTCATTGTCTCAGGTTCAGGTCCTTATGTGAGAAGATATACTTGAGACGGTTGTGATTATAGTACACGATAAAACTCTCACCCATCAGATAGTGTTTCCACATCTTCTAGGAGAAGACCAATACTGCTAACTCCAGGTCATGGGTAGCGTAATTCATCTCTTGTTATCACACATGCCGATAACCATATGTGATCACTACTCGCTCTTTCATCAGGACACACCCAAGTCAAGTCCTTGATGTGTCACAGTAGACTACTTACCCTATGCTGTCCTCGGGAAGCCTCAGGATGAGGGAACTAGTCAGCCACTACCTCAACTTCTGAATTCTCTTTTGGAATCTCTCCAACCACACAAAGGGTTGCCCCTTATTTTTCAAGGCTGAAAGTGGTGTTGTAACTCTGAAGAAGTCTGGAACGAACCTACGGTAGTATCCAGCCAAAGCAGACGTCCCTCCCACTTTGGTGGGGGGGGGGGGTAATCCTAGAAACATCTTTTGAAAAGATGTCCTCATGTTCTATCACTTCTATTTGGAACTAAAAACTCATAACTCATGATGCCATGAGGGTAGGGTTGGCTGACTCAAGAGTGATCGGCTGCACCCTCCTAGGCATGATTTTAACCTGTGCTTCCTGGGTTTCCTTTTTCGCTGAATATGGAAAACTTCATACCAATGTTGTAGATAAAAGACAACCTTTTTGCCTAATTCAGTAAATCTATGTATGATCTATGGTTTCCTAGTCCATACCCAAACTAACATCATAAGGCCTCGAAGTTTCCATCAAGAGTTTCCAACCGAAACTCTCGCCTCAAGGATCAGATCACACCATCAATGTAAATGTGATTATCAAGTCTCCTCCAAAAAGTATCTCCAGACATGCGGGTCAAGTCAATTGTTTAACCAGAAACTCAAGGTCTAGGACAAGATTCGTGGAAGGATGGGATGATTGGTACCTATGTCTATAGATATTGCAGCTATTTGTAAACACAAACCATACCTTGAATCATTCCAAGATCCCTTGGGTCATAGTCCTTGACCACATATAGCTACTCTCTTCCCCTGACCTCCAGCTCCCTGAGCCTGGAAGGGAATAAAATGGCAGGTGGTTGTAACATGTCATAATATACACCACCTCATACTACTCTCATATCTCTTCTTCCACGTCTTCGGACCTGTAGATTCTTCTATCATTAACACTTCCTCTTCTAGAAACATTTTACATGCTCAAGTATCTTAGACTGGTGCCAATTTCATTCTTTCCTACTGCTAACATTCACTAGTTGTATCCACTCATCCAAAGAACATTCAATCACAAAGGTTCTATCTATCATCAAGAGAAAAGGTGTCAGATCGGATGTACTATCCCCAAAGCACTGATTATATTGTATTCATCGAGTATCGGGAATGATTGGTATGCTGCGACGAATACTCACCTATCGACAAGTCATCCCGACGAAGATGTATAAGCTCTTTAGAACTCTCAGCCACCTTCTCAGGCCATTACTCAGCCTCCTGTGAGTCAGGATACCCTCGGAACCTGAGGGGTATCTGATGCTGAAACACGTGTAAGGAACTAAGCCTACATGTGTCATCTACCGGTACGGCTGATTGTAACTTCCGAACAACAAGTAGTGACATTGCTGACACACTACCTGAAGGTAAAATCTTGGGCAACGGTCTATATACCGAATCCACATCACTATGTAGACCAACCTCATGATCACTCATTGGAAAACACTAGTATCTAAGATCACTATCTACTCTATGGTTGTCTCAACTAGGTAGATAACTCTAGAAATCGCCTCCAGCCAGTCCTCTTTTGCCTAAGAATCTGTCTCTCCTCATAACATTGGAGGCCTCAGCCACTGGAACTCATGCAATGCACTCAGTTGGTGTGAACCGTATTCCAGTGTGGTTGGTGACATCTGATGTCCAACAGGTGGTGGTGCTGATGGTACACCACCCAAAGGTTCCAACATAGTAAGAGGGCCCTACACTGGAGCATCGTCGCTTGGTGGGCCGTTATCGTGTACTATCTCAATACTCTAACTATCGATCTGCCTAGAAGAATCCTGAACAGATGAGAAACTATCAAAAGATTATACTTGGGGAGCTAACCTGGTTGAGTAGACGTAAAGAAAACTTTTGAAAAGACACACGCAATCAGTATTTTTTTGCACCGAGTCAGAAATCATAATTCAGAGTTCTGGTGTATGAATACGTTGGCCGCCACACCAATAATGGACCCCCTGAACTGAAAACCACACTCTGTAGGCTTAACAATATTTCTTCATAGAAAATAATGATTATAGTCTTATGTTTTCAGTATAATCGGTTCCTCTAGTAACAATTTGTCATGACTTGTCCTCGGGACCCATGCCATGACTACCCAAATCCCACCTTACATAGGCCAGGGGCTGGCGACTATTACTAAATGAATAAATCCCTAATATGGAAAATAATTGCATTTTTAAATTGTAAACACACACAATCAAAGTACAAATGGAAGAAAACACTAAGTAAAAACTATATAAAAAAGGATTATTGAAAAGTAAAAGGTCCAAAAAAACAAACCCATAATGAAAGTAAAAGTACAACTGAAAAGAATGTACAATTGAAGAAAAGTAAATCAGCTTCTGAGTCATCATCTGGGTTTTCCAACCTGAAGTTTAGGTACAAATAGCCTCCTCAGCACTCTACATCTGTCGGTGTCCTCCGTGTACCGACTCGTCGTAAGGTCCACCTCTGGGTACCGTCTAGTCCAACTACTCGGATCCCCAGTCAGCCATGTCCGTCGTCTTTAACCAACACAACAAGGTGCGGGCATATCCCATGCAGGGGTGAGTATAACGATACTCATTTGGGACCCTGAGACCTTTAAGGTCCTACAAAGTCGAAAAAGGATAAACCACAAATTATGAAATCAACAGATAACCCCACTAAAGTATATTCCCATTCATATATCTATGTTATCAAGAAATCCATCTCAATCATGAGGTAAACACAAAAGATACTGTCTCAGCTCACCAGGATTTTATTCAAGGGATAGTATCAATTTGAACCCTTAGCTACTGAAAATATCCTCCTCTATCAAGTATAGTGGGCCTTCCACATCACATAGAGGCGCTTACCACTAACTTGGACTACTGAGGTACACCTCTTGTCGAGTACCATGGATCATCCGCGCTCAAATAGATGTGCTCCCCACTGTGGGTCTGCTATGCTCACACAGAGGCGCTCCCCCTTGTATCCTGCTGAGGTACTCCACATGTTGAGTATCGTGGGTCTTCCATGCTCACACAGACGCACTCCCCACCATGGGATTGCCACGACACCAAGGCTCTCCCCACTCGGTTAGTCGAATCACAACCAGTCAAATCGGTAAGTAGTTGTCAAGTGTCATCTAGCTACTAGGTTACTACACAAATGCCACGTCGTATCAGGAAGATCCACTCCACAACTATTGTTCGATACTCCAACTATCACGAAGTCCCATGTAAATGTATCTCAAAGGTCCTCCACATCATAGATGTCTCAACACAATAGACAGCGCGTCAATTAGATTCTCAGTCTGTAAGTTATTATCCTTTTAGTCTTGGGGCCCGGTGGGATTCGTGTACAGTCCAACCTGACCATATACTGAATATACTCCAAAATCATGTGGGGTAATCTCAAAGGGGCCATCGTGTTACAAGAATACCAGTGCCACTGACGATTCGTCAATCGGACGTCCGGTGCCAAAGATATGGCCAAAAGAAAGTATTGGTCAGTAGTGGGCCTGGGCCCGGTCTATCCCGGTCGGACCAACTTGGCCCAACCCAGACTAGGTCGACCCAGTCTGTTGGGCCCAACCCAGAGGACTATAGGGGAAGTTCGGCCCAGAGGACGCTACGTAGGTGGCTCGGCCTAGAGACCAGGACCAGTTCAGCCAGCACAACGTGGGGCGCGGATCATCCTAGAAAGCGGAGCTGGTTCGACCAGCGACGCTGCGAAGGACTTCGTGGGCCAGATCGGGTGGATGGGAGACGGGGGACAGGCAGGTCGCGTGCGGCACCGGGCATGGCGCAGGTGGGCCACGCAGGGCACGGGTAGGCTGAAAGGGCAAAGGGCAGGGTGCAGGGAGGCCGAAGGGGCACCAATAGCACGCCGACAGGCCGGAGGGGTGCGCGGGCAGGCTGCGGGTCGTCGGGTGGGGTGCAGGTAGGCCGACGGGGGGCAGGCAGGGCACGGGCAGGCCGTCGGGGTGTGCAAGTATCACGAGGGCAGGCCGGTGGGGTGCACGACATGGCGCGGGGAGGCAACGCGTGGGGCGGCGCCCGGGCAGCGCGGGGGCCGGTGGTGGTCGGACGGGAACATCGGGGAGCCGCGGGGGCGACACGGTTCACGGTGGCTGTGGGAGCACGAACTTCGTCATTATTTCTTTCATCGCCTCATTGCTGCTTTGAAGATCACCACAAGGAACAAAATCGACAGAGGGTGTCGAGCCATGTTAGGTTGGCCTGCACCCTCTGCATTTAGGGAGGTATCATTTAGTTCATCAAGAAAATTAGATGATCAATAACACATACTCAACAATGTCTTTTTATCCGATGAGGAAGATATGAAAATGGTATATTATTATCATGTAATAAACCCCCTACCTTGCTCGTAGTTGGTTGACGTTGGTGCAAGAAGGTGGAATTCAATGCGTTGCAGATGAGGACGTCTCACGTCGAAAGGAGTTCCGAGGAAGATGGTCAAAATCAAGGTTGATGTTCTTCGTCGGTGGAGCGTTCTTCATTGAATAGCATAATCCTCCATGTGTTGGGTGTCACGACACTTTACCAATGCTTCGTTGCTTGGTGAAGTCATCCCAAATCCTCCGCTCAAGATCTCTATATATAGGAGAGGGGGAGAGGTATGTAAACATCATGGAATTTATGACAATTCATTTATTAGGAACCTTCCTAAATTCCAACGATGCAGTTACTTAATTTAAAAAGGGCGGTCAAGAGAATTAAATTTAATTGGTTCTATTTAAGATGTGTGTTGGCTTAATTATTGGGAGGATTCCAAGAGGTTTTCCCCACATAGCCTGCATCAAAACAATTGACCGGATTTTAATTTTACATTGACACATAAAATTAATTGATAGCATTTAATTATACATTGACACATGTAACTAATTAAGGGAGTTGAGAGGTTTTCCACTCCTCCCATTAATAGGGGTTAAGCCCCGTGTGGTCCCCACCACATTAATCCTCTCATTGGAGTTTGAGTTCGGGTGGGCCCCACCCCAAAAACCTCTCATGGAAGGTTAAGGTGTGGTGGCCCCACCTCTAACCTCCATGAGGATGTTTTAACCACCACACACCATAAGGTGGCTCAAATAAAATAATGTGGTCCACACATTATATTATTATATTTTTTATGAAAAGCCAAAAACTAACTTTTGTTGTCGACCAACTACCTTTGAGGTGAAAGTGTTCTTAAGAAAATATCAGCACTGCAAGTTCAATGGTGCCCTTAGATTTTAATTCCGAGCATCAGGTCAAAAGTTACAAAACGACGCTCTCACGTTTACCGAACGTATCCAAATTTTTTTTGTAAAATTATTATCATTCACCCTCGACTCGCGTCAGTTGATGTTTGGCTCTACCTAGGTGAAACTAACCCCAAATAACCCAACATTACTCTTGGATTTTCAATCCAAGTTAACGTTTAGAAGTTATGATTTTTATAATAAAATAATTGTCACTTAATTAACTTATTTGCAGCCAAAAACTAACTTTCTCTAGTGGCCTATGCCGGACAAGTATCTGCATAAAGAAATCATGCACTCACGAGTTTAGCGGTGGTCTCAGATTGGTAATCCGAGTTACTGTTTTTGAGTAATAAGCATCTGAAAAATAAAATAATTTATTTAATTATTTTATTTACAATTATTCCATTTTTGGGTTTTCTCACAGGAGGCCCATGCCAACTAATCTTAAGTTGTGCCATGGGTAAACCCACCATCCTGAGCACAACAGTGACCTCAGATTTATGAACCATGTTACCGTTTAATAGTTATTCCACTTTTTCAGGAAAAATCCTTATGCACGTTAACTTAAGCTTACCAAAAACTTCTACGGATCATTCCGGGCACTCCATGGCTCGGAATCACGCGCCATCAAATTTCACAGACCCGTAAAATTCTCATTTAATTAAAAAAATATATATTGAAATTCAATGTCTTTACATAATACATTGGTATTTTGACATGGAAGTTACCAAATGATAAAACACATTGTACAATCTTACATTTATTTTTGATGGCTAACATTCTAATGAATCAATAATTTTCTTGAAATGATTTTTCCTTGGAAATTAAATTTATATTAAATATCTATATTTTATCATGAAGGATATTATTTTTTCATGAATACAATAAACTTTTACATAAGGTGTTTACTTTAAATGTTATATTATTAACTAAAAAATAGTAAAAATATGTATATTTTATCCAATATAGTTATTTTTTTATAAGGAATATTGATCATGAATTAAATCGATCATTATAGATGTTATGATTTCATTGGATATTTATGTCATTGGAGGTGTAAATTAATTCAATTCCCATCAATATGTATGTAGTCTGATGAGACAAAGTAGTTGTCTAAACCCTATGAGTTTATAACCAATAGTTTTAAACTATCTCATGAATGATTTTAACAATAGTGAAAAAGGTGGAAAAAAATATGTTTGGGTCTAGTATATTTCAAACCATCCTATCAATTCTTGTTATGGTTCTTGTATCATTTTATGGAAAAAATGACATACAATAAATAATAATTTCCGTTATTGAAAATTATATTATTATTTTTATAATCAAGGATATTTACTCTAGTTTATTATCAATGGTTAAATTTCATTCTTAGTTTATTGATTAAATGGAATGTGTTTATAGTTACATAACTTAAAATAATTATTTTTACTTATCTCAACCTTATATTAATGTTATTCAAATGGAATTTTTGTTTAGTTAACTGCCATTTCATATATATTAGACTTATTATTTCAAGTTATATTTCATTGGACATAAACCATTCAAATCACCTGAGCTCACCCGAATTTTGTATCCATTTCGCTCGATATTGAGATGAATTCGTTGAATGAGTTTAAATAATCATAATCACTTAATTTTTATTTAACTTATTTTATCTTCCCATTTTCAAGTGATAATCATGTGTGTATCATGTTTTTTAAAACTTCTAAATAGATCTATGTTTTACAGGTTGGTTCCTTGTATCTATGACAATGTAATAAAGCTGATCGTGACTCCAAGATACTTAGGTCGAGATGTTACATAGTTTATTCCATTAACAAAGTGACATATATACAAATATATAATATACTAATTTTTTTATATAATCATGGATAAGTAATATTTGTAGGAGGTTGAAGAAGAAATAATATAGAAACACATGGTTAGGAATGATAACTCATCTTCAGAAAACATCCATTTTTAAGACCATAATAAATCTGTGGTTATTATTATTCCTTAAATAATGAATATAATATTGGGTAGGTATTTGAAGATATTATTTGTGGAGTTCCTTCCTAACTATATTTGTTTTTATGTGATAGGTAAAGACAAGAATAGTTTTACTTTATAATATAGGGGAGGGGAACTCTTTGAATTTCTAATATTATTAAATTAATATAAATTTATTTTCAATTACAAAAAGATCCAAACTAATTTATTTTAAATACAAGATGATTATAAATCTAAATAATCTCATATAATTAACATCTGATATGTATTTACTATGTTTTTACACTTAGGTCTTGGTTTTAACCCCTTGTTAACCTCTTTCACACTTATCATGACAACAAGGATATTTTTATATTGAGGGTTATGATAGTTATAATAAATTGATAAAAGGACCATAAATGGACCATTTATAATATTATAATCCAAATTATAATATATTGTTATAATATAATATTTTTAGTGAATTTATATCATTAAATAATAAATAATTTATTATAAAATATTAGTAATGTAATTTTTTAGAATAATTCATTACTTAAGCATTAATAACATTAAGGAAAAAAATTAAATTTCTCCAAAATATTTTATTACACCCGAAAACCTTATATATAAATACATAAAATTAATTTATAATATTATTATTTTAAAATTATAATAATTTTTATATTTTTATATTATTCATTTTATATTTCAAATAATTTAATAATTACTACGTTGGAGGTGTGTAAGCATTTTAGAAAATTATTTATTCACTAAATATTCAATAATAAATAATAAGGGGATGAAAAAAATTTATATTTTATATGAATATTTATAATCAATCATATATTATTTTTAACTGCATGGAAAAAATAGTATATTTTTAAAAAGATAGTTTGATAGTAATGTATTTTCATTACATAAAATATTTTAATGGTCATAATTGCATCCAAGTATAGAAAAGGAGATATAACTGGATCATGGGTGATTATAGAATGATTATACTCATAAAATAAAAGTACTTCCACTATTTGTGGAATTTTATTGTTTTTAACATATTATTTTTTATCATTAATTACCTGATTTGACAATTATCATGGGAACACAGTTATTAATGTTACTATTTATATTGATTAAAAATAAAATTGACAAATTACTGAAATCTGGGCCTCCAAATTTTAAATATCAAGTCCATTTTTTAAAATAAAAAAACACAAAATTTTAAAAATTTATTTTAAAACGAAACATGAAAAAGTGATGATAAAGGAATTTGTTGAAAAATAACACTTTTAAATATAAAAGGATTTAGTAAAAAATACTTGTATAAAATTAATTTCAAAAAACATAATTGTATTATCTTAAAAATGGAATTAACCAATGTTTTAAACGAATAATAAATTTATTTTATATATTTAGATACATTAAAGGAAAATATTCTTTTCAGTAACAATCATTATTTCCCCCTATTCATTGAAAAAAAATCAATTTTGAACAATTTAAAATTTTACCGTAAGTTAATTTTGATATGTTGATTCCATATAAATGATATATATTTTATCAATTAATATTTCATAATGATATATAAATTAATTATATTATTCTATAAATAATAAAATATATGATGAAAATATTTATTTAAATAAAAAATTTACTTGACTACAAATTTTCTATTTATTTCATAAGAATTAATTAAAACATGTTTAATTTTTAGAACCGTTATATATATTTAAAAAATTTGATAATACTATTTATATATTCCTATTTAATGAATAGGATATAATTATCACATTTAAATTATAACATTTCTTAGTTCATTTAGGCACAGTGTTTCATGACATACAAGTTATGAAATCTGATTTCCTTATTTAGTAATATTAGGATATTACAAAACCCATTTCCAATATTAATATATATTAATTATTTACCTTCAAATGGTAATAAATATTGATGGTTTACCAATTTATTTATTATTATATAATTATTAAAAATTTTATCTTAATATGTTGTGGTTTTTTATATTATGTATTGTGTGTGACATGAGTTCTAGATCATTGTAGGTATTTTGAAATGATCCAAAATATTTAGTCATTAAACTTAACTACTTAAATAAATTGATTTGAAATAATTTAATTATCATTTACATGTAGGAATAGCCAAAGGTGGTGAAATTATTGAAATTCCACCAGATATTATCTGTAAAATGATATAATCCTTAATATCTCATGTAATACTAGATAATACATATATTAACATTAAATTTCAATGAAATGCATCTCATAGGTAAGTATTAAGGACCATGTAAAGGTATCAATTTTATTTATAGATAATTCAATGACTTCAATATATATATATAGAAGGTAATTTTTGATATAGATTGTATTTTCCCCTATTCTAGAAATTAGTGTGTAGTTAAAGTGAATATATCCATTCATTTTAGAAAATAAAGTCATTATGTTGGGGGATATTATTTTGATTTAAGAAAGGATTATTTCCAAAAACATAATAATCATATAACTAAATGTTTTCCAAAAAATAAAATTCTCTATGGGAGGTGACTTGATATAGTCAGAAATCATAATAGATAAAAATGGTTAATATAACAAGGATACATCAACTAATTTGGGGTGGAGTGTAACAGAGTCATAATTACATCCATCCTCTTCATCAATAGTCATTTTATTAGTTTATTCATTCTCCCATGGTTTATGAGGTTGTGGATTCCAAACATTGAAATAAATCTATTGGAATGAATTTACATGGATAATACCCAAGTTCATTGCACAGAAGACATTGAATTGTTATTTGTTCCCTTGGATGAGTTATATATTCACTCATCATGATAAATGAACTCTCTATTTTAAATTGATTTTTTGATGCATTATTAAATTTGTTACAACAAATAAATCACCTTATAGCCCCCTAAAGGCTATCACCATGGCGACTCTTCAAAAAAATTTATATATATGAAATTGAACATTTTTTCATACCTTATCTTCTTCACTTTATAATTCATGATACCCAACATTCCATTCATATATGTGTTTGTGGCTTATACTATGTATACACTATTGATCATATTTCCGGATTTTTTGTTTGGTATAAACATAATGTTTCTTATTCTATCTGCCATTATTATTGGGCTTTCATTTAGGTAATATTCATGTTATCCCCTTCACCCATGTTTCGTTCTATCACTATCCATTACTGAATTCAAAAGGGTTATCATAAGTGATGAAACAGAAAAAATACATGGGAATAATAATAATGAAAACGGTTAAAAACCATATAATGTTTTATAATTTAACATTTCCACATTCAAGTATATTTCTTTTAGTTCATCCTATATCAATATATTTTTTAACTAGGTTACATAAATATCTAATTATCTTATTCTTCTAAAACTACTCATTCAATGTAACTATGAAATAAATACTTCAAATGGGTGCATAAATAGAATATTATAATCCAAATTGTATCCCTATGGAGTGTTAAAATTTGTGTGTAGTGAGTCCCCTTTATCATGAACCATGTGACGATGGAGTTAATTACTTATATAGATGCATTAGGGATAATAAAACTTGGTACATCTATGTTAGAGCCTATATACACATGTAGTACTCATATTGAGATGTATTTTAAGGTAAAATGGCATACTCAATGATTGATAGATATTCTTTTATGTAATCTTGTAGAATGACTCAACTATACATATTTTAATAACATTTATAACTAATATCCAACAATATGTGAAGTAATAAAAATATATTCTAAACTAAGATCTAAAATTACTATACAATATGCTGATAATAACTAATGATACACATGAAAATCATAATGAAATGTTACATTAATTCCTTGGGGTAATTTATACATCTCGAAAATAGCAGCACAAACTAAGGAGTGATAGGTCTAGGGTCTTATAAATTACCTATATTGACATATTATGTTACAAAACATGTAATCATTTATATATAGTACCTATCCTGTTAACTCCTTTGTATATATCTCCTGTGATATAATCATCTTTATATACCATGGAGTGGAAACTAATAAAGGTGTGAGATCAGGAAAAGTGTAATATAAAACATGTCATAAAGTGTCAGGTCATAAAAAAGAGGGAGAACATTTGAATTAATTAAATATATTAATACAAGGTCATAATATCATCGATGATAATCATAAATAAATATAACGCTACTTATGTACACCACAATTTCATTAAGGAACTATAAATGATATGAATTGGATCAAAATAGATATCTATAACAAAAAACAAACGATCATGACATTAGTTTGGAATAAATAAAAATATATGACCTAATCAAAATTATGTGGAATGTCATGATAAAAACATGAAATTGTGGAATAAAAATAAACAATAATATTACTTATATTTATGAACATTTCTACACATCAAACTATTCAATCGTAAAATATTTTTTAGAGGTAAATATCACCAAAATCTTTCTTTGTGAACCTAGATCATTTCTAACTTGTTCAAATTCAAAATTGTTAGTACATATTAAATCTAAAACACTAATAGTTTGTGATCCCATATCATCACTGACATGTACACATAACAATTTAATATCATGAGATATATTAGTTTACACAATGTATTAGAGAGAGAAATATTCCACATTCATCTCATAATCCATAAAATTTTATTCTTCCCTGAAAAATAATAATCACATAATAAAATTACACATAGAATAAAAAATGAGTTTTGTGAAATTTTTATTGGAGTAGTTGTCCTGGGACCGATGTTTTCTACTTTGATTATAATTATATTACATGTACTAAATATTAATAAAACATATTATTACATATTTTTTGGGTTATGTGTTACCATAATCTAATAATATCACAGTGTATACATCAAATTGTTAAATTCATTGTAGTTCCCAACAACAAAGAGAACCTTTATGTGTAATGATTATATTTTAATGTAACATTATGTTGTTAGATACAATAATATGATTGTATAAATAGTACATATACTATCAGGTGTGAGTACTCATAAGCATATGAAGTTTCTTATCATGAAGATTACACCTAGTAATCTCTGAGATAGAATATTATAAGAATAGCCTCGCCAAAAGGAATTCTAAATATTATGGTGTTATTGGATATTTATATCTACGAGTGTGTGTAATGGTCATTATACATTTAGATACTTATTAGTGCATGTTATAACTCAGATACATATATGTATTTCAACAACCATGATGATAATAGTTCCATGTGATGTCAGATATGTTTGATACATCATTAGTGGAATGTCTTAATGGATATTTAGAAAACTTTCTTCCTCTTTCATATTTATGTAAGCTTATATATCAACCCTTTCATTGGAATTGAACCATTACATTAAATTTCATATCCATTGTATACCGATGTGTTTATTTCAGAGTGTAAAATTAATACATATTGAGTATATAAGTTGGTAACACTGATGTGTAACTTATTACATGAGAAATTATTAAAAAGGGACTATATTACACAATGAGAATTCGTCTATGGTTGTTGAAAATATGAAATTATGTTCTTCCTATTGGGATCCTGCACACATTTCTAGATAGTAATCTTGGACATTATGAAATCCCACCTAATGCTAATGAGAAAGAATCCTATAGGGTCAAATTCCATGTGCTTTAGTTGATCTCGATTAAATTCAATTCGAGTTTAATTAATGCTGTAGATATTATTCTCATGTTAGATGAATGATTTTATTCATGTTACATTGATAGCATAATTTAATGTAATATTTATTCTTTGCCATATAAAATAAATTTTTATTTTATTTATTAATTATTTTAATAAATATTTATTCATGATATTTTGAATAAAAACATATTTATGATTATAATACTTATTATATTGATCAATTAATTCGAGAGGAGTTTGAAGAGACCAAGACTGAGTCCGGTAAAGAATAATAATTAAGAAGAATGTTACATAATATTTTTATAGTTCAATTTGGTGAATGCCCTAAAATAATAATAATACAATTATTATCAAATGGCATGGAGTTTGTTAAGGGTAATGAATTGTATTTAAGTGTTAATATGAAATTTTGTTTTTTACATAAATTATAACTTTATAAATAAATTTATTTTTATATTGTATAGATAATCCAAAAAATTAGAATAGGGAATTGTTAGACACAATTAATTATCTTTAAACCCCTCTACCACACTACCTATTAGGAATACGAATTGAATGAAATATTTCATTAACACTGATGAATGAGAAATCAAGAATGAATAACACAATACATTACACTCACTATGCTAGCACCTATAGATTTAGTTGTGTTTCATGGAGATCATAGAAGAATATGTGGATCACCATTATAGGGATTCTATTATTCCATCTTCAAAGTGCAATGGAGGTAATCTGAAAGGGTCTTTCTGGATGATCAACAGTCACCAATGTAGAAAGATAAAAATCCTAAGTATTTATTTTTGCAAATATTAAATAGGATAATTGTAAATGTAATGTGAAAGATCCTCATTCGTGGTTTTGGGAAATTAGTATTAAAAGATATTTTAATATATCTCTAACCTCATAATGCTTCATTATCCTAAGAACCATCCAACGGTATCAGATCGACAACATTTTAATATTTAATTATTTATTTTATTTAGGATCCATGTAATGTTTTGGTAATATTTTAATTTCATGTAAATTATTATTTATTATTATTTGAATAATCATGTTATCTATATATAGATAATTTTCTTTCACTGTTACATTTTATTAAGGTTTTATGAATAAATAAATAATGACCAAAGATTACATGAGAAAGTGCCCGAATCATTGGTTGATAAAACTAGGTTACACAACATGCAGTTGGAGCACACACTATATACCCATGAGTGTTATATCTTGATTCACTAAGTAATTAATTACACATTTTTATTTTATAGAAAACATATTTTTGATTGAGTGAACCTAGAATACAAAAATCAGATACATGCTGTATATTAGGCATGCACATGATGTGTAGTTCAACCATGTTTACACACCAAAGCCCCATGATTTTGAACTTTATATATGGAAATCAACGTAGATGGAATGTAGCTAAATATACACGACATGTAGTCTCCCATTAATTATTTTTTATTTAAATTTTATTAAATTAAAAAATTATACCATTAAAACATTATGTTATTGATTGAAACACCACTGTGTGTTTGAAAATTCAATAATTGTATTGAAATTTTTTTAATGATCAATTAATTTATTAAAATTAATATTTCATTATTTGTTCTTCATTATATATGGTGTGAATTCCATTGATGATGGGTATTTACAAATAAGACATCGTGATCATTAATATGAATGTAAATTATGTAATTAATCAATAAATAAAATCCCACTTATCAAAAATAATAAAATATTGAATAATTAAATGAATTCTAGTCATTTAATTTTGAATATTCATTTCATTTATGACAATTAAAGATCTTTAATATGACTTATGTATGTTTTGGATGTTTTTATTTAACTTATTTCTTGATTTGGAAATTATTTAATATTAAATTAAATGATGGACTATGAGTCATCTCTCTCCCCATTATTAACTAAGAGAAATGTGTCCAAATAAATTTATATAATCTCCTTCAACCAATCCTTTGGTTCTCTTCACCTGCATGCAAGTAATAAATATTTTAATTAATGGATCATCACATGGTGTGTAGAGGTAGTTCAAGATGGAACCCAAATGATTCCCTCCTAGGTGGTACACTAGTGGATAGGTGGAATGTTGTATCTCATGTTATGCCTGATAATAAGAATTATTTCCCATATTTCAATTGTTTATTTAATTTCCTGTCAATAAATAAACCATTAGATATGGACCTTTAATATGTCATTTAATTAATTATTTATTTATATCTATGCAGTTATTTATTATATGGATTCGTTGTCATGATCTATTATATAATTGAATAAATGTGAAAAGATATAAATTAAATTTTTGAAATTTTTGAAATTTTTTAGCCAATGTAGTTAATAAATTAAGTAATATCCACATTATATTAATAAGACAGGAAATTGATAAAAAAGTATTCATAACAAATTATAACCCCTCAAATAAATATAATGCCAAAATAAGCCTTCCATTACATGATTGGGAATGAAACATTAGAACTAAGTATAGTACATTAATTTTATCAAGTGGTTCTCTTGAGATTACAGGGTTGACATAACCAAAAATATATTTATTCTAATGGACAAGTTAATTTCAATTAATATTTGGGGGGAAAGTGTTGAGGATATCCAAGTTAGGATTTCTGGATAGGGGAATCCACTCAATGGATCATAGAGCTACAAGTCCGCAGTGGGAATGAAATCCTACCCAATTACATTATTATATTTTTATGGCTAATGTATTGATAATTATGAAAATTAATGGGGATAAATTCCACTAAAATATCATGGAAACAAGAAATTTTGAATTTAATGGTGAGCGATATTAAGACTTGATAAAATAATGCGATATTAAATTAATAAATTAAATAATAATAATTTATTATATCTCACATATTTTGTAATAAATCTATGTAAAAATAATCTCCACTTTAATTTTGTATTATAAAATAAAAATTTCATCATCTACACTGTCTCCATATTAAATACTATAGAATGATAAATACATATCATGTAGTAACATCCCAGAGTAATTTATACGCCTTCAGGTTTTTCTATGCCATGAACAGAAATCCCATATGTGAGAATCCTCAATGACATATCCTCCTACTAAATTAAAGAGTTATTAAGAAATACTTTCTAATGAAAAAATTTTGTAATCACTATAAATGTACAATTTTTGATACATTCATCAATTTCTAGTTAACGAATGGATGTGTATAGCAGGCTTCAACACCTCATTGGTCTTTACCAAGAGATACCTTAGTTGGAATGGTTTGAGATTTCCAAGGTGCACTTTCAGACCACGTTATGAGAGGTACCCAGCTGGGACTCACATAGTCATGATCATTGGATAAATTGAGATCTTATAGGTTCTAGGGTTTAAACTCACAAAAGTCATCGGCACTGAACTCATTGAGGAATCACTCCCTCATATAATATCTAGCCTTATTTTGAATAGTAATATGAAAAAAAGGTTAATTATTTTCCCGATCCTTTTACTCTTCTTCTCAATGTAGTTAAAGATATAAAGAGTTAAATACATTTTATCTTTATGGTGAATGAACATAATGTGAAAGAAGATATTTTATCCCAAACATACATCACGCCCTTACATGAAGTGGATGATTAAGAGGAAATAAAGGTACTAGGATTATCTCCATTTTGTTGGTTGAAATAAGATCCATATGATAAAAAAAAATTCACCCATCCATTGAAGGAAGGGAATGATTAAGGTTCATCTGTGATTGACTTTATTTTATCAATTTATAAATATTAGGTTTTAGATACATCTTCTTGTGATCAAATATATAATCATAAATATAAACCATGTACATTTAAAAGTATTTACTAAAGAGAGGAAGATCATATAGCATCCAATAGAGATAAACATAATATTGTAGATATCAGGGAGTACAACCTCACTTTACTAACTGGAATGATCTTGGTTTTAAATGGTTGTCATTATATTCCTTTATTTACCCCAAAATGTATTTATATATTTAAAATTGATACATATGGAATTATTTTCAAATTTTGGAATAAATGGTACTCATTTTATAAAAATTACATATGTTAATGAATGGAATATTTAAATAGAGAACTTCAATTGTGGATTACACAAACCAAATAATGGTAATTGATAATGAATTTACTTTAGATGACTCATATCCCACCAATATTTGAAATCACTAGCTAGGTCATGTAAATGAAATTTGGTTGAATAATTTACTTCAAGATGGATATTCATATTCTATTTATCAAAATCCACTTGGTGTATGTCACAATGGTTTATAAGTAAATATTACAAAATCCCCATTTAGTAGTAAATTGTGAAAGGGATAAATAGATTCTTGAATTAGCTTAGACCAATGTGTGTGGACTATTTCCAATTGAAGTATGTGGTGGTTACTCATACCTTATAACCATTTCAGATGATTTTATTTGATATGTATACATATATATAATGAGGTATAAGTAATATTTTTCTCAATAATTCTTGGTATACAAGAATTATGTTGAGAACCAGCTTGGTGAGAAGATTTAGAATCTTCACTCAAATAATGGTGGAGAATATCTTTATCAATACGTCATTGATCATTTGTGGTAGTTCATTATTTTACCTCATATCACTCCACCTTAAATTCCTCACTGTAATTGTGTATGTGGAATTTGGAACAACACCATATTGGACTTAGTGAGTACAATGATGAGTATTGTGAGTCTTCTATTATCCTTCTGGGGATACGAGTTTCAAATAGTAATATACTTAATAAAATGAGTTACAACTAAATAAATAGATGGTATACCATACCTATTATGAAATTAAATAAAAAATGTGTTGTCTTACTTACATGTCAGGGGTTGTGAAGAATTGTTTAATCCTTTATCAGGTAACAAGTTTTCACCACAAGGGAAAAATTATTACTTTATAGGATTTCCCAAATAAAAAAAGGGATATTACCTATACAATCCTTGAGATAAAATATTTATGGTTGAAATACATCCCATAATTCATGAAGTTGATATTAACTGTAAATGTGATAGTGGGAGAGAGATATTGTTTGATGAATTCCATAGTCATGATATACCAGAGTTGGCACACAAAAAAATTCTATAAATCCTTATGGAATAAAAAATATCCCCAGAGACACAATTACTCAATAAGAGTAATAGAGATATTTGAGAACTATTAAGGAATTTTTTTATAGTTACTAAGGAGAGTGACTCGTTATTAGTTAGAAGTAATGTTCCTCAATCATACAAAGATTTATTATGTGGAACATATGATTCTCGGTGGCCAGAAGAAATAAATTCTGAAATGGATTCCATGTTCCAAACCCATGTATGGATTTCTTCTAGAACAAAAAAAATGTAAATCCAATTGGATGAAAATGGTTATTCAAGAAGATTAAAGACATGGATGGAAATGATAATACTAAAAAGGAATGGATGGTTGCTAATGGTTTTAAATAGTTTTAAAACATTGACTATGATGAAACCATTCAACTAGTTGTATTATTGAAATCCATGAAAATTTTACATTCCATTACATCTTTCCATGATTATGAGATTTGGAAAACTGAGGTCAAAACAAAATTCCAAAATAATATGATTTAAGAATATGTCTATATGATGAAACATGAATGGTTTTTAACTACAATGGAATCTAACAAGGTATGAAAGTTGTAAAGATCAATTTTTGGATTAATGAAAGAATCCAAATTGGGTATCTTTTTTTGACAAGTCTATAATAGAATTTGGTTTCATATATATCGAATATAATCCATGTTCCCTTAAATTGTATAGTAGTAGTGAAATAATTTTCTTATTATTATATTTTGATGAAATAGTACTCATTGGAAATGGAATACCATACTTATAGTCTGTTAAGGTATGGTTGAATAAATATAGCTATGTGAAGGACATTTGTGAGGTATCATATATTTTTTGGGATTAAGATCCAATGTGATAGATCAAAAAAATTTTCAACCTACGTAAAAGTGAATGCATTGAGGAGATACTGATGTGATTTATTATAGAAAAATCAAAGAGGGTATTCTTTCCAGCATCACATTGAATTTACCATTCAAGAAAAGTGTGTCCTCACACACATGAAGAAAGAACAAAAATGACATAGATTCCATATATATCACCAATTGGATCAGTTGTGTATGCTATTTTATATACTTGTATAGATGACATATATACATTATATGTGGTTGGAAGTTATCATTAGGATCCAGGTGACCATCATTTTATGGTAGTAAAAATTATAAATAATTATATGAGGCATACTATTGATATTCTCTAGGTTTATAGAGGAGATGAGGAACTAGAAATTAGAGAATATACTGATTCAATATTCCAAATCAATCAATATGACATGAAGTCACAAATAGAAAACATATTCACATTCAATTGAGGTTATGTGGGATGGAAGAGCTCTAAGAATGTTGTGGTATTATTTTTTATAGAAGAGTTCAATAATATTTTACATCTTAGGAAGTAAAATGAGAATTATATATACAGAACCTCATCCAAGATATTGATGATATATCTAATAGTAGATATACTATCACACTCTATAGTGATAATAATGTAGTATTGTGCCCTTCTAAAGGCTGATGCTCACGTCAGGGGATGAATCACATACATTGGATATATCATCTCTTGGTGGATTTTCTGAGAGATGTGTAGTTAATATTGTTTTTATTTCAATAGATAACAACATGATGGACCCCTTGACTACAACCTTGACTTAGTAGAAAAAATAATTTCAAAATAGGTCTAGTAGACTAACAGAAGTACACAGTTGGATCTAGTCTATGTTGGAATTTATTGAAGTTGATGTTCTAGGAAGAACTGTTTGTACATTGATTACATTTATATTAAATGTATTGAATATTAATAATCCTTATTATTAAATTTCCCTTTTTTTCTCCTGACTCTAATGTAATAATTTATGTCAGTATACATTACATTTAAAAGGTCAAATAAGTTCCCATATATGTTGAAAACCTGTATATTCTATTATTATATTCCAAAATAAGGATCATTGGTTGGATAACAAAATATAATTATACACATATTACATATACTCTTAGGTGTGAGTAATTTAATGTATATGGGGATTATTATAATGAATATCTCAATTCATACCTTACATTAAAGGAGATAACGAGAACAAACCTTCTAGAATTAATTCCTTAGGTTTTTATTTTTATTGGATGCCCATATATACAGGTGTGTTCGATGGTCCTTAGAATTAGAGATTGTTATTAATTCATGTTACAACTAAACTAATTAGATGTATTTTGTAAACCATGAAAATAATAGTTCATGATGATGATAAATAAATTGGGTACATCATGAGTAACATTTCATTAAAGAAAAAGTCAAGGGAAGATTTTTTTACTTCTATCTTTATGGAATATGATATCTCACCCCTTTCATTGGAATTTAATCTTCCCATTTAATTCCATGGTTATGGTGTAATGATGGGTTTATTTCTAATTGTCAATCAAATACATATCGAGAATATTGATTCGTGACCCAATTGTTTAATCTTCATGATGAGAAATTGTGAAAAAGGGATTATATTACATAGTGGGTGTTCGTTTTTAGTTGTTGACATTTTGAAATTATGTTCATTATGTTGGATTCCTTGAACTATTACTATGAAATAATTATGGAATTTAAGAAAGTCCACATAATTATAATGGGAAACAATCATAGTGGGTCAGTGAATAACATTTTTCATTAATATTGATAAAATTATATGTGATTTCATTTAATCAGATTAATATTACAGTAAAATTAGATGAATAATTTTATTCCTGTTATATTGATCACATAAATTAAATAAATATGTATTCACCGGTGTGTAAATAGAATATTTATTATATTTATTGTATATTTTAATAATTATTCATTCTCTAGATTGTGAAAAAATTATTTATTTATGAACAAACTATTTGTTCATGTTTTTAATAAAACCTAGTGGTGTTCGAAACGACTAAGGTAGAGTCTTGTGAAAAAAAATTAATTAAAAAGTATATTACAAAATATTGGACAATTTGCAAGTCGGAGAAAAATAATAATAATATTATTATATATAATGGGGTTTAATAAATGTAATAAATTTTAATTAATGCTTAGTATCAAATTAAACAACTTTTTTACATAAATACCATTATTATAAATAGATGTCTATGTCTATTATGTATTTAATCACAAAAATTATAATAATGACTAGTTGTACAAAATGAAGTCTGTCTTAATGACTCCTTCTATCTCCTTATAAATATGAATAAGATAATGATTGAAATAATAATAAAATCAGAATGATAGATCAAGAGCAAACAATCCAAGACATTTGACTCACTACGCTTGAAATGAGAGATCAGGTGGTGTTTATTAGATATCATATGAGCTTTTTTGCATTAATTATAGAAGGATTCAATACATAGATCCTCAAAATATAATGAAGGTAATTTGAAAGGGACATTTCAAAAAATCACAAATCCCCAGTGAAGAATGTTCCTAAGATATGTTTTATTTTTCAGTATATATTAAATAAATTAAAAGCAAATTTTTCATGCAATATTATCGATTTTGTTTTCTAGAAATTATTATTAAAATAACTTTTAATATATCTTCCACTTATACACACTTCCACCGCACCTGGAACCATCAATTTCGAAATCATTATATAATGAAAAAAATGAAAAAAATGAGCTTCTTAAACAATTAAAAACATGAAGCATAATGATCTTGATAAATAATAAGATTTCAAATATCTAATTTTTTTCAATGTATCATTTTATAAAAATATTTATTAGGTGATAAAAACAACACTTCATGAATTATATACCATTGATTGTAAATCAATTTAAAAATGAAAAATATATATCAAGAAACCATTATTTATAATTAAATAAAAAATACATTGAGAATTGTATATTTTTAATGGAAAGAGGTGACATTTTAAAAACTTCATATAAATATTTCATTATAAAAAAACATTAAAAATAAGTAATGTAAATACATAAGGGTATTTAGAAATACAATGAAAACCATTTCATTTAAATGAATATTTAACAATAGTGAATTAGAAAATACCGATTATTTCCTAAAAGGGAACTGAAAATACATTTAAAATTAATAATTTTAAAGATTAATAAATTAATATAGATCCATGAAATATAAATAAAATTTATTAAAATAAATGTCTATGGTTGATAAAAACTTTTATTTTAAATGAATGAAAATCCATTTAAACAATTGGAAATAACCTTCATGAAAACCCACATCTTTAAAAAGGATAATGAAATAATTTCATTAAAATGAAACAAGGGTAATAAGAGACTCATTATTGATAGAAAGGGATTTCATTTTCCCACTAATTAAATTAAAAAATTTGTGGGATGTAACAATATGTACATTGTAAAAATCTTAATTTAATGTAATGTAAATTATTCATAATGAAATTATTTTTAATGAAACATTAAAATCAACAAGGAAGAAGAATATAGTCTGAAAATAGAATTTCACTATAACAGAATTAAAAATTACAATATAGTAATAAAATATTTTAAATTACTCAATATTACATGATAATAGTAAAAAATTACTGATTATGACCCAAGAAAATGATTTGTGTCATGAAAATCCCTTACAGCCATTTTAAATTTTTTTTCCAGAACCCATGATAGGTATAATTTTAAGTATAACATATCATTGAATATAATTGGATAATAAATTAAATAAAATAAGAAATTTATCCGCACTATTGAAAAGTAATCAAGGTGTATTTCTATAACATGTCTCATGGGATTTAAATATGAGAAAAACAATCCATTACCTCACTTCCATTCTTAGTTAATTACATTCAAAGATACTTTATAAGAAATATAAATATATTGATTAATAATATAATAACTGCATTAATACCTATTAGTATTTAAAATAATTATTTATAAACATTATCTACATGTATATTGGTTATTTTTTTATATTTCCCAACATCAAGTGTTTATAGCATTCACCAATATTAAATGATTCTTAAGAGTATTGTTTGTATCTATTCCACTACAAAATTATATCATCACACGTTCATTAATGAAAATTAAATCATTGAATTATAATTTTTTATGACGGTTATATTTCATTTTAGGGTTAATTTAGTCTTTATCTTAGATTTTGGAATCAAGAATGGAAATTTTTCGACAATTTTCAACCTATAAAGCATGTATTTCTTAAGTAAAGATTTTAATAGTGATGTATCCATTACATAACCAAACATAATAATTATTTACATATTTATATTTTAAAATATTTGATATTATTTTTTATTAACCATCCGTGATATAATTCTATATCATTTTTCATGTTGGAAGTGAAACAAACAAAATTTGAACACGCATAAACTCGACTGGTGAGTATGGTAAAAGAGGTATTTAATTAAATTTACAATCATTATAACAAAAAAATAATGATATTTTTTTATTTGATTCAACGAAAATTTTCATATTTTTAAATAATGAATGAAATTATAAATGAAAATCTAATATTCTTTCTTTGTTGAGGTATTAATTCACACATATATTTCATTAGTATTCCCATATCTCAACTCATGAGAGGGGGGGATTAAGATGGATATTAAATTAAAATTTATGTTTCAAAATTATATGATATATTTTTATTATTGATACACTCAATTTATGCTTTTGGGGTTAATATTTTTAATTTTTATCCCTATCAGGAAGTCGCATCATCATCACTAGCGATCCAAACCCTGGTATAGGTCTGAAAATCTCATGTGAATTTAATGAAAACCCAAAACAAAAATTAATGATTAACATATATAGATTGATTTTCATTAAATTTTATAACATCAAAAAGGATTTTTCCTAAATGATATGAGGTCAAATCCCTCTATATAATCTACACAAACATCATGTGTCCACATGAATGCCATCATCATAATTTAGGTGATTTCACAGTTGTCTATCAAAGCAGTGTCATATAGATGATCATCCTGATTATATTACATTGATCTATAATAATTATTAAATATTGAATTCTTAAAATGGAACTTCCTTTCTCTAGGTTGTAGGATGTAGGAGATAGGTGATTTCAAATTTATATGAATTAATAGTCCCATAGAAATGACATACCCTTTACTTATATAGTGAAAACTAAAAAAACAGAATGAGCTCTCCATCCAAATATATAAAACTCATATTAAATAATATTTAAATCAAATGTTTATATTATATAGTTAATTAGGCTTATTTTTATTTTTTTTCTAAAATATATGATATAATAAATATATAACACGATAAAAATAGTCATTGAATTGACTCGTAATTCCCAGAAATTTTAAACGATCCTTTAATTTCATAATAATATTCATTTTTATAATATTTTACATGCATTAAATCAATACATTATGAACACTTTTGATAAATAAAATCAATATCAATTATTCATCACTAGAATAATATTGAATTTATACATTCATTGGAAACTATTAATTCTAGAACATATCTCGAACCTCAAAATATATCCCACCATGTATTATAGACTTATTAATCATAATTTAGAAAAACATTTAATACAGAATCAGGTGTTAGACTTCAGAAATTATGTCAATAGTTGTGAATATAATTCATTGACCAGTAGAAGAGTCTAGTAACCCATCAGGGCCACTAAATCGATATGGAAAATTTATAGAAACAACACCATTTCAAATGAACACATGTCTTGTAATTTAATTTCATTTTCTCATTATATCTCATAAATAATAATGCACACTTTCGGTCATCAGTCATAATTACAATATTACACATTTATCTTAATATATGATATCATGTTAAACATCTATAATAATTGATTTTTTAAATGTACTACCATAATGGTAAATTATTCCTGATATATCACATATTTTCTTGAGTGACAAATTCATTATTGATTGTTAATTCATCTCCACACCCTAAATAATGCAACAAATGAATGAAACGCCACTATAACATCAAATCAATAATTTTCATCTTCCAGAAATATATGTAATAAAATATTATAGACTAATAATATAAATTTATGAGACAGTTTCATGATATTGTACACATGAATCCCAAATGACACCTGAAACATGTGGTCTTATTATTGGTTGGTTAGCCCTCTTGATCTCATCAACACAAAAACACCAAGATAAAACATCATGAGAATAAGTCTCAATGATATTGATCCAATATGACAAGGTGGTCACACATCGCATATTTCTTATCATCATGATGTATATAGACCATACAAAATATCATTAATATTAATCTAATTGAAAATCATGGTTCACATTATTCCCTATGAATTTATATAGACTTTTGATATGACATGTAATCTATGGACATTATCATAAATATTATGGGAATATTAGTATCTAAACTATAATTTTAAGGTAATCACAGTTATATATAAAAAATTATAAATGATATTGTTATCAAATTACATATATTATTTCAGTTTGGGGTACCCACTTACCACACTCCCATATGCACAATATCCAACTACCAAAATGCCTCATCTTGTTAGATGTCACATGAGAATGGTACTTGTACTATGATATATATTTATATTGAGGTCAGAAAATATATTATGTATGAATACTCTTCTAAATATGTTTTTTCCTCTCCATATAAAATACCTCAAGATATGATACTTTGAGAATATATGGTTTTTCTATGGTGTGACCTGGGATCTGTGGAAACCCACTACTGATGTATTATAAAAATAAATTGTAATACTATATACACTTCAATGAATAGAAAACATATATATGATACCAAGATTCATATCCAAATGAACACCTTAGGCGCATCAAAATATTCAATATACATAGATTCTGTTGAATATCAGGTGTTTATTAGTTTATTTTCCCAATGTCACTAAACTAAAATTCAAGAAAAAAATTACAAATATAAGTTTAGATCATCCTCATCTATTTTAAAACAATATTAAGAGTATCCCTTCAATAAAATTTCCTCATATCATCCATAAACTAGTAACAAGTCTTTTTAATATCTCATTAATATCAGTATTATTTTTACTGGTGGAAAATATAGCTCTATAAGGTTAGATTAATATCATACTAACATGTTTAAAGTAATGGAATCATCAAACCTAGTAAATATAATTGAAGACATTACAAATCCAACTATTGAATCCAAAAGTATTCTACTTATTTTATCAATATACTTCTTTTTTTATGGAAATATTTTGTATGTGGGATATATAACATGTGACATTAGCAAAAACCATCTCTTAGATTTTTCTTTATTGTTCCATTTATTACAATATCAATACATGAAATTTGACATAGCCTATGAATCCACTAAGACTTATCTTGATATATTATAATCCCAAGGATATATTATTATTCACCTATGTCATTCAAGGAGAAAAAATCATTTAACAATGTATTTAGTGGATGCTATAGTTGTATTTATTTTCCTTTCATTATTTTGAAATTGTCATATAGTATAAGTAAAATAATGCAATTCCCACTATAATTCATATATTCACATATTTTTAGATCATTCATGGTGAAACCAAATTCTCATATAGAATCATTAAAATGAACACTCCATGATCGTGATTCCTACATCAATTCTAGAAATGGATATTTGTATCTAGAATGATTTATTTATTCTCATTTACATAATGAACCCATTGTATTGATTCCTATGAAAATAATCATCCAATTGAACATAAAAAAAACATAACTACACATCAATTTTCCAAATCAAATAATCATAGACTGCTTCTATTCCATTTAATACTCAGATAGACATGAACATTTTTACATGAAATAAAAAATTTTCATAGTCTATGCGTTGACATAGCCTTAAACCCTTTTATACAAGTTTTTACATTAAAGAATCAACATTGAAACGTAGGTTCATTATTTCCTTGAATACCCATTTTCACCCAATGGGTTTTACAACATCAAGATGGTATACCAAAATCCATAAATTATTTTCATACATATACACCATTTTATAATTCGTGGAATAATTATATTTAGTAGTATCATTTCCTTGTGATATATTCTATTGTATTAGTGGTTCATCATTCTCTAAGAGTATGGTTTCACCTGAAGTAGTGATAATTAAACCATAATTCTCTGGTACTCTAACCTATTGAGTTAACCTATGAAATACATATTGCTGAGAAAATACTTAATCTCTTACTTTCTCTTGTGGAGTTAGTTTTCATAGTAAATCTAGTGTATCTAAACCACCAATTACATCAAAATTCCACCATGATCCTAGTATATCCATTTTAAATCTATTCCCTTTATAGAAAAATATCATATCTCACAATAATAAAATTTATTTCTAAAGTTCTATATATGTAGTATCTTTTAGGATCCTTTGGATAACATATAATGATTAACTTTATGCTTTGGGATGCTAATTTTTCACTAGGTGTAATATTTAAAAAATCCACACTTCCCCTTACATGTATGTGTGACAGATTGGGTTCCATTCCACACCTCAAATCATATATAATCCCATATTACACTTTAGATGGCATCCAATAAATGGTGATTTCCATTTTTCTAACACGTATTCCCAAAATTATAATGGATGAGTTTCTGAAATAATCATTGATCTGAAATTGAAAAAATAATTTCATTAATTTTTTCATTTACACCATTCCCCTAAGGTATATAATGTGGAGTTATATGGGTTATTACCCCACACTCCATTATGTTATCATTTTAAGCATTTATAATATACATTCCACCTTGGTCTGGACAATGTGCTTCAATCCTTATACCTTGTCGGTTTTTTATTTCCTGATGGTATTCCATAAACATATGAAATTAATATGAATTCTACATTATTATTTATATTTTACCATACTTACTACAATAATTGGTATATGTAAGGATGTATGAAACCCCACCGTTTTACTCTCTTAGAAATGGTCATCATACATTTGTATGAATCAATTCAATTATTTTAGTGGTTCTTGATCATTTCACATAGAAGTGTTATTTAGTGAATGTCACTTGTAAAGCAGTATATAATACATCCAAATGATTTAACTAAGCTAATTATAAAATCTCATCTCAATATATTTTTTTAAACATTTATTAATAACTTGAAAAATCAATATGTGACACCAGGTTGTGCAATATGAACCATTTTCATTTTTTTCATGATATTCATTATTAGGACATAAATATCACTAAAATATATTCAATTGTTACAAATATCTATATGATAACATATTTTTCAATATAAAAAAATTAACTAAGTATTTAAAAATTTAAATAAAATCTCATGTTGTCCATGGGGACCCCTGTTCTTTTTGTTAAAAAGAAAGATGGATCTATGAGGTTATGTATTGACTATAGGGATATCAATGCTATAACAATAAAGAACAAGTTTACCCTACCACGCATTGATGATTTATTTGACCAACTGCATGGAGCTCAATACTTTTCAAAGATTGACCTTCAATTTGGATACCATCAGTTGTGTGTAAAGAAGGAAGACATTCCGAAGACAGCATTTCGAACCAGTTACGCACATTACGAGTTTACTGTAATGCCTTTTGGATTGACTAATGCACCCTCTGTATTCATGGATCTGATGAATAGAGTTATCAAGGAGTATTTCAATGAATTTTTGGTGGTATTTATTGATGATATCTTGGTATACTCCAAAATATAAAAAGATCATGAATATCACTTGCCCATTATCTTGAAGACTATGATAAGACATGAATTATATGGGAAGTTTAGTAAGTGTGAATTCAGGCTCCAGGAGATTTCTTTTCTTGGCCATATTGTCTCTAAAGATGGAATCTCTGTTGATCCTTCTAAGACCAAGGCAATCCAAGAATGGCCAGCACCTAGGAGTATAACTGAGGTACGTAGTTTTATTGGTTTAGCAGGTTATTATCGACGATTCGTCCAGAATTTTTCCCGATTGGCTAACCCATTAACGAAGCTCACACTTAAAGGGGTTAAATTTGTTTGGACAAAAGAGTGTGAAGAATGTTTCGAATAACTGAAGAGAAGATTAGTCAATGCTCCTATATTGACTCTACCATCGAGGAATGATGGGTTTGTTATTTATAGTGATGCATCGAAGAAAGTACTTGGTTGTGTCCTTATGCAGAATGATAGAGTTATTGCCTATGCATCACGACAGTTGAAAATTCATGAACAAAACTATCCTACTCATGATCGTGAGTTAGGAGCTGTGATCTTTGCTTTGATGATATGGAGGCACTACCTCTATGGTGAAAAATGTGAGATTTATACTGATCACAAGAGTTTGAAGTATATTTTCTCACAAAAAGAACTCAACACAAGGCAAAGGGGATGGCTTGAATTACTCAGGGATTATGATTGCACGATACACTACCACCCAGGGAAGGCAAACAGGGTGGCAGATTCTCTGAGTAGAAAAGACCATGAAGTTTTGAAAAATATGAGAATTGAAAGGGATCCAATTTTCATGGATCTAGTGAAGATGGACATGGGAATAACTAGGGAAGGAAAAACAGCAATTCTTTTTCAAATGGTTGCCAAACCATCTTTACTAGAAATGATTAAGAGTTCTCAGACCGATGATAAAGAATTTAAAAAGATGATTAATGCTGTGAATGATGGGAGATTGAGAGACTTTGTGTATGAAGATGGAATTTTGAAATTCGGGAAGAGACTTTGTGTTCCCGATTTACCTGATCTAAAAAGGGAATTGTTGGATGATGCTCATAGTTCCAATTTCTCTATACATCCTGGGAGCACCAAAATGTATAGAGATTTGAAGGAACATTTTTGGTGGGACAACATGAAGAGGGAGATTTCTGATTTTGTGTCAAGATGTATGGTTTGTCAACAAGTGAAAGCTGGGAGGCAACATCCTGGAGGAGTCATGCAACCTCTTCCCATACTAGAGAGGAAATGGGACAATATTACGATGGACTTTGTCATGGGACTACCAAAGACTCCTAGAAGGAACGATGCAATATGGGTTATTGTTGATCGTCTTACCAAGTCATCACATTTTCTTGCAATAAGAGAAGATCTACCACTAAAACGTCTAGCAAGACTATATATTAATGAAGTTGTGAGACTACATGGAGTACCCCTATCGATTTTTTCTGATCGTGATCCCCATTTTACTTCAAGATTCTAGAAGAGTCCTCAGAAATCCCTGGATACTAAACTTCATTTGAGCCCTTATTACCACCCTTAGACAGATGGACAATCAGAAAGAACTATTCAAACCTTAGAAGACATGTTGAGATCCTGATCACTTGACTTTCAGGGTATGTGGAATCAATATTTACCTCTAGTAGAATTTTCCTATAACAATAGCTTCCATTCGAGTATTCAGATGGCACCATATAAAGCGTTATACGGAAAGAGATGTCGTACACCAACCTGTTGGGATGATTTTGGTGAAATAAAACTTGTAGGCCCAGAACTGGTGGAGGAAACGATGGAAAAGGTGAAGGTAATCCAAAATCACATCAAAGCAGCTCAAAGTAGGCTGAAGAGCTATGCCGATAATCAAAGGAAGGATTTAGAATTTCATGTCAGTGATCATGTTTTCCTGAAGGTATAACCATGGAAGGGAGTCATATGTTTTGGTAAGAATGGTAAATTGAGTCCCAGGTACATCAGACCTTTTGAAATTCTAGAATGAATTGGGGCTGTAGCTTACCGATTGGCAATGCCGCCAAGTCTCTCCAAAGTTCACGATGTGTTCCACGTATCTCTATTGAGGAAATACATGCCTGACCCAACGCAAGCACTCACCTATGATGAATTAGAACTGGAACCCGATCTGTCCTATTGTGAAGAGCCCGTCAGGATTCTTGATACGAGAGAACAAGTACTAAGAAACCGGACGACGCGTCTGGGAAACGTTTTGTGGAGAAACCATAAGATGGAAGAGGCAACGTGGGAACCCGAGGAACTTATGATGAAGAACCACCCGAGACCTTTCATGTGATAAGTATTCTAGAAATTTCGAGGACGAAATTATTTGAAGGAGAGGAGAATGTAACACCTCAAGCTTTTACGGTACGCTTCTCTTTGAATAATACGATAGCGTGTGTTGTACGGAACATCGAGTTCTAACACACCACAACCAATCAAACTAGCCGTTATGAATAGAAATACCTACGTTTTGAAATTATATATATTTTATATTTCAAAATGGACTTCATTTTTGGATTTGGAATATCGAAATTATCCTAATTTGAATTTTTGGTATTTTTCTGAGAACTTCCAATTTTTATGAATAGTGAAAAATACTTAAAAACAACTTTTTTAATCAAAATAATTTATAGTGATAAATTATATTATTGAGTGGTTTTAATGTATAATTAGAATATATTTTTACCATTTTCTCCAATGGTGTTCATTAGAATTAATTTCACTTTGAAATTGGACATAAACAATTATCAATCTTTTGATATATATTGTTTCTTAAAAACACGCTATTTGTTGTGACAGCGGGAATTAATTATAAAATTAATTAATGAAACATATATGTTTGGAATTTTTTAAAATATAAATCATTTTTGAATTCCGAATATCAATTATAGCTTAGGGTGAATTTTTTGCATTATTATGAAAAACATCAATTTTTGATGAATAGTGAAACTACTAAGTGGTAGTTAAAAAACTGAATTTTTCATAAAACATTATTTTACCGCTTCTGTGAATGGAATTTAGAAAGTCCAAGAGACACAGTTAATATCAAGAAGTAAAATGTGGTTCAATGAGATGAAAAACAAATGGTGAATAGTAACTTTTTAACTTTTATTTACCACGGTTAAAGGTAAATAGGGTAATTAAGGGTAAAAATGATATTAATATTACCCTAACACATGTCCTAATTCTATTGGACAAGTGTATATCGACCAAAACAGCCTTAGGAAAAAATATTTTCATTTAGGTCCACATGGAATAGATTAGGACATTTATTATTATTTAATTCAAAGAAGAGTTAAAATAGTTAAAATCAATGTTTATTTACTAAAACATTTTTAATATAGGGTTATACATAAGATAAATTCGATTGTAAATATTAATTAGAAAGATAAAGAGATTTTCTACATAAGGATATTTTATTTACAATTTTTAGACTTTAAATAATTTAATTTACTTATGACACAATGATAATGCAGTAATTACCATAATACTGAAAAATTAAAATAATTGATATTATAAATACACAAATAAATATAATTTGAGACTTTTTAGGAATTACACTAATTTTATAGGTTAATATGACATGTTAGTATTGATTCAATTAACATTTTTCTAAGTAATAATTCTGTTATGATTTTTACAAAAATCAATTATTGAATAGTGTCAAAATTGACATAAAAGAGTTTTTGAAACAAATATTATATTATTAATTGATATTAAATTTCTAAAAATCTAAGGTTCGTCCAGGAGACTTATATCATGATAGTTTCATCATTAATGGACCACTAGGGGGTCTCTTGGATGTATATGGTAAGTTTATTAACCGTATAATATAAAAATACAAAGAGACATTGTAAAAGTGAAACTAATTATCTTAGAGTTAATACTTAAAGATAAGGTTAATATAGTAACCCAAACCTATCTAAATTATATTTGTTGAATGGTTTTCGACCTATCCCCACCTTAACCGTTTAATAATCAACTTTGGAGCCATTAAAAACTGAATATAAATTTTTTATAAATTAATATTTCTAGCTTTTCCAAAGGTGACCCTCACCCCTCTTATAAAAGGGCACTCCTACTTCTCATTTCTTGACACCTTCAAATCCTTTTATATCGGCCAAACTCTACCCAAATACTCTCCCAACATCCCTCAATACAAACTAGAGGCCTTAGTTTGATCAGAAAGCCAACCTAAGGATCCCTTTTAATCAAATAAAAAGGAAGAACTCGAAGAATAGGTAATGTTTTCACCACCCCTTTTCAAGTTCCTTTCTTCTTCCACTTCTTCTTTCTTTGTTATTACCATTCTAAAATAATAAATCCAGTATATTATATATAATGGGATGTTATTATAAATTTGGTACAACCGTATTCAGTATTCTATCCACCCTTTGAATAACATGTCATCATACCTACGTACGTACGGCTTACCGTCTCTTCGTCGTGGTGTAATTGTTATTCAATATATTATTATTTGTATGGGTATAATAATGATGTGTAACTCATGTAAATAATAAATATAACATGTTAATGATTATGTATATATGATATACCATCCATTTATATATTATTTTAATACCAAAAGAATGATATTGTTGCTCGTGCATACGTACGAACTACCGTCTCCACGAACGCGATGAGATTCATTCTCCATCGTATACATTCATGTATAATTATCATTTGATGATTTAAAAATGATGTTTAAGGACTTGATATCATTCTGGATATGAATAATATACAACCAATCTATAAAAAACACGGCTTATGTAACAAAACAAATAAAATAAAATGAGTAAGTTAACACCCGAAACGACGATAATTCTAAGATATTATTAACAAATCAATGTTAAAAGATCATATATGTTATCATATTAATATATATGATTCTTTTATAATTTAATAAAAATTATTTCACCATTATACCGGAGGTTAACCAACCCCAATCAAGGAAAAGTAAAAGGTAAGGTTTTTTTCACAATCTCTTCATTATCCGAGGTTGTTTATACGTAATAATCTACTGGGATCTCTTTATCATCCACATCCATGTTTATTAAAAATGTATTTCAAAACATTTTTACTATTTCAAATAATATGGGTTAAAGTCATTTATACCTTTTTTTTACTTTTTATAAGAGTTTTACAAAGGAATCTTTCTGTCGTTTTCCAAACAAGGTGCTTTTAACCTTTTCGACAGAATTAAGGTAAGAATATTTTTTTAACTTATACGGCGGGTGCGGTTATTTTCCGCCATTATAAAATTGTCGAAGATTCCCTTACAATCTTATAAGAATATTTTCAAAGAAAATGTTTCATAAATATAAGACTCTTAAATGATTTTAAAATAGAAAGAGAGATTTCTCTAAAAAGAGTTTTGATTTCATCTATGTTAACATCCTTTGATGGATTTTACACTTATTTGAATTTGAATTATTATGATACAAAACTTCTATATTATATTGAAGGTTTTGTGATATGTTGGACTGTGGATGTGATATTTTTATACAATTCATAGTTTATGGTGAATGTATTGACATTTCGTATGTAAGTTTTAATACGAATGTTTATGTTATGTTTAAATCTTTTCATATGGGAATGCATTGTACTTAATATGTGACGGGTGGATCCCACTATAGCTCCTCGATGCATTGGTAGGTCTCATGAGACAAACTAGTGTCTTGGCACAAGGCCTTGGAAAAATCTTATTTGTAGTCTTAGCACGAGGCCTTGGCTATGTGGTTATGATAGTATGGCATTATGCATTCCATCATTATGAAAGTGGTTATTGATATTGCATGTGATTATTCGATTAGTAGAATATCCATGTGATTAATTAAATGTCATTATTTCATTTTACTTTTTCCATACTATGTTGAAATTCAAGTTTAAAAGGCTTTTGTTTTAGTTATACATTGCCTTAAATGTTTATAATTATTTTTGAAAGTTTCCGCTATATTTTTAGCCTTACTGGGCATTTGAGCTCACCCCTTTTCTATGTTTTATTTTTCCCAGGATGTGAAGAAGTAAGTTATGAATGACCTGTAGGGATAGTATGTGGGGATATGAGTGTGGAATATGGAGACTATGTTGTTGTAGTATTTTTCCACTTTATGATGTAATACTTTATGAATATATCTAGTGTTTCCAAGGATACTAAACCAATCGGTCTTTCGAGATTTGATCTTTCTTGTGATCATGTCATTGTAATGTAATAATGCACCGACTCTGGGTAACTGGGGTCAGGGTGTTACAGTTGGTATCAGAGAAAATTTAGTACAAACCATGGAAGCTAAATTTAGATAAACTCTGATTATATCACATAGACCTAATATGTACTTTGAAGATTAGTATAGAAGAACTTCCTAGAATTTTGGTATTGTAGAGATTTTGTGAGTTTTCTGAGCAATACATACCTGTCTAGATACGAGCAGGAAGAGGCGGATCTGGCACATATGTACCTAGGGGTAAAACCCGAAAACACCGCTTTGAGCTAGACTCAAACGGGAACTGGTGCACGACAACGAGCCTTGCTGCACTCTTGGTTACGACACTCCTGGGGGATATGATTATGATAACTCTCATTTTCTTTAAAAAACATTATGAAGGGTTTATGAGTATATACATCCTCAAAGAAAACATTTTTATGATTATGGATTATATCCATAAATAGTTCAATTTATGTTAAGTGTTTTATAAGTATGGGATTATGTATTTTGATTCATAAACTGATCTAGTTTATGCCATTGTTTAGAAATGGCTCCTAGTGGAATAAATGGAAACAGTATCAATGCATGCACTCCATGTAGGGATTTCCCTCCTGCTCAAGATTATTACAGTGGAGCTGGTGATGCAACTGGTGCCGATCAACTAATCACCATACTGGAAAAACTCACTCAGGTTATGAATAATAACCTTACCCATATGGAGCACCCTGATCCACAGCGTAGAGGATCAATGTTAGATCGATTCATGAGGCAACAACCACCAACGTTCAATGGTAGTAAAAATCCCTTAGTAACTGAGAAATGGATTTTTTCCCTAGATAAAATTTTTCAGGCTTTGGGGAGTAGTGAAAGGGAAAACGCTTTCATGGCAGTTTACCACCTCACTGGAGATGCTGATCAATGGTGTTCATTGATTCAAAATACGAAGGAAGATGATGAAGTATCAAATAGGGAATGGAGGGAGTTCAAGGATATGTTTTTAGAAAAATACTTTCCTCACGACCATCGAGCAGATATGGAAAGGAAATTTCTGAGTCTGAGACAGAAGGAGGATGAGAATGTCACAAAGTATGAGGCTAACTTTACAAGGTTAGCAAGGTATGCTGGTGATTATATACGTAACCCAAGAAGTAAGATTGATCGTTTCTTTGACGGGTTAAAACCATTTCTCCGTCGAGCATTAGTCTCACAATCCTTTTCATCGTACGAAGACATTGTCTCATGTGCTATCAAGACCGAAAAGGAATTCTCTAAGTCTTATGACTTTAAAGAAAAGCAAGAGAAGCAGAGGCATGCTAATCAATCTGGGAATGGAAATAAGGGTAATAAAGGAAAGTTTGAATATCCATCTTGTTGTAAATGTGGGAAGAAACACCCTGGTACTTGCTTGAAGGGAATGGGCGTCTGTTACAAATGTGGTGAAAAAGGCCACCATGCTCAGGATTACAATGGGAAGAAGGAAGTTACCAATGTTCAGTGCTACAATTGTAGGGAGATGGGGGATTATTCAAATGAATGTCCTATGCGTTAGGAGAACTTACCTCAGAAACTGCGAATGGATCAAGTCCAAGCTTATGCTATCACTACTGATGAGGTAGAAGCTCTGAAAGATGTGGTGGAAGGTAATTTAATGGTTTCCTCAAGTTTATAAAATGCATTATTTGATTCTGGATCATCGCATTGTTTTATATCATCCCAGTTTGCTAAGAAAATTAGATATTTCCAATTTGATTTAACAAGGGAGTAGTCCGTTAAAACTCCTAAGGGAAGTATCATCGCAACAATGTTTTTTGAATCAGTCCCCATTAGAGCACATAAATGTTCTTTATCTACTGATCTCATCGTCATACCTATGATTGAGTTTGATATAATCCTTTGTATGGACTGGCTTTTGGACTATGATGCGAAGATTTATTGTAAGAATAAAGAGTTTACGATTCTTGATGATAATGATAAGAAACACCTTATCTTTAGAGCAGAATTGTCACCACCTAATTCTTATTTGGATCCACCCCTAGTATCTCAACTAAATTCAATTATTGGGGAGGAATAGAATGAAATAACTGTGGCTGAGGAAAGGAATGTTCAAATAGAGGATGTACCTATTATGAAAGAATTTGTAGATGTATTTCCGGAAGATTTACCTGGACATCCTCCAGAACGAGAATTTGAGTTTTCCATTGATTTAATTCTTGGGTCAAGGACTATATCGAAGATTACTTATAGAATGGCCACTGTAGAATTAGTTGAACTAAAGAAACAACTAGAGGAATTAAGTAATAAGGGGTTTATTCGCCCTAGTGTTTCTCCATGGGGATCCCCTGTTCTTTTTGTTAAAAAAAAGATGGATCTATGAGGTTATGTATCGACTACAGGGAGATCAATTCTATAACAATAAAGAACAAGTATCCCCTACCACGCATTGATGATTTATTTGACCAACTGCATGGAGCTCAATACTTTTCAAAGATTGACCTTCGATCTAGATACCATCAATTGTGTGTGAAGAAGGTAGACATTCTGAAGACAACATTTCGAACCAGGTACGGGCATTACGAGTTTACTGTAATTCCTTTTGGATTGACTAATGCACCCTCTATATTCATGGATCTGGTTAATAGAGTTTTCAAGGATTATCTTGATGAATTTCTGGTGGTATTTATTGATGATATCTTGGTATACTCCAAAAGCTACGAAGATCATGAAAATCACTTGCGCAATATCTTGAAGACTCTGATAAGACATGAATTATATGGGAAGTTTAGCATGTGTGAATTCTGGATTCAGGAGATTTCTTTTCTTGGCCATATTGCCTCTAAATATGGAATATCTGTTGATCCTTCTAAGACCAAGGCAATCCAAGAATGGCCAGCACCTAGGAGTATAACTGAGCTACGTAGTTTTATTTGTTTAGCAGGTTATTATCGACGATTCGTCCAGATTTTTGCCCGATTGGCTAACCCATTAACGAAGCTCACACGTAAAGGGGTTAAATTTGTTTGGACAAAAGAGTGTGAAGAATGTTTCAAAGAACTAAAAAGAAGATTAGTGAATTCTACTATATTGACTCTACCATCGGGGAATGATGGGTTCCTTATTTATAGTCATGCATCGAAGAAAGGACTTGGTTGTGTCCTTATGCAGAATGATAGAGTTATTTCCTATGCATCACAGCAGTTGAAAATTCATGAACAAAACTATCCTACTCATGATCTCGAGTTAGCAGCTGTGATATTTGCTTTTAAGATATAGAGTCACCACCTCTATGGTGTAAAATGTGAGATTTATACTGATCACAAGAGTTTGAAGTATATTTTCTCACAAAAAGAACTCATCATGAGGCAAAGGAGATGGCTTTAATTACTCAAGGATTATGATTGCACGATACACTACCACCCGGGGATGGCAAACAGGGTGGAATATGATTTGAGCAGAAAAGACCATGGATTTTTGAACAATATGAGAATTGAAAGGGATCCAATTTTCATGGATCTAGTGAAGATGGACATGGGAATAACCAGGGAAGGGGAAACATCATTTCTTTTTCAAATGGTTGCCAAAACATCTTTACTAGAAAGGATTTAGAGTTCTCAGACTGATGATGAAGAATTTAAAAAGAAGATTAAAGCTGTGAATGATGGGAGATTGAGATACATTGTGTATGAAGATGGAATTTTGAAATTCGGGAAGAGACTTTGTGTTCCCGATTTATTTGATCTAAAAAGGTAATTGTTGGATGATGCTCATAGTTCCAATTTCTCTGTACATCCTGGGAGCACCAAAATGTATAGAGATTTGAAGGAACATTTTTGGTGGGAAAACATGAAGGGGGTGATTTCGGATTCTGTGTCAAGTTGTATGGTTTGTCAACAAGTGAAAGCTGGGAGGCAACAGCCTGGAGGAGTCATGCAACCTATTCCCATACCATAGTGGGAATGGGACAATATTACGATGGACTTTTTCATGGTAATACCAAAGACTCCTAGAAGGAACGATGTAATATGGGTTATTGTTGATCATCTTACCAAGTCAGCACATTTTCTTGCTATAAGAGAAGAACTACCACTGGAATGTCTAGAAAGACTATATATTAATGAAGTTGTGAGACTTCATGGAGTACCCCTATCGATTGTTTCTGATCGTGATCCCCATTTTACTTCATGATTCTGGAAGAGTCTTGGGAAATCCCTGGATACTGAACTTTATTTGAGCACTACTTACCACCCTCAGACAGATGGACAATCAGAAAGAACTATTCAAACCTTAGAAGATATGTTGAGATCATGCTCACTTGACTTTCAGGGTATGTGGGATTAATATTTACCTCTGGTAGAATTTTCCTATAACAATTGGTTCCATTCGAGTATTCAGATGGAACCATATGAAGCGTTATATGGAAAGAGATGTCGTACACCAACCTGTTGGGATGACGTTGGTGAAAGAAAACTTGTCGGCCCAGAACTGGTGGTGTAAATGATGGAAAAGGTGAAGGTAATCCAAAATCACATCAAAGCACCTCAAAGTAGGTAGAAGAGCTATGCCTATAATCAAAGGAATGATTTGGAATTTCAAGTCGGTGATCTTGTTTTCCTGAAGGTATCTCCATGGAAGGGAGTCATACGTTTTGGTATGAAAGGTATATTGAGTCCCAAGTACATCGGACCATTTGAAATTCTAGAACAAATTGGGGCTGTAGCTTACCGATTGGCAATGCCGCCAAGTCTCTCCAAAGTTCACGATGTGTTCCACGTATCTCTGTTGAGGAAATACATGCCTGACCCAACGCATGTACTCACCTATGAAGAATTAGAACTGGAACCTGATCTGTCCTATTGTGCAGAGTCCGTCAGGATTCTTGATATGAGAGAACAAGTACTGAGAAACCAGACGACTAGTCTGGTAAAAGTTTTGTGGAGAAACCATAAGATGGAAGAGGCAATGTGGGAACCTGAGGAACTTATGATGAAGAACCACCCGAGTCCTTTCATGTGATAAGTATTCTAGAAATTTTGAGGATGAAATTATTTGAAGGAGAGGAGAATGTAACACCCCAAGCTTCTACGATACGCTTCTCTTTGAATAATGTGATAGCATGTGTTGTACGCAACATCGAGTTCTAACACACCACAACCAATCAAACTAGCCGTTATGAATAAGAATACATACTTTTTGAAATTATATATATTTTATATTTCAAAATGGACTTCATTTTTGGATTCGGAATATCGAAATTATCCTAAGTTGAATTTTTGGTATTTTTCTGAGAACTTCCAATTTTTATGAATAGTGAATAATAATTAAAAACAACTTTTTTAATCAAAATAATTTATAGTGATAAATTATATTATTGAGTGGTTTAAAAGTATAATTATAATATATTTTTACCATTTTATACAATGGTGTTCATTAGAAAGAATTTCACTTTGAAATTGGACATAAACAGTTATTAATCTTTTGATATATATTGTTTCTTAAAAACACGCTATTTGTTGTGACAACGGGAATTAATTATAAAATTAATTAATGCAACTTATATGTTTGGAATTTTGTAAAATAGACATCATTTTTGAATTTGGAATATCAATTATAGCTTAGGGTGAAATTTTTGCATTATTTTGAAAAACATTAATTTTTTATGAATAGTGAAACTACTAAGTGGTAGTTAAAAACTGAATTTTTCATAAAACATAATTTTACAGCGTTTGTGAGTGGAATTTCGAAAATCCAAGAGACACAATTAATATCAAGTAGTAAAATATGGTTTAATGAGATGAAAATTATTTTTGGTGAATAGTAACTTTTTACTTTTATTTACCACGGTTAAAAGTAAATAGGGTAATTAAGGGTAAAAATGATATTAATATTACCCTAACACATGTCCTAATTCTATTGGACATGTGAATATCGACCAAAACATCCTTAGTATGAAAATAGTATCATTTAGGTCCACTTGGATTAGATTAGGACATTTATTATTATTTAATTCAAAGAAGAGTTAAAAGAGTTAAAATCAATGTTTATTTACTAAAACATTTTTAATATAGGGTTATACATAAGATAAATTAGATTGTAAATATTAATTAGAATGATAAAAGGATTTCCTACATAAGGATATTTTATTTATAATTTTTAGACTTTAAATAATTTAATTTACTTATGACACAATGATGTTGGAGTAATTACCATAATAGTGAACAATTAAAATAATTGATATTATACATACACAAATAAATATAATTTGTGACTTTTTAGGAATTAAACTAATTTTATTGGTCAATATGACATGTTAGGATTGATTCAATTAACTTTGTTCGAAGTAATAATTCTGTTATTTTTTTTAAAAAAATCAATTATTGAATAGTGTCAAAATTGACATAAAAGAGTTTTTAAAACAAATATTATATTATTAATTGATATTAAATTCCTAAAAATCTAACCTTCGGCCAAGAGACTTATATAATTATAGGTTCATCATTAATGGACCACTTTGGGGTCGCTTGGATGTATATGGTAAGTTTATTAACCATATAATATAAAAATATAAAGAGACATTGTAAAAGTGAAACTAATTAACTTAGAGTTACTACTTAATGATAAGGTTAATATTGTAACCAAAACCTGTCTAAATTCTATTGGTTGAATGGTTTTTGACCTATCCCCACCTAAAACTTTTAATAATCAACTTTGGAGCCATTAGAAACCGAATATGAATTTATTATAAATTAATATTTCTAGCTTTTCCAAAGGTGCCCCTCACCCCTCTTATAAAAGGGCACTCCTCCTTCTCATTTCTTCACACCTTCAAAGCATTTTGGTTCGGCCAAAATCTGCCCAAATACTCTCCCAACTTCCCTCACTACAGCCTAGAGGCTTTAGTTTGATCGGAAAGCCAAACTAAGGAGCCCTTTTGATTAAATCAAAAAGAAGAACATGAAGAAGAGGTAATGTTTTCACCACCCCTTTTCAAGTTCCTTTTTTCTTCCACTTCTTCTTTCATAGTTATTACCATTATAAAATAATAACTCCAGTATCTTATATATAATGGGATGTTATTATAAATATGGTACAATCATATTCAGTATTCTATCCACCCTTTGAATAACATGTCACCATACGTGCGTACGTACGGCTTACCGTCTCCACGTCATGGTGTGATTGTTATTCAATATATTATTATTTAGATGGGTATAATAATGATGTGTAAATCATGTAAATAATAAATATAACATGTTAATTATTATTTATATATGATATAACATCAATTTATATATTATTTTAATACCAAAAGAATGATATTGTCGCTCGTACGTTCGTATGAACTACTGTCTCCACGAACGCGATGAGATTCATTCTCCATCGTATCCATTCAAGTATAATTATCATTTAATGATTTAAAAATTATGTTTAAGGACTTTATATCATTATGGATATGAATAAGATACAACCTATCCATAAAAAACACGGCTTATGTAACAAGACATATAAAAGAAAATGAGCAAGTTAACACCTGAAACGACGATAATTCAAAGATATTATTAACAAATCAATGTTAAAAGATCATATATGGTATCATATTAATATATATTATTCTTGTATAATTTAATAAAAATTATTTGACCATTATACAGGAGGTTAACCTACCCCAACCAAGGAAAAATACAAGGTAAGGGTTATTTCACAATGTCTTCATTATCCGAGGTTGTTTATAAGTAATAATCTACTGGGATCTCTTTATCATCCACATCCATGTTTCTTAAAAATGTATTTCAAAAAATTTTTTCTATTTAAAAGAATATGGGTTAAATTAATTTATACCTTTTTTTGACTTTTTATAAGAGTTTTATAATGGAATTTTTCCGTCGTTTTCCAAAAAAGGTGCTTTTAACCTTTTCGACAGAATTAAGGTAAGAATGTTTTTTTAACTTATACGGCCGGTGCGGTTATTTTCCGCCGTTATAAAATCGTAGAAGCATCCCTTACAAGCTTATAAGAATATTTTCAAAGAAAATGTTTCAAAAATATAAGACTCTTAAATGATTTCAAAATAGAAAGAGATATTTCTCTAAAAAGAGTTTTGATTTCATCTATGTCAACATCCATTGATGTATTTTACGCAAATTTGAAGTTGATTTATTATGATACAAAACTTCTATATTGTATTGAAGGTTTTGTGATTTGTTTGACTGTGGATGTGCTATTTTTATACCATTCATAGTTTATGGTGAAAGTATTGACATTTTGTATGCTAGTTTTAAAACGAATGTTTATGTTATGTTTAAACCTTTTCATATGGGAATGCATTGGACTTAATATGTGAGGGGTGGAGCCCGCTATAGCTCCTCGATGCATCGGTAGGTCTCATGAGACAAACTAGTGTCCTGGCACAAGGCCTTGGAAAAATCGTATTTGTAGTCTTAGCAAGAGGCCTTGGCTATGTGGTTATGATAGTTTGGCATTATGCATTCCATCATTATGAAAGTGGTTATTGACATTGCATGTGATTATTCGATTAGTAGAATATCCATGTGAATAAGTAAATGGAATTATTTCATTTTACATTTTCCATACTATGCTGATGTTCAAGTTTAAAAGGCTTTTGTTTTAGTTATACATTTCCTTAAATGTTTATGCTTATTTTTTAAAGTTTCCTCTATATTGTTAGCCTTACTGGGAATTTGAGATCACCCCTTTTCTATGCTTTATTTTTCCTAGGATGTGACAAAGTAAGTTATTAATGACCTGTAGGGATAGTATGTGGGGATATGAGTGTGGAATATGGAGACTTTGTTGTTGTTGTATTTTTCCACTTTATGATGTAATAATTTATGAATATATCTAGTGTTTCCAAGGCTACTAAACCAATCGGTCTTTAGATATTTGATCTTTCATGTGATCATGCTAATGTAATGTAATAATGCACCAACTCTGGGTAACTGGGGTTGGGGCGTTACAGTGATGCAGTGAAAGATATAAATTTTAAATCATTTTGATTTGTAAAAAAATTTATTTAACTGAATGTGTTGGACATAAATATATGTCAATCCTACTAGAATGTTATTAGAAAAATACACATACCCATAAACATTATATCAATATATATATATATATATATATGATTCCATTAATATTAATTATAATTCTATATATATACCATTAATAAATTTATAATAATATTAAATTTTAATAAAAATATAAAGAAAAATAATAAATCTTTATATGTTTATAAATTTTTTATTGTAAATATAAATCAATAATAAATATTTAAAAAATGTGAATAAAACTAAAAGTATACAATAATACTAAATTGAGATAAAAGAATAACAATAATTACTAATTTTTTATATGTTTATAACTTTAAATATGGAAATATGAAACAAAAATAATTATATAATAATATTAAATAAAACATAATGTATAATGATAAATTATTTGTGTATTAATAAATATTGAATTTTAAAATATTTGTAAATTTTAATTGAATATTAATGTTGAATGTTATCATATTCTGAATGTAGGGAGTACAATAACACAAAAATAAATTTAAAATATGTCATCAATAGAATAAACATTCCTTGGAATATATTTCACTAAATATAGATCATCCTAGTAATTTAATTTCCATAACAAAAATAGATTCCATAGATAGCTTTAAACCATCAATATGAGTCTTCATTGGGAAATTTTAGTGGGATTGTGTTACTTTATAGTGTAAATGTATAATTAAAATTATATTTTATATTTACATTTGTATATATACATATATATATATATATATCAATTTAAATTTTATAATATAAACTTTCGGAAAAAATCAGTATAAATTTATATTTGGTGGTATTTATATATTAAAGGTAGCAAATATAAATCCAATGAAAATTTATATTGATGTTTGTACATAAAATCTGAATATTTCCAATTAAAATTTTCACTTATTGTTTATAATTGAATACTATCAATCTTATTGAATTTTTATGAATTTCTTCATGTTCTTATTTTTTTTATTTGAAAATTTTCATCAAACAATGATAATTTCTTGTAAATTTTCAATAAAAATTTTCAATATTAATTTCAATTGATATTGTAGTGGATAATATACATTGAAAATATTCACAGGTAATTTGAATAGAAATTGGAAATAAATGTTTACTGTGGAAATTTTCCGTAAAGGATTCCATTAAAAATTGCAATAATGGTTTCCAATCTAAATTTTCACAAATGGTTTTTTGTGTAAATTTCCAATTCTTGTTTCCAATGAAAATTTATATTTTTATTTTTGTATCATCATATATTTATTGTTGTATAATTTATAAATAATAACTGATAGGTGAGGTTTTCATTATATGTTTTCAGTAGAAGTTTTCACTCGAAATTTCTAAGGGTTAGTTTCACGAGAAATTTTCAGGGAATTTTTTCCTTTGGAATTTCCCTAGGAAATATCCAATTTAATGTATCTATGAAAAAATAAAATTTTTTCTGTGTTAAATTTTTTAACTAAAAATTTAAATATACATTTATTTTAGTTTTTTATTCAATTTTTTATTTTAACCATTATAAAATATAAGTTGACATTTTTCACTAAAAACTTAATCTCATGTATAAATTTACACCAATGAAAAAAAAATTCAATTATATCTTCACACAGGAAATTACCAATTTAATAATATTATACATATTTATATTTCTATATTTCTGGGTGTTTTTTTAAATAAAAATTGTCATCATATATAGAGAGTGTATTGCAAATTTTTAGTGTTACCTTTCAATATGAAATTTATATGGAAAATTATATTAGAAAATATACATTGAAAATTTCCATTAGAAATTGGAATGACATTTTATAATAAATGTTTCTTGAAGATATTTTCACAAAATTTTATTACATTGACAGGTATAGACATTTACAATAATCTTTATTTCATGATTTTATATATGATGATCATGGTAAGTGATTATTTTATAAACACATGATTTATAAAGTGTTTATATAATCTTAAGAATCCCTACAATTAAAACAATTTGTTTTTAATGAAATTTTTTAATGAAAATTTCCATTAAAGAATTTAATTTTTTCTATTTTTTAATGAATATATTTTCATTATAATTTGATTTGACACATTGAAATGTAAATTTATTGTGGGTATTTGGAGTGGAATTTTTGAGTGAAAATTTTCACTAGACATTTCCAGTACAAATGACCACTTGATATTTCCATATGGGATTTTTTGATTAATTAATAATTATAATATTAAAAATATAGATAATCAATAACATATATTATAAATATTATAACAACTATTATATATATATTGTTCTGTATGTAATAAAAATTATACTTATATTTATATAATTTATCTCCATGAATAATAAACAATATATACTAATTTCATTATTATAAAATTTTCAATTTACATAATACATTCAATAGTTATATATATGGAATTATTTATTTTTATATTATTAAAAAATTTCATATAATAAATTAATAAATTAATATCATATTAAATATATGATTATATATTCTAAATATATGCAATAAATTTTAGATTATATATATTAATATATGAAAAATAACGAGGAGTTGTAGTGTAAAAAAAGAAAGAATGTGCAACATGGGAATTTTAATCCAAAAACCCAATTTTAGGATCTATTATAGGTGCTTAATGGAGAAAATTTAAATCCATGCTTCTTTATGAAGCTTCCTTTATTGATTAATTTTTTTTTCTAAAATTCATCATTCCTGATTCCCTCACACCATTAATAATGTAACCCCATTTTTATGACTTGATTAAGGTAGTTCAATACCTTCATAAGTTTTTTTATTTTAAAACATCCAAATACATTTTTCCCACACTAATTTGTTATTATTATTATTTATTTTCAAGTCATAAACAATGTAGTTATTTTGCGAAATAAGTCTGCATTACCCTTTGTGTGGTATTTTTTCATTGATTTAAATCAAAACATTTCCTAAAAAGAAAATAAGAGGTCAAAAGAATCCCCTCAGACCAAAAAATTATATTTTCATTAACATATATATAAATTAATGTTAATCTGATTTTAATACCCAAATAATACTCATATTTTTTCAAAATAATTTATTCAAATTGACGTGACACGGACATCCAAATTTAATTGAATATACAGTTTTTCATATTGATTAAATTATCAGTAGAAGATCCTCATTGGAAACAATTTATCATTATATTTGAGGTCGTATCCTTAGAGATTTTTCACACATTTGTCAAGAATCTGCATCAATTCTAATAATCAAAATCCAGGTTTTACATTGGAGGTCTAAAAAATAATATGACATCCAGATATTCACTATAATTATTTTCCGTGGATATCGAATATAAATAAAATATCTAATTCATAGAATAAAAATTTATATCTTTATGACTTTTTAAAGAGGCTACGAGATCTATAAAGTTCATATGAATTAATATATCCATGTAAATGAGCTCTTCTGTGGTTTTTTAGTGGGATGCAAACACCTAGAAAGGATTCCCAAACCCCTATATAAAAATACCAATAAATATGCCTCCAATGAAATGTTTTGGAGAATTAAGTACATCATAAACATCATTTATAATTTATCACCTACTTTTAATATATAATAAATATATTATTTGATTTAATCAAGTAATTGTATCCACTCATAATTCCTTCTAATATTAAATGAACCATAAATTTTTAAATAATATTCATTCATATAAAACATTTCCACGTATTTACATAATAAATTCTAAAAAAACTAAATAATTAAATCCAACATAAATTTTTCAATACTAAAATATTAGTTGATTTATTTATGTATATTCAATAAAATTTTTTTCGGAATATCTCAGACCTCATGGTGGGTTCAAACATTTTCTATAATTATATTTATTAAAATTAGGTTGTCTTTCAAATAATGTATTTTGTGATACTCTATATAGCCTCAAATCTATAGTAGATAATTATATTTATATATCATGATTGGAGTCTAGAAACACATCACAAACCATAAATAGATATGGAAATTTCATTGCCACAATAAGTATTCCTACAAACACATGAGGATTTATTAAATATCTATGTCTCACAATATACCATTAACCATGATGGACACTTCATTTCATTATCCACTATTTCTCTCTTATTGATCGGACTAACTAAATAACTTATCTTATTTAACCATGACCATGCATATTTTAAAATTACCATAATCCTTATGAACTAGGGTTGCGATTTCACTTCAATTAGAAGAGTCAAATTATATCTTGATTATTAATTTATCTGGATACCACCACTGATTCATCCAACACATCTACCATGATATGACATTAATTCCATAAATTTGATCTTATATCATTTTACATAATCAATAATTATTCTATAATAATAATATTGAGTATGGATACCATTAAACATGTTTGATGATAAGAATAAATAATAACATGTGAAACATATTTTATTTATATTGATTGTATAGTCCTTATGATCTCATCTACATGAGGACTCTACATTAAAACAACATTAAAATAATTATCAATATTATTGAGACCCAAACACTGAATGGTCACACATCATTTGTGTCATGGAATCATAATAGATATGGACAATAGGACATATCATTATGATTATTTCCATTACATCTCTAGGTTATCATAATAAACTAAGAACATCCGTTACATATTCATATGATATGTCATCTATGGAAATTACCAATAATGTAGTGGATAAGGAAGTATCTACACTATAATGGTATGGTTATCACATTTACATATCAAACATTATAGATGTAATTTAAATAAATGCACATAAATCATTTGGTTCTATGGAAAACATGTAATACATATAGATCATATTAATTAAATATTACCCAAAAATACCATCCATCAATGGTAGTAAAGAAAAAAATAATGTCCTTTTGTAGAGGGGGAATACACAAAAATCCCCAGGGTGTTATTTTGTTTAACCTATGTAGATGGATATAAAGAATAATTCCAATATCATTATCATAGAAAAATAATGATTTACTAATGATACATAAGTTACCAAATTATTATGTTGATATGATATTTTCTAGAGTTTGATTATGATGAAAATATTAAGATAAAGATAATACTAACACTGAAATCTTGATTTTTACTTGTTCGTTTCCATAATATTGATGGTCTTGGGATAACTATTACTAACCACATGCTTATTTTTGTGAGATAGGGTTCTAGGGATAGTTAAATTTTAGATTTTCATGAAGATATTTAAAAGGTTTGTGTATCTTTTTAAGGGTGTAATTGAACCCAATTTAGAAGATATTAAAATAACGTTATTCATGAAACCCTTTATATTATAATAATAACATGAGACTATTTGAATGTAAATTAATCCAATTATTAAAAAATAAATATTTGTACATGGTGATGTCAAAACTTATGGCAGTAAAAATATTTTTGTGGTGTTATTTAATGATTAATGGGGTTTCCATTTTACTTTTTTTTACTCATGTGTACTTTTACACATGTAAATTTTCATTTTACCAGTGGTGGTTAATTAAAATGGAAACTATTAAATTTGTACAGTTCAACTAATTTTATCATTATAATACTAAATAAGAAATTAAATTTAATAAATAAAAACTCAATGGTCCTGAAATTTTTATTTCAAAAAAATCATGCTTAACTAATAAAATTGTTTTTTGGGAAATTAATTTTCAAAATAAAAATATCAATTTTAAAAATATTTATCACATGACAAAAATTTGTAAATAAATAAAATTTATTTAATTATTAAATCATGAGATAAATTAATTTTTACCATAATATTATATAATTAATAAAAAAGGTAAAAAATCAAATTTTAAATGTAATATTTTACATTAGTTATACAAATGTTTGGCATTGTATTTTTCTGTAATATTAATTTTTCAAAATCCATAATTTTAATAATATAATTTAAAATTTAATTTATTTGTTTTTATTTTTTGTATTCTAAGACATGATTTCATATTTATAATAATTTAGGTAAATCCCTTAATTTTTTGGTTAAAATCCATCCTTTTGAAAAAATTAATCTAAAATTAATAATATGTAAACTTTGATATGTTAATTTAAAAAAGTGGTTACTTTTATCTCTTTAAGAATAGAATAATTTCAAATTTTAGTTTTAAATTCAAATATCCAAAATGAAAATTAAATAAAACTTTTTTGAAAATACACTTTCTACATAATTTTATAAAACAATTTTCATTGGTTTTATAAATTCAAAATAGTAATATTAATTAATTTATTACAATTTATAATTATTATTTATTATATAACAATTGATTCAAAATAATCATTATCATATAAAAGTGATGATATAAGAAAAATCATTATTTTTTCAGCTAAATATTGATTTTTTATTAAATATTTCAAGAATAAATCCAAATATAATTATATTCTGAGGAATTAAAAAATAATGGTTACTATTGACCTCACCTGTTATGATAATCCCAATTATGCTTTCATATACTTTGATAATCTCAATCTAATGTTTTTCTATATATTTATTTTTTCAATCTGTGCTCAAGATGATACTAATATTAAAATAATCCAAGAGATAGTTTAATCTTTGTTTATCCATGTTTATATATGTGCTGAAGTAATTCTTACCCATTCAGATATGTTGTGTATGAAACAGATAAGTATTAAGTTACTGGTATGCATTTTAGCTAGAGCTACCGGTACTCAGTTTACCGATAGACTTAGTCTACCGATAGACAAATACTCACCGACACACCAGAGTTACCGGTAAGCAGAAACAAAGTCTACTGATATAGAATAGACCAGAGCTACCGATAGACAGAAGTCTATCGATAGAGTCAGTTCATAGATAGTTACTGATACAAGTATAGTCACCGATATATCGAGCTACCGATAGAAGTCTGATGATAGAGTAAGTCTACCAATACATGCAAACAGCGACTGATTCAATGAGCTACTGATGGAGAGACAACTACCAATAACAAGAGCTGCCGATAGAACTAAAGTCACCAGTATATGAGCTATCGATGCAAGTTCAAAAGAGCTACCGATGCAAGTTCAAAAGAGCTATTGATGGAAGGTTCTGCGATACAAAGTACACCTTGCACTTCTACCAAAAGAACGCTACTAATGCTTGACCAAATAGTCCGACCCTATATATTTATTTACATAGATAATGGTTACATTTGATGGTTTTAATGCAGCTAATGTTATTTAACGATTTATGTTGCATGTCATGGAACCGTATCTTGTACCCATGCAAAAGGCGATTATGCTTTTCTGCCGAAGCTGAAAGCTATAAAGTAATTGAAAGAGAACACTGGAGATGACAAAGAAATAGATACATATGACACTGCTTGAAAGAAAAAAGAAGATACATGATGGGTGAAAGAGAAAGAGCTGAACAAGAATTCAAATGTGGTGCATTCTTCTCTAATCTACATCCAAACTCCAAGAATCCGGAACATACACGAAGAAACTTATTCTAGAGGGGAACACTAGCTGCATCTTGAGTGAAGAGCTACAACAAAAATTTCATGCACTCAGGTTGTTAAGCTGGACCAAGAATCAAAGAAGAAAACGACACTCTGTTTTCTAAGGTTTTCGGATAAACCAAACAAGTCCAGAGCTGCACTTCTAATCACTAAAGCATTTCTAAAATCAATCATACTTATCGTTATTGATTCTTTCTTTACATTTTGAGCATTGTGTGTATACTATTTATTTTACACACACACTGTCTCCTGTGCTAAACCGGAGGATTCTTAAATCCTCACACAAACTCCATAACTCTTTTTTCCCACTGTGGATGGTGGTAGAGGTCGAGTAAGTCCTGAACAGCCTGTGAGCTATTGTTTGTTTTTCCCACAAAGAACTATGATAAAGGTCTTTGTACCTGGACAATAGTGTATTGTTGTTTACCCCCAATCCAGGGTGTGGATCAATTTATATAATTTATTGAGAGGAAAAAGTCTCGGCTTGAGACTGAACCTCTTGGTTACCTTTGCTGTGATTTTATTTTAAGTCTATAAGTATTTCATATATATTTTACATGTTCCACTGTTATTAATTTAAAATACAAAACTATTTTAAAGATAATTTGATATTTAAATTTATAAGTGTTGATACTTATTGTAAACTAATAATTTAGTTTCAAAAGTTAATTTAATCTTCAAATTAACTTAACTGAGACCTAATAAATCTTTGAGAAACTAATTGAAGCTTTACACTCTGTATATATTCACTGCTGTTTAACATTGTTTTAAATTGGGGATTTTAAGAAAAATATTTTTAACAGAAATTTTCAATGGAACTCAATTAACCCCCCCCCTCTTGAGTATCCACTCCGACCAACATTTGGTATCAATGGATTGCCCTTGTTTAAGGATTTTTGAAATACTATATTTTTCAACTGTGATTTTAGTTGCATATTTAAAGATCATAAATTTCTGTTAGTTCTAAATTTTTGTCTCTTTAAAAATATTTTCTAAAATCTAGTTATGGATAATAGACTAAATGGTGTTGCTATTAACCGGCCACATTTCTTCAATGGTACAAACTATACCCAGTGGTAACTGAAAATTAAAATTCATTTAGAAAGTATGGGTTTTGATATTTGGACTGCTTTAGAGTCTCAATATAATATTCTGGAAACTAAAAGAACAACTTCGGATGAACCTACAAAGACTGCTTACAATAATAATTATAATTCTATGAATTCCATGTACTGTGCTTTTGGACATGAAGAGTTTAATAGAATTTCTTCTTGTAAAACTGCCTTTGAAATATGGGATAATTTGAGTGTTTCTAATGAAGGAAAAACCAATGTTAAAGAAATGACATTGAATACTTATACTATTAAATATGATAATTTTAAAATGAAAACTGATGAACCTATTTCTGATATGTATCTCAGGTTTAATGAGATAGTCAATAGAATGTGTTCACTTGGAAAAGTTGTTCTAGTTAAGGAAAAAATTATGAGGATACAGAGATGTCTGCCAGAACGATGGAGAGGCACATCTGTTTTAATCAGAGAGTCATGTGACATTGGAACACTACCAGTAAAGGAGCTTATTGGTAAATTAATGATGTATGAGGAAGAACTGAAGGGTTATAAGGAGGAAGATTATGAAACTAAGGGAAAATCTGTAGCTTTCAAGTCTACTGGTTCTAAGAGTAAAGACAAGGAAAAAAATTCAAATATCTACTGAGAGTTCAACAAGTGAATATTCTGATTCAGATAGTGACGCTGAGATGGCTCAAATAGCCAGGAGATTCAAGAAGTTTTATAGGAAGAAGAAATTCTTCAGGAAATCTAACTACAAAGGAAATTATGACAGCAAGGGACACTGGAAGAATGATTGGAAGAAGGATTGGTAGAAAAGTGATAAGAATGATGAAATAATCTGCTATGAGTGTAGAAATTAAGGACACATCAAGGCTGATTTTCCAAAGTCAAAAGTCAAAAAGAAATATGATTATAAGGACAAGAAGTAAAAGAAAGCTATGAAGGCTACCTGGAGTGAATCTGAAGACAAAAATAGTGAATCTGATGTTTCTGATTCTGAGAAGAATCAAGACAACATGTGTTTCATGACCAACACATCTGAGGTAACCTTAGATACTCCTGTTTTAAATTCTTATTATTCAGGAGATGATGCAGACTCTGATTCTGACTCTGAAAACATGACTAGTGATGAATTATTTGAATACTGTAATATGTTGGATGTTACATGCAATGAACATAAGGATAAATACAAATCATTAAAAAAACAACATGCTCTCACTACTACTATTAAATCTGAACTTACTATTGAAAAAGAGAAGAATGCTCAACTGTTAAAGGAAAATACAGAACTGAAAATTTCAAATGAGCAACTTATAAAAGACTTAGAGAAGTTTACAAATGGAAAAGACACAATTACTTAAATTTTAGGTAAAAAGTTGCACCTAAATACACTATTGGTTTAGGATACCAACCTGAACAAAGACAGTTCACTAAAACTCGATTTATTCCTAAGTCTAGACAAAATTCTGCTTATTCTAGTTCTTGAAATTCCTATGCTTCAACCAGTTATTCATATGGTTATTGACCAACTAAAGTTTATCTTTCAAAATCCATTGATTCTATAAATTATATGAGACCCATAAGACAAATATGGGTACCTAAAGCTTTGATTTCTAACCTTTCTGGACCCAAGAAGATCTGGGTACTAAAATCATTTCCTATCTAAATCTTTTTTTAGGAAACATGCTTAAAGAGTTCTCAGAAGAAGGTATGGTACTTGGACAGTCGATGTTTAAGACATATTTCTGGAGAATATTCATGCTTTAATAGTTTAATAAAGGTTAATAGAGGCCATGTCACCTTTGGTGATAATTCTAATGGAATGATCGTCGGTCTAGGCCAAATTGGTAACTCTAATTTAGTTTTAATTTATAATGTTTTATTTGTTGATGGACATAAATATATCCTATTAAGTATTTCCCAATTATTTGATGATGGATTTAATGTGAAGTTTGAAAAAGATTCTTGCAATGTTTTTAATTCTAAAAATGTTTTAGTGTTTTCTTCTTTAATAAATGAAAATGTTTACGTAGTTGATTTAAATTCTTTAGCTAAACATAATGTTACATGCTTAAATGATTTTCATAAAGAGTCTTGGCTTTGGCATAGAAGATTAGTACACTACAACATATTTTATCATAGAAAACTAACTAAGAAGAACTTAGTTAGAGACCTACCTAAACTTGAATTCTCAAATGACAAAGTTTGTAATCCCTGTCAACAGGGAAACTAACATAAAGATTCTTTTCAATCAATGAATGAAGTTTCAACTTCTCAACCTCTTGAGTTGGTTCACATAGACTTGTTTGGACCATCAAGATTTTCTAGTTTAAATGGGAAGAACTATGTCTATGTTTTAGTATATGACTTTTCTAGATATAGTTGGGTATCCTTCTTTGCTCACAAAAGTAAAGCTTGTTCTTACTTTGTTAAATACTCCAAATCTGTAGAAAATCATAGTGGAATTAAGATTAAAACCCTAGGAAGTGATCATGGCCGTGAGTTCGAAAATCATGAATTTTAATATTATTGCTCACACAATGGCTATAGTCACAACTTTTCTACTTTTAGAACTCCTCAGTAGAATGGTGTAGTGGAAAGAAGGAATAGAACCCTTCAAGAAATTTCTAGAGCCATGCTTAATAAATATGACTTGCCTATTTACTTTTGGGTTGAAGCTATGAATACAACTTGTTTAATTATTAATAGAGTCTTAATTAGACCAGTTCTTAAGAATACCCCTTATGAGTTGTAGAATAATAGAAATCCTAAAGTTAGTTACTTTAGATTCTTTGGCTGTAATGTTTTTATTCTTAATACAAAGGATAATGTGTACAAGTTTGATTCTAAGAGTGATGAAGAAATTTTTCTTGGTTATTATTTAAATAGAAAAGTCTATAGAGTCTTTAATAAAAGAACCAAATGTGTGGAAGAATCTTTTCACATCAAGTTTGCTGAAACTGATCCACATGAGCCTAAAACCTCTCTTAAAAATCTTGAGGATGATTTGAGTATTCTGGACCTTAATGATAAATCTAAAGAACCTACTGTAAAAACATCCAGTTCTAAACATATTGCAGAATCTGCTGCTATGAAACCCGAACCTATAGATGAACCTAAAATATCTATTCCTACCTTTACTAGATCAACATGGATTCTAAAGAATCATCTTTTGGATGCTATTGTTTGTAATCTTGATAGAGGGACACAGACTGGAGCTTCTCTAAGAAATCAGGTTGAACATCAAGCCTTTCATTCACATCTAGTACCTATGAATATCAATGATGCTATCAATGATGAATTTGGGGTAATGGATATGCAAGAAGAGAAAAATCAATTTAAAATAAAGAAAGTCTGGGAATTAGTTGACAGACCATAGGACACTTTAACAATAGGCACAAAATGGGTTTTTAGAAACAAAGTTGATGAGTCTGGAAACATAGTTAGAAATAAAGCTACACTAGTTTCACAAGGATATAGTCAAGAAGAAGGAATAGACTATGAGGAAACTTTTGCATCTTTAGCCAGATTAGAATCCATTAGGATCTTACTTGCATATGCTGCACATCTGAATTTCAAGTTATATCAAATGGATGTCAAAAGTGCTTTTCTAAATTGTTTTATTGTTGAAGATGTTTGTGTTGAACAACCACATAGATTTACTAATCCACATATTCCTAATCATGTTTTTAATCTTTCTAAAGCTTTATATGGTTTATAACAGGATCCAAGAGCTTGGTATGATAGAATTAGTAATTTTCTTATTTCAAAAAGTTTTACTAAATGGATTGTTGATCCAACTCTTTTTTTTAAAGAATTTATAAAGAAGTTGTAATAGTTCAAATCTATGTTGATGAAATTATTTTTCGATCATCTAAACATTCTTTATGTACTAATTTTTCAAAAAATATGCAAAATGAATTTGAAATGTGTTTAATGGGAGAACTTAAATATTTTCTTGGATTTCAAGTTTTTCAAAAATGAAAATGGTATTGTTCTGAATCAAAGTAAATATACAAAGGATCTTTTAAAATGTTATGGTTTGGATAGTATTAATGAAAGTGAAACTCCTATGAGTACTGCTTGTAAATTGGATGCAGATGAAACTAGGAAACCAGTAGATCAAACCTATTAAAATGGTATGATTGGAAGCATAATTTACCTTACTGCTAGTCGACCAGATATTATGTTTAGTGTGTGTATGTTTACAAGATTTCAAGCTAATACAAAAGAATCACATTTACTTGCTGGTAAAATAATTTTTATGTATCTTAAACATACTGTAATCTTTGGTTTGTTTTATCCATAAGGAAAACCCTTTGAGTTAATAAGTTATTCATATGCTGACTTTGCTGGTTGCAAGTTAGATAGAAAAATCACTTCAGGAACATGTCATTAATTAGTAAATTCTTTAGTATCTTGGCGTATTATGAAGCAGAATTCTATAGCATTTTCCACTTCCGAAGCAGAGTACATAGCTGTTGGTAGTTGTTGTTCACAAATTCAGTGGATGAAACACAATCTTTGGGTCTATGGATATGACTTTAGACATGTGTCAATCAACAGTGACAATACTAGTGCAATAAATATCTCAAATAACCATGTGTCTCACTCTAGGACCAAACACATTGATGTAAGGCACAATTTCATGAGAGATGATTACCAAAAGGGTGATAATACTCTTGATTTTATAGGTACTGAACATCAACTAGCTGACATTTTCACTAAACCATTGAGTTCGGATAGGTTAAATTACATTTGACATGAGTTAGGAATGTTTAACTTCAAGATGTAAAATTCGAACCCATGTAAAATTCTCACCGATGTAAAATTCTCACCGATGTAAAATTCCCACCGATGTAAAATTCCCACCGATGTAAAATTCCCACCGATGTAAAATTCTCACCGATGTAAAATTCTCACCGACATAAAATTCTCACCAATGTAAAATTCTCACCGATGTAAAATCTCACTGATAGAAAATTCTCACCGATGTACGCTGTTTTAAAACTTCTGTCTGCCGCCAGAATCTTAATGTGTTTTACTTTATTTCATTTTGTTTTTTTACTTTATTATTCCTAAATGATATAACTAAAGTTCGAGCTACTACAAAATCCACCGAGCCTCAAACCTGAACCCTCGAAACTTAGCTCCAGAATTCTTAGAGAACCCTAAATCATTCGAACCAGCGATGGAAAAGACTAAACTTCCTACCCTTATAAATGACTCTGTTGAGCCAAAAACATAGAATAAAAGGATCGAGAAAGAAGAAAGTGGTAGCGGAAGGGTTTCTAGAACTAGGTCGGGGTGACGATCAGTGAATCCTCATCTTCAAAATCAAGTTATTGTGATTGAAAAGTAACTGTGTGTAGAATGGCTGCTGCCTTGTAGGTCCTTAGTGCTCGAAGTTCTTCAAGATAAAAAATGGGTAGAGTGTTTTTCGAATAACAATGGTCCTTACATTCCAAAATTAGTGAAACGGTTTTACGATTTTGTAGCCATTGAAGAATCAGAGAATGAAAATTGAGTAACTTATTTTGTGAATGGAAAGGAGATATAGTTCTCATCTGTTAAATGGACTGAGTGCTTGAAATATCCACATGAAGGATTATCTGGATCTGTCGCGAGAGCCATGCCACCTACCAGTGACATTTTCGATTATGAGACTTATTTGGAAGAACTGACTGGTGATGGAAGTCAAAGAAAATTAATTGCTGTAGAAATGGCTGGAGTGAACAGATTGTTGTTCAAATTTTTTCAACATGTCTTGATACTGAGGATAGGAGACTTTTCCAATTTGAGATATCAGGATATCTATCTCCTGCACCTCTTAGACATTGTGTAAAGGTTAATTTATGTCGATTGCTGATGCTCCAGATGGAAGATATGACAAGGCCGTAATCAAAGACAAATACCCAATTATTTTATAAGTTAATTTATATGTTGATATGGGTAAAAGGGGTTCCTGAGTCTCAAGATAAGACAATGGTAGTGAAGAATAACTTCTGTATCACAAATACAGTTTGTAAGTACATGAAAATAAATTGGAACCCTTGGAGAGGAAAATGGGTCAATTATGACTAGAGGGTGTATGAAAAGTTTAATAATATGACTCATCCATCAAGACAAAAGGATGTGAGGGATCCAGGTATGAGACCTGATAAATAGGATCCAGAATACAGTGATGATTCCGAAGAGGAAGAGTCCTATGCGGATAAAGGAGGAGACCCTGATTTGCCTCCTAGCCCAGCTCCTGAAAATCTTGATCAACATATATCAGATAAGGAAGAAGCTGCTTTAGAGTCTTTTGAAGTGGCTGCTGTAGAAAAAGAAGAAGATTTACATGAGAGTGAAGCATCTCTGTCAGCTGATTTGAGCCTAAGTCCAGTGATTGGACAATCTTTAGCACCTAATGAAGAAGAAAATTAAGTTGACATACCCTTACCTAATCCAGAAGACCCTCCTGCTGCTGGAGTGATGGAATTGATAGTGGAAGATTCTCCTCAGGATGAAAGACTTGTTGAGAATGCTGCTGATAATGATGTTGAGAATGTTGTTATCCTAATTGAGGATGCACCCATTGAGGGGGAGCATCAATCTATGTTTGGAAGTGTTGTAGTGGATATTGGATTTAATGATTGGATAGAAGACCCTAGTTTTATAGTCTGTTGTTTAGACTATTCAGATTCAGATAATGAGGCAACTCACAATAGACCTAAGATTATTTATGATGTCGACTCTGAGTTATTTCCTGAAGATGTGGTCAGAATGCATGACCTGGATACTTTAAAGAAAATATTTAAGGACTGTTCTATGGAAGAGGTAAATAAAATGGAATTTTCTATGGTATCTTCAATTCAATTAGTTATGACTGATTCTGTGGTCTGTTTAAGCTCTGAAAGAGCATCTATAGTAGTTGTGCCTGTGGATTTGGTTACCAAGGCTGATATGGATATCTTAAGGGATGAGCTGAAAGAATATTTTCATACCTCCATTGCTAAGATGAAGCAATGTTTTTCTGAAGAAATGGTTATGATGGAAATATCTTTTGAACTGTCCCTTTCCTAAAATTTATCAACTTTTATGGGAAAAATAGTTAAAGAAGTAAAATAATGACAGGCTCAAGTTTCTAGATTTGAAGCATATCAGGAATCTGTAAAGGAATCTGTTGGTTCTTTAGACTCTTACATGAGCTCAAAATTCCAAGCTGATAATGAATTAACTTATGTGAAGAGTGTTGTAAGTCAGATGGTTTCAGTATTTGAAGGTTTAAAAACTTCTATGAAAGATCATATTAAAACCCCGAAATACGATGTTCAATATCTTATCAGTGGTTTGACCAAAAGCATCAAAGAGACTATATCTTTCTCTGATGGTTCTCTTGTATCTAAACCTTCGATGGATTTGAATAAAATTCAAGCTATGATGAAAGAGGAGCTTGGTTCTGCCTTAACCAGCGGCACTATGGACTCATCTGAACTAAGAAGGTTGTTCTCTCTACTAGAGATTCATCTAGAGAAATTATGAAGATAGTCCACCACTATAAGAGAGAAGCCTATTCCTCTCAAAAATAATTGAAAGAAAAGTTGGACTCCTATTTTTCCAAAATTTACACAAAGACCCAAATGACCAGTCATTTCAAGCTTCTAATTGAGAATATGAAACTGCCTCCTATCAATCAAGCCTTTAGAGAGCATGTTAGAAAGCTCAGAGAACTGACTCCAGCTTTGGACAAGATTATGGAGAAAAAGGATGACTTCATATCCGCTATGGAGAGAGGAGGAGGAATCATTATGGATTTCAGAAATCTGTTGCTGCCCTTTCTGCATGTTGATGCTAGGACAGTAATTGTCCCTCCTTCTTTGCCTGCCTCTACCTCCACTGCTTCTCCAATTTAGATGACTCCTATCCAAGCCATTCAAAGCCACACACCTATGGTCACACAAAGGAATCCTCAATATAGGCCAGGCACAATATCAGTTGCTCAACCTCCTGTGGTCATTTTAGGAATTCATAAGCCTTCACCAGTATCCTCACCACCTGCATCCTTTTCTGACCCCAAGGGAAAATCTCACATTGAGGATGTGGATTGATCTAGTGGCTAGACTATTTTATAGGAATCCTCTGTATTTTGTTTTCTGCCATTGTATCTTTTTTTCAAATTTAATACAAGTGATTTTATTTTATTCCTAGTGTTCCACTTCTCTTTATTGTTTCCCACTTTTTGATTATCACAAAGGAGGAGAAATATTTTATAAAGAGGGAGAAATATTATTGAAAGCAGGAGAAATTTTATCTAAGAGCTATCATGCTTTGCCTCTTTGATACCTCTGAATTTCATCTTCTAATACCAGTGTCTTTTCTATCATCCTCTGATATGATTTCACTTAGTTCTCTAATGTTCTCTGATACCAATAAATTTTACCTTTGATATCATGGTTGTCTCTTTTATCTCTGATACATTTAATTCTATCTCTGATAAATTACGTTTTATACCATACTTTTTTCTCTCAGAAAATTGAGCTTAATTATATATCCTATGATATATTATTTTTTTAAGTTGTGATTATCAAAAAGAGGGAGATTGTTGACCTCACCTGTTTTGATAATCCCAATTATGCTTTCATATACTTTGATAATCTCAATATAATGTTTTTATATATATTAATTCTTTAAATATGTGCTCAAGATGATAATTATATTAAAATAATCCCTGAGATAGACTAATCTTTGTTTATCCATGTTTATATATGTTCTGAAGTAATTCTAACCCATTTAGATATGATGTGTATGAAATAGATAAGTATTAAGTTACTCATATGCATTTTAGCTAGAGCTACCAGTACTCAGTCTACTGATAGACTTAGTCTACCAATAGACAGATAGTCACCGACACACCAATGTTACCAGTAAGCAGAAACAATGTCTATCGACACAGAATAGACTAGAGCTACCGATAGACAGAAGTCTACCTATAGAGCTAGTTCATAGACAGTTACTGATAAAAGTATAGTCACCAATATATCGAGCTATCGATAGAAGTCTTCTGATAGTGTAAGTCTACCGATACGTGAAAACAGCTACTGAAACAATGAGTTACCGATGGATAGACAGCTACCAATAACAAGAGCTATCGATAGAACTAAAGTCACTGGTATATGAGCTACCGATGCGAGTTCAATAGTGATATCTATGAATGTTAAAAATAGCTACTGATGGAAGGTTCTGCGATACAAAGTCCATCATGCACGTCTACCAATAGAACGCTACTAATGCTTGACCAACCAATCAAACCCTATATATTTATTTATTTAGCTAATGGTTACATTTGATGGTTTTAATGCAGTTAATGTTATTTAATGATTTATGTTGCATGTCAGGGAACCATACCTAGTACACATGCAAAAGGCGATTATTCTTTTCTGCCGAAGCTGAAAGCTATAAAGTGATTGAAAGAGAACACTGAAGATGATAGAGAAATAGATGCATAGGAAACTCCTTGAAAGAAAAAAGAAGATACACGAAGGGTGAAAGAGAAGGAGCTGAACAAGCATTCAAATGTGGATCATTTTTCTCTAATCTACATCCATAATCCAAGCATCTTGAACATACACGAAGAAAATTATTCTAAAGGAGAACACTAGCTGCATCTTGAGTGAAGAGATACAACAAACATTTCATGAACTCAGGCTTTTATGCTTGACCATGAATAAAAGAAGAAAATAACAATCTATTTTCTAAGAAGAACCAGAGAAGGAATCAGAAGATTTTCTGATAAACCAAACGAGTCCAGAGCTGCACTACTAATCACAAAAGCATTTATAAACTCAATCATACTTCTCTTTAGTGATTCTTTATTTACATTTTGAGCAGTGTGTGTATCCTGTTTATTTTACACACACACTATCTCATGTGCTAAACTGGAGGATTCTTAAATCCTCACTCAAATTCCATAACTCTTTGTTTCCCACTGTGGATGGTGGTAGAGGTTGAGTAAGACCTGAACAGTCTATGAGTTGTTTTTTGTTTTTCCCACCAAGAATTGTGATAGAGGAATTTGTACCTGGACAATAGTGTACTGTTGTTTACCCCCGATCCAGGGTGTTGATCAAGTTATATAAATTGTTGAGAGGACTAAGTCTCGGCTTGAGACTGAACCTCTTGGTTAACTTTGCTGTGCTTTTATTTTAAGTCTATAATTATTACGTTTATATTTTACTTATTCCGTTGTTTTTTCTTTAAAATACAAAACTATTTTAAAGCTACTTCGATAGTTAAATTCGCAAGTGTTTATACTTATTGTAAACTAGTAAGTTAGATTCAAATGTTAATTTAATGTTCAAATTAAGTTAACTAAGACCTAATCAATCTTTGAGAAACTAATTTAACCTTTACACTCTGTATAGATTCACTATAGTTTAACTTTGTTTTAAATTGGGGATTTTAAGGAAAATATTTTTAACAGAAATTTTAATTGGAACTCAACTCACAACCCCCCCTTTTGAGTATCCACTCTGACCAACAGTTACATTGTAGAATTTAAACTAAGTATTTTTGTAAATATTTCAATTTAAAATAAATTATATATTATAAAGAAAATAACTTTTATTAAAAATAACCCTTTTCATTATTAACTCATATTAATTATTTACCTTCTAAAGGTTGTATATATTAATTATTTACCATTTTCATATTTATTGTAGAATTATTAGTAATATAAACTCAATATTTTATGGTTTTTTATGTTGGATGTACTGTGTGACATCATATGAAGAACATAGTATATATTTATAAAGGATACAAAAGCTAGTGTCAATACTCTATGATTCCCTAATAGAAGATGGTTTTAGAAAATGCAACTAAAGGAATGAAAATAGGTTGGATAGTTATGTCACGTGTCAATAATTATATAATTTATTTTATATCAACTATACAAAATTATCTCTATTATTATGTAGTCCTAATAACCTAAATCCATACATTTTCATCTTTGAGGAACTAAAATCATCTTCTATAAAATATGGTATGGGTATGTTCCAAGTTATATAGGTGTCATTAAAAAGATGACATTATCTTTCATTGAACCATGTCCTTTTAAAACCATAATAGTCACTAATTCAAGGGGTTTATGTCATGTTTCATCGAGTAATTTTCAATAGTAATTTTTCCAAAATAGTGAATAAAATGAGGTCCATATCAAAATGGTATTATTCGTGTCTATTAAAAATGGTGGACTTTCCAAATGTGCACATGTTCTGTATAACTCTCTAAAAATATGCTTTAGTTGAATTGAATTATGATATCTAATATATTAATGAAATTTTCTAACATTGTCAGGTGATTCTACAAAATAATATCATCGAATTGAGATTATGTGGAGGTACTTTCGAAGAGTATCTAGACTGGTGTATTTGATATATTAGTATATAAGTCTATTTAAATTGTAATGTTTTAAATAGTTAACTTTTATAAATTATATTAAATATATAATTATATTTTGGTGAATAATTATAACAAAACTAAAATTTCAATTTTCAATAAAATATATTTCTTTATATCAATCTTTGATTTTATAAACTTAAGTGTTTTTTATAAATTGAGTTCATGTTATTTTTTATCATTTATTTGTTAAAATATTTTACAAAACTGTTACTTGTTTTAGATTTTATTTATTTTACATTGTTTAATTAAAAATTAGAAACCTAAATATTTTTCATGATGGTTTTGATATATATAACAACATGTTTATAATAATTTTCATGATATATACAACCTATTATTTTATAATGTGGTTACTCAAATATAAAACATCCTGTTTCATAGTGATTTTCAAATGATACAAAACCTAGAGTTATGAAACGAGGGTTATGTTATAGAAAAACTCATGTTTCTTCATGAGGGACCTATTTTTAAAAAATCACTTGTTTGAATATGAGGGTAATTAAAAGACACATGTTTTGAGTTTCATGGCCTAAAACACAGTTTTTTCATAAAATGGTGCTATTATAATTATTGAACTATCTGATAATAATATTTATGATTTTTCAAAATTATAGGATTATATTTTTGGCCTAGGGGAGTTATTATTGATTGTTATTCCATTATGGGTTTTTATTAATATAATTTTATATAGAATTATGGGTTTTCTTTAAAATTTTTAATACCATATTTTATATTGGGAAAAGGGAATGAATTATAATAATTTGTTGGAAAAATATTTTATTGAAAATGTTTTATAAACCAATCACTGTATGTTTTTGATTAGTTTAACCTTAAGCCAGATTGTATTATATACTTTCCTGAAATACTACAAATCTTATATTGACTGAATACATGTGTAGTTTGCTGGATATGTAGATATGATATGTCCTAGTGCAATTATAGGGAAGGATTATTTCTTTATTTTTAGGAAATATTATATCCATCTTAATCATATGATATGAGGATTAAATGATTTCGAGATCAATTTTATTTATTTATTTTATATTGTAATGATTTCTTATTGTTTTTATTCAGATTTAAATTTTATAAAACTGATTTCTTTACTATAAAATTATATATTACATAATATATTTAATTTAAAAAATATTTACATACACATGAATTTATTCATCAATGATTATGTATATTAAATGTGAATTGTTCCTCAAATTTGTATTTCTTGAATCAACACTAGTTTTCAGCCAATAGAGATATTGGGATCAGACATGTTCCCTTTTATTGATTGTGACTAGGTCATAGAATTTTGGATTCTAGGGTGGGTCATTACAATGATTTTTCTCAATATTGATTCAAATAAATATAGTTAAATGCCTTAAATTACCATTTGATTGTTTCTAGTGACTGTGTATGCTATCTATAATGGTAAGAGTTTGGTCAATGTTATATAAGGCCAGTTAAGTGTGTAAGATGGTGGTAGAGTGTGATCATGTATTATGGGACCTTATTTTGTTATAAATTCTATTATATAAATTCAGTCATTTCATGTTTTATTTGTATTTATAATGGGAATTATTTTTGTTTTTATCACATGAGGATTTTTATTTTTAATTTAAATGGTAAAATAGGGTTTTGTTTAGAAAACTGAATTCGAAAATTGTTTTTTTCATCATTAAGTCTTAGGGGATTCAATACTACTGGAAATTATAATTCCTTTGGAATCTATGGTAGTGGTTATAAATATTACATTATTTCTATTTGGTGTTATTGATGTTTTATTAGAAGAAGTTATAAAATTGCCTCTAAGAAGGGAAATCATTTTTATAATGGAATTATGCATATGAATATTTATCGTATAGATTAAAGTGTACGAATTGAAATAGATAAATCATACATGATTGATTATATAGATATATGGTGGGATATATGGATTCTTTATAAAGCCTAATGTATCCACTTTGGAAGGACAATATTATTTTCTAAGGATTTATGTAGATGATTTTATTAATGTATCAATTGCATGTAGTTAAATATATTTTTTAAAATTTTTTACTTAGGTAGATAATATGATATGTTTTCATATTGAATATATAGAGGTATTTTTGGTCACCTTACCCTCATGGGTTTCAGGTTTCATAGATGGGTATTTAGGAAATGATGTCATGACCCGTCCTCGGGGCCCTTGTCGTGACTAACCCAAGCCTGCCTTCCATAGGCCAGGGGCTGGCGACTAGCACCAAAGGCGTAATCCCGATAAAAAGGGAAGGCATTGCCTTTAATAAGTAAACAAAAACAATAGAGTACGCATCTGGAAGTAAACACTAAGTGAATTTGTATACAAAAGAATGTGCTGAAATGAAAGGGGGCCAGAAATACAAGCCCAACAGTAAAGTACAAACAACTGAAAAGCTAGTTCAACTGCAGAAAGGTATATCATCATCTACTAAGTCGTCATCTTGTATTCCAACATGAAGGGTGGGTACAGGTGGCCTCCTCAGCACCCCAGGTCTATCCATCTACTCTGTGTACGTCTCGCTAAGTGGTCCACCTCCGGGTACTGTCCAGCTCTACAACTCTCTACCTCGATCAGTGTTGTCCATCGTCTGCAACCAACACAACGAACTATCGGCATACCCCATGTAGGGGTGAGTATAATAATACTCATTAGGGACCCCGAGGCCCCTAAAGGTCTCCCAGAATCCACTAAGTATAAACCACAGAAGAAAAATACAATCATGAAGTATCGACCAACCCTACTTAGGTATATGCCCATACATATACCTATGTTATCAATCATAGTTCGGCTCCAAATCATGAGCCCAAGCACAACCCAATCCACATAGGATGTAAATTAAATTAAATCCATAATAATTATTGAAAAAAAGACTCATCCCACAGAAGTATACATCTTTCGTAGAGTGATAGAAATTCTTAGATGTAGTCACTTATTCATCTAAGTTGTCGGACCCACACAAGATATAGGACCAGCTAAGCTGTCGGACCCACACAGGATATATAACCAGCTATTTTTTTGGACCCATATTGGATACAGGAATAGAAGACAGAACTTTAAAACCCACACAGGATTCGAGTATAGTAGTCGTCACTGTCGAACCGACGAGGAATCCCGGTACAGTAGTCATTGTTGTCAAACTCACGGAGGATTCTGATACAGAAGTCATCCATGTCGAACGCACGGAGTATTCCAATATAGAAGTCATCACTATCAAACTGACAGAGGATTCCAGTATATTATTCATCACTATTTAAACCACAAGGGATTCCGGTACAATAGTCGTCGCTATCGAACCCACAGAGGATTCTAGTAGAGTAGTCGTCGCAGCCATTTCTAGGGTTCCCGCACATATCACACTCGATTCAAGGAGGGTCCTTTCCTAAAGTCAAGGGTCAATACATAAACTATCACAAATTCCTTTTTTTATGTATCCCATAGTTCTGTCTCATCATAAGTTACCCAACGCGACAGACGACGCGTCAATCGGACGCCCGGTGTGAGAGTTATTGGCATTTCCGTTCTAGGGGCCTGGTTGGATTTACACTTGATCCTAACCCCGCCATTTGACAATGTTGTCCAAAACTAAATTAGAGTATTTCAAATTGAACTCCTTGTCACAAGGATCCCAGTGCCGCAGACGGCGTGTCGATCGGATGCATGGCCTTGAAGTTATTCGCATCTAAGCGATGACGGGCCCGGCCCGTCAAACCAGTGGGCTTGTGGGTAGGCATGACCCGACTCAGTGGGTCCGAACTGGCTGGGGGGGGGGGGGGGGTCGGGCCGGCTTAGTTTGTTGGGTCCGACCTGGCTGGGGGTGTTGTCCCGGCCTGGTGGGTTGCGGCCCACCTGCGTACCCAGCCCGCGCTGTGGGTCGGTCCGGTTCTACCGACGGTGCCAAGCGGCGCCGCCTTCCCACTTCCCAGCCAGCCGTAGCCGGCCCGTTCTTCCCATGTGGTTCTTCCCACGTGGTGCCTACGGGAACCACATTTCTCCAGCCTGGCCGGCAGGTGGCCGACTGGTTTTCCCAGCAAAGCGGCCCGTGGAAGCGGGCCGTGGTCTTCTCCGTGCGGCGCCGCGGATCTCCATCCCGGCCGGTTCCGTTCATCCGAGCAGCCCGCAGACGCGGGTCGTGTCCTCCACCTCCGCACAACACCTACGAGCCCTGTGGTTTATCCAGTGGGCAGGCCGGTCAGCCTGCCGGTCGTCCTGCGATCCGGGCCTCCCAAGTAGCCACGGGACCCTCCATGTGGCCGATGCGCGACCGCCGCTTCCACCACCACCACCGGTCATCGGCGCCTCTTCAGTTCGTTGCGGCCCATGTGGTCGTGACCCCCTTCCTTCATCATGGTGCAGTGGCACTGCACCGAATCGGCTCCACCTCCATCATCAACACAAACAATGTTCAACAGAGGGATGTCAGACCGTGTTTGTTCGGCCCGCGCCCTCCGCGATAGGTGATAACAACTTGGTCACCATCAACCAAAAACAAATGTCGATGAAAAAGGATATAATTCATACATAATAATTAATCAAATCCCCCTATGTCATATTTATTCATTGAACGTTGATGAGTCATAGAAGACAGACGTCGCGGAAGACGGACATCGTTCCGTCAATGTCAGAGGAGGTAGAACTCGGTGAAGTCAAGTTGAGTTGTCACCGTCGGTGTACTCCGAAGACGGTGATGCTTCCCTTCCTTGCTCCGGGTGAAGAAGGATGAACTGGATGCTTTTTTTTCTTCAAAGCTGAGAGGCAGTCTTTATTGGAATAGAATGGTGTTCTTTTAAGAGTTCTCCAATGAAAGTTAAGCCAAAATAATAGAGATAGTTCTCTATTATTTTTATTCAACAACAACTCAAGGTTTGTCCTGAATTAATTGTGACAACACATAGATTAATTGAGGAGGGATGGATTCAAAATTCAAACAAGGTAGGTGGAGTTTTTCGACATTAAATTGGGAGAGTTAGAAGTTTAAGAGTCTCTCCACATTTAAATGAGAGTTACATGGGGGGTAAAAGGGGTTTCAAGGGGAGGTGAGGAGTTTGAGCTTGTGTGGGCCCCACCACAAAATATCCTCCCATGGGAGGTTATGTAGGGGTGGTCCCCACCTCCAACTTTTCATTGGATAAAATAGCCACGACCCAAATAAAAAATATGTCACTCATAAATTATTATTTAATTTTTGATAATCCCTTAAAATTAACTTCTACTCCCGATAAAACGCAACTGCGGTAAAGGCGTGCTTAAGAGAATACTGGTGCGGTGAGTTCATCGGTGTCCTCATATTTCAATTTTGAGCACCAGTTCAAAAGATATAATATCCCGCATGTATGTTTACTAAATGTACCCAAAAAAACTTCAGAAATTGATTCAAGGCACATCGGACCTCGAAATCTTGTTCCGTCAGAAACTACAGACTCCTAAAATTCCCATGTATTTATGAAAAAAAATCCACAGAATTTTTGGGACTTTACATTCTCCCCACCTCTGGGCTTTATGTCCTCGTAAGTTACATCACACACTAAGGGAACAAATGGGGGTACTAAGCACGCATCTGAACCTCCTTCTCCCATGTGCTCTCTGAGAGGTTCCCATGCTGCCAGCGAATTCACACTATAGGAATCGACCATCCACATTGGACCCACTCTCATTGATCCTCAATCTCCACTGAAACCTATGTGAATGTCATCGTGTCATCGATGTCTAGCTCTGCATGGTCGATGATGTGGGATGAGTCATGAACGTATCTCCTCACTTGAGATAAGTGGAAGATATCGTGCACCCGGTGCAAATGAGGTGGAAGGCCTAGGCGGTAAGCCACCTCGCCTACTTTTCCGGGGACCTGAAAAGGTATGATGAATCATGGAGATAACTTTCCGCCTCGGCCAAATCTCCATAGACCGTGTCGAAGTGAGACATGTAGGAAGATGTGGTCGCCATCCTCGTACTCCAGTGGTCTCTGTCTCCTATCAGCATAGGTCTTTTGTCTACTTTGTGCAGTCTTCATCTGCTACAGGATGATCTGCACCTTCTCCGTTGTAGCCTGTACCATCTCTAGTCCTAAAAGTGCTGACTCCCCTAGGTCAATCCACTATAGGGGTGATATGAAAGGTCGGTCATAAAGTGACTCGTATGGTGTCATCCCGGTAGTGGAGTGGTAGCTGTTTTTATATGCAAACTCTACCAAGGGTAAGTGATCCTTCCAGCTATGAACAATGTCCAGGACACGTGCACAGAGAATGTCCTCGAGTGTCTGAATAGACTTCTTAGTATGGCCATCTGTCTGAGGATGGAAGGCGGTGCCCAAGCGAAGCTGCATCCCAAAAGCCTCCTGCAACCCCTTCCATTGTCGAGAAGCGAAACAAGAATCTTGATCGAAAACGATTGTTGATGGCACACCATGATGTTGTACGATCTCTTGTACGTAGAGGATTCCTAAGCTCTCTGTTGAGACCTACACTCTGATTGGTAGGAAGTGGGCCGACTGGGTGAGTCGATCAACAATCACCCAGATAGAGTCGTGTTCTCTTGATGTACGTTGAAGTCACGTCACGAATACCATGGATATCCCATCCCACTTCCAGTATGGTACCTCTAAGGGCTGAATTAAGCCTGCTGGAACCTGGTGCTCCGCCTTCACATGCTGACAAGTGAGGCATCGAGAGGCAAACTCTGCTACTGCGTTCTTCATACCTGACCACCAGTGCTATTGTTTGAGGTCCTGATACATTTTCGCCTTTTTTGGATGTACCGTTAGAGGGGAAGTGTGGAAATCCCTCAACACCTCCTCCTGTAGTGAAACTGGTACCATGGTATGTCCTCTAAAGAGGATGACATGCTCCCCACCGTCAGAAAGCCCATCAGTTGCCTGCCCTGAGTATATCTGAGCTCGTCGCGTCTCATAGTCAACATCCCCATGTTATGCCTCTCTGACTCATTGATGAAGTGGAGGAGTGACTGTGAGAGATTGTAGAAAGGATGCTCCATCTCTATACACAAAGCATATATGCAATTCCACCAGCTGCTCTATCACCTCTCCTAGTAGCTGAATGCCTGATCTCTTGCTGAGAGCATCTGCTACAGTGTTCCCCTTCCCTAGAGTATAGAATATCTTGAATTCATAGTCTAGGAGGAACTCGAGCCATCATTGTTGTCTCAGGTTCAGGTCCTTCTGTGAGAAGATATACCTGAGAATATGGTGGTAAAAGTAGACTGTAAAGTGTTCGTCCAACGAACTATGGGTGAGACTATCCAATTGTAAAGAACTCGACTACACCCTTCTTCGCATACGTCCTACAAAATTCACTAAGATTTCTCCTTTTTTCCAAATAGATAAATCTGGCTGCATCCCTTGGATGAACCACTTCCTTTTCCTAATACAGTCAATCCTAACATGAACAGTACTAATTCATTTCATGGATGAAGTTGTAAGGCCTCGATCTTACTACCAAGAGATCCAACTATTACTCTCGCCTCCAAGGGTTGAGTCACACTATCGGCATCAGTGTGTGGTCATTGGGTCTCCTATAGTAGGAATCTCGAACATGAGGGTCAAGTCAACAGTTTTAACCAGAACCTCTTAGTATCAACCACACAAAAATGCAGGAAAGAAAACGTCACAAGGAAAATTGTCTTTGATTACTGCATATCAAAGTACAAAGACACAAATCAACCACAAACAACGACATAAATGAAGCTAGAAGCATTATGAACAAAGGACTCAATGCCTGGAGCTAGTCCTGATCTTGTCCACCTGCTACTCGACCAGCTCCTCTGCCACGTCTGCTGCTCCCGGAGGACCACCACGGGAAAACCTCTGCCTCTACCCAGGTGTTTCTTCAACTTTCTGCTGATCATCTGTACGGCAGGTCGGACAGTCACAAGCCATGTGACGCAGATCGCCACACGCATAGCACTGACTGATCCACGTATGGATGGATCTATCTCGTGTGCCCCACACAACCGAACCGGTATCCTGTGGTCACCCACCTGATGACCAGGTCCGCTTGGACCTCTGCTACATCTATCTACTTTCGGCTGTAGAAGAATAAACTACGTGTCGCCCTGTTGTGGCTCTGGTTGCTGGTGTTTTCCCAGTAATAAAACTCTCCACTATAAGGGCTTCCTCTAGAACCCCCTCTTGCATTGGAATGTTGAGAGAGATCATTGAAGCCCTGATCTCATGCCTGAGTACCTTCTTGAAGGTCTGATCCCTAAATAATGGGTACCGTACCATATTCGTGGAGTAGCGCGATAGGTTAGAGAACCTCATTGTGTATTGGGCTACTATCATGTTTCCCTGCTTCAGATGAAGTAACTCTTGAATCTGCACCGCACGAAAGGTGACTGGAACAATTTCCACCAAGAACAAACTCTTGAAGTCTATCTAGAGTAATGATGCCTCATAATCAACCTAGAGCATCAGGCTCCACCATCTACCTGCTGCTACATGGAGGAGACTCGATGCAAGGATCACCATGAGGTTCGCTGGTCTCCCTACCAATCTAAAAACTATCACGACAGCCTACAGCCAATCCTCATATACATGTGGGTCCATCTCTCCCCGTATATGGGCGGCCTCTGGTACTAGAACTCGTGAAACACACTCAGATGGTGTGGACTCTATGCTGCCAGAGCTGGTGTTATCGGTGGCCCAGTGGGAAGTGGTACTGCTGGTACCCCCGCTGTGATGGGGCCCTACACCGAGACCTCATCACTAAGTGGGCTACCATCTCGTAAAAAACTCGAAACCCAAGCTGGCTACCTTCGTGGGGCCATCTTAAAAAGAAACAGGTGTGGCATGGTAAAAACAGTATACCTGGTGAGCTGAGAAAAAGTGATCCTGAAGAAAACATTTTCAAAGGAAACACACACGCAATCAGTGTTTTTGTGCACTGAGTCGGAGATCAGAAGTCAGAGTCCTAGTGTATGGATATTTCGGCCACCCCACTAACACCAGTTTCTTTAAACTATTAACCACACCCAAAAAACATAACACTATTTCCGTTAAAAGAATCAGAGTCCATGTTCTGTGATAGAACCAACTCCTCTGATACCAATTTGTCCAGACCCTTCCTCGGGGCCCGTGCCCTGGCTACCCCAAGCCCACCATCCATAGGCCAGGGGCTGGTGACTAGCCCCAAAGGCGTAATCCTGATAAAAAGTGAAGGAATTTCCTTTAATAAGTAAACAAAAACCATAGAGTACGCAACTGGAAGTACACACTAAGTAAAGCTGTATATAAACGAAATTGATGAAAGGAAAGGGGACCGAAAATACAATCCCAAAAGTAATGTACAAACAACTGAAAAGCTAGTACAACTGTAGAAAGGTAAAATAGATACTACAGAGTCGTCCTCCGAGAATCCCACATGAAGGGTGGGTATATATTCCTTCATCATCACCACAAGTCCATCCGTCCGCTCCGTGTATGGCTCGCCAAGTGGTCCACCTCTGGGAACCATCCATCTCTATAACTCTCTACCTCGATCAGTGATGTCTGTCGTCTGCAACCATCACCGTGAAGTGCGTGCATAGCTGATGAAGGGGTAAGTATAACGATACTCAGTAGGGACACTGAGACCCATGATGGTCTCCCATAATCCATGAAGTATAAAACATAAAAGAAAAATAAAATCACGATGTATCAACAAACGCTACTTTGGTATATGGCCATACATATACCTAAGTTATCAATCACAGTTCGGCTCCAACTCTCAAGCCCAAGCCCAAACTAGTATACATAAGAAGTAAAGTCAATCACATTGATGATAATGATTGAAATACAAGACTCATATCACACAGGTATACATCTTTCGTAGAGTGATATAAATGATCAGATGTAGTCACTGATTCATCTATGTTGTCGGACCCACACAGGATATAGGACAAGCTAAGCTATCGAACCCACAGAGGATACAGAACCGGCTATTCTGTCAGACCCACATAGGATAATGGAACAAAAGTTAGAACTGTAAAAACCAAACAATATTCCGATATAGTAGTCATCACTGTCGAACCCACAGATGATCCCGATATAGTAGTCATTGCTGTCGAACCCACAGAGGATTTAGGTACAGAAGTCATCCCTGTCGAACCCACGAAGGATTCTGGTGCAGAAGTCATCACTGTAAAATCCAGAAATGATTCCAGTATAGTATTAGTCACTGTCGAACCCATAGAGGATTCTGGTACTGTAGTCGTCGTTGTCGAACTCACAGAGGATTCTGGTACAATAGTTGCCGCATGCAGCTCTAGGTTTTCCGTACACAGCACATAGGATTTCGGGAGGGTCCACTCCTCAAGTCAAGTGTCGATACATAAACTATCATGATGTCCTAGGTTTATGTATCCCATAGTTCCATATCATCATAAGGAACCCAACGCGACAGACGGTGTTTCAATCAGCTTTTCTGTCTGAGAGTTATTGGCATTTCAATTCCAGGGGCCCTGTTGGATTTAGGCTCGATCCAAACCCGACTGTTTTCCAAAGTTTTTCAGAACACACTTAGAGTATTTCAAAAGGACGATCTCGTTGCGAGGTTCCTAGTGCCATAGATGGAATTTCGATCAGATGCACGGTCATGATGTTATTCGCATCTAAGCGAAGACGGGCTCGACCCGTCAAACCAGTGGGCTGGCGGCTCGGCCTGACCCGACTCGGTGGGTCTGACCCGGCTGGGGGGTCGGCCTGGCCCAATTTGATGGGTCCGACCAGGCTAGGGGGTCGGCCTGGCCCGATGGGGTGCGTCCCACCTACGGACCCTGATAGTGCCAACCGACGCCGCCTTCCACCTGCCCCATTGGCCGTAGCTGACTGGTTCTGCAAGGCGCACACAGCCTGCGCAGCGGGCCACGGTTCTTCCCACACGGCACCTGTGAGGGCCGCCTTTCTCCACCCCTGCCGGTAGGCAGCCGGCTGGTTTTCCCAATAGAGTGGCCCACAGAAGCGGGTCGCGGTCTTCTTCGCGCGGTTCCAACTAGCTCCGCGGATCTCCATATCGGCTGGCAAGAGGCCATCCGGTTCAGTTCAGCCGAGCGGCCCGCGGATGTGGGCTATATCCTCCACCTCCACACGGTGCCTGTGGGTGCTGCGGTATCTCCAGTAGGCCGGCCGGTCATCCTGCGGTCTGGGTGGCCCAAGTGGCCGTCGGACCCTCCACGGGGCCGGTGTGCGGCCGCCGCTGTGGCTGCCACCTCTTGTCTCTGATGCCTCTTCCGTTCTCCACAACCCACATGGACAAGACCCCCTTTCTTTGGCGTGGTATGACGACACCATGCCCTATTAGCTCCACCTCTATCATTAACACAAACAAGGTTCAACGGAGGGACATCAGGCCATGTTTGTTTGGCCTATTCCCTCTGCGTTAGGTGATAACATCTTGGTCATCTTCAACCAAAAATACATCGATGAACGAGGATATAATTCATACATTAAAATTAATCAAATCCCCCTAACTCATGTTTCATCGTTGAATGTTGACGAGTCACGGAAGATGGACGTCGCAGAAGACTAACTTCATTCCGTCAACGTCGGAGGTGGAAGAGCTTGGTGAAGTCGAGTCGAGTCGACACCGTCGGTGTACTGTTAATATGGAGATGCTTCCCTTCCTTCCTCTAGGAGAAGAAGGAAGAACTTGATTCTTGTTATTCATCAGAGATGTGAGGCATTCTTCTTTGGAATATAATGGTGTTCTTCCAAGAGTTCTCCAAAGAAAGTTAATCCAAAATAATAGAAATAGTTCTCTATTATTATTATGGCACAATAACTCAAGAGTTGTCTTTCATTAACTATGACAACACATTGATTAATTGCGGAGGGATGAATTCAAAATTCAGTCAAGGGAAGCAGAGTTTTTCGACATTAAATTGGGAGAGATTTAAGATTAAGAGTCTCTCGATAATTAAATGTGAGTTATATGGGGGGTTAAAGGGGGTTCAAGGAGAGTTGAAGAGTTCGAGCTTGTATGGGCCCCACCACAAAATATCCTCCCATGGGAGGTTATGTGGTGGTGGTCCCCACCTCCAACTTCCCTTTAGATAAAATAACCACCACCCAAATAAAAATTATTTCACATATAATGTTTTATTTATTTTTTGAGAATCCCCAAAAATTAACACCCACTCCCGATAAAATACAACTACAATAATGGTTTCCTTAAGTGAATATTAGCACTTTGAGTTCATCGGTGTCCTTGGATTTCAATTCTGAGCAAGAGTTCAAAAGATATAAAATCCCACACATATGCTCACTGAACGTACCCAAAAAAATAGCAGAAATTGATTCTGGGAAAACAAGGCCTCAGAATTAGGCGCCGCCAGAAACTGCAGTCTAGTAAAATTCCAATGTATTTAAGAAAAAAAATTCCACAGAATTTCCTGGTCTTTACAAATGTTCACATACTGGCTAGGTTTTATATTTTGTGCTTCATGTTTGAAAATGTTTTATTATCCCTGAAGGGATGTAGGTTTCTTAGATTTACTGAATTGTTGATAATTTTTGGTTTTTTCATTAGTTATTGTTTTTTTAATTTTGAATATGTTATATAAATTATTTACATTATACAATGTAATGATATAAAAAAAATAAAATAAATTGATAGTGAAAAATAATACCATTTTCAGAGGATTAAAGAAATATTTTTAAATTTTAAAGGTGTAAGATAGTTTTTAATTCTCAGTATTTAATGGGGATACTATTAAATTACCGTTAATGATAAAAATTTTCTAAGGCTGATATTTTTGATATGAATATAACAAGTTATTAATTTCTTGTAAAGTCATTTTGTGTTATAAATCTACTTATAATATTTATAAGGAAAATTTATTGTTTATTCCACCTATAACATGATCAATTTCTGAAGGTGACCATTGATTCCCTTTTTATTTTTAATAATATTGAAGATGAACATTCAAAACATCTAATTCTACATTTGGCATAACATACATGAAAATAGTTATATATAAATATATAAATATTTAATTTTTTAACTCAACAATATCAATTCAGTGTTCAATTAACATTGATCATGGTGTTGTCATGGATCCGAGAATGATGGGGGCATCAGTATCTTGTAGGACATTAATAAAATTTATACATAAATTCTAGCACCTATCATAGATTCATTCTCATTATGTTTTCTATTTATATACCAAAAATAGCCTTAATTATAAGGATCATATTATTGTTTAGAGCAACAGGTTCTATATGGAATTAAAATACATTACGATGAGATTGACCAAAAGACCATCTATTAAATCACTTGAAGGGGTATATCATTTAATTATTTCTTTTATTACCTTCCTCATGTTCGGGAATGTGTGATGATATAGTGTTGTATTTTTACATTCTTGTCCTTTTAATGAACCAGGTATATTGTTTCCCAGAAATATAGTTCTCGAAGTGTACTTCAATAAGTAAAATCTCCATGTAGAATAAATTTTCTGCTCAAAAGTATAATAGAAAATTAGGAAATTATATTCCTCCATTATCTATAAATTTTACACACACAAATTTATATCTAATTTCTAACATGAGAGAAATTGAGGGGTGCCTATTGTATAACTCTTTTTTGTTCATGAGTAACCTTTTTATAATTGTTTTTTTCTTAACACATTAACCATGGGAGAATTCATGATGGACTGTATTTTTTATTTTTGAATAAAATATTTTATCAAAATGTTGAAAATATAATAAATCAACATAAAGGTATATAACATATGTAATTAGTTTATTTTATTAATCTATTATATATTCTTCCAAAGTGATATGTAGAGAAAACTATATACTTATTACCATTTATGATGTTATAGTTGATAAAAGATAGTTCAATTTTGATGAGGAATTTTCAATTGGGTGATATAACTAGGCCTTGATTTTTTTGTATTTATTAAAATTAATGCCTCTATTTGAGGAAGATATTTTATGACATAATTATTGTTCAATTATAAAATACAGTACTCATGAGTGATTAATGAAATATCTCTTATAATGCACATATTGTAATCTAATTTTTTTAATAGACGAAACTTATTTGGTCCTTTTAATTTTAATCTTCACTCTCAATAGATTACCTTCTCCTTCCTCATCATAGAAATCTGTAATAATTTATATCTTCCTATAATGACCAGTATAGAGAATTTTCTCTCTAATTGATTAAAAAATATTATTTCATGAGAACTAAATAAATTGATGACATTGAAATCAACATTATTGAATCATGATTTGTAATAAATATTATATAATAAAATGAATTTGATTGACTTTGGGATTCTATCAAAAATGTATCATAAATCCTTTTTCCATTAATAGTCATTGGGATTAGTGTGATGATATTCAAAATTAAATTCCCTAGATTTCATCCTGGAATAGATAATGCATCTATCATTTTTATGTGTTTATAATGTTTTAAATTCACCTATTGAAACATCAAGAACCACCATGTATATTTTAAAATGAAATTATTCATGTTGTTCCACCAATAGTGTTTTAAAGGATTTCTATAAATTTTTGTAGCTCCTTTGGAAATGGAGAATGAACAGAAATATGGATCAACCAATATCACATTCTTTTACACTATAATTTATGATATAAAAATATTTATGCAAAACGTATTATTTTTTTATCAATATTAAATTTAGAATGTATCACTTCTATTATAGCTTTTAATTTATTCAGTATCACTAAATCAGGTTTTTTTGACATATATATTAAATCATAAATTAATGGTTGATAAATCAATTGTTAAAGATAATATATCATTATTTCCTTTTTAATTTAACGATCCATAATATATTATTTCCATGAATATTTTATTCATTAAAAATATTAATCACACATAAGGTGACATTTTCCTTAACATTAGGACCATATTTTACATATTTATCATCCAAGGATAGTACTTTAGTAATAAATAGTAATATATTATTATCTCTAACCGTATTAATTTTTACATATTCAAATACATTAATGAAAATATATATGTTATCATTTTATGAATAATATGAATATTAAACTTCACTTTATATAAATAATTTCATTACGTCTTGAATGTTAAAAATAATTATACTAAACCTATATAATGCATGGTGTAATTTTTATCATTGATATTTAAAAATAATTTGAAATATTAAAAAAATTATTCATGAGGTAAAAAACAAATAACATTCTTATATCATCATTTAATATAAAACATTACCCTGAAATTATGCTTAATAATAGTACAAGTACAACGAATTACTTATTATTATGATCTTTGAATATTTATTCATAATGCTCTTTCTATACATTATTTACATAGATTATAGTTAACTTGATTAATATTACAAAAAACCAAATTAAAATTCATAGAAATCAAAAAAATATCCACTTGATCAAGAAAAATTGATATATATCTATTATAGTAAAAATTGGTTGATATTGTTATGGAAAACATAAAATATTAATGGAGATGACAGTTATCTAAATACATAAATTGATGACATGAATCAAAAAGGTAGATGCTATCATAAAGTTAGAAAATCCCATCATTCAGAACCAATTAGACAATATATTTCAATATTAATAAGAAACTCTTTCAATGATATTTAGAGTTACATTGGGGAGATGAGGGAGTCCCAGAGATAATTTTAATTAATATGTAAGCATTTAAGAGAGATATATAATTTGGGGTGGAAGTAGAAAATGGATAAGTAACAAATTTTAAAGAGTATCTAGTGGAAATTGAAAATGTAAAGTGTGTGTTTTGAAGAGAAATTAGCATTATTCTTAGAGACACTTAATAATTCAAAAGAATGAAAAATAGTTCATAATAGTAAATATTAACTTTAGAAGTGAAATTCTACAATTTGGATAATTATATATATCATTGGTAGAGTAACATGGGTATTAGATTAAAGAATTATTTTATAAATTTTAGAACAATTAGTTATTAAAAATTCAAAAAATATTAGAATATACATTATAATGTAATGAATAATAACATAAAATTTTTAAGTGAGTTCATGAATTTTTTAAAATATAAAAATTAAATTTTGATTAATTATAATGCTATATAAGTATGTTTCATCGATGAAATTTTATTTTTTGATTTGATAAGATTGCTCTAGGAATTAGGATATAGTGTTATCTCATAGTTTATAAGTTCTTGCACTTGTGGATGTATTCATTGATGGAATAAAAGAATGTAATTTTTTATGGAAAATTTTACTCAATATTTAAAAAAACGCATGAGGAAATTATTCTAACTCTTGGATGATTTAAATGGGTATCATAGGGTTATTTTAAATATAATTTCATAAAATAATATTTATAATTACCTCAAATTGTCTGAGCTATTATTTTCTAAGTACATTTTATATGGAAAAATATTATTGGGGTATTAAAATATATACATGGAAATAATGTTAATGAATTAATTTTAATATAAATGAGATGAAAATAAACAATTAAGGATGTGAGAATTTTGAATCATAGAACCCAATATCTTGTTTTATCGAAGAGAGAAAGAATATATTTGAGCAAAGATTCATTGAAGATGAAGGTGACTTCTGTTATATAATGATTGAGGAATTTAGAGGCCAAGATCCTTAAAGATATGATGGTATTTTTATGAATCATGGATCTGATCATGAATGTTATTTTCTATAATCATGATGACATTTCACATGATCAGACCAATTGATATAGTTTTTTATGGATGTATATATATACCACAGGGTAAATGAAAAATATAAATTAGATGTATTTTTTCATTTTTTGGATCAAATATATTTGGTGTAAATTGGTAATATAAATTCTCCAATGGGTCTATAGTGAAAGGGCATAGTGGGAAACAATGCTGATAGGATTGGAATGGTCATTGGTGTAACCACACTCCTTTAGAGTGGAAAATACATTATGGGGATATCTAACCAGTCACACAAATGTGTAGTATTTTAATATCAATCCATATATATAACTATATTTTGTTCATAATTTACTTCTGAGACATATGATTTTATATTGAGTTACTGGAGATAATATTATTATGACCTTAACTTGTAACATAGGTTAATTCCAAAATTATTAATTCTGTAAGTGTGGAACTGATTCACCCACTACCGCCATAGTGGTCCAAACAATCTTGATCATTTCATGTTGTATTAGAGAGAATATTGGTTCCCTCTAAATGACCTAATAAATCATTGAGAATAGGAAAATTAAATTCTAGGAAGATCTAGGGTTACCCTACATATGATTGAATGAACTCCCATAGTTTGAGTAATACTTTTCTATAACTCTAATCACTTGGGAAGGAAGTAAGAGATGCTACCTTAGTTGTATTTACACCATTCAATAAGAATAATGCGATGTAATTTTGTTATAAATTAAATATGCTACTAAATGAAAAGATTCAAAATTTTAATTTGATGTATCATTTCGAAATTTTTAAAATAGTGGTCAGGGACATCTGAAATTAAATGAAAATTTAAGATAGGTTGAAGAGTAGGTAAAAACATGATGTAAAAGTAAAGAAGGCCAAATTAAAAATTTCGTGGAGAAAGATTGATGACTTTTTGATTTATGATGAACAAAAAATTTACCTTGAAATTAAAATAGTCAATGAAATTGTTAGAATTATATATGGGTTATTTGATATAATGGATGGTTCTATAATTTTAGAAAATATAACAAGAAATTTTTTAGGTAGGTTTTCTCCAAATTATTTATATTTCCTAGTTATATAGTTTATTTCCTAGATTAAAATTGATAACCATATAATTATATATGAAATATGAGAATTTACAATTTTGAGAACAATATAAATGACATGAAACCTTTTAGGGTGTGATGAAGCATAAAGTCAAATATTATTAATATTTAAAATCAAGAGATTCAAATGATGATTATGATGATGAAAGGAAATAGAAAAAAACAATGATCTAAAACAACTATTGAATTCTAATTTAAAAAAAAATCCATGAAAAAAATGAAGGTATAAAATGAATCAGATGATGAACATTATAAATCTTGAGAATAGAAATAGGGAAAAAGTAAGATAAAACATTCAAGTTTTAGTAGGAGTTTAATTAAAATTAATGACCAAGATAACATAACATCAATATTCTAATTAAAATATAATTTTGATTTCAAGGATTATGCTGATAATTGATTCGATGCCTCATGAAATACCCCATGATCTAGTTATATGTTTACCATTAAAAAATAAAATGTAATTGAAAGATTGTGCCTCATGAAACACCAAACATAAAAAACTGTGATATATTTAGATAAAATATAAATATTTAAATATGACCATTATAACATTTAAGTTGAATGATAAATAATTAAGAGGATTACCCACTTTATGAAATATATATAGAGAAAATAATTTATACATTTAATAAGAATTATATTCGATTAGTTTAAGCCAAATGACTAATAAGATAATTTATTATTTAGAGAGGTATCTTTCGAAAAAAATATTTTCTGAGTTAGGAATTTTATTTTCATGAAACTATCAATTCATATTATGATATAATGTTTGATATTAATAATTTATTAACATGAATTTATTTATTAAATGATAAAATTAAAAAATTACAATAGTTAAGATTGGAAATTTTAATTTTAAAATGTAATTTTATTTTTCATTTTATTTAATAATATCAACGAAATATTGAACATATAAACAATTTAATTTTCAATTAATAATATGAAATTAATTTTCTAATTTCATATATTAAATTTCAATAATTATAATTTTTTTATATTTCTTTAAAATGTTGATTTATTAAAAAAAATATGTTGTAAAGAAACTTGTAATTTTTTTACATTATTCATTTATATGAAGGATCTATAACATTATAAAAACAAGTAGGTGATATAATATGAATATTTGTAATAATATTATTAATTTAAAAATCTTCATTAATATTTTAAATCTGATGGTCAAATTTTTTAGAACTTAATTCAAATATTAGTTTAACAAGAGACAACATTCAATGGTTTCTTTAATATGATTTTTTATAGATTTGTTTTTCTATATTCTATAAAGGTTCATATCTTATATTTTTTAGTTATATATTATTTTACGTTATTAAAATCATTATCTATTTTAATTTATCACATATATAAATTTAAATCCAAAACATATTATTTTTCTAATAGTTGGTTTTATATAATTATGTGTTTTTATTATAAAATTAACAATTCACAAATTATAGATTTTATTTGTAAAAATTATCATATAATTATAAATAATAAAGATAAAATTAGATAAAATGTTCAATAATAACATTTTTCTTTAAAATTTATTACTATGGTTATAAATCAATTGCCAAGGTAAAAGTATATTTGGGCAAAATATAAAATGGTTGAAAGAAGAGGCCATAAAATACACAGGTGGGCTTCAAAATGAGTGTTTTTTGTTTTTATCCACACTCAAATTCTCGAGTTGTTTTTTCATTTGAGGATTCATTTACCCATTAATAGTAAAAAAATAATATTAAAAATTTCATAAGTTTTCCCAAACACTACCCCACTATTAACATATAAAAGGGAATCCCTTCTATCTATTAATAGTGTTGGATTGATATATAGGTGGATATGAATATTATATGGAACAATACAAGTGGGGATGAATTTTAGGTTGAAAAACATTGGGTTTAAACACAGGAATATTAGTTTAAATGGTCTTAAACTATTACAATTCACAACACATACAATTAAACAAAATTTTGTTGAATACAAAGGTATGATATGATATATTTTTATGAGTAGTTTAATGAAATTGTATTCAGAATGAATTCAATAATTAGAGTTATACAATAGTGAAGGATTCTACAATAAAGCATATAGATTGTATCGATACAATATGTAATAGTATAATTGTAATTGAAACAATTATAAATGAATATGGAATAAAGAAAGGAATAAATACAATTCCATTTCTAAAACAAACAGTAGCAGAAATGTAAAATTATTACAGTTATTTTATCCCAAATAGAAGAGTATCCTTTCACCTAGGATAAGAGGCATCTCTTACCACCATCTTGGTAAGACCTTGATACAATGATCGTTACGTCTGTCTTGATATCCCGATAAGCCCTCTATACGATTATCGGTACATCTGTCTTGTTGTCCCCACAAGCCCTCGATTTTTCAGGTAATCAACACCTCTATCTATCAAACACTTGAAATCCCTAGATATGATAATCAATACCACCGTCTGCCTATCCCTAGCAGTCCTCGATCGTTATCACATGATCGTTCGCACAAAGAAAAAAAATCAGTTAATGAAATACAAAAACTAAGAACAATCCATTCACATTTTGCAATTTCAAGGATTTCGCATGAAGCAATAGAGAAGTCAAAGAGTCTCCCTCTAGATCATGATAGTAGAAAAGAATGATCAAAGTCTCACAGTTGTACTTCCCAGCTTCAAATGACCTCCTATTTATAGGCCTCAGGTTCCAATGGTCACATTTCCTCCAATGGTCATATTTTTCAAGAAAACTCGGTTGGACTTGGACACCTGGCATTATAATAGTCCTATTGAAATAGAAAACACGACATCGTTCTGGTTAAAACAAAACATATATGAAGATGATAATCATGAATATTATTGATATGTGTTGATAAAGGATAAAAACAACCATGTGATAAAAAACAAAATATGAGTACTATAAGTATTACATAGTGCAATGTAATGAAATGATGCAAAGTGAATATGATGCACAAAAGTTAGTACGGTTGATAGAGTCTATACATTTGATAGAGTTAGTACGATTGAAAAAGTCAGTATGATTGATAGGGTCAGTACGAGTGACAGAGTCAGTACGACTGACAGAGTCACTACGATTGAAAGAGTCAGTATGACTGGCAGGGTCAGTACGAGTGACAGAGTCTGTACAATTGATGGAGTAAGTATGAATGACATAGTCAGTATGATAAACATAATCAGTATGATACTTATATATGAGTACATTTTTGATTTCCAAAACAAGACATAAAATCCAAAAGAGTACTTTTGACTCAACAATATCCCCCTTTTTGGAAAGCACAAAACATAAAGTAAAAACAAAAAGAAATACTTATCTCCCCCTGAGTTGTTTATAACTCTTCTAAATATGAGTTTGAATACAACTTACTCTCCCTTATGTATGTACATTCCTAAGGATTGTATTCGTAAAATTTCCTTGATTTAGAAGTTATTGATTAAATCATTATCCCTTTATAAAATAGTCTACCCCTTTATAAAACATTCTCCCCATTTGTGATTTACAAAAATAATTTGGTAATCTTGGGTTTCCTAAAAGAGTTAGAGAAAAGAAATTCAAGGCAATGGGAAAGGTAACCAAAATCTATAGAATTCTAGAAAAGAATAAAGAATGATAAAACAATACTCATTTGTTTTCTCTTTCCTTTTATTTCTTGATCATCTCATGAAGAATAGCTTTCATCTTTTTGATTTCTTTCTTGTCTTTAGAGATAGAATCACCCTGAGATTTGAGATTCTCTTGTTGATCAGCAAAAAGTTGATCCTGATTCTTGATAGCCACTTCTTGGAATCTGATTACTTCTTCAAGATTATCAATTCTATCTTGAAAATTATTATTGACTTTAGATACCACATAATTTTTCTTCTTTAACAAAACTATTTCATCTTTGATAGATGAAATATTTGAAAACTCTGTCTGAAAAGAATTCATTCTCTATTGAAGCTCTTTTATTGAAGGGATATCGGCTCCATGAGTATTTGACATCTGATTCAGCCTTTTAATTGTTTAATTGTCAAGATTATTGAATGAAGTAATATGATCATTTGAAATCTAACTTAGGTATTCAATTGATATTTCATGATCATTCACTGAACTCTCTATTTTGTATGACTACCTATTCATTCTATTTCATGCCATCTTATGAACAACCAAACATTCAGATAAGACTTTTATATCAGATTCAATTGTACAATACTCTCTTTCTCAGTTCTCTTACAGAACCAAACTTCTTCCTTCGATTTTCAGCGATGAATATAATTTTCCCTTCAATTCTCGGAAAATAAGGAATGGTCTTCTCAATCCTCCTCAAAACATGAACAATGTAATAATTCTTCTTGAGAGAAATTGTGTGTTCTGAATCAGTATCTTCATCATACAAATTTAGTTCATTGATCGTCTTGAGTCTTTAACTGACCTTTTTCCTTTTTCTTTTTCTTTCTCCTTTATTTCTTCATCCACTTTGTCACTGATGATGATTAATTTTTCGTTCTGAGAAGATTGAGCACCTTATTTCACATGAGAAAGAAATCTTTATGAATGGGTTTTAAGAGATTCAGCTGGGGCTTGATCGGCATGAGGAGTTTGTTGAATTCCTTCACTTTTCTTTTGAAAATATTCATCTCTACTCTTTTAATAATTTTGATCAAATTTCAAAATAAAATCTCATTATTCTTCTTCTTCATCTTCCTGTATTTATTCAAAAACATGTTTCCTTTTCCCTTTCTCTGGAAGACTCTGTATGATAAGTTCTTGGTGCACATATTCCATTATTTAAGAACTACCCACCTTAACCAATTTCATGATTTTAGAAACATCAAAATCTTGAGCTTTCCTTTTCAAAAGAGTCTTCTTTTTCTTTTTAGCCGGAAGGGTATCCTCTACCCTTATCCTCTCAGAAAAAGCTTCAGTTAGATCAAGACCGAACTTAGGATCGCCTTCTTTTTTTGTCCTATATCTTTCCTCCACTTGGCCACAACCTCCTTACTATATTTAGGTTTCCACTTTGGATTAGAACTAGTTTGTCGATTTGACTTTTAAAGAACAAAAATAGTTAGATTAACATTGATTGGAAAATGAGGAAAATGATTTGGTGCCTATTGATTTTGTGTCAATTAAGCTCCTACATCTTTGACAAAACACTTTGAATTTTCATTGAAACAAACATACAACTTCCTCAATGTATTCTAACTTATCCAAGAAGGCTTAAGCTCTTTCAATTTCCAATTCAATAGAATATTTCAAAACATCAGGCTCTCAATAATAAACTTTGTAATAATAAAGGCATATATAATCAAATGAGATTTAATCACCCCTGACTTTACATTCATGCCTATTTCAAAAATGTATCCCATGAGATTTACATTTCTCATGATTACAAGATAGTAAAGTATAAAAATATTAGAGACCATAGGAGTTTCTCTATCCCCTTTCCTTGGGATAAGAAAACCTCTCATCCAAAACACCATGAACCTGTTGTCTAGAGATAAATGAGCTAATTTTCACTTATCTTCATTTATAAGAAATAACGACTTTTTATCACTTTATTTATTAAATGTACCAACATCCTCTAGTAGTGTATGAGATGGACAAAAACAATCACCTTCTGTTGAGACATTTAGAATGTGGGCTACTTGTTTCACAGACATTGAGATCTTCTATTGTATATAGCAAAGCTGATCATCAAATTTTTGTTACAAGACACGGTTTTGTAGAATTTACTAACTTCTTCAATAAGAACCGGATCTTGAGATAAAGGGTTTTCAACACAAATATGTTCCCATCCATGAAACAAAATAATCCTCATAATTGTTGAATCATATGTGTCAATAAAGTCCTGAGAAACTAACCTTTCTCTGAGGATATCTTTATTTGAAAACGTTTTTGAAGACATTTCAGTAGGAGTGTTGGGAGAGGACTGAGATATATAGATGCGGAAAATGAAGGATCATAAAAAGTCTTAAAACAAGGGGTCAGAGATTCACCACAAGATCTGAAAAACCTGTGTGGGTTTGGGCAGGGGAGGATCTATTTATAAGCAAAAAAAGGGTTACCGTTGATCTTTTAACGTTGAGATTAGAAGGAAAAAATCTATGGATATGATTTACTGGTTTTTAAAAGAATGAGATACAATAAAAAGTAAAAACAATGTAAAGTAAGGAAAGAATGTACATTCTAGAGATTATAAAGAAGCTGATAGTTTAATAGTATTAAAATAGTGAAGGAAAATACAAGCATACAAGGGAAAATAATATGATCGATTTGTGAGACCGATTGAAAGCAATTTCATTACCATAGGTTGTCAAGCCGATGGAAAACAAAGTCCTTACCACAGGTTGACAAGCTTATGAAAAAAATGCATTACCATTGGTTGACATACCAATTGAGAAAATGTTGTTTCCATAGGTTGAAATGCCGATTGAAAACAAATTTGATACCATAGGATGATGTGTCGATGGAAAAAAATTTTGTTACCATGGGTTGACATGCAGATGGAAAAACATTTTTACCATAGGTTGATGAGCCGATGGAAAGCAAAGTTGTTACCATAGGACGACGTGCCGATGCAAAATAAACATGTTACCATAGGTTGACGCGCCGATGGAAAATAAAGTTGTTAATATGGGTTAACGTGATGATGGAAAACAAAGTTGTTACCATATGTTGACATGCCAATGGAAAAAAAGTTGTTACCATAGGTTGACGTGCCGATGGAAAACAAAGTTGGTACCATAGGTTGACATGCCGATGGAAAACAAAGTCGTTACCATAGGCTGTCATGCCGATGGAAAATAAAGTTATTACCATAGGTTGATGTGCCGATGGAAAACAATGTTGTTACCATAGCTTCATGTGCTGATGGAAAACAAATTTGTTACCATAGATTGATGTGCCTATGGAAAACAACATTGTTACCATAGGTTGATCTGCTAATGAAAAACAAATTTGTTACCATACATTGACATGCCGATGAAAAAAAAATCAATATGATACTCAGGTAAACAATATGACAGATTATTAAACCGATAACCAAATAGTCAAAACAATAATAAAAAATATATCAAACTAAAAAAATTAATAAAGAAGGAAAATGTTAAGAATTATGTAAGGTAAAAAAATGTTCTCCCCGTTTTAAGAGGAGTTTAATGTAAGGAGAGGTGTAAAACATTAAGTAGACATGAATGATTATTTTAATGTAATCATTCCTAGGTTTTGTTTTATAAACTAAAATCTATCAGAAGGTAATTGTTTTTTAAAAATATCAGTAAGTTGTTCTTGAATTCTTATGAATTGTAATATAATATCTCCTTTTTGTGTGTAATAACTAAGAAAGTGATGCCTAATATCTATGTGTTTTCAACGAGAGTGATTGCTGGGATTTTACTAAGAGCTATGGAAATAGTATTATCACAAAGAATTGGAGTTTTGAAAAAACTCAATCCATAGTCAGTGAGTGTATGTTGCATCCACAACAGTTGAGCACAACAACTTCCAGCTCCTACATATTCAGATTCAGCTGTAGAAAGTGCAACTGAGTGTTGTTTCTTGCAGAACCAAGAAACCAAGGAATCTCCTAAGAAATGAAATATTTCAGATGTCCTCTTTCTATCCATTCTACAACCACCAAAGTCAGCATTTGAAAAACTTTTTAAAACAAAATCATTTCAATAAGAATAAAAAAACCTAAATACAGAGTTCCTTTTAAATACCAAAATATTATTTTCATGTATTTTAAATGAGACACTTTTGGATTAGATTGGTATCTTGCACATAAGCATACCAAAAGAATTATGTCTGGTCGACTAGCTATTAAGTATAACAAACATTCTATCATACCTCTAAAAGTTGTTTGATCTACTGGTTTCCTAGATTCATCAAGATCAAGTGTATTTGAGGTACTAATTGGAGTGTAAATACTATAAGTATTTTTGTATCCATACTTTTTTAGTAAATCATTAATATACTTATGTTGAGATATATATGTTCCTTCCTGTTTTGGTGAAATTCAAAAACCTAAAAGTAATGTTAAATCACCCATCATACTCATTTCAAACTCATGTTTCATTAAATTCACAAAAGAATCAGTTAAAGACTACTGATTTGATCCAAATATGATGTCATAAACATAAATTTGAACAATAAAACATTTTTATTTTCCATTTTTATAAAAAAAGGTTGGATCTACTGTACATTTAACCAAAACAAATTCAAAAGAAATCCTGTAAATCTATCATACCATGCTCTAGGGACTTTTTTAAGGCCATATAATTCTTTGGTGAGTTTAAAAACATGATTTGGATATTTTGAGTCAAGAAAACTAGGGGTTGTTCAACAAAAAATTCTTCTTGGACAAAACCATTTATAAAATCACATTTAACATCCATTTGAAATAATTTGAAATTAATGTATGTTGCAAAGGCTAATAGAATACGAATAGATTCAAGTCTTGCTACCGGAGAATATGTTTCTTCATAGTCTATTCCCTCTTGTTGATTATATCCCTTAGCTACAATAATTTCTTTATTTCTTACAATGATTTCATTTTCATCACTTTTATTTATGAAACCCCATTTTACACCAATTACAGTTGTTTCTATAGGTCATTCAACTAAAGTACAGACTTGATTCTTTTCTAATTAATTTAGTTCATCTGGAATTTCTTTTATCCAATCTTCATCACCTAAGGCCTCACTTGGATATTTAGGTTCAAGTTGGGAAAGAATGGAAATATGTTCTATTTTAATTATCAAGGAATTTATGGCCGATAAAGGTTGATTTACATCGCCAATGATGTTATCCCGGGGATGATTCCTAAGAAGAAATTGATTTGGGTTTTGTAAAACCTGTTCATCAACATATGGTATAAAATCTTCTGGAGTAAAAGTGTCAGAAATACTTTCTTGAACATTTTCCTTATCAGAAGTATCTTATAATAGATGTTGATGATCAGTTTTTGAAAACACATCCGAAGATATAGGTTGGGGTTGTTTGGAAACAAAAGGATTAGTTTCATCAAATTTATCATGCACTATTTCTTCAATAGTACAAGTATTTTTATTGAAAACTCTATAATCCTTAGAAGTTGTAGGATAGCCTAGAAAGATTCTGTTATCAGATTTTGGTGCGATTTTGTGTAGATTCCCTTTAGTATTCAGAATGAATACTTTTCACACAAAAATGTTTAATTAAGAAACTTTATGTTTTCAGCTAGTCCACAATTCATAAGGTGTTTTATTAAGAAAGGTCTAGTTAAAACAAGATTTATAGTATAACAAGAAGTACTAATAGCTTCTACCAAAAAATTATTAGCAATTGAGTATTCACGCAACATGGTTCTTGTCATTTCAGGAAGAATATGATTTCTTCTCTCAACAACAACATTTTTCTAAGAGGTTCTCGGTGCTGAAACGTTGTGAGTAATACCTTTCTTACTACAAAAATTTTCAAAATCGGAATTTTGAAATTCACCACCATGATCACTATGGATAGTAATCAATGGTAGGTTTTTCTCATTTTTAACATGGACTCTAAAAATTTTGAAATAGAAAAAGGCTTCAGATTTCTTTGTATGAAAATTGTCCCATGTAAATCTAGTAAGGTCATCAACTAAAACAAATACATAGTATTTCCCACCAATGCTTCCAGTTTGTGAGAGACCAAATTGATCCATGTGTACTAGCTGTAATGCATTATAAGTTGAAACTTAATTAACTGATTTAAAGCTAGTTTTATGTATCTTTCTAAATTGAAAAGGATCACAGACCTTTGAAGAATCATTGTTATGATCTGGTAGACCCTTTACAAGTCTTTTCATTGAATGTTTACAATGGTTTCTTTGGTTGCAGTGTTCTAGTCTTCTATTCCATAGCCATAATTGTTCTTTTATTACACTTAAGAAAGGTAAATTTTGGCTTATAAGGTCTTCTATGATAATAGTGTGTATATTATCTTGCCTATGGGAAGATATAATAAATTATTCCTTGGAATTATGAACTAATCATCTATCATTTTTAAAATTCACAAGGTATCCTTCAGCAAATAATTGACTTATGCTGATGAGATTGTGCTTAAGACCTTTAACAAACAAAACATTTGAAATAAGAACTTTTCCATGAAAATCAATATTACCTATTCCAATAGTCTTTACATGATCATTATCTCCGAAGGTAACCATTCCACCTTTTGTTTTGATAATATTTTCAAAGAAAACATTATTTTTGATCATGTTTCGAGAACAACCACTATCCATGTAACACATATTCTTGTTGGTACACGTCTTATTTTTCTAAAATTAAAAAAATTAGTTTTTCGTAATCCAAACTTGTTTGGATCCAGAAGGTTTAGATAAAAGAATTTTAGGAATCCATGTTTGTTTTTAAAAATGAGCTTTGAGAAATCCAAAAGACTGGGTTCTATTGAGAGGAAAATTTCTTTTCCAATGTCCACCACATTGTCACTTAGTACAAAAAGGGTTACTTTGTGAAAAAAAATAGTTATTACTAAAAATCGGTTTATAATGAGTAAAACCAACACCAGAATGATTCCTCAAAGGTATAATTTGGGATTATATTTTATCAAAGTTTTTCTTGACAGAAGTTATGTTTGAAAAAAATTTCTTTAAGGAAAAAATTTCTGAAATTAGTTTTAAAAATATGTTTTTATCCTCTAAAAAATTTGATTTTGAACTAGAGTTAGGCTCAAAAACATTTTTCTTAGAAATTAAATTTTCAAGATCTTTAGAAAGTTTATCCTTATCAGAATTGACTTTCTCAACTGTTTTTAAAATACTATCAAAATCAGAAGATTTCATATCAAGATCATTAGAAAGATCTGATACTTCTTTTTTTAAAATTGAAATTCTAGAGATTCCCTTATTAAGATTTTTCTTGAGTTTAGAATTTTCATTCTCAGGTAGTATAGAAAACCTAGACACTTATTCATAAGAAGGTAATGCATTATCTTCTGATGACTAAGACTCATCATTTGATGATTCATATTATTTATTATTAATAAAATTTGAATTTAAAGATATAGTTGTAATAGGTTCTTCATTGTTTAACATAGCCATGAATCAATGATCTTCAATTAGTAATCTGGATATAAGTCCAATAATAAATTTTCTTGAGGATTCATATTTTGAAGAATAATTTGATGAATCGCCACCACTTTCACTCCATGTATCATTTTCCCTCAATACATTCATTGTATTTTTCTTGTAATATATTTCTTATTTCTTTCAGAATGTTTCTTCTTTCTATATTTTTTCTTCAGTAAAGGAGAATCTGGTCTTATAAGACCTACTTTCTTGAAATCATAACACATTACCTCTGAATCTTTCTTATCCTTACTATCATTCTTTTTGAATCCGTATTGAAAGTATTTCTTTCCCACAATCTTGTTCATCCTTCGAGAGAGAGTGGCTAACTCATTATCTGAATGATCACAATCACTTGATTCTGATAAAACAACTTTATTACCATCGGATCATATTATCATTTCAGGTGTTTTAGCTTTAGATGTAGTAGTTAAAGCTACTCTTCCATTTCCATTTTTCTTCTTATTGAAATCAGAATCTCTCTTCAATCTTATCTCATGCTGTAGAATAGTTCCAAAGAGTTCATCAATAGTAATATGAGAAACTTTTCTGTTTTCATCAATAGCTGTCATTTTTGACTCCCATTCATTTGGCATTATATCAATAATTTTGTCTAAAATAGATTCATCATCAAGATGTTTTCTCCCATAGATTGTAAACTGTTGAGAATTATCATGAATCTTTGTTTCACTTTACATATAGGATCTCCATAAGGAAAAATAAATCCATGATACTCTGCTCGAAGCATTGATATTCTTATTTCTATAAACATAGATGTACCAAAATGTGTGACTTCCTGTTTCATCCAAATAAAATTAGTTGTATCAGAAGATGATATCTGACTATTTATATTCCTGGTCATAGAACATAGCAATGTTATGACAACCCCGCTTTTTATTACAACTTAATCATGCTTTATTACATAAAACATCACTTGATACAACAAAGAAGATCAAGAGGTTTAGTGTCTTTGGGGCTTAGGATCATTACATAAAAACATAAAACATGAAAATACAACATCTTTATTGAAAACTTCCTTTACATGACCACTACATTCCTTCGTACGTAGAATTGCATGGGATAACCTGAGGACATGCATAAGAAAAGGGTGAGCTATAAAGCCCAGTAAGGGAGTACACATGGAATAAAATGATGAGTACAATAGATGTTAGGCAATAGGAATATCAATAGAGCATAATAGAAACATGAACATAAAGGCATGATAAAGCATGATAATTATAACATAGAAATGTGGCAACAACACTTAACATTGAATTAGTATGAGCCAAGGCTCATTGCACATGGAGCATGAGTAAACCCTCATTTCACTTGAAGCACGAGTAAACCCTCGTTTCACTTGAATTATAATGATTCAACACTCATTGCACATGACGTATCATGATACTATACTTTACCCAATGCATTGGAGCGCTATGAGGGCGCACCCTTCTTAAACATTTCATTTCATGCATAAGTGTGCCACATGGATCATAAAACATGGATTCATAAAACATAATCATTTATTCCATGATAAAGGAATGTAGAATTCATACATGAAACATTAAAATCAATAAGTAAATGTTCATAAAGGTGAATACCCTTGATGGAGTAATGGGCATGGTATTCACTACACAATGACATTGGCTTAGAAAATCGGTGTTATTTCAGCAGCATAACGGCGTGACATAAGAATTCATAAAAAAGGTTGATGAGAGAGAAAGAGGTTCCTCATCATATTTAAATGTAATAGACAGTAAGGAGGTCATATAGATACATGTCCCATAAATTGAAATGGAATTTAGATTCATGATACAAAATTATTGCTTGAATATAAAAGAAGAGAGAGAAGTTCCTTTCGGAATTTCAGCATAGTAACGGGTGTACATGGGAGGATTTTAATGAGAGAGAAAGGTTTATCCCATCATTCCAACAACAAAAGGGAAGTATGTGGGAGGTGAAAAACCATACCCCAACATTAATAATTGAAATTAAAAGGGCAAAACATCTTAAATAAAATTGACAAAAATGAGAAAGGAAGAAAACCCCTTACTTGGAAGTGTGCTTCCAAAGGCTAGAGAGAGGCTTGTGGGAGGCTTCTTGGGAGATTGGGGAACCTTGGGAGGATTCTAGAGAGAGTAGGGCAAAAGTATGGACGAACTCTAAGGGATTTGAGTGAGGAGGGAGTGGGATATTGGGAAGGTTTATATAGGAAAGGTGAGAGAATTCTTTATTATTTAGGTTTGGGACCCCTTATATTAAAATAATCCAAACCAAAAACCATCCCATGGTATTTTCCCATGGTTTCTGGAAAAGGAAAGAGGAAAACAATATTTTACAATCCAAAGGTCCGAACATATTAATAAAGTAGGGTTGCTTATGTGGAGGTGAGTCACATTCCCATGGAAATTAATTTAAAAAGGAAAAGTGTTGAATAAGTCTTGAGGGCTCCATTAATGCTTTGAAAAGTAAGACAAACAAACCCAAAACCTCATTATTTTAATGATAAAACATATATTGGCTGAACATAAGGATTATGGTATTTTATTACATCACCATTGGGTCATTATGATGTCATAAAACACATTATATATTTAAATGGTATTTAATTTTTACCCAAAAATTTGACTCTCAGAAAATTATGAAAAATTCACTGTTGGATAATTTCGACACCCTGATTTCAAAAATAATATTTATTTTATCTAAATAATTTTCTAAATATGTTAATTTTCACTTTTAAAATAAAAACTGACATTTATAAAAAAATTCATGTGTTTTGACAGAAATGGCTTTCAAACCTTAATAAAAATTTTAATTGCATTCATAAAATCATAAGATCATTTATATTTTATAAAAAATTAATTTTATAATAATAATAATATTTTATTAAAATATTATTTAATTCAAAAAAACCTTTAATTTAATAAAATATAATTCTTAATTAAATAATAACTTAAAACACCATTTGTACCTTAAAAACTATTTACAATGTATCAAAAATGAATAGAAATTATATTCATTATTATATACTAAAATAATGTACATGAACATGGTACTACTTATTTGTTACATAACCCCTTATAATAGTCGCATAATACCTAAGGGTAAGGTGTGCGATGGTGATGGACTCTTGGGGTGGCTCAGATAACATCGCTCGAGTGGTAATCTCTATCAACTTCCACTTTTCCCGTAGACGGCCCCATTCGAGCTTGACATAATGAAGCTCAGCTTGGGCTTGGTCAAGGGAGAAGCCCAATGACGCCACCTCTTTTCCAAGCTCTGACAAATGGGCTTCTTATTGGGCATTTCTACTGGATGAGGCCATCGTTTCCGTTGTCTGAGTAAAATTGGGTTCGTTAAAGACATATATTTATACTACTCATGTGATCACTGTTCAACAGCTATAAAAGTAATGGTCACAAATCATATCATAAAACTAAAGAAGTTGAAATCTTATAAAAAACATTTTTCATAATGAAACATTTGACTCGATCAATAGGGATTTTCATTAATGAAACTTTGGGTCATTACAATATTCCCCCCTTAATAAATTTCGCCCTCGAAATTTTCCTTTTCCCACACTAAAAAAAATGTGGGTAACTCAGCTTCATCATATCCTCCGACTCCAAAGTTGCTTCCTCAAACTTGTGGTTTCTCCACAACACCTTGACGAGGGGAATTGTCTCATTTTGTAGAAAATTTTCTATATGATCCAAGATCTTCACTGGTCGCTCCTCATAAAATGATCTTCTTCCAATTGTACGACCTCAGAAGAGAGTACATATGAAGGGTCCGATATGTACATCCTTAAGAGGGATACATGAAAGACATCATGCACCTTGGACATAGTAGGTGGAAGTGCTAGTCGATAGGCCACAACCCCAACATGATCAAGAATCTCGAAGGGGCTGATGTACCTTAGACTTAACTTCCCATTCTTTCCAAACCTCATGACCTTATTCCACGGAGATATGCGTAAAAACACCCTGTCTCCAAATTTAAACTCAAGGTCTCGTCGACGATTATCTGCATAACTCTTCTGTCGACTTTGGGCTGCCTTGATATGCTGCTGAATGGTTTTCACCTTCTCCACCATTTCTTCAACCATTTCTTGTCCAAGCAGCTTACGTTCACCGACCTCATCCCAACATGCCGGTGTACTACACCTTTTCCCATACAGGGCTTCATATGGTGCCATTTGGATGCTCGAGTGGAAACTATTATAATAAGAGAACTCAACCAGAGGAAGATGTTGATCCCATCCTCCTTTAAAGTCCATTGAGAATGCTCTCAACATATCCTCAAGTGTTTGGATAGTCCGCTAGGATTGGCCATCAGTTTGAGGATGATAGGCCGTAATGAAGTTAAGTTCAGTATTCAGAGCATGTTGAAGACTCTTCCAAAACATAGAGGTGAATCTTGGATCTCGGTCAGAAACAATAGATAGTGGTACTCCATGAAACCGTACCACTTCCCTGATATATATCTGTTCCAGTTTATCCAAAGAGAAATCGTCTCGAATAGCAATGAAGTGTGCAGTATTTGTAAGACGATCCACAACAACCCAGATTGCATTGTTGCCTTTGGATGTCCATGGAAGTCCGGTGAAAAAGTCCATGGTGATGTTCTCCCATTTCCATTCTGATATGGGCAATGGTTGCATCATCCCCTTAGTCTTCTGCATCTCTACCTTCACTTGTTGACACACCAGGCACTTTGATGTATATTCTGCGATCTCCTTCTTCATATTCTCCCACCAAAAGTTTTCTCGGAGATCTCGATACATCTTTGTGCTCCCTGGGTGAATAGAGAAATTTGAACTATGTGCATCATCCGAAAGTTCCTTCTTCAGCTCCGAACTTGATGGAACACATAGTCTTTTCCCACACCGCACAATTCCTTCTTCATTAACATTAAACACTGAGGATTTTCCCTTTTTGATAGCTTCCACTTTTTCTTGTATTCCTGCATCATCCTTTTGAGCATCCTTTAACCTTTCCAAAAGAGATGGTTGAGCAATCATTTGTTAAAGGATTGATGATGTTCCCATCTTTATGATTCCCACATCCATCTTCATCAAGTCTAAGAAGATTGGATCCTTCTCAATTATCATCATTGATAGAATCGCTGGATCCTTTCTACTTAGGGCATCTGCCACCTTGTTCGATTTGCCAGGGTGGTAATGTATTGAACAGTCATTATCCTTGATGAGCTCTATCCATCTTCTCTGGCGCATATTAAGATCTTTCTGTGTGAATATATATTTAAGAATCTTGTGGTCTGTATATATCTCACATTTCTCTCCATAGAGATAATGCCGCCAGATTTTCAAGGCAAAGATCACCGCCGCCAACTCCAGATCATGCGTTGGATAGTTCTGCTCATGGATTTTCAACTGCCTTGAGGCATAAGATATCACTTTATCATTCTGCATCAGCACACATCCTAATCCCTTATTCGAAGCATCACTGAATACCACAAAGAGCTCCCAACTTATTGGTAAAGTGATCACGAGTGCAGTGATAAGCCTCCTTTTCAACTCCTTGAAGCTTTCTTCGCATTCATCACTCCAAGAAAACTCTACTCCCTTTCATGTTAGCTTGGTAAGAGGGTTGGAAAATCGTGAGAAATTCCTCAGAAATCGTCAATAATATCCAGCTGACCCCAAGAAGCTACGGATATCAATTACTAATGTCGGCCTCGGCCATCCCTTAATTGCATCTGTTTTAGAGGGGTCCACAGATATCCCATTTCTTGTGATGATATGGCCCATGAATAAGACCTCCTTCAACCAGAACACACACTTTCTGTACTTGGCATAGAGCTTCTCCTTGCGCAAAGTATCCAGTACAATTGTTAAATGCTCCTCATGGTCCTCCTTGGTTTTGGAGTATATTAGAATATCATCTCTAAAGACTACCACAAATTTATCTAGGTAATCTCTAAAGTCTCTATTCATCAACTCCATGAATATTTCCGGAGCATTGGTGAGTCCGAAAGGCATTACTATGAATTCATAGTGCCCGTACCTTGTACGAAAAGAAGTCTTGGGGATATCTTCCTTTTTCACCCATACTTGATAATATCCCGACCACAAGTCCACCATAGAGAAGTATTGTGCTCCACGCAGCTGATCAAACAAGTCATCGATTCTTGGGAGAGGATACTTGTTCTTTATCATGATTTTTTTAAGTTCGTGATAATCGATGCAAAGCCGCATTGAACCATCCTTCTTCTTGACGAAGAGGACTAGTGCACCCCATGGTGATGCACTTGGGCGTATAAACCCTTTATCCAGATTATCCTATAGTAGTTTCTTCAGCTCTTCAAGCTCAACAACAGCCATTCTACATTGAGTCTTGGATATTGGTAGCGCCCCAGGTATAAGTTCAATTGATAACTCAACATATCTTCTTGGAGGAAGACCAGGAAGTTCCTCGGGAAACACTTCAGTGAATTCCCTCACAATAGGCATTTCTTCAAGGGTGGTTTCTTCCATGGACTCAATCATCTGCGCCAGATATGCGTGCTCATAAGGCAGTAATATCCATGCTTGAGATGATGGAGCTAAATGAGATTCATCTTCCTCCTGACACTTGTAAAGAATCGGGGGTCGATTCTCCATATGGAGTGTGATTTCCCTCTCCTGAAAATTTATGTTGGCTCTATATAATGAAAGCCAATCCATGCCAAGAATTGCATCAAATTCCACCAGAGGGAGTATGATGAGGTTCGCCGGGAAATCCAATCCACATATTATAATAGGGGAGGACTTATACTCATGGGATGCAATGATTGCCCCATTTTCCGTACTCACCGACATCTTTACTTCCGTGATTTGTGGTGGTGTTGGGACTGTTCTACTAAACTTTTGAGATATAAAATATTGGGTAGAACCTGAATCAAAAAGTACGTTCGCTATTATTGAATTAATAACTAGAGTACCTCTCACCACTTCGTTTTCGGGGTTCACATCAGCAGAAGTGATGGAAAAAGCTCTTCCTTACTGTCTTGGAGGTTGATGGTTGCCTCTGAAAACCCTTGGATTAGGGCACTGATTTGCAAAATGACCCGGTTCTTTGCATTTGTAGCATTGAACAACGTGTTGAGGTTCGAACAGAGCGTTCCTCTTCTCTGTCGCAGTCACAGGTCCTTCTTGCCGACAGTTAACAGCTAGGTGCCCTTCTCTTCCAAACCGGAAGCATTTTCTTGTCCCCCTAAGGAAATTTCCAGGGTGCTCCTTTCCACACTTTTGGAAAGTGGGGTCCTAGAACTTCTTAGCGCCATTGGATTTATCCATCGGACCAACAGCATTGAAGTCCACCTTTTGCTTCTTGTCCCCATGATACCCCTGTGATTCTCCGATCTCCATTTCAACCTTGAGGGCAAATCGGACAATTTCCTCATAGCTATCGAAGTCACGGATCGATAATGCTTTCCGCAAGCTAGGCTTCAGCCCACCAAAGAAGCGGTCAACCTTGCATTTGGGGGTAACAACAAAGCTGGAAGCGTATCGTGAAAGCCTTGTGAAGTTTTCCTCGTATGCTCCCATAGATTCTTCATCTTTCTGTTTGAGGGAAAGGAAGTCCCTTTCCATCTTAAGACGGAGGGTGTGCGGAAAATATTTATCAAAAAACATCTTCCAGAATTCCTTCCATTCCAAAGCCTCGATCTCCTCCTCAAGATTCGTATTTTTGATCAACGTCCACCATTGATCAACTTCACCCTCCATATGATAAGCTTCCAGGAGAACCTTCTCTTGTTCAGAACATTGAAGGATAGAGAAGATCTTTTCAATGGATTTGATCCATTGCTCAGCGATCGTGGGATCAGATGATCCACTAAAAGTAGGAGGCCTTTGTCTCATGAAGCTCTCGATAGTGACTTGTTCTTTCTTAGGGGGGGTTGAACGTTCCTCATGACCCCTGTTTCTATTCAAAACTTGAGTTAGCTGAGAGAGAAGCATGACAAAGTTCCCGATTACCGCTCCCATTGGATTGGGTATCTCATTAGTACAATCGTCACACTGATCTTCACAACGGTTGTTAGCCCGAGTCCTCCTATTACCGGCCATTGGCTGGAATAAAATGAAAGTTAGGGGTAACACATAAAGGGTAATCCAAAGACAAAACATGATGACTTATAAATAAACTTTAATCTCTTTAACTGATGAGTCTAAAAGATTCAATCTAGGCTTTTCATGATCTACTTTCTAACATATATTCTTAGGGGCATTCTTTCCTTAATAAGGGTTCATACTAAGCTTGTGAATTTATCAAAGCATATCCCCTGGGAGTGTCGTAACCAAGAGTGCAGCAAGGCCCGTTGTCATGCACCAGTTTCCATTCGAGTCTATCTCAAAGCGGTGTTTTCGGGTTTTACCCCAAGGATACATCTGTTCCAGAGCCGCCTCTACCTGCTCGTATCCAGACAGGGATGCATTTTCTTGATAAACCACTTACTCAATACATACCAAAACATAGGGATGTTTTTGTTATGCTTAGTCTTGTATCTAAGGCTTTACTAGGGTTTTCCTAATCCAAAAAATAACTAAACCTATCCTCTGATACCAACTATGACAACCCTGCTTTTTATTACAACTTAAACATGCTTTATTACATAAAACTTCACTTGATACAACAATGAAGATCGAGAGGTTTAGTGTCTTTGGGGCTGAGGATCATTACATAAAAACATAAAACATGAAAATACAACATCTTTATTGAAAACTTCCTTTACATGACCACTACATTCTTTCGTACTTAGCATTGCATGGGATAACCTGAGGACATGCATAAGAAAAGGGTGAGATATAAAGCCCAGTAAGGGAGTACACATGGAATAACATGAGGAGTACAATACATGTTAGGCAATAGGCATATCAATAGATCATAAGAGAAACATCAACATAAAGGCATGATAAATCATGATAATCATAACATGGATATGTGGCAACAACACTTAACATTGAATTAGCATGAGCCAAAGCTCATTGCACATGGAGCATGAGTAAACCCTCATTGCACTTGAAGCACGAGTAAACCCACATTGCACATGAATTATCATGTGTCGACAGTCATTTCACATGACGTATAATGATACTAAACTTTACCCAATGCATTGGAGCGCTATAAGGGCGCACCCTTCTTAAACATTTCATTTCATGGATAAGTGTGCCACATGGATCATAAAACATGGATTCATAAAACATAATCATTTATTCCACGATAAAGTAATGTGGAATTCATACATGAAACTTTACAATCAATAAGTAAATGTGCATAAAGGTGAATACCCTTGATGGAGAAATGAGCATGGTATTCACTACACAATGACATTGGCTTAGAAAATCTGTGTGATTTCGGCAGCATAACGGCGTGACATAAGAATTCATAAAAAAGGTTGATGAGAGAGAAAGGGGTTCCTCATAATATTTACATGTAATGGATAGTAAGGAGGTCATGTAGATACATGTCCCAACAATTGAAAAGGAATTTAGATTCATGATACAAAAGTATTGCTTGAATGTAAAAGAAGAGAGAGAAGTTCCTTTCGGAATTTCGGCATAGTAATGGGTGTATATTGGATGCTAATAATGAGAGATAAAGGGTTCTCCCATCATTCAAGTAATAAAAGGGCAGTGTGTGGGAGGTGTGAAATCATACCCCAACATTCATAATTGAAATTAAAATGGTAAAACAACTTAAAGAAAATTGACAAAAATGAGAAAGGAAGAAAAAACCCTTACTTGGAAGTGTGCTTCCAAAGGCTAGAGAGAGGCTTGTGAGAAGCTTCTTGGTAGCTTGGGTCACCTTGGGAGGATTCTAGAGAGAGTAGGGCAGAGGTTGGACGAACTCCAAGGGCTTTGAGTGAGGAGGAAGGGGGAGCTTGGGTGGGTTTATATTGGAAAGGTGAGAGAATTCTTTATTATTTAGGTTTGGGACCCCTTATATTAAAATAATCCAAACCACAAACCGTCCCATGGTATTTGCCAATGGTTTCTGGAAAAGGAAAGAGGAAAAAAATATTTTACAAGGCCAAGGTCCGATCTTATTAAAAAATTAGGGTTGCTTATGTGGAGGTGAGTCACACTCCCATGGAAATTAATTTAAAAAGGCAAAGTGTTGAATAAGTCTTGAGGGCTCCATTAATGCTTTGGAAAGTAAGTCAAACAAACCCAAAACCTCATTATTTTAATGGTAAAACATATATTGGCCGAAAATAAGGATTATGGTATTTTATTACATCACCATTGGGTCATTATGATGTCATAAAACCCATTATATATTTAAATGGTATTTAATTTTTACCCAAAAATTTGACTGTCTCAGAAAATTATGAAAAATTCACCATTGGATAATTTCAACGCCCTGATTCCAAAAATAATATTTATTTTATCTAAATAATTTTCTAAATATGTGAATTTTCACTTTTAAAATAAAAACTGAGATTTTTTAAAAAAAATCACGGGTTTTGACAGAAATGGCTTTCAAACCGTAATAAAAATTTTAACTGCATTCATAAAATCATAAGATCATTTATATTTAATAAAAAATTAATTTAATAATATTAATAATATTTTATTAAAATATTATTTAATCCAAAAAAATCCTTTAATTTAATAAAATATAATTCTTAATTAAATAATAACTAAAAACACAATTTGTACCTTAAAAACTATTTACAATGTATCAAAAATTACTAGAAATTATATTCATTATTATAAACAAAAATAATGTTCATGAACATGGTACTACTTATTTGTTACATAACCCATTAAAATAGCCGCATAAGACCTAAGGGTAAGGTTTGCGATGGTGACAGACTCTTGGGGCGGCTCGGATAACATCGCTCGCGTGGTAATCTCTATCAACTTCCACTTTTCCCGAAGACGGTCTCGTTCGAGCTTGAAATAATGAAGCTCAACTTGGGATTGGTCAAGGGGGAAGCCCAAAGACGCCACCTCTTTTCCGAGCTCCGTCAAATGGGCTTCGTATGGGGCAATTCTACTGGATGAGGCCATCGCTTCCTTTGTCTGAGTAAAATTGGGTTCGTTAAAGCCATATATTTATACTACTCATGTGATCACTGTTCAACGGCTATAAAAGTAACGGTCACAAATCTTAACATAAAACTAAAGAAGTTGACATCTTATAAAAAACATTTTTCATAAAGAAACATTTAACTGGATCAAGTGGTATTTTTGTTAATGAAACATTGGGTCATTACAAATGTATTGTGTACATTGTAATTTAGTGGATATTCTTTTTTTCATGGTTGGTGAAAGTACTGACTTCTTTGTCAGGAAATTTGTAACCTCCAGTAAGAATAATAAAATTGTCTACAACATTATTGATAACAAATTCTTCATTTGATCTCTCCTATACTCATAATCATTCCCATAAAACATAGGTGGTCCATTTTGATTTAGATTTTCAATTGATCCAATATTCATTGCTGTCATCTAATAAAAAAATGTTTTCCACTCCACATGTTAGTGTAGTAAATAGTTGAAACAAGAATTTTTAAAGAAATAGAGCTAGTAATACAAATCAGTGGAAACCTCCTTTGATACTAATTGTTGGATCGATATATAGATGGGTATGTATATTAGATGGAACTATGCGAGAGGGGGGTGAATTGTAAGTTAAAAAAAATTGTTTTAACACAGTAATATTAGTATAAATGATCGTATACTAATAAAATTCACAACACATATAATTAACCACAATTGTATTGAATACAAAGGTATGATATGATATAATACTATGAGAAGTGTAATGAAACTTTATTCAGAATAAATACAATAATTAGAGTAATACAATAGCGTTGGATTCTACCATAAAGCTATAGAATCTATAGATACAATTTGTAATAGTATAATTGTAATTGGAACAATTAAAAATGAATATGGAATGAATAAAGGAAACAATACAATTCCCTTTCGAAAACAAACATCAGTAGAAATGTAAAAGTATTACTATTCTTTTATCCCAAAGGGAAGGGTATCCTTTCACCTAGGATAAGCGGTCTGTCATACCACCACATTGGTTATCCCTCAATATGATGATCGGTACTTCGGTCTTTCTGTCCCCGAAAGCCCTCGATATGATGATCGATATGTCTATATTTCTATCCCCCGCCAGCCCTCAATTTTATAATTAGTCAACACCTCTATCTTTCAAACACTTGAAATCCCTCGACACGATGATCGGTACCACCATCTACCTATCCTCAGCAGCCCTCGATCATTATCACCAGATCGATCGCACAAAGAAAAACAAAGAACTTATTGAAAAACAAAAACTAAGAATGATCCATTCACGTTTTGTAATTTCAAGGCATTCACACGATGCAAGAGTTAAGTCACATCGTCTCTCTCTAGAACTTGATAGTATCAAGGAATGATCAAAGTCTCACAGTTGTACTTCTTAGATTCAAATGACCTTTTATTTATAGGCCTCAGGTTCCAATGGTCTAATTTCCACCAACGGTCATATTTCTCTAGAAATCATGGAGGGACATGGACACCTAGCATTATAATGGTCATATTGAAACAGAAAACATGACATCAATTTGATTAATTTATAACTAACTCCACGACATAGTTTTGGTTAAAAAAGATATATGATGATGATAATCATGAGTAATATTGACATGTGTTGATAAAGGATAAAAACAATCATGTAATAAATATAAAATATGAGCACTATTAGCATTACTTAGTGGGAATTAATGAAATGATGAAAAGTGAATATGATGCACAAAAGTCAGTACGATTGACAGGGTCAGTAAGTTTGATAGAGTCGGTATGATTGACAAAGTCCGTACGATTGACAGGGTTAGTACAATTGACAGAGTTAGTACGATTGACAGAGTCAGTAATATTGATAGAGTCAGTTCAATTGATAGGGTCAGTACAATTGATAGAGTCAGTATAATTGACAGAGTCAGTATGGTTGACATAGTCAATACGATAAATATAATCCGTACGATAGGTATATATGAATACATTTTTTATATCCAAAAAGACATAAAAGTCAAAAGAGAACTTTTGAATCAACACATAGAGCACCACACATTTAAATTTATTGGTAAAAGACTTTCGAATTTCACTCAATAGAATAATATCCCTTTTTCCTAAAACAAATTCACCATTATTTCTCATACCAAATTTATTTTCAAGAAGAATTCCCAAGAGAATTCATGTACTCAACATGAGGACTATCAATTAAATTGATTTTCATCATAATAATCATCATCCGAATTTATTCCACTGTTTATAATATGATGATATTAAGATATTTTAAATAATTTAATGTTACTATATTATGATTATTATCACTATCTACTCATATATCCCAACCTTTAAGAAAAATAAAATCTTTGATCATGAATTTGTGGGGACTACCTCCAGAACAATAAATAAAATTCATTTTTCATACCCAACCATCGTTAATGGTTCTTAGAATAGTTTATTTTCAAAATATTATATTTATGATATCATTAGTTTTATTATATATTAAATTGGAGAACCTACTAATTATATGATCAAAAATCGAATATCATTAATTCAATTGTAAGAAATGATCGAACGAAGAGGAATGTCGATTCTTCATTCAACGTAATGATGTTATATAATTTATAATCTATTTATAATTATTTAAAAAATAGGATATAGGATAATATAAACAATAAATTGGATCATGAATCATATTGTATAATGAAATTATAACTAAACCATCTCATAATCTTCCAGTAATCATAGTATGTTTAGGTTTGGGTTGGTTTAACAACCTAGTTGAACAATACTATATATTGATTTTATGGATTTCTAATACAATGTATTTACAAGATAAATATGATATAAATATATAAATAATTTTTTATTTTTTATTATTTGATTTTATCTCATCTTCTAACACAATAATTATGAAAACATCGTTTGTTTGTTATGAATAATCGAAACATGGTTATCTCATATTACAACTTCGTGGTTTATAAAAAATAAGATTGAAAATTAAATTTTATCTTTATAAACTACTATGTATCATATATAATAGTAAATTATATTTTATAATATTGATTTTATTTGGAAAAATAATATATAAAAACAAGTCTTTTAAAAATGTATTTCAATTTAATAAAATATTACCAACATCCGACATTGAAATATGTTAGAAACTATATTATATATATAGTATTAGTATAAATGATGAGTAATTTTCTTATACATTTTAATATAATTCTTAAGAATTTATTTAAAAAAATTAATTAAATTATTCATATTTTTTGGTTCATTTTCACAATGGATCTGTATAAAGAAATATTTCTCGTCTCGAATTTCACTCATTGGGACATATTGGGTATTATGCATCAAATTTCCATTAACTTTTATATATGATGAATTTTTGAGTTACCATATCATATATATTCTTTTATAATTGTAATTTTTTAGTTAAATTTCAATCATACTATTTCTTGGTATTTTGATTAAAGTCTTAATAACGAAAATATAGTTTTCTTATACTTAATTTGGATTCTTTTATATATGATACCTGTTATGACCCATGTATCCCTTTTATGGTAAACTATGAAATTAAAAACCCATGAAATTTGAACACATTTATTCCTTATAATTATATGAATAAACTAATACAAAAATATTATTTTCATTAAATATATTTTTACTCATGTTTTACCACATTCGTTAAAGTTTTTGTTAACTCAATTTAATTTATTTAGTAATGATCATTTTCTTGAAATTATTCAATATGAGTTTGTAATATTATTATTTTATATTTTATCATTGTAATGAATTCATGATTTAAATTGTTATGATATAGAACCATTTTTTAGTGTTCCATGCTTTATGAAGTGTGTTTATCATTAGGGGTATTGATAACTAAAACCCATTTTCATTGAGTTATATTGCTTCATCTTGAAAATTTATATTAAATTAATTTGTTATACAACCCTAATAATTAATTATAAGTCTTTTAAATTATATTTGTTAAAATAAATTTTATATTCAAATTAATTTTTTTAGTCTTATTACAATTTCAGTTTAAATCAATGATATTTTGAAAATAATAAAAACTATTTTTTTCATTGAGATTCACATTTCTTTTTTTTCCTCCCCTCATTTCTCAATAATATATTTTTTACTTTAAAGGATCTAATATTCGATTTTCAAATTCAAATTAATAATTTAAAAAGGAATTCACATCACCTTTTGAAGATTTACCTTTGACGTGACATGTAAATTTTCTATTTAGGTCATTAATAAAAAAAGATCCGAAAAAATTACTTTTTGATTTTATATCAATTTTCATTATCATTTAAAATTTATTTACCATAATAGTGTCGTTGTTTCAGGATATATATATATATATATTATAAGTTTTATGATCCAACATATATTATCAAACACTTTTATACTTGTGATTTCTTTAAATGAATTATTTTTGTGGGAGTTTTTCATTTATGAAAACACTCTAATATATTTCCCTCTTACAGTAGGACTATGTTCCCAAGAAATAATCATCCTTTTCATATAGATGGTAAATGATCATGTTATTATATTGTTGAATTAGTTTTATACTCACCTCTTTATATTGTGTGAACAACACATTTTACAAAATTCAAAATGGATGATCTTAATATAGAATGTATGTTACACTATTGGCATGAGGAAATATATTAGAATTCATTATAATTAAATTCCAATATATAATACTAATTTAAAGATAACTATGTAATGTTGGAACTTATAACATTATTCAATATATGGTTTATAAACCTAATATATTTTATATTGACATGTGAAATAGTAGTGGTGTTATGTATTCTATTTTTCTAATTTTAATGATTATTTACATGTTGACCATATAATGTATGACTATATAATTTATTAATCTAGATGAGATATGATAAAAGTATCCATTTTATTTTAATAGGGAAATGTATTGGAAATCATGAGGACTTTTAAATACAAACAGAAATTGTTTATGTATGTGATTTAGGTAAATCTAATTACATGGATAACTGAGAATTAATGAGTAAGAGGTTCCTCAGGTAATGGTATGAAAGGTATTGTTTAATATTATAATGAATGTGTTATAAAAAAACTAGTGATAATTGGGGCCCAAAAATGATATATCTTATCAATTGATTGGAAAATTTCATGAGATAAAACAGGTGGGGTTTTGGGGTATGCCTCTTTAAATAAAAGGATAGTGTTGTGGCATAAATCATTGACAATAATTTTCCATTTATGTTAATATACATTCCATTAGTATAATATATATTATTGATACCCAGGGTTCATTTATATATAATAATATGTATTTTAGATTATGGGTTTGTATTGTTTACATATTCCTTCGATAATATTTATTCCATGTATATTCCATGATTGCTTCTGTTTTATCTTTTTTGTTATTGAGAATTTAAGGTCAACAATTCTTTAATTTCCATTTCAAAATGATATAATGAAATTTAGTACATGTGAGATTTCTATAATGATATATGTTGGGGGATAATTTATTGGGGATATTGAATACACATTATGAATTATGTATCATTATATAATGTGTGGAAAAATCCGATGATATAATTAATATGGGATTTATTAGTATTTGAAATATGAAAATTCACAAAACAAACAAACCTAAAAATATCCATTGGAAATAAATTATAAATTATAAATTAATTATTTTTTAATTAATGATTTTTATATCAATACATTTACAGTTTGTATCAAAGAATGTATGTAATGAACTTATTAATGGCACTAGATTCGGTAGTGCATTTCTGGGGTGTCAAAGTAGTTATCAATAAAAAGGTATAGATATATCTTGAGATTAGGATATTTATTGAGGATAATTTAATTATTTATAATGTAATGTTGTTAGTTATTTTAATTTTATAGACAACCCTTTGTAATGTTTTATTATTATAATCTATGGTATTAATTTGAATTTTATATACGGGTTAAAATTAATTATCTTTAGTGAAACCCCAAGGAATTTTTTTATGTATTGGATAAAATTATGATATTTTAGAAAAGTACAGATTTTTATATTTTTACTATACATACATCGATATATGGATACTAGAAATTGGAAGTGGCTATGGCATGGATTCCCATTGGTTTAATCACTATGATAAAGTTCAGTTGATAATTGAACCAATCATCAATCTAGTGCATGATGAATGGGCCTAAGATAACATAGTAGGATATACACACTCATGAAATATGATTTTCTTAATTCATATTATCTTTATACAACATTATGAATGATTTAAGAATGATTTTGAATATATAGGTTAGAAATCATAATAGAAAAATGAAAATGTATTAAAAAGAATTGAATTTAGATAATCATAGGTTTATCAAAAAAATACTCTATGTTGAATACCTTGGTGTCATAAGGGAGGACATACTAAATTGATATTTCAATATTAATATTTTGGTTCTTATCGTATCAATTTTTTTTAGTATTTTGTTGAAACAGGATAATAAAAACAGTGACGACAAAGGTATGTGTTGAGGAACCATTATATCCTTTAACCAAATAAGAAGGTATAAGAAAATGGTCAAGAATAGTACTATATTATTTTATTATTATTTAAATGGATAGATTCATATAAATACCTATTACAGTGAGGTTGAAATTTTAATAGAAATTAGATCATAATACTCCAAGATATTCCCAATATTGAGTTATATTTATTGATGAAATTATGGTATATTCAAAGACTTATGGGAATTATGTGAAACATCTACCTATTTTTTCATAGTAATTTTTCATTAATGTTATAGATATGTTTATTAACTTATATCAATAACCTTGAAAACTAATTTTATGGAAAGGTTATATTTTGGATATAAATATTAGAGATCACAAGATTGAGGTATGAATAACTCTTAGGATTAATATATACATTATGTTGGCATAATAATGGGTGCTTTTATTTTGATTAGGTATGTTAGATAATACTACAAAATAGTTGATTGGTAATTTTTTCATGATTTATTCTTATAATTTTTATCCCATTTTTTGGATTGTGATTTATATTTTATGATGCGAATCTTTTTAAAATATTAGTTAATACCATTTCAGTGATAAATTTGTAGTTTATTTTTAGAGTAATATATATTACATCTATTCTGTTTATTGACTTAGATATACAAATGGTTTTGTTAAAGGAATCTTATAGAGTATACACGATTATTTTATCTATATTACTTGGATCATGATTGTAACAATGGATAATTATTTTCAAAATAATGATAAGTGACATGATACATCCTATGAGAGAATAACAGATGTAAAATTAAAGATGTTACATCGAATTATAAATACATTAAGAAAATCATCACCAACATTTTTCAATGATTTATAATAAAAATTTTGAATATATATATTATTTTTAAGGGATATTTTAGTATGAAAATATCTAAATAAATTATTACCTTTAAATAATACAAAGCAATCAAAATCATTATCACCACAAAATAGCAAACTAATATGAATCCAAAATATATTTAGACAAAATGAATTTTTTTACATATAAACATTAAGAAATAACCATTTAATTAAGTGTAATGAATCATAATAACCAATTTAGGAAATATTTTGAAAAATAAAAAATGACCATTTTTTATTAATAAAAATCTATTTAATTACAAAAAATGACTACTAAATTAATATATCATTTATAGAATTATCATTTTAAAAAAATTACCTTTTATTTTCTATCCATTTCATTTCAAAAAAAACATATGAATATTGAGGATAAATAATTTTTGATATTAATAATTTGTTAAAAAATATTTAGTTAGTATATTGTATTAAAAAAATAAGAGTATATAATATTTGAAAATATCATTTTTTAATAAAAATGGAATTTAGTTTTTTTTTGATTTTCTCTATAATTTAATTTAATTTTTTTTTGTAATTTTAAATTTTCAAAATGAACTTTTTTATTTAATTACTCATATAGAAATTTATATATATGAATTTTGGATTTTTTATAATTATTTTCTTTTGAAAAAAAATAATTTTTTTAGAAAACATGTAATTTATGTGATTATATATATATATATACGAATTATATATATTTATATATGAATTATATATAATATTAAAAAACCATTTATGTGATCAAATATTAGTCAATTGAATCACATTATTCATTTTATTATAATTTTTTATCTTATAAATCCTACGTACAAAATTTTCATAAGTAAATTTAAATGTTCATTAAAAAAATAGATTTTGGTCACTTCATTAATTTATGTACTTTATATGGTGATTCAATTTTGGATTTCCATGAAATACTCATACCTTCTATTAATTTTATAATGAAAAAATTTATTCCATTGAAATTAATAACATGAAAACATTATCTTATATGTAATTTTAAAAGCTAAAAATGGTATCTTTATAAATTTTGTTTTTACCTGATTTAGTATTTATACTAATAAATTAATATTCAATGAAATTATATATTTTACCACATAAAATGATCTAATAGTTATATGTAATAAGTATAAAAGAATTATTATTGGACATCATAATTTGTATCATTAATATTTAAGAGTATAGTCATAAATTAAAAACCAAGGTAAAAGTCAATTATGATAAATGCTAGAAAGACAAATAAATAAAATAATAGAAAAATAATTTTTTTCTCCAAAATAATTGTTTGAGGTGTTTCATGACCAAAAAACCCCTTTAAACTAATTTTTTTTTAATTTAGGATATATTTATCAATAAATAGTTACATCTCAATATTAAAAATGTATAGGGTGCTCCAAATACTACCATTCAATTAACTAATAAAAGGGGATCCGTGATACCACATCAATACTATACATATGATTAAATTTATCCTTTAAATTCTACCAGATATAACCTCGTAGAACCCTATTCTCGAATAAAAATATTCTTTTCACCATTTTTGAGCATAGGGCCTTCATTTCCAATAATAATTATAAGGAATATTCAAGTACCTGCTGTGGGTATTATGAACTACATATATTTTCTTCTAAATTCATTAATATTTATTATTCATATACAAATATAATGATATTTAATTAATTTATAACCATTATTGATAACATATTGAGGTTATTATTATTATCTACTCATCTATCCCATCAGTTATGAAAAAATAAATTACCGTTCAAGCATACATGCGCACTATCGCCACCTAGAGCAACAAAATTATTTTTTCATCACCAACCCTAATAAATGATTCCAATAAATCTTTTATGAGGATATATTATATTTATAATTACATAATGTTAATTTTATTCAAAATTATGGAATGTATTTAGGATATAATTGAAAAATTATTTTTGATAATTATATCATTTAAAACACTCAAACTAAGAGGAAATGATATCTTCATTCTATGTAATGGAATTATATATATTATATTATCCAAGAAATTCATTCATGTTATGATATATGAAACTAATAAATAGTAAAAAGGTTTATTTTGAGAATAAAATAATAATAATAATATTAAAACATCTCATAATCATCTATTATTATTGGAAGGTGCTTGTTTGGGTCGGTTCTATTACCTAAATAGACAATACTATAAGTTTATTTCATGTATTTTTATGAGATATTATTTTGTAGTTAAATATAATATAATATATCAATTTTTTATATGTTTTGGTTTTATGACTATTTAAATAAATTAAATGAATACATTATTCACTCATTATGAATAACTAAAACATAATCATCATCAATTTCAGATTCATGGTTCGTAACCTGAACCAAAAAGAAATGAAAATGGATCATTATAAAATATCATGGAATATATATTATATTAACATATAAAACATAATACTAAGGAATATGGAAATATAATATCTACTAACATGACCTTTATGGATATTTTTCAAACCGTTAAAATGTATACAAACTCTTAGATTAATTTAGGTTGAAATATGCCAATATATATAGGATGCTAGTTATTAATGATTATAAACAGTTATAGTTATGAAAAGGATTATTTATATTTTATTGAATAAAATTTATTTACTTATTCAGTATGCTCGGTGCATGTATAGAATAGATTAAGATAATGTATGGGTTTTTATTTCAAATTCTGTTCATTATGTCATGCTTGGTACTATACTCCTGATTAAATTTATGTGGGGTGTGTACTGAAAATTTCAAATATCATTTTTGTAACTGTCTTTTAATCATGGTATTTTATGTTCAATTAACTGTATACAAATTCATTGGGTTTTGATTAAAGTGTTACTCAAGCGACATAGATTTTCATGGTGACAATTGTAATTCTTTAAGACATGGTAAATGTTATGCATTATAGAGACCCGACCCCTTCACACATATTATTACAGGAATGTTAATATCTAAATAAAATAATAGGATCCAAAATATCATGAGTCCAATTGAATTATGATTACTATGTAGATAATGTATCAGCGTGACCCCAAAATAAAACCCATTGATTTTATTCAACATTTTGAGCACCTAAATAATTTTGGGCTCTTAAAACTAAATTGGATACCCTAGGGAGAACATATAATTTCTTAGTACAATATCAATGAAAGTAAATAAAAATTATTAGGAAATATAACATTTGAGTCAATAGTGTGACATGATATCATAAAAGGGAGTTTTTAAGGGTAATGACATTGGAGAATAACATAAAGAACATCATATAATTAGATCATGGAATCATAAGAAATGTGGAAGAAACATATAAAATGACATAAAAATGAGTTAAGTATAACTTATTATAATATATAACATGGTGTAACACTTCCAACAATGTATTACGTTTTCCCCTTAAACCCATGCATATCGTATCATGAGACTAAAAACATTAAAAAAATGCATTGGAAACTATCTTCAATGACTCATCATATCAATTTTCAGATTATCCATTCCATATATCATAATCAACCATAAGGAATAAAGATGTGAACTTTCCATGGAATGAAATGTGTTCGATAATCCTGTCCCATGTCACTTCAATGGAAACATCATAATGAAGGCATTGGTGAATGAAAAAATGGAATGTATTTCCCCCTAAAATTTATATATAATAATCTTGGTGTCTTTGTGATATTCATATATACATAATTTAGTTGAAATAGAAAACATTCATGGTTTTCATCATTGATAAAAATTCCATTAAAATTTGACGTCGATTATTTTTTTATAATATTCCCCTTTTATTTTTAAAATAACTTCTTAAGAATCGATAAAATTAAAAATTATTATAAAAAAATTATCATAAAAAAATTACCTTGGAAACCTATAATGACACATTCCAATATTTGAGTGTTCATGCTGGTAAGTAATTCCATACATGTGGTATAAGATAAAGGAATCATTCCTTTTACACTATTATAAAAATGAAAAAAAGTGACTCATTCGACAAATCAAAAGAATATTCCTTTCAAAAAAAATTTCAAATAGTTAGACATGGTTATAAATTACATAAATAAATAAATTGGGGAATATTATAAATATCATTTAAAATACTACTATAATATATTGGCATGGATGAGAAATTAATTTCAACTAAAGAGGGAAATAATGTACGTTTTTTCGTAAAAACATATTCTCAATAATTAAATGTACAAAATTGAAGGAAATTTTACTATTATATGAATATTTCCTGAAAAAACCATATAAAAAAATAAATTTTTTTATTATACAGTTATAAAATAAATACCTTTAATTGGAATTCGGGTATAAATAATTAGAATTAAAATTGGATTGAAACACAAACCATCATCGATTTGGATACATTTGAATCCTAACTCCCATGAATGATGTAGATTAATATTAAATTAATATATCATGATGAAGAAATTATTAATGATTTAATATGTAAATGGTATGTATATACTCCATATAAAAAGAATTTTGTGGGTATAAAAACATGCATCTCAAAGAAATAATTTTCGTGATTAAACCATTTCATGGAGTTCTGGCTAGGTCATGTAATTATCTTACCTCATATATGATAAATCTATATCAAATATGTCTCTTTTTAATATAATTTTATATTATTAACAAATTATATATAAAAATTTTACTTTATTTATTTTAATGATGTGTTTAATTACAATATTATTTATGTCCACCTCGTTTGTTTTGAGGATACATGGTTCATAATTTCAAAATGACATAGATGTGTTGACCATGCTAAAATTGTTTGTTATTCCACCATATATATTGAATAGTAATCCTGAAATAATTATAATTTTTATATACAACTAATATTTTTAAAATTAAAATTATTTATTGTTATAAAAGATAAACTACGTTACAATTATGGATATAATAAGCCATATGTACATATGTACAACGATTCTATTTTCCAACGATCAAGATGAATGAAATAAAACTATTGTTTTATCATTTAAAAATAGTTATAATATAAAATGTACCATAATATATCTCTAAATTAACATAAATTTAATATCCATGTGTTGCGTTAATAAAAAATATATCATGTCTTTTCTTAAGGTGGTAGTCAACCTTACACACAAAGGAAATTTTCATTTTTCCATTGATGATAACGTTATAAATTATTTGATATTATAACTTTCCAGATGTATTAATATTTCATGATTATAATATATAAATATTAAATCAATCATCATGAATATCCATCAGAGGTGATGATTGAAAAAGAAATACATTGGTTTGAGAGGAGGTAGTATGTCATACACACGATTGATTGTTTCATTTCCCATTTCATATAAATGGGAATGGTTTAATATTTTTAAACAGGCATAATCTTATCTCATTAAACCGGAGATAAGCTTATTATTATATAATAATTTTTAAGAATTAATTTATGGTGTAAAAATATTTAGTAATATAGAATCATCTTGGTGAAGATGATTATATTTCCTTTGAAGAACCTCATTGGATCTATTATTATGTACCATATGAATGGTCTTTTGTAAACCCCAGAACATATAGAATGTGGATAAGGATATTAAATATATATATTTGAAGGGTTTTTTAGAAAAAAGGTTGTTTAGTTTTGTGATTACATTAGGGGAGAGGGTTCCATTTTATAATCAAGGTGGATATTCATTTTTTTAAATACCAAATGCAATTCAACATTGAGAATTGAGTCTCAATCCAAATGCTTCCAAAAATTAATAACTAATGGAGTGGAGGGATTAAGTGGTAGAACCAAACATCATTTAATAAAAATGAAATATATTATTAAATTTTTATTCCATTTACCTCTATGGTTAGTAACATTTTACAATTATAATTATTCTCTATGATAAAATGTTTTTTAATTATAATCCCTTATGATAAATCACTATTTTTTATTTTTTAATAATATTTTACTTCTGATTATGAATATGGGGTCCATTTTATAAAATTCCAATCACATAATTTGAAAAACCGAGTTCCCAATTAATCTTCTAAAACGTGTCGAAATTGTTTTTTCACAATTTTTTTCAAGAAATAGAAACTCTTATATATACTCCTTCAGTAGAAATAATTGTTATTTGAATGTAAATTAAGCATTATATACAAAAAATCATTTATTTTCATAAAATAATTAATCATTATTGTATATTTTATCTAACTAAAATGCAGTAATGTTCTTTACTTTATAAAGTTTTCATAAAAATCAATTTTTTGCCTTAAAATAAACTTATACTAAAATATTAAAGAAAGGGTATTTAAATTCAATTATCAAGATTATATAAAAATAAATAATATTTAAATAATATTTATATAATATTTAAATAAGAATTTTATTTTAAATTACTTAATTTATTAAAGTAACTAATTTTATTACAAAAAAAATTGTATTTTACAGTATTCACTAGAAAATCATTTTTATTTGAAAAATAAAACAAATTTATCCACGATTAATATCAATGTAATCGTCTAAAATGATTTTAATTTTGTATAATAATATAGTTTAAATATATAAATATTAATTTTAATATTTTATCATAAGAAAACACAAAAAATATTATTTAAATAATTATCTTTATTAAAATAATGTTATTATTTTCGAAGTATTTATAACAAAACTTTTGTTCAATATGGAATATAATTATAATTCAAAATACATTTAATCATATACATACCCACCAATTTAATTTTGAGGTTGTAATGATCATATTTGAACAATAATATTTTAATAATATATCGTGATTCATTTAATATTGTTGATGCATTTTGCAAACACTACCAAACATTGAGATATTTTAAATTCTTAGGGTGTTACATTCCACCACAACCCTTAAATAAATTGAATCCCCCAATGTTAAATTTATTTAGTAATGTGTTTGAAATTTGATAATTTCTTTTTTGGAAAACCATGATCATAAAATGTCTTAAAAACATTTTCTTCGAAGAGTGTAAGAAAAAAATAAAGGGCTTCTATAATAACATTTGACTATGTTTCCATGTAAGATATAATTTGGGGGATGTGATGATGTGGACTTGGAATAAAATAACAAAAAAATGTGGATAGTGATAGAGTGAATTGATCAAATGAAATTGAATGTTCCAAAACAAGTTAACAACCTCATAACTATAAATGTTTGCTAAATTAAAAGGCTATTAAATCATAGGATATGAATGTAATAGGGTAATATTTTTTGTTTCAATACCCTTTTACATGAGTTGATGGATTATTTTACTATCAATATAGAGAACACCAAAAATTATACATTCATGATATATATATTTTTTCATAAACACAATTTAATTCTTCGTTTGTACTTTGATAACGTTACACTCTACCTCTTTCTCTAAGGAATTAATACCCAATATTAAATTGGTGATTCTTAAAATGCTAAAATTAACTTTTAAATAATCAAAGCATCCATTAAGTAGTAAAAATATGTTATTCCAATAATTATTAAAACCAAATGGTTAGCACAATGTAATATAATATCAAAGAATAATTTGAATATATTTATCTCTATAATATTACACTAAATCCAATGTTTTAACATATAACATTCATTTAATAAGTAAACATATATTCCTAATAACCTCGGGCACCTCAATATGAAACAATATTTAACCTCAATGGTTATCGTACACCCTTCATATTCTATCCCCAATAATATATTATCATTCTTCCAAAATAGGATTTTATTTTAAAACTAATGGATAATGGTACACACACACACCTATATATAAATATCAACCCAAAAAAATGTTCCCAAAAAATCATTAATCACATCAAAATCCATAAAATTCAACAAATGTTTTTCCTATAATATTTTTACCAAAATTAAATTTATATTTATCCCCTAAAAAATTTATGTAAGAAAATATTTATACTACCCGATACATCTTGTAGACTGGTCGTAGGAAGTGCATCCTTATTTCCCTTCAGTGGTGGGTTGAAGATTTTTGGCCTAATTGGATACGATGGGTTGTTACTTGACTTATGGGATTTATTTTTTCTAAATCTTTATTAATATAATTCATTAAATGTTCCCTATAATAGGATGAAAATCCTAAAAAAACATTATTCATTCAATAAGTTTTAAACACTGTGTTTATATATATATATATATATATATATTTCAAACAATATTAAATAATCTTAATAAAATACTTTTACTATAACATAAATTATAGGATAAAACCCAAAGGTTACAATTATCATTAAAATTATGTCAATTAAATATAAATTTATCCTTCCTCAAATAGTTTTTTTACAAAAAACCATTTTAAACCCAATAGTTATATTTCCATAAATATCTCCCAAAATACTCATAATCGTCTTAGACATCCATAACATTAAAACACAAAATTGATATGTATGCCTTTATATTTATGGTAAACTATAGAAAATCAACCCTAAACACATTAGTTTAAACCACTCTTATATATTATTGTCGTCAATTCATGTCATTTATGGTGGTTCATAATGGGCCCATGAATTTCCAAATCATAACACTAAATAGTGTCAAACAAGGTGTTCAATAAGGCATATATCCTGTCCCCAGGTGATTATTCATTCAAATCCCAGTAAAACATTTTGGATTCATCACCCATGGGTATAACTATCTCGAATCCACATCCATATGTGGTATCAATAAAGGGATGTAAATTTATTGAAACCAAATTCTTTATTCTTCACTAAATTTCAATAATATTTTCCTCTACCTATAATTATCTGTAACATTGTCACCTGGGTTCTCACTTCAGTTTATGTGTATCATTTTTTGAATTATTACTAAACCATTTCTCAAATAGAAACATTATAAATCCAGACCTCTTACACATATTACTAAATATTTTTAATATAAATAACTATTATTTTTTACATAATGATCATGAGTATTTTTATTTTTGGATTATTGGGTTCAAAGTACATCAATGTGTGGATAAAACAAACCTCATTATTTTAATCTTAACAATGAGCTCCTAAATACTTTTGAGCTTATAATGATACTTTGGATGAAATGGGGAATATATAGCAATAATTTTTTCACTTAAATCCCTATATGGGAATAAACATGAAAAGAAAACATAACATTTTAGTCATAGGAATATCCTGATATCATATAAGATAAACTGTACTCACATAAGAGAATATCATTAATAAAATGGAATAATATGCCCATTGAATCATTAGAAATGTGGTGGTAACATATAACATGACATAAACAACAGTCAATGATAACACCCTATATAATATGTCATGGTGTACCATATCCAATAATGTAATAGGATCAATCCATAATCACATACATGGTATCTCATGAGATAAAATACAACACCAAATGTATTGGAGATCTATCTAGGCACATCCATAAATACATGTTCATAATTATAGGTTACAAAAATGGAAATAAATTATAAGGAATAAAGATAATAATTACTTAGGGAATGAAATGTGTTTCTTAATCTTGTATCAGATCATAATTAAATTAAATTTCATCATGATGTACTTTAAGAGATAAACATAAGGAAGGTATTACTCGATTAATTTATGTGGGAATAATATAGATAAATATGTTAATGATATATATATATAACATAAAAATAATTAAATAAATAAATTATTTTATTTTTTGATGAAAATATCATTAAATGATTTCATAGAATATTTATTAATAATAATACACTCTTCACATTAAAATCAGTTCATCAAAATCTAAAAAATATAAAAATACTATAGAAAGTAATTTCATTAAAAATATAACTATAACCATACAAATTATTAAATAGATTGTATAGTGGTCGTGATGGTAGTTAATTATGTATATGTGGTATGATTTAAGTGATCCATTACTTTTACACTATTGTAAAGTGTATATAAAAGTGCCCTATTAGTAAAATGATAAGAATATTACATTAAAACCATTGTTTAAAATGAAGAAATGTGTAAAAATGTCATTAATAATCATTTGAGGAATATTAAAAATATTATGAAAAAATTGAAAAATATTTATATAGAAGAAAATTTATTTTTGACCAAAGACATAAATGAATTTTATATTTTATTAAAAACATTCTCCAAATCATTTTATATACAAAAGTGATAACAATTTTAATATTAATTAATAAATTTATAACTAAATAGATGAGATGAAACTATTTTGTTTTATTACAAAATGATTATATAATTTATTGTTTTTTATATTTAAGAGTATACAATTTCAATGAAAATGAGAGTGAAACATAAGCCTTTATCATTTTGGTATATTTTGAATCATAACTCCCATCAATGATGTATATTATTAATAACAACATCAATAATAAAGTATGAATGTTTTTTATATAACATGTAAATGGGTATTATATAAACCCTTCAAAATAAATAATGTGCATAAAATAACATGCATCTCAAAGAATGATGTTTTAAAATGAAAACCTTACCTAGAGTCCAGACTTTGTCAGGTTTGTATTTTAGATAATATATAATAAAATTTTATAATCTATTTCATTTATTAAAATAAATTTCTAAGTATAGTAAATTATATTTACACCATATAAATCATTTATTTAAATTGTGTGTTTCCTTATATAATTTGTGATTTCCAGATTGGTTTTTTTGAGGCGATATATTTTATAAATTCAAAAAACCATCAGTGTGTCTAACAGGTTCGAAGAGGTAATTATTCAAGAATCTATAGAATAATATTAATGAAATGATTATAATTTTTTACATAAGTTTATATTTTAAAATATTCATGAAATATTGTTTTGAAAAATGAACAAGGTTACAATCAAGGAGATGGTAGGATGTACATATGCATGTGTTACATTTCTATATTCTAATGATCAAAATGGAAATTATGTATGTGAAAACCCCTACCATAGTATCCATGATTCGGTTCCATAAATTAAGACATTGTAATAAGATACAAGGAATCCCATCTAGAAGAATTAAAAAATTTTGTACTCTTAGTAAACTAGATACATACTTGATTCTTAAATTAGAATTCAATATAGAAATTACAACAAATTTTTTTCACTTTTTTGAGAATATAATTATTTCATCAAGGATATCCTTACATATCAATAATAGTACTTATAGATACCAAAACTTTTAAATAATTCATTATAAAATTTTAAATATAATTTACTAACAAATTACAAGCCTGGGATCGTACAGTCTTCTTTCTTTGGAAAACTAGGTAAAGAAAACGGAAAACATGGTAATAAATAAATCATTTCATTATTTATCATCCACTAGTATATCATTATATAAACTGATTCTTTACATCATCATAGGATAATCGTGGGATAAAACTAACAAATGGATGATCTAAAATCCCAGTATAGTAAAAAACATAAGAGAAAGTCATAGCTCATGGTTTAGATTGAATAACATAGTGATATAAAAATGAACAGAACATGACTAAATATATTATACCATAACACGAGATCATATAATCAAGGATTTGTAGTAATTTTTAGGAAATATAAAAAATTACTTTAACATGAGTCAAGGCACATTTCACATATTAGAGGGGGAGTCAAGGCTATCCACCATGACTGTTTTATATAGAACATGAGTCAAGGATAACCACAAAGACCATTGTACATAACATTTCATAAGACTAAAAATTACGCATTTCATTGAATAACCATCTAGGATCACCCATAATTAAATTTTCATGAATATTTGATCCACATGAAGAATAATTATAGTGAATTAAACATTAATATAAGGGGTTCCCATGTAAATAACTGGGTTTCATAATCATGTCCTAGAGAATAATAAATGAGTGTATCATAAATGTTTCAATGAAAGGAATGAATTAAATAATACATGGAGACTAAAAAATTAAAATATTATTATATCATAATTAGTGATGTTAAACTAAAGTGATAATGTGTAATAATAGTATTTATGAAACATTAGAACAAATATATTTTAGTGAGATTTTAGGAAAATATTAAAGTGAATTTAAATAAGAAAATGGAATAAAATTTTATGTAAACCTAAAGTGAACTGAAAAAATTTTCATAATTAAATTTCTTATTTTAAAAAAATAATCGTAGTATACAATAGATTATACATTTCATATTAAATTGCATAAGAATTAGTGATCTTCCCATAAATTGGTCTTGCTTACCAGGAAGAATTATGTAATGATCCCTTTAAAAACATGTTTATCCACCAAAAGGATTAAAATATATTGACACATTATTTTGGATCATATAAAAATAATTTATAATATTTAAATAAAAATATAATAGAATTTCATTTTGGTAAAAATAGAGAAAGAGTAAGCCAAAATTATAATTGAGGTTCGGGTAGAATTACTTCCCTTATGTCTGAAGGTGTTCTTCACATGATCTTAATTTCCTAGGTATTCAATTCATATTCCATAATTAATATGTATATATCCAATTATAAACGTATTTTATTTATTATAACCTTATTATATTCATTTATTTTATTTTCGATGTGTTAAGAGATTCACTTTTATCGTTTGGGATTGTTGGTTTTCATTGGTTTTGCACATCTGTTTACTTGTATACATGTACAAAAGATCATATAAAGTGGGGGTAATTATAAAAAAATGAACTTTTCTATTATTAATGATATTTAAAATGTTATATTGGTCTTATATATCATTTTTATCAATTTCATGAGGATGAGTCATTAGATTAATAGTTAATGATAACCATTTAGGTTTATTTAACTTCTATCGATATCAAAAAACTAATTTTTTATAAATTAATATCATTTTTACATAATGATTATAGATAATAATAATAATAATAATATATATATATCTCTCTCTTTTTCAACAATGAAATTGGTTACATAACTGGCCTTGAATATGGAATTGAAAGATGAAATCACATTGTCCACGTATGTGGAAAATCATCACCTTATGTATGATGATTTCATTCTTTAAATAAAATAGGGAAGAAGGTATTTAATAAATAATTATACCATAAAAATGTCAAACTTATCGAATTTATATGATACTTGAGTTTTCATGCCACTTTGACAATTGGATGTGAGGATATGTTAAGAAAATAAAACAACTTTAAAAGAAATTGAATGAAAATAGAAGGGGTTTTAACCTTTTCATTGCATATTGAGAACCTTATTAAGGGATTTGTTTTGTTGTTTTGTTAAGACGAAAATCTCCTGGATTTGGGGGAGAGGATTGGGAAGAGTATTGGTAACAATTATGATAAATCACAAGGCCTGAGAGGTGTGAGGGAAAGAGGTGATGATGGTAAAATTTATAGTGGAAAAGAGGTATGTTTTCTCAATATTTTAATCATTAGTTTATTATTTTAGCCCAATAAAATGAATAGTGTCAGAATTATCCCCCAAAAAATGAGAATTTATAAATATATTTCAAGATTTTTAGCTTACATCAGCTATACATCAACTATGAATCCATAAACCATCAATTTAGCATTTATAAAAAATTATTGATTTTTACTACACAAGAAAAATTCACGTATTTCTAAAAAATCCAAAAAACTCACACATACCATTTTTTAATTAGTTTAATTAAAAAAATTTACTCGATTTTATGATTATAATTTTACAAATATTAGAAATTTAATTTTCAATTAAAATCATAATTTACTAGAAAAAATATTGATTTTTTACTATAACTAATTTTATATGACTTTGAAAAACAAACAATGGTCTCATAAAATTACTTTATAATAATAAAAAATAAAAATAAAAAATTGTGAATAAATATCATGAATATAAATTTTCTTTTAAATTATTAAATTATTCATAAAACTGTAATTTAATATTTACAACTTACAAATATACCAACATTTATTTAGTAATTTTTAAAATAATCAGAACATATACTATGATATAATTATATCATATTGTCACTTATAATATGAATAATTTTTATTTTTATTTTCATTGGTGATTTTAATGTTCAATTTTCCAATTAACTATTCCAAAAGGTTACATTACTATTCTAAAAATCATGTTATTATTTCATCGTTATAGGTTCCTTAACTTCTAGAAATACTTCTTATTTCATTCATTCTTCATTTATAAATCTGGTATTGTGTTCTATAAGTGTTTAAAACAAGTGAAATAAATATTATAAGAAAATTTATATTTATAAAACATTAGGTCATTACATTCTTCCTCTCTTATAAAAAATTTTACCCTGAAATTTAATTTTACATTCCAAGTTGAAAACATGTGTGGGTACATTTCCTTCATCGCATACTCTAGTTCCCATGATGCATCTTCATACTTATAGTTCATCCATAGTAATTTGTATAGGTTAGTTTCCATGTTTCTTTGACCTTTATCTCTATGATCTCAGATTTCTACTGGATGTTCCTCATAAGAAAGAACATTCTCCAACAAAACAATCTCTAATGTCAGTACATGTGATGTTATGGTATATACTTCCTTTATAGGGATATAAAAAATACATCATCTATTTGAGACTTGGTCTATGGAAGTTCTAGTAAATAGGCCATATTTCTAACACGACCATGGATCTCAAAGGGGCCGATGTACCTAGGACATAGCTTCGCTTTCATCCCAAATCTCATTATCCTCTTCTATGAAGATATATAGGGTAATACAATGTATCCAACTTTAAACTCAACATCTCATCGAAGATTTTTTTCATATCTCTTTTTTCAACATATGGATGCCTTAATGGGAAGGTGAATGGGTTCACCTTCCCCATCATTTAATAGATGATTTTAGGTCCTAGAATCATATTCTCTCCAAATTTATCCCATCATTCTAGTGCACTCCACCTCCCCCCTTAAAGGGATTCATATTGAGCTATTTTAATGCTCAAGTGGAAACTATTGTTGTAAGGTAACCAAACCAGAGGACAATTTTGGGCCCATACTCATTTTATGTCTATAGAATATTCTCTCAGCATACCTTCTATGGCTTGAATATTTTACTCAGATTGGACATCAGTTTGAGGATGATAGGCCATACTGATTTTCACCTGGTGTTCAGGGGATGTTAGTGAATTTTCCAGAAGTTGAAGGTGAATTTCCTATCTCTATCAGTTATAACCGATATAGGTACTCTATTTTTCTTTAACACCTATTTGATATATATTTGTGAAAGTTGATTCAGTGATAATTCCTCTTGAATAGTGATAATGTGATATATCTTTTTAAGATGAGCCACAGTAAGCCATATAGAATTTTTTCAACTAGATGTCTTGGGAAGTGTATTGAATTAGTCTATGGTGATATTTTCCAAATTCAATATTGGTTTTAATGATGGTTTCATCATCTATTTAGACATTTTTCTTTTTATCATTCAATTTATGAAATCACATATACATTGTTGTATATTAAGAGATATCCTTTTTCCTATTGACCCACCAAATGTTCTCTTAAAGATATCAATACATCCATTTGCTTCTGGGATGAATATAGAAGGTTTAGATACATGAATCATTCAAAAATTATTTCCTTGACTTTATATTGTATGGTACACATGGACATGACCCGAATCGTATAAATCAATCCTCACAAATTACTAATTCAATGCATTTTCTATTCTTCATATCTTTTTCCTTTTTCTGAATTTCCATATCAATAATTCTAGAATCCTTTATTTTATCTGTAAGGGATGGTTGATAAATAATTTGAGTAAGTATTGATGATATTCCTTCTTTAATGATTCCCATGTCCATCCTTTTAAAATATATGAATATTGGATCATTCAAAATTTTCATCATTGATAAAGGTTTTGGATCATTTTTACTTAGAGAATCTTCCACCTTGATTGCCTTACTGGGATGGTATTGAATAGAGCAGTCATAATCATTGATTAGATCTAACCAAAATGAATGGATCATATTATTCTCAAACATTGTGAATATATATTTGTTATAATTTTTTATTATATATACCACACTTCACCCCATTGAGATAATGCGTCTATATTTTCAACGAAATTATCCCAGATAACAACTCCAGATCACACTTAGGATAGTTTTGCTTATGAAATTTTAATAGCCTTGAGGCATAGGCTACCACATTTCCATTTTTCATTAGTAAACAACCAATTATTTTTGATGAAGCATTGATGTACACCACAACGTGGTCTCCACATATCCTGAGAGTGAGTACTAGAAGGGGGATAAATCTATTTTTGAGCAGCCTAAAAATTTCCAAACAATATTGAATATAGAAGAAAATCACTCCATTTTGTGTCAGCTTGTTTATTTAGTTTTACAATCATGTTCATTTCATCACAAATATTCTGTGATAACAATCTTGGCATTGTAGACTACCGATCTCTATTACAGATGTTTTCCTGGGTCCCCCATCCATTGAGTTTGTCATTGAAGGGTCCAAAAATATTCTACTAAATGTGATATCATGAACTATGAGTGATACTTACTCTATCCAAAAATCACATTTACAAAATAATTCATATAGTCTCACCCTTTATAGATCATTTATAATGTTATTCAAATGCTCCTCATGTTCTTTCATTATCTTAGAGTATATTATAATATCATATATGGAGGCTACCACACTCTTTTCAAGGTAATATATAACACTCTATCCATTAAGTCAATTACTATTGGTGGAGGATATGTATGTTTAAAGGGAATCACTACGAAATCATAGTTTCCATACCTCATTCGAAAGGAATTCATAAGAATATTGTCCTTCCTAACCTTTAATTGTTGATTTCCTGATAGAAGTTCTACCTAAAATAAATAACTAGCACCACATCACTAATTGAACATGTCAATTATTCATTGTAGGTGGTACTTGTTATTTATTGTGGTTTTTTTATCTCATGGCAATCGATTAAGTGGAACATTGATCCATACTTTCTTCTTGATCAAGAGTACTGGAACACCACATAGTGAAGAACTCAGGCGTATAAAATCCTTTTCTAGATTCTCCTATAACAACTTCTTTAGTTTTTCAAGGTCAAAAGTTTTCATTTTATATGGTTTATTTTTTATAGGTAGATATCAATGAATAATTTCAATTGCGAACTCAACTTCTCAACCTGGAGGAAGACTAGAAAAATATTTAGGGAATACATCAGTTTAATCCCTCGTGATATGCATGTTATTGAAAATGATAAGCTCACATGTCTAAATTATTTGAGCAATATATTTTTACTCATAAGGAAGTGATATCAAAAATTTAGATGATGATTCTGAAGGAAATCCATCTTTCTCTGTACACTTGTAATGTATTGGTTGATTCTTTAGGATGTGAAGAGAAACCACCCTTTCCTGATAGTTCATGTTGTTTTTATATAACGATAACTAATCCATGACAAAAATAGAATCAAACTCTATAAAAGTATGTAAGAAAATATTTTCTGGGAGGTTAAATATGATAACATTAACTGGGGAGGAGATTTGTACCATGGATTCAATAATTATCACATTAGCTGTTCACACATATAACTCATCCTAAAAAATTTAAGTTTTTTTAATATTTATGCTGAACTTGTAAGATATTAAATAATGGGTATAAACAGATTCAAGTATTACATTCTCTATTAATGAAAGAATAAATACTGTACATATCCCTCTATCATTGTTAGTCTCCTCATAAGTAGTAGTGATAGCATAAGACCTTTCTAGTTTCCTTGGAGGTTTTTGTTGATTTCCTCCAAAAACCCTTGGATTTGGGAATTATTTTTCATGATCCCATGTTCCTTGAATTTTTAACACTACACTACAGGCTGAGATATGATCTGAACCTTCCATTCATCTTCCAAATTAGTGTAATTATTCATATCCCTTATGTAGTTCAAAGCTATATTCCCCATTCTACCACATTTGAAACATTTCATGGTTACCGATATAGAGTTTCCAAGAAACCTCTTCCAATTATTTTTACATGTGGGATATTCGGTTCTCTTTCCATCATGGGATTTATTTTCTGACCCACCAATATTAGACTCCAGTTTTAGATTTTTTTCCCAGTCCTATGATACCATTTAGATTATCCCATATCCATTTCATCCTTAAGGGCACAAATAACAATCTCTTTACAACTATCGATGTCTCGAATCATCATCACTATTCCTAGACTTGAATTTATTATGCTAAAGAATGATCCACCTTTCATTCAGTGTGCATGACAAAGACAGAGAGAAATCCTTATAGACTTTTAATGTTTGAATAATACTCCCTAATATCATTATATTCCTTCTACTTATGTATAGGGAACAATCATTCAATCTAAACATACAGGGATTGGGGAAAATATTTATTCAAAAGAATTTTTATGAATTTATCCCAATATATTGATTCAATGTCCTCCTTGGACAATGCATTTTTGATTATTATCATCCACTGATTAGCTTCCCTATCAGAACAATATACCACTAGCATAATTTTTTATTCTTATAAGAACTGGAGGAGAGAGATTATCTTTTAAAAGTAGTTAATCCACTTTTCTATGAGGAGGGAATCGATAGATTCACTAAACATGGGATGACTTTTCTGTATGATTGATTTGAAAGAAACATGAACATATATAGATAAGGAGGGTGTTCTACATGATTTATATTATTATTCAAAACATGATCCATATAATCAAGTGATATCATAATTGTTAGTTCACCCATTACCATCATATTTTGAATTTAAATAAGGAAATTATCACATTCCCTATCACATTTATTATTCGAATATGTTCTTCTATTTCCCACCATTAGCTAAGATAATGAAATATCAATTAGATATAATGAATACAAGGCTAATTATCACAAAAAATTAAATATTAAATATAAAAGGATAATCATGTAAAAGAAAATTAAATCATAACACATGATTTCCTAGGTTTATATATATGTTATCCATTACCTATTTCCTAACATATATTCTCATGGGAATTTTATTTGTTCCGTTAATAATGTTCTGTAATGAGATTACGAATTTTCCAAATCATATCCTCCATGAGTGTCAAACATGGAGTGAATTAAGGCCTATTTTCATATACTAGGTTACCCTTAGTTAGGATTAGAACACATTATTGGATATTTAACTTCTTGGTATATATCTCCCAAATCCATGTCTACATATATTATTTAGACACATATGTATTTTCTTGATCAACAAAAATACTCTATACTTACCAAAATTTAGGGATGTTTTTTCAAACAAAATTTTAACCCTAGATTTATTACAAAAGTACTCTATTTATAGTCTCCATGAATAACTATAATGTATTTTGATACCAACAATATAAACCCAATAAATTTATACATATCATTACATGATTTGAAAAAAAAAATTAATATAAAATTTCAAGCCAATGATCATAAATTCTAGTGTCTTTAGAATACTACATTCTAAAAACTGAAAACACAGGAATAAATAAAACAATTACTTATTTATCATCAACAATGAGATCATAACATCTACTGATCCCTTACATCTGGATAGGATAACCTAGAGATAACATGATCAAAGGTATAAGGTAAAAGCCTATTTAGGGAATAAACATATTAATAATGTTAACACATGCATTAGAAGGCATAACATATGTATATAAAAAATCCACAAAACATCAATAAATATGGTGAATAATAACATGGGATCACATAATCATGGATTCATAGTAATTTGTAAGAAAAATAAAACAAATTTTATCATGTGTGAAGGAACACATTGAGGAGCAGGATTCAAGGGTTACCACCAAGTATGTTTCACATGGAGGAGATGTCATTGATAACCACCATGATTATTACACAAAAAATCTAAGGAGACAAAATGTTACCCAATGAATTGGAGTTATATCTATGTCAACCAATCATATTAAATTCTGGAAAATGTGGGCCACATGATGAATCATAAATAACGAATAAAACATAAACATAAGTGTTATCCTTGGAATGAATGGGGTATCATAATCATGTCATAATGAATAATAATTTAGCGTATCATATAATTGTACATGAAAGAGATGAATTAAATCATTCATGGAAATTAATAAATGAATATAGATGTAGATCATGATTATTAATTTGAATCTAATATGGTAATGTGTAAAAATATTATTTAATAAACTTCAGAATTAAAATTTTTTATCGTGGTTTATATAAAATATTAATGAAATTTTATTGCAGAAAAGGGAATAATAATTAATATAAAAATAGACGTGAACCATGAATGTTTTCATAATAAAATTAGTTAATATAGATAAATTATGTTGTCTTAAATCCAATTATATGTTTCACTTGAAATTTGGTAATATTTGAGGATGTTACCTTAAATCTGGCTGGCTTAACGAAAATAATAGAGTAGGGAACCCTTTAAAAAAATATATAATAAAAATAGGGATGAATGGATGTTGATAAATTATTTTGGAAAATTTAATCATAATTTATAATATTTACATAAATGATAAAGATAATTTCATTTTTGTAAAAATAGATAAAGATTAGCCTAAAAGAATAATGGAGGTTCGAGTTGAAACCCTAGACTTAAGTCTGAATGTGTTCTTCACAAGATCTTAATGTCTTGTATAATCAAATTGAATTCATTAATTAATAATTATTTAACAATTTATCCATGTATTTTATTTATTATTACGTTATTAAATTAATATATGGAATTTTATATTGGTTAAGAGACTCAAATTAATTGGTGGGATGTGTTGGGTTACCATGGTTTTCATCATTTTTTTACATGTATACATGTACAAAAGGCTATATAATATGAAAGTAATTATCCATAATTGAAATTATATTTTATAAATGATCTTGTAGATGTTAAATTTTTCTTGCAATCAATTTATTTTGTGGAATGATGCTGAATCATTAGATAAATAGTTAATGATAATCATTTGGGTTTATTTTTAGCGGTTTTCGAAAAAAACAAACGCATTTTGATTTATAAGATAATATCCTAAGTATAAAATGATTCCATAACATTAAATATTATATAATAAATAAATTCTAATCTGGTTAAACAATAAAAATGATTTAATTACCATACCTGAATATGGAATTCAATGATGAAAGCACATCCCCCGTGTTGGTGGAAAATCGGAACCCTATAGACGATGTATTCAATATTTAAATAAAATAGATGAGAAAAGATTTGATGAAATTTTTTTCCATAACATGGTAAACTTCCAGTTTATATATGACATTTGAGTTTTCATTCCACTTAGAAAAGTGTATGTAAGGATAAGGAATGAAAATAAAACACCATGAGAAAAAAGTGAAGGAAAATGGAAGTGGGTTTAACATCTAGATTCCTTCTTCTTGAGAACCTCCCCAAGGTGTTGGTTTTGTTCCCTTGTTGACACCAATATCTCTTAGATGTGATGGATATTATTGGGATGATTATAGGGAATTATTTTTGGCATGTCTCAAGGCTTTAGAGTTATGGGAAAAAAGGTGTTGGGGTTGAATTTATAGTGGAAGAAAGGGGTGTTTTGTAAATATTTTAATTATTATTTTATAATTTTGGCTCAAGTATATGAATAGTTTTGTTAATATCCAAAATAATATTAAAATAATGAATTAGGGTTTCAGGTTCTGGGATTACATCACCCATACATCATATATAACCCCATAAATCTAGTATTCAGCATTTATTGTAAATTATTGTATTTTACTACTCACTAAATATTCATGTATTTCATAAAAATAAAAAAAATCACACTAACCATATTCTGACTTGTAGAACTATTAAATGAAATCAATTTTGTGAAAATATTATTTGAAATATGAGAAATTTATTTTTAATTAAAATCAAAACATACTTAAAATATATATATTTTAAACAATAAATTATTTTATATCACCTTGAATAATTTAATATGTTATCATAAAATATTATTATAATCATAAGAAATAAAAATAATAATTTATGAATTCATTTCATGAAAATTAATTTTCTTTTATATTAGTAAATTATTTATAAAATTATAATAAAATATTTATGAATTACAATTATATCATCACATGATTAAATTTTTTTAAAATATTTATTAACCTATACTATAATATAATTATATCATACTGTCACTTATAAGATGAATAAATTTTTTTGGACATAAATTGGTATGGTTACTATTTGATTTTTTTGTTTACATTTTGTAAGGGTGAAATTACTTTTCCAAAGGTAAAGTTACTATTTCAACAATATATGACCCTTTAATTCTAGAAATACTTTTTATTTAATTCATTCATCATTTATAAATCATTTAATGTGTTCTCTATATGATTAATAAAATAAAATAATTATTAGAATGGAATTTCTATTGATAAAACAATATGTCGTTATAGTACTCTTCCTTGAATCCTAGGGAAAGGAAACAAAATAAGGGTGCTCTCAAATTGAAGTTATGGGTTAATTACAATGGATGATATTATTAATCAATACACATAATCTACATGGCATTGAAAATAACTGAACAAACACTCAATTTAAATAATAAACAGAGAAGGAAGTGTATCAAGAGATAATATCAATATTAAAATATCAAGAAAAATAATTAGTATGGAAAGGTAAATAATTGATAACACATTAAATTTAATCAATAATAAGAGACTGAAATGAATCCAGAGATTATACCATATTGAGAATCTCATGGTTAATTATCAATATGGAATGTTTAATAATTGATAACACATTATTTTAAATAAATTACCTAGATAAAATTATTACATAAGACATAATCAATATTGAATGGTAAATAAATAATAATAAAAATATACTTTATTAAATATTTTATGAATGAAATTCCTCCAGATATAATATCATTGTGGAAATATACTTGAAAATAGTAATTGTAATATTAATGATGGGAATGATTATTTATTGGATGTCATGTTTCCCAGGAAAATGATACATATATCATCATGATCTATTTATATATTAGTTTAATTCATATGGGTAGAAACCCCATTAACTAAGGAGTTCCAACCAAATCATCTAATTTGATTACATATGCATCAATGAGCTGACATTACCTGGGCCCCACCCATCTTTGTAGGTCAAAAAAATTCCACATATATAAAATAATATATTTAATTCATGAATCAATATTTAGTAACATAAAATACGTGTATTAAGTAATTGATACAAATTTATAAATATTTACACTAATAATATAATAAAATTCAAAGTAATAACCTTATCTGTGAATGACTTATATATTAAGAAAGAAATTTATCCATGATAAATAATGTTGATATTTATGGGTTTCGTAATGTCTAGTTCAAATAGGGAAGTATATTATTCAACAATTTTTTAATGACAACAAAATGAAAAAATAAAGTGAATTTAAATAATATCCTTGTTTAAAATATTCTTAAAACATATAGAGGAAAATGAGGATGAAATTAGCTTACTACCATTAGAGTGTGTATAAAAATTTTACGGAATTTAAGAATACAAATACTCTAAAAATATCATCAGAAAAATTATTGAGGAAAATCACATTTTCATTTTGAATGAATTTTTAAAATCCATTCATTTGAAAATAATTTATTTACAACTTATTTAAAATATCTACTTTAATATGAAATGAATGATTAAAAATATTAATGGTGGTTAAATCCATACATACCATAAAAGATAAATAAAATCTTTTCTTTTACACTGTAAAACGCTTAGAAAGTATATTTTTAAGAAGGTGAAAGAAGGTTCATTCCGTATTATTGAAAAATACAAATAGAAAATATTTTTGGAAACTATATAAATATTACGTGGAATTTTTTTAAAAATAATAATAATCAATTCTAAGGATGCTGAAAACTTTTTTTGAACACATTGGTTTGGAAGAAAACAGATTTTTTATCAAAGAGATAAATGATGTTTAATTTTATTAAAAACAATATGAACCATTTTAATAACCAAAGGTGAAATAATGGAACTATTTCCTAAAAATGAACATTAGTAACCATAGTAAAATATAATTAAAGGGTTTTATAAACAATTATCAAACAATTTGTTCAATATTATGTTATATGTAAATGATCCCTATTAAAAATATATTGTAATGTAAACCGATAGAAAGATCCAAATGATGAAGTGATAATCCACCAATGAATAAAATATTTTTATAAACTATAAATAAAAATAAAATAATTTTATATAAAACATACGACTATAAAAATTCATTATAAAAATAATCATAAAATATTCATGACGATGAGGATTTCATATAACCCAATGAAAACTAATTGAGTTGTGAAATCGTGTACCATTCAGTAACATTCAATTGAAATAAATTAATATTAAATAATTTGAATTAAAACATAAAATATAGTTAATAATTAATTATTAATGATATAAAATGTCAAAGGGGAATTATATACACCACACAAAAAAATTTGGTGCATAACATTTCAATATACCACAATAGAATGAAGTTGAGAAGAGTTTCATTACATTACACATCCTTAGGTTGAATGTTTTAAACATTTGAATGATGGTTTTGAGAAAGTTATTAAATCATGAAAACCTGATAATAAAATATTTAACATCATATATGATCTAGTTGAATTATCTTGTCACCCATTTGTAAGTAATATTTTTTTTCTGGTATAAATTTCCTATCTTTTCATTCGTTATTGATCTTCAATGATGTTATTATTTTGAATATTATATATTTATATCATATCCAGAATAATAAAAATAATATTAATATTATATATAGAGAGAATATATGAATTTATATTCATCCAAAAATTTAGTAATTTAATGTAAAATACACCATTCATTGAGATTGTAGGATATACATACTCATGAAATATAATTTGATTTTCATGTCACATTAAATGAAATATAAGTACATTATATATATAATAATAATAGTTTCATTTTTATTTAATACACTTGAAATATTATTATTAAAACCATCCTTTATAAATTCCATGTAAATCATGAACAAATCACATCGCTTTGTGAGGCTGTATGTCGCCGTACACATGAACAATGTTATTATATACCCAAAAAATGGAAAGCATGATGGAATGTGTGATATAATAATTCACAAATAAAAATAATATTATCAATATGATTAATATAATAGAAAATTAGTTTTTCCTGCATAATTCTCTACCATGACGGGTGGTAATGGAAAAATGGATGACAATAGTTTATGAGGTGGTACGCCACCGTACACATGAATGCTCATTTCTTAACCCATTTTGTAGATGTTTGTGATGTTGTATATTATAAAATAATCATCAAAACATATAATTATATTTATTATCATTATGTTATTATATAATTATGGTATAAACGGAATTGAACTAGGTGGGGGAATGAGAAAAAATAAAAAATATCTCAGAAGAACATTACCTATTCTTTTGAAATCTTTTTAAGTTTTGAACTAAAACCATTGAAGGATTTCTATAATCCCAAACTAAGTAATATAAAATGAGGAGAAGTAATTTTATAATTTATTTGTGTAGGGTGGTTTTTTTTAAAATTTTTTGAAGCTATGAAGAAGTGGGGAGAGTGGGTGGCATTTTAACTGTGGAGTAGAGGACACAATTAGTATTTTCGAATATAATTGACTAATCCCACGTTTTTATTAAGAAAAAAATGGTAAAACATGAACGTTTGGAGAACCTTATAAGAGGAATGGTCGAAATATGTCCATAAAATATATTTTTTACAATTTAATAGTTAAATTTTAACACTATTTTTTTTAAACTCATGGGTAAATACATTTTTACCTTCACCTCGGTAAATAATCTTTACTATTTGGAATATTATTTTTGGTAATAGAACTAATTTAACCTTATTATACATAATATATTATAATAAATCTAAATATGGATTCCATTTTTTTCAATTTAAACTCACATATGTATAAATTAATAATTTAAAGTTAATCTCGAACACAGGATGAGAAAGTAGGTGTTTATAGTCAAATTTTCAAAAGATTACAACGTTTTTATATATAAATTAAATATGAAGATGAATCTAATAAAAAAATTATATTAATAGATATATATTTTAACTATTATTAATTTATAATGAATTAAAATTAAAATTTATCCTTATAAATTATTTTTTTAGATGGCTGTTTGAAATTTAACTTTATTATTTTTCACCATTCATCAAAAAATGTATCTTCTCTAAAAGAACCCAAATATTCAACCAAAGAAAATTTAGTTATTACTAATTCAAAAAAATAAATTTTATTTGGTAAAATATATTTTCTAATTTTTTTATAAATTAATTTTAAATTATGTGCACAATTAAATACTCATATTATTTTTCGAAATATACAAAATTCTGAAAATATTTCTTTTTATTTAAAAAATTATTTATTTCTTTGCTAATAAATATAAAACTAATAAAAATTTATAAAAAATATATTTTAATATTTTTGATATTTTTATTCAAATCCTTTAATTTATTATCTATGTTATAAATAATATATTGTTGTTGGATAATACTCAATATTCCATGTAACAAAATATATTGAAGAAACACGTTGTTGTGTGTACTAGAAGCTAACTAAGTGTTACGTGTATAGAATAATATTGAATATATTAGATTTATTTAAACATAAATATAGAATTAATTATTATGGTTTTATATTCCCTTCTATTAATATGGTTTTATTTCATACACTCTATCAAATAGAAATTCCATATATTTGAATTTTGAGGTCTTACATTCACCTTATCAAAAAAAAAATTGCATCCTCACAGTATAAAATTGATCTTTTTAATCAAGGGTTTGATATTTGAAATATAATTTTCATAAAAACACTACTCATTAAATGGATAATAAAATTACTTCAAAATATTATTGAAAAGAAAATATATTGGTCACATTTATTGAAAATTAACTATAGTTGTAAATATTAGAACATTTGTGGAATTGGAAAAAATATCGAAAAATAATATAAAGTGATTAAGGTAATTGATATAAATAATGTATGTGGTAAATGGAATTCTATGGGCATCTAAACCATAAATTGGTGATGATTTGAATTTCTAACTAATTAATCAAATGTAAAATTAAAATGATAATATTTTTGTTTATAATCTTTTTCATAATGTTGTGGAATTATTTAACTATATAAGAATATATAGAATTATAATCACTTGATATGTTTCTATTTCATAAATACAATTCAAACCTATAATTTTTCTTTAAGAAATTTCCAATTTATCTCTTATTATTATAAATAAAAATTTAAAAATTAATTTTTTATGCCTCAGAAACTAAAATTCACATTTTAATATTCCTAAGATCTATTAAATGTGTCCTTCCATCAATATTGAACAATTCTCCAAAACCCATAGTGTTATAACAAGTTCTCCAAACTAATAAATTATTATATAAACTTCAAAAGTAACCCCATTGGATTTCCATTAATATGTATCCATCAAACTGATTAACTACAAACAAAGATATTGTATCAAATACATTATGTGGGGTAGTGCTAGGTGGGAAACCATTATCACCCATCAGGCATGGGTTCAATCCATATCTCCTTGATAAATTTGATGGGTTTTCACCCAAAATGCATGTTTTACGTATTCTATATTATATTAATATAAAATATTATAATCTTCCCAAAAATATGATAGAAATTATTGAAATAAAATTAATCATAAATTACATTTCCACTAAGGCCTTCAATTCAACTCTTTTTTATAATGTTCATTATAATTTTTGACTACTATTAAAATTTTCCTGATGATAATATTACCCTTAAATTTTATCAATACCTTTAATATTATGCCTAAAAAATATAAAGGAATTATTCCCCAAATAATTTTCAAATAAAAAATAATCCTACCATAAAGTATTCTAATATTTCCTTAATCATGTTATATCCCTAACAAAAACAGGTATTTAATTCCACGATACCCCCCCAATGATACCACAATGAGGGGAGAGAAATAATGAACCCCAATTTATACCTAATGTAGGTTCTATGATGTAAAATAGCACTGAGGGTATAATTATTTCAAAACATGAGAGGCATTTGCCTCTATAAGAAAACATGATCAGATGATATGAAGAATTAACCAAAATCAACTCCAAGATATATATATATATATATATATATATAAGAAGACAAAAAACAACTGACAATGTATGTGTAAAAAACTGATATAGATAAAGTCTCCAATATAAATACTCAAAAAAATCTAATTTAGATACACAAAAACTATTAAGTGTCCAAGATAGTTGTACCTAAACTGGTCCAAATAATTCTAATAGAATCCTAAAAATAATTTTATATACATGTGGTGAGCATACACATGAATTTCATATGAAACACAAAATTCCCTCATGAAAATGTGAAGGAAGCATACTAATTCTCATGTATGAAAATAAAAGAACCAAATAACACCTATACTGGTACACTAACCAATACTTCTATCACTAAGTCTTGATCACAAAGTAATAAATCCCAATTAATATAATATAATATGAATCCCAATAATAGTGGTACCTTGTGCCACTTTCCCATTCATATTATTCTATCACACCCAGATTTAGTATGTTCTGGCACTCCCATCCCTTTCGTATACCATAACAGCCCACATTTATGGTTAGAACACACCTTGCCTACAGAAAATTGGAATCACCATCCCAAAAAGAGCAACCCTAGAACATCTTGTTAGAAAACTCCATGGACATAACATTTTTTCCAGAATCATTTGGGCAATCACAAGAATAATCTAATGTATAAAAAAAATTTTGACCATCATTACATAAACAATAATGAAAACATATATAAGAGAAAGTGGGAAATATCGAGTACCCATCCATCTGTACTACTCACTAAATATCGAAAAAAATTGTCGCATGACTATGCAGTTGTCAATACATATTCCTTGATGTGGGTGGGTGCATATAGAAATCACAAGAATATAAAAGGGTATATATATAATATTAAACACTCCCTCCCAACCTATGGGTTCTTCAAAAACCAACCAAGTAAAAACATATTGACTTTTTATGCCACCTATAAATGAAAAACACCACACAAAAAGACATAAAACCAATTTGAAATTTCAAATCAAAAACATTTAATCCCCACATTGATTTCATTATTTATAATCATCCACATTTAACAACAAACCAATAATTTAATTATTCATTAAAAATTTCCATATCATTAAACAACCCAACTAACCAAAGACATTTCAAGAATTATTTATCATTTATTTACTTATTCCATCACAACTATGGAATCTAGTACAATGAAATCACCACCTCTCCACCTCAAATGATAAGACAAAAATACACACATTGTCCCACCCCACATTTCTACCACAAATTTTCATCCCACGTGTACTAAAACACACCACAACACTTCAATATCATTATTATAGATCTAAAATGGGGATTTTATCACAATATAAATTATTTTAGGGGTGTTATCACTGACACCAAAATCATGGGGAAACCATTTACTTCACCATGTATAAGTAATAAACTAATTTAAATTTAGTTTGATAAAAACATAATCCAAAAAGTCAAAAAAATCCACAATACATATATCTAGTGTGAAACAATCCCTCAATGAATATAAATATTATTAGGAAATCAAGACCTCACAATCCACAATACTACAAATGACATCAAAGATGTAAAAATATGCAAACAAAATCCCATTTACCACATTCAATTTTATTTTAAAAAATTATTTTTCTTTCATTTATCTGACATAACCATAATATATAGATAAAAAAATAAAACCCCTCCATATTGATACACATTAATGAAAAATGAGGGATTCTTTACCTCAAAGAAGCATTGTCGGCTTTTTTTGCACCGTAGGGTGAAGAAGAATTCCAGAAAACCACAATAGATCTTTAAGAAAACATATTTCAAACTACACCACATCCAAAGACCCTAAAAATTCAACCCAACACGAACCCAAATCCACACCAAATCACTATATAGAATATCTGAGAGCATAATAGAATAAAACCAACAAAGAAGAATGAATGAATGACCACTAATTCCTGAAGAAAAAAAAATTGGCACCAATATATCATAGTGGGAGAAAGAGGCCATGTAGAACTCCTATGGGTTCCTAGGGTTTTTCTTAAATTAGAGGATAATGAAACTAGAAGAGAATTAAAGAGGGTTTGGATATAAAAGAACATTTAAAACTACACTAAATCAGGGATTTACAATACATGTAATCCCCATTCAGGTTGTGTAATCCTTGGGGTTCAGTTTCCCCAAAAAATGCCTCACCTTTATATTATTTAAACCTAAAAAACAAACATTGTGAATTAGTAATGGAAAATCCATGAAACCAAAATTTATGTCTTGTAATACACTTAAATGATGTGTGTTTTCTATAGTCGTTCAGTTGCACCTCCAACATCCATTGAAAACTCCTAGAACCTCATTATAACACCAAAAGTTACCAAAACTGGAAAACTAATAGTCCAGGTGTAAACAGACATTTACATCATATAACTCTCAAATTATTCTCACCCTCAAGAATAAAAAACCAAGACCAAATGAAAAGGGGTTTGAAAAACCACCCCATGATATATCTCTCATGGTTCTCATCGTACATCAAACATTAATACCAACCAAACACGCAAAATTAAATAACCTGAAACATCTCTCACAACTTCATCACCACAAAACCAAAACAATATATAAACTATTCTAAAAAACCACACGTCCACAAAAACAATACACAACCATAAAACCACACCATCCCAAACACACAAATCAGGGAATCTTATCCTTTATGTCAAGATACTATTCAATGTTGGTAACAATGACTGACCCGCATGGGTATAATCGCTTAAAAATTAATTTATATCCATTAGTAATTATGTAGCACTCTTTTTATATGTCAAAAATTCATCAAAAATCCCACCATACACATAAAAAACATAGGAAAACAACTCATATCATAAAACAAATGGATCAAAACATCACATCCCAATGAAAAACATAGAGAAAAACTAAAAAATAATCTAGTAACTAGGAAAACATTAGAATATTTCTCTCCCATGTACTCTCCTCCAAGACATTATTCCTAAAAAAGACATGAAATTATGAATTGATCTATTCACAAAACACATTAAATTAATGATCCTGTATCTCTACTGGATTCTCGATAAACATCACATCATCCAATATATTCAACTCTCCCTAGTAAATGATTTGGGATTAATTATTAAGATATCAAAGAAGGTGATACAGGTGGGTGTCTTTGCGGATCCTCTCCAACCGAGATGTTTATGACAACTAATATGCCACCATACCAACATGACCCAACACCTCAATGGGCACAACATACTAAGGTGAAACCTTACTCCCTCTACCAAACCTATGTTACAAACACTGAGGGAAAAATAAAAAAACATGTGGTCCCTATCCTTAACTTCCAAATGCCTCCACATGCGATCTACATAAGCATTATACTGATCCTACACTTATTTCATACTCTCACAAACAAGTGGAAATTTCAATATCATTCTCTGTACCACATCATGTCCAAGAATGGTTGTCTACAAAAAATGTGTGGATTAAAATGGAAAACACCATGGTCTTTTGTAAAAATAATTAAATGGTGACATTCCTGTTGAACAGTGATATGTATAATTATAAAAAACTCTACAATGACACCACATAACCTCATCCATGTACCAATTCTCCAAAGAATACACTATACCTGACTATGCGATTGGTCATAGGTAAGGCGATTAGATCAAATGATCCACCGTCAATCATATATCCTCACATATGCTCTATGATATTGGTAATCATATGAAAAAATAAATTGAGATCTCATCCAATTTCATCTAGGAAACATCCAAGGGCTAAAAAACTCACCAGCAACACGATTCTCATATTTTACTTGATGGAAAACCGTGGACATTTCCCCAAACACCGCCACATGCCGATTTAGCTAGGGCCACCGTAAGTACATCCTCAATCCATGCTAAATCTAAGAAACTCATGGTTGTACATCCGAATATGTGTTATGAAACTCATGAAGGACTCCAATGCACATCAAAATTAGAACAAACATTATCCATGAAAAAATAGCTACTTATGAAAATCCTCTAACCATCGTTCTAGGGCATCACTATGGCTAGCAGGATCATGCATCTCCACTAACTCCCAATCCCCCCACTAAGGCACCTCCACTTGCTACATCAGATAAAACTGCACCAGCATCTAAAAAATATCCTCTACCACCATCTACTTGTTCGCTTATGTACAAGGCTTACAACTCATCAATGTGTCTCTATGCATCCTAAGTATCCCAAACAACACCCTTCCATGACTTCTTACTTAAAAGGTTATTCAATACATTCCCTCATCCCGAGGTTTAGAAAATCTCAAAATCATCATCCCAATTAAACTCCATCAACCCATGGAACAACATGTTTATATCACACTGAGAAATGAAATAACTCATACACATATAATCTATGAAGAGAACAATCTGGTTACCAAATAGTTAATTTTTTTACAAATTTAGTGGAAAATTAACATATTCTAGCTCCAGATCGTGGATGGAATAGTTATATTCATGATTTCGTAACATCCTAGACCCATAAGAGGTCATAATCTTTTACTGCATTAGCACACACTGTAATCCTCGATGGTATTTGTAATTGAACACCTCAAACATCACCCCTTCTATAGGAAACCGAAGAACTAGATCACTAATAAAATCCCCCTCAGGTAACTGAACACCCTCGAGCACTAATCACTGCACAAAAATTCATGGTCTTTCCTAGATAAAGCTATTGAGAGAGCTTCCAATCATGAAAAGATGGGTGAAACCCTTCATTAATAGGCTGCATGGAAAAGGAATCGGTGAACCACTATCACATTCTTGTATTCTTACAAAGATAAAATTTCTTCAACCATTGATGCATCTACTTCCACACTATACTATGATAAAACTTTCCCATGTAAATTCACCTCTAATGTCATGATAATAAAGTTTGAAAACTTACTATGATGCTGGTAGTGTTGAAGAACATGCAAGAATGTTTTGAGAAACTTAACATGCTACTCATCTGACATCAGATAGATTAAGATATCATTCATTAAAGATATGATGAAATGGTCTAGAAACTCACAGAACATGAATTTAATAAACTGTATGAACATGGATGGAGCATTCATTACACTGAAGGGAATGACTACAAACTTGTTGCCCATAACATCATATAAAATAATCCATTTGGATATCTCACTCCTTCACCCCAACTGGTGATATCTGGACTATATATCTATCATAGAAAACCATGTCGCATTTCTCATCATGAAAAAAAAACCATCTATCCTCAGAAGAGGATAATGGTTTTTTACTTCTACATAATTCCTCCTCTTGTTGATTATAAGAAAAATTCATATTACCATACGACTTCTTTAGGAACAACACAAGATAACCCCACTAAGACACACATGGGCACATAAAACCCTCATGAATTAGATCAACTACTTGAACCCTCAACTCTTTTAACTCATAAGGTTCCATCTAACATTGTGACATTGAACTAAGAGAGTCTCCAGGATGAAAGTCTATACCAAAGTCAAACTTATATTGGGGTGGTAGCATCAAAACCTCCTTGTGGAAAACATATAGTAACTCTTTAATGATCCTGGGAAGCTTCATTGTCCCAACATCCACTTATTTTTTCTGAAAACTAATCCAACAATGAAAATAGGGGGTTTACACGATGACTACCCACCCGACAACCCCACTAACCAATGAAAACCACTTGTGGTCCATCCACATTAAAAAATACCTCTCTTTTATGGAAGTAGTCAATAACAATACATATATATTTGACCAGTCTATACTAAGGATGAATTTTTATGGATACATCTATAAAATGAAAACATCCCCACATGATTAATGCATCCACATTATCACTCTACACCCCAATCACCCATCACACAATATTTTCTAACCTTTGATTGGTTAGTCAACACCAAAGGAATGGGAAGACTCTCTATGTCTTGTCCTAGATTGTGGATTACAGTGGTTGAAACCAAGGAGTTCAAAGCTCTTGAACCGAAAAATTCATAAATAAGATGACTAACAAATATAATTATGCTAATGATGATATTCAGCCCCTTTGGAACTTCTACAACCACATCTTGCAATTGACCACACCTAGCTCCTCTACCTCTCTTTTGATGACCACCTCCACATCCATGAAAAATTCGCAGAACCAAAACATGGGAAACATCCTAAGGGAAGCCTCTTCATTCTTAATATCTCCTTTTTAGAGCCAAAAACTATTGACCGAGTTACTATAATGGCCTCACTAGAATCTTCTACCTATTTTGGAAATGAACCTAACCACCTCCACAAAACTGAGATTTGGAAACAACTACGAACTGGTTCTAGAGATGTCCAAAAACTCCAAAAAACACACAAGAATAAAAAATCTATGAAAAGCATGGATGTTAATGGCCCCATAAGGCCAGAAAGGATGCTACTAAGGTCGACTCCATGGCGGTAAAAACCTCGATGGTCCTACTACCTGTGACTTTCCACTTGAATCTCTAACCCTCAATGAACCTTACTATCTCCCCTATCAATGTAAACCTCCTCATGAGTGAATAGGCTCAACCAGCTCCGTCTTCTTATGATTCTCAAGATACATCATCAATGTAATAGGAGAAAATTCATACTATATAAGAGGATGAAGTGCCTACAAAATACCTCTCACATGATACTCGTCATCATGAAAATGATCTGGGGGAAATAAAGATGTTCTGTGAACTTGATTCCCCACACCCACACTGAATCCCATCCTTGCGGAATATAAATAAATTTCTACCTCTTTACATCCATTATGGTTGAAAAAATGGACATTGATCGTAACTCCATGTTGAAGTGAACCCATGGAAAATATTCCTCCAATCGCTCTCCTAGATACATCATCCACTTATAATACTCATATCCCCATATATGAATAACTGCCAAAGGGACCCATTACTCCACCGAGGCTCAAATCAGACTGAAAACAACCTCATGCTCCTCCATCAAGATCTCTATATCAACATCTGCAAAAAAAACACTCATATATCCCCAAATATATCCTCTATAAAGAAGAAAATATCCTATGACATATATCCTCCTCCTCAATCCAATCACCCATTTGGAGATACACCGGAATATCCTACTAAACCTTAAATACCTAAGAAATAACTAAAAGGCATACAGAGAACATACTAATTCATATATTGTGTAATTATTATTAAGATTCCTTTTAATTCATTTTATTAATTTTTTTTGTAAATTTCATCTTTCCCAAAATATCCCAATTTAAACAAGAACCCAAGTCCTTATGAAGCATGTACCTCTACTAGATCTCAACCCTGCAAGCAGGTCCATCTCACTAGGTTGTTCAATCATCTTAGAGTCCATTAACAAGATCATGGGGGCCTAAAGTCCCATTTCCTTGGTGGTACTCCTAACATATGTCATGAACAAAGGTCAAATGGAACTACTTCAATTACAACCCATGGTGGAATGGACAAAGGCCATTATTTTTTATTATTCTGGATAATACACCTTTTAAGGGGTGAGGTGGAACCCTTACAAGGACTGATGGCTTATAGAAAATTATATTAACCATAGGTCTTAGGGGGAATCACCCAGGCATGAGAACTTAGAACAGATCCTCCCTATAATATGTCATGTTATCAGCACTCCACCTTCGTAGGACTTTTCGGCTAGCTATCGTATGAAAAGATTCATAGGCCTGGTACTTATGAAAATGTCATTCCCTCTTTGTCCTCTAATTTCAATTAGCTCTGCTCTTGTGAATGTGCCAACCCTAGTCCTCATATGTTGCTTTGACCCTTGTAGTCTAACTGGTACATCTTAATTATGTGGCATGAAGGACCTGTGGTGGTCCTAAGTACATAAGGTGGCCAAAAGTCCTTTCGAAACAACTGGTGAAAGGCCTTTGGGTGGCTCGAAAGCCTTGAAGTACCTGAGGACCAAACTGGTGGCCTAGTGGCCCAGATGGATGAATAGATCCAGCTACTACAGTACGGAACAATAACTTCTTTAGTACCTAATAAAATGCTAATATATTGTTGCTACAGTAACATGGAAATATGCCTCCACTCGTATTTATTCTCGGGACTCTTGGATGCACATGCTGATTCCTCACCAATCGGGCTGAGGCTCATGTTCTCCATAACAACCGATGCATTCATCACTGTACCTAACTCTAAAATACCCCTATCTCTCAACCATCAACACTGATACGAATCTATCATGACCCCCCCCTCATAATATTCCATAATTAGGAGAGAGATATAATGTCCCTTGAGTCTAACCTCTAGTAGGCTCCAGGATGGTGACTAGCATGGAGCATAATCAAATCTCACAATATGGGAGGTATTACCCTTTATAAGAAAACAAGATTTAGAGATAAAAATAACTAACCACAATAAAATCCATGATATATAAATATAAGAAAACCAAAAACCATACTTCAATGCATGTGTAAATAAAACTGATACAAAAAAAGTCTTCAAATTGAATACTCAAAAGTAATGCTAAAGAAGTGACATAGAAACTGTGAAGGATCTAATCTACTAGTGTCGAGCACAGTCCAGGTAATCCTCTTAGAAACAATAAAATATTTCTATATATGTAGGGAGAGGATTGTAGTATACATACAAGAAAAAATAGAAGCCTATCATGCACATGTGATACATGAATAAAAATTTACTGTTTAGAAAACAAACCAAATAGAACATGTAAAGGTATATTATACAAACCCAGCCTTATCAAGGCACATTCAACAAATAACGCAATTCATGTAATATAATATAATTGGAATCACATTGATAAGGGTAACTTCCACAACTTTCCATCTAGAATACCACTATCAGACACCATGGTCGTATATACTTTTTCTCTCATCCCTTCCATATACCACACTTCCCCCATGACTATTCACATCATACCTTTCCCAAAGAAACTCAATATCACCTACCCAGAAGCATTCCCACATCACATAACTCCTAAAAACATCGGGGTTGTCACATATCACCTAAAAACACATAGGAAATCAAATATACCATCTAATGCATGAACATACCTCCATCCATCAAAGCTCGTGCAATACCTACCTTTCTTGGATGAGAGATTGGGAATTAATGGGTACCCAACCATATGTACTCCTCACCGGATGTCGAAAAAAACACCCTTTCATGATAAAGTGGGTGTCGACACAAAGTGCTTGACATTGGTTGGCAACATATAGAAATAAAAATAATATTCAAGTTTATATATAATATGAAACACTCAATCCCAAACTATGGGGTCACAAACAAACCAACCATGTCACAAAAAAAATAATTTTTTCTACCAATCAAAAATGAATAACATTGGGCATAATGCCACAAACCCCATTTCACATTTTCATCCAATTTCATTTAATCTACCATTTCATTACTTTATTTATAATCAGCCATATTTAACAACACAATTCATAATGTAATTATTCATTAACCATTTCCATCACATTAACAGAATAAAATAAAAAAATAAATTTAAAAAGTTATTAATCATTTATTTATTTATTCCACCACAACTCGGGCATCTAGATTAAATTAAAAATCACCCTACTTCCCAAAAAATATTGCTAAAAACCACTAGCTTGAATCCCCAAAAGCATTTCCAAACAAATCTTCTCCTCACCACCTCAAAAGCAATGCCAAACAAGCCACCTCTTGACCACTCCAAAAGAATATCCTAACAAACCACACATCACAACAAACCCCATTAAAACCACATATTACCATCCCATAATAATGACCACACATTAATAGACATCAATATCATTTTTACATATTTACAAAGGTGATTTTATCACATTCAAATTTATTTAAGGGGTGTTATAAAACAAACCAAAATCAAGGGGAGATCATTATATTATACAAGTATATGTAATTAAACAATTTCTATTGAGGGAGATGTAAAAAAATTAAAAACAGTTACAACCATTACAAATTATTATGTCCAATGCAAACAAATCCTTCGGTGATCACAAATTTGAATTGGGAATTACCCCCATATAACCCACAATATTACAAATAATATTAACGATATGAAATCATGTGAATCAAACCCCATATACAACATTAGAATTATTTTCAACCAATTATTTATATTTTATTTATCCATAAAAACCATAATCCATAGATAAAATATTGTAAACCCCTCCTACGTGAAAAATAATAAAGGAAAACAATTGATTCACTACCACAACTAATCCTTTCTGACTCGTTATGAAACACATTGTGAAGAAGAACACCCACAAACCACAACCTCCCAATAAGAAAACACTAATTAACCTACACTACAATAAAATACCATTAAAACACTACCCAACACACACCCCAATCCATGAAGGCACCCCCATAATAAATCCCCAAGAGATGAATGGATTAAAACCAATAGAGAATGACATATGTCTTACAACGGATTGCTAATGAACAACCACTGAGACCAACAGACCGAAGAGGGATGTATAAAGATTGAAGAAATCCTTAGTGTTCCTATAGTCCCACAAAATAAGAGGAAGAAGAATCCATGACTAAATAATGGTGGTTTCATTCAGGAAAAACATTTCAAAATATGCTGCATTGGGGATTTCAAGGATGTGTAACCCCCATTCACATCTTGTAATCCTAATCTGTCTTTTTCACCAAATATTTTATTTCCCTTTTATTATTTGACACCAAAAAGAAAATACATCACGATCCAATATGTAAAAACCCATGAAACATACTTTCACATCATGTAATACACCTTCACTGTCTGTATTTCCTTCAGTAGTTCTGCTACACCTTTAGATTCAACCAAAAAGTCTGGGAACATCCCTAGAAAATCACTTACAACCAAAATAAGATAATTAATATAGTGGGAGGGCATGAACCATTTCTTTTAAGAATATTAACTTATTAAAAACCTTAAACACGTAATCCAATGATTGTATTTGTAACTCATATTTAAATTAATACATGTGTTCCTATAAATTTAATATAGTCATGAAATGTTTAATTATTCTTATAGAAAAAATAATATTTGTAAAATACATATACAATTTAAATATAGAACCCTAATATAAAAATTCTTGGTTAATTATATTTCCACAAAGTCCATTCCATGGCCTAATTTCTAACAAAATTTATTCATTATCATCATAGATTTAAATGATTCAAAATTTCTCATAATGAAAATCTGTATTATCCTATGCATATCCCCCTAGAGTGTCAATCCAGGTGTGTAGTAAGAGATGTTGTGTTGATCCCGCTAATTATATGGTCAACACAATTCACCCTTATAATATTTATTACCCTTAGGTACATAAATATAAGAGTAAAGTCGACATATAGTATCATGACATAGATTTATTTTAGGAGTAAACGCCTAATCAATTCCATGTCAAAACATGAGGATGTTCTTCAATAGTTATCCTCATAGTCTATTATAGGGTCATGATTCCAAATCTACGACTCCTTAAATCCAGTTCCCATGTAGATTAAAAAACATTATATAATTCCAAATTTTGTGACCCTAACCCCAGTTGACTGAGGCCAATGATGTACATTAATACATTAGAATAATATATAGGGAACTGCATCCTCATGGATCAAATAGTTTAGTATTCTTGGTATTCTGGATAAATAATTGATTCTTATATAACATTTGAATATAGAAATTAAAACAAAATTTCATTGAATCCTTTTGGAGAATAATATTATTCGATCGAGCATCTTCTTCATTATCAATCATAGTACTCTTCATGGAGTTTTCTGGAAAGGAATCAAAATATGTGTGATCACTAATGATCAGTAAAAGTTATGTATTTTATAATATAATTGGAATAAATAAGAATAATATTTAAGTAAATTTATTTAATTGAACACACATTCCATGAAGTCAAAAAACTGAGAAGAAATATCATGTTGATATAATGTCAATATGAAAATCTAATTTATAATAATTAATATGGAAAGTTAAATAACTGAGCACAAATTCAATATAATCAATAAAATAAGTAGGAAATCCATCTAGACATAATATTATAGTGACAGTATCATGGATAATAATCACTATGGAATGTTCAAAATTTTAACACACCTGAAATTTAATCAATAAATTGGATATCATAGTTAGATAAGGCATAATCTATATGGAATGGAAAATAACTAATTAAACGTGGAATTTAATAAATAATCAGAGAATAAATTGCATATGAAACTAATGAAATAGTAATAATCACCTCAATAATAATAATTGAAATATTAAGTAGGAAATGACTAATTGTTGGACATCATGTTTCTTAAGAACATGATACCTTTGTAGAGAATATATATTCTGAAGATAGTTTAAAACTGATTTGTAGAATCCCATATAACTATGGCCAGGTGACTGATTCGTAACATGAGATTACAAATTCATTGAGGGGATATCATTAACATAAACCCACTTATGTCTATAATTGAAGGTAATTCATTATATATTGAATAATTATTATTATTTAAAAATCAATATTCCTTAACATCATATATATTTATTGTGTAAAGTATAAAATTTTCCAAACATTTCCCAAATAATAAACTAACAAATAATGTAAACATCTTATGTAGATAAAATATATGGTTTTTGAAATAAACATATATATGATATATAATGTTTATAATTATGTGAAAATAAATTTTTAATGATCAGCGTTATGTGAAGATTCCGTGTGGAGATTAGTGACTACTGTAAGGACCAGTGTTTATCCATACGGATTGTTTTATCAGAAATGTGAATTTTTTCTAATAGATTCTTATACTGGGTAAAATAGTAATTCTAAAATAGAATATGTTCTCAGATAATTTTAATGACCACTCAATTGGTCTCAGAATAGAATTTTACCCTAGGAAATGAGTTTGGTGGAAATTCGAGAAATACCAATTTTAGCTAAATAATTATTAATTAATATTTGATAAATGAAATATTAAAATATTCATGATGGTTTTTTCGATGATATATATTGAATAGTGTGTTATATTGAGATTCTATAAATAACATTAATTAATAAATGGGGATCTTTTCCTAGTCATGGAAAATAGTCAAATTATGTGTCGGGGCCAGTCTAGGAACCTATTTCATTTCTATCAATTTTCTTCATTTTTTTCTTTTGTTCTTTTATTCTCATATTTTCTCACGACTACTCATAGACACACCCTATGGGTTCTTAAATTTCCCTATAGATATAATAGTGGGATATTATTAGATATGGAGATTTATTGAGTGACTAAATTGTAAGGGGTCCCACCGTAGATCTATAGACACACTGAATCACCGTGTGACAACCATGGACCACAGAAATGGGTTATGCTTTAGTGGACCCACCCCAAAGGTATTCTATTTTTATGTTATTCCAAAAATAATAATATATTTACTTTTTTCATGTTTCATATTTCTATTATATGTCATTGGGACACCTTATGTGAGGATCTATAACATTTGCTAAGAAAATAGGGTTTTGGGGTGATTTGAGGGTTTCCCATCTTGGACATGACATCAACAAAACCTATGGTTCATGAAACACATGTCATTGGTTATTCCTATTCAGGTTAGATGATATTTTTTATTTACACTCCCTATATTGTTTATGCACAATTTGTATAGGTACAATTTAATGTGACCAAATACCAAACTAGGTTGCTCATTTGAAGGGTACATGACCTTGTAGAGTACAAGACCATACCCTTTTTGGGTTACATGCCATATAGATGTACATGGAGAGACTATATACATGTCCAGGACATGTGAGGTATATGGTACGGTATCCCATTTATGGTACCATCTATGCACATGGATGACACACCATGTACTTCTAAATTTACATGAAAATTCTTGAAAGATTACACACCCAAGTGGGGCCTTGATGGTATAAGTCATTTAATGCAGAAAACATGTCACGTAATCCACTCTTACTAAATTTATTTTTTCTTTTCATATCTTATCACTCGGGAGTCAAATTTGGTCCCATGAGTTGTCCATTTTTAGTGTCATCCCTCATAGATCCGGATTGGGAAACCCTTTTGTTGTTTGTGGAATCCTATGTGGTATTGCATGTTTTTTTACTTAACAAAGAGTTTATTCCTCCGTTAATCAAATCTAGTTGTCTTCTACGAGTGAGACAAATTCCTAAATAATCCATGAGATATGTCTCCTAACCAATAATTTTGTAGATTTTCTTTTGAGGATATCTCCATTTTGAGATGTTCCCATCAATCCTAATAGTCCCTACGAAAAGTTTTTTCTATGGATCCCATGTAGGATTCATAGGTTTTGCTTACTGTTCATGGATAACCAATTGTATTACTACATTTACATCTTCTTCTAAGGAACCAAAGTATTATTACCTTTCTTATGTGTTGATTCTAGGATCCCTAGTACGAATCCTCACTAATGATTTACATTAGGGACCCAAAGGGTGACCGAATGATTGAATAAACCTCAGTTAGTACATTGGGTTTCTATAGAGATGGAAGAAGGTGTCACCATATAACCCATGGGAAAATTTTAATCCCATGGGGATGCGACTGTATTGGTGGGTTTAGGCATTTATCCACATGTACTCATTTGTTTATAATATTTCATCATTTTTTCTAATACAGTGATCTTAGCGAAAGGTACTTCATGTTTTATAGCGGTTGACCCTGATACGAGGCATATTTCATTCTACTTGGGATTCAAAGACATTCATCCTAGGATACAACTTCTATTCCAAGTCATTTATTTTGTTAATTGCTATAACCAGAGTTACTACCTAAGAATTGGATGTTGAGCCTATATGTTTGGTTATTATATTTTTTGGGATATCCAAGGTTCATTCTATTTTAGGGAAATTCATCCTACTAATATGATATATGAACCTGAAATCCATATTACTGATACTCATCGATGATTACTCTCTCCAGAGTGATGAGGATGAATCTTCTATCCTCTATTGGATATGGGATGAGGAAGATTCTTATCTCCAATGTTTGATATGTGAAGAGGATGATTCTGCTCTCCCCTATTTGATAGGTGAAAAGTAATATTCTAATCTCCTCCATTGGATATCATATGAGAATGATTCAAATTTCCTTTAATTGAAATGTGATAAGGATTATTACTGTCTCCTTGATTGTACTATACTATTGGATGATTATGTTCTCCCAAGGTATAGGGATGATTATGCACTCCCTTTTTGATTAATTGACTGCAGTGTGGAGAATGGAGTCACACATAATTTGATATGTGGAATTATATTTCAAATATATATAGTAAGAATTATCCCACTCTACATTTCGAGAGACATAAGGTGGGAATGAAATATCATCAATGATTTCTATAAACAGATCACACAAGGTGCAGACATAAAGGGGTTATATGTGTTTTGATTGTTGTGAGAAATATATATTGGGACATGGAGATAAGTCATTAGACTAGATTTATGTGGAAAGAGAAGTGTGTAATCTAGCTCAGCAGCCACTTATAGGATGCTAGAATGTACTTTCAAGTAATCCTTCATTACATTAATTGGAGGTGGGTACAAGTGAACCCATATGTCGGAAATTTATTTCTATTTAGTGATGTAGCTTTCTCAGAGAAATTTCTAGCATTGGAAAAAGTAGGTATTTTCTTATTTGGATTATTTAACCAAATATTTATTGAATGATACATTTATTGAGTGGCACAACATTTAGTTCAATTCCCTTGAACACGATGTATAAGAAAACGAAAATATGGACCCCGAATGATGTATTACTATTTTATGTAATTTCATTTACCTTACTCGTGAATATTAATATTTATGTATATATGTATAGGTATGGGACTATACATGTATGAAAATATAGATATGGACATCCTTGGTGGCACATTCCTAATTGACCAGGATTACAGACATGGGGATTGATAGTGGCTTCACATATTTTACATTACTTATCTTTTAAGTTCTGTCTCAGCCAGGATGAACATATTTATTTTTCATGAACATATAGGAGCATATGTAAAGGTACATTCTGGTGTTGGACTAATGATATTATTTCATACCCATACACATGAACATCATTTTACATGTTGAACTTATATCTACATTTAAAGTTGGTAATATTTTCATAGTGGATACATCTGAGGCCCAGAGAAACATGTTCGAGTTGAGATACTCATGTGGGTTATTTGGTTTGATCTGGTGTAGCTCCAATGTTTCTGGAGACTAGGTATGTGGTTTGGATCAAATTTAATAACAGATCCAAATACATTTATTATAGTTTCCATTATTCTCAATTATTTGGTTGGTCAATACTGTGGGTGACCAATGATGTATGTATGACATAGTTTATTTGAGATTTTATTTCATTTTCATTTATTAGTATAAAAAATTATTTTATAGTTTATTTATTACTTCTACTCTGTTTTTATTTATTTCTATGTATGATACATAGTTATTTGTGAAATTTTCATACACTGATACATTGAATAATCTCCCCACTATCTCACACTAAGCCCTCACTTCTAATCTACACCCTATGGCATATTGGAAGCCTCCCTTGAGGCTTCACAACCAATAGACCATTGGATCCACACTAGTTTTATTTAGTTCTATATGTTACAATGTGGTATGAGATCTATTCTTCAACTTGTAATTATTATTTGAGATATGGTATAAATGAGTATTAGGAATGTGTTGGGACCTGTGATGGATATCAAACTAGTTCATAAATAACACTTACTCTAATATGGATTCCTAGTTTATAAGGCTATGGGGTTTTAGTTCTAATATACTGTGTTACATTTTGATATGATTTTCTCCATGAAAGATAGAAATTTAGTGTGTATATTATTATTATATATGGATCACTGGCTCTTGGACATTGGGAGGAAGACAAGTATGAATTTTGACTCTTGGATAGAAAAGGTAAGTGGTGTCTCATGCAACATTTGTAGCACATATTATTCATATCATAGAGGCATAGTATTGTCATGTTTATATGTGGAATGAATCTTATCTAATTTTTTCATCATTTATATATTATTTTATTTTAATGGAAGGTTAAGGGGAACTACGTTGAGTCATTTTATTATGAGGCTAATGACTCAATCCCCATGCATGGGTGGTGCTGTAACCCTAGTTGGTTGATATGAAAAATGATTCCCTTATTTGGATCCAATAGTGTGGGTTTTTTTCTTTGATTATTGTTAATTACATAGATAAATTAGAGTGATTTAGATGCATAATATAAAATTTATTGAATAATATACCTCTAGCGGGTATTACTATATGCATATGCCTAGTGAGTGGTAGTTATGTCACTCTTCGTTGTTGGTATTGTACCATCTTGGTATCAGTTCATTATAATGATTCTGATTATGGATTAGGCATTTCGGGCCATGTATTATTTTTTGACTCTCATATGTCATTCACTTCTTTAACATCTTTAGAGGGTTTTTATCATTTTGTCTAGGTGGTTAGAAATTGTGACCCAATAGTGATAATTGTTCTATAGGGCTACGTTGGGGACATATTGGACCCTATTTTTGTATCAGACCCTTGTAGTTCGTTGTCCATTTTGGTACAAGGAAACCATAATGAGTGAGGTTGGATAGTTTTATTAGATTCATTTTTAGGCAATACGTTTGGTTTTATTCTTTTTTTAAGATCTCAACACGGTTGGTGATCGGGTTTTATATTCTATAAATGTTGATAAATTCAGATTTTACTGAGCACTTGGGTTCATTTTTTCAGACTTCCTTGGATGACTAGTATTATTTAGGTTCTTATCCTAGTCAACTAGTGTTTTAGATGTCTATAATGTTGTTAGAGTGAGGTTAGACACTCGTGACTAGAATGATGATATGTGATGAGAAATCATGAAATAAATAATGGCACATGTGAGGGCCTCAATTTAGAAGTCAAGTTCTAAAGGACCATCTAGATTAATGAGACTAACGTTCCATTTATCACATTCATCATAAAATTTTAATGGATGTATCACTAGAGTACGATTTGGGTGATAAGGTACAAGTTGGTTGTGTGTGGTGCCCTTTAGTTGAAAGTCAAATAGTGGTTGGGTGTGAGGTGAGGACCGATGTTTTCTTGAAAAGTCAAAAGAATTGTTTCTTGGTATTTTTGGATAATGTGAGAATGTCCAACCAATTTATATGAGATATAAATTAATTAATGGGTTATTGTAAAATAGTTGAACCATGGATTTATCTTTTTTAGGTATTGACTATATGTGAGCGTGCATCGAAGGGAGTTGTACATGCTCATTTGTCGAATATTTGTGTGATATTTTTAGGAACAATCATTCTATATTTTGAGATCATCTTGGTATGTAGAGAGAGCATCATCCTTATTATATGATTTTTTATTTTTTTAAATTTAATTTCTAGTATGTAAAGGATTACTATTGAGGTTGTGCTTGAGCGATGATGTAAGGTATTACATATTTCTAGGAGTAAACCATTGGCTATTTTTGGGTGGTGACCATTGTTTTATATTGAACATAGTTTCTTTTAATGAAATTTTGGGATCATATTTTGGTTTAATTTTAATATAAAAGGTATTCTTCTGGAGGGGAGTTCGGGATCGATGATAGTTAAAAAAAATTGTGTTTCAGACAATTGTGGATGTTTTGTGACTAGTTTTTGGAATCTCAAGATAGCATAGCATTAAGATGATCAAGTTGAGATAATTTCTTCAAATAATACCACAAGCCTTATCAGATACAAAAAGGCTTATTGTGGGTATATTTTAAGTACCAATGTTTTTTGGATATAAATTTTAAGAATAAAATTGAACTTTTCTATATAGATTCTTTTAATTGGTAAAATGAAAACATTTCAATAGAATATGATCATCAATAATTTTTTTGAAAATTTCATTGGTCCTAAAATAGGGTGTTTACCAAATATATAGAGTTTGGTGGAAATAAATGACATTGATATATTAACAACATAATTAATATTTAATATTTAATAATTTAAATATTTAATTTGGAATGCAGGGTTTTTAGCGATATATTTTGAATTGAGTTTCTGATTGATATTCCATATTTTAGGTGGATTATAGAATGGTTAATTTTTCATAGCCAGGGAATAAACTCATGTTGGGATCTAGGATTGAGCTTGAAACATTTTTATTTTCATTCATTTTTCTTATTTTTCTTTATTTTAGTTTTCTTTTCACACATTCTCCCTTGGATTCTCACAAACATCCCATATGGGTAACTACATTGTGAGGTTTAGGGAAAATACATAGAATGGGAAAATGATATATATATATAAATATATATAGGGAAAAAGATGATGTGTACCATGATAGAGCTTTAGACATGCCAAATCATCTGGAAGAAACTATGGACTTTGGAAACGGGAAATGCTTTGGCTGATTTCGCACAATAATAGCATATTTTTTATTTTTTCAAATAAAATGTATATAAAGTAAAATTTTCGTATTTTAAATCACTATTATAATTTAATGGGATCACCAGTGTTTTGGTTAATATATTTTTTCAAATAAACGGGCGTCTTAATGAAATTTAATAGTTTTTTATCTGGGAAAACCCATCTATATGACAAAAAAATTTGGTAACTTGTGTTGTGTGTCCTACTTGTTATGAAAGATAGGATTTTTGGTGTACATGTCATGTATGTTATATACACTCTATGTATAGGTACTTTACCAATTGGATGTGTACCCAACTGTGTTGACAGTGTGAGGGGACATGGTTGTGTAGAGAATATTTCCAAAACCCATGTGGATTCTATGCATTGTAAATTTACAAGAATAAAATACAAACATGGACATGATATGTATGGTACATGTGTAGTTACCTAATAAATGTTACAAACTTTTTATAGGTCCGACACTCCATTTACTTGGGAATTTACACTAAATGTCTAGCTATAGTGTAGGAAATGGTGGGGCCTTGACGGAATATACCATGTTCCCAAAAAAACACTACAGGTGTACCTCCCATGTTACCCTTCTAGGGTGTTTTTATATCACTTCCACCATGAGTAAAAATTGGACCCATCAGTAGTCTATTCTATGTACCTCACCACAAATATATGGATGGTAAACCCCTAATGGTTTTTGGAGACAACAAGATATCCTTTCATGATTTTCTTAAATGGAGTGCTTCAGTCTCTAGTAATAATATCTAATTTTCTCCTGATAGTGACACATTTCTAGTGATGTTTCATGAGCAATCACTCCTGAAAAATAGTTTTTTAGATTTTTCTTTTATGATGTATCCCTTGTAAGAAGTACCCTTCTAGAATAATATATTAGAAGAATATTTGTTTCTAATGGTCTTGTGTATAATGCCTTAGTCTTACATATCATTCGAGGATCCCCGTCTAGATTCATCTATATACAATTGGTGATAACGTACCATGGTATGTTTTATTTTCTTATGTGTAGATTTGAGGATCCCATGTAAAATTAATTTATATTGTTTGAATTGAGGGACATAATGGGTGCCCCAATGTTTAACTGACCCCAAGTCAGTACATTGGGATTGGGTAGAGATGGTACCATGTGTCACCATAGAACTGATTCTGAACATGTAAGCCCATGGGGATGTAACAGTAGTGGTCGTATTTGTCATTTGTCCACCTTCACATTTTTTTTATACTTCCACTTGGTCATTGTCGATACAATGATGTTATCCTTAGGTACTTTCTGGTTGGTGGCTATTGAGCATGACAGAATGAATATTTCTGTCCATTTGGGATGCCCAAATTTTTATCCATGAATCTAGCTTCTAATCCATAATATTTATTATTTTTACTCTTATACCTAGTGGTACTACCAGGTGCATTTATTTTGAGCCTGTATATTTGATAATTATATATTCTAACTTCATGAGTTGATTCCTTGTATCTATTTTTTTATCCTACTACTGTAATACACAAAATTACATACCAATTAATGATACTCGTGGATGATTTCCCTCTAACGAGTGATGTGGATGATTCCAGTCTATTATATTTTTTATGTTATTAGTAATACTATGATATACTCTATTTGTAATGTGACTAGGATGATTTTTTACTCCTATATTTGATATTTGAGGAGGATGATTCTTCACTCCCTTCTGTGAATGTGATAAAGATTATTTCTCTCTCATCTGTTTGATATGTGATGAGGATGTTTATGCTCTCTTTAATCTAAGTATACTCCTGGATGATTAAGATTTAGTGAAATATAAAGATGATTATTTTCACATACATGACATATTTTATCATTAGTTTTCATTTAATTTACATCCTTACCTTTTTTAGGGGTTTCCCACTCATTTCTGGAGGAAAGGGTGAGTTTTCCTAATTTGGGCCAAATCAAGTACCCATTCTAGATTTATAAACCAATTTTGATAATTTTATAACTATTTATTTTTTAAATATTTTTCACCCATTCTACTTCCAAAATATCCTCCACTGACATTTTTACACCAAAAATGAAATTTGGACCCCTTAGGAATCCATAACAAAGGGGTATTTGGGCTTTTATTTAAGAATTGGGCCAACCTGAAATCCCATTTTCCAGTTTTAATTTTTTTTTTAATTTTTTAATATATTATTCATTGTAATGAATTTTTCGGTGATTCTACCTCCCTCCCTACCCTATGAATCCCATGAACTCTACCATTACCTTTCCACCCTCTTTGGAGCTCTGGTTAATCGCGATTTGGTGCCGAACTTCATAGACTTCCCAAATTGTCCATATTTGAAGAGGTAAATTCTTTCTTTCATAACTCTCTCAATTCTCAATATTTGTCCTCCATTCAATTTCATAAATGACCTAATATATCGTGTTCTAACGAAACCTGAATTTTGGTTATTTTAAATTTAGCTACTGGTGTTTTGGAGTGATTACTTAAAGATACTTTGAGTAAATGAGTCCTTTTCATTCCTCTTTCAAATTACTTACAGTTTCATTCATTGTTCTTAGGGTTTATTCACTTATCATTGAGTTTATAATTTAAGAAAACTAGGTTTTAGAACCTAGGGTTTAATTGTGGGATTTCTTGGACAATTATTGTGGTTTTAGGTTTGATCTAGGTCTCTCTGGGTGCGGCGAGGGTGCGATTTGATTTTTGCATGGAGATTCATGGGGTTTTGTTACTTTGGTAGGTGAATCCATTTTGCATGCAATTTTTGTGAATTATCATGCTATTTTCATGTAATTTTAATGATTATTTCATTTGAATGTTTCTGTAAAAATTGGTTTTAGTTTCATTTATAATGAAAATGAATTTTAAGTTCCAATTTTTAGTGAAATTGTGGGTTTTTGATACAAATATTTTATTGGTTCATTTTGGGATGACTTATAATTACTTAGTTGATTTTATTGAACTGTATTAGGACTGAAAATAATGTTTTGAATGTTTATTCTTTTTGGTTGTTGCTGTGAAAGTTTCTTTAAATGGTGTTTGGGAAGCAAATGGGCTTAAAGTGCCATGTTTGTGTGAAAATGGTGGGTTTTAAAAGATATAACTTCTTGGTTCACATTGGGCTGCCCCATAACTGAATTGTTGGTTTCATTAAAGGGTATTGAACTAAATGTTTGTTTTGATGACTTACATGTGTTCACATACTGTGCAAAGTTGATATTTTAAAGAGCATTGGGTGCAAAACAATGTGATATTTTGAGAGGTTGTTTTATTGAATATCAAAATATATTATTTTTTGTTTTAAATGGTATAAAATGTGTGTATATGATATAATGTTTGTTTGTGACACATAGTGATATTTTATATGCGAATGTATGTGTGTTGTTTGCTAACATCCTTTGAGCACAAATGGGGAATCTTGGGTACTTAGGTGGGTGGATATGTACTAGTACGGCTAGTTGACCGATGGGTTGTGTCCCTGTTTCACTAAGAAAATTGATAAAGAAATCTCTAAATAAACAATGTGGATGATATTTGGGGACCACTGGGTTATGGGTATGTTCCCTACTAGTGGCTCGTGCATGGGAAAGGATTGTGACTTGGACACTTTACACTAAGGTACGAGGTACATAGGGCCCCGACTATCTAGTTGCCTAGGGGTGTTCCTTGTTTTAGTGCTCATTGGATTTGTTGTATTTACCATTTTATTGGGGGGGGGGGGGTTATATGTACATTATAGTAGCTCACATGTTTATTAAATTTTTTGAACATTCTTAAAATTTTAGCTTAAAAACTGTTTTCAATTGAAAGTTTCATTTTTTAAATTTTATCAATATTTTTCTTTACATATTAAAACTGCTTGCTTTTTCACATTGTATTGCATTCTATTTGGGATCATTGGGTGGTATCCTGTTGGGATTAGGATCACACCCTACTTACACCCCTTGCGAGTAATTAGATATTGTTATTTTTTACTCAGGTAAAGGAAAGGATAAGGGTGATGGAGGTTCAGGGTGTTAGTCCCCATCCTTGGGAAGGAGGTGCGGAGACAACATATGGGTGATGACCCCTTGTCATGTGGAGTCCATGGGAATGTTTTTTTGTAGTTTCATTGTGTCTTTGGACCTTTTTTACATTATTTGATCTTATGTATTGAGATCTGGATTTTTTTATAAACCATGCTGGTATGAATTTCTTAGATTCATTTTATCAAATATATTTGATGTTTTATGTATACATATTCGTGAAAATCATTCCCAAACCAAGATAAATGATACCCAGGCACTTTTTCTAGCCCATGGGGATAGGGAACGCCCATTGGGACATTCCATGGTCCCGGATTGGTGTCGTTAATGGCGGCGACTATATTTGGATTGTGACTTAATGGTATCAAAGTAGGTTATTGTTTTTGGGTTATATTTCTATTTTGGGATGAGTCAGGATAGACAGGAGCTAGGACTGTCAGGGCTCGGGGTTTTGGTTGTGAGTAGGGTTCCTGGCCTGCACCTCCCATGGAAGACCTTGAGTCACCAGGGGATGTTGTAATTTACAGATTTACTTCACTTCCAGGTGAGATGTATGGGCTGTAGACCACATGTGGACATCAGGTAGATGTGGAGTAGTCATTTCATTTATTACTAGAATGTGTATAGTTTATTTATATTTGATGTATTTGATTAAAATTTTTAGAATTGTGGTATTGACTATTGTTTCATGACTGTTACATTTTGTAGCAGCATGCCTCCCCGGAAATCCCCCATGCACCCACATGAGGAAGATGGAGAGAGTTCTCCCACACCGATTGATTAGAGGCTTGTGGAGGCTATGGGTCAGGATATCCAAGCATTAAGACAGGGACTAGCTCTTTCTTCTATTCTAGTTAGAGCAAAATAGACAGGTCCTAGAAAATATAAAGTACAAGATTTTCTGGAAAAGAAGCCTCCTACCTTCTGAGGTAGCTCAGAACCCCAGGAACAAGAAGAATGGGTCGAGAATATTGAGTGTATGTTTGAGTTCCTGGATACACCTGAGGAGTTTAGGGTGAAGTGTGCCTCCTTTCTATTGGAGTGTCCCAGCCGTAAGTGGTGGGTGTCAGTGCTTCAGGCTGGGAAGAATGAGCAGATGCGCTAGATAGATTTCAAGGACATCTTCAATGAACAATACTTCCCTAAGGTATTGGCTTATGCTAGGTCAAGAGTGTTCATGGAACTTTCTTAGGGGAATCTATCTGTGATGGAGTATTCCAACCGTTTCACTGTGTTGGTTGGTATGCTCCAAAAATTGTCTCTAATGTGAAGGCGAAGGCCAAGAGGTTTGAGAATGGCTTGCAACCAGAGATATACTCTCAGGTGTTGTTGTTTCATTAGAGGACCTATGTTGAGGTCGTTGATCGGGAGTGCATCGTGGATGTTGATAAGAAAGGCATGGCTGGTTTCTGTGGTTGAGTATCAGCAGTGGGAAGTGGCAACTCCTAAGAGAAGAAAAGGAAGAGGGATGATCTTGTGAAGAAAGGAGGTGTTAGTTCAGGCCACTCTTCCATGCAGTTTTCTTCTCTCGCTTCTGATATGAGATTGGTCGTGTGCCACCAGTGTGGGAAGCCCGGGAACATCCAACCAACATGTACACATCCTATGAAGCCTTGTGACCAATGTGTAGGTATGGGGCATTTTTAGAGTTTCTGTGGTGTGGCACATCCACTTCCGAGTGGGGCTGGGTCAGTAGCTTCAAGAGGAGTTCCAACACAGTCTAAGCCATCGATGACTGGGGGATCATGATATGGTAGCTGTGGTGGTAGGGTTGGGTCATCTTCTTGTAAGATCCAGTTTGGGGCACATCCACTGGCTAGCGGTCGTCCTCAGGCAGATACTGGACTTCTCCATGTAGTGGATCAGGCACCAACAAGATTAGTGGTGGTAGCGTCGACAATTCGAGGTACCGTTCTGATCGCATCTTCTATAACTACTGATCTTTTTAATACTGGTGACTTTGTTTCATTCATTTCTGCCCGGTTTGTGGACATTATTAATTTTCAAACTGATTTGATGTCTTTCGCGATGGAGTTGGTGACACCGCTGGGAAAGAAGAAGGAGTTGGGCCTCACGTGCCCCTCGTGTGCGCTTTTTGTATCAGGGTTTGAGATGGAGTGGGACCTCCTGGTTCTATATATGGAATTTTTTTACAAAATACATATCATGGATTGGCTAGTAAACTTCTAGGCACACATCTATTGCTACAGATGTCATTTGAGTTTCACAGCACCTGATGGGAGTTGTCAAGTTTTTCATGGAGAATGGGATCCTCGGTCAGGTCGCGTAGGGCCTCCACTCCCAGTGTTGGGAAGTATTATCTTCTAGTTACCTTCGCTTGTTCTAGAGGTTGGTATTTCCCCTGAAGGTTCACTACCTCATGTAGAGAACGTGTTTCTGGAGGTATACCCAGATGATTTTTTAGGTTTCCCCCCAGAGTGGGATGTGGAGTTTTCGATTGATCTGGTGCTGGGAACACAGCTGATGTCTCTTCCCTCTTATCGGATGGACCCCACTGAGTTGAGGGATTTAAATATATAGCTAGAAGACATAGAACCCAAACGATTCATTCACTCAAGCATCTCTCCTTGGGTCACTCCTATGTTGTTCTCAAAAAAGGCTGATGGATCCCTCCGGTTGTGCATTGACTACCAGAAGTTGAATAAGGTAACAATTAAGAATACATACCCTTTTCCCAGAATAGATGATTTTTTCTATCAGTTTAAGGGGAAAAGTGGTTCTCAAAGATAGACCTACGTTCGGGGCATCATCAACTTCGTGTGAAAGATTCAGAGATCCCAAAGACAGCCTTTTGAGGTAGGTATAACCACATTGAGTATTTGGTCATTCCCTTCGGATTGACCAATTCTCTAGCGGTCATTATGGAACTTATGAATATGGTTTTCCATCAGTATCTCGATTACATTGTTGTGGTGTTTGTGGATAACATTATGGTATACTCTAGCTCTGAGGAGGAACATGAACATCACTTGAGGATCGTTTTGGGTACCTCACGAGATCACTACCTCTATGAAAATTTGTCAAAGTGCACTATTTGGATTAGGGAAGTGATATTTCTGTGGCATGTGATATCTGAGTAGGGGGTTTTTGTGGAACCTGAGAAGATTAGTACGGTTATGTCAGGGGAGCATCTAATGAATGTGATTGAGATTAGAAGTTTCCTTGGCCTGGATGGTTATTACCGGTGATTCGTTCAAGATTTCTCTCGGATTGCATCACTGATGACTGCGCTCACCCAGAAAGGGGTGAAGTTTTTAGGGGGTCCAGAATGTCAGGCATCATTCGAGGAGCTGAAGAGGCGGTTGACTACCGCCACCGTGCTGATTTTTCCTGAGGTTGGGAAGGGGTATCTGGTTTATTGTGATGCTTCAGGTGTGGGTCTTGGGTGCATTTTTATGTAGGTTAATCATGTGGTCGCATATGGCTCTTGCCAACTTCGACCACACGAAAAGAACTACCCGACCAATGACTTGGAGTAATCTGAAATGATGCATGGTTTGAAGACATGGAGTCACTACCTTTTTGGGGAGAAGTTTGTGGTCTAATCTGATCACAAAACCTTGTCTTATATGTTCTCGTAGAAGGACCTCAACTTGAGGCAGTGTCGCTGGATCTACTACTTGCAGGGGTTTGACATTGACATTGTCTATACCCCAAGAAAGGGTAATGTAGTGGCCGATGCCTTGAGTAGAAGGGTTCTAGTGTAGTCTTTGTGGAAGTCCAGTGAGGAGTGGACATTGATGGGGCTCTTTTCTCAGATGCATGTGGACACCAGGGAATAGTGGGAGGGGATTTCTTGGTGAGTGTCCAGTTGACTCCTTCTCTGTTGGAGTTGATTCTGTAGGAACAGCCCAGTGATGATCTTTGTCAGCAGTCGAAGCAGTTTCTTCATGGTGGGGAGACATCCTCTGATTGGTCGTCATCTCCTGAGGGAATCTTGTGATTCAAGGGCCATTTCGTAGTGCCGTTATCTCTGTGGAAGGTGGTGATGCAGGATAGCCACCAGTCTCAGTGGGCTGTCCATCCGGGTGCCACTAAGATGTATTATGATGTTTGTTGGCAGTTTTGGTGGCTTGGTATGAGACGGGACAAAGAGGACTTTTTTTCGAGATGCTACACATTCCATCAGGTGAAAGCAAGGAACTAAAGGCCTTCCCATATACTCAAACCACTACCCATTCCTACCAGGAAGTGGGACAAGGTCGCCATGGACTTCATTATTGGCTTACCTCATACAACTTAGGGTAATAATGTCGTTTTGATGGTGATTGATCGTCTGACCAAATCAGCCCACTTTAATTCGATAAAAGATACAAATAAAGTGGATGAGTTGGGCCATTTGTATCTTTAGGAAGTGGTGAGACTCCATGGTCTACCATTAGTTGTTGTCTCAGATAGATACCCATGCTTCACTTCTCGATTTTGGGAAAGCCTTCAAAAGGCTTTAGGGTCTCTGATTAAGATGAGCACGGCATACCACCCTCAGATGAATGGTCAGACAGAGTTGGCGAATCAGATTTTAGAGGACATGATTTGTGCATCTGTCTTGGACTTTGGAGGTTTTTGGGATAGCCATTTGGGATTGATTGATTTTTCCTATAGTAATAGTTACCAATCCTCGATTCGAATGTCCCCTTTTGAGGCACTCTATGGTTGGCTATATTGGTCCCCCCTATGTTGGGCTAAGGAAGGAGAGACATCACTGTTGGGGCCGAGCCTTGTGTAGGAGACTTCTGAGAAGGACAAGTTTATCAGCCATCTCTTATTGATAGCTCAGTCTCGTCATAAATCTTATGGTTACCAGAGGCGTCGAGACCTAGAGTTTTCTATGGGTGACATGGTATTCTTTAAAGTGGCCCCTCGTCTGGACCATCATCGATTGAGGAAGCAAGGTAAGCTGATATCGAGGTATCTCAGGCCCTTTGAGGTCACTAAGCATATTGGAAAGGTGGAATTCAGGTTGGAAATACCTTCTCAGTTGACGTCCATCCATGATGTCTTCCCTGTCTCTCAGTTTAAGAAATACAACCCGGATCCATCCCATGTGTTGAGTAGGGAAGAACAAGAGATAAAGCCTGAATTGTCTATTGTAGAGAGGCTGGTGAAAATAGTGGACTACCAAGAGAAGATACTTTGAGGGATTTCTATTCCATTAGTTCAGGTTCTATGGCAGCATGGGAATGATACACATGAGACATGGGAGCAAAATTCATGGGTCGAGGAAGAGTACCCATTCTTGTTTTCCGACCAAGCTTCTTGTTGACTTTCCAGGGTGAAATTCCTTCATGGGGGGCGAGAATTATAACATACATGACATATTTTAAAGGTATTTTTCATTTAATTTAAATCCTTTCCTTGTTTTTGGGGTTTCCCATTCATTTCTGAAGGAAAGGGTGAGTTTTCATGATTTGGGCCAAATCGAGATCCCATTTCCAGATTTAGAAACCGATTTTGATTATTTTATAACTATTTAATTTTTAAATATTTTCCACCCATTACACTTCTAAAATTTCCTCCACTGGCCTTTTTACACCAAAAATGAAATTTGGACCCCTTAAGAATCCATAACAAAGGAGTATTTGGGTTTTTATTTAAGAATTGGGCCAACCTGAAAGCCCATTTTCCAGTTTTAAATTGTTTTTGTAATGTTTTAATATATTATTCATTTTAATGAATTTTTTGGTGATGAAACCTACCTTTCGACCATATGAAGCCCATGCATGCTCCCATTACATTTACCCCCTCTTTTGAGCTTTCATTAATCGCTATTTGGTGCCGAACTTCATAGGCTTCCTCAAATCGTCCATATTTGAAGTGGTAATGTCATTTTTTCATAACTCTCACAATTATCAATATTTGTACTCCATTATAGTTCCTAAATGACCTAATATATCTTTTTCTAACGAACCCTGAATTTTGGTTATTTTAAATTTTAGATACTTGTGTTTTGGAATGATTACTTCAAGATACTTTGAGTAAATGAGTCCTTTTATTTCCTCTTTCAAATTACATATGGTTTCATTCATTTTCGTTAGGGTTTCATCACTTATCATTGGGTTTCCTAACGTCCAGAAACTAGGTTTTAGAACCTAGGGTTTATCATTAGGCTTTCAGGGCCAATTCTTGTGGTTTTAGGTTTGATTTAGGTCTCTCTTGGTGCAGTGGGGGTGCGATTTTATTTTCGCACGGAGATTCAAGGGTTTTTGTTACTTTGGTAGGTGATTCCATTGTGCATGAAATTTTTGTGAATTAGTGTAACGCCCCGACCCCAGCTACCCAGAGTCGGTGCATTACTTCGTAACATTGGCATGATCACAAGAAAGATCAAATCCCGAAAGACCGATTGGTTTAGTAGCCTTGGAAACACTAGATATAATCATAAAGTTTTACATTACATTTAAAAGTGAAAAACTACTACAACAACAAAGTCTTCATATCCACACTATTAACCCCTCATAATATCCCTGCAAGTCATTCATAATTTACTTTTTCACTACCTGGGAAAAAGAAAACATAGAAAAGGGGTGAGCTCAAATGCCCAGTAAGGATAACAATATAGCGGAACATTCAAAATAAGCATAAACATTTAAGGCAATGAATTACTAAAACAAAAGCCTTTTAAAATTGAACTTCAACATAGTATGGAAAAAGTAAAATGAAATAATGCCATTTACTTGTTCACATGGATATTCTACTAATCGAATAATCACATGCAATATCAATAACCCCTTTCATAATTATGGAATGCATAATGTCAAACGTTAATTTCATTGTCTAGGCCTCATCCCAAGACCTAGGGGTTACTTATAACCGGAACCCAACCCGGAGTGCCTCTAATAACCGGACACCAACCCGGAGTGCCTCTAATAACCGGACACCAACCCGGAGTGCCTCTAATAACCGGACACCAACCCGGAGTACCTCTAATAACCGGAGACCAAACTGGAGGGCTTACTTTTACCAGTCCCTAACCTGGAGGGATTACTTTAACCAGTCCCCAACCTGGTGGGCTTACTTTTACCGGTCCCCAACCCGGAACATACTTGTTTAGCACATTCATCTGAAGAAAAGTTTGAAATATAACATAAACATTTGGGTTAAAACTAGCATACGAAATGTCAATAGTTTCACCATAAACTATGAATGGTATAAAATAGCACATCCACATTCAAACATATCACAAAACCTTCAATAAAATATAGAAGTTTTGTATTATAATAAATCAACTTCAAATAATCTTAAAATCCATCAAAGGATGTTGACATAGATGAAATCAAAATTCTTTTAAAAGAAGTATCTCCTTTTATTTTGAAAACATTTAAGATCCATATAAAATAAAACATTTTCTTTGAAAATATTCCTATAAGCTTGTAAGGAAAGCTTCGACGATTTTATAACAGCGGAAAGTAACCGCACCCGCCGTATAAGTTAAAAAAAACATTCTTACCTCAATTCTGTCGAAAAGGTTAAAAAGGACCTTGTTTTCAAAATGACGGAAAGATTCCTTTATAAACCTCTTATAAAAAGTCAAACAAGGGTATAAATGACTTTAACCCATATTCTTGTAAATAGTAAAAATGTTTTGAAATACATTTTTAAGAAACATGGATGTGGATGATAAAGAGATCCCAGTAGATTATTACGTATAAACAACCTCGGATAATGAAGAGATTGTGAAATAACCCTTACCTTGTACTTTTCCTTGGTTGGGGTAGGTTAACCTCCTGTATAATGGTGAAATAATTGTTATTAAATTATACAAGAATCATATGCATTCATATGATATCATATATGATCTTTTAACATTGTTTTGTTAATAATATCTTAGTATTATCGTTGTTTCGGGTGTTAACTTACTCGTTTTCGTTTATATGTTTTGTTAGGTAAGACATGTTTGTAAAGGATAGGTTGTATATTATTCAAATCCAGAATGATATCAATTCCTTAAACATCATTTTTAAATCATCAAATGATAATTATACTTGAATGGATACGATGGAGAATGAATCTCATCGCGTTCGTGGAGACGGTAGTCCGTACGTACGCACGAGCGACAATATCATTCTTTTGATATTAAAATAATATATAAATGGATGGTATATCATATATACAGAATCATTAACATGTTATATTTATTATTTACATGAGTTACACATCATTATTATACCCATCCAAATAATATTATATTGAATAACAATTACACCACGACGTGGAGACGGTAAGCCGTACGTACGCACGTATGGTGACATGTTATTCAAAGGGTGGATAGAATACTGAATATGGTTGTACCATATTTATAATAACATCACAGTATATGTGAGATACTGGAGTTATTATTTTAGAAAGGTAAGAACAAATGAAGAAGAAGTGGAAGAAGAAATGAACTTAGAAAAGGGTGGTGAAATCATTACCTCTTCTTCGGGTTCTTCCTTTTTGTTTGATCAAAAGGGCTCCCTAGGTTGGATTTCTGATCAAACTAAGGCCTCTAGGTTGTATTGAGGGATGTTGGGAGAGTATTTGGGCAGAGTTTGGCCGAACCAAAAGGCTTTGAAGGTGTGAAGAAATGAGAAGGAGGAGTGCTCTTTTATAAGAGGGGTGAGGGGCACCTTTGGAAAAGCTAGAAATATTAATTTATAATAAATTCATATTCGGTTTCTAATGGCTCCAAAGTTGATTATTCAAAGGTTAAGGTGGGGATAGGTCGAAAAACACTAAACCAATAGAATTTAGACAGGTTTGGGTACTTATATTAACCTTATCTTTAAGTATTAACTCTAAGTTAATTAGTTTCACTTTTACAATGTCTCTTTGTATTTTTATATAATATGGTTAATAAACTTACTATATACATCCAAGAGACCCCCAAGTTGTCCATTAATGATTAACCTATCATAATATAAGTCTCTTGGCCGAACCTTAGATTTTTAGGAATTTAATATCAATTAATAATATAATATTTGTTTTAAGAACTCTTTTATGTCAATTTTGACACCATTCAATAGTTTATTTTTTTGAAACTCATAACAGATTTATTACTTCGAAAAAAGTCCATTAAATCAATACTAATATATCATATTAGCCTAGAAAATTAGTTTAATTCATTAAAAGTTTCATATTATATTTATTTGGGTATTTATAATATCAATTATTTTAATTTTTCACTATTATAGTAATTACTGCATCATCATTGTGTCATAAATAAAATAAATTATTTAATGTCTAAATATTATAAATAAAATATCATTATGTAGGATATCTTTTTATCTTTCTAATGAATATTTATAATCTAAAATCCAACATATATAACCCTATGTAAAAATTGTTGTTCTAAAAGATATATGCTTGTGTCATTTTTGTATTCATTTTAACTAAATTAAAATAAAGTGTCATTATCACTTACAAGTGGATCCATGGGGTCCCAAAATAGACCCAAAGATTCCCATGGTCGACCATGTATCAACAAATAGGGTTAAGACACGTTTTAGGGTAATTTAGTATTATTATAATATTATTTTTTAACCCTTATTTACCGGATTTACCCTTAACCATGGTAAATAAAATATTTACCACAGTAATTATTCAAAATGTCTAAAAATAAAAGTTACCTATTTACACAATTTGGACATCCTGATTCCAAATATGGAATCCATTTTTCTAAATTCAAAACACAGAAGTGGAAGAAATTAATTTAAAATTAATTCCCGCTGTCAAAACAAAAAGCGTGTTTTTTAAGAGATAATAACTATCAAAAGATTGACACTTGTTTATGTTCGGTTTAATTGTAAAATAATTTCCCATGATCAACATTATATTAAATGGTAAAAATATATTCTAAATATACTCTAAAACTACTCAAATTCATAATTTATCACTATTAATTATTTTGATTAAAAAAGTTGTTTTTAATTAAAATTTAGTAATTTTCACTATTCATCAAAATATTAAAGTTATCCGAAAAGTACCAAAATTTCACCTTAGGCTAAATTCGATATTCCGAATCCAAAAATGAAGTCCATTTTGAAATATAAAGTATATATAATTTCGAAAAGTAGGTATTACTATTCATAACGGCTAGTTTGATTGGTTGTGGTGTGTGTTAAAACTCAAGGTTGCGTACAACACACACTACTGTATTATTCAAAGAAAGCGTACCGTGGAAGCTTGGGATGTTTCATTTTAAATTTTTGATGTCCCCATTTAGTCAAAAAGTTTAAAATATTGTATTTAAAAAGGGTTCACTATTAAAAGTTGATAAAAGTGCAATACTGAAAATGAATTTGTTCTTGCATTATATCTAAGAAACTCATAATATGGATTCTAAAATTATAAGGATTATATAAAGTTTAAAATTTAGATAATACTATTCATAACCTCTTTTGAATGGCTTTTTTTTTAAGTCATGATGTGATTGAACTCGGTGTTGCGTGTAGTGCAAGTTATTGAATTATTTTGAAGAAATAACACACTATGAAATCTTGGGGTGTTACATTCTCCCCTCCTTCAAGAAATTGCATCCTCGCAATTTGAAATTGTTCTTCAAAAATAAAAGGTTGAAAATAGAAAATATATTTGTGGGAAAACCCACATCGGAAATTGGGTTACTAAAATTTAGTCTTAATATGAGGAAAAGAGAAATCAAAGGGTCACCACCAAATTATGATCTCGATTAGGAGAACATTGGTGGAAATTAGAGACATAAAATCGGAGGAAAAACGTAAATATTTATAGGTAGTGATTGAGGTCATCAATCACAAACAAGTGTATAATTGAGGTCCTTAAATTCATCAATCTATGATGATTTGAAATACCATCGGTTCAACAAAACATAGGGTATTAGGATAACACATTTTTGACGTTTCAAAATATCTTAGTTGAAATCCCACATCGAAAAATGAATTAATGAGGTCTCTATTTAAAATAAAGAGTGGAAAGTATAAAGATTACCGAAAATAACACATACTAGAGTTCCATGTAGGAAAATATGGATATGGAAGAGAAATCTAACCATCAATTATCTGATGGAGAGTGGTAGAGAACATGGCTATGAAAAGGCCAAAAATCCCAAAGCCATAAATTTGTGATGATTTAAGGTACCATCTAGGACAACATTTTTGTTCTATGTTTCTTTTATTAATGTTGGGGAATTTATTTATGAGATTGGATAAGATCATAAGGAGATATACTTACTTTATAATTAGAGTTTTATCCATTAATAAATTTCAACCACAAACTCATCTTTCACTCTAAAACATAATAGAATGTAAAAAAAAATTCTATTTACACTATTCGTATAGGGTTCCAAAATAAACGAATTTATAATTCATCTACAAGATCTTTTAATAAAAACTACATTATTTAATTCAGGACATCTCGTGGTCCAGTGGTAGGTGATACACCCTTGTCTCCCTTCGGTTGCGGGTTCAAGTCTCGCAGCCTTACCGGATGCGACGGGTTGCCGCCCGACCTCCGGGTTGTCCTTTTATGGCAATCCAAAATAATCCAAACTAGAACTATCCAAAATACTTCTGTCCAAACTCAAAGTCTAACATTTATAAGGAAGGTAAACATAATATAGATCCTTTTTACCCCGTAATAGCATATGAATACCTTCATCATGTATTACCATATTCCTTATTGATTACATTCATGCTCCCTTATTCCATATAGAATGCTGGATATACTTCATTAATCAAAAAATCTTTTAAACCCCAACAATGATGGAATATACAAATCATTAATCAGTTCCAAGGTAGTCAAGAATATCCAATATAATTTATCCAAAACAATCACATATTATTCCAAAATCACTACCTCAGTATCAGAACTATATTATGATTTATCATTCTCTCAACCATATATTTTCCAAAAATTTATCCTGCTATTGAGTCACTTTTCTTTGTTCCACACAATCTCAAGTCCTTAATGAAATAGTACTGCAGTACAATCCTTATATACTCCATAATTATTATAACAAGTACATTGTTGATACAACACTCAATTGACATAATCAACATAAGAACTCTAATCATTCCTCTTCATCTGTGGTAGTATCATAACTTGATTATTATCCAATAACATCATTTGCGGCATAGTCTGATGACTGGGACATAGGTTCGCGTAGTGTCCAAACTCCTTGCAAATGAAGCATTGTACATTTAAAACCATTTTCTTACCCTTGCAGTCACGTACTTTGTGCCCTTTTCCTCCACACTTATAACAAACTCCCATTCCTCTCAGGCAAGTTCCAGGGTGTTTCTTTCCACAGTTACCACATATGGGGAAATTCTTCTTTTCCCTCTTCCCTTTATCCATCTTTCTCTCTTCCATCCTTTTCTTCTCTTGCTTCCCTTCAAAGCCATAGGACTTAGTAAACTCTTTACTTATCTTATCAACACATGATATTATTTCTTCATATGATGATAATACATGGGAGACTATTTCTCTTATAAATTCTAGCTTAAGACCATGGAAGATATGATTCTTCCTTCTCTTTGGATCATGTGCATTTCTGGAGTTCTCATTCCTTCTACTGGGCGCCATTTCTAAACAATGACATACACTAGATCAGTTTATGAATCAAAATACATAATCCCATACTTATAAAACAGTTAACATAAGTTGAACTATTTATGGATATAATCCATAATCATAAGAATGTTTTCTTTGAGGAAGTATATACTCATAATCCCTTCAAAATGATTTGTAAAGAAAATGAGAGCTATCCTAAGCATATCCCCCGGGAGTGTCGTAACCAAGAGTGCAGCAAGGCCCGTTGTCGTGCACCAGTTCCTGTTCGAGTCTAGCTCAAAGCGGTGTTTTCGGGTTTTACCCCTAGGTACATCTGTGCCAAAGCCGCCTCTACCTGCTCGTATCCAGATAGGGATGTATTGCTCGGAAAACTCACAAAATCTCTACAATACCAAAATTCTAGGAAGTTCTTCTATACTAATCCTCAAAGTTCATCTTAGGTCTACGTGCTCTAATCAGAGTTTATCGAAATCTAGCTTCCAAGGTTTGTAATAAACTTCCTCTGATACCAACTGTAACGCCCCGACCCCAGCTACCCAGAGTCGGTGCATTACTTCGTAACATTGGCATGATCACAAGAAAGATCAAATCCCGAAAGACCGATTGGTTTAGTAGCCTTGGAAACACTAGATATAATCATAAAGTTTTACATTACATTTAAAAGTGAAAAACTACTACAACAACAAAGTCTTCATATCCACACTATTAACCCCTCATAATATCCCTGCAAGTCATTCATAATTTACTTCTTCACTACCTGGGAAAAAGAAAACATAGAAAAGGGGTGAGCTCAAATGCCCAGTAAGGATAACAATATAGCGGAACATTCAAAATAAGCATAAACATTTAAGGCAATGAATTACTAAAACAAAAGCCTTTTAAAATTGAACTTCAACATAGTATGGAAAAAGTAAAATGAAATAATGCCATTTACTTGTTCACATGGATATTCTACTAATCGAATAATCACATGCAATATCAATAACCCCTTTCATAATTATGGAATGCATAATGTCAAACGTTAATTTCATTGTCTAGGCCTCATCCCAAGACCTAGGGGTTACTTATAACCGGAACCCAACCCGGAGTGCCTCTAATAACCGGACACCAACCCGGAGTGCCTCTAATAACCGGAGACCAACCCGGAGTGCCTCTAATAACCGGACACCAACCCGGAGTACCTCTAATAACCGGAGACCAAACCGGAGGGCTTACTTTTACCAGTCCCTAACCTAGAGGGCTTACTTTAACCAGTCCCCAACCTGGAGGGCTTACTTTTACCGGTCCCCAACCCGGAACATACTTGTTTAGCACATTCATCTGAAGAAAAGTTTGAAATATAACATAAACATTTGGGTTAAAACTAGCATACGAAATGTCAATAGTTTCACCATAAACTATGAATGGTATAAAATAGCACATCCACATTCAAACATATCACAAAACCTTCAATAAAATATATAAGTTTTGTATTATAATAAATCAACTTCAAATAATCTTAAAATCCATCAAAGGATGTTGACATAGATGAAATCAAAATTCTTTTAAAAGAAGTATCTCCTTTTATTTTGAAAACATTTAAGATCCATATAAAATAAAACATTTTCTTTGAAAATATTCTTATAAGCTTGTAAGGAAAGCTTCGACGATTTTATAACGGCGGAAAGTAACCGCACCCGCCGTATAAGTTAAAAAAAACATTCTTACCTCAATTCTGTCGAAAAGGTTAAAAAGGACCTTGTTTTGAAAACGACGGAAAGATTCCTTTATAAACCTCTTATAAAAAGTCAAACAAGGGTATAAATGACTTTAACCCATATTCTTGTAAATAGTAAAAATGTTTTGAAATACATTTTTAAGAAACATGGATGTGGATGATAAAGAGATCCCAGTAGATTATTACGTATAAACAACCTCGGATAATGAAGAGATTGTGAAATAACCCTTACCTTGTACTTTTCCTTGGTTGGGGTAGGTTAACCTCCTGTATAATGGTGAAATAATTGTTATTAAATTATACAAGAATCATATGCATTCATATGATATCATATATGATCTTTTAACATTGTTTTGTTAATAATATCTTAGTATTATCGTTGTTTCGGGTGTTAACTTGCTCGTTTTCGTTTATATGTTTTGTTAGGTAAGACATGTTTGTAAAGGATAGGTTGTATATTATTCAAATCCAGAATGATATCAATTCCTTAAACATCATTTTTAAATCATCAAATGATAATTATACTTGAATGGATACGATGGAGAATGAATCTCATCGCGTTCGTGGAGACGGTAGTCCGTACGTACGCACGCGCGACAATATCATTTTTTTGATATTAAAATAATATATAAATGGATGGTATATCATATATACAGAATCATTAACATGTTATATTTATTATTTACATGAGTTACACATCATTATTATACCCATCCAAATAATATTATATTGAATAACAATTACACCACGACGTGGAGACGGTAAGCCGTACGTACGCACGTATGGTGACATGTTATTCAAAGGGTGGATAGAATACTGAATATGGTTGTACCATATTTATAATAACATCACAGTATATGTGAGATACTGGAGTTATTATTTTAGAAAGGTAAGAACAAAGGAAGAAGAAGTGGAAGAAGAAATGAACTTAGAAAAGGGTGGTGAAATCATTACCTCTTCTTCGGGTTCTTCCTTTTTGTTTGATCAAAAGGGCTCCTTAGGTTGGCTTTCTGATCAAACTAAGGCCTCTAGGTTGTATTGAGGGATGTTGGGAGAGTATTTGGGAAGAGTTTGGCTGAACCAAAAGGCTTTGAAGGTGTGAAGAAATGAGAAGGAGGAGTGCCCTTTTATAAGAGGGGTGAGGGGCACCTTTGGAAAAGCTAGAAATATTAATTTATAATAAATTCATATTCGGTTTCTAATGGCTCCAAAGTTGATTATTCAAAGGTTAAGGTGGGGATAGGTCGAAAACCACTCAACCAATAGAATTTAGACAGGTTTGGGTACTTATATTAACCTTATCTTTAAGTATTAACTCTAAGTTAATTAGTTTCACTTTTACAACGTCTCTTTGTATTTTTATATAATATGGTTAATAAACTTACTATATACATCCAAGCGACCCCCAAGTTGTCCATTAATGATTAAACTATCATAATATAAGTCTCTTGGCCGAACCTTAGATTTTTAGGAATTTAATATCAATTAATAATATAATATTTGTTTTAAGAACCCTTTTATGTCAATTTTGACACTATTCAATAGGTGATTTTTGTGAAACTCATAACAGATTGATTACTTCGAACAAAGTCCATTAAATCAATCCTAATATATCATATTAGCCTAGAAAATTAGTTTAATTCATTAAAAGTTTCATATTATATTTATTTGGGTATTTATAATATCAATTATTTTAATTCTTTACTATTATAGTAATTACTGCATCATCATTGTGTCATAAATAAAATAAATTATTTAATGTCTAAAAATTATAAATAAAATATCATTATGTAGGAAATCGTTTTTTCTTTCTAATGAATATTTATAATCTAAAATCCAACATATATAACCCTATGTAACAATTGTTGTTCTAAAAGATATATGCTTGTGTCATTTTTGTATTCATTTTAACTAAATTAAAATAAAGTGTCATTATCACTTACAAGTGGATCCATGGGGTCCCAAAATAGACCCAAAGATTCCCATGGTCGACCATGTATCAACCAATAGGGTTAAGACACGTTTTAGGGTAATTTAGTATTATTATAATATTATTTTTTAACCCTTATTTACCGGATTTACCCTTAACCATGGTAAATAAAATATTTACCACAGTAATTATTCAAAATGTCTAAAAATAAAAGTTACCTATTTACACAATTTGGACATCCTGATTCCAAATATGGAATCCATTTTTCTAAATTCAAAACACAGAAGTGGCAGAAATTAATTTAAAATTAATTCCCGTTGTCAAAACAAAAAGCATGTTTTTTAAGAGATAATAACTATCAAAAGATTGACACTTGTTTATGTTCGGTTTAATTGTAAAATTATGTCCAATGACCAACATTATATTAAATGGTAAAAATATATTCTAAATATACTCTAAAACCACTCAAATTCATAATTTATCACTATTAATTATTTTGATTAAAAAAGTTGTTTTTAATTAAAATTTAGTAATTTTCACTATTCATCAAAATATTAAAGTTATCCGAAAAGTACCAAAATTTCACCTTAGGCTAAATTCGATATTCCGAATCCAAAAATGAAGTCCATTTTGAAATATAAAGTATATATAATTTCGAAAAGTAGGTATTACTATTTATAACGGCTAGTTTGATTGGTTGTGGTGTGTGTTAAAACTCAATGTTGCGTACAACACACGCTACTGTATTATTCAAAGAAAGCGTACCGTGGAAGCTTGGGATGTTTCATTTTAAATTTTTGATGTCCCCATTTAGTCAAAAAGTTTAAAATATTGTATTTAAAAAGGGTTCACTATTAAAAGTTGATAAAAGTGCAATACTGAAAATGAATTTGTTCTTGCATTATATCTAAGAAACTCATAATATGGATTCTAAAATTATAAGGATTATATAAAGTTTAAAATTTAGATAATACTATTCATAACCTCTTTTGAATGGCTTTTTTTTAAGTCATGATGTGATTGAACTCGGTGTTGCGTGTAGTGCAAGTTATTGAATTATTTTGAAGAAATAACACACTATGAAATCTTGGAGTGTTACAATTAGCATGTTGTTTTCATGGTATTTTAATGTTTATTTCATTTCAATGTTTCTGTAAAAATTGGTTTTTGTTTAATTTATAATGTAAATGAATTTTAAGTTCCAATTTTTGGTGAAACTGGTGGTTTTTCATAAAAATATTTTATTGGTTCATTTTGGGCTGACCTATAATTACTTAGTTGATTATATTGAACTTAATTAGAACTGAAATTAATTTTTTGAATGCTTATTCTTTTTGGTTGTTTCTGCAAAATTTTGTTTAAATGGTGTTTGTGAAGCAAATGTGCTTATAGTGCCATGTTTGTGTGAAAATTGCGGTTTTTAGAAGATATATCTTCTTGGTTTACATTGGGATACCCCATAACTAAACTATTGGTTTCATTAAAGGATATGGAACTGAAATTTTGTTTTTATGACTTAAAAGTGTTCACATAGTGTGCAAAGTTGATATTTTAAAGGGATTTGGGTGCAAAACAATGTAATATTTTGAGAGGTTGTTTTTTTGAAAATCAAAATATTTTGTTTTGTGTATTAAATGGTATAAAATGTGTGTATCTAAAATACTGTTTTTTTGTGACCAGTTGTGATATTTTATATAAAAAATTATTTGTTTTGTTTTCTGAAATCTTTTGAGCACAAAAGGGGAATCCCAGGTACTTAGGTGGGCAGATATTTACTAGTATGGCTAGTGGACCGGATGGGTTGTGTCCCTATTTCACTGAGCAAATGTATAAAAAAAACTCTAAATAAACAATGTGGATGATATTTGGGGACCACTAGGTTATGGGTATATTCCCTACTAGTGGCTCATGCACGATAAAGGATTGTGACTTGTATACTTTACACCGAGGTACGAGGTACATTGGGCCCGAGACTATCTAGTTTCCTAGGGGTGTTCCTGGTTTTGGTGCTCATTGGATTTGTGGTATCTACCCTTGTATTGGGGTTTTTTGGGTAGTACATTATAGTAGCCCACATTTCTATTAAAATGTTTGAACATTCTGAAAATATTAGCTTAATAACTATTTTCAATTGAAAGTTTCATTTCTTAGAATTTATCACGACTTTTCTTTGCATATTAAAACTGCTTGCTTTTTCACATCATATAGCTTTATATTTGCAATAGTTGGGTGGTATACTATTGGGCTTAGGCTCAAACCCTACTTACACCCCTTGGGTGTAAGTATACTTGGTTATGTTTGACTCAGGTAAAGGAATGGCAAAGGGTGAGGGCAATTCAGGGTGTTAGTCCCCATCCATGGGACGAAGTTGTTGAGACGGCTTGGGGGTGATGACCTCTTGTCATGTGGAGTCCATGGGGATGTTTTGATGCTGTTTCACTATGTCTTTGTACCTTTTGTACTTCATTTTAACATATGTATTCAATTTTGGATTTTTGTATAAACCATGCTGGTATGAATTTTTCAAAATCATTTTATCAAATATTTTTGATGTTTTATGTATACATATTTGGGTAAATCAGTCCCAAACCAAGATAAATGATACCCAAACACTTGTGCTAGCCCGGGGCGATAGGGAACACTCTTCGGGACATTCCATGGGCTGGGTTTGGTGTTGATAATGGTGGCGACCAGATTCGATTCGTGACAATTATGCTCACTTTGATCGGATACCGGACCATAGTGTTGAGCACGACATATCCCATCATTGGATACCCAAAATAATTACACTCATCCGAATGGTGGGGATGATTCTTCTCTCCATTTATAGAGACTATAGTATGTTTATTGGAATGTCACTAATGAGATATCTTTAAAAGATAACTATGGTTCAAACCCTTTGGGATTATCCATGTTCTCAATTTCATGAAACCCTGTAGAGCGAGACCTAGGGAAATGACATTGGACTGGATATTCAAGGAATTAGAAGAAAGACATCTAGCTTAGTGACCAATAATCGAATATCCCTGTGACAACTGGGCCCCAATGACAGCACAACCACCCCGCCTTAACATGGTCATCGGGTCCTGGGCCACCAGTTTCCACCAGTTGCCCCACAGACATGTGGGGCCCACCCCAGGGTCCACCCACATGCCTGAACGGGTCATCTGACCAATGATAGTCCTCATAGGCTAACACATGTCCTTTCCAGTGTGTTTTGTGTTCACACACTAACTCCCTGGGAAACATCCCAGATGGTCACCCATCCTGATCACTACTCCAGGCCAAGCACGCTTAACTATGGAGTTCTAATCAGGTAGGCTCCCGAAAAGGAAGGTGCACCTTGTTGACATGAGTCATATCATTTAGTCATTTAATCCTGTATCATTTGGGGATGTTACAATCACCCCCCCCCCCTTTAGAGCACAACGCCCTCATTGTGGGCCCTATATCTCAACCCAGGCAGTACACCACACACTTAAGGCCGAGTTCCTCATCTGATACCAAATGTGAAAATTGGGCCCTAGTGACAGCACAACCACCCCGCCTTAACATGGGGCATATCATTTAGTCATTTAACCCTTTATCATTTGGGGATGTTACAATCACCCCCCTTTAGTGCACAATGCCATCGTCGTGGGCCCTTTATCTCAACCCAAGTAGTACACCGCACACTTAAGGCTGGGTTCCTCCTCTGAAACCAAATGTGACAATTGGGCCCCAGTGATAGCACAACCACCCCGCCATAACATGGTCATCGGGTCCTGGCCCACTAGGTACCACCAGTTTCCCCACAGACAGGTGGGGCCCACCCCAGGGTCCACCCACATGCCTGAACGGCTCATCAGACCAATGATAGTCCCCACAGGGCAACACATGTCCTTTCCAGTGTGTTTTGTCCTCACTCACACACACCCTATGAAACATCCGAGAAGTTCACCCATCCTGACCACTACTCCAGGCCAAGCACGCTTAATTGTGGAGTTCTAATCAGGTAGGCTACCGAAAGGGAAGGTGCACCTTGTTTACATGAGTTATACCATTTAGTAATTTAACCCTTTATCATTTGGGGATTTTAAAATCCTGATTTACATCCCTGGAATACTTCATTACAATGATTGGAAGGGAGTATGGGTGAACCCTGGTGTATAATGTGTATCCCCTTGTGATGACATAGCATGCTCAGAGATATTTTAGGGATTAGATGAAGTATATTTTTTAAGGATTACAGAAACATAGACCGGATTAATGATACACAACATGAATGTCATGACATAGGACTTAATGCCATAACATGAGATGACTAGGTGATATGGAATAATGAACTAAGGACCGTCTACAGATTAGTATTATGTTATTTCTTCCACCTTACACATGAATATTATTATTTATGTATATATTTATTGGTATGGTACTATACTTGTATATGCATATAGATATGAAAATAGATGGTGGCACATTCCCAATTGACCAGGATTATGAAAATGGGGTTCGATAGTAGTTTCTCATCTATGGACATAGTTATCTTTTTAGTTATTCATCGACTAAGGTGAGAAAATTACTTTTTAATGCACTTATTATTATGTATTCATATGTTCATCATTGGGGTGGAAAACTATGATTATTTCTCACACCATAAAATGAACCTTAGTGTATGCGTAGACCTTATGTCTACATTTATAGTTGAGAATAGTTTCATGGTGAATGCGTTTGAGGACTATAGTTTCCCATTCAAGAATCACTGCTAAATTGGGTTCTTCTATTCGGGATGGTTTAGTTCAATAGTGTTTGGAGACTCGGTTTATTGTTTTCCTCAAATTTTTTAGTGGACCCCTGTAATTTTAATCAATTTTCCATTTTAATCATGTATCTGTATGGTTAACCAATTAGGTGACCGGTGTTGTACATATTACATAATTGTTTCAGATTATATATCATTTTACATTATAATTGCAACATGATCTATTTCAGTTAATTTCTTGCTTCTAAACTATTTTTTAACTACTATGTGTGATATGAAGCTATTTAGGTTGTTTTATTACTCTTATATGGGGGAAGATTCTCCCCTATATCAAACCTCACAATCGCATTTCTAGTATACTACCTATAGTATAAGGGTAGGTGTTCTTGAGGCCTCACAACCAACCAACTCAGGGTAGTGTTTTATTGGAAAGCATTTCAGGATGATACATGTAAAAAATTATACAAGGTTGCCAATTCCAAAGATATACTTGGTTAAAATAATAATAAAACACACAGAGTAAGAGAAAGGATGATGTCAATATATACCCATTGGAGTAATAATAACGAAATTTTCCCATTGATGAATATAAATAACATAAAATATCATTGAAAACATTATTGAAAAAAATATTAATTTTATATTGAAATCAATTTAGAAAATAATGTTATTTAGAATATGATTTAAAACCATTTTCACTAATAGTAACTGAATAAACATGAAAATTATGCATCAAATAAATAATGGTGTGTGATTTTTTACATTCCATAAATGTTATAAATTAATTTCTTTAGACTGTAAAATGGTTATAAAGTTCTTTGTTTGGAAGATGATTGAAAGGTCCCTTTCATATTTTTTATAAAACCAAAATAGGTTATATTTTGAAAATTAAATAATTATTTCCATTATATAATTTTTTAAAATATCTATTAATAAATCATTTTTTTAGTTGAAAATTTTTTTGAAATTTTTTTTAATAATCAATATTTAGAAAGTATACAGATTTCTAACAAAAGTGAGAAATGAATTCATATTTTTTAAAAAAATATTATACAGAATATTGTATGTACCATAGTGTGAAAAAATGGTACCATTACATGAAAATAACATTTATTACTAGGGTATTATAATTTTATTCTTTTATTAGACTGTGATCTAATAATTCCCTTCAACGTAATTTCAATTATAAACTATCTCGATTAAAATGAGAATGTGTGGGAAAACCATACAAGGATCATAAAATTGATGTGAGAAATAAAAAATGAATAAATTTTTTATCAAATGAAAAAAACAAAAATATTTTAATTACCAAAATAATATGATAAAGAGTAATTATACAAATAATCTTATAGTAATAATAAAAAATTAGGATATAATATTACACAATGAAAATAAATTAATATATAAAAGTATTAAGTATTTTGTAACATTCAATTAAAATAAAAATTGATGAAATAATAATAAATTGAAATAAAAATAACATTAATAAAAAATTAAATAAGACATTACAAATTATAGGGTAATTATATACATCACAAAAAGAAAATTTTGTGCATAAAATTTAAATATGGAATAATGAAATTATGTTGTGATGAAATCCATTACCTTTTGATTTCTTTTAGTTTAATGCCTTTAAAACTCCTATATATTGGTATTAATAATGTTATTAAATTATTAATAAACCATAATAATAGTTATTATATAATACATATTACCCAATTATAATATCTTATGTCTTTTTTTCTAATATTCCTTCATTATTTTCATTGTTTCTTGTTTTAATTTTTTTTCCATTTTTTCTTTGTCTTCTAGGACCCCATTATTGGGAATATTATATAGTTCAAAAATAAATTGTATAATAATAATTATATAAATATTATATATACTAAATAAATTTTTTTATAGATTAATCCATAAATTTTAGTTATGGAAAATGAAATACACAGTTCACAAAGACGGTATGCAGTTGGTAAATGGGAACCCTATTTCCATTTATTTATTGTATTTAAGGAAATAAATATAAATTATACATATATATATATATTATCATTAATGTATTATTTTTTGTACATATCTATCAAATATATTTTTTAAAACCATCCTTAATACTTTCCATGTATTGCATGAATGAATTACATCATTTCATGAGGTTGTATTCCCCCAAACACAGGAATGATGTTATTGTATCGCCACAGAATGGAATGCATAAAGTTATGCTTGATATAATAATTTCATAAGTATAATAATAACATAATTATCATATTTAAATATTTTTCCATCACTATGTCCAATATTGAATGTGATCTTGGGAAAATGAACGACATCAGTTTGCAAAGTGGTAATCTATTTTATACAAGAGTTATGATTTCATAACCCATTTGATGGATGTGTGTGTGGGTTTAGATCATATAATTAACATATAAAAATTTAATTTTATGTAATTTACTAATTTTTTTCATATGAATGGTATAATTTCAATTGGGGATGTAGGGAAGGAAATAAAACAAATATTCTTTTAGAATAAATTTACCTCTTCTTTAGTTATTATCCTTATACTCGCACTAAAAACATTAATGGTTTTATTTATTTCCAAAATGAATCATCTACGATGAGGGTAGTTAATTTGGACAATAATTTGGGAACATATTTTCTAGACTAAAGTCATTTGTATGTTTGAAGATGTGGGGGGAGGGGGATACCATTTATATGTGGGGGAGAAGTCACACATGGTTTTTTTAAAGGATCGATTGTACACATGTTTTCACATCTAAAATTGTTCAAACAATTTCAATTTTAGAACCATATATAGGTAAGGATTGAAATATGGCCATAAAAGTTTATTTGGACAAATGTATGTGTTGTTTTTACACATGTATTTTTAGTTTAACACCTGATTAAATTCATTATTACCTTATTCGCGATAAATAATTTTTGATATTTTCATTCTTCATTTTAGTAAAAAATTAATTTTATTAAATTGGAACATATAAATTATGATTATTTAAAATATATAATATTTTTTCTAAATTCAATAAACCTAATTGGAAATAAGTATTTTAAAATTATTCCCACTAACGTGACAATAAAGAGAGTTTTTAATGTGAATTCAAAAGAGTACAATGTTTTTGTGTCTAATTTAAATATGAAATAGATTAAAATAAAGTAAAATATTTTAATATATATTTAATTTTAATATTTTATCATTAAACCCATTTTTAAAAATAATTTAATGTCGTAAATTATTTATATGAAAACACAGTTTTTAATTAAAATCCCTTTTTCACAATTCATCAAAAAGTGAAACAGTAATGAAAAATAACAAACATTGAACCTAATATAATTTTGGTATTATTATCTGATAAATTATTACTATTTTTTCAAAAAAAAATCTAAAATTATTAAAAATGAATTTTATATTGTGTTCTTAAAGTACGACTAATACCCTAAGAAAACATTCATTTTCATAAAATATTTCACTTTATTTTAAATTTATATTATTTCATTATCAATAAATATATTGCTAATAAAAATGTTCAATATATATATATATATTACTATTTATTTTAATCTTTTCAATACCCTCTAATTAATTTTTTTGGTTATAAATTTTACATTGTTGACAGTTAAAACATGATCTTTTGTGTAACATAAGCTAACAAAGATAATCATTGTTGTGTGTAACAAATGCTAAATTAGCGTTTTATGTAATGAAATAAAATTAATATATTTAATTTAAATATATATATAAATATAACATAATGACAATGGGTGTTATATTCCCTTCTATGCTTGTTGTTGTGTGTCATACTAGCTATCAAATAGAAGGTCTTTATTTTAGAATTCTACTATGTTATAAGGAAATTGTTATTATACCATTGTATATTGATAATAATATCTTAAATATACTATTAATATTATAAAGACACATAAATATACCATCCATGTGGTGTAGTAATAAAAAATTAATCACATCATTTCGTGAGTCAGTAGATCATCATACACACGAACAAAATTATTTTGATATTCATCCCTATAATGTTCCTCACCTGGATCTTGAGCGGGTGGGGGTGAAGATGCATATCACTGGAATTTGACACCATGCATGATATTCTCGATAAGAATATAGTACATGATATGATTCACTGACTATGGTTCACGAAAATCTTCCTCCTAGGCCTTATCCACATGTCCTATCAGAGGAATGATTCTACATAACATCGTACAACAATATTGATTAAATTAGAAGAATTCTTAGATAAAAACCACAAATAAGATCAATAGGGAAGTTAATATCATCAAATATACATATATCAATATTTGGATTTTATCCTATCCAAATCAAATTGAGGAACATTCTTGAAATATTTCTCATGTTTCCCTTACCAAACCTCATATGGTAACATTAGTGTCACTATGCTGACTATTGTCTATAAAATAACTCATAAATAACTCTAAAGTCCAAATAAGATATATCAATTTGTACTAAAATTAGGAAAATATGTTCAACATGCCCCTCTAATATAAATTTTTCAGGAATCTTCCATGATACCCTTGTACTATAATTCTCATGATGAACTTGACATAGCCTAAGGGGAATTACTTTTACCCATTAGTTAGATTCTAGCACCTTTCATCGTATAAGATAAATAAAGAAATGTTTTTCCACATGAATACAAATGATAAAAATTAAAATCAGAATGCTCAACAATCCAAAAGGTGATATTAATTTAAAAAAATGTCCTATCAGAACCCAAAATAGTACATCACCTATGTAAAAAAAAGATAATATATAATCATCATACCAATGAAAACATCAATCTAGGGACCAATGTTCATGAACATCCACCTCTTCTATGAGGTTCATTACCTTTTCTTTAACCTAGTAGAAGGAAATAAAAAATTACACAAAGCCTAATGTATGTAGTGAGATCAAAATTCCCATATAGTATCACCTATGGTTAAACATAAATATTCTATTATAATAATCTCAAAAATATTTTAAATTTTGTTGTGATGAATAAAATTTTGAACATTGTTTAATAATCAATTTATATAAAATAGTTTATATAAATCACTAGGCATCAAAAAACTATCATATATCTATGTAATTAGTAATAAAACTATCTCAAAAAGAACCATTCTCAACATACTTGATATACCATAGTTTTTAGTTATAGGATCCTCACACTATAATATCATCGTCCATTGAAATATGTGTAAACTTGTCCCTCGGGCTTAGGAAAAATAAGACTCATCAACATCCCATCATGGGTAATATCTACCTAACAATGTTCAATTTAGTGGTTTCATTTTCAATCCATTTCTTGGGAATAATAATCCTAGTTTTCTTGTTAGAAATAGCTCACTAACTACCCAATATTTAATGTTCTTAATCCAGAAATATAGAAAGGTTGAAATCATTTCATTTTAATTCAATCCTCATTCATAGTTCAAATGTAAAATTACCCTTTTCAAAATGCCAAGACACATTGAAAATTTAAACATTGATTTTTCATAAATTCCTGATTTTTTAATACCAAATTGATAATCGTTTTTCAAAAATTAAATATAATCCATTTTCTAAAAACAATTATCAAATTAATTCATTAATTCCCCCAATTTCTAATATAAGATCCAAATTCAATTTACAATGGAACAGTTGGTTTCCCCAAAATTATATGTCAATTAAAATTAGGATTCCCATTCATCAATAATATGGTTTTCATAAATCTACTTATGAATTATAAATAAAATCAATGAAATGAATGTTTAATTTTTTGAGAAAACTCATAAAGAAACACATACAATCATCACAAAGATCACAACACCCATAATAGGACTATCTAAAAAATAATTAAGGAATAATGGATTTAATAACACAACCTAGAATGAATATACAATAACATAGAGATTAAATAAATCAATCCCAACAAGATCAACCAAACTATATAGATGAACTTAAGAGAGAATGGATGTGAAAAAAGACTACATACATGAAGAGATGTGCTATGACCATCAGGTTGATCAATCCCGAATTTACGATCCATAGGTATTGGGGAACTCCACAATCACCTAGGGATAGATATAGGATGAGAGGGAATGGATTTTGGTTAAAAAGAAATAACTTAACCTATATATTTTAAAAAGATGGGCTATGGAATTACATGAGGTGTATTCTATTAATATCATTTAAAAGAGTAAAGTGAAATGATATCGAATAATTTATTTCCATTTTTGTGAAACCCCAATTTGAACATTCAACATCTTGAAAAAAAATTACAAAAAATCCTGTATGTAAAATAATCAATGATCAATCACATTACATGATGTGTAAATTCCCAGTAGAGAGTGATTCCCATAGTTTTCCTAAAAAAATCCCCAATAGAAATGAAATAAAGCTAAAATGATGACAAGGAATAAAATAGAAGGTAAGAAGGTGTTATATTTTTTGTAATTATTATCACACTCATAAATAAGTTCAATATTATAGATCCCTTAAAAATCTAGATAATATGATGAAATCATGCTCACTAGATTATCATGTATGTTAAGATCCATACATTACCCTAGTGGTGTTCCTATATAATAATTGCTTTTATTCAAGTGTTAAAAAAAAATTATGAGCCTTTATATGGTATGTTGTGTAATTCTTGAACATGGTGGTATGTAGTTGGAGAGTGGATGAAAATGTGACATAATATTATGGAAGTCATGATAGAGAAGGTTTAAACAGTTCATTATTATATGAAATTTTTAGAATGTTAACCAAAATGCTTCAAAAAAATCATCGTTAAGATATTGGCTTTGAGATCATAGAAAAAGTGTTATATTTAATATCACAGTGTATGAAGTTCAAATGGGGTTTTCAGAAGGTAAAAATTACACCTTACTAAATATTTCCCATTTAAATCATTGATTTCATTATATTTTGGGAATATCAACAAGTACTCCCATGGAACCTATCTCATATAAATGATATGTTTCTTTTATCCCATTTAAGGTAATACATATAAACCCTCTCACTTGTATAGAATTCTGATGTGGTACTATTGGAGAATTATCTATCACACGAAGAGTATCCAGTGATGTTCAAATATTATATTTTACATTTTATTCAAAATTAGAAAAATACCCAAGTCAAAATCCAATGGAAAAACCACAAGATTTTGGAGCATTATAGGAAGCTAAAAAATCGGCAAACATTGGTACCCTCAATTGTTTAATTGTTCAAAATGATAATTTGTGGGTGAAATTTTTGAAAGGTAAAAATTTAATATCCCTTAATTTTATAAATAATAATATATTCAAACTAGATAAATTCATTATTGATTAATTTTTATTTATAAAACATAGTCACTATGTTTTATTCATTATTTTGCGAAAATAATAATATAAATCCACAATTTATATATTTGGATTAAAAAAATACTATGCACCATAACTGTTTCTAATATTTCCACTCTACATTGATTGTTATTAATGGTATGTATTATGGTTTACAATAATATATAATTAAAATCAGAGGGAAATGAAATGAACTAGACCAGTATAATCATACCCAATTAAGCCCATTAACGGATTCTCATGATGTAGTTAGCATCCCAAATATTTTACATTCCCAATACCAAGTAGTGATTTACCTATTATATCACGTGAACACCTAAATTTTACCGAAATTCAAGCTAATATAGATCATCTTGTAAATAATGCTCATAAAACTACAATAAAAAACTAGGACCAACACATATGTTACACTTAAGGTATACAATAGTTTAATAAGTGGTTGTGTATATATACCTAATAAATATAGACTATTTTATATTCTTTTTTATAATAAAATAATTATTTTATTGTTCACATTTAAAATTTACAATATATATACATGATATATTGGAAATATTATTTAGATACAAAGAAAACAAAAATTGAATTTTTCAATAATATATTGTTCTAATTGATTAAAGCATTTTGATAAATCAGATTTTTCAATGAATGTTATACTCCTATAATTGTTTTATTAAATGAAATTTATATAAATATAAATTATTAAATAATTCATTGAGGACGGATTTATTTTCTATAATAGTTAGAATATTGATTCTGTAGTATAAACTATAATTTTCAAATTAATAAAAAATTAATATAAATGTGATATTCATATATTTTATAAAAATATATGTGTTAAATAAATATCATTATTTAAATCATAGTGTAGATATTATACAATTGTTAATTTTTAATAAATTTCTAATCAATTATTTTTTGTTAAAAGTAAAATTTGGTATAAATATATAATAAGTATTATGAAATCATAATGTTATAAAATTTATATAACAAATAATTTAAATTTCATAAAATACAAAAAAAAGGGGTTCACCCTATAATAATGTGTTTTTTATTTTATTTTATTAATTTTACCAATATATAATGAATCCTCCAAAACATATTTTATAACTAAATTTATAAAAAATCATTATGAATGTGACTCACATCAATTCTCTAAAATGATATTATTCTATTATTTTTTTTACTAACCTAATAAAAATTTTCATCAACTCCTACTTGTTAAAAATATGGTAATAATTTTGGTTTTGATTACTTTATTTAATAGATTCCAAAACCTATGATTAGAAATTAATAAATAATGTCCTTATCCTTTATTTTAAATACCCCCAATCTCCCATTACTCATCAACTAAAACACATTAATCATGATGTTCCTATCCCTCCTCCTCTAAAAAACCATCCCAATTTGTTTACAATAATTGTACAATCTCCCTCAATTAATTTTGAATGAACCTCTCATATAGGGGATTTTATTCCACATCATCTTTATTTTAGTACTTTATTTGTATTATGTCATTGGATTTCCAATTTTTCCTGTTGACATCTATAATTAAACACACTTTTACTATTTAAATGATTTCCATATAGATATATATCACCTTTCACTCTTATTAATCATTTCGGTGATATTTTATAAACAACCATTTTTTAAACATAATTATTATATGATATTACATGGTAAACATTTGTGTTCTGAATTCCCATCCTGGTTTCCATTCAAGGGTATTAAACTAATTTAAAAAATCCTTAATGTTTTATTGAATTACATGTATGAAACCCAAATTCAATAATCATGTGTTTTAATGTCATTAAAGACATTATTTTATTATATAATCTATATGGAAGAAAAATTTATGTACATGATATTATTATGATAGGTGGGACCATAATTATATTTCCCCATTATGTACTAGGAAATGTTTTTCTCTCATGAGACACCATGTATAGTGAATGAATGGTTATCTGAGAACATTTTCTCTTGATGTCTTTGTTTCTAGTATTTATTTACTCTTATGATTTCATATTTTTTGTTGTTTTTACATTCCTCTAATCCCTTGATTGGATCATCATATGTCCTGATTAAATATTCATTATCACCTCTCTATGTCACCATATTATATTATTTTAATCACATGTTTTAAATTACTTAATGTTATTCTTCTATTATTTCCTAATTGAGATTTATATCACTTCCCTAACATACGTATGTCCCCATGTTTTCCTGTGAAGTATTTTATGATCAATTTAATTAATATGCATGTTATGGAGTTTGAAATAAAATTTATTATATCCCATTCTGATGTTATTGTGTTCTATAACTAATTACCCAAGTCACTGGTCCTTTCAATCCATTGGGATTGTCTTCTGTGTATCTTTATATAATAAATTAGGTAATAAAAAGTATAATATATATAGTTTTACATAATTTTGATCAACTTTAATGAATTTTTCTTTTTATATATATTATTTTTTATGTAAATGGTTATAAATAGTGAATTTGAGGTAGTGAATATCAATTTGATTCATAAAATTGTTTTTTATTGTTAAATATTATTTTTTGTTATTTTCTAAATACATAACATTTATTTGTAATGTCGATATTAAGAGATATATTTAAAAATGTATATTAATTAAATTATTTTTCAGTTCATGTCATGTATTTCACATGGGAATTATTTATTTTATAATAATTCATAATTTAAATATTGTTGGAAAATTTTATTATATTATATTATTCTTGAAATGATATATCTATTTTTATGTATGTTTTATATAGGGTCGTTTAAATAGAACATTGATATTAACTGTTGTTTGTATAATACTAGTTAATATGAGATAATATTATAAATTTCATAGGTTTAATATTTATGTACTATTTGTTTTATAACTAATGACGTAGATTTTATCCTAGTTTATGGATTTGGAAATAAATTTTATTTCGATTATACCTTAATGTGAGGTAATCAATTTATAATATCTAGAATTCCCACGAAAATTATGAAATGATTATATTTATGATATCTCAAATAAAAGGGGTCTAAATGGATTAGAGAACCTTTTGTTTATAAGAATGAGATATAATATTTATTAGTCCATTCATGTTACACTTTTATTTTTCCGTGATTATTTTTTTAAGATTAAATCTAGTGAAAAAATTCTATTTTTTTTATTTACACGAATTTCATTTTTTGATGGAATGGGTGCCGCAATATATATAATTTTATAATAATGTAGTTTTATAACAACCTATTAGATAATTTCAGTATAAAGTGAAAAATATAATTTGTTATACATAATCACCCAATACTTGTGAACATTGATTAATCTGTACATGTTTTTGGTTATAATATGTTTTGTATGAAAGTATATGGGATGGCACTTAGAGACAGATATATATTTTATACACAAAATGATCATGGTGATAAGTTTCATGGTGGATAAGGTAAAGATTATTTGTTGGTTTATATAATATTATTTTATGATCCAGTTATCTTTTATAAAAGTTGAATTTTTTTTGGATTTGTATTTTATTATAGATGTCTATGTATGAGTGTTATCATTGATTGTAGATGATTTTTTTTATTTTATACTACATCCTAAAGTTTTTGGATCAAAGTGAAATCCACGTTTTGATTCTTTGGAAGGTATTTTTTTGATAAATTACAACTTATTAAAAATGAATATTCATTTATCTAAAAACAATTCACATTGCTCATTATATTTTTTATTCAAAGGAAATGTTATAATTAACCGTGAATTTGGGTCCTCTAATATTCATACAATGTTATATAACATGTTTGAAAGTCAACACCAAGGGTAAAAACACCACAACACATTATGAATAATTCTATAATAATCACTATGTTGGTTAACAACTAATAATTATTAACTTTTAAAGGCAAAAATTTAATATATTATATTTTAAAATATTTTATTTATAATAGATTTTAATTTTTATGTTTTATTTTAGAGATATATTTTTACATAACATTCAGCATAATTTTTATAAATTAAAATATAATTTCTAATTCCACATAATTAAATTAGCTTAGGATGGATATTTGAGATTTTTTCAAAATAAATAACATTCATGTTGTTAGTTACAATAGTGATTTTTATTAATCCCATCACATTTATAAAATTATGATTTTATTTGTAAAAAATTAATTTTTTTAAAATATTCTTCTATAAAATTATATATTGTATATTTTGATAGGGATTTTTACAATACATAGTTTGATTCCTAAACCCATTCTCATCACATATAATTACTATATAGAGATTTAATGGGAACTATTTTTCAACTATTTTGTTTAATTAAACATATCTTATTAAAATTATGTTGTTAGTTTTATTTTATTTTTAAATAATTTTTTTATAAAATATTCAAATTTATTTTTATCAACCACATTAACAATTAAATCCTAATCAAAAAACTATTGCTTGAAATGATCTTTTTTAAGATACATGTTTTTATGTGTTTCACGCATAAACATTATGATTATTTTAACCATATAAAGATAATTAATTTTATAATTATATTCTTTTATTATATATAATAATAATCATACAATTTAATGTGGTTAACTTCATTTTTAGGTTTAGAAATTTGATTATTTGGATTAATGTTAATTACCATTGTAATTATGGAATACATTTTAAAAAATCATTATATTGTTAATAAAATTGAATTTTTATAAAAAAAATTAAATGGAACTCCATTAAATAATAATTTTAACTCATTTATAGGAACATTTTTACCCCCAAATAAAATTTTAATTTTATTACAAAACACCTTGAAGGTAATCAAAAAACAATTAAAAAAATAATGAGATTGGTATAATCACATACAGTGTATATCTCCAATTGATGTGATATATTATTTGTAAAAGTATATAGAAAAATTAATTCTTCAATGTGAGTGGATTTCTTTTCCAGACCCTAATGTACTCCTCAATGTTTATCTTCTTTTCATTGAATACTCATGCTAAAATCAAATCTTGTTGATTAGTACAATCATTTTGGTCATTGCCCATATAAATCCCAAACAATCATTCTAATATTTATTACATATCTCCCATTTGGGTGTTATGTGTGATTGTCTCTTCATGCGTTTACTCATTAGAATAAAGGATTAGATCTAGGTAATCATCTTTATGTGCATTTTTGTCTTACAATGATCCCACCTTCCCTTGATTCTTAATGAATCCATACATTTATTTTCACTATTCACTTATTAGAATCAAAACCCTAATGAACTCTTAATAATGAGACCTTTTTCACATTCCCTTAACATGGCCATTGTAACTGATACTTTTTCTATTGTCATTGTTACCCACCAGAAGTATTTTCTCCCTTTAGGTTTCTTTCATTTATCAATAATGAAGCCCATCACATCTCATTTTTCATTGAATCCCGTCTTATTATTTGCACTATAAATCCCTCCAGCATCAATTCCATCTTTACTATAAATATATAATTGGATAAATTATCATTATCAACGTCACCATCATAGAATGCAAAGTGATCTAGTGGATTCTCATTTGTTAATGGTGTATGCATTCCCATATATATAGGAGCCCCGTGTTCATGATCCAAGAATGAAGCTGCTAAAACTTCTTGGATCCTAGAAAAAAAATCCTCCACTAAACCTTAAATGAAATTGGCTTGCTTGAAGGATTATGTTTCACATATCGACTTAGACCTTATCCAATATTTCTTTCCACCCCTTGTTACCAGCATCATTTTAAAGTTTAAAGGAACCAACTATCTTGTAACACGAGACACAAATTCTTGTCGTAATCCTAAATGTGATGCACTAGTGCTTCCTACATCCTATATGATCCATGATTCTAACACCTATTTCATTTTGATCTAGGTCCACCCGATTTGAGTTAACATTCTTCATGAAGCTAGTCCTAGGGGAAACCTTATACTCATCCTTCATTCATCACGTTCTATCAATCTTATTAGATGAAGAAGAACCTGAAGTTGGTCGGTTCTCTTCTAGAACATTACCTATCTATATAATGACACCCAAATCACATTTATAAGTTTATAAAATGTATGAGACACTAATATCATTAGTTCATTTCATCTTTTATAAAGGAAATATCATCGAGGATTCCATGACACCAAAATTTTTAACTGTGGTCAAAGTGTGTGACCCCTCCATTTCACGGTTTATACCAATCAAATCATAGTGATTAATAGTCCGGTTAGAAAGAATTGACCCAGATAGTTCCCCATTATCATATATTCCATTTCTTTCCTTTAATAGATCTTGTGACACTATAATTGTATCCTGATTCTGCTAAACACTAAATCCATGCTCATGTTCATTGTAGTTTCTCCCAAACCTCACCACCATAATCTGATTGTGGGTTTTTTGTCCGTCACTTACACTATAACAACAAATTCAAAATTTTAAAATAAGAGGAGTATAAATCTAACATATATTTATAAATAACTGATTGATTTTATTGGAACTACTCTCCCACAGAAACCCAAATAAACTCAACATACTATTTTGAAACATCCACATTGACAAAAATATAGAGGGAAACAAGGTTATAAATGATCTCATCCTACTACCAGATCACTGAAAATGGCCAAAAATATTCACTTGGAATTTTAATGATTGAATTATTTTGAAAAAGAATGAGGTTTTCTTTAAATTATACCCAAATCTCTTTGGTCATTAGGCAATTTTTCATGTTGATTTTAGAGGATCACTATAAGAGGAATAACCAGGATTCATTTTAGGTGCATGGAACATATGAACAGTCCCAAACCAAGTCATATTTTATGGATAACCTACCCATGATGTTATTTGTATTGAGAAACCCAACAATTGCTTGAACCTTTAAATCCTAATAATTGAAAATTTACCATCTAGAATAATCCACTGATAGGTGTTGTATATTGAATTGTGTTTTCAATTTAATATTTGGTAGAAATGATGCCTAAGTGAAATCTATGGATACGATCCACCATCTCTAGAATCCCTTGAACAGCTCATGAACATTTGGGATAACTATAAACTGATGAAATGTAGGTTGGTAATCGGGGTTAGAAAAGGGGGGAAAGGATTAGGATCCTTCAAGAGATGGCAGAGTTCCCTCCCCCACTGTGGGGGAAGAATGAAATGGGAGAAAATATTTTTATTTATATTTCCCCAATAGATAATTTTATACTATTCAAATATATTATAGCTAATTAAATTGGTATTCAATACTAAATAGAAACAAGAATCTTTAATAGTAAAACTATTATTTTACTAGTAAATCATTTTGTCTATACATTTTGTTTCTTTACCTAAAGTTATATTTTATAATATTTTTTATTTTAATTATATTAATTAAATGATAGATTTTTTTTTGAAACCACTTAATATTTTATATGGTTTATGTTATATATTTTATAAAACATCAAATAACGTTGTTAAAAAATAGTTAACTAGTTATAATGTAATAGAGTAAAATGTAAAAAATATAATAGTAAAATCCATAAAAATTTTCAAAACATGTATGAAAATATATTTTTAATTTTTATTAATCAAAAATCTTGAAAACATACATAATTTATAATCATTTCATCTATTCAAAACATAATAGTATAAAACTATTAATAAAATATAAAGTGTTTTCCAGATGTCCCCTTTTCATATCTTATAAAAGGGGATCACTGAAACCCTTTCGAAAACACACATTACATTAATATTAATCCTTAAAAATATGTTATTTTAATGTTTTAATAACTATCACCCACAAACACAAGCCCCTAGTCACAGATAATCAGTTAATTCCTTTCTATTTCAAGGGATTTTCTATGGGAAAAAAATAAAATCTCCAACATAAATGTTATCTCATATTATGTTTTTATTTTCAACATTATTATAGTAAATATTATCTCACCATAATATTATAAAAAATTGTTTATAATTATTGTATTTTTTATATTATTGGTAAAACCATTATTTCCATATTTTTATCAACCATGAAAAAAATAATATTGTAAGTGCGTTGTGTGGACTACCACCTCCATGAAAAGACATCATTTATTTTCAGTTACCATATTTAATTTATGGCCATAATGATGATAATAATGATATATAAGACATACATAATATACTTATTATAGTGAATTTTTCATTCAATATCCACATTACCCACCATATCATGTGTTGGGATAATGAAATGTTAATCATGCATATGTGGGGATTTCTGCCCCCACAATGAACCATTTTTCAGTTTTTTATTTTCAATTCAAGAATTATCTAAATATAAAAAAATATTTTTCAACAATAAAAAAACATAAAATTAAAATATTTATTCTTATATTATATTCATATTATCTCATAAGAAACACCTCACTAAAAATCACAAACTAAGTTAAAGTGTGGTCGAGTTTGGGTCAATTTAACAACCTGTGTATAAATTTATTAAATTGAAATTATATTGACTATGTAAACATGAAAAATTAAATTTATAATAACATATTATGAACATAATAAATATTTTATGACACTTTAATTATTATATAATATATTCTACTTATTATTTTGGTAGCATTTTTGTTCACTATAATTACTATGATAAGCCATTATCAATTTAGTAAGGTCATAACATAACATAAATTAATATGGGATGAAATAAGAAAAATTAAATTCAATATAATTTATTTGATAAAAAATATATTTTTTTTATATCAATAGTGATCTTGTAATCAAATGATGAATAATGATATCAAAATTACAAAACATGTGAAGAAAAGATAAAGTTATTAACACCCGATGGTCATCACATAGTACATATAATTAATTTTATCATGATAAATAATTATAATAATGATTATAAAAGTTAAATGTTTATTATTATGGTTTGTAAATAGGTTAATAAGTATTTTATATTTGTTTTACATGTTGTTAGATTGATATCTACATATCAAGGATTCTATGTTAAGATTTCATCTCAATTCCCTTTTATTAAGACATGTTGATATTATACACCATCATTACATTGGTATTGTTTAAATAAAAACCCAATTACTATTTTTATATCATGGTTATCTTATCTTGGACTATATTCAATTTCTATTTTAATATTATGTTCATCTTGGTGTTATGATTCAAAATATATAATGTTGGTATGTGGTTTTAATGACTCAAATCCCTTCCATGAATCATAATCAAACTTCATTTATTGTTATCTTCTCATATTATTGTCTATTAAACTATGATGCTGTTTTATTTTATTGAAAAAAATATCTTTGGGAAATAATGGTTCAAAAAAAAATATTCTTCCTTGTTGATTTTATGGTTTTTGAATACTCATATTCTGATTAATTCCCATTAATTTTAATGGGTTATTATTACATATCAATGTTGATACATTACACCAATTACCATACTTCCCTATTTAAAACATAATTTTTTTTATCAAATGTACATTCTATTTAACATAATTAATTTTTAGTAATAATTTGTTGTATCAATTTAATGATGTTGGTTTTGAATAAAGTCTATATGAAAATTATCAAAACGATTTTTCCATCCTTTCCAAAATAAATGATTTTCATCCACTCCATATTTTTTTCTCATATAAATATTTCTTGGATTCCATTATTAAATATTATTTCTAAACGTACCTACTATTAATGTATTCCTACTTCTATTATTGACAACATTATGCCTATTTTTACATTCCATTTTCAAATATTCTTCATTAAATTCAATGTTTCAATGTAATTCCACTTCTTTTATTGAAAACATTCTGACTTATGCATTTTTTAATTATAAATGATTATTTATAAAATTAATATTTTTAAATATATTTCATCTTTTTTTAGTGAAAACATTATGTAATTAACAATTTTAAAATATTAAGATAATTTTTAAAATTATAATACATTCAATATATTGTAACATCTTTTATTGAAAACATTATTTATTTTTCATGTTTACATTTATAATGCTTCACAAAAATTTATGTTATTTTGAATTATTTTATATTCTAATTTATGAATCCATTATGTCTTTTTAAGTAATTTATAAGAAGAAATCATTTTTATAATTTAAAATAAAATTATTCTCTATATGTCCAATAATATATATTCACTTTAAATTATATTTTCACTTCTTGTTGAATAAAACATTCTACCAAAAAGTCCCTCTAGTATTTTTGATTTGATATATCTTTTGTGAAAATAGAGCACCATATAAGGTGTAACTATTAAAAAATAATACATCACATTTGGTTCCAAAATAATATTATGCCATTTTTTATATATAGGTTTGAACCATGAACTCAACGAAAATGAAAATAAGTCTTAACACCAAACATGGAGTGGTCTTTAACAAAAATAGTTAGAGATAAAAGAAATATTAGGATTCTAATTATTATAAAACATGATATATAATTTTTAAAATTATGAATAATTAACTAACGATTTATGTTAACACATAATCATACCTTAGATTTTAGTAAGTGGTAATTAAATTAGGATGTTTCTATTTATTTAATGCAGGAGAGTTTAATAACCTGAGAATTTGGATCCTCTAAATTACAGAAAATTTTCTGTAACATATGTCACATAATACAGGCAATGTAAAATACCACCAAATATTTATATTAATTCAATAATAAACATTATGATCGTAAAACCTTAGTAGTAATTATAATTTGAATTTTAATAATTAATATGGTTTAATATTGATTATGTAATTTTCAATAAAAGAAATATTATTTATATTTCATTTTAAAAATCTATATTTAAAAATTATAGAATTCAAATAATATAAATTGGAATATAGAATTTATTCCCCACAATAACAATAAATTAGGTATAATTTTTTTGAGATTATTGGGAAATAACTTATTTTCTAGTAAATATTTAAAATACTATTTTGATTAATCTCATCAATTTTATTAAATAATATAATTATATGAAAGCATTGATTATGTTTTAAACAGGTTTATATTAAATTTTATATTATAAAAGATAATAAATCAATAAAAAATTCAATGATTGATTTTTATACCTACCCCTAATATTTTTAATGTTTATATAATTTTTTTACAAAATATGTTTTTTAAAATGGTAAGATTAAATATTACTATGTTAATGAAATGAATTTTTTCTTTAATTTCATTATAAAATATATAATTTTTTAATAATAATTATTTAAATTTAATTGTAATTAATGGAACTGATAATTATATGACAATAAAAAATATTTTTCTTCAAAATACACATTATGAAAACTAAGGGGTTTCTATATTGAACATGAAATAATATTTATATAAATGAACATATATATATAAATTTTATTTTTTTAATGTTATTTATAAAATTAATAAAAAAATCACTCAATTTAATAATCATAATTTAATTCTTAGGTATAAATTTTTGACTCATTGGATTATTGGTAATCACCCATATAATAGTGAAACAATTAAATTAAAATAAAATGTCCTTAAAATATAGTAAGTTTTTTTGAATCAATTAAAAATAATTACTATAAACAATTTATCTAACAAAATGTATAAAAACATAATTGAATATATTAAAATGTTTATTTTTTAATCAATATGAAAGAATTCAGATACCATAATGTCCAATATTTCATTTTTCTAATAAAATAAATTTTCTTTGCACTATTTATTTCAATTTAAAAGTTAATTATATACTTTCACTAATTTTAATAGGATTTTATATATGTTTAATTTATTTCTATCACTCCCATATTTGATTATATAGGCTATTTTATATGTTTAATATAACATAAAATAACATAACTAATAACCAGTTACCTAGTTCAAAACTAAATGTGTGAAATGTTAAAACATAATGGAAAATGGCTTATAACATGTTTAATACATGAGTATAAAGCCATTGTGAGTATTTATTGACCCAAATACACCTCAAAATCAATATTCATGAAATTTTTTAGTTTTTGACCTTGGAATAGTGTCATGGAATTACTAAAACATAGTGGGGGTTTCCATAGGTTCCCATTTTGTCTCTTATAAATGGCGATAAATTAATCACTTTAGAAAACAAACCTCACATAAAAAATCCTACAATTGACTACTATATTTTAATCTACCTATAACCTTATCCCTCAATAAAAATCCCTTAGTCCCTCATAGTTAGTATATACCATTAAATTTCAAGGGAACTTCTAAAGTAAAAATTATGTCTCTAAGGTATATGTTATATCCAATTAATCAATTATTATTATTCGTAATCATCAAAATATCATATACCTATAATCATATAAGGAATTATGTTTAAATATTAAACATATATGTCTTCATATTAGTGGTATAAGCAATATTTACTCATTTTTATCAAGATAAAAAAATAAAAGAAGAACAATATTGTGTTGCACAGACTACCGCCTCCATGAAGACATGTCATTTGATTTTCATAAATAACTTTGATTAATTAAATTTTAATAAATTTGAATGAATTATATAAATATCTTGAAATATTTTTCATAATAAAATAAATATAAAAAATTAATGACTATTTTAAAATTAAATTATTTCAAAAGGAATGCTTCTTTAACCATACTCTATCTGAGTTAAAGTGTATTCACGTTATGGTCTGTTTAACCAAAAAAATTAAAAATTCGTTAAAATGTGATTATGAATGAATATGGTAACATTAATAATAAAATTATTCTAAAATGTTAAATCATTATTTGAATATTTTTATTTATATATTTTAATAATTATTTATCTAATTATTAATGTGACATAATTATTCTTTAGTATTACAAAAATAAGTCATTATCAATTAATTTTTCAGATAACATAACTGAAAAAAAAATTGTATATAAAAAGAACATAGATATAAGTTATACATAAAATAATCTTAATTAATTTAACTATTGTTATCTTAGTATAAAATGATATGTAATGATATCAAAACTATTAAACATGTGCAAAATAGTTAATGTTATTAACACTTGATAACCATAATATATTATAGTTAATCGATATACATGGGATAAAAATTAAATTAATAATTATAAAAGGGTATTATTTCTTAGTAAGTTTAGTGAATAGTTTATTTGGGTTTCTATTTTTTATTTATATGATGTTATAGTTTAATCTACTGACAATGGAATCAAGGTAAGGGTTTTCATGTAAATTTCCTTTAATCGAAACATGTTTATGTCATACACCAGGCTTACAATTTTATAGTGTACTTACCGACCGATTTTTTATTTCATATCAGGGTAATCTTATATTATATAATATTAAATGTTAAATTTCATGGCATCTATCTCAATGATTTTTTGTTCAATAGTTACAAATGGTATATGGGGTTTTCATGATTATAATCACTTCATTGAATCATAATCACTCTTTTTTGACTTCTTTCTATCAAGGATGATCTATTATAACTTATGATGATTTAATTTCCAATTTCAGCATATTTTTTTGGAAATAATTATTCACATAAATGCATTTTTTCTTTAATGATTATATGGTTTAATGAAAATTTAATATCATTATGAATAATTCATGTATATTTGAATGGTCTATTATTTTATATCATTGTTATTACTTTATGCTATTGTTCCCATTTATCAAATGTCGAATCAATTTTTTTTACCATTTATCATTTTATATACATGTTTCATTTAATTAAATAGATCCCTTTTCTAATTAAAACGTGGTTATTCAAACAATGGAAATTTGAAAATATTTAAAAGGATTTTACCATCCTTTATAGAGTAAATGTTTTATCATCCACTCCAAATTTTATTTTTATTACTCATATGTTGTTTTTCATTTTTTAATAAATAATAAAACATTCCAAATTTTCATGTTTTCCAATTATATCCTTATATTTCTCACAAATCATTTTATCTTTTAAATATTCTGTTATAAATTATTATTTTTTAAAGTAAATTTTATTAATGTATTTCCATTTATTTTATTGAAAACATTATATAATTTTCATTTATAATTTATTAAAATTTATTTTAAAATATATTTGTTTTAAAATTATTCACACTTATTTTTTGGGAAAAAATTTCCTTTTCATGTTTCTATAAAAAAATAGTTATTTAGATGAATTTGTTTCATTGTAATTTGACATCCTTTATGATAATCATTATGTCATTTTGATGTTGATATATTTAAAAAATATCTCAAAAGTAAATTTCATTAATGTAGATTAACTTCTCCTTTTCAAAATATTTATGAATTTGAAATAAAAAAATGTGAATAACTATATTTAATATGGTTTTTCAAATTATTATCATTTCTATCAGAAAAATTTTATTTCAATTTAATGTTTTAAATAGTTTCTAAGAACAATTTCAAACATTCAATTATAATTTCCCACAATGGTTTATTTTTCATGAAGTTATTTTTTGATCATCCATTATATGTTATTATGATACATTTTTTTAAGGAAAACGAGTTTTATGATATTCATGGATATCACCTGTTCATTTAAGGTGATGAGTTTGAATTCATTAAGAAACACATTATTTTCCATGGGTTCATTATGTGATGATCAGGGTTATATTTTTATGTGGGAAAAATGTATGTGATATAAGATCAGAGGGAATTATATCTCACTGCAATAAATTATGCAATGGATTATATCTCATGACATAAAAACATTATGTGAACATGTTAGCATGCCACATCATTAATAAAGGTTGAGTATAATAGTGTTAGTCTCTACCTGAAATTTTACATGTGAACATGTTAACAAGTATCCTAGATCCCAAAGGCTGATTTTTATGGCATAAATATTTAATTAATGTGTTACATGTGAATATGTAAGAATTTCACTAGGATCCCAAATGCTGAAAATGATGGAATTAATATATAATCAAAATTTTCAGATGAATTGTATAACATGTCACTAGGATCAAATAAGGTGTGTGTGACGTTCTGAAGCTCTACTCACAATCTTACATATGAAAATTTTCGGGGATTTTGCAGGTTAACAAGGATAATAAATCTTGTGTATATGATTGTGTTTCATTTTCAATATATTTATCATAAAATTTCATCTTTCCATTATTTTATATTCTTTTTAATGTTTTTAGTAATTTTATATCATGCTTTCATATTTTATGAATATTATAATTTTTTAGGATATGTCATTTTATAATGTTTCTTAAATATTTTCCTATGATCATTTATTTTACTATCCTATTTTATGTTTACAATCCAATGTATTTATAGAATTTATTATATTATGTGTTTTAGTCTATTATTTCCATTCGTTTTTATGATCTAATAATTTATGATATGTTTTTTACATTACTAATTTTTTAGCTCACCCATTTCTAATTTTACTGATCCCTAGGTTAGTAATATTAATGTGTCATGTTGGATGTTGAGAAAAGGTTTATAGGGGCACAATTATGGGTAAAATTTTACAAGATTTATAAATATGTTACTTAGGATTATAATATTTAAAACAAATAATCATTCTGAATTTTTATATGTGATTGATTTTGAGAATATAATTTTTATTTCTTGAGATTAATGTGTTATTTAAACCATGTTTAGCTTTTATCATTATAATAGTCTTCGTTAAAACATAATTAATTCCTCTTACATTTATGAAACCCCAAATATATGGGGTAAGAGACCTCAAGCCCAAGATGGTCATGATTAGGAAAATTTAAATCTTATGTTAGGTTATTATATATTATAACATAAAAATAAATAAAATATCCATTATTTTTCATGAGAATCTATTCCGTGGTGTTCGAATTAACAAAATAAATAATTTTTCATTTTTTATAAAATGTGATCTAGGTTATAAACATGATTTACATGGTTTTAGTTTAAGAAAAAACATAAATTTTCTTAGTTTAAATAAACACATAAGAATTGTGTTTGATGTTATAATATATTAGAAATTTTATATCTCTTTATCAAAATCTTTTATTCAATTAATGGGTTATATTCCACAAATTTCAAGGGTTTATTGAAAGGTAACATTACCATTGTTAAATGAATTTGTATTTGAAAGAGATATTTCATATTAGGATATATATATATATCTCTCTCATAATATTTATAAAATCATTTTTATTTAAAAAATAAATGTGTGTTAAAAAGGAATGGATTAAGTTTGACATATGTTTTTTTATAACTTGTTACCCTTCTTAATTAGCTTGGGAAGGAAGTAAAATATAACTTGGACATAAGTGACATCCCCATGATGCCAAATTCTAGAAATAAATTACAATTTCTTAATTAACTTGTGGGGATGATTAGCCCTTTTGAAAATAAAAGGAGCAACCAAAAATCCATAACAGAATTTACCACTAGATGATACATGATAACAATAAAAGACAACTCAAATATGACATTAATATCAAAACCGACTACAAATAGTACCACAACGGAAGACTAAAAAACCAACAAGTGCACAAAAAATGATTTAAATACAAAAAAAATCAAGAACCACCACATAAATAAAAATCACCAACATCATCCATGCACTAGATCTAATAAACATCCCATGTATCACTAAGAACCAGTATTGAATGGTATTATCTTACCTTTCCATGAATCTGGAAAAATTAATATATACAAAATAAACAAAATGGCATTTCTTGGGTGAGTAATTAAATGAATTAGGATTCCGCAATGTTAATTCCCTCCTCAGGCCACTATGATAGAATCTTTTAAAAATCTATATAAAATAGTTTATAGAAAAAATAATAATATATTTTCTATTAGGATGTAAAACTATGACAAAACTAAAATAGTCATCTAAAAAACAACTAATTTCATAAAAAACGTAACAACAAAATTCTTTAAAATCATTTTCATAAAATACATTTTCATCTAATCCATTCCCATGAAGATATCAACATATCCAACCATGCATGAAACCTAGAAAACCTTATACTCATGAGTGGTGGTTCTTCCTTTCACTAATCTATCACTTAATGTACCATTTGACTATGGAAATCCATGACCATTATCCCTCCCACTAGTTATTGGGGAGAATTATTACCAATATAATATATAAATTCACATGAACACATAAACCCATTTTTCAAAAAACCAATTCAATTACATACATTTAAACTAGTTGAATCAATTTAATAAATCCACACTTTTTTTGAAAACCATAACATTATATAATTTTAATAAATCCAATCCATTTATTGATAAAAAATTCATCCAAAAATACCTTCTCAAAAAAACAAAACTTTTATTAAAAACAATTTACCGTGAATCATAAAAAAGTCACTGTTTTGAAATCAATATTTTAAAATCATGTTACAAAATTCACCATTGTCCAAAACACCAAATTTCACACAATACTAGAAACTATCACCCAAAAATGATTCTAAAAATAATTAGACAACAATTTCAAAATCATGTTCACATATATCTACTAATTTTAAACCAATCATACATTTTATTAATAGTGGGTTTGATAGTGAATCCACCTACCTTGGAAACATTGGAGAAAATGATAAATGGCGATAAAATGCACACAGAACCATGTTCAATCTCCAAAACACAACATAGATCTCTTATGCTAACATCAAAAAAATAAATCTAAAATTATTTGGAATCAAATACCTTATATATATCAACAAAAAATCCATATATATATGAAACAAAGAGAGTGGGAGGGTGGATATAAGGAAAACCAAGAAAGAAAACTTAGAACGATGAATTATCATTAGATTCAAGCATCAACACACCATGAGTATCCTTCAAATCACCATCGAATTTATGGGAGAATCCTTTACTAACATTTGGAGAGGAATATCATCATCTAGGCCCATTTTATCAAAAAAGGGGTCAATTCATTATTCTAGACTAGATCAAAAATTTGAGGATCTAATTTTTAATCCGTGCACACTTAATCACACTATAAGGAAAACTATGTGTTAATTGTCTACCATACACTACCTTAAATGGGGAATTCACATAGTTGGGCCACATGGTTAGAAAACCCATCTAGAATCTATGAAAAATTCTAATTCCCTACATTTCATGGATTATCTTAGTTGACCACATTGTTTTGAAAAATCTTGTACCAATTTGTGCTCCTTCCCCTTATCTCATATCTCATTATGTATGATTTACTATAGGAGTTTAATGGGTTCCATTAACCTTTAAGTAACCATGAACCTTTATGATATCCTCAAAAAATTTATAAGGTCCCCAAAACAATGAAAACGTCACTCATAAACTTTTCATTCAAAAGAAATCATTACATAATGGTTTCTAACATGAAACTAGGTGTGCGACATTCTCCCCCCCATTTGGATTTATGTCCTATGAATTTTGTAAACCAACATTTCCTTGAAAGTTTTATACCCATTTCACTTTCAATACCTTATCTGGTTCCCATGTCACTTCCTCTATCTTACTATGTTTCCACAAAACCAACACTAGAAAGATGATTTTACCATGCAAGTCTTTATGTAGCTTATCCAAAACTGGCACTAGAACGTGCAGTAGTGAAGCTTCTAGATCTTGGTCAACGTGATCCCATCAAATATCATAGTCTGTATTAGGTTGGTACTTTATCAACTGAGATACATGGATCACATTATGCACCACAAATAACCGTGTTGGAAAATCCAAATTATATTCTATGTCTCAAACTCATTCCAGTATCTCAAAAGGGACAATTTATTAAAGAGAGAACATTATCTTATTTCAAAAAAGATAATGGGAAAGACTTGTGGTGATCATCAAGAACACATTATCACACACCCTGAATATCATCGACCATCTATGATGGTCCACATATGATTAATAACAGCAATGTCACATCTCCTTCTATTTCCAGGTTAATTAAATATTTTTTGTTGTCTTCAGGATAAGGGTAATCCCAATTACTGAAGTCTCACTTGTTTCCACCAAATAATATGTAGAATTATTTTTATTCCCATAAAATTATTTAAAAAGATCCATATGTAATGGTTCATGATAACCGTTGTTATAGAAGAACTCCAACTATGTTTTTTAATGTTCCCATGATCCACCAAAATCCATTAGAAAATACCATTACTTGTCATCCAATGATTGTATATTTTGTTTGGATTTTCTAACCATTTGAGGATGATATATCATACTCATAGTCACATGTTTCCCATGGTATTTTTGGAAAGGATTCATAAAATGTGATATAAACCTTATTCCTCTATTCGAAACTATTGAAACAAGTATTTCATTCCTCTTTACCACTTTATGGATATAGATTTTTGATAGTTACTCCCCATATCATATTAATTAATATCTATGACATGTGTTGACTTTGAGAGTGAATCCAATATTACCCATAAGGAATCATGCTTCCAAACCATTATTCGGAGACTAGTTATACAATTAGTAGCTAACTAATCCTATTTCCGAATTGGAATGAGTAAAGATATTAACATTCCTTCTGGTTGCTGATGTTCTACCATAAATTCGAGAAATGTTAAGAATCTCGAAACAAATACAACCACCTTCCATTTCATACCATCCAAATAAAACCATGCTTTTAATTCCATATACTTATTCTGTGTTCATGGATTTAATATGCATATTTAGTGGTGGAAATCCTTAAGATGATATTCTTAAAAATATGTAGGTACAACCATATGATTTCATTACTACATCCTTGAACACTCATCTAGCTTCCAATAATCACTGGTATCCCCACCATTGATTTTTGACTTCACATCCACCTATTCTACATCGTATTTCTATGCCTATTTTACCATCTTCATCAAATCACAAACAAACAAAATTTGAAATGATTAAACACGTATGGGGATAGGTGTTCCCATGTTTACATAGACACACACACACACACACATATATTTCCATTCGTTGGTGAGTGGATACTAGAATATTCATATAATTATTTTTATAAGGATCCCAATGCGCATTCCCATGGCTAGGTGGGTGTGTTCATAGGGGTTAGATGTCCATGAATGTATGGGAAAGTGTGTATTCTTTGTGGGGGAGTAGCAACCCTGAGATAGAATATGCCAAGATTTGAAGCAGATCACTTGGTTCTGCTATGTGGTAGGTTCCCCTTCCTTTTCCTTTTAATTTTTGAATGCATCAATTAACATTTATAATAAATTTTTTAATGCATTTTTATTAGTTTTTACTTAATAAAGTAAAGTATAGAATTCCATTTTAATGTAAATTGAGTGTGATTTCTGATAGATGTGATAGATGTGATAACTGATTTCTTGATCATAAAATCATGGTATTATAATAAAATTCCTCCAATGGAGGTGCTCTATCTACTAAAACTCGAAGTGATTATTTATTATTCATTTTAGTTCCTTGGATTATAGATTTTATTTAGTGTTGAACATGTTTTAAATTTAAATTTAAATATTACTAAATGAATTGTTTGAAAATGTTATGACATTGTTTTCTAATAAAACTCCTCCAATGGAGGTGATCTGTCTTCAAGATAAAAATACAGTACTATACATTTATTCTTTTCTTCCTAAATGTCTTATGTATCATTATACGTGAAATTATAATTGTTAAATGATTGGATTGTATATGACTATTCTTGGATATTTCTAAATGATGTTGATTCATTGAAAAATGATATAATACCCAAGAAACATCCTATGTGTGTGACTCAAATTTTAATTAGGATGACCAGTATCGGGTGTCTACCCACTCATCTTTACTTCATTGCATATGTCATGGCACATATTTGTGCAGCTCGTGGAAACCTTCCAATGATGCCTTGTTATCACTTATCAAAATTCTCAAGATTTTTCAATAGAGCCATTATGGCATTCTCCTATTGATAACCCTGTTAGGGGTGTTCACCTTGCCATTTGGCCACCCCTTTAGGATGTTCCCCAAGTAAATTTCCTTTTTCCTTGTTCATTAAGTTAGAAATATAATGGGATATTTTGAGTATAATTCCTTTCGTGAACAATTTGGCAAGCTTATACTATTTAATATATTTAATAACCTATAATTGAGGCATGTTTAGTCCATATGATTTGGTTTACATTTAATTGTACATACGTGTTCTAAATAGAGATTCCTTGTTCTAGTGGTTTGACCAGCATTCTAAACTTATTCACATTAGAAAATGAAGATGTTGTTTGGATTCCCTAGCATTTCAAAAACCCATGGCTGATACCACATCCCAAAGTTATTATCAAATACCAACTCATTTTCAAAGTGCCTATGCCATGGATCAGGTGATAATTGACCCCATCTATGTGATACTAAGATGGGAACATGGTAAATCCTTGCCCTGAGAAATACTTAGCCATCTGAAAGATTTCCTTGGACGGTCTCAGTGGTATTGGGTAATTTGAAGGATGTACCAAAGACAACCGTTTTGGATGGCCTTGGAATCTAACTCTACAACATGATCATAAAATTAATAAATATGATTTTTTATTTCCTTTATATTTCTAAATACCTATGAGTGATACTCATTCCAAAAGTGATTTACGAGGATGAACTCATTAGAAAAGTGACCATGCCAAGCCTCATGTGATACTTGACCCCCTATGTATGATACCAGGATGGGCTCACTGTAAAGCCATGACCTGAACAATAGATAGTCTTTCAAAATATATCCTTGGATGCAGATGGTGGTATTACATAATTTGAAGGATGTACCCAAGAAATACCTTTTTGGACAAGCTCAGACATTGACTCTACAACATGAACATAATAATAATAATGTTGTAGGTTTGTTTTACCTAGGATTTCTAAATACCTGGGAGTTATACCAGTTCCAAAATAGGTTATTAAGGATGGAGTCATTGGAAAAGTGGCTACCCCAAGACTTAGATTATACTCAACCCCTTCTGTGCGATATCAGGATGGGATTATGGTAAAGCCATGCTCCGAGCAATACATGGTCTTTTGAATGATTTCCTTGGTCAGGATCGGTGGTATTGGTTAATTTGTAGGAGGTACCAATGTGATACCTTTTGGGATGGGCTCAAACCTAAACTCTACAACCTGATCTTAATGAGATTAGAGATTATTTTTGGTTTCCCTTGTGGTTTTGGACTCCTTCATGATTTCCTAAGAAACTCTGTGCTGATACATATATTAGGCCTAAAGTCATAGAACTGGATTTGGTGTATGTTTCCTTTTTTCATTTAGTTTTTAATAATTTTTGTATATAAATATACATCCAACATCATATAGGTACTCATTTCAGATTTCTGGCTTAGGTTGAAGTAGGTGGTATGAGAAGGGTTACCATTCATGAACCCATACCATGTTTATACTTTTAACTACTATCACACACAATTATTTTATATGGATAACTTTTTAATTTTCAAATAATTGAATGGATTGGGTTAGACAGTGTTGTTGTTGGCCTATTGCGATTTATATCTCAAACCCCACTCAGGCCGCCATTGCACTTTGGTACCTATGTTGGATAGTCTTATTCACATGACTATAGATGATGATTGATCGGTCATGCTATGTGATTGTGTTTGGGTGTTGGGAGTAACGGAACAAGCTGGAGCTTGAAATGTTCAAGGAGATCACAGTTGGACTTTATATCTATTTTTTATTATTACTCTGTGCAGTCAATAATGTTGTATTGTATAGTGATTTAAGTATGTATCATCGCCATGATAGAAATTAATCTATTTTAAAATATTCAATTTGTCACTTTTATAAAATTATTTATTATAGTTGAATGTTGATTTTTCAATTATTTTATTCTTGCTTCTATTGTTGTCTTTTACATATACTCTGTTATAATATTGTGAAACTCTGATAAGAGTGTATAGTCTCCCCATTATAATGTCTTGAGACCCTTTCTACTTGTCAGAAACCTCTGGAATATGAAGAGAGGTGTCGAAGATCATATAACCCACCAGTCAGACCACTGACTTAGAGGTGATTCGGGTCAGTATTTGACAAATACAAAATCATAACATGATGAAACCAGGGAATGAAAATGGAATTTAGATTTTTTCCAAATTTTATCACTCATATTGATTTCAATAATGTAAATTATTGAAAACCAAAAATTCAATTACACCAAAACAGTATTTATATGAACATATATAGGGTTATTTAGGGGAGAAAATTTCTATGAAAATAAATATATTAGGGATAAATTGGAACTAGTGGTGAAATAATAAAAGTTTTTATTATAACACTCTTTTATCCTCATCATAAAATATAAATATTAAATTTCATGGAATAATAAATTTTTAAAAGGTGAAGTAAAAATATTTTAAAAATGAAATCATTTTAATATACCATTCAATAATTTATCATTGATAAATATAGATAATCATTAAAAAGGTGAGTTGTAAACACATTTGAAATTTTACATTTTATATTTTTCTTCCATAATGGGTCATTAAAAAGTCAAAAATGTAATAAAAATGGAACATGGAGGTGAATATAATAATTTTTTCTTGAAATTATGAAAAAATATGAAGATTTTAAAATACCATTGTTCAAAACCATCTATAGAAGAATCTTAACAAATCACATTTTTTTAGAAGAGAAGGGAAATATAATTGTCACATGAGATAAAACCAAATCGGATTTGAAATTATAATGGAGGAAATTTGAAGGAAATAAAATATGGAAAATGAATAAAAGACCTCATTAAATAGAATAGTAAATCTTCAAAACAATGTAGTACTTTTATGAGGGAGCAATTTAGTAAAGACGATGATTTGAATGAAAATATTCATCTTACCTAGAGAGGAATAAATATTTCATTAAAATAAAGTCACTGAAAAAAAACCAATATTGTTAGAAAATGATATATGAATATTCTTTATAACTCAATAAATGAATGTGATTGAAAAATGTTTCCTACAATCTTGGTATCCTTCAAAATGAATGCCTGTTAAAAATAAAACATAATATATCTCCAAAAAACCCATGAATTAGTAAAGTATGGTAAAATTATTCCATTAGGATATAATCACACTATATAACATACATTATAGAACAAAATATGAAATATTTATAATGAAATAAAATTGGGGACAAATAACCCCATATTATAATTACAATCTTCTTATATATAAATTGAATATCTTAGGGTCATTAAACATTTTCTATAATGTATCTTGGAAAATTAAGGGATTCAACAAGTTCTTTAAGACCATATAATTATAAAATTTATATAGGTATATATGGGGATCAAATAGAGGAGTGTCAGGAGGAACATATATGTTATTGGTGAGGCATGATATAATGGAGGCGTTCCACTTTTATAAATGAAGTGATGAGAAATTTTGTGAACACATGATATTTTTATATAATAGAATGACACTACTAAAATGTAAAAGGAACATAAAGTGATAAATAATTTATTTTGTGATTGAAAATGTCCAATAAATCTTCATACCCTCATTTAAATATATGTTTCAAACATTTTTCAAGTTTTTTACCAATAGATTTTATATATTTTTTCATTTTATTTTTATCATGGGCATCAATATCTCGTATCAATAATATATGTTTTACTAAAATTATGAAATAATCTCCACCCCATATAAGATTTTGGTGTTATGAAAAAAGATTTAAACTCTATTAAACCCAAAAATGATTATAAATAAGATAATATCAACTTTTTAATTATAACACTAAATATATAGAAACATTATTTTGTAAAAAAATTATTTTTACTATTATGGATTCAAAATTATATTCATTATTTCTTACAATTTTAATAACTCATAGTATATTTTTTATATATTTTTAAAAATTATATTAAATTCATTTTCATGAAATGAATAACTTTTTTGTATAAAAAACTAAAAACTCTTATAAAACATTTAAATAAAAATAATATGTTTACCATTATCATGGATAGAATCTTTTATCAACAAAATCACACTTTTATCCCCAAATATTGAAAATAAAAAATAATATTACAATTTTTATATAAGATACAAAATCCATACTAGTAGATTTAATTTCAATATGTGATGAAAATTTATTTTTAACATAAGAGAGTAAAAAAAAATTAGGGTACAATATTCCTTGTGATTAAAAATAATGAAATTGGGTTCTAATATGTTCCACGTAGTAATTCTAAAATAAGTTAATTTAATTTTATAAAAAATATATATTGATATAGAAATGTTTATTTAAAAAATATAAGTAATTATATTGTTATGAAAATATCATAACAGTGATGATATTAATAAAAAACATTTCTTATAATTCACGTAAAAAAATTATTTTAGAAAAGTATAAAAAATTCACACTAAGGTAATTTTTTATTTTTTAAATAGTAAAATGATTTCAAATTAAAATTGATAAATCCATAAATTTAAATTTAAAATGAAAATTAAATATATGTATATATATAAAGAAGGAATTATTTTATATAAAAATTAATTTTTAAAACATTAATTTTTTATAAACATATATTTTATGAATTTCATATATGACGAAAATCATTTTAATTTAATAGGTTGTTTATTATTATTAAATTTTGATAGTTATTAATATGTCATTACTAATTTTAGATTGATGATACATATGGAACATGTAGTCAAATATAATATTAATTTAAATGTCTCAAAATCAATCAAAATTTTAAAAATGATTTGGTTGTAACATCATTAACATATACTATAACGTCCCAGTTTCAAGAGCCACCCAGAGGCACCCTATAGATAGTTGGTCACAAGTCCTCAAGCGCATTTCCACGAACGCGTGAGGATACCGACTATTAGTGAGGTCCTTGGTTGTGATAGTGAGGGAACTATGCCCTCATTGGTAGAGTACATAGTGAATGTAAACCAGTACATACAATAGAAGAAACATGAAATATCCAAAAACAGTAAGCAACAGAAGACTAGAATAATAAAATATCTGGAGCACATATACATAAATTATGAATCATACATATGTTTAAGAAATAATCCAAACAAGTCACAATTCTAGAAATACAAACAGTGCTAAACCAAGTACAAAAAAAAGAAATAACAGGTCCACAACATCGCAAGCCATAGCTTTGTCCATTGCTCTCCTGCTCCACAACTATCAAGTACCTGAAGTAGAAGGGTTCTTTCACTTATCTATACATGCAAAAATATAATCTGTTTGGTCCCAAATGAAAGACCCAAATAGGGTGAGAGACTAAATCCTAGTAGGAAACCATTCGAAGATTTGTGCCTAATAGTCAGTTAATATATGGAAGGTAAAAGTACATAAATTAGTAAATAGGAAAGTGATCAGCAGTAAACAATCCATAGTTTAATATCAAGCAGCAGTGAAAAAAAAAGCTAAATCTCAAACAGGTAACCCTTTGTGAAGTATCACAGCCATCCCCTCTGGTCCCATCTAATAAATACAGACAACACTCTGTGTAGTACACACAACCCAACCCATCTGGTTCTATCAATGGAATTTAGTAAAACTCTTGGATGAAGTGCTCATTGTCTATCCCCTCATAGTCAAAGGTAAAGCAATACTCTCTAAGGAAGCTCATGCAGTCTATTACCAGCACAATTTAAGGAAGTCAGTGACTCTCTGAGGAAGCTCACATGTCAATTCCCCTTATAGCCCTGAGGTCTAGCACTCCTTGAGGTAGCTCACTTAGTCAACTACCCTTATAGCCCAGGTCGTTCAATTCAAACAACGAATCTATATGGATTCTCATGAAGTAAATCCCCTTATAGTCTAAAGTAATCAAGGACACTCTGAGGAATCACACTCGATCAATTCCCCTTATAGCCCTGGGTGGTAATAGGATCTATGAGGATGCTCACTCGGTCAATCCCCCATTATAGCCTACTACACCAAGTTCTCATGACCGTGTGTCAGTCATTGATCATAGTAGTGTAATATATCCAAATTAAACCTATAGAACCACTTGGCTAAATAGTCTACATCATATCAAGAATGTTATAATACAACTCTCCACCCTACAGCAAGAGGAATGGAAAACGGGTAGGGCAGCCAAAGGCTAAATATGACCAAATGGTCATAAACAGAACAACGCATGGGTGAAACACATCCAAAGCATATCAATAAACCCACTTAATATCCAAATTACCTCTACACAAGCATACAAGCTTGGTAGGAAAACAACAGGGGTAAAAAGTTAAACACACAATACCTCGTTCAAGGATATTGGTGTAATTTGTACATAATACTCAAAGACATCGAATGGAAAGGCACAAACCACCTTCCTTAGGGTTAGGAGATCAAAATACATGAACCAAGAGTCTTGAATCTCTTTAGAACACTGTAGATCTATGAAAATGCCTAAAACATTCAACCCACGTTAACTTGGAAAAGAAGAGAAAACATGAAATGAGGTTCCATTAGAAGAGAGAACTCACCGATTTGATTCCAACGTAATCAAAAGTGTTCGATTCAGAAGAAGGATGGAGGATAGGGGGTTTGTTGAAGATTTGTGGTCGTACTGGTTCTCTCGGACGAATGAGACCTAAAAGAAGATGGTTCTGTCCATCGGACGCAACCCATATTCGTTTAATGAAAAAAACAAAATACATGGCATGTAATTTTAGAGTACACTGCATGTACTTACTATTTCCATACTCCACTTTAGGCAGCCTCCATGTCACCCCACATGACTGTGTGTGTGGCCCTAACATGACCAGCACAGTACCTACTACGGAAAAAAAGTACACAACATGTACTCATAAAGTACATGGCGTGTACTTGAAAAAATTTCAGAAACTCGTCTTCTCTCAAAAACTTCAGAAAAAGGAAAAAAATACCTGAAAATATGGTCCTAGTTATTATATATACTCAGCTATATAAATGGATAGATACCTAAAAAGGCATCTAACATTGAGGTACCCAATAAACTATCAACTACCCCTTCACTTGTAATTCAAATTTGAGAGATATTTAACCCACTTCAAAAACACCCTTTCCACAAATCTATAAATGTTACTCTTTCTAACTAAATACTCATTTTTAGATTATTTAATATGGTTAGTTACCCTTTTATCCATTTTAGATGAAATATCAAAACACTCATAATAGAATTTATGAAGATCCACACTGGTGAATTTAATTGGTTGATTGTAATTTGAAGGATCTTCCATCCCCAACAAGTGAAAGTGAGAAGTTATATATTCATTGACATAGACATCTAGAATAATAAATAAATATTTGGGTCTCATGGAAACCCCAATATATAACTTTTATAATGACTTCCCTTCAATTTATATAAGTTGGAAAATTAAGTACATGATTATTTATAGTATAATTTTTTTACAATGTGCCCCCTTCATTTTTTTTCTAAAGAAAATTTGTTGGAGAAATTGATTGGTCCACATTTAAACATAGTAATGTGACCTTAATCCGTATCATGGTGATGGAATATTTAATAGAACACATGAATCTAATGATTTACCTATCCATTACATTTTTCGTTATTATATATTACAATGGTATGGAATGCGTTGGTAAACTCACAAAAAAATTGAATGACAGTTTTAACCCATAAGAAAATAAAAGATACTAGTTTATCAATGGAAATAAAATTGAATTAAATGAGCATAGAAAAATTGAACAATATTTCATGATGTCCAATCTTCATATAAAATTTATGAGGAGATGTTCAGTGACTATAAAACCAACTTGATCATAGTTTGGAAATAATAAATATCCACTGATGTGCTTATAAAAGTTTTCACCAGAAAGGGAATGAGTAATCAAATATAATAATATATATTTATAAAATCATTTGATTTTAAAAAAGGTGTCTCTTATAAATTCACAAGTCATATCCATTAATTATATCAAAAACATCTATCTTAGGATGAGTATAATGTTTCCCTAATGGATATTTCTAGGATAAAATGTATACCATTTTGGTTTATATGGTTTCAATGTGGTATATGAATCTAGTTTATAGTTTATCAATGAAAACTATATGGAAATAGATACAGAAGAAAATGAATGAAATGACATAGAGGGAGGTCTTGTTGATGTCATTTATTTGAATGGATTGGAATGAAATACATACTAATATGGTGGGGAAATATTAAAATAATATAAGACTGTTAAAAATAATGGAATTCATGGGAGAATGTAATGTTTTCACTTATATATTTTATGAGTCATCATTAGATACTTTGAATCAAATTTCTTAATAATTTATGAATACAACTAAAAATGATGTCGACCCTATAAGATTAAATATAATATTTAGTAGTTGAAGATCATGAAATGATAAATATAATAAATCATTGGGTTTTAAAAATTTTAAAATATTTTTTATGATCTTCCAAAAAACCCAAACTAGAGATAAGAAATAATGTATTTATGTAATAGAATATGTGATTAAATAATTAATTTATGCATGGTAATGAAGTCTCTAAAATATAAAATTTATTTCTTATGTATTAAATGTTCTCATAAAATCAATCATGATTTCTATAGAGATTGTTTTAAGTGTATAGGTCATAGATATAAAGCACCAAACTATCTTTAGAGAGTCACATTCAATGAGCATTGAAAATTGGAATTAAAAAATAATTTCAATCAATGGTAAAATAAAATATTAATGTATTTATAGTTGTAATTATAAGAATAAATAAATATCATTTAAAAATATTAATTTTTTTCAATTTTGATAAGATTCAAATAAAATATGTTACCTTTAAACCAGATATCCAATAAAATGGAACTCTAGATTTATAAATAGAGGATATAGTATTTATACCTCATATGATTATAATTTTTTTTCAATTATAAAATTTTAATAAAAAAAGAAAAATCATTGTTATTTGAAGAACACATTTCATGAGGTCAGGAAAATATAATTTATTACCAATGTTAAATGTATTTATATATTTAACATGTGTTTTCTCCTTGAACAGAGTGAATAAATTAGTTGAGACATATTGATGTGGGGAAAAGCTTATTTTTCCGACATGTGATTTTGAATACTATAATGTAACTAGAACTATATTTTGAATGTTTTTTATGAGAAGGGTTATCAAGTAATGGATGGTGTTCAATTTAAAATGTTATAATTTCACTTTTAATGAATTTTACAGTATCCTATTATTTATTGATAGATATATTAAGATTGGATAGATTTATCAATCACCCTTGGTTGGATGTTTTGATAGTGATAGACCACATTGTGTTATTGATTATTTAATCCACCTTCCTTTTTTAGTAGAGATTTAGTAAATCACTCCCATTCAACCTAGGAAATTCCCAATTATGTATTGATAATATTGTGTATTTTAGAAGTGACTTACTACTAACACATGAATTCCTTCTATTTCTTGACACCCACAACCCAACACCTCTAGTTCCTATTAGAAAATTTATATTAGGTGTAGGGAGACAAAAAACGTATATCAGTGGTTTTAAAGAATTAAATAATTTAAACACTTAAAATGTGTTAATATTAAAAGAATTACACAATAAATAAATTGATGAATCAATAAAACAAAAATGGTTTCACTTTGTAACATTTTAGGAATCAAGAATTGAAATAGAATACCTTTCCTTACATGTTCTTTATGATGATAAACCACCATTTAATGTTTAATATAGATGAAGGTGGAACCAAAATCGAATTAAAATATTCTATAATAGAATAAAATGAAATCGACCACAACAAATCCTCCTCTATGAATCATGATCCATGTCTGGGGATAACTATCACCTTTACAGTACAACCTCCTCTTACATTTTCTGGCATGGTGTTATTTTAATTTTACTTGGTTAATGATCACATGATATTATAACATTAGAATGTATAAATATACATTAATTCCAGTGGTACTAAATTATTGTTTTGATATAATCCTCTAGGTAATTTATGGATTTTATTCTTACACCCTAAATGAAATATTCTATATATTTAAATCCATTTGAAAGCTCCAATTGGTCACATGTTTGTTGAAAATTTACAAAATTTATTAGACAAAAGTGTCAATGATTCCCTAAATTTATACCCTCAAACATCTACATTATTATTTTTTGAAGCCTTTACGTCTTATAATGGAAATAATGGATTCCATTCCAAACCTAAAGACTTACATTCAACAAAATATTTTACAATATTGAGGAATATTTCCACACAAAATTATTATGATAATTTCCAAATAATTATGTTTATCGTGATAGAGAAATACATCCCACCTAAAGAATTTTGTTCAGATTTAGACATGTTTATAGTCAATCAAAAATACTTACAATTTGAGGGAAAGACTTTCATTAGACCCCTTTTTCAATTTTCATCCTAGAATTCATTAGCTACGTAATTTTCTATATTTGATTAAAATAAATCTTATCCCACATTTATAAAAAAATATTTTTCATTTTCTTGAACCAATCATGTGGTTCAAGTCGATGGACCATCATTGATGTTCATGTAAGTACCAGATAGATATGTTACCTATGAAGGATTGATCAAGAACTCAATTGATCTATTCATAAGGTAATTTGATTAACCATGTTAAATAATAGATACTACTTGATATATTAAATATGTGGTTGATTTACTACTTGTATAATTTATCACCACATAGGATTGTGAGGCTCTTATTGTGCTTGATGGATAAACTCTTGATGGCCGCATCATCAATTCTGTTTTTCTGAAAATCCATAATTTATTGATTTATTTATTAACATATTAAAGATATTTGTTTCATTAAATTACAGTCCATCTACCAAATATATTTATCCATTAAACCAATATTTATTATTTTATTTATTCTTTAAATTATGAAGAACATAAAAACAATTTGTACTCATGATTTTTACAATTTTCTAAAAAACACGAAAAACAATATAATATTATAATGAAGTTATAATTTACTATTAAAATTTTTAATGGTGGTATTAAATCTATGAACATAAAAAATTAATTATAAATCATTCTTGGATCTATTGATTCCCACAAACATAAATGATAGACCTCATATAAGTGAATTTCAACAAAATTACAAAAAATTAACGTACCTTTCCAATGAGAATTATTTTTATTGTACCATATTCATTATGTTATACTTTATCATCAATGTTTTTTATTCCATTTTCTCTATTGTATTGATTCAATTATTTTTGACTTATTTTATCCAATCATATTCTTATATACCTACCTTCGTGGAATATATCACTCCACAATCAAGTATGATTTTCATGAATGGTTACCCTCATGACATGATCATTAAAAATTCCTCATAAACTTGTTGATTGTTTTTCATCCATTTAGTATGTTTAGTAAATTTACATACCATGAGGCCTTAATGACGAGTGATATTTTTTGGGGTGATTGTATGATGTGTATGTACAACTTTTGAGGCATAATGAGGAGTATAAGATAAAAAATGAAGTTCAATTCATGATATTACATTTCCTCTTAGAAAATAATCACCCACAATGTCCTCTCCGACTATCTCAACTTCACATATTTTAATTATTTGTTGATATCACATACATTTTAACAATTAATTAGTAGAAACATTCCCATTTATTTACATCATTTAATAGTTTTTACACTTTTTTACTAGGGTTTTTATCTTGAATGGAAGGATAATATGAAATTTATTTATGGTAATGTAAGTTATAACATTAGTTAGAATTTGAAATATTCCACTTTTTCAAAATTAAATCAATGGCAATTCATTCATTGATTTATCTTCATAACATTATTATGATGTTCTTCAGAAAAATAAACTCCACAAACCCCATAATTTTATTATAGATTTCATCTCAGAAAAGCCTCCAAATTTTTGTAAAACATATTATAAGATTATATGCTCCATAAATTATATATAATCATTTGATTATTCCCTCTCTTTCATTATTTTATTTACAATTATTCAGATTTTTTATTTTTTATTTTAGTTATGAATCTTATTTAAGAGGAAAAGAGATGGGCTTTTCACTTCAATACAATGTGGGACCATTATATTACATAATTTTATGACATGAATAAAAAATTTACATTATTCCCATTATGATATTTCTAAAAATATAACAGAAACAATTTCATATAAAATTATTCCATAAACACTAAAATATTCAAAAAAATATAATGATCTAGCTTTGTTTCTCTTCCCCCACACTTTAGTTCATCATATAAAATGAAAAGAATTTTAGATAAATGTATATAAGGATATTTGGCATATAATGTTTCTACTTAAAAAATAAATTCAATGATGCTAAGAGAAATATGTGATTAATTTACATGTATGCTTGAAGTTAATTTTAATTATATTGTGGATTTAAAAGAAAAAAGATACCTAAACCATTTAAGAATAATATCCTAGAATTTTCATCATTTTTTATCAGATTACTAATAAAATATAGTTATTTAAGATGTTTTTTGGTTCTATAAAAGAATATAAAATTTTATGAAATATATTAAAATAATTTTAGAAGCCCCTCAGGTGAGTGAATAAAAGTATTAGATGTTACAAAATTGAATGAGTTTAAAAAATAAGTGGGTTCCTTATGTAATTCCTTTATATATAATATTAGATGAATTTAATTTCAATGTTCATATAAGGGGAATAAATGGGTAAAATTAGTATCTCATCCTTGGACATGATATACATTTTTAAATGGAATTAAAAATAACATCACTGGATATATTAAATCAACCAAATTGAAAATGAATAACCCAAAATGATTGAATAGGATTTGAAAATATAAAAAATTTAGAAAATATGGAATATTTATAAACTTCAATGTTTCCCACCACCACACTAAAATAATATAGTTTCCTTAATAAATTCAAATAGATTTAGAATGTGTGTTTATTTTAAATGGAAATATATAATCAAATAAATGATAATGATAGGTAATACTTGATTGGTTTTCATTTGAAAATTCATTTGAGAACTATGAGATACTCCAAAAGTTATTATTATAGAATCCCAAGGCAATTCATTATCAAATTTCAATTAAAAGTGAATAAATTATGGCTAAATTTTTAAACATCCTACATGAAACAAAAAGTGGGTTCATAAGTAAAATTATTGGGACATATTGTCTAGATTAATGTTTACTTGTATACAAATTGAACATTGAGTTAAATATTATAACATTGTATCTAGGCTAGAATTGTTTTTTATAAATAAAATTTTTATGATCTAGTATTTTTATTTATTTGTAGATTATTAAATTTTCATTTTATTTCCTCTTGATTTATTCTAACTATTATAAGTAAAATTTCCTCTCCTTTATATCATTATATATATATCCAAATTTGGATAATGAATTTCTTGATAATCTCTAATAGTAGATGATAGATTTTCTTATAATGTATTCAGTTGTGGAACAATTTTATTATTTTATTTTTGGATATTCTATAAAACCATTAATATTATTACAAAAAATGGATCAATTAATTTTTTTGGATTGATTTTATACTTTAATATTACCTTTATTTTAGTATATAATAGTTCTTTTTGTCCCTTATTCATTGGATTTTATGCGGTGGATTTCAAATTATTTATTCTATATTTTTTTATTAAATCCTCTATTATCATATTGAATGAAAGATCCCAGTTAAGATAATTTTATCACTCGGAGGGGAGGGTTGAATCTATTATACTTTTTCATTTATGTTTCCTTGAAACTACCCTCTCCACATGTTATAGACTTTATTCCCTATTGAAAAAATATCATACACATCACTAAAGCAACAAAAGTAATTACAAGGTCCTCTTTTCAATAAGAATAACTACATTCATGGTATTGTTTGGTAATAATCCAATAAAAAAATCTAATAGAAATCAATCCATATAATACAGCGAGTAGGATATGTCCTCCCACTCAGGAAAAAGTATGTAATCAATTCCAATATTATGTATGTACCATCTTAACACAAATAGGATAGAATAATATTTTTGTGACAATGCATGTTACTTTTTCTTCTTTTAATCTTTAAAAATATATTCATTTTATAAAAATTCGTCAATTTTGTACCCAAAAGATAGTAAGAACATCAAGGACAATAAGAAGGATAACTGAGATTGATGTTCGTAGTACATTTTCCATTAGTGATGCTTCCCAATATGATCTTCTTGATACGATTCTTCCCAGTATTATTTTCCTAGATAGATTATTCCCAGTATAGAAAATATATAACATTTTCCAAATACAATAGGTAAAAATTTACATAACATCTATTTTGAGTAGAGAATACTCATTTTGATTCTTCTCAGCCTCACCCACAATATGAAAATTGAAATATAGAAAACATAATCTGATTATCTAGCATAATACAATGATCAGCCAAATACAAGTTAATAATTGAATACAGTAGACAGTTTAATATGATGGTTAACTAAATACAATGTTGAAATCATGTCTCTTATCCATTCACTTCAACCCATTGAATATTTTTCAACAAAACACATTATAGAAAATTATTTATAACACTAGAATGCTATAGATTCTTTTTTCATATACAATGAACATTACATCCATTTGAGAAAGAAAAAAGTGAGATATTATTTTATAGGTTCTTTGAAAAGGTTTGGTCCAGATTCATAAAAATATTTTCCACAAAACCAATACATCCAAATCATGATTTCCCTTGAATTTCTCATGTATTTTTGACTTTTTCAACATTTCTCAAATCTTCTCAAATTTTATTCAAATTTTATCTCTTCATCAGAGTCACTTTCCTAATTAATGTCTAATTAAAATTTAGATTTTCTATTATAATTACTTAATATTATTCTATATACTAATTATAAAAAATATATCACTATGAATATCATACCCCCATGTCAACAAATTAATATCTTTTACTTAGAAATTATCATGATTCATTTGAAATTAATTGACCCCTTTAAAATGGTTGACTAAATTATTGATTGGTCTTTTTCGTTAAGATTTTTATCAGCTTCATGTCAATTATTTTTCAATTATTATCTATTAAAATCAATTCTTCCTAGTGTGACGGTACACTAAAAATGACAGACCGTTAGAAACCGCTTCAAATTCAGATTCATCATCCATTCAAAAACATTTTCTTGTATCATGACTTCTATAATGACATTGAATAAATTTAAGAACAAATTTAGCATCATCAGAAATTCAATTGAAATTATTGAAAAATTCAAAAAACACATGCTACATGAATTCCTTCGAAATCATCTTGAATACATTTTTCTATAATTTGTTTGGACTAAATATGATAAAAATGACAACGATCAACGAAATTACAATTATGATGAATATGATTTCTATCACCCTTTTCTATTTTTATCCTAATTTAATTAATCTTAATACTGTAGGCCTGGATACAATCATTCTCAATACGATTGGCCTAGATATGATCATTCTAGGTATGATTAGCAAAAATATGATCATTATTATATTTTATTATCAAGATTGTGTCTCAAGTTCTATAATCGACTTATTATATCTGAGAAATACAAATATAAAAACAATCATAAATTTTTTTAATTATTGTCATCCAATATCTAATTCTCCACGAATACGATCAATTATTTAATACCAGATAACATATAATAGACATTCTTAAAGAAAGTGAGTTCGATTTTTTTCAAAAAAATATATGAGTCTGATTTTGAACATTAACAGAGTTATGTGACTTTTAATTTCTTCTTAATCTTCCTTGACAACAAAATAAAAAACATGAAAATAATCACTATAATGATCATCGTGGTCCTAACAATACCTCAATTTAGATTTTGTTATCAACAAAGTTTTATAATTCATTGAAAAATTTATCCTCAAGAAATTTATTATTTTTCAACAATTCTAAGCCATCATGATCATACTGATTGTAGGATAAAAGAATCATTGACAGAAAAACCATCCTATAAAAAAGTAGTGATTATGAAAACCATATTTATCTTTATCAATTCCTTAATATTCCTAAGAAAAAAACAAATTATTTCTTATAACCACTCTGATAAATGGTTAGAATATTTCACAAAATTACAATGTTAAATGTATATCATACCCAAAACTCCCCATTTTTACATTACATATAAGGATATATTTATGAAATAATTCCATTATCTACCGGAAAACACTATTCCAGGGTATGATGTGATATGGTATATAAACACATACCACAACCTTGATGTTAAATAGGATGGATTCCCATGGACAACCTCAATTTAGAAAATGATTCTTTCAGTAATGTTTTTTGAAAATTTTATTAACTTGTTCCGATATTATAATATACTCCAGCTTCAACTCATTCTTCTCCGCTTGCTCTTCGAAAAAATGATATTTGATATCAATTTTTATTGAATGATTGTATTTAATTGACTTCCTAGTGAGATTGATTGTACTTTGATTCACATACACTAAGATAATGGGAAACATCACATCAATAAGTACCTCTTCTAATTGATTTTCATCCATTGTGGTTGAGTGACATAGTGAGTAGTAGAATCATACTCAACTTCATCCATACCGAGAGAAAGTTAATCTTATTTCTTTCAATTCCAACAAAAACAATTTTTTCATAGAAGGAATACATATGAAGATATTGAAATTTTATCATAATCATTTCTTGACTAATAAGTATTGAAATATCCAAACAAATCAATACTATCTGAGCTATTATATCTGATTCTAATTTTTTCCCTTTGATGTATGTAATAATTATTTTTCCTAAATTTAAATGTTTTTATTTATGAGCACTATGAAATATTACACATAGGGTAAAATCATAAACAATGTTTTTTATGAGGCATTAATATATAAAAATGTTCCAGAATTCTTATGAAATTATTTCTGAATAATTTATTTTACTTCTACATCTTTTGACCACTCTGTACCCATAGAAATTGGTGTGGAAACAGGTTTTTATTTTTCCATGCCAAAACTCTTATAAATTTCCATAGCACAATTTACTTGATAATGAAAGATGTATTTCTCCAATTGATTTTTTTTTACCCACAAAAGTATTTCATTTTTCCTTGAATGGAAAATTCAAATAACTTTTTCATTTTGTTTTGAAATGTTTCACAACATATTTTACCACTCCCAACAATGATAATTTCATCAACATAAACAATTAAATTGAGGATTACTATTGACTTTCCTTGATGTAATGATTTATATCCACACTTCAATTCTTAAAACTAATATTTCATAGGAATGTATCCATTTAGGAATGTCAGGCCCTCATAAATAGTTTTATTCAATTCAACTACTTATTTAATCTATACAGATGACACTAATATTTAACAACAAAAACCCCACAAGGGTTTTCAATGTAAAATTCTTCATTATTATCACCATTTTATAATATAGATTGAATATCCATTTGAATGATCATGTAACCTCATTGTGTAGTAATAGAAAAAAATTATATTTGTTTCTTTCATTTCCAATATGTAATGGTGTTATCAGAATCAATACCTTCAAATTGTGAATTAATATTAAAATCATTCTATTCTTCATATCACTTCACCTTATTAATTCAAACTGTTCTAGAAAACCCACTATGTCCTAATAATGTTTTTTCTGGACTAGGTAAAAGTTTCCATGTACCTTTTTTTCAATCTAATCCACCACTACTTCCATGTTCTAAACCCATTCTGGATACTCAAAATCATCTTTCAAATCATTCATCTCTACATATAAATACAAATAGGTATGTGTAATATTGTTTGTTATTCTTCTTGTTTGATCCTTCAGATAATGATCCCAAATTATATTTTGGGATTTCAAATTCTTCCTCATCCTAGGATGATATTTTTTAGTGTCTTCCTCATCCATTGATATAGATGAGTTTGATTATAATTTTTTAGAAGTATTAAAATTTATTTTAAACACATCAGAACTATTTTCAAAACATTCTTTATCCTGCTCCACATGCTTGTCTTCCAGAAGATATTTTTTTCCATAGATCGTTCAATTACTTTGACAAAAAAATGAATCAAATATTCATTATGTTTCATTTTACAGGCATCTACATATTCTTCCTTCTAGTGCATATCTAGGAAATATTCCATCTTCACCTTTTGGATCAAACTTTCTATATTCTCCAGATTTAATTTCTTATAATACATAATGTCATACGAACTATTATGTGTTTAAAAATTGTATTTTATTAATAATACAATTAGTATGGTGTAACTTTAGATCATTTACTATATAAAAATCAGTTTTGATTATAAATAGTTGTACTCCGGGATTGCCTCTAATAGTATTGAGAACAACTATGTTCAACTAACACAATTCATCCCATTTCCACCAAACATCGACTCATTTTGTTAGAAAATCGATTTTAGTGAGGTGTGTATGGGGAATTATACCCATGCCAAATTCAATCCTCTATAGATATGTTTCATACTCATTAATTCTATATTCACATCTATTTTTGAATCCCAAATTCTTCACTGAATACTCACATTCCTTTTCAAATTTTCATAGGAAAAATTCAAAAATATTCAAAGCATCTAATTTATGGTTCATATACATAACGCATGTCATAGGAATAAAATAATTATTGAAATTGATAAAGTATATATAAATATGCATTTTTTGATTTTTTTTTCACATTCTACCGCAAATATGGAAATGAATATACTCTAGGGGTTGTCTAATTAAAAAACTCAACATTCTTATGCACAATATTGTTAATATGTCTATTCTAAAAATAGTGAAATATAAATATCTTATTCCTGGAAAATCATGAATGTCTGAGAATCTATCTCACATTGTTAATTTTATCATGTTTCTTTATCACATATTCCTTTAAATTTTATGACAAAATTGGTTCTCTACTACCATACTCATGTAAAAATAGTTTTGTATTTCAGTAACCTGAAACAAGATTCCTTTTCTATGTTGGCCTCTTGTAAAAATTACTTATCTTTTCACTTTTCATAGGAGACTCATATTTTCTCAAGATAAGTTTTTTAACCTCATCAAAAAAAATATGAAACACATAGAAAATTATAATTTAACCCATAAACATACAATGGTTTCATGGATTTCATGTTTTCATTCCAAATGATGGTTGATTCAAACCCTTTAATTTTCATGGGTTAATCTTTTACAAATGTCACTATTTTATATTTAATGTATTTCACATAATTAAATTTTTTCGAATCTCCTGTCATATGAGAAGAACGCCGATTATCAAGAATGAAATACCATTATCATTTGTATCATTCAATATAGATTCTATAACAAATTCTTTTCTTCCATCTTTTCATTTGTCGCTTTTATCTTTATAAAATTAGTAATAATATTTATTTTATGCATGTATTATTACAAGACACATTTTTTAAAGGTTTCTAGGTTGTTCACATCTTTCAAAAATAATTTTCAATTGTTTGAATCTATTTAAATATTAACCTCATCCTTCTTAGTTTTCAATAAAATAAATTTCAGAGACTTCTTCTATTGTGCTAATTGACTAACCCTCAGACATCTCATTTCATAATAAATGATGAAATAGTAATATTTTTTTTGGAACCAACACAGAATGGATATGCATAAAAATATATTAAAATACCATTAGGGGAAATATAATAAATATTTTTCCCTAAAACGTTCATATTATCTAGAATTGTGAGTACATTTCTCATCCACCACCTCCTCCTACTATTCTGAAACACAGTATATTCTTTTATCAATTAGAGTCTTCAATTTGATTTTATATTTATTAAAACAATAATTATTTGGAACCTTTTCCAGATTAATAGTGTTTCAATATATTTTTAGACATAGGGTTATTTGATACTTCTGAATTCCTAACGTTGTTGGTCATAAAAACATACATGAATCCCCCATATTTATACTTTTCAAAAAAAATAATTTTTATTTTATACCATTGAAGGTATATTTTGTTGATCTATATCAGGTTTCTACATTATATAACATTCACCCACTTTAGATATAGAGTTTATGAATCCTGTTTTTCCAATTTCAGATTAAAATAAATTTTATCAGAGTAGTTCCAACTCATATTCATTATCATTCAAATTCATTTAAAGATGCTTGTTATTATTTGATTATTCCTTAAGCAATTCATTTGAATAATAAATTTCATTTTACCAAATCCACCTTATCATCATGGAACCATTCTTTATTACTTATTGGAAAAAAATTATCATCCATTTTTTTGTTTTCATGCCTTCTGATATTTCTCATAACTTCTTTCAACTATTCTTTCAAATGAAATTAACTTTTAGTTTCAAATTACTTTGAACTACTCCTTATTAATTATAAATCATTCAATATTGAAATAACAATAATTTTTGATACCATACTCAGGTGATTTTTCCATCTCAGATTCACTACCTTCTACGTATTCATCTACATATAAGAAACACTATCTTTTTTATTTGAATATTTTTCTATCACTACATAAGGAATATAATTTAATTTATCGACCAGCTTCTTTAATGATATTATTTTTTTATTTCGTCTTCATAACTGTCATATCCATTATTTCTTTGATGAAATATGTCTACAAAGTGCCGGAAATCTCCACATTAAAAACAATTCAGGAGAATTTTTCCTTTGTAATTCCCTGTACCCTTTTTCATATTTTTAGAAAACATGGATATGATTTTTTCAAAAAATTTACATTCCACATTATCAAAATCATATTAACCAGCATCATATTCAATAATAATATTCATTGAATTGAAATTCTTATCATCCTTATGGGAAATTTCTATATCAACTCTTGTATTTCAACTCATATCTTTCTCCGTTCACAATTAATATGTAATGAGAGTGTATAAAAATCATTTAGAGTTAATGTTTTAGGATCTATATCTTCATGTTATGGTCCTTATGCATTCAAAACTTTTGGGAAACACTCTCAAAATATCATCAATTAATTTATAATCATCTAACATTTCACCAAGTCATATGATAGTTCTGAGAATATCTTTTACTATGGAAAATATGTCCCCAATAGATTCATATTCATCTATATTCAAATATCAATACTTCAATCTCCATCTTTCTAACATTTTCTTCACAAGTTTTTATTACATTCATATATGTTTTTAAATTGATCTCATATACCATTGGTTGTGGTATCACCTTTATCTCTTAATAATTCATTTTTAGAATGAGATTATAGTATATCATTCTTGGCCATTCCATAAATCTCAGGATTCCTTTTATCAGGAGATGTAAGAGGATATTTATAGTCAATTATAGGGAACCCATATACTAGTATCTTCATGAGAACAATATCCAATATTCATATGATACAAAAACATTATATTATTCAAGATATGATAATTAGTTCATTCTAAAAAAGGAATAATTTTTCTATTCCAATAATTTATATTCTCCATTAGCAAAGAATATGTTACAAAAACCTATACTCAAATACCAATTGAAAGTGCCCAGTACAGATAATTGTATCACTGAGAGTGGGAGGGGTGAATCAATGATACTTTTAATTTTTTTCTTTTAAACAAACATCACTTCATGTTAAATATTCCATTCCCTGCTGAATACAATTTAAACACACATCCAAAGTAACAAAATATTTTTCATGGTTTGCTATTCAATAAAAAATTATATGTCAATGGTATGGTTGGGAAGTGATCGAATACCACACAATCCACTATAAATAAATACTCGGAATAGAATGATAAAGATATACCATTTCAAATGTATCGAAATATTTAAAAAATTCCAATAGGACGTTTTCAACCTCTTAGCACAAATAGGGTAAAACACTATTTCTGTAACAAATCATGTTACCTATGTTTCTTTTCAACATTAAAAATTTATTCATTATAAAAAATTCATTAGTTTAATAAATATAAGATGATATGAACATAAAAGACTTTAATAAGGAAACCATAGTTTGACTCTTCTAGGATGTTTTCCTAATCAGATTCTTCCATTTAAAATCTTCTCCATATGATTCTTCTCAGTTTGATTTTCCCAGTCCGATTATTCAAAAAATGGAAAATATATGTCCTTTTTAGGACATGTTAAAGACAAATATACCCCACTTTTTTTCTTATTATGAAAAAATCATTAAAATTATTCTTTCCATCTTCTTCAGTATGGAAATTTCAATACAGAATACCTAATCTGATTTCCAACCTGATACAATTATTATCCAAATAAAAATGAAAAAATGAAAATGATAGCCAGTTGAATATGATGATTAGTTAAATAAAACATAATTATCTTGTCTCTTCTCTAGTTACTTATCCCCATCAGAACTTTTTCAACAAAACACAACCCATAAACTTATTTGTATCCATAGTAGGTCAGATCACCTCTCTCTTCATTAGTAAATAGTGAATCTCTCAAAGAATGCACAAAGTGAATTATTCTTTTATAGGTTCCCTAAAATGGTAGGGGTGGGATTATTAAATATATTTCATGATCATCCAAATTCCAATAAATCACAATTTCCTCTGAATTTTATGTGCATTTCAGACTTCATCAATGGTACTTGAATCTTCTCGAATCTTCATCAAAATTTATCTCTTCTTCATTTTCTCTTTCCAAATGAATGTCCAATTACAATTTGAATTCATTACCCAAATGTATGAATATGATTCAATATATTAATTATAGAAAACAAAGTCCTTTTAATTTCTACATTCTCTCCGACAACACATCAATCTCTTTTATTCAAAATTTTTATTTATTTATTTCAATGTAATTCAACTCATTTTAAATGATTGACAACATTCTATATTGGTCTCTTGCATTATGATTTTCATATGGTTTAGTGCAATTATTTTTTTCATCAATCTTTGATGAAAACAATTCTATCTTAGTACGACATTACCCTAAATGATATTGACCGGTATCTATAGCTTCAACTTCTGTAACATAAATTTTCCAAAAACTTGTGCTTGTATCGTGACTTCTTTCATGACATTGAATACATTTACGAAAATATTTAGCATCATCATGTATTCAATGTAATTTATTTAAATCATCCCAAAACACTAGCGAACCTTCATTATTTCCATCTAATCCTGAATATGGTTTTTTGGAATTCGTTTTATTGGAATTTGAAAAAAATTATTATGATTAGAACGATTATGATCAAGATGATATGATTTTTGGAACCCATTTCCCATTCTACTACGATCAAACTAATATAAATATGATGAGTTTGGATTTGATCATTCTTTATGTTATTTCCCTAGATACGATCATTCTATGTACGATTGGCCTATATATGATCAATATTCCTTTCTGTAACCAATAATTCATCACATGTTCTCAAATAAACATATGATTACTGTGAAAAAAAATAAACAGATCATCATTACCTTTTTTTTATTATAGTAATGAAGACACTAGTTCTCCACCAATACAATCAATTCTTTAATGTTGGATCAATTATGATGGACATTATAATACAAATATGTCCCAATTTTCCTAAAAATAATATGTCAGTCATATTTTCATCATTTACAAAGTGATGTGATTTTTCATTTGTTCTTAAACAACCTTGAAAACATGATAAACCAATTAAAAAACAATCACCATCATCCTCAACATGGTCCTAATATTGAAAAAGTGAGATACATGGTTAATCATGATGGAACTTGGATATCCAAATATAAAAAAATGCAGGAACTATAAATATCACACACAACCACGGAATGATCAGTTTTGGTGGATTTAGATTCCATCCATTTTGAAACATAATATATAGAAATCAAAATAATGGAGATCCCACATGTTATGGGAATGGGTAATATCATTACTATTCTAAATACAACTAATTTTTCCCATATGAAGAGGGGTTCTTGTGAAATTTCTTACCTCTATGAAATCTTCATGTAAATTGGAATTATCAAAAAAAATTTACAAAATAATGTATATATTATGAAAATGTTGGACAATAGATTCAAGATTAGGAACTATTCCTTCTAATTTATTGTTGTATCAAGTGGCTTACATATTCTAGGCTATGTAAAAATTAAAAAAAATTAATTTCACTTATAAAAAATCTTTTAACTCGATCAATGAAAATTTTCAATGTATATTGTAATTCCAAAACATAATATTTATCATCAATTTTGTGTTTTTGAATTTTGGGGTTTCATAAGTGAGATTGTGTAATATCCCATTCTAAATAACTATGTTTGAGTTGGAGTTCCACATAACCTCACTCATGTTGCACCATATGCAAGTGGATACCAAATTACAATAGGAATCTATGTTTCGTCATGTTAAGACTATACCCTTAATCAAAGTGAAAAAAAATTGAATAATAACTGAACATGTAACAATACAAAATTCAAGTATGCATAACTAATAAAATTCTATATATAATAAATGAATCGAAACAACAGACTTGGATGGTCATATATTAATACATGACACTGATCTTTTATTAGGTCTGTCATGTATACAAATAAATTAAAATAAAAAATAAAAAATAATATAAATGAAACTCCAAAACGCACCACATATTTATCTCTAGACTCATAGAGGGTTATCCCATTAGATGGTTAAAACCAAGACGTAGGCAAACCTGCAAGTGGAACAAGTGATGGATGCTCATGTTTTGATATTCCATGGCCCATTTAATAGGATTTGTTATTTACTATTTACTAAACTACCAACATATACCAAAATCAAACTGTTTAATGTAGTGTACGTGCATGTGATATTTTCAATTGATAGTAAATAAGTAATTGTTAAATTGTTAAATCATAAAATAAAATGACCAATGTAGAAACACGAAATAAACTCACATATATTTAGTGGTAATGTTCTAAAAATTATTCCATGAACCCTCATCAGTATCTTCATTTGATCCAAGAAAGAGATATAATTATATCAGATTTGTGAACTAAATTTGACCACATGGTATCCCTATATAATCCATTTCATCAATATTTATAATGACTATTTGGTCATTCAATAAGGCTATTACAACTGTCCCTAACATGATTTATCCATAATTATAGTAAAAATATCTCATAACAGTCTCAATGCATCGATTAAAAAAAGTTCTAGAAGATCCTCAAATCCCATGTTTTACACAAAGAGGACTATATGATGTTGTAACCTATATCATTTATAGTTTAATCCTTTAGGTCATCATATCCTAGTTGATATTTAGGATAGTCAATAATTCCAAGATGGGAATTCCCCAAGTATATGTGTATTTTTCATTATTTCAAGCGTTAAAATTACTATCCATGGGGTTTTCATATCATGTGAGCCCACATACCAACGAATTCTAGAATAATACCTTCACATGAATTATAATATATCATATTATAGGTATGTGAATACATATTAACATATCATCATATTGATAATATGGAAATAGTGTTATCACACAAATATGCGTTAGAGAGCCTTACCAAGAATGGGTATCAGTATCTATATACACGAACATGATGAAACATATATCATGGTCTAACACGAAACCCATGCACACACATGTGATCCAGAATCATAAATTATCTCATAGACTACACACAGACACGTGAGATCAAGAATCAAATATAGTCTATTGGGACACATATTCAAAAAAATTATAATCAGTTTTTAATCACTAACTTATGGGATACAAATGTACACAAATGGGATCATGCATCAAACATGGTCTTATAATATTCATGACACATGTAGCACAACCACATATGCAAGGTGGGTTCATTCAAATGTGAGAAACTAATTAGGGATCATGCCTTGACCAATAGAGGTCAGGATCAAGCATGTATACACATGCATATTAGAGGCCTCAGCACATTGATCTGTTAAATTAGGCATGGATCCTTTAATTATCTAAGACCATAAAATAATTTACAAATTATGCTTTAATGGTTATTCATATAAACTTAATGAATTAACATTCGTTATTCCATGTTGATGAACCTAATATGGAATTCCAATAAACAATGCATAACACCATATATTAGAGTACATAGGTCTACCTAAATCAAAATAGTCATCACAAAACATTTAAAATCAAAACATCTATGTTTGACTCCATCCATAACCATTCAGCCATAATCACATGCCACAAAGACTGAACTCCTGAATAATCATTAATAATTAATAAATTATATTTATATTGTAAAAAAATAAATTGTTATAATAATCTTACATCTAAATATCATTGTAATAATTGACTGAATACATACCTGGTATCACCGCTTAGCCAAAACCATCACTAACCACCAATTTATGGTCTTTTACATTATTTTATAATTATATTGGGTAAATCACCACTCCCAAAATTAATAACAATATATTCATTTAAATATATTTAAGATGAACCCATTATAATAAAATACCACAAAACATACCATAAATAAGACTTCTCCCAATATATTATGAGAAACTCCTAACAATTTATTTATTCAAAGGAATAACGAATACCCAATTAAATTTCCTGAATTGTTGGGTGATTAAACTAAATTAGTCTAAAAATCTTTAGTGTGTTTACCAGTTACCTTTATATAAATTAAAAAACATGAATAGAATGTGTTCATCATTATAGGACATACTCTATCCATGTTGATTCAATGTGCCCTATTTCCTAGACAATTCCATCAGAAACTGATTGAATTGTCAAAACAAATCTATGATTCTGATCATGCTAAGAGTCAATAAATGACCATGATGATAAAGGGGAAAATTATTCTAGGGTAATTGAGAAATAAAATGATTTTATTGTCTAATATATTCTTATAGATCCAGCCATGATGAATGGCACAACATCCACTACCACACGAGGAAGATGTTGGAAATAATCACAAATAATGAATGATATCAAAAATATCCTCATATATATGTCACTTTTATATATAACAATTAGAATGGATATCATAGACGGATGAATAATATATTGTAGAACTGAATTCATCTAAAAAATTAAATAAAAATTGATAACTAATGTGTAGTGTTATTAGTGGATAAGTATACTAAATTACTGCCAATTAAAAATAACCAATGTGATCGACTAGCTAGCTGATCTTGATCAACTGGCTAGAAAGTTTGTTATCAGCCACTAGGTGTAGTCTCACTATTTTTATTGTGTATAATGATGGGTAAAACGGTTTCTGCCCATCACACCAGCTCGATAGTGGCTACACAATTATCCCTAATACCCCCTTGCATCCTATACTGATATCATAATATTTGAACATCCCACCAAATTTCATTTCATGTGAAAATAATTGCATTAAATGATATTATAGTTAGAGTCTTGATTCATCACTTGGTTCCATGAATGATCCATCCATAAGATGAAAATTTAAAAACTCATCTAAATTTTTTATCCCCTAATGACTTGGGGTATTATAATATCTCCGCTATAGAACTTCACATCTCTAAGAAGTCATGGTAATATATAAATCATTCTTCTAGACTAGCCTTGATCATCAACCATAAGTAGTTCTATACAATGATTATCAAAATTCAAAATCTTAATGTCAAGGTTATACTCATTATTGAATTCCCATATTTCTTTTCCATCATGACATCATGATCAAGAATCATATTCCATGGAAAATCTCACTTCCATCAAACATTAATATTGTCAACATCCCAACTATTTTACTCAACCCACCGTGGAGTCATAAACTGATTGATCTATAAGTATCAAGGTGACAACCTCTATAGGACTCACCATAAATAATAAAATGCATTCATTTCAATGATAAAAAAAATATTATTTCAGTACAATTTTTCTCTATCTAAGGAAAATATCATGTTATAATTTAATACCCAAGACTATTTCCTGGTTTTGGGATAAACCAACAAGTCTATACAGACCAAACACCACCCAAGTATTATTCCCTTTTGAGAAAGGCTTTATTGGATCCTTAAAATATCTATGATACCAGATATTATCAGATCAATTTTGTTTTAGTTTATGATATTCTATTCCATGTGACACAACAATATGTACTCTTCCATCATATTTCCAATAAAGGAACTCATCCCATAAAATTACACTACATAAACCATTAATCATGAATTTTTTTGATAAAGATGTATTGTTAAGTATCTTTAACATATTTACCAGTTTTAAAATTTAAATCAAATAAAAATTTCTAGATTTGATTAAAAATAACTCAAAAAGTCAACATATCTCTTAGTAATGTGATAACACACCACTAATCAGACTCACTCTCAGATTTCACTAACTACAATCTAAGTTTGATTCAAAAAAAATCCATCTTGTTATAAATCTGAATCAAACATTGAGAATTCAAAATTGAAATAGGTACTCTCAGGTCCACCAGATGCCACTCTCCTAGAGTCACCATGATTTTTCAATATTCAGTCATACACAAGACCATGACCCTTCCACAAAAAGATGAAATTTATGGGTTTTCTATGTTGTTTTCCCCAACCAAAGGATTATTTTTATTGTTTATCTCTATTTTTTTCTTCAGTCTACATGGACCTCAATTACTTATTCTATTAAAGCATTATATAAACATGTTGTACAATTCATGGGTTATTTTCTAGAAAGTTACCAATAAATTCACACCTAGATTTCATGCAACATAGTCCAATAAATCCAAAAATATATCATTGATATTAATTAAATCATTTATAGGACTATGTGTTGGGAAAAAAGTCCATCATATATGATACTCATCACCTCAAAAAAATAACATCACCGAATCATGACATATATATCAGATGAAAACCATGGGATGACCACACTACAGTACCCCGATACATTTATAATGAGATATCTAACCATTGAAACACCTTTGTGTACACATCATCCTATAATATTCTAACCCCTTCAACTATCACATCATTATATAATATATTAAATTAAATGGAGATGCAAAAAAATTCAATGATCTACTGCAACTACATTTCCCGAGTTTGTAAAAAACGCAGAACATTCTCAACAATCGACTCGCCACCATAGTTCCACATATTCAACCAACCCCATGCAACAAAATAATTAATGATCCTACATTAAAGATTTTATTTAAGGATTAAAAATAATACTTTTTACTCTGATAGAATAATTTCCCATGACCCACAAACTATTGGACTTAGATATAAGGGCCTCTTTTGCAGTCCTAAATCTTGGGCAACAATACCACAAAACCTATGAATTCATAGTGCTCCTTTTTTGGATTGTAATATTTATGATTCCCAAATTAACATTAAACAACCCATATTTTTTTTTATTTAATCCAATAATCATCCTCACACGTTTCATCCCGCTTGGTTCTAAAAAATGAGGATAATCACTCATAATCCATTAAGAGTCGAATTCATAACAAACTGTCTAAGAAAGCCTTGGTTTTACAATTGAAGTCAAAAAATTTGAATAAATACAAAACCCATACTTGTATCATTAGTAATAACACTCAAGGTACCATATACTCTTGGTATACATGGAAAATTGAAATAAATTCAATTAATAATTTATGTGGTAATTAAAACATAGTGGTTATTTTCATCAATGATGACATCCCCTATGGTATTCTCATTAACAATCCCATCATAAGAAATATCCACTATCAAGATACCATTACTAAACTTGAGAAACTATCTACCTAGTATATAATATTAAATCTCAATAGAAACATATTTTTCCAACATAACTCCTATCACCATTTCTCTATGGTTCAAAATTCACATAAATTCAACATCCTCATATATCTGGTCATATTCCTTAATGAATTTACTATTACTCCAACCAAATAAAAGAAAAAGATTCCATGATTTGTTAAACAACATGATAGTATATTCAATATAGAAAAATCCATATAGGATATTATTGACACCATAATTAACTAGACCCATATAATAGAAACTCCCACACGGTTCATTGTTGAGGTATATCAATGTCTGGTAATGATTTTATAAGTTACACTATACTTCTTATACATAGGGGACAACATTATCATCACCATCAGCATCATTAATCAGGTGAACCACGCTAAAGCCTCACATGACCTACTATAAAAATATGACATGCATTGGGGTTCATCTAAATATAATTTCATCATTAAATATCATGAGTAAACAAAGTTTAATTTGTAGGAACCAAAGAACATGAGTCACCAACTTTTATTAAAGTCACACACAAGTATTATATATTTCATGTGAAACCTATGTACTAAATATTATGCATATAAAATCTTCTACCAATTTGACTATGAGTTAACCTAAAATAAATAATGAAAAAAAATCCATGTGTGTCACTTGAGTTGAAATGAAAAACCCATAACATCATAATACAAAAATATAAATCACATAACATGGTAACCTATACATCCCTAGAGTAAGGTGTTTGTGACATACCCAGCCAATTTTATGATGAACACATGAAAATTCTGATATTATATATATATGAACTCCCATATTATAAAAAAAGAAAATAATGACACCATTTTGTAAAATCCTAACCCAAACCACTTGTTTTAAGATAGAGTTACACCTGAAAACATGAATTTATCTGATAATTCAAGAGGATTCTGTCAAGGAATAAGGTTCTATGTGAAGAAATCCAAATAATAAACCCTCAATTATAGTGCTAAATAATTTATATATAAACATACATGTAGAAATATAAAATTACTATAAATTGAAAAAATAACATTCCATCTATAAGGATTGAATGTTGAACAATAGACCCATAGGTTCATAATATAATAATTGAAACTAAACACCAACCAATACAATTACATATACAAATATAAAAAAGAAAACATGTATATAATTATCTTCACCTAATTTGAATCCACACATCCTCCAACTCACCTGATTAAATGAATGTTATCTTGATAGATTATCAAATAAATTCAACATCTTAATCTATACATGTAATAGGTGGGGGCTACTTTGGTTTCCATGTTCTATGGCCACCCATGATGAGTATGATTAGAAATCAGTAGTTACCACTAAATAAGTACAATAATATATTAATAAATCTATTGTATATGAAATTGATAATCATATAATAATTTAAACCTTAATTTTTTAAAATACACATGAAAATTTTATAATCACAAAAATAAAAGTAGGATAAAAATACCCATATTCAAAGAGGTTGTCTGCTTACCACGGTTCCACAAACCCTCAAAAATATTTATTTAACCGCCATTTCTGAAACGTGGTCATATCAAAGTCATGAACTATATTTTATCACATGTTCACCAAATTTACTTCGTAGAGGCCACACGACTATTGAGTCTTCGGGATATTCCACAATTCCATTAATCTTGTCTATCACATGGGTCAAGCCACGGGGACAATGATCATATATCTCAAAATACAAAAGTCATTGTGTCCCATCAGGACATTGTTCCATCACATCCGGGATCTATTATAGATGACACTATAAGATATTATAATCCATGTAATTCATAGTCCAATCCTCAAGGACAACATATCCTCACTATTCCCTAGATCCAAACATAAGGTATTAAATCTCCTACCCTTGTCATAGTTTTTAATAATTACTGTCATTGTTCATGCACAATCCCATTCATGGTGTGTTCAAATCATTTTTTTATATATCATAAAATACTTTAACAATACCTCCAAATGAAATATGATATATCACCAAACATGTCAATGAATACAAATTTACATATCATAACATTCTTCAAATACATCCCAAGGAAGAAATAGTGTTATAAATTCAATCACGAGGAAGGAATGTGAACCATTATTACTAGTCTAAATATACCCACACATGTGGTCAAACATAATACATGGTCTCATGGTCTATATATGCACACAAATCCCACAAAGAATGAAACCACTTCTCATGAGCTACACACATACAAAAATGTGATCATGCGTCTAACCTGGTCTCCCATGATACACACACACATATTATTAATAATAAAACATGGTATCATGGTATATATATATATATAGAAACACACATGTGATCAAGCATCAAACAAGGTCTCAAAGGATTGGTTTCTCATGTTGGACAACTAGAATCCCAAAGGGGGTTTAATATACGTCACATATTAGTGATCGAGGATTTTTTATTTTTCTATGAAAATGAATCTAGTGCCCATAGGTCAATTATAACCCTTTTCACTATGTTCAATTAAATTAATCATGGTTGGTTTATTTTACTAATTCTTGGTGATAATTAATTAATTTTGTTTTATATTCCATTAATAGATTGTTAATAATTTAATGATTTTTTCCAAGTTTGTGGTCCTTATATTTCATACTAATAAAATATACTCAATATCATTGTGCAGATTACACAAGAACACCAACCCCAAATAGATTATCTTCCCAACATGAAAATCCTAACATATTTTTCTATGTTCATCCAGGTCCATTTATCTTCCATCACACACCTCGAGGACCAAATTAATGATTAATAATTCCAAAATAATTCTTGATAAATATATAATAATTAATTAAATTATATATATGAAATATATAACCAATGGTTAATTCCATACATTCCAAATGAAATTCGTAATACCAATTACTATAATGAACCCGGGCCCTCTACCCATTGAAATTATGTTACATTCATATGACATTATAATAGGAAAAATTTCATTCTCATGACAACCAGACAAAGGTAAATTGAATATAACTAAATTTTATCCTATAAAAAATAAATCAAATGACATCCCCTATAAAATTGGTCATCCAATAAAGTTCATTCCACTCTTAGCACACTCTCTATTTTAAGACATAAATACTCCCTAGTTCATTTCCTTGATTAAATGGATAATTCAATAAAATGAACCTAAATATCATATAATATATTACTAAGGGACATAAATTCAAAAAAACTATCATCAATAGAAATATTCATCATTATTTATCATTCTCTAGAAATGTTAACATAAATTCCCATCTTTATCATACAATTCCATTATGAAATTTGGGAATTTCCATCAAATTCTCATAATTAGATCATTCCATGGATCAATTAATGATAATAATTATCAAGGGGAAGAATATTCCACTAGACATTAGAAGTATAAAAATAATAAATATAGGAATTTCCAATAGAACCATACAAAATGAATGAAAAAAAGATCCACCATCACCTGAGGAATAATCATCCATGATTGATGAACAATAAAGGATATCACCTAGATTTACATTTAAATATCACGTAGATCAGTTACTATTTTGAGGTATCACATGAATGGATATTTAGAGGAGGGTACAACGAAATGAATCAAACAAATTATAATTAATATGATAAATACCAAGGGGTGATTAGTTGTCAAAATTACTACCCCCACCCAACCTATTAAAATTTCCAAGAATGCCCTACTAATTTTCTAGTCATTATTTCATGGATAGCCAGTGAGTCCTACTAGGATGTAGGTATACATCCCCCCTACTATAATGTGGATCTAGTAAAATCCTTGGATTTTTGTCACCTCGTATAGTTATCATACAATCTTTTAGATGACTACTAAGAATCCTTTCATGTGTAAAAAAACATATTCAAGATGTTTAGACATGTATAATCTTGATTCATCAACTAGTTCATTGAATGATCTATCCAGCTGAAATAATGCTAAAAAGTCTTCTCAAATTTACAACATGTCGTGATATGGGTCATTATAGATAATACCATGAAAGTTACCAAATAATTTACAAAACATTTATAACATGAATCATCCCCCTCCACCAAATAAATTGTTTTCCTCGGTGGATGGTTTTTATTTTGGATTTGGAATTTCGATTTCTACTTTAGCAGTAATGGGTAGTCTATTGACAGGATCAAAAACAATATTTTCATCACCCTCCATTACCATAATCTCTAGATAATACTATTTAAACCGTGTTACTCGTATGAAAATAATTTTTTTGGATCTATATTTCTTCATAAAGAATATAATTTTTTCATAGTAAAAAAACCATAATATTTCCTCCAAAAAAATATTATTTGAATTTACCTAATGAAAATAATAATTACATGAAAAAAAATTTCAATTATTGTACGATTCAACTAGGAAACATCCAATGTCTTTGAGGTATAAGATATCATATCTAGTTATCCTTTATTTCCTTGGTAATGAGATTCTCCCACAATATGGATGGATAAACCAAAAAATATATATAATGGGTTATCTTAGTTTAGTGGTGAAATCACTATTAGGGAAATTATTGACACATTATATCATTAACTAAATCATTACACTCATTATTAACATCATAATATACATCTCCTCAGATTATTTGAGTTATACGTAGAGAAATATTTCTAAATACATTGATAAACCTTCCAAAAAATCCTACATTTTGTAGAAAATAACATACATGATTATGAAAATTTGTTTTTATAAAATAATTTATCAGTTCAAATATAGACTAATAAATATTTTATAAATTACATAGATAAATAATATTGATATTTAGAGTATGTAATGGAAATTTGGAAAAGTCCTTAATATAATTTTTCCAATGCATGTTTTAGAAATTATATCTTTATTTATTAAATAATAATACAATCTATGACAAAAAAAATTTACATCATCTACGAATATATTTAGGTTTTCGTAAATGTGGTCTAAGAATATACTTTTTTTCACCTCTATAATGTTACTCAGTCATTACATAACCTAAGTGGAATCCTTATATAGGAAAACGTGATAAGGGGACATGTGAAGGTTGTATTTTCTTTGTCCCCTATGTAAACAAGAATAGAATATTATCCTTAAAACCTACATAAAATCATAATGTGTTTCACCTTGTAGCCTCTGTTGAATCTGATCAATGAATTAGATGAGAGAGTGATCATTTTTAGAGAATTATTTCAACATTCTATAAACTATAAACACTCTTTCTCTGTTATGAATTCTTATTGTGGTCACCTCATTTTGGCCATTTTATACAATGGTCAAATATGTTTTTATGGAAACTACAACGATTTGGTAAAAACATTATGATTTTAAGATGGGGAAGATAATATATAATTCTAAAGGAATCTCGATTTAATTTTATGAATACTTCCTTGATAGTTGTATTTTTTCTCTTTGGTGATTATGAATAGTTTAAGAGTGTCTTTCAAGATGAATTTTGGGTGTTCTTATTTTTATAATAATACTTCTAACATCACATAAACCCTGCCATATTTCATGTACATCCACCATCAAAATCTAAATAAAATTATTTAATTTCTTTCAAAAATGTGGTTTTTAGTGATAATAGGTATTTTGTCACATTATATTATGTACACATATTTTATATCAGTGGGAAAGTTTTTTTATTTCATATTTGGTGGTATATTTGGGATGAAATCATATTGGAGTTCCCATTTATTTTTCTTTTATTTTGTCCAATAAGCTATGATTTAAGATAATTAATATTTAAATAAATAGCCAAATCCATCTGGATATTTTGAATTTACACCATCCTTTTACATGAGGACCTAGTATTAAATAATTTTTACAGATTTATCTTATATGGAATTGACAATCATTAACTTTTCCTCTAATGTAAAAATATCTTGATGCATGCCTAGTTATTTAATTAGTCCAGTCTATTCAATTTGGTATTGTGGGTGGAATGAGTCCTGATTTGAAGGGTTATTCATGGATTTAAATATCATAAAAAGGATTATACTATCAACAAAAAGTATAGGGAGTTTTCCCTCATTGTAATTATAGATTTTATTGGTTTTCATGACGAATTGTATACCCAAAATGATTTGTGATTGGGATAAGATGAAATATTTTTTGAATTTTCAATTCATTTAATTATGCTGGAAATTGAATTTATTGTAATTTAACAAAAACATATTCAAACACTTTAATTCCCTAACATGAATCTATTAGTCTTAGTCAATGTGGCACACGACCTCATGTGCACCTACATGTTCGAAAGAAGATGCTAACTAGAAGATAATGACAATATAGAATTGTGTGGATATTTTTAACTCATGAACAAATTAAATAATAATATAAAATAGAATAATAATTAATCATATAAAGTTGCACAACATTAAAATAAAATAATGATCATATAATAATAAAATAACACCATAATATAAAAATATGATATACAAAATCCAGTACATCAAGTCAAGAGGTCCCCACTTGTGGTTGATAAATAAAAAACATGGAAAATAAAATAAACAAATAGGAATATCTTTAGGGATCCCAGAATCTTTCCCATCATCACCTCAACTAACCTTATCCTTCGGAACAACTTCCCTATATAGAGACACTACCCTATTTTAAAATATTATTGAAATGAGTCTACATGTTCTCCATGATAACCATGTAGTGTGTTACTATAGAAACCTATAAAAACCCACCAATTCTCCATTAAAATAAGAGAAACTGTTTTATATAATTGTGTGTGATGACACAAATGTAAAAGAAAAAGTAAAATTTTCCCTTTTCAAATGATTATGCAAAAACCATGATTCCATGAACCCCATCTCTAACTACATCAGCTCTATACTGGTGGGAAATTAAAGTGTGGATATCAGAAATTATAGATACGGATATAAAACCAAAATAAGTCATGGGAGGGGTCACTTGTTCATCATTAAATAGGTTATACAACAATACCTTAAACCCCCACTAACTTTTCTAGGCTAGGACACAGTGATGTCAAAACCCATTACTAGTCTCAACTGAGGCCTGAAAGCATTCATGCCCAACTATCAGGAATTCCTGATCCCAAAATAATCATTATGTGTCACATTATATATACTCACCATATATGGTATTAAAAAATCCATATATGATCCACCTGTGACACTGATTTCAGATAGATGATGTCTATGAGTCATATGCATATATACATCACAATCCATAACATTAAATTCCTTCAACAAAAAACACACACTCACAAAAACTCACAAGAATGTTATATCTGGAGAGGTGTCATATGAAACACAAACAAAAATAATCAATTCATATCAAGGGAGGTCTCTTGGGAGACACACACACACAATCTTTTCATATCGATAGTGGTCTCATGGCTATGCATAGAAAAATAAAAAACTATATTCTATCATGGGAGGTCTCATAGGATATAAACACGCCCACATTAATGTCATAAAAAGAGATGTATAATTTATACACACAGAAAAATATAAACCAAGATATAACTCATGGGATACACGGGTAAATAAGAAACTAATATTCTAGAATATTAAATAATTTTTTAATAGGATAATGGTATTATTACCATAAATGCATTGAATCAAAAATCTAATGTTTTACACCTGATTCATGTTCACACACCAATTATCACTAGAACCATCCCTAAATTGTATCATATGTCTTCAAGAAAAAATATACAAAAGGATGAAAATACCATGGTATAAGATTAATATAAAATTACATAATAATATCCCACACAATGAATGGATTAAGAAAAATTCAAGAATAATGATGAAAAATTCTATATTTCACTCCCCTTTACATAAAAAATAATTGAATAATAATATTATTTCATGTAAAAAATGATTTTCCCAACCATGATAGTGTTTTTTTCTAGGGAACACACTAAGGAAATGAGAGAAAATATATTAATAAAAAACAATAATAAGGGTAAATTAATTACATACCATGAAATTCATATGATCAATGTCCGTATATCCAAATGAATTTATCAGTATAGGGAAGGGATATTCCTTTAATAGGCACTTGACTGTATTGGTTTGAGAGACCTTAGTGTGTGAGGATGAATTATTTGTTTCTAGGAGTTTTATTGTTGAAATAATAATTTTTATATTTATTAATAACATGCACATAGTTTGGTCACATTGTCTTCCAAACCATGTGCCAACTATGTAATGCTCAATGCCACTTTAGGTAACCCGCATGATTTTGACAAATGGATTTATAAACCATGAAACCAACAACATTCTATTTTTATTATAATTAATAATTATCCCAGTGAAATGACAAATTATTTTCTCTATCTATATGCCAATATTGTGACAGCCACTACTCCACTTTAATACAACAGACAATTAGCATGAAAATACCACATGGTTTCGATTAATATTAATCGTATTTTGATCCCTATATAATGAATATAAACCCCTCGAAGACAACCCAAAATCATCAAGAGACTTCACCCAAGCAAATTATAACTCAATAAAACTATATTAAAAATAAAATCAATGAAAATTGCTTCTAAAATGACATAGGCCTTTATATTCAATGCCACTAAGGATGTATTACCCTTGAGAAGTGTTTCTATAGGTCCATCTAAAACAAAATAGGATACTGACCCCACACATTTTATTCATGATACCAATATTATTCTTGCATATTTTATTTTTTCTATAAAAACCAACCAATATTCACCATTAGCCACTAAGTTATATTTCCCCCCTGGTTAACAGTTACAGATGGGTGTTTCTTGAATGAATCCTCCACCTCCAACTCTATGTCATTGATATATATAGCATACAATGGATCTATATTTAACATTATATTCTTGTAAAAATATAAAACATCATAGTTACATTGATGTATTATAAGATTATCCAATTGGATGGATATCATTCAAATATATTCTACTATCTAAAGTAGTCCCAAAACCAAATTTCTATTTTCCCAAAATGTTATAATAACTAGTTTCATATTAATGGTGATACACATAAGAAAATATGTACACACCTGATGAATTTAAAAGGTCTTAATATTTATTTCTTATAGTAATGATTCCTACTATAAGTGATAAAATATATTTTCCATATTAACCACAATCTCATTATTATGAAAACAAATTCATACATTGATATTATATCTTATTAGAATAAAATGATTTACATCACATAACTATCCATTTCTGAAGAATATAGGTGTAGTATCATTGGAAAAAAATGTCATGGATAAGTGGTTCATTATTGAACAACTTTATCTCCCACTTATTTCATAAAAAATATCACACTTCTTGGATATATCATAAATATGATCTTCCATCACATCATATGGAATGATAACATAATATTGTGTGATCTTAGTTTCTTAATAAGGGAAAACATTGGAGATATCAATATAAGATGATAATAAGAGAATGGTCAAATAAGAATTTCATTTGAAAAATAAAAATTGAAATTCATAGATCATAATATAGAGTTATGGAAAAAATCATATCAATTAATAAGACATAAATCATAAAATAATCAACAAAAATAAACCATGAGAGTATATCATCATTATAAAATTGAATTCTTGAATACATATAATAATAATAAAAATATTATCTCAAGGATTACCAGCAAGTCATTGGTAAACTATTAGGCATGGTCTAATCAAGTCTATACCTACTTTGGGATTTGGATAACCTCATCGATATGATTTTTGGAGGATTTTGATAAACACCTATGTACCCATATTTTTTTGGACAAAGATAAAATCTCACATACCATATATTTCATGTATGGAAAAACATCTTGTGTACACTTCGGGATCATATAACATCAATCTTTACATAATGAATTTGTCGTAAATATAATTATAGACCACGTATCACATAATTAAAAACAATAATATATGCACCACAAGATCAAAAAACATTTCTCATATCCCAACAAATGAAAATAAATATTTATAATTACAACATTAATAATTTATCATAGTAGAACCCATGGAATCATATTAGGTTTCCTAAAAATCATTTCATCGTAATCATAATCAATCCAGAGAAATAATAAAGATTTTATAATTGGAATATATACCTAGTAAATATTATTTAAACTGTAATGATTTAATCTTAGATTAAAAATTCCCTTAAAATGTATCAAGGAACATTTCATGAGGAAAAAAACTCTACACTTTGATATAATTAATATGAAATCATAAAAATTCCAAAATGTTAATGAAGTTATTTTTTTTAATGTATAAATTGGAATTCTTAAATAAAAAATTAAATCATTGAGTTTTCATGGAATATTAAATTCTATTCATTTCATGTATGTTAATCCAAATATTATTTTCATTATTTTAGTATAAATTCAAATGTAAAATATTTATAAAATGAAAATTATAGAAATTATAATGATTTTTTTAAAAAGTAAATCCTTTTTTTAAAAAATATTATAATTTTTATTGGAGTAAAAAAATATTTTTGAATCTTTTTTTAGAAGACAAGATTAATGAAGGAAATTTATTTTTGACTGAAGAGAGAAATACATTAAGGTTTCTTTAAAATATTATTTTCGATTATTGAGTAGATAAATAGAGACTAATGAAGAGAAAAATTAATATTTATAGAAGTATAAAATTTATAATTATATTGATGAGTTTCTTGAGAAATAGATCATAATATTTCATTCTCAGAATCATATTCTTAAACAATCTCGATAAATAGGGAGATTGTAACCTAAAAACCACACCACATTGGGAAATTTTAAATCACAACCCCCATTAAAAAAAAGTAGTATATTTAAATCCCCATAATTTCATTAATAATAATCATCATAAAATAAATTAATTATATATATATATCCCACATAATACAAATAATGGGTCAATACTTTTTTGTATCACCGAAATAAAAGTGAGACAAAAATACCTTACCCAACGTTCCTCTTTAATCGAAAGAACTCTAAAAAGATGTATAATAAATATGGATATATTATCAATTTTAATTATCAATAATAATTTATATCATATAATATATTATTTAATTTTTGCATTTTATCACCCATTTATTAACATTTCATTATTAAATTCACTATTCTGGGTGATAATTGCTTTCTTTTACATGTAGGTTTTTGGTTCAGTAGTGTGGGTCCATGAAGCATGATTATGGATCAATAATATCCATAATTTTACTCTTGATATAGACATAGTTTATATTCATTACATTCATATTTATATTCATCCATAAAACTTCGAGATAAAAAAAAGAATTACATTATCCAGGGAGAGGGTATGGCGTACATACGCCTGAATGTTACTTTAATTATTTGAATAACTAAAAAACAAATTTTAATATTTAATCACATTATTAAATTATATTTATATCATAGATATCATATATGTTCATTAAATATATTCTTATTATGATCAATCTCAATATAAAATGATTAAATTATCATGAAAATTCATGGAGGCGGTAGTTCACACATATGCATGAGCGAAAATATCATTTTCTAATACGTTTGAAGGTATGAATAAAGATGTGATGTTATAATTAATTAAATTTAATATTTTTATCATTTTTGTACATCAAAATTATTCATAATATATATATATATATATATGAGTAGAGGTGATAAAATATTAATTAGAAGTGTTCGCAAGGAAGTAGGCGTCCATACACATGATTTATGGTTTCTTTCCCCATTTGATGAAAGTGGATATAGATATAATTTATTACATTGAAAAAATATATATTCATATGTAATATTTTTTATTTATTTTAGTATATACTATGAATATTTGTAAGAGGTGGAAGATGAAACAAAACTATAATTCTCAGTTAATAATGATTCTTTTTCTTTAAACATCATATATTTTTTTTACCAATATCATTTATTAGAGAGTTTCAAAATCAATACAATGAATTAAAGATGTGGGGAGGGGTTTAGATAATTGTTTTGGGAAGGGATTTTCCATACCATAAGGGTTTTAAAATGTGAATAGGATAATAGAGAAGGTGTCCATTTATAATTTGTGGAGGAGTACAACATTAAAATTTTATAAATTAAAAAAATGATAATTTCATTTCAAAAAAATACCTTCCAAAAGTAAGTAGAATCTAATTTTTTATAAGAAAATGTAGAAATATGGATTTAAATTAGTCTTTATAAATTTTTATTTGGAAAACATGCCCCTATGATTTTGTTCACTCTCAATAAACTGATTTTAACCTTAATAACAACAGTTAATATTTATGATTTAACTATTTATTATGACCAAAAATAATATTGACATTATTAAATAATATTCATCAGTTTTACTCCAAATAGTCAATCCATGTTTTGAAATTATGTTCATATAATTTTCCTAATTTAATATAATATCAAATACACAAAACCAATGAAAAGTTATTTTCCAATGAAAATGGTTTCATATGTTTAAAAGACAACAAATAAGAACTCAACATAAAATTTATTCAAATGAATGAAATTAAATTATAAAAATATAATTTAAAATTTTTATTTTATGAAATATTTTATAAAAAATAGGAATTTTTAAATGATTTTAAAAATAATACACATTTTAGAAACAATCATTACATATTAACTAGTTATGAAAAAAAAATTATTTTTTAGAAAACTATTAAAAATTTAATGTAGAAAAATTTTTACATGATTATTTATAAAATTAATTTGAGTTTTCTAAAACTATTTTCTTAATTTGGATAAAATTATTTTTAAAATATGTGCACAAAATAATGGTAAGACCTATTTTTTGAAAAACATTGTTTTTATGTTTAAAATTGTATTTAGTACTATCTAATTCCATGATAGAAATTTATTTTAATGATTAAAAATTTTATTTAAAATGTAATATATAAATTTTAATAAAATAATTCACCAATAGTGAGTAGATGATTTTTTATATAAAAACACATTTCACACAAACATAATGTTTTTCCTAAAAATATTTCTTTCACTTTCAAATGATTTAGATATTCATTTATAATTAATTAATAAAAAAAGAATTTATGTTATACATATGTATAAAATATAATTTTAATAATTAACTTACTCTTAATTATACCCTCAGGTTTAATGACTAGACTATAATTGTCACATTAAATATTAATATTTTCAACATATTGGGTGGATCATTTATACTCGGTGTTGTGTGTAATGAATTCCAATGAAAAAATTAAATTTATCTAAAAAATATTTCATAAAATCCTTTCGTGTTACATTTTACCCACCAAAAATTAATTTGACCCAACAAATTATGTTACATTAATTCAAAAATAAATGGATAATTTTACCTCAATATATCATTCAGTTCCAATATAGATTCCTCAAATTTATGAGTTTTTTAAAAAACATTGACATGGTTGGTGGTATTGTTTCATAGTAATTTGTCCCTATGGTTCTAAATCTACACTAGTTTTCCCACATAAGATATACATTTTTTTAGTGGTATGACCATTTATTTCACAACATGTGATGTTTTAGGTTTATACATCCTCATTATAGATACAAGGAACACATTGTTAACATGAGTTAGGATCAGTTAGGGAATAAAGTGTTAAGCTACCATACCTAATTGATCAAAAATATAGAAAGGGACAATATAACTAGGGATTTTATATCCATTTTTTCATAATATTATATCCTTATTCAGGGAGATATTCAAAATAACACATTCTCAACATGTCAAAATTATATATCATAGTGATGATTGTCTACATAAATTTTATGTTGATTCTATGCTTCCATAATGTGATGATGACTATATCTAAAATTATATTCCATTTACTTTTCTTGCATTGTTCCCTATTTTTTTTATTTCTCTAACTTCATCCCAAAAACTTGGTGTTATACACTTACTTACATATTGGTATTAATAAGGATATGTCTGAATGATTGAGTGAATGTCGATGTTGTATGAAAACTCACTAGATGAGGGTGTGGATTCCACCCACATTCTAAATACATAAAGTAATATCTTAGTATGCATCTAAGGGTTTAATGGTTCTCTCAAACTAAACATCTTTCTATGAATTATATGTAGTGCTAAAAAATTACATTGCATCAAGATCTACTAGAAAACATCACTAATACATCAAGGATAACCTCAGATCCTAAATACACATAATAGAATGTGGTAAAAAATTTATCATTATATCTTCTTTATTTTATATTCCTGTAATCTAATCAAGGAATATATATTCTAAAAATATAAATATTGAATTATATGTTCATAATGTGATAGAAAACCCCAAATAACAATATTGGATTAGTCATTATAGGTATTATAATGACAAAATCCATAGTTATGATTTCCCTTTTCTATTCATGTATGGGTCTTGGGAGTAATGTCCCCTTGGTAATTTTTCTACAATACATACAATAATTACATACCCTGCACTAATATACATACTCCAAAATATCGCTTTTTTATGTTTTCAAACAAAAAATACTCTTTTATATTTTTATTCATCTTTATACTTCTTGTATTAATAAACATTGAAAAAATTGGCCTCATAAAATAGAAAACTATTTAAATCAGTTATGGATAGAAAAAAATCATGATTCTAAATCCTTATTATCCCATCATAATAAATGTTAATCATAGGATCATTTCAGAGAATTATCAGCATCTTAGAATCTTCTTTATTTTCCTCTTCATCCATCAATCGGCTTGATGGTTGAACACATATTTGAGAAAGATAATATTTTTAACCTCCATTTAATATTAGAAAATCCATCTATTTAAAATAAAAAAAGTACTGTTTCTTTATTCTATCCTCATTATTCATAATTTAACACGATTCTTTGGACTCTAAGTATTAGCCAAAATTTTCTATTTTCTAGTGTGGTAATGTATTGAGAAATAATAGTCCTTAATCATCTCCAACCATCTTCTCTGGTAAAAATTTAAATCATTATATGAAAAAATATACATTAACATTTAATAATTATTATATATATCACATAAAACCCCATAAATATAACTATTCCATATATTTACTGTGAACATTTCCCCAGCTAACTACAAATCATGATTTGGGTAATTTTTATTATGAAAATTTAATTTTCAGGTGGCATAATCTATAACTATTTCATTATTCATTAGAACACATCCTAGTCCCTTGATTAATAAATCACAATATATTAAAAAACATTCTACATTATAGGGTAATCTATGAACATGATCACTTAATATCTTTACTTTTGTCCCTATAAATTTCTTCACATTCATATTTACAATGGAACTCCGATCCATTTATAATTAAAAGGTTTTTGGATTATAAAATCAGGATAATTTCTCAACAATGAATAGATAATATATTTACAAACCATGAAATTTCAACATCTTCATTACATTAGTTTCTCCGGGATAATATTAAATAAATTTTTTCATTGATGGTTCTATAGATATACAATATATCGATATTATATTATCCCAAAATGAAACCTTTTGTAAAAAAAATCACACATGGAAACTTTTTTATAAATCAAATCCTTCATCAGAGTCTTGATCACAATTCTCAAGTGATACTCATGCACTTAAATCCACTTTGAATATATATGAATATAATATATATATATATATACTATAACATATCATAATCCTTGTTATATCTAAATACTATATTCAATAAATCTATGATGAAAGTAGTGGAATTAATACATACAAAATGAATAATGATATTTTACAATTTTAATATCATATATTTAATTTTTTTCTATAGTATATCCACATTATTGATCATCAATTGATGATATGAATAATTAAGGATAATTGTGGAAAAGAATTGATCTCCATGTAGTTGGTCAATGAATCCATCTATACATGGTTGTGGATAGTTTTTAATTATTTTGATCAGGTTAATTTAATGAAAATCAATTCATAATCACATAGATCAATAATTCTTAATGAAAAAAAAGAATAGGTTCACCCCATGGATATTCACTATTCTAAATAATAACCATTTCTAGATCCTCATATAGTTTATTCACTGTTTCCTTGAAATCAATCTAGTCCATTCACTGAGGTGTATTTGAAATATGTGGGGAAGAATATATATGTTCTATTGGGAGGACAACATCAAAATTTAATGAAACAGTAGGTAACACTTACATATATACATCAAAAACCCTAGATGAGTAAACATATTTTAAATGTTTATTTTATTCCATAAAATTTTAGATAAACAACCCTTTTAATAAGAATAAAGACCAACATAATACACATAATTTTTATTGTATGTTCATGCTTATCCTCACCTTTATAGAAGATAATAGGTATTTTTTTGAATAAAAAATGTGACTTACCATCCCTGGTAATTGATGTTGGATTTGTGAATGTGAATCTATTACATAACAAAGATTACATAAAATTAAACCAAAGGGAGAATAAGATTATTTAAAAGAATCATATTCCCCCAAACATCATATACTGAAAAATCATAATCTTGATTTAAAGGCTTTGTAACATTAGGGGATTCACTAAAAATTAAACATCTAAATAATTTGGTGGTATTATGATACCCATAAAAAATATTTCATATACATAAAACTAGTTGATAATTATTTAAATAATACATTTGCTATTCTAGAGTGGTTGATAGGTGTACCTTTCACCATGTAATTATCATATCCCTCATCGAAGATAGTGATTTCATGATATTTCAGTTTTTCTCACTTATTAGGAGATTTATAAAATAAATCATCGTCGTTATCAATTAGGTTTGAGAACCAGTTATCTTAAAATACATTATCGTTTTATTTGATGTACTTGAGTATTATAGGTTCATTTTTTTGAGTTTGCACTCTATTGGAATATTTAGATAATTTTATTTCGTCACTATGGACATAAGACACTATATAACCTACCTTTACATATCTAAAACATTAGAATGTATTCTTAGAAAAATTTCATCACTTTTTTTATTCCACACATTGAGCATGAAGGAAATTGTATCTTCTTCTATGTACGCTTTTTACACTTTCCCCTGAAATTAGTCATTCCATTCTTATCAAAACCAAATGATTAATGGGTAACACCAATAATTATTTCCATACTGATATAAAATCACAAAATTTATTAATATGTTCAAATGTACCTTATGAATAAATACCTGGAAATACATGGTTTCAATCCAATGATGAATCAATCATACTTAATTGTAGGTTAAGTTATATTTATATAAGCATACTATAGAAATACTGAATATTGTCAGAATATTGACCAACATATTGATAATACATCCACATTATATCAGGTAATTCCATTTATATTGTCACATGAATAATATTATGAATGTTCATATTGAAAAATAATCTCTAAAACTCTCCTCAATCTGTTGAGTCTATTTAATCTTGTTTCCTCATATTATTAATTACATTACTCCATTGATTTTATTTTCCATTCAATTGATAGATATCCAAAATGATTTTTACAAGATTTATAAAATAGATAATTTGAAATATAGTTTCAACGGTAATTAACCATTTCTTAAAAAATTCTGAATGTAGACCCACAAAATGAAGCTAGACATTGACTTATGAAAAAATTAGCAGAATGTTTTTCCTTCCACTGATTGTTTAGAAGTAATGTATTGTATATAACCTAGGAATATAGTGTGAGCATGGAAATGAGATGTTTCAATGCAAATCCCAAAACATTTTATTTCCAATTTAGAAATTTATTTCATTTCCTATGACATTATTAAATTAACAGTATTCTTTTAATCCATAAACAAATACCAAAACATATTGTGACAAAAAATAATAATAATAGGTAAACTAATAGTTATTATAAATAATTTATTGGTTGTATATAACATAAAAACTTTTTAAATATATGAAAAAATTATGTCTGACATATGTTATTCATAATAATCATCAATTGATATCATTTATGATTGATCATAATGATTTTTGGAATTTACAAAACATATCCCCGAGAGTGTCAATCCGGGTGTGTAGTCTGTCTTACTGACATTCACATATTGAGAATTAGGTCAAAGACTAATTCACCATTTTTTGAGTTATTACTCTCATGTAATACTCTGTCTGAGCCACACACAGTTATATTATCATTATATAGATTTAATTTATTTGAAAACACTTTCTCAAATCATCCCAAAAATTAACTAATATTTTCATATATTTTAATATATCTTTGGGTTATCACTAAAAAAATATTCACTATAGTTTCTGTAGTTTACCTAAAAAATTGTATTATAGAGACTATAGTGAAAACATGTTTCCTGAATAGATATTATAACTTATTGGATTAATATTCAATACATAAAATAATGATTCATGTTAGATTCATGTTGGTTTTGTATTTCACGAGTCATAGATTAATTGAAAAATATTTCATATGGGAGCTATATAATTATAACGTATGTTCTTCATAACTTTAGTTATCCATATACATATCATATAGAATATGTTTATTCATAACCTAAGGATTGGAAACAAAGTGAAGGGTGATATAATCTTCTATGTAAGGGTAAATAGAGGGGAGATCAATATAATATGAGAGTAAGGGTATAAAGATATGATAATGTCATTTGAAAACCACACCCATGAAATCATGGATCATAATCATATGTCCTGGAAAAAAATCCACGATGATCATAATAAATGTTTCACAAATGAATTATAGAATGTAATCTATGAGAGTTTAACACTACAATATGAAACAAAATTATTTCATACATCTAGGAACATAAATTTATTTGTCAACGATACCCAAAAGTAAATTTTTTTTCAAGTTAGTCATTGGATTACCACCCTTATACATATTATGTCTTGGGATAACAACTCATGTACCCTTTTTTTATTGTTTTGTATATCCTCTCATTTACCATACTTTTCAATCTTTGTATAACCATCTGTGTACCCACTTTTCTTACAAACGATAACATCTCATGTACACATTGAGCTCATAGAAAAATAATTATTAACAAATGAATCATTATACAATAAAATTATAGGTACACACATCACATAATCAAAATAATACATATGAGTGCCACAAGATCATAAAAATTCATCATCTCATAACCTGTGAAAAGGAAATTTCTTTATAATAATTTATTCAACACATCATATCACAACCAATGTTAAGTGAATTGGTTCTATAAACATAGTATTATCATAATCATAAACCATTCACATAATTATTAGTGACAGTATCATTGGTTCATATCTACACTTAAGATTAGATATCATTATAGTATGCCATTTTTGATTAAAAACAATTTTAAAATATAACTTGGGACATTTTATAAGGATAATAACCTCTTAACATTGAAATAATTTATTTTAAATATATAAATTAAAAAAATCAATGATATTTTTTCATGTAAAAAATAGAAACATGTAAGGGAATTATTAAATTATTGAATATTGATGAATTTAGAAATTTGATTGATTATGAGTATGTTAAAAAATTGATCGATTTCACGTTTTTAGTAAAAAATAAAAAAAACTTTTTTAAAATAAAACAAGATGATTTCTTTTAATAAATTTTGTGTAAAATAAAATATATTTAAAAACTAAATTAAATTTTCTTAGAGTAATATTAAAATAATTTTTCAAAAAATATTATAAAACATAGATATTGAATAAAAATGATATTTTTTCTTATAATGTTATAATGTGTGGTTTCCAAAAAAAATTCGTTGGTAATCTTGAGTCTATAAGGAGAGAAAAATTAATTGAATATATACAATTTACACAAATAAATATACTTGAATAAAATTAATTTCTCTATTGATAGATATATCCTAATATTTCATCATCATAAGAATAATCATAAATAATCCTATCAATCAATGAGATTGTAACATAATACAGTTACCATTGTTGTAATTATTTTGTAATATCTCACAAGAAGAAAAATAAAAATATATATGTATATGTAAATCACAAAAAAATAAAAATAAATAATTATGAAATACATTAATGGGTATTATATACACAACATAAATTAAATAAGTGATTTATAATGAACGTGTCTACCAAAAAAATAGTTATCAAAAAATATGTTACCCCATGTTTTAGTGTCTAAAAAATCACTCAAAAATCCTATATAATAAATATATACTTACCGTAAATATATTCTAGAATAAAAATGATCTATAAAACAAAATATTTGTTTACTTTTGACCTTTTATTAGATGTGACTAATAATTTGTTATTAAAATCACTATCCTAGGTGATAAATACATAGTTATTCAAATAAATTTTAGTTATGTAGTTCTGGTCCATGTAATTTGATTATGGTTCATTAATATTTATAATTTTATTCATAATTAAAATACTATATGTGTAAATTATATACATTTTTATATTCATCCATAAAACTGATAGATTTAATAATTAATTACTCTAATCATAAATATGGTTGGTTGGACACACGCATGAATGATTATTTCATTTTTTGATAGTTGGAATAATAAGAAATAAATATTAAATATTTTTTTGAATAATTTTAATATAATATATATTAATTATATCAATATCCCTTTCAAAATAAAATAAAAAACACTTCAGATAACTTCATGGAGATGGTATTCCATATGTTTGTCAGTGCGACGTTATCATTTTCCAACGGAAGGACAAGTAAGAAGGTGTATGTGAAATTATAATTCCAAAATTTTATTTATTTGATAAATTATATATATATATATAATAATTACATAATTTTTTGGTAGGTTGTTATAGATATCATATGACATCAATTTGTAAAGCATAAGACCACCATACACATGATTGATAGTTTCATTCCCATTTGACAAAAGAGGTAATGGAAATAGGTTTTCACATTATCATAATAATTTATCAGTATATGGGAGATAATTTTGTTATTATAAAATAATACTTGTATATTATTTTAAGTTGGTGGAATAATAAATATAAATGATCAGATAAAAATGTTCCCAATTCTTTTCGAAATATATTTTGTTTGGCATCAAAATCCTTAATCAGAAGATCTCCTAATCAAAAAAAAATGTCACAAGACATGGGTATAGAAAAAATTAAGGGGTTTGGGTAGGTATTTTATGATCCAAATGGATCATAAAATATTTAGAAGATAATAGAGGAGGTTTCCTTTTATATGTTGGGGAGGGATCTCATTGTAAAATTTCTTAAATGATTACAAATTTTTTATGTCATTGTCAAGAAAAATGATTCCAATTGGAAATATATTAGACCTTGTGATATTAAATAGTATAAATATATTCGTATAATAGGATTTATGAATGTATATGTTGAAAAATTACACTAACATATTTGTTCACCACTGGTATACCAAATTTAACATTTACCGTGATAATTAATTTTTCATATTTTTTCTATTTTTATGGGAAATTATTATCATAATGTCATTATCTAATATTAATTATTATAATTATAAATATTCCATAATATTTTATAAAATAAGAACACTTATTTAAAGGAAAATAATTTAATTATAAACCTCTAAAAGAAATGAAAAGAGGGTTTTGAGGGAATTTTTTTCAAAAATATAAAATATTTGCTTATAAAAAATAAACATAAATTTTTTCCAATCGCATAAATTGCATTAATAAATATATAATTAGAGTAATTTATCTATTAAATATATTTTAAATATAATTTATCATATGAAATTATTTAAAACAAAATTAAATTTTTAATAAAAATCAGTATTTTTTCAATATACATAGAAAAATTAATATTTTTTTAAAATTATATAAAATCAATATATGATAATTTTGAAAGGTTGAATTAAAAATAAAATTTCACTTTATTAGAAAAAAATTATAATTTTTTAGAAAAATAAATTTAAAATAAGATCATAAAATGTGGGAAAACCACTTCTTAGAAAAATTCATTTTTGCATAAAAATTTATTAATTGTTATCTCATACCTAGAAAAAATTTGTTTTAATGATACTATATTTTATTGAATATTTATTATATAAATTTCATAAATTAATTCAATAATAGTGACTATTTTTATTTGTCATGAAAAAAATACATTATGTTATTAAAATGGTTTTAGAAAAATATTACATTTCTTTTCAAAAAAATTATTGTAATTCCCCATCACTTGATAGAAAATAAATTTAGGTAATAAATGTTTATAAAGTATATTTTTCATAATTTCATTAGTCCTAATCATCCCCACTAATTTAATGGCTTTGTAAAATCTAAAACATTAAATAATAATATTTTAATAGTATTTCACAATCCATTTTGTCTGATAGAAAAGAATATTTTGATGGAAAAATACATGAGGGGATAACTGTATGTTTAAAAACATTCATTTTGAATCTTAATGATATCTTTTTTAAATATAATTAAAAAAAATGTATTCACAAAAAAAATCATTTGAAAACAAACTATAATTATATTGGGCCCTAGGTTCTGATGAAAAGAATATCATAATCAGATCTATTTTGATATGTAATCCATTTCTTTTATTCTAGTGAATAGACCTGTATTAGTTATAATCATATTCTATAGAATTTGATATAAAATGAATCATAATAACAATGGTTATTGTTTATCAGAGTAATAAAATTAATGGTAATTCTCTATTTAATCATATAAAATTGTATCCAGGGAAAAAAAATGAATCGTAATTAAATATATTAAGATAAATGAAATAAAAATAAAAAGGTGAAATCAAAATATCATATTATATTAATTTTCAATATATTAAAATGACATGAAATAAAATAATTAATAAAATTGAATATGATTATTTTATCATAGAGATAATGGTATCCAATAACCTTTTATAAAGTTACCTTGATTTATGCTTTCAAGAAATTTCGTCTTACCCATGCCAGGGTAAGCCCTCGATAAGATGATCAGATTCTATCTTGTTATCCCCACAATCCCTCAATAAATAAGGTGATTAAACAATTTTCCTCCTATCTTGTAAGCCCTAGATACAGTTGATCAGAATCTATCATGATATCCCCAATATCCCTTTATCAAGCTGATTGGATTATGTCTTCCTAGCCACAAAAATCCTCGATTATATTCAAATTAATCAAACTCGCAAAACTAAATACTATGTATTCTTAAGAATACAACCAAGAATGGTTTATTTATGAAAAATACTATATCTAAAGAATATACAATATATTAGGAAGTATTTTTTCATGCTTTTACACTTAAAACTAAAACAAAAAATTCACAGCAACCACACACTTGGGAAATGATGCCAACAACACTCTCAAACTCACTAAATGTCCATGTATTTATAGGTGCGGTTTCTAATAGTAATATTAATTCCCATTAGTCATATTTTCTGTTATATTTCATCAAGAACCTAGAAATCTTCCACTCCAATAGTCATATTCTAACTAGAAAAAAATAAAACTTTTTTATTAAAACATGTAATAGAATATTTGAAATTTTTTAACAATATAGTCTTAATAGTAAAAATGTTCCAATATGATAAAATTTTTTTCTTCTATTAATGATTAAAACATAAGTCAATTGATTTTATCAATTTAAATGTTCAATCTAATTAAAATATTTATTAGTATAAATAGTTGATATAGAGTCATTATATTTGTTTAATAGGGTGAATTTTATCATAATTGGGTTCATTGTCATTATGATAATCGTAATGTAAATTTTTTAATAAATTAAAAATATATTAATGTATGGTACATATATTTGTTTTCTTTTAAAACATTTTTAAAATGCATTGGACAAAAAATATTTTATATTTATTATTTAAAAATTAGTTTTTCATTTCCCAAACAAAAGAAATTTAAATATTTAAAATGAACTTTTGACCGAAAAATATCCCTATTTTTTCGAATTCAGAAACCACAAGATTTAAATTGAAAATGTTCTGACAAAAATAAGTCCATTATTTTTAGACACATCATATTCAGAACATAAACATTTATTTATCTCCCCTTGAGTTTAACAACACATCTAATTATAATACTGAATAGGAATAACTCACCCTTTGGAAAATAATCACCAAAATGTTTGTATTATCTTTTTTAAAGGTTTTCATCCCCTTACATAAAGCATTTCCCATTTTCTATAAATTTCCCCTTTTATTTAATTTTCTACCCCCATTTTTATTTTCAAAAAGGAATATGGAATGTCTTCAATTTCCTTAAAAGTGTTGTCAAAAAATCTATATGAAACAATAATATTAAAGAACATGATCTTCTAAAAAAATTGAAATACCTTAAAACCAAAACAATTGGAAGAAATTATATCAAAATGAATATAGATGAAAATATATATTCCTTGAAATATTCAATACAACAACAGTTTTTAAGAAGGTAATTTATTCTTTAATGGAATCAAGGATCTGTGAATGGTTTTTAGCTTCTTGAATTCCTTTCTATTTTTCCTTTTGATAATTACAAAATCAAGTCATATATGTCTATAACCATTTCATTCATAAGAGGTAACATAATAGTTTTTCTTGTTATTTCATTACATGTTACATTTATTCTAAAAATACAGAAAATACTTTTTTGCAATAATATTCACTATTCACTGAGAAATATTAGATAACTCATTCTCAGAACGTTATGAATAAATTGAATCTGATTAGGAAATAATATTTTTCTATGTTGATTTAACAACCTTACAAAGAGTATCTGAGATTCTAAGATTCTATGTATAAGTAAAATATAATACACTATTATTTTTCATTACATACTCAACATATCTGCTTTTCCAACCTCTACATGATAAAATAGTTCCAAATTAATCCTCAAGTATCATATTTGTCCCATTATTATATTCATAAACTGATGTTCTATTTGATTCTCATTCATTGGGAATGAAATAAATAATAAATTATATAATAATATATCTAATACTTTGTCACCAATAGCTTATAAACTATTAATAATCTTTATAAACCAATTTTTTATGTTAACCATAGATTTAGAAAATGGAAATTGAAAAGCCGGATCATCAGCCCTTAACATGGCTGCTCTAGTCTCAAAAACTATATTTGTAACAAAATAAGTAATCACTAAATACGTCAAAATATGATAACCTTCATCCCAAGAGGAAATCTATATATATGTTTCTATTCATAGAAAATAATAAAATATTCAATACCTTGTAATTTAGAGGATAATATATTTTTTTCATTATTAGTAATAGTTATGATTTTTTATTTGGAATTTTTTATTCACCAATCAGCATAAAGAATAATCAACTGCTATGTGGATCAATAATATATTCATTCTATCCCTCCAATAATCAAAATAAATTTCATAATAAATTGGTTGTTTGTTTAGGATTGAGTTCGTCTATATATTCATCATTTATCCATGACATCTTTGAAATCATATACAAATGAAAATTTTAACATAATGCACGTTAGTGTATGAAATATTTATAAAAAAAGTTATAATAAGAAATAATTCTATCTTGTAGTTGTAATAAAATTGAACAAGTATATAAGTAGTTGAAAACAACTACGATACCTATTGTTTGATTGAATATTATATACAGATGTAAAAAATAAAAGAGAGGGTGAATTTTAACTTTTAGAAAAAAAATTTAATCATAAAATTTACTTTGTTAAATAGAATTAATCAAATCATATTCAAACAACATCTAGTTTATTCAACCACTAATCAGTCTGTGACTTAGGTTTTGAGGAAAATAATATTTAAATTGCATCGATTATGATTTTTAATCCACATGTTTGATTCAATTTAATAGAATCATATTATGTAACAATTGTATTCATATAAAATGAATAAAAAAAGAATCATAATTACAATCATTACATTTAATAGAGTAATAAAATAAATGGTGATTCTTTTTTAAATCTTGTATAATCATATTCATTGAAAACAGTTTAATCTCAATCACACTTATTTTGACAAAATAAAAAAAATATAACATTAAATACAAAATAATATTTTCATTTAATTTGAAGCAGAATAAAAATTCATGTAATGAAATAGGAAAAAAAATTCAATATGATTATTTTATCCAAAATTTAAGGGTATCAAGTAACCATGGATAATGTTCCCCTAATATAAATATTTAATAAAGTATGCTTTATCCACACCAGAGTAAGCCCTCGATATGATTTTCAGCTTCTATCTACTATCATCACACGCCTTAGATCAAGAAAGTGATCATATCCTATATCATCCTATCCTAGAAGCCCTCGATCTGATGGATCATATTGACTCTTACTATCCCTTCATGGCCTCAATCAAGTTGATTGGATTTGATCATCCTAACCTCAAAAGTACCTGATCATACTCTCAGCAAAAAGAGTCACAAAATTCAATACAATCGATTCTTAAAGAGAAAAATTGAAAAGTATACCCCAAGTAAAAGTCTCTATAAATATCAAATACAAATGACTGGGAACAAGCTATTCATACGTTAATGTTTATAAAAATGATATAAAAATTATAGCACACACGCACATGAGATGTAATTTCATCCACACTCTCAAACATTGTAAACAACTAGGTATTTATAGTATTTCCTCCCAACAATCATATTGATCTCAAATGGTTATCTTCCCTATATTATTTTCACATGGCCCTGGAAACCAAGAACTCCAAAACATGCATAATATAAAAGTAAAAAAGGAACTTTCCACTCAACATGTTTAAAAATTGTGTTGTAGCGACAGAGTACTGTAGTAGTGGTGGGTACTGTGTAGTACGGTAGCCGCGCGGGTACTATAACAGTACTATTCAAAGAATGTGCTTTGGGCCCAAAAAATGGGCCTATGGGACATGTAATGGGATAAATGCCCACTGGGGTTTCAGGCTATGTAATGGGTCTCCCTCTACCCAGTTGAAGAGGTCTTTTCTTTTCTTTATTAATAAAATTAGGCATCGGCCCCAACCTTTAAAAAAATCCATTGTATCAATTTTAATTAACATCTCTAGTATTGATGTGAAAAATACACTATTAAGATTTATAAAAAAATTTACCCCAAGATTCAAGGCATAATCCATAATGTCTTATTTTTTCCAGCATGTCAAAAGTCCAAATACTCACTCCATATGTCACTGTCACTAGGTTATATATGATATTTTCTATCTATTACCCTTAAATTAATATATCATCTATATACCCAACTCAACGACTTTTATGAATGCACTAATTAAAAAATACGTACACTTGTTTTGTGTTTACCTTCATAAATCATTATATGTCCACCAAGTGATTCCATCATAGTCAAAAAATATTCATGAACATATACCATTGCTAGCTGAGCATTAACACTAGGAATCATTTCCCACAAAGTTCAAACATTATCACATCATAGAAGCTAAATGAATAACTCAAGGACACTATCCACTAACCTCGACAAAAATCATACAATTTTACTGGCTAGATTCTCACTATGTCTAGTGATATGTAAAATAATTTTATAGGTATCTCACACATCACAACTATGATTTCTTCAAATTACCTAACTATAGCACTAAGCTCACAACCCACAATGGATTCCTAAACTCAGATGGCATCACCACACTACATGACCCTTGATAATCTATAGATCACTACTTAGATGGAATTCTCATCCCTTACACCTAATACGACCTCACAACATACATTGTTCATACCATGGTATTTTGATCTCGACTATCAAGACTTACTATAATACATCATGGTGGAATTTTAGATGGTTGTATAAATGATCATCTCCCTATCAACCACCATAAATATTGACCGATTCCACTACTCTCAGTACACAGCCGACTAAAATATTTCTCATAATTGGGAAATAACTATTTCACATTAGAACCAATAGGTAACCCTAGGATCTTAGACAACCACATAATTACATAAATCAATATGGAATTATAAAATTTATTCTATTTAATTTCACCAAACCTATGTTTTCCTTCCAATAGAATGGTTTACCTCATATAAGATTTTCTAAAAACATTGAAAACATGGCCCAATGTGATATATTTTGAGTATTATAATTCCAATGGTTTATTATTATATTAATTGTCAAGTTATATTTTGTCATTATTATAGACCAAAACATTAATCAAGACCTAGGGTATAACAAAATCAATACATAGTGCCACATTGAAATGCTATAGTGACCCCCAAATACAAATCCACACATCTCAAAGACACACAATTCTCAACCGAAATCCATCCCTAAATGTACCAAAAAGAATTAACATCATTTTAATATACATCATCTAATAAAATTTTGTTAACTAACATTAATCTGATGACGCTCATCTATATAGTGCCTCCACATCCCTTTCTAGGTTTACACTACAACTGATAATCCTCTACTGAGCCCACCCACTTGAATATGGCGTTAATGGTGATTTCCATGTTCATACAAAATCCTTCATTGTTATATAAGAAGTTCAATGTAATAAATCAATACGCTAAAACATTCCTCTAGGTGAACACTAGACATTAAAATTTGGATATTACCAAAACTTCCTCTCTTAAAGTAATTAACTATGGAATTACACAGTACAGAAAATTCAATATTCAAAAATTTTCAATACTACCTACTAGAATTTACTGACAATAACATTCATCTCACTAAAATACGATTATCTAAAAAACCAACATAAAACAAAGGGTTCCTAGAACCTTGTAACCCAAAGATGATTATCTATCTGAAAATGACCTTGTAGAACACTACCTCCTATCACACTATTGAACCACCATTTCTCACATGGTTTCTACCACTCTAAGGGATAAACATTATCATAGTGTATCATTGACTCCGTGGCTTTTCTAACATGATGAAACCACATGTTTAATGATTCACCATAACATGCACTAACACATTTAAAATTAACCTAATAACTAACATTGTGATTTTACCATTTAGTTCATACTATGAACCACTAAAGGAAGTAGTAAGTTATCTAATTCGTGGTCTAATTCATTCTAATATCATCTCTGAAATATTTACTAGTCCTCAATACTCTATCAATGTTAAATATTTACAACAACATAAATTAAATGACTAATCAAGATTCTCATTCCCATACTAATCAAGTGTTGACAATTACAGTCTCTATGACCTGATACACAAACCACTAATCCTTTGTCATTAAAATTTTTTATTCCCTTTCACCTCATGATGAGTGTTACAAAAAAATTCATGACTCATAGTGAATGTGAAACATTATTATCCCACTAACTGATATATAAATAATGGATTTCGTCTTAAAAAATTTTCTGTATATTTCTATTAGTGTAGATCTCATACTTAGATCCACATATCAGTGGTCTAGAAAGATAATCCTCATAATAAAATCTAATATAAGTGTATCTATCCAAAAGAATACCCCACTAGCTCATCCATCAAAGGTAGATCTCATATCACTTATGGTTTAAATATCCATAGACTTCCTATAACCCCAATCAACTAACATTACAAATATATTAATTGACATCAATTGACAACATCACAATCCAACCACTATATTAAAGTCTCCATTCCAACCTAGATCTCTAATAAAAAGTAGTCAACCACTTTTTCCCATCCCTTAATGGATGTTATTCATCAAATGAAAATACCAAAAACAATCCCTTGATCCAAACTCTAATAATTGAAACATATCCTTCAGCCACAATTCTCATCTATCACAAAAAAAAATGAATTCAAATAGCCCTTTCATCATCACATTAAAAATATCATTTAAAAATAAAAATGGTACTAAAATTTTTGTGGCTGTATATACTGAAAAATTTACACCATATTAAATATCCCTTTTAAAACCAAATTTTAACAAAAAAATTGGTAGAAAACTTCCCAAAAATCATGAAGACAATAAAAATACAAGTCATCTATTTTTTAAAAAACATTGAGAAAAGAAAACATTTACCTCATATGAAAAAATATCATATAAATCACAACTCAACTGAGTTCATTTCCCATATAGGGTGAAAAACATTTCAAAATCGAAACTATATTGATCACATTTAATAAATTTCACAAATAATCCAAATCCAAAAATACCATTTTTAAAAAACACATCATTCAGTATAAATTTAGAAAAATTATCCATTTTATACCATTTTATCAATTTTATACCATGTTATTTTAAATTTATTAAGAAAAATTTAAAACAAAAACAAAAAATGACAAGCCAGAAAAAGAACATATAATATATACCTATCAATTACACATGTATGAGGTCTATATTATCAACACCTCAATGTTAGTCAAAATCATATATATATATATATATATATATTTATAACATTCTAATGTTATATATTAAAATATGAAATGATTAAATAATATATGAACCTATGTACTTATGCATGATGCTTGAACTCATCCACTCCTGCTATCATATAGAGAGAAATTCACAAACACTAGATCCCAAAAAACATCTGAATTAGTTTATGAGAAGTTGGAAAATTTTGTAATTAAAAAAAGCAACAATATCAACCCTAGAAACATAACATTTGACACATTTTTGGGTCAGATACATTCAATAATTAGTTCCATAAAAAGTATTTATAACATTATGTATCTTTTCTACCATACCACTAAAATTATACAACAGAAAAATTTATAACTCAAACACCACTTTGTTAAAAAATGACCTGAATCACTATGTCTAGGTTAGACTATCACATGACCACATGTTTGTCTCCCGGTATGAAAGAGGTTCTAAAATGGTGGATAGGGACTATGTGGAACCCTTGAGAGGCTATTCTCTCAATAACATATAACAGTGATTACCAAATAGAACAAACAATAATAAGAGTGAATAATATAATGGAAAAATAAATGAGAGATCATATAAAAATATTACTAACCCTTTTTATAATTAAATGACATACACAATCAACTGAAACATGTCAAGAGGCCCCCAGATTTTTTGAATCAAGGAAAATTAAAAAGGAAACATAAATATATTTTTATTAATATCTATAGGATTCCTGAACACTATATAGGATTTACAAAAACCAACCTACTCCTTTGATATAACATTCATAAATAAGGCTACTACCCACATCTAAAATCTAGGTTAATGTTGTGTACACATAAATTAAGAATCCCATGAATGGTTTGATAATAAAACCTAGTATGAAACCACCAATTAATCATTAATATATGTGATGTTATTATATATAAGTGAATAAAATAATAGTAACGTAAATACACAATTAACTAGTATGTTGCTAGCTCATTATGTGTGAACCTGGTGGATATATATCCCATCTCTAAAAAGTTTAACTGAATAATGGATGAAAAGTATTGAATTGTAACCATGAATCTTGTAATATCCCCTAATTAAAATGTTTGTCTCAAAATATGTAACAAGGACATCCTAACATAAGACAGGATATAAGGCCATCAAACCCCAACAACTATCTCAGGTCATGTCATGAGGCCATTATAACCCACTATCGAACTCAGTTGTAGCATCAAGGCATTATTTCCAAATCACATTTGACTTAAGGCCCCACCATAGTCATCATGTGTCATTACATAAGAATGCCCCTCTAAGGAATTAACAAATACATGAATGTTCCTATTTCCACTTTGATACTAGATGGAAAATGTTTAAAGACCTTACACATATATGCATACATAATACATTGAAATGAATGTCTTTAGAAATAAAAATGAATAAAATATACGTATCAAGAGATATCTCATTGGTCACAGGGACATAAAAAAAATTTCATATCAAGATATGTCTCATAGGATACACACACACACACACCAATAGGATGAATACTTTCATATAATGACAGAACCCATGGATACACATGCACACTCATTTATTTCATATCTAGAGTGTCCTCATGAGGTACACACATAAACATATAAGTATGTCACTTCAAGAGAGGTTTAAAATATACACAAAAATAATAATTTCATATCACGAAATGTCTTATTTTATTTTCATGCATACATAATCAATGTATATAATAATTTTGTTTTGAATATTTTTTATAAAAAGGTGACAAACATCATTCCTTAAGAATATCTGCACCAAATAACAAGGGTTTACACATGAATTAATCTCACAAAATAATGGTCCCAAGAACCTTCCCTAAATTACCACATAATTGTTCATGAGAGAATATCCAAGAAGTATAAAAATTCAACGGATAAGATCAGTTCAGACTTACCAAATAAAATCCAACGTATTGAATGGATCTTCATGAACCCATGAATAATCAAGGAAACCACATATTACGACATTCATTTTCCATGGAAATATAAAATAAATCATAATTTATCATGGTGTAATTCCATTACACAACTATGATATTATTGATATAGGGCCTTATCTAAAGATAATAGGGATGATACTATATGAATAAGTGTAACTACGAATAAATGGTCACATTAATTGAAATACATTAGTCTATTATCTGTATATCTAGTTAGCCATCTCTCGGGAGGGAAGGATTTTGTGAAAAATCTAACATAGATTCTTGGTAGAATATGATTATGTATAAGGCAACGAATGAGGTATTTGGGAGATTTAACAAAAAAATATTGATTTTCCTATTAATTAAAATTGTATTTATTTTTTTGTTACATAATTTACAAAATTTTGTTCAAGAAATGTGAGGCTCACAACCTCTTTAAAGAACCAAATTATTTTCACAACAATGTTTGTTAAATTTTAATCTAACTATGATTTTCCTTTTTCATTAAGATACATGTTTACCTAAGAAATGAAACCTGGTTTCCTATATCCATTCCCTAGCCATGCACCATAGAATACTCCACTTCAATATATCACACAATAATCGAAGATAAACCACACAGTTTTCCATAGAAAATCACAGACTATTCTCCTGAGTAATGGATTATAATAACCTCTAATACCAACCAAAAGGTTCCTGATAAATATTAAATAAATTATAACTCAAAAAATGGGATTAATGGAAAAAAAATGTATAGAAACACACCATAAAAGTTGGAGACTATACAAAGAGATCTTTAAGAAATAAATTTGATTGGTTTACATGTTTTGACTTCCCTCTTGTTGGATTAATAAACCCTTTCTACAAGGATAAATACACTGAGTAAGGAATAATATCCAAAGGACAACCTAAATCACATATACAATATGAAATATTTATTGAACTGATAGTGAATGTGGTAAAAAAATTCATTTTATCATGATATTATTTGGGTACTATTTGTGGGATTGATGCTATTACCCTTCTTTTCAAATTAATTATTTCATTCCCTTGAATAATAATATTTTGGTAAAATAACTTTTATGAAATTTAGCACACATTGGATTCGTTATGAGTTATTCAAGAAGGTAAATATTAATTACAATATTCTATAATGTTCCTAGAATTTATTTTTGTATTTCTTCCTCATGAATAGTTTTTCATTGAATTTTTCATGAAGGGAAAAAATGGGAGATCCTTATTCCCCAATTTTTTTAAATTTTTATTGTATCTATAGTTGTTTTTTACTTTTTCTATGTTATCTTCTAATTTCCTTCTTTTCACCCCACTCACATTATATCTAGAGATATTATTTAACCACTATTTCTTCTTGATTTCGTGTAACATCAAATATAGCCTTTTCATTAAGGATGGGTTATGCTTGTTCAGATTTCTGAATCTCATATTAATAAAATCTAGGCATTTCATAAAAAATTATTTCATTATTTTAGATGAATATAAAATAAATATAATAACATTACACATCTTTTAATCTTAATTATTAACTATAATCAGAGAAAATATTCATAAAAATATTATTTGGCTATAATGACTATCATCTATGATTATGGTTTTCTAACATTATTCAAATTTTTAAATACCATACCTAAAAAAATTCATCACCGATAGAAAGGAAACATAATAATGGGTGATAACAGATTATCTATTAGTATAAACATGGGAGATATTAATTGATTATCATATGTATGTATAAAATAAAAATATTGGAAATCAATCATGCTTATAAAAAAAATGTTCATACCTAATCAATCCTATATCATAAACATGAGTCATGGGATAATAAATTTTAATTTCAAAAGAGATGAATCATAATAGTGAAGAATCATTGTAAAACAATTATGAACCAGGCGTTAAAAAATAATAATACAGACATGTTTTTAGAGTTTGGAGTCATCATATTCCTTGGAAACATATCATACGTCAAGTATAACTTTTGATATTATCATGTCATAGTGTATTTGGTATCCACAGTGGTTTCCCAAATCACAATGGATATGTAATCACTACCCATTTCCCAAATCATAATAGATCTGAAATCCAAGCTTTCTTCTCCTTATCGAAAGTGGACTTTTACTCCTATCCCATAATAATCTCATTAGATAAAACTATTTACCTAACGAATTAGAGGGTTTAATTTTCCCACCCCTATCAAAATTTAATCATACATATGTGTTTCATAGTATAATTAAACATTAATTATTATTTTATATAATAACCCTTGGACAATAAATGGATTTCAAAAAAATCGTCATTTTAACATAGCATAACCAGTTGCAAATGAATTAGGCTCCAAAACATATATTCATCACAATCATAAACTATTTAGAGAATCAATAATGGTGATATGATTAGATTATATCCTTAGTTTTTCAATGGTTTCAGAAATTTTACCATAGATGAATAATTTCATTAAAACTTAAATTGATTATTTCATGAAGAAATTAAACATTTCATTTTATAACCAAAAAATTTCCAACATAATATAGAAATATTATTCATTGTATAGAACCATTAAAACATGTAATGTATATTTAAAATCATTTAGTAACTATAAAAGTACGAAATTTGGGTCATTACATAATTTTTATATTAATGATTTATTTTATAAAATCCCTAAAAGTACAACATTTGACAAAATAAAAAAATATTATTTTAAACATATTTCTAAAAAATGTCATGAATGAGAATAGAATACATTATATACTCATTTATGAATAGAATCACAAAATTATCCCAAAATATTAGTAAAAATAGATATGGAAGTAAATACTTCTATGACTGAAATATGAGAATTATGGTGGATATTTCTCAAATATTATTTCTTAACAATTTATAGTACTAATGATTGGAAAATTGGGATAAAAAAAATAATAAAAAACCATAGAATAATAAAATGAAAGATTTTTCTCATATATATATAATATAATTTACTCAATATAAATTATATCATAAATAATCGAATTTAAAATGGGATTTAATCACAAATTTATTACCTGAAGTCTCACTTTTCTTCATTTTCATTTGAAAATCATTTGTAAGAAATCTATATTCATTAAAAATATATTACAAAACCATAAGAATATATATCATATATATTTTTCCTTATAACAAATTATCACCTGATTGTTAGAAATTCATCTTCAAAATCATTGTTCTTAGTGATAACATCTTCATTTTTCATGCATGTTTTCTTTTAGAAGTCACAATCCATATACATTGATAATGGTTCCTTCATCTGTGTAATTTTAATCACTTAATTAGTTTCATATCTAATAATATTATAAATATTTATAAATATTTTTATAATGTGGTGATAATGATTAATTACATCACTTTTTGGAGATGGTAATCTTTATGCACACATTAGTGATGTTTTCATTTTCAATTGATATAATTAAATTTTTGTAAATAATAATACACATTTATAGAACCATAAAATTTTCATAAATATGAGTTAAATACCATAAGTACATAATTATTACCATCAATTTTATGTGCTGATGAAAAATTAAACACATCACATTATGGATGTGGTATCCCAAATTTACACACTAGTGATACATTAATTTTCCATTTTACGGAATATAGGTGAATATTTGTTTTTAAATCATAATAATAACAATTCTGTAAATTGGGGATATTTATTAAATTATTTTATAATTTACCCCGTTTATTTTTAAGTGTTATACTCACAAATAAAATTTATATTCATTATTTAAGAATTCTACCACTTCCTAGAGAAAACTCCATCAAATTACACCCAAATCGTTGAAATGATGAAATTTTTGGAGTGATTAGAAGATCCAATACTTGGGGAATAAAGATGAAATAATATTTATGTTGATATTTACCAATATATAATACAAAAAAATGATAATAGGGGTGGATAGTATGTGACAAAATATAAGTGGTGGAAAGGGAGGTGTTCCCATAGAATTACTAAAAGTGTTAGTTTTATTTAAATTAGATTCCAGTTCAAAGTTTCACCAAATTTATATATTTATAATATTAGATGTTTATAATTCTACATACTCATGTTGTATAATATTTATAATATTTTATGATGTTTTTTTATCCTTATGTATTTGTTTTAACCCCCCATTATCCTCTTTTAAAAAACCATGATATATAATATTTTTTATATTTAAGAGTCATGAATGTTACTATAAAAGTTCAAGTGACCAATAAGTGGAAAATGGTTAATATTATGAACCCTATACCACTAATTTTGTAGAAGAAATTAATTTTATTAATTTTGATTCATATAAGGAAATATTATTTAACATAGTGTACTATTAATGTCATTTTAGGTAATATTCACAATGTTTTAATTTGAAGACAATATCTTTGATATGAAGTAAGAATAAAAACATTTATAGAATCACAATAAAGTTTTAATTATATTAAAAAAATTGGGTAAAAATAAATCATTAAAATATCATTACTTTTTTATATTTTAAAATAAGGTTATTTTGTTTTTTTATTACTTAAATAAATAATGTTTTACTATTTTTAATGCCTCTAAAATATAATTTTTAAACATTTTATTGGAAAACATTTATGACCCGCAACACCAAGATCGTAAGGTATTATAATATCATGAGATATTATAATATATTTATTATTATATAAAATTAAATATAATATATAGCTTTCAATATATGCAACACTCAATTAGAATAATTTTCATGCTATAATGAGTTTCTTTGATGGCTTGTGTATCAAGCCATACTATGTTTTATGGTACCACAATATATTACTAAAATATTATAATTTAACATAATAAAATATAACCTAGAAATTAAATTAGTGTTTATGAATAGTATCCATTAACTAATGAATGTTTTTTTAAACAATATATAAAATTAATTCATTGGTTATAAATTTATTTGAAATAAATATAAGAACTAATTGAATTAAAAGGGAATGTTTTTATAGAGAACTATTTTATGCTCACAGTGATGTTTTATATTGATAAATTAAATTAATTGAAATTAATGAGTTATATTAATATAATATAAAAATTATATATTAAATAAATTATTTTTTATATTCATATAATATATTAAATATGCATGATATAAGAAAAAACCCAATATTATACAGAAAAACCAATAATTTTGTTAAGTCGCCTTTACTACCTTATATTAGAGAACCTATTTCGAATCAATTTTTTTAACTATTATAAATCCTATATGTAAAAATAAAATTATTATTTGAATGAGGAACATTGAAATTATGTTCAGGTTAATTCTAGTAATTTTTCTTTGATGAATCATTTTTTTAAGAATAATGAAAAATACTAAAATCTAACTGAAAAATTATTTTCCCTCGAATTTATTTTTAATAAAAAACTATTTTTAACAGGTTATAAAGTTTAATTGGATAATTGTTTAATTAATTAATCCCATTTAGTTAATTATAATCAATTTCATGTTGAAATTTGATATAAAAACCTAGGAATCATTTTAATTTTTTTTCATTAAAAACAAGAATTATTATCCCTTCAATGTCAATAAATTTAAATTCATTTCTGAAAAATAAGTTATTTTAATTTCAAAAAATGGAATCCATATTTGAAATCAAAATTACTTATAATTTATAATAATTTCAAAATATTTTTTCACTAAACTTATTAATAAATGAAATTAAAATTAATTATAACGATTAAGATGAAATTAATCTTAATAAGGGGCCAAACCATAAACATAAGGGGATAATAACCTAGAAAATTATCCCAAATAAATTAAATGGTAATATGATTTCTATATATTCCATTTTTATAATTTTTTACATTATTAGGTACACATTAAATGGGAAATGTGGGTGGAATTCCCTCTTTTGAAATTACAAGAGTGTCACTCCTCCTCCACTATAAAAATTCTCTCTATCATTCCACATCCTCACACCTCTTAAGAAACATTGATAAAAAGAAGATCATATCAAATATATCCTCAATATTTATCCCCTCATCCTATAATCCCCTCCTATCTAAAAAATACTTCCAAGAATTCCCAATTGGTGAAAACCAAAAGGATTTACCTGATTAAGTGTTAACATCCTTCTACCATATCATTAGTTTAATTACTCTATCCTCATGTTTATTTTTTATTATTCAATGATTAAATAATAATAACTGTATCCCAATATTATTATATTTTTATATTTTATGTTTTTGAACTACACTGACACACACTTCCATGTAATGGCTATCAAACTTGCTGTTTATTTGTGTGATGAACTACAGCCTCACAAAACAAAATTGTTTATTTTTTTTACATCTCATGGTTAGGAATTATTATGGAAAAATTGTTTATATATGTTATATGTGATATTTATAATATATATATATATATATATATAGAATTCATTTTAAACACACAACGTTATGCACTCCATTTTGTGGGAGTAGGATAGCATCGTCTGTGGATGTGTGGACAATCTCCCCTTAAAACAATGTGATTTGTTCACATTATACATGGAATATGGAATGAATGATTTTTATAAACCTACGTAACATAAATAATGTATATATGATACATTAATTATAATATACACTCTTATATTTTACTTTTCATTACTTTAATAGCTAAAATAAATGTATTAATTATTCATCAACACTTATGGCCTACCATCTCCATAAATGGTGCATTCTATTTCTTATCTACAAATAATATGGGGTATTTTAAATACATATATTATGAATATATAATATTTTAATCTAATGTTTTACTTTCTAGATATAATAAAAAAATTATTTGAACAACATGTAACATGTTAAAACATACTTGACAAACATTTAAATTAACATCAGAAATATTGAAAATAATGAACAATTATGAAGTGCAATGTGTTGCATTTGTTGTCAATGAGGCATGAAGTTGTCTTGGAATGAATGGATGTCAAGGAGTCAAGATGTGAATGTCAAAGGATGTGATGGTGATGGTGATGAAGGAGAATGGCCATGGTACTTAGAGGAATGTCACTTAGGAGATTCACTAAGTGGCATTGGAGAATATGGTTGAAACATTCTCCATGAACATCTGACGATTGTGGAGCTGTTCTTTAAGTTCATAGAACTTGTATCAACTGGATACAAAGTCACAACATGATTAGAAGACCATGCATTGTAGTGACAATGCATGAGGAGTTGAAGAATATCCATCCACAAGTCCTAAGTGGATGAAGTGATCTGAAGAAGTCCATGCACTATCACTTAGTGCATGTGAATCAGAAGATGTTCCAATTGATCCATGATTGGATCAATGAAGTTTATTGAAGAAATATTTTATTCAGGAGCTCGGTTGAAGATGAAGAAACCTTCGGGAATTCCATTCTTAAATGTTGATCATATGTCGAAGAAGAATGGAGGAATTCTAATGAAGAAGATTAATGCTTGAATTCCTAAGAAGAAGAGAGAAGAAATGGCCTAGAGGAGAAGGCTTGGAATGGCTCTTGGCATTTCAAATTATGTATGTGGTTACTTTGTTTTTATACAAAGTACCCTATATTTACTTTGCCAAAAAATTAGGCCACCAAGGAGGCCAGCCTTAAGGGTTCAACCCAAGGCACATGTGGGACCAGGTCACCACGCCCAAGGGGATCCCATGGGGCCAGCCCCCGAGAGGCAGGGGGGGCGTGTATAAGCCCCGAGCTACGCGGCGGTGAAGTCCGCGCAGCGCGCGCGCCCGAAGGCACGCATAGTGGGCGCCAGTGGCGCGCCCGAGTGGCAGGAGTGGGCGCAGAGCGCGCCCGCAGAAGAACTCGGTGCGGGGCGGCACCGAGAGGGGAGGAGATTCAATTGAGGAGTAGCGGGGAGCGCTTATTTGATAAACCGCGGAAAAATCCCGCGGCGTTTCGATGTGGGACGGCGAAATTTCACCCGGGAACGATCCTGGCCGCACGATCAATCGCGCGCCAGATCTCGACCGCTCATCTAATCGCGCCTCTCGCGATCTGATCGGGGCCGTCCGAAGACCTGATCTGACGGCTCCGAGGCGTCTCCTACCTCGAGCTCGAGCCGAAGCCTCCCGCGAAGCCGCCGCTGAAGCAGAGCCTCCCCGAGGATGGTTTTGAAGCTCCCGGCCACCTCCGAGCAAACCGAGACCTCCACTGAGCTCGTCTGAGCATACCGAACCTAACCATGCATAAAAAATGGTGTGCATGCAATGTATTGAAAATTTCGGTCGAGGCCGAGGCAAACGAAGTTGCCAAGGCAACAGGGTGTTCGTGTTTTTCATGGATTGAGGTTAAACAGAGGCCGTGCATGCGTTATAAATCGCATGCACGAGGAGAAAAGTAAAAGAGATGAAGCCCGCGTGAAACAGTGAAGGAAAACGCAAAAATTTGGAAAGATTTTGAAGATCCGAAATCTTCGGTGATTCAAGATTTTGAAGGCGGATGATCAAAGGCATTCCTCTGCCTATATAAGGAGAGCTCGTGGCTCTCATTGACGTTGCTGATCCTTTGTTGAAGATCCGGAGTCCCGTGAGAGCACCGTTGCCTCGCGAAGAAGACCCTGCGCGCACCACTTGCGCGGCAGCAGCCCGAAGCCATTCTTGGCTTCGTGTGTTCCTTTTGCGCACCTCTTGCGCGAAAGAAGAGAAAGGGAGTCCCCTGTGCGCCTTCCTTGCGCGACAGGAAGACCCGTGGCCGCATCCTTGCGCGCCCGTGGTTGCATCCTTCTCTGCCCGCGGACTTGCGCGGCAGGAAGTGTTTGCGCGAGCCTTGTGCACCTTGAGGGCTTGCGCGCGGCATTTGAAGACAGTAGAGGCCACACCCAAGCACCGCCCTTGCACCCATTGTGCTTGCACGGCTCTTGAAGAACAGTGGAGTTCACACTTGGTGTTGTGTGTGCCAAGTGAAGAAGAGGACCCGAGGCAGTCCCTCTTGTGAGAATATTGAGAAGGCCGTGGGTATTTGTGTGTGTGCAAAATTGGAGAAACACCCTACGGGCAGTAGGTGTGCAAAGCAAGATGAGCCGAGGCATGCCCTTGTGTATGTGCCAAATCAAAGACCACACTTTGTGTGTGTGTGAGAGGTGAAGAAGGAAGGCCAAGGCCTTAGTGCCTTTGTGTGCAAATTGAACAAGTGAAGGCCGTAGCTTTGTGGTTATGCACACTTGAAGTTTAAAAGAGACAAGTTGACCGAACCTTAGTGTGTGTGCAAACCAAAGTGTGTACAGACTAAGAAGAAGAGAAGACATCCACACTAGTGTATAACACACATTTATGTGTGTAATCAAAAGAGAATAAAGTGTGTGTTGTTCAAGAAGGTGTGTGTGCTAAAAGTATTTACACCCATTGTGGGTTTATCACACCAAGGAGAAAAAGGGGAGTGCATGCATGCATGCATGCACGTGCACACGTGAACAGTGCTAAATCAGTGGTGTGCATCTGAGGAGTCCAAGACCAGTGGTTCTTGAAGAATTGAGAAGGCCATGCACTCAGTGCATGATGTTGAAGTGAAGTGAGACTGGACCAGACCGAAGATAAAGATATTATTTGTCTGAGCATTCAGTGATTGGAGAGAAGCCGGGTCATCCTTAGAAGAAGGTGATATAGCCCGAGCTAGATTGTGAAGACCTGTTCACCACAAGTGATCAGAAGAAGAGCAAGGCCAGCAGTCTTTATCCCAGACTGCTGAGGATACTTGAAGATGAACTTGAAGTGAAGAAGAGCTACTCGTGTGACTCGAGGAGCCAGGAGAAGACCCTGTGGGACTCAGGGAGAAGAAGTCTTCAGTGGGATTCTGGAGCAGGCCAGTGGGACTCTGGTAACACTGTGGGACGCAGTATAAAGACCCTCCTGTGGGACTCAGGAGAGATACGGTGGGAAGCTGTATCGACCATTGTAATACTAACAGATTATAATGGGAGAATCCATGCTTGGAGAGCATGGCAAGGATGTAGGCCTTTGGTGCCGAACCTTGTAAATCCTTGTGTCCTGTGCCTTTTCATTACTGCATTATCCGAGAAAGGTTGAGAGATACAAGAAGAGTGGATCGAGGCTTTAACCAGCCATAGAGGTTTAATTGATAAAGAATCAATTAGTAAAAAGTTTTAAGGGATCACTGATTCACCCCCTCCCCCTCTCAGTGATTCACACTGATCTGGGCACTTCAATTGGTATCAAAGGGAGGTTGCCTCTAAAATATCCAAGAGAGTCTACATGGAGTGCAGATTTGAGGAAATGAAAGAACAGCCTCAAATGGAGATATCTGCCAAGACTCTGAAAAACAGAATGAAGAAACAGGCAAAGAAGATGAAGAAGAAGGCTGGTGCAATCAGAGAAACTCCTTCTATGGAAAGAAATGTGAAAGTCACATCAGATGACAATTCCTTTTATCATTCTTCTGATGAAGCCTGCTCTAGCTGTGATGAAGATGGAAGGAGCAATGATCTTCTAAATGCAATCAAATATCTTCAGAAGAGAGTCCCCAAGGAAGTTGCAATGTGTATAGCTACAGGCATCCATGATCTTCAAGAAGAAAAATCACAGTTAGAAGAAGAAGCCAATGCTATGGAAGATCAGCTGGCAAAAAGGGTTGGCATAACCAACACTCTCAGAAAGCTGGGGAATGCCAAGGATGAAACTGTTTCTCTTTGCAATGAAAGATATGAAGACACTGCTGAAGAATTGCAGAGAAGCCTTTCTGAGAAAGAATTCTTTAAGACTGTGGTCAAAGAAGTTTTCCATGCACTGGAAAAGAGGCACAAAGTGTCAATGGTTGTCAAAGATGCTCAACTAGAAGACAAAGTCAAAAGGGTGAAGGAGATGGACAATTCATTGCAAGAATTGAAGAAGGTGCATGAAGACCAGATGAAACAGCTGGAAGAGAAATGGGAAGGAAGGCTAAGAACAGTTGAGGATGAGAAGAACTCCCTCAACATGATGTGTTTAGAATTAGAGGTGATATTGAACAATCAGCAATCACTCAAAGCCAAAGCTTCCCAGTCAGCTGAAAGGAGAAATGTTGCTACTCAAGTATGCATTGATCAGGATGATTCTAAGAGAAAGACATCCTCTAGTGAAAGTGCAACAACTTCTAAAAGGAAGGTACCATCCATACCATCTTGTACTAATACTTCTAATTGTGTTTCCACAAAAAGTGCAGGATGGAAGAATAATTCCAAACAAGTATGGATGAAGACAGTAAAGAAGCAGAGCTCTCCTAAAACAGCACAACAGGTCAAGAAAAGTACCCAACAATCAGAAGGAATCAAAAAGTCAAGATTTGTAGGTCAATGTTGGTGTTGTAACAAGTATGGGCATTGTGCAAAGGATTGTTGGTACAATCCACTGAATGCCAAAGCACAGAGGAAGCCCATGCCAAGGGGGAGCAAGCCAGAGGAAAAGAAGCAACATCCACAGGTCCAGAGACATCTGTTTACTGCTAACAGATTTGGATTACTTGACAACATCTGGGATGATTGCAAAAGTGGTCAAAAATATATATGTCAATCTCCAACTGTATCCAGAGCTCAAAAGATGAAAAGATCACAGAACCTGGCTCAAAAAGATTCCTTGGGAAGCAAGAAGAAAGTAGAGAATGCTCCCAAGAAGTACTTGAGAAATAAAGAGAAGTCCTTGGAGTCTGAGTCCAAGAAGGGTGATGCATCCAGTAGGACCACCAAGAAATGCTTCTACTGTGGAAAGAAAAGGCATATCATGGATCTTTGTAAAGAAGCCATGAAATTCAATAGAGGCAGACTGAACTCAAACAGACAATCAATCCAGAAGAAGCAGAAGGGATTGATTGAAAACAAGTTGCCTAAGAAAGGTAGCTTGACAGTATCTAAGGAACCATGTGAAACTTCCAGAACTGGGGCCACTCTTCCAAATGATATACTTGTCATATGGCCACATCAGTTGCAACTTGCCAGAGAACTACAAAGAGTCCAAGATGAAGCTCTGGCAATTGCTAAAGCAAAAGGGAAGAAGAAGGTTTCACATGAAGATGTTTTGAGAACCACACCAGCACAAACATCAATGAAGATCAAATGTGCAAGTGTGAAGACTGGTGAAAATGGGACATCTCGGTTGAGAGAATCTTCTCAACCTTGTTGTTCACATTGATGAACCAAGGAGGTTCCATCTTATTCCCTTATACATTGGTATTTACATGTACTAACATTGCAGGGAATTGAAGATGATGATCATTCTCATCTGGAGAGTGGTTTGGACAAAATGGAGAGCACCCCTTGAGGGGGAGCCAATCTGGAGAAGATGGTATTCTAAGATTTAATACTATCTTGAGAAAAGCTGAAGGTATTCCAATCATACTTTCATCCCTTGTTTCTTAATTGAGTTTATCTTGTCAATTAAGGGGGAGTATGGATTGAAGACAAATGGATGAAAGGGGGAGCTTTATCTTTGCACTGAACTTTCTAATGAGTTTTGTGAAGTATGTGCAGGATTCAGCAATTCATTGAATATCTGAAAAAATTCAAACCCCTAAGCATGATCTCATATGTATAGTGAATGTTGGACAGCATTGAGTTCCTTGGTTACATCACTCTTGTTTTCTACACCGGGTTAGCCCAAGTAGACTTAGAGTTGATCAACTAAAGGTTCTTTGGTAAAGAAGAACATGTGACATCATCCCTCTCTCAGTGTTTTTCAAGAAAATACTTTTCAAAGGGAGGAAGAGATATTGTGGAAGAGAACCACACCACACCTTTGCATTTGATTGCCAATAAGGGGGAGAAATATTGGCACACATATTGACCCATTCATATGTGCTGAAGGAGTGTATTGACAACAAATACAAAGGGGGAGATTGAAGTGCAATGTGTTGCATTTGTTGTCAATGAGGCATGAAGTTGTCTTGGAATGAATGGATGTCAAGGAGTCAAGATGTGAATGTCAAAGGATGTGATGGTGATGGTGATGAAGGAGAATGGCCATGGTACTTAGAGGAATGTCACTTAGGAGATTCACTAAGTGGCATTGGAGAATATGGTTGAAATATTCTCCATGAACATCTGACGATTGTGGAGCTGTTCTTTAAGTTCATAGAACTTGTATCAACTGGATACAAAGTCACAACATGATTAGAAGACCATGCATTGTAGTGACAATGCATGAGGAGTTGAAGAATATCCATCCACAAGTCCTAAGTGGATGAAGTGAGCTGAAGAAGTCCATGCACTATCACTTAGTGCATGTGAATCAGAAGATGTTCCAATTGATCCCTGATTGGATCAATGAAGTTTATTGAAGAAATATTTGATTCAGGAGCTCGGTTGAAGATGAAGAAACCTTCGGGAATTCCATTCTTAAATGTTGATCATATGTCGAAGAAGAATGGAGGAATTCTAATGAAGAAGATTAATGCTTGAATTCCTAAGAAGAAGAGAGAAGAAATGGCCTCGAGGAGAAGGCTTGGAATGGCTCTTGGCATTTCAAATTATGTATGTGGTTACTTTGTTTTTATACAAAGTACACTATATTTACTTTGCCAAAAAATTAGGCCACCAAGGAGGCCAGCCTTAAGGGTTCAACCCAAGGCACATGTGGGACCAGGTCACCACGCCCAAGGGGATCCCATGGGGCCAGCCCCCGAGAGGCAGGGGGGCCGTGTATAAGCCCCGAGCTACGCGGTGGTGAAGTCCGCGCAGCGCGCGCACCCGAAGGCACGCATAGTGGGCGCCAGTGGCGCGCCCGAGTGGCAGGAGTGGGCGCAGAGCGCGCCCGCAGAAGAACTCGGTGCGGGGCGGCACCGAGAGGGGAGGAGATTCAATTGAGGAGTAGCGGGGAGCGCTTATTTGATAAACCGCGGAAAAATCCCGCGGCGTTTCGATGTGGGACGGCGAAATTTCACCCGGGAACGATCCTGGCCGCACGATCAATCGTGCGCCAGATCTCGACCGCTCATCTAATCGCGCCTCTCGCGATCTGATCGGGGCCGTCCGAAGACCTGATCCGACGGCTCCGAGGCGTCTCCTACCTTGAGCTCGAGCCGAAGCCTCCCGCGAAGCCGCCGCTGAACCAGAGCCTCCCCGAGGATGGTTTTGAAGCTCCCGGCCACCTCCGAGCAAACCGAGACCTCCACTGAGCTCGTCTGAGCATACCGAACCTAACCATGCATAAAAAATGGTGTGCATGCAATGTATTGAAAATTTCGGTCGAGGCCGAGGCAAACGAAGTTGCCAAGGCAACAGGGTGTTCGTGTTTTGCATGGATTGAGGTTAAACAGAGGCCGTGCATGCGTTATAAATCGCATGCACGAGGAGAAAAGTAAAAGAGATGAAGCCTGCGTGAAACAGTGAAGGAAAACGCAAAAATTTGGAAAGATTTTGAAGATCCGAAATCTTCGGTGATTCATGATTTTGAACGCGGATGATCAAAGGCATTCCTCTGCCTATATAAGGAGAGCTCGTGGCTCTCATTGACGTTGCTGATCCTTTGTTGAAGATCCGGAGTCCCGTGAGAGCACCGTTGCCTCGCGAAGAAGACCCTGCGCGCACCACTTGCGCGGCAGCAGCCCGAAGCCATTCTTGGCTTCGTGTGTTCCTTTTGCACACCTCTTGCGCGAAAGAAGAGAAAGGGAGTCCCCTGTGCGCCTTCCTTGCGCGACAGGAAGACCCGTGGCCGCATCCTTGCGCGCCCGTGGTTGCATCCTTCTCTGCCCGCGGACTTGCGCGGCAGGAAGTGTTTGCGCGAGCCTTGTGCACCTTGAGGGCTTGCGCGCGGCATTTGAAGACAGTAGAGGCCACACCCAAGCACCGCCCTTGCACCCATTGTGCTTGCACGGATCTTGAAGAACAGTGGAGTTCACACTTGGTGTTGTGTGTGCCAAGTGAAGAAGAGGACCCGAGGCAGTCCCTCTTGTGAGAATATTGAGATGGCCGTGGGTATTTGTGTGTGTGCAAAATTGGAGAAACACCCTACGGGCAGTAGGTGTGCAAAGCAAGATGAGCCGAGGCATGCCCTTGTGTATGTGCCAAATCAAAGACCACACTTTGTGTGTGTGTGAGAGGTGAAGAAGGAAGGCCAAGGCCTTAGTGCCTTTGTGTGCAAATTGAACAAGTGAAGGCCGTAGCTTTGTGGTTATGCACACTTGAAGTTTAAAAGAGACAAGTTGGCCGAACCTTAGTGTGTGTGCAGACCAAAGTGTGTACACACTAAGAAGAAGAGAAGACATCCACACTAGTGTATAACACACATTTATGTGTGTAATCAAAAGAGAATAAAGTGTGTGTTGTTCAAGAAGGTGTGTGTGCTAAAAGTATTTACACCCATTGTGGGTTTATCACACCAAGGAGAAAAAGGGGAGTGCATGCATGCATGCATGCACGTGCACACGTGAACAGTGCTAAATCAGTGGTGTGCATCTGAGGAGTCCAAGACCAGTGGTTCTTGATGAATTGAGAAGGCCATGCACTCAGTGCATGATGTTGAAGTGAAGTGAGACTGGACCAGACCGAAGATAAAGATATTATTTGTCTGAGCATTCAGTGATTGGAGAGAAGCCGGGTCATCCTTAGAAGAAGGTGATATAGCCCGAGTTAGATTGAGAAGACCTGTTCACCACAAGTGATCAGAAGAAGAGCAAGGCCAGCAGTCTTTATCCCAGACTGCTGAGGATACTTGAAGATGAACTTGAAGTGAAGAAGAGCTACTCGTGTGACTCGAGGAGCCAGGAGAAGACCCTGTGGGACTCAGGGAGAAGAAGTCTTCAGTGGGATTCTGGAGCAGGCCAGTGGGACTCTGGTAACACTGTGGGACGCAGTATAAAGACCCTCCTGTGGGACTCAGGAGAGATACGGTGGGAAGCTGTATCGACCATTGTAATACTAACAGATTATAATGGGAGAATCCATGCTTGGAGAGCATGGCAAGGATGTAGGCCTTTGGTGCTGAACCTTGTAAATCCTTGTGTCCTGTGCCTTTTCATTACTGCATTATCCGAGAAAGGTTGAGAGATACAAGAAGAGTGGATCGAGGCTTTAACCAGCCATAGAGGTTTAATTGATAAAGAATCAATTAGTAAAAAGTTTTAAGGGATCACTGATTCACCCCCTCCCCCTCTCAGTGATTCACACTGATCTGGGCACTTCAAATTATTATCAAACTCGTAAAAAGATATTATAAGAAAATAATATATTATATTATAAAAAATAATATGGTAGATTAATAAGTTAGTAACACCATTTATCCCATTATATATTAAATTAAATGACATCAATTGAAATGGAAATTGAAGGTAAGTGATTCCATCTCATTTTACATTCCATTGTGACATATTTGTTGTTATTCAACTAGTGTCCTTCATATGGTGTATGTACTATCATTTGACAAGTTATATATTTAATATCAGTATTATAATGATATTCCAAGCATCATTTAATGTTTTTAAATTTATGGATCTAATGATTCAAAAGTTTCAAAGTGGAATGGGACACTATGGAAGGTTGATATTTAATTCTCTTTCAGAACGTTTTAATGATTATCTGACAATTGAACTTTTTTTTTTGATTTTTACATTCATATTGAAATAATAACATTATTTTATTCACCTTATATTTTACATATAGTGAAAATAAAGCCAAATTTTCATATAATACCATGACTCGTTCATTATTCATGATATTTGTTATTTTAATTTAAATTATTTCATCTAAGGGGATTCGAGTTAAAAGTTAACAAGAAGTAATGAATTAGATAACCCAATTTATTTCAAATGGGTCATATTACAAAATCATCATCATTAATATTATATGATTATATGTATAATTACATTTAATATACATTTATGTATTTCCACTTCTATATGTTGTCGGACCCTATAACACCTTACGATGGGAGGGGTGAATCTGGGTGTCACCTTATTTATTTAAATCAATTGATCTTGTTCCCACATTTGTAGGAACTCATTATACCTTAATTATGTAATTTATCCAAAATCAAATATTCACATTATTCAAGAAAAATGTAGTAGTTTTACTTGGTCCACAGATCAAGGCTACTCTAAAGATAATACTCAAATAGTGTATTATTAATACCTAAATCCATTAATATTTTCTAGTTATCGAATACAGATGTTTGGAAATAGCCACTATGTTCCAGGAACACTACCTTTACAATATGTTAGGGATAACTCTATGCAGCCTATAGAACACTTCCACCAACTTCCCAAGATAACTAGTTTGAGGGATTCTTAACATGGGTAATCTGCTTGAAGGTTTCTTCAATAAACTGAAATTAATATATTTCTCCTTGACTTTGATGCGACTCTGCTAGCACCATTGACCCGATTTGATACAAATTAAAATCCCTATTCAATGAAAAATTTATATTCAAAACTACATTTCATGAAGATCCTTCATGAAGCTAATTAACTTTATAAATCACTATTCATTCATGGAACCAAGAACCTTCTCAAAGAACCCTACCTTCATAAAACGAACTACCAATATGAAGAACCATGCTTTCATGGAACAAACTGGCTTCATGAAGATCACTAAGACAACAAATAATACCCCATCATTTTGAATCACCCTTTAATAAAAATTAGAGGCGTGAATGAAGACATAATTTCTTTTCATGATGCTCAAGCTTTCCATGAGATCCAGATTCATGATTCTCCCTTAGCTTTGTGAAATTAGAGAATTTCATAATTTTATTTGAAATAATTGTTGGAATGAAGTATTGTATACTCATATTTATATTCTTGGCCTTTTTTGATACTCCAATAACACTTAACTTATTTTCCATGTATTTCAATAATATATTCATAGTGCTCCTCCTATCGCGATGATCAAGGAAAATTGTTTATCATGATTCTTGTCATATCAGGAATCATTCTTTCAAACCATCACACCATGTTGCTCCTCTTCTCATAATGATGTAGATTGCCATCACCATTTATGATACTCGTTTTATTTGGGGCTCATGTTTCTCGTCTCTATATTATAGATCACCACGATATTCTTTTATCATTCATGAAAAACAATTTTCAAAGCCCATATTTGAAAAATGTATTCATTTTCTATATTTTCATTAGTCCTCTATTGAAATCCACATTTCTTGATGAAATCTAATCTTGAAGATTTTTGCCCAAAAAATTTGTGAGACATTGTGAAATGACACCACCATCAATACTATTTCAACTTGAACTGTAATATACCATTCATTGCAAACACATTGATCTTTAATGTGAGTATTAACAAAAAAACTATACTACATTCCCTTAATGAACAACATTGGTTTCATCATATATGGTTTCAAGGTTGATACACATAATTTACACATTGATTGATTCTAACTCCAATATTATAATATTTTCAAGGTTTTAAATTACAATCTCAATTTTTTTTGTATTTTTTACATATGAATATCTATCAGAGGAAAATATTTTATCATTATCTAATAATCATTATAATTTTATTATTCTCATGTTATTTATTAATTCTTCAAATATTAGTACAAATTTTCCACTCTTTGTTTCCCAAAAATTTTTATATAATTTTATAATAAAACATTACTTCTTTTCTCTCTTCCATCGAAGAACCTATTTTCATCTAAAAAGGTTATTTATTAAAAAAATTCAAATAGATGTTTTACATTTAAAAATTATTTTTTAAATAAATTTTTATCCTTTTTGTCTTTTACATGTGTATTTAAATGGATCTTCTGGAATTTTTATAACCTTTTACCATGAAAAAAAACAATTTTCTTTATACCCTTTATGACATGTATGGATTTACCCTCCATAATTTCATTGAAGATTCTTTTTCTTGTTTAAAAGGGTCATTTTTAAATAAAATATTTCTAAATTTGATTTTCAATGAAAAATATTATTCAATATTATTTCAAAATAAATTTGTGTTTTTTATCAAAAAGATATCTTTTATATCATTTCATGTAGTAAATGAAAAAAAATCATAATTTATACTACATTTTGAATTTGATGTATTGATACTGTCTTTATTCTTCTCCACGATGGATTATGATTGATTCAGAAAAAGATAGTATTGATATTCACTTCCTAAAATCCTTTTATTACACTTGAAAAAATCAAATTTCTATTATTATTTGACATTTAATTTCCCGTAAATATCTATATCACTTTTCAAAGATATTATTATTAATTGAACCATATACCCTTCTTCATACTGTGTTTACCATGAAAGTTATTTCATTATTTGGTGAAATATTGATTATTTCTAAATCATTATTCAATATGGCTTTTTGATAAGGAATATTATTTATTTTAATTATTTGATATATAGAATGAACCAGATTAAAATGATGGGTGCGGATCAGAGTTTATATATCCCTTTGATTCATCGATAAGTTATTATGATTTAAATAAGTTGATCAAATTAAATAGGTTTCCACCTATAGTTGAGAATATTCTTGTGATAGGTCATGAATTCATATGTTTTCATATGTCTTAGAAAATACATATTTTAAATATTCATTTCCCTCATTTATTTTTTTATTATTAATCCATTATATTTTTTCTTGAAATATCTATTGATATATTTCTTTTTTATTTCAATGATTAAATGACATGTGTTTCAGTTTCTTACCTTTCCATATTGACTTATTCTTATCTGTTTATTTGAATAGAATTTGTTTCTAGTTTTTACCTTTTCCATATAGGTTATGGACATCCTATTTAGTATATTGATTATATTTTTTTGTGTGATCATTAATTTATCATGTCATAATTATTATTCTCATTGATTTATTTTTTATTCCACTATACTTTACCCTTATTGAGCATTTGATCTCATCCTTATTTTGTTTCCATTAACCAAGAATCCATGAAAAGTACTATGAATGATATCCATTGTTATACTAGATGGATTAAAGATATCCTCGAAAAAAATTATTTTATAAATATTTAATTTATATGAAATACATGATTCATATATGTTTTTAGTTTACCCAGACTACTAAAATCCCCTGTCCTTCTACATTTGATTTCTAATAATCATGACAATATAATGGTAGATGACACTACCTTGGATATTTTTGGGAAATACTTTCTATAGATGGTATCATAGGTTGTTTAGTAGAAAACATGAGAACTAAATTTAGGAATACATAAATTAGAGAACATATCCATAAGGTATAATTTTAGGATAAGTATATAAGAACATCATAATTTTATTAATAGATAGATATTATGTGGTTTTTATAGAAATTAATTCCTATCAGGATGCTATATGTAGACATGGTTGTAGAACATATTTACCTAGGGGTAACAACGCCAACAGTTGTGTTGGGAAAAACTCAGGGTAACCTGGTACATGACTAATAACCTTACTGCACACCTAGTCTGAAACTACCATGGGATATGATTAAGAAAATTCAAACTTTATTTATAAACAATTGTGATTTATTTGAATGGAAAATGAAAATTAATGTCCTAGGATAATCCCAAGACCAAGGAAGGGCCTATGTTAAACAAAAATGGATTATGTATTTATGCATTGTGGTTGTATTGAAAAGATTAGTTGGAATTATATTTAATTATTAACAGTATTTCAAGGATTTCTATCAAATTTATTTTGGGAATTTTTTTATATGGTATTATTAAAGAAAAAAAATGTACATCGGCTGATAAACAATCAAGTCAAGAAAGTTATTTGGACATGAACCCATTCCTGAAGGTTGATAAGGAATTCATTCCAACACTGACCTAGATTATGTACTGGTTAATATGTTATTATTTGTAATTAGAAAATATGAAAAAGAATTATTAATTATTTACCTCTAGTGTTACTCTTTAGGTTTATTTATTAATATATCAACCCTATTGGATTTGTAGAATAATTAGAGATAAATATTTAAACATATCTCTATTTTCTAAGGCTTACGATCCATTAAATAAATATAGTAGTAATTTATGAATAAAATATAATTTTGGATATCTATTTATTGAAGTAATTGATGAATTAGAAATTTATTGAAGCACAACAATATGATAAAATTATAATTATTGAAATATATAAATTATATATATTTCTTTATATAATTAGAGAGTAAATGAATTACTCAACATTAAAAAAATGATCAGAAACAAAAACATGTTTTCCTAATACATTTTTTTAAGGTATGATCTTCTAAATCATCACAAATTGATGGATTTTAGGTACTCAACATTTCATTAATTGTTATCTTGATTTTGATTAATGACCTCAATTACTCCATTTAAATATTTACACTTTTCCACCATGTCCTTTTCACTATATTCTACTAACGATATCCAACATGGAGACCTAGTTATATGTTATTCCATGTGACCTTGGTACTTTATATTCTATATTTTCATGATGATTTATTATGAACAATTACCACAATATGGTATTAAAAAATTTCAAGAAATCTATTAACAAGATCATGTTTAAATTATAAGGATGAAATTTAACTAATGTGGGGATAATGTAACTACCCAAAAATCAAAATTAGGGACATTGTGTTTGATACGATTTTTGAAATGCAACACCAAGCATGCAAAGGAATATATTATCCCATGAAAATATAATATATTTACTGTTTTAATTAAAATAAATTTAATTTATAGAAATCAAAGTCAAGAAAAATGATTTATAATACATCACCCAAAACAAAAATATTCCTAAATGTCTTGTGTTACACACAATCCCTTGTTTTATCAAACAAAAATATATTATTAAAATATTATTATTTATTATAATACGATATGACATTTCAATTAAATTTTTGTTTAGGAATAGAATTATATAACATATAAAAATATTTATCATACAAAAAATAAAAAATTAATTCTTTGGTTAAATATTAATTGGAAATCAGTATAAGAACCTATAGAATATGAAGGGAATGCTTTTAGAGAAAAAAATAGGCATGCTCACAATGATAGTTTGTCCTAATACAATAATAAATTAAAAATAATTTGTGATATTAATGTAATATATATATATATATATATATATTATATTCAATGATATATTTTTAATATTCATCCAATATATTTTACATGCATGATATATGAACAAACCCAACACTACAAATAAAATTATTTTTTTCTATTAAGACTCTTTTATCATCTCTTAATAGTGAAAATATTATAAATAAAATAACATCACTTATATATATATATATATATTATTTCTAAATGAAATAATAATTTAAATTATTAACATAAGATATTTTGTTTTGAGTGAATTTTTCTGTATTTTTATGTCATGATTCATTTTTTGAAGAATAATGAAAAATACTAAAATTTATCTCAAAGCAGGGTTTTCTAATAAATTTTCACAAGGATAAATTATATTTTAATGATTTTTTAAATAATAATTAGATGAATTTATTGTTATTAAATATAATTTAAGTCATTTTAAACAATTTAACATTAAAATTGGATATAAAAACCTTGAATTTTTTTTAATTTTTTTACATTAAAACCTTTCATTGTCGCAATGTCAGAGAGATTAAATTTAAATTAATTTATATCAATTCTTTGATAGGAATTCATATAAATTTATTATATATTCGTAATTATAATAATTTCTAATTTCTAATATGGTCAACATAATTTTGGACCAACAATTTTAGTGAATGTAATTAAATTAAATTACAGTGATTAAGGTGAAACTATGATTAGTACAGGACTACACCTAAATATTAAGGGCCAAAATGACATATAAACTTGTAAAAAAAACTAATTTATGGAAATATTTTGACCTAATACCCCATTTAATATATTTTAATAGATTATTAGAGAATCATTAATAGGAAAAAAACATGGGTGGAATTCAATTACCCAAAATATACATGAGTGTCCCTCATCCTCAACCATAAAATGGAACTCAAGCCTCTAACTTCCTCACACTTCTCAAGAAAACTATTGTATACAAATATATACCCAAATATTTACTAAAAATCACTCCCATAAACCTAGATGGATCACCTTGTACAAAAAACCATCCAAGCAATCCCTTTTGTATTGACTAAAATGATATACAATATTAAGAGGTAACATCGTTCCTCAAGCTCTTAAGTTGTATTTATTTAGAAACTCATTAAATTATTATTATACCATTATAATATAATATAATAATAATCATCACTATAATTATATGTTATGATTTAGGTGTTTATATCTACACTTACAAAAACTTCCATCTAATGGGTAAATAACTTATAATTTTTGTGTACTATGAACTACCACCTCCCGAATCAAATCTGTTCATTTTTCCTTAACTAACTATCATTGTTGGGAATTATGATAGAAACTACTTTTATAAGTTAAATATTATATTTGTAATTTAATTATACTTATCTAATTTGTTAATAACAGAATAATTTATGCACTCCATTTTTTTAGAATATGATAACTTTATTTTTTATAATGTGGACTACCTCCCCCTCAAAGCAATGTGATTCGTTCACACTACACAAGGAATTATTAAAATATGGTTTTAATAGACCTATTTAAAATATATATAATATATATAATAATATAATTATAAAATTCATATGCATATTTTTTTCATTATTTTAGTATATAAATTTTATGAATGTAGTGTTCATGCGTATGTATGACCTACTATCACTATGGACAATACATTATAGTTCTTATCTCCAAATATGAAGGATTATTATAAATACATATATTTTAAATATATAATATATTAATATCATTATTTATATTCTCGATATAATGAAACCCTAATTGGAATTACAATTAACTAGATAAAACATAGTCAACAAATTTGAAAAATAACACCTGAAATGGTAAAAATAATGAAATATTTTCATAAAATGGGTAATAAGAACTTAAAAAAAGATAATATGTTATATTATAAACATGAATATGGTTATATAAAAATATTGTAATGCTATTAAAAACCTTATATAATAATTTATTAGAATTTCACTAAAAAGAAAACTCAAGTTATGATATTTTATCTCAATTTGTATTTTATTGAGACTTATTAATTGTTATGCACCATGTTCCATTGATATAATGTATGTACACCCCTTAAACATCTTATGTCATTAATATCATTATTCTAATGATATTATATGTTTCATTTATTTTTATTACTTCATTGATATTAAGATTCAATTATTTGGAAGTGGTATAAGACCCTATTTAATGATTAATTATTAGTCTCTTCAAAAACATATTAATGATTATATTTGCAATATCATGTCATTTTTTGATTTTTATCATTATATTGAAATAATAAAATTATTATTGTGGAACTAATTTATTTTATATGGTGTACATACTACAAATTTTTTTATAATATCATTATTCATTCATTCCTCATTGTATTTTGAGTTTCAATTTAAATTATTTCATATAAGAGGATTCATGTTTAATGTTGCCTAGTAGAAAAGAAATTAAAAAACTGATTTATTTTCATTGGATTATATTAATTCCCCATTTTCATTAATATTATATAATTAATTATATAATGAATTTTCATATCTATTTATGTATTTAAACTTTTAGACGTGTATTTATAGTAGATACATATAATCAACTCATTGATTGATTCTCACTCCACCATTATAATATTTTCAACGGTTTACATTTCAATTTCATTTTGATCAAGATTTTTTACACTAAAATTTAAATCATCTTAAATTTCATTATAATTGATGTTTTTCTTGTATTAGTACTATTTTTATACTCTATTGCACAAAAAATGATTTAGAATTTTTTTAAGAAAATATAGACATCATTTCTCTCAATAGTCAGAGAACGTATTTTCTTCTAAAAATCATGTCTTATTAAAATATTTTAAAAATGTTTTTGACATTTTAAAAGGAATTTGAAATGACCTTTTTTACATTTATTTCAATTGACCATGTATTAAAAAAGAATATTCATGTCACATTCTGAACAATTAATTTTTACAACTATTTACTATGCAAAATTAATGTTATTTTTACTTCATTCAACATATATGAATTTACACACCATAATTTTGTGGAATATTCCCTTGTATGATTAAAAGGATAAATTTTAATGAAATTTTTTTCTAAAATTTATTTTCAAAGAAGATGATTTTCCAAATGTTTTTTCAATATAAAAATGATATTTTCGTCAGGAAAGTTTAAAAAATATCACTAATAGTATTTATATTAATAAATGGAACTGACCTTTTATTTCTAGTCCATGTGGAAATTTTATTATTAATAACATTATTATTATTCCTCTAGGATGTTAATTATTGATTTGGCCAATCATATTATAGAAATAAGCTTCCATGATTCTTTATTGGTCCCTTAAAATATTAAATTTTTAATGATCTTTTAACATTGAATTTCCCCTTAAAATCCATATCATTTTTCATGGATAAGATCAATGAAAAAATTTTATACCATTTTTTATAAAATATATACTTTAAACATTATTTAATTATTTGGGGAAATATTGATAAATATTTATATTTTATTTAATAATACTATTTGATACAAAATGTTATTTATTTAGACTATAAAATACATTGAATTCTTTCGAGTGGTAGTGACTAGTGGGGCCAGGACATTATATATCCCTTTTATGTATTGATGATTTCTCATTTGAAAATTATTATTTTTTAAATTAATCATGTTTATACCTATAGTTTTAAACCATATTGTAAAGGGTATTGACAGTATATGTTTTCTTGTACCCTAGACAAGAGGTGAAATAATTAAGAATTTCACTTTTTAGTTTCTATTATTATTTCTCCAGGATATTTTTGTGTCAACATAATTATGGATACATTGAATATTATTTTCATCGAAAAAATGGAATGTGTTTCTGTTTCTAATCTTTGTATATTTATTTTTCATTGTCTAGTTATTTGAATGGCATGTATTTCTAGTTATTTCACTTAAATATTATTAATGGAATTTTTTTATCATTTTATTAATTATATGACAGGGGTGTTTTTTTATTTTTTGTGACATAAAATTTATTCTATTTAATTTATTTTTTCTTCCAATACTTTTTACCCTTACTAATAATTTATTCTCAACATTATTTTTTTCCAATCAACTTGTACCCCGAAGCATAATATGAAATATATGAGGGGATATACTAGATGGAATTTATTCCTCCTAAAAGGAACCAAATTATATTATAATTAGTTTATTAATTTTTAATATAAAACTCATGTATGAATATATTCTACTGAGTCTACTATACTCTTAAATCGGTTGAGATTTAAAACCTTGTAAAAATTCCAATGTAATGGTACCACACTTTGGTTTTAGGCTTTCTTGGATCGAGTCACTAAAATGTCACATACTTAAATAAGGTAATTATACTATAAAATAATATTAAGATTAAATTTAAAATATTATAACATTTTATAACATTCCATAAAATATTTTAGATTTGAACATAACCAATTTTTTCCTTATGAACAACCATTAGAGATATTAAAGTCCATATAGTGACATTTTGTATTTATCTATTTATTAAAGAATATAATATTCATATTCAAAGAAAATTTGCACCAAGCTTCCAGGATTTCATAAAATGGATGATAATGGGTAAACTACACTTATAAAATTTTATAAATTAATGTGTTAGATAAATTGAAAATAATTATCCTAAATTTTTTTCCCTTAATAACTCATTTAAGCCTTACATATGTGGGAAATATTTACATGGTTACTATTCAAAATGAAAAAAAATAATAGTTTTATATTTATGAATTTTTATACATATTATTTCAATTAGTGAATATGTTTAAAAATTTCAATTCCAATAATTTGATGAATTAAATTTTAATATAAGTGTAAAAAACACAATGAAACCTAATTTTAAAAAAATCTTTTTTGAGATTGAAACTGGGTTTCATCTTATCCCATGATACTAAAAACCCATTAGATAATTTGTAAATCCTTTTAATAAATATATTATATACACATTTTATTATATTAATTCACCCATTGTGTTAAATTTGATTCATTAAATAAAAACACATTTCATGCACAGTAATAATTTTATTGAAAACACCTCTTATTATTTAAAATAATGTTTTATTCGTATAGAATAAATTTATAACCATTTATTTCATTTTATTATGTTTTAAAATATAAATTTTCAAAATTTATTTATTATTATTCTTACACATTGATCTAAAAATAGTATATTAATAATATTTCGATTCAATATCATGGTTTACATAAACTCAACGATACGTATTAAAAAAGATATTATGTAAATAAAATTTATTTAAAGAAGACTATATTATAAATACCAGTTGTTAAATTAATCACCCTTATAAGAAATTTTCACACGAATTTATGTTATTTTGATTCAAAAAATGACAATATTTCTCCCACATCACATCCTTGGTTTCTCTTGTAGATTCCTAAAATTTATTGTCTCGCCAAAAAACTCTCACTTGGTGAGTGGTCTTTTTTCATTTTTATTTCTCTCTATGATATAGAATATCCAACAATTTTTTCTCATTAGATAAATATTACTCATTTGGTATTACCACTGATTTTAGTATATATGGATGATTTGTAATGTAAATCCTTGAGAGTGATACATAGAACACATCATGAACCATAGAGGATTCAGTGGAAGTACTATGATACAATATTCCATCAATACATGATAAAAAATTTAAATTGGGATGATATTTCATGTGATTAGTATTCTATTAATTAAAAATCTCATTACTATATTCCTCCAAGATATTCATTGAAATAGATTATAACCAACACTAATCACTACATACTTCCGAATATTATCAAAAAAAATTCCTTTTGTTTATGAGATACCCTTATGTTTTGTTGAATTGATATAAACCTATTTGAAATATATTCATCTAGATCATGTACCAATTGACTTATTTATCTATTTCATCCCAACACATTGGGGTTCCATACATCCAATAAAATATGGATTATTAAGAATCCATCTGAATGCTTGATTGACATCGTATTTTGTAATAAAATATGAACATATAAAGGAATTGATCCAAACCATTTTTAAATTCCATATATATCACTCTCAACATATGTTATATGTTTGAATGGTCCTCTCAGAACAAACATATTCTTATGGATGATTTATATAACTGACCGTCAACTATATTTTGAGATCCGATAAAAGGGGTATCCAAATTATCGAGGAAAACATATGAAACATATCATATACAATTATGAGTGGAAATCCATTAATTCCGACCACTTCTGTAATGTATCTCTACGAATTATGATCAAGAGAGATATTATCTCTAATGGAAATGAAGTGTGATTATATCATCAAGTAGTCAATTATAACCGAAATACCATTGTTCACTTTAGATTTTTTGGGGAATCTGTTATAAAATCTATAGTAATGTTTTCACATAAATAAACTCACATGGATAATAAATATTTTAATTATGGTTGAGATATGGACCATTTATCACCTTCTTTTGATGTTCCATATCCATTTTTTTTGCCTTAATAACTCCCACATGGATGGATGGTTGAATAGTGGACTGAGAAATGGAGTATTTTCTATCTTGACATAGGATTTCATAATCCAAATTCATAACATTAATATGTATCAAATATCTTGAAATATGTATCATTGAATAAATAATATGTTCTATTCAGCCCAAGAATCAACCACCTTGCCCACCATCCCAAGATGTTAATGTATTGTGATGTCCTAACAGATTTCCAACTATAACCAAATCTTCTATTGAATATTCTACTATATCTATATGAAAATAAACTTTATGATTTTAGGATGGTTATATATGTCACACATTTCACCATAATGACAATTCCTCCACATGATTAATGAGTAAATTTCCACTATCATCACATAATCCAGAGTAGGATAATTCTTGTCATGTATTTTTAGTTGGAATGATGTTTATGCTATCACTGTATAATTCATTCATATAGAAACATCTCGTACACTCTTTGATACATAAAGACAGATAAAAACCCCTTCTCCACTTTAGGGAAGTGTGTGAATAGGTTCACTAACAAAAAATTTCATTATATATTTAAAATTATATTCACATTCAGCTATACAGAAAAAATTAATAACCATTTAGTGTCAAACTATAGAGTGGATTAGATATTCATAATAAATATCTCCAAAAAAATCAATATAATCCAAATAACCTATGATACCTATAGACTTTGGTTACCTTTGTTTGTCTAGGACATTACTCAACAACTTCCATCTTTGAAGGATACACAAATATACCATTTCATGAGATTATATGATGATTTGATGAATCTTTTTGAAGATGAAATTCACACTTTTTAAATTTAGAGAATAACTTCTCCATCTATGGGGTCTTCATCATTATTTTAAAGTGATCTTAAGTATTTACTTTTCTCATTGAATATATAAGAATATCATCAATAATGACTACAAAAACTAATCAACGCAATCTCTAAAGACAATATTTGATAACACAATGATGATAGTTGTGTAATTTGAATGTTCAAATAGTATAACTATAAATTAATATTTCCTATACATTTGATGGAAGGTTTTCTTGGGTATATCCTGCTTATTGACCCTCAACAGATGATATCCATAATGAATTTTAATCATGTAAAAATATTGACATATAATTCATTGTTCAAATAGATCATTTATATATGGTATATCATATTTTTCCTTGATATTTTTATTACTATGTTCCCAATAATGAATGCAAATACAAATTAAAACCTCTTTTTTTAATATAATGATCATGTTTTCATAAGGTGACACACTTAATCATATAAATCCGATTTCTATACTATCTAAGATATTATTATTAAATTTTATTAACTAAATAAGATCCATTTTATGTGGAATATTTGAAATTTTAAAAACACAAAAAATTAGTTAGATTGAAAATCCACCAACACCATTCAGTGGAAGACAAGTAGACACTTACATAAGGATGTATGAATAATCTCATAAAATAAGAATATATTTAATACTATGTTTCTACACAACCATAGGATATAAATACCCTTAATGGATTTTAATAAAAACACATAATATATAATTAATTTCCATTTATTGTTAGACTCATACTCACAATGGTAAATGATAATAAGTTAATTTGAAATATGAAATGTTACTTCCCTTACCAAATAGTTGATATGGGATATATATATATATATAATGATAAATAAAATATTATTATATTAACATAACATTAAACTGGAGTGGGAATACAATATTTTTCAGTGGTTTATTTTTATAGACATTAATTATAGAGGAACTATAAACATGATATGTGCTCACCAAACCATTAAACGTTTTCACAACTATCTCAAAATACAATCATTGTGGTGGTAATTTGATACACATTAAAAAGTAATTAGATATAAAATCTTTGGTAAATTCATAATATATATTAAATTATTTTTTATATAGTATATGATATGTATACCTTTTTACAATTTCATTCTTATTACCCACATCAAAAATATTTATCAAATGATACTTATCATTGTCATTGGGATTAACATCTATTGACACTAATCACCAAAAAACATTTGGATTCAAGATGTTTATTTTAATTCCCATACTTCTTTTATTTTAACTATTTTAGTGTCAGTGGTGTATTTTAGAATCTTCCACTCCACCATGGTACCAACTAGACTCTTTATCACCATTCAAAATTCACAGGTTTTTGACTATTCCATATATGTTTAAAAAACACAAAGTTATAATCAATAAATTCTAATCATGGTTCTTCTAAAAATTTCAGAAGGTATGTGATAATAATATCATTATAACATGTTATTTATTTATGTTTTCAGGAGACTACATCTTTTATTTCTTGTAAAAAAACATGAGAATGATGGAATATTTCCAATTCTAACATGAGAGAACATGAAACTATTAAATTACTGAAACTATGTTCTAATGTAGATAAATCATTTCAAATATTTGGTTTTAAGACATAATGAATTGGCCAATTTTTCATTCATGGATGAAGATTAAATTGGAAGCATACCTTGTATTTCTTGTAAAAGTTTCCCCATAGGTTTTAATATAATCGTCACCCCTTTACTAAAGCTCAATAAATTATATATCTATATTTATAAATATAATAATATGGAAGTACTTATTAAAAATCCTCTTAATATCATCATATTTTTGGGATTCAATTTCTTTGTATTCTTCATTTTTTTAATTATATTCCCCCATTGATCTTATTATCCTTACAAAAGATAAAATGTGTAGATTAATTTTGCATCCATCGATCACTCATGAATAAAAATTATTTTTTCAGTTTAACTGATCTAATTTTCTCCACTAGTGGATTAGAAGTCCTACAAAAAGAATGTTTATTTTTTCTAATGAATGAAATAAAAATAACTTTTTACCTTTTTTGATCATTTTTAATCTCAAAAAGGATAATGGAATGTGGATGTTCTATAATCATAGAAACACGGTTCTAGATTCCTGAACCCATAATATTTCGTTTCTCACATGGAAAATCACTTCACTATGAATTAAATTTTTTATTCGAATGATTCATTCAGGATCATTATGAAAGAATTTAATAAATATTTTAAATATTCAATATATAATTATCAATTTGAGAAATTATATAATCATGGAAATCAATAATTTGATTTCTTGATCATGAATCATTCCTATTAATCGATGAAAAATTATGTTTAAAATAGTTCATCCATGGTTATTATCTATTAAAATCCTTTCTAATGGTTAATAAATATTGTGAAATAACTCTATAATATCCCCTAAGAATCTGTATCCATGTGTATAGTCTTAGTCCCACAAATCATTCATTGATTATGATTGTGTTAATACACAATTCACAAATTTCAAAGATATTACCCATAGGTGGATCTTTTCAATATCCACATCCAATTTCTAGTATCCGTACATGGTTGTATTTTAATGCAAAACCACAGTCTCTCTTTTACTCTAATATAGGATGTTATCCTATTCATATACTTATTCTTAGGTCTTTCAGTAAATTAATCAAATAGTAATATAAAAACAGGCCTAAACTCTTATCAAATACCAACTGATGTGACCTTATAATTCATATATAAATATTACATCCTATTAAATAAATATTAATTATATCTAGTAACATTTAACTAACTAAAACTAAATAGTATTATTATAAATTTATAATAGATACATAAAAATTTTATTTAGATACAATATTCGTTATAAATCATGTGGAATTTATCACATTATACCATTAATTATATAAAATTATTAAAAAATTAATAATAAACTGGGGAAAGGAAATATAAGAAAGTGTGAACTCAGATTCTCTATAAGGATCACCTATTAACATAAGATAAAAAAATGGGTAATAGATCATGATCAATATGTAAAATAATCATACCCATTATTTCATAATTCAAAAAAATTATTCATGACATACAATTCTGTCATATCAAAATATATGAATCATAATGATGAGAAATCATCACAAATCAATCATAAAGATTGAATTCAAATCATAATCAAAATAATATTTCCTAATAGTGTGTCATCATCATTATCCTAGAATCCATATCATATGTCACAAGTAATTAATAAGAAAATCATATTAGAGTGTATTAAAAATCAACAATAATTTCCAATATCATTAAAGATCATTAAACAAGTCAAATTTCCCATTTCATAGAGAATCAACTCATCATTACCTATTTCCTATAGTTTATTGATCCCATCAATTAATTTTCAATAATTACATCATGAAATATGGTATTTATCTATTTGGTTGATTTTATTTAATGATCAAACTTATCACATAATTAAAAATATAATTGTGTGGAAAAATATCATTAAACAATCATCATTTCATCATATCATATCTTGTGGAAAATAAAAATGTTTCCTAATTATTTCATTATTTCATCATAGTATAACAAGTAAGAAATGAATGGTTTTCATTGATATCACATTACAATAATATTAAACCATATATAGAAAAAAATAATGATGGTATTATTTGTTAATTTATATAATGGTGAATATGTAACAAAAATGGATGATTTCATTAATGATATATATCTTTAAAATTTAATTATAATATTTCTTAAGGAAAAAACAACTTTCATTTTGAATCAAAATATTAAAAAAAATTAAATAAAACATTTTCATTAAAAATATCCATGAATACTTGTAATGGATTCTTTAAAGCATTAACATGTAATATTTGTTTGAAATTCATTCATTATACAACTGTTAAAACAAATAATTATTTTACTCCTTCGGTAAAAAGAACCTCATTTATAAAATGACCAAAATGAATTTTTTATAAAACATCAATCATAGGTAAAAAATTTCAAAAATATAATTAGAGAATAGTTATAACCTTATTGTAAATATTTTGGAAAACATGGATATTGAATAAATAATTTCTTTTGATGAATTAGGACAAATAAAGTTAGATTTTCATAAAACAATTCTAAACCATTTTCCATACCAAAGAGATAAAAATGTTGATAAAAACAATAAAATATATAAAATATTATAGGAAAATAAAAATTTAATTGTCTTATCTAATTATGATTTTATAATTTAATCCTTTAAAATTCAAGCATAAACATTCCAAATTAATATAGAATTAAAACATAAATCACATATGTCAAGTCTTTTTTTAATTAAATCATGCTAAAACCTACATTATAAAGAATATAAATTTATAATAAATATATTATAGAAGCATAATAATATATGGGATACATTATATTATTTAATTTTAAAAAATCTTCACTAATTTTTCAAAAATTCATTATCAAAATCAATGTTTTGTGAGACAACTGTTTCACTATTTATGCATGTTTGGGATTAGATGGCCTTGTACAATTACGTTGATCATGGATCCACCCAATATAGAATGTAAATCATTTCATTATTATCAGATTTAGAAACTATATATACTTTTATAACTATTCACATTAAGTGGTGATGAGAAGTTAATTACATCACTTCCTGAAGATTGTAGTGTGTCTATACACATGAGTGTTGTTTCCATTTTTAGTTGGATAGAATGAGAGAATGGTAATTAATAAATGAATATTTTATAATTTTAATAATATTATAAATATCACAGAGATTTAGTTAATCCATCATTACCACTATAAATTTAATGTCTCGATGAAAAATGAATCGCATCTCTTCATGAAGGTAGTAGTCCACACAAAAGAATGAGAAAAACATTCATTTACCATTTCATGGATAATAAGTGAATAAAGGGTTTTCATCCTAATAATTACAATTCAGTATAGTTATTCTATTAAATTAATTATTATAAAATGGTAATGTTATACTTATAAGAGGTAAAATATGAAATAAAATAGAAAGTACCCACCTACGAGTTATACGTTTCACTGAGAAAACTATAAGACCCCAGATCTTTTTTTTATGTATGTTTTTTTCCTTTTCTGTTGATTTTTATGAAAAAAAGGAAAATATGGAAATTTTATAACTACACACCTTTACTTTATGACTACAAGCTGTGTACTGCGATGCCGCTGGAGGTTGTGTGTTGGCCATGTCATGGACACACACATGGCCGTGTGGGAGTGACTTCGAAGCCGCCTAATGTGGAGTACAGAAACAAAAACTACACGTCGTGTGCTCCAAAAGTACACACCGTGTATTTTGTTTTATTCATTAAATGCACCAGGGTCACATCTGACTGAAAAAACTCACTTCTTCTAAGTCGTCTTCATCCGGGAGAACCCGTACGGCCATGGATCTTTGACGAGCCCCCGAGCATCCATCCGTCCTCTGATTTGAACACCTTTTATTGTGTTAGAAGCTCATCGGTGAGTTCTTCCTTCTCCCAGAGCATCGTTTTCTAATTCATTCTCTTTTCCAAGTTATCGTAGGTTGAACATTTTAGACGTTTTCATATATCTACGATGTTCTAAGGTGATTCAATTGTTGAGGTTCAAGTATATCAATCACCTAGAACCAAGGTAGGTGGTTTGTGCCTTTCCATTCAAAGTCCTTGAGTATCATGTGAAAATTCCACCAATACCCTTGAATGGGGTATTGCGTGTTTACCATTTTAACCCTGTTGATTTCCTGTTATTCTTGTATGCTTGTGTAGAGGTAAATTTGATATGAATAGGGTTTATTGCTATGATTTGGATTTTTTCCCCATGAATTTTCTGTTTACGACCATTTGGTCATGTTTAGCCTTTGGCTACTTTACCTATTTCCCATCCCTATTATTGTAGGATAGAGAGTTGTTTTTCTGTCATGCTTGATATGTTGTATGCTGTTATCCAAGTAGTTCTTTTGGATTACTTTGTCCATATTACACTACTATTCTCATTGACCTACATAAGGTCGTGATAACCTGGTGTTGTAGACTATATGTAGAATTGAATGGGTTGGCTTCCTCAGAGAGTCTTTGAGCACTTAGGCTATAAGGGGGATTAACTGAGTGTGCATCCTCAGAGAGCCTAGAACCACTTAGGGATATAAGGGGAATTGACCGAGTGAGATTCCTCAGAGAGTCCTTGTATGCTTTAGACTAAAACAATATTGACCGCATGAACTTCCATATAGGGTCTTTGATTGAATTGTATGACCTGGTCTATAAGGGGAATTCACCGAGTGGGATTCCTCAGAAAGTCCTATACCTTGGGTATATAAGTGGAATTGACCAGGTGAGCTTCCATAGAGAGTACTTGACTACCCTAGACTATACGAGGAATGGACTGTGTGAGATTCCTCAAAGCGTCTTGATTTACCTTTGACTATAAGGGAATAAACTGTGAGTGCTTCTTCAGAGAGTCTTGTTATATTCATATAATAAACTAGACAGGATAGGATGTGTGCTCTTCTTAGAGGGTTATTGTGCGTGATTGATTATTTTGACTTGTAGAACTGTTTACTACTGAGCACCTTCCTGTTTACTGATTTTCTGTTCTTACCTGCTATATATTCACTGAATACTTGGCACAGATCGTTGGTTTTTTTCCTACAGGTATTTAGTCTCACACCCTATTTGGGTCACACTTTTGGGCCCAAACATATTATATTGTTGCAGTTATAGATTAGGGTAATCACCCTTCAACTTCAGGTACTTGACTTGCTGTGGAGTTGGAGAGCATGGGACCGATCATATGCTTGCGATGCTGAGGAGCTGTTTATCTTTTCTTTTGTACTTTTGATTAGTATTATTTCTATTCTAGCATTGTGACTTGTTTGGATGCTTTCCTAGAAATATGTATCCTGAATTATTTATTATGAATTTCTCTAGTTGTTTATTATCTTAGTCTTCTTCGGTTTGTTTTTGTTGGTTATTTGCTGCTTCTGCAATTTAATGTTTGTTTACTTCCACTGGGTACTCTGCCAATGAGGGCATAGTTTCCCCACTATCACACCCAAGTTCCTTACTGCTAGTCGGTAGCCTTTGGCATTTGGGGAAATGTTCTTGAGTCCATGTGACCAACTAGGTACGGGGCGCCTCTAGGTGGCTTCAGGAACTAGTACGTTACAAAGTGGTATCAGAGGACCTTTTTTCTCTTCACTTATGATTCGTTTGGAAATGGGGATGACCATGTTCTTTAAGGTTAAAACCTTCCAATCGATTTCTAAAAATTTTATTCGTAGAACTGGAAACACCCAATGATTCTATATCCATTTGGTCCTACATTCCAATGGTAGGTTCTCATTAGTTTTGGACCGATGAGTCTTAAAAATTATCATTGGTCGAGAGGATGGGAGGTCAGGCTCATAACACCTTTTTGGGTGGAATTATTGCCTACGTTGGGACTCTCTTATAGATTTATGTTATGTCCATAAATCCTTTTTAATTCACCAACCATGAATATAAGTTTTCTATAATATTTTTCAATCGATGATTGATATGTATGGGATTTAGAGAATATTTTATATGTTAATGAGGTTATTCATCGATGTAGAATCATCTGTATGTATTAGAGATTCATAGTCAATGATATCCTCCAATACATTATATAGAAATATTTTGGTCATTATGATGACCATACTTCTTTTAAGGACACTTAGTTGGGCACTTGATATTTATTGGCATTCAGAAAGACCGATATTATTTCAGAGTTGGGATCATACCCGCAGATGGGCTACCTACGTATCCCCATTAAAAAGGAATCAGAACCCACGTAGTTCGATAAGAGGGATATAGTTTAACGTCATATGGGATGGAACAGAATTAATGAATGATGGTCTTGAGCATTAAAAGGGATTCCTACATACTCTACTTTTATTATAGAGATCAAATTACACATAGTTAGGGTGAAGAAATATGGGGCTTATTCATGGTTAACAGCCCAAAAAGAGTTGTCGTGATTACTTTTACACTCTAAGCTCACGTAAGTCATGATCAGTGTGAGAAATAGTTAGTATCAGTAAACCTGAATATTGTTCAATGAAAGATGCAGTCACAAGAAATGATGTGGGGGTTACGTATGTATGACTGCCCATGTAGATGAAGACTAGGACTTACTTTAGGAAACAATCCCAAGAGCAGGGTCCATAAAGATATTTGTACATTAGTGAGGTTTGGAGTTTTAACATATGGCTTACTTTTACGGAGGATTCCCAAATTAAAGGGGACTTATAAATTGGGGCTTAATTTTTAGAAAGATTCCCAAATTAAAGGAATTATAATAGGGACATATTCCTGAGAAGGAGGTCCAAACCAAGGGAACTTGGGACATACTCTTGAGGAGGATTCCCAAAATTAAAAGGTCTTATCTTCTTAAAGGATGAGGTTATATAGAGGAAACCTCTAATTGTATTTACATAAATCTTGTATGTCATGAGGTTTTAGGAGAGGTTCTCATAGAATTCCTTTCAGATAAGGAATCCAACAAAGGAGTCTTGCCATAAATGGCTTCGAAAAGGGGTTCGAGGGAAAATATCTAGAAGAGGAGAGGTGAATGGGAGAGAGGAACACAAATGAAGTTGTCACACAAGTCATGGCTACGCAACTATACTTGTACGGTATGGGTTCACCTGGGCAATGAAGAATCTATAGGGTAATACTTGGGAGAGACTTAACTCAAGACTTTAGTATTATCCTAATATGTTTCCGAAAGGGTGACGCGCAAGTTTCATCGAAATGGTAGGGTGGCGCGCAAGTTTCATAGAAAGGGTAGGGAGGCACGCAAGTGTTTACATTTTTAAGAAGGTCTGGACACTTAGTCATGCATGTGTTGATGAATTCAAAACACTTAGGCCTTATTCTGCTCCTTCATGTCTTATATTTTAGGTAAAAAGTTACCTTATAAGCTTTAGGAAAAGTTGAGTTTTAGACTAGGGAGACCAGAGCTTGAATTTAACTTTTGTAAAATTCCATCTTCGTAATGGGGGCCCACTGGGGCTATTTATTGGCCACATTGCACCTTGGATAAAAAATCAAATTGGTCGCACAACTAATCTGTGTGACCCAAAGGTGGCGCATAGGTGACCTGCGCGGCGTGCAAGTGACTTGCACGACTTACCCCAAATGGGCTCCTAGTCCATGCCTTCATAAATTTTTTTTTGATGTTCTTCAATGGGTGACCCTCTTTGTGCTTAATTTATTCCCCTTTTACATTCATTGGACTCTATGATGAAAAGGAGTGTCAAAAAAAGTCCCCCCTCAGAGTTGGATCCGAAAAGGAAAGAGGATCTGACTCTGAGGTAAAGCCGGATAAATCAAGGGTATGTGGTGTGCATGTTCGGTGCGCAGATGTTGTGGCATGAAGGTATTGAATGTAGGTGGTCTAGATCACCTATATATACAGGATCACTCCCACGCAAACTCACTCAGCTTCCACCAACTTGATCTCTGGTCACGCAGGTGCATCTTTCTTCGGTGAATCGCCCTTCTGGATTTTGTCGTGATTCTAGAGAAGGTATTTGACTTGTGCTCCATGACTAGGGCGGAAAAACTTGTGCGAATAGTTTGACTTGGGCACCAAGTTGGGACTTGTGTGCCTTAATTACATTTCCATTTTTTGATTTCATTCATCAAAATTTCACAAAACAAACTGAAATAAATGTTGATTGATTGATCTTTCTGCATATTCAATGGCTCCCAGAAGAATTGGTTTAGCTGATGAGTTGGCCATCAGGAGAATAGATGACATGATGAACATCATAGGCCATGACTATTATGTTATCTCTGACAACACTCTCCCATATTTGACTAAGTAATTGAAGAAATATCATTCCAATTTCTCACATAGCATATACTTGCCCTTGTATGGTCATGGTCATCTGCAAGGATTAAACCTTCTATAGGAAAATAATTGTATCTCTCACTCCTGGTTTCAGGCCTACACCAAATTCTCTTGGATAATTGTCTCCTTTGAATAATCATTTTTCAATGATGGGATAATGGAGAAGGCATACATAATACATCATATTCCATGTTCTCCACATCTGAAGCCTCACTCGCCTGAGCTGCAGCCACATTGCTATCCCTCTATTTTCCTAAATTCTCAGATGTAAAAATCTAAGGGATGGAAGAAGAGTTGTTATTTACGTCCTGGAAGAGGTGTAAAGCCGATATGGATGTGGGAATATTGGGTGCGACAAACCTGTGCAAAGTTTGTCGATGATCTGAAGAGAGCTATAATATATGAAGTTGTCTGGCCAGGGCAGACTTATGTCTACAAGAATGATGATTTCATGCCGGAGTTAATCATATGGTGGAGCCTGAAAACCAATTCATTACATCTGACTCATAGAGAAGTAGGCATCAGTTTGTGGGACCTCTAGAAGATTTCAGGGGATCCAATTTTGGAATATATGTATTCTGAATTCATCCCCCCAAGGTGAGCTGGAATGATTCGGAGAAGACTCCATAAATGGCATGGGAGTTGAAGAAAATTATCTACAAGCTTAAGAATACCACAACTATGAAAACCCACTATAGAAAATAGATCCATCCAGAGGAGTTGATGGACATGTTTATGATTAAGAAGATAGAGAAGGGACCTTCCTATACTCAACCTACTAGTTTCCCAGGAGTAGAAAAAAGGGGTGCTCTGGGCATATTTTGGCCATCTCTAGAAGCAGGAGAGTTTGATAAGTGGGGGTATGAAGTGAACCATAAAATTCAAGTGAAGACCCATCTGGCAGGATTTTTGGCCTTGTGGCTTAGTGTTTACCTTCTACCAGTTTGGGATTCAAAAGGAGGTGTGAGGCTGGGGACCTTTGTCATTGCCGCCAAGCTGGCCGAATGGAAGATGGTTGGGTTGGCCACCATAGTTTTGGAAAAGATTCATAGGAGAATACTTCATGTTTTTATGGGTAAGTATCCTATATGAATAGTGGGACCATTCTATGTTTTATATGGATATATCGCCACCCACTTGAAAACATATGCTGTAGAAAGTGGGGTACAAGTTCCTAGAAGTTCTTTACGGCTATCTGTTCAGGAATTTTCTAGAATTTCTCCCTTATCCCTCAATACTTATAATATCAAAATAAGGCTGGGAATGTTCAAGGAGTTTCACTTCTTTCCTTATGTAAATACACCAACATGGTGATTTGTTGATTATGGAACAACCATCCTGGAGTTAAGGGCATATATGATGGTATGTAGAGATGGTACACTGGCCATGAGGATTGACTGAGAGATTATATGTGAGGCATGTGCTCCATACAGATTTTCACTTCAATTCAAATGAATGCAGAAAATTACTGTATACCCTCCAGTGCATGTCAGGTTTGAGCAGCATCTGATCATTGCTCATCAACTATGGTTGCTAACATCCATCGAGATAACTGGGGTGGTATTTGATCTACTAGCTGTTGAAGTGTAATTTCGATTGACTATATGGTATGCCGAGAACTGGGTAGAATCATAACCTAAAGGGGTACTGAATCAGCCGGTCCCTCGGGTGGTGACAAAGAAGAGAACCATTTGGAAAGAAGATCTTCATTTGGAAGGTTACTCTTCCTGAACTGGAGCTGATTCACTGGATTCCCACAATTTGGATGATGAGGCTCGAAAGGCATCAAATTGGCCTCTTTCCAGATATAACCCGCATTCAGGAGTCAAGATACCTACTCCATCGACTACGGGTGAGTTACATCCTTGATGGAATTTATTCACCATTATTTTAAAGAGAAACAAGTTTCATTTTCTTATCCTTTATCTGTGATTGCAGGAGCTGAGATGAAGTTGAATTCCCAGATTGTAGGACCCTCCACATGGCCTTCTAGTGCACATTCTAAATATTTACAACTAGAGGCTATCTGGACATGACGATGTCCATATTGTGATGTTGAAATCCCTATGATGTACTTATGTGAAAGGCTACATATCCTTGGAGTGGGGAATCTCTAGGCTTCCTCTGACATCTGTTTTGAGGACCGCCCCAATGAAGTGAGGTATTACATTAAAGAGCTGGAAGTTCTCATATATTCCATTGAGGTGTCAGTTCCTGTCACAAAGAGGGTGAAGGAAATGATGGATCATGGTACCACTGAGGGGATTGGTCCTTCATTAGATAAAGAGTGTCGTGATTACCTGGCTCCTAAAGATGTAAGTTTCCTTTTTCTCATATATCTATTTGCCTTTAAATTTGAATTTAGACAATGATTTGTTATTCAAACAAATAATCTTCTTCATCCTGCATCATTTAAAGGAAAGAACCACTGATATCCCTTCGTCGCGGTATAGCCCTGGTGGCACTGCTCTTGGAGCCACTGAATCTCTTCTTGATCCGGGCGAAGTATCTCTAGGCCAGGAAGTCGTGGATGAGGAGTTAGAAAGGGGATTAATATCTCTGATACCTGTTTTCGAAGATGATGATGCTAGTCCACCCAAAAAGGCCATGAATTAAAGGCATCGAATAAAGAAGTCCACAGTCAAACGCTTTATTAATATTGGTAAGTCATTCTGGTAGTCATAAATCATAACTTTTGAAAAAGTGCTCAAACTTCTCGGGATTGGAGGGGCTTCATCAGTTTCCCCTTTAAGGGAAAGGACTGACCACCCTCAGAGTACAACAGAGGGTTTTATAGTATAGCAGGAAGTCCCTGCTTTAATGGCCGTTCCTGAAGAAATACTTAGAGCAGATGAGTCGGTGTTTGTTCCTAGCACCGCTCCTGTTTCGGATTCCATGAGAGAAGAGACTTCTCGTAAATTAAGAATACATCATAGAACCTCAAATGAGACAAAAAATAAAATTCATTCTATGATTTTTTAGGTTCAACACATGCACAAAAACATTTGGCAACCACCGAAGATGACCCCACAACTGTCTTCGAAGAAGCTATCCAGGGTAAGAGATTGCTAGATGAAAGTCCCAAAAAAGACATAACGAGTGCTCCCACTAGTGAAATTAACCTGGGATCTGGGACATAATTAGATAAAATGATGAATCCTAGAATGTACTTTGATGAAATTTTAGAACATTTTAATTTACCACCTGATTTAGAATATTTTGGAGATCTATTTATAGAATCAACTGAACGTGAGTTTCATCATTTGTCCTTTTATTCTTCTCATGATTAGACTTATAACCATGTTTGGTTAAAAAATGTATAGCTACATCTGAAGAAACTACTGAACCAAAAATTCTTTAAATGGATGTAGACATTGATGTCAACATTGTTATTATAGAAAAAATGGCTCAGGTGGAACTTAGCATGGCAGACCCTCCTGAAACCCAGCCTGAAAATCCTTTTGAAGATAGGAAAGATGGAGAGGAGTCTTCACAAGTTTCCGATCTAATATTAGGTAAAATATTATGATATTTTTGTCTTACTTATCCTGAAAGACAGTCAATAAACTTCTACTGTCCTTTGAAACTATCCATACTTTCAATTAACCAAAAAGGGTTGTCAACTTTAATGGATTGATCAGGAGGTGAAGCCTCATCCTCAACCCAAACAGTAGTATAAGGTGAATTAACCAGGGTTAGGGAAGGATTAGAACAAAGCACTTCCTTATGTGCATTAATCCTACACTATGTTCCTCCCTGTGATTGCGATCCTGAATCAGACCCAGAGGTGCAAAAGGTGCTCCAATTCTCACGTTGTAAGGCATGGAAAAATATATGGAAGATAATATCTAAGATTCCTCTTGAAGAGATGCCTTCAAAAATTACAAAACATTCATCCATGTTCATCATTCTGGGACTTGGCAGTTTTGGATCTCAAGAAATCCATGTCGCAGTGAAACAATTCATTTGAAGGAGGGATCAAGAGCAAAGGTGTCATCAAGACCTGATCAGAGCTAGTTTTCTGACCAATATCACTGAATTTCAGGCTGTAGTGTCCCGAGATGAGGCTTATCATGTTGCAATGCTGACAGAACTGAAGCAGAAGATCAAGGAGAAGATTGTCCAGTATTTTCACCTTCATCAAGAGCTAGATTTCATTTCTGGGAAGATTGACGAACATCAAAATTCATTGGAAGAAGTCCAAGAAGATGGTATAAAAGCTATCAAATATTCCAAATAAGTACTTCATCGATCTATAGAGTGTGATGCAGGTCAAGTAAATGAACTTCAAGTGGATGCTGATGAAGTTTGGGATTTTTTGAAACATATGAGAAATCATGTTGAAAGTCTTCTATAATTTCTAAAAAAGTTCTGAGACTCCAGTTTGTGGATTTTCTTCTAATCATGTTCATCAATGAAAAACAGTTCATCCTTAATCATCTATACCTTCATTTTCTTGATAATTGATCATATTTTTACATAATACAATGGTCCTAGTAAACATAGTTTGATATTTTCTAGGGTTATATAAACAACCCCACAAACATTGCATTTTTAATTGCTCAATATTGCCTAAATCATAGAAAATGTACATTTAGCGAGCTAGGACTCGACTTTTGTTCAGATTACCCTTTATAGGTTCCAAATTTAATGAGTACCATGTCTTTTGTTATTGTCAGTTTAATGTCAAGCATGTTGGACTATAAAAAGGATAATATTTAATGTCGAATAGCTTTGACCGAATGAATGAAAATGACTCAATTCTTGATAATTTTTTTCGAAACATATTACCATATTCAAGTATGGAGGGAAAAAATTATAAACAATGAATTGGTAAATTTTGAATCTAAGGAATGACATGGGAAAAGTGCTAAAAGGTATTAGAGAAAGTCTTTTCTAAGAATGATGTTACCACTACTTTACATTCCTGTTGTGTGGGATGAATTTTGCAGGGCCAACTAGGGAATATGATGCATATTCAAATAGTAGTATCTTTTGGCTGATAGGTCTATTATGGAGACAGCTTATGCAAGGACACCTATGGACACGTGCTGCATAGTCAGGAAAAAGAACACTCAGAAATCTGACTTTCTATTGCTAGAAGCCAAAGAATGTTTTATGGAGATCAAAATTTTCCAAAGTATAGAGTCTGATTTATAGAGAAAGGTACTTGAATATTGAGAGGTTATTTCCAATCAAAATATTCAAATAATTGGAGGATTGTGACTTCTACGAAATTCTGACCCAAACATAGGAAAAAAGGTATATGTGGTTTTAAATCATATGACTAAAACTGGAAATAGAATCATTATATAACATATGGCCATGTGGTAAAAGGTTATTTTATATGACTCTGAACATACGCAGAAGGAAAAAAATGTAACCCATAGACTTGAATACTTTCATATCATGAAAAAGAGTATGGAACAAATATGTTAGGGATGGCAGTTTTTGTTGTTGATCCCTACATATCGCTTTTAAGACCAATAGATACAAAAGAGGTTTCTCCTAAGAATGAAGTTACCATTACATGAAAACCCATTATGGTGGTTGAATTATGTAGGGCCAACTGGGGCATAATCTGCATAGTCAAACATTAGCATCTTTTGGTTGACTGGTCTGTTATGTAGACAACTTATGCAAGGACACCTAAGGGCACATGCTGCATTGTCAGGAAAAAGAACTCTTAGGTATCAGACATTTTGTGACTAGAAGTCAAGAAAGGGGTTATGGAGACCATGAATATTTTTTTATAATATTGTGGCTGGGTCCTAAATTGAGATTCTGGATGTCACTACGTATCTCATTTGGATGAGAATCAATCCACATGTAGTTCTTGAAATACAGTTTAACGTCATGTAAGATGAGAGAATGTAAGATCCTAGTTTAGGTTCGTAGAGCTCGAACCATAGTGAGGGAGACACATTGTGGATTTGTGATAAACATGATCTGAATAAATACTAGGGAGTTCCATATCACACCGTGTTCTCCCAGGGGGAATTTTAAACCAAGGGACCGAAAGTGGAGTTTGGGGTTAGGCCCAAAGGCTCGGGGTTGGACATGAGGAATGCTCGAGCATTCCTACGTATCACATGATGATGTGAATCAAGAAACACATAGTTCTTGAAATACCCTTTGTACATATGAGGGGTAAAGAGGAATTTATTGCAATTATGGAAGGACCCATGATTATAGACTTTGGTGTCACTACGTATGTCATAAGGATGAGAATAAATCCATACATTGTTCTTGAAATATGACATGGTTGGAGACCATGTCAAGGATGATTCCTATCGAGTGAGGGTATCAGGGATTGTTGCAGTTTATTTGTCATATAGGACAAAAGTCCAAATAGTTTAAGGACATATGCATGGACAAGAGCTATTCAGTTTAATTTATTGCATCAAGGACAATGGGGGACTGTATAGTTTAACTTCATATTGCTAGGAATATGGGACATGAACAATTTAACATCATGTAGGATGAAGGTGAACCGATATGAATAAGACGGTTGACGGGGGATTCATGGATCAACATCGTATGGGATGGAGGTGAATCGAAGTGAAGAAAGTGGTTTAGATCTTGAACCTCAAGAGGTTGTCGACGTACCTTACCAAGGAGGCAAGGATCAAAGTCTTTGTAGTTTAATTGAGAGGGATTCGGTGATTGGGGTGTACTTGAGTACAATGGACCAAACATGATGTCGGGACATAAATGTGGTTAGCGGCCCAGTGATGATTTCATGGTCGAAGCTTACTCTAAGCTCATGTGAGTCTTGCTCTGTGTGAGAATCAAGAGACAACAACAGACCTGATGATTGTGTCATGAAAGATGTGACCACGAAGGATGGTGTGGGGCTTATGCATGGTTAGCTTCCTGGGATATGGATGGAAACAATGTTTAAAATAAAATTTTGCATGTGACGATCACAGTTTAATGTCATGTGTCACAGATATGGGGTGTTTGGTAGTTTAACGTCTAACAGCTCGGATGATGCACAATTTAATGTCATTTTGGACTATAGATGGGACACAGTTTAATGACATGTTAGACGATAGAGGGGACACAGTTTAACATCATGTCGGATGATAGATGGGACTATGTAGTTTATTGTCCTACAACTAGGACAATGGGTGTATTTGTGTTACACAAAATAATTCTTCAGAAATATTGCACTGGTTGGAGTTTTAATGAGTTCTCCATCCATTGAGATTAATGAATAAGCTCCATTGGAATAGACCTTATGTATTGAGTAAGGTCCTTCCCACTATGGCTCAATCATTGGAGGCTTCTTTCCCGATATCATTGGGGTTCTGAGGACCAATTCCAATTCTTCTTGAATGAATGAACGAAGACGATATTTTTTATTGAAAGCTTGTGCTATTTAATTCTGATAGACTTCTAAATGGTGGAATTTTCCAAAACTTTTTTCATCTAGTCATTCCAATTCATCCAATCACTCTTGAGATTTTTCATCTATAGATAACTGATCACCAATGGAAACTCTAAGCAAAGGTAATTGGTCTTTAATAGGCAAGACTACTTCTGTTCCATATACCAATGAATATGGAGTTGATCATGTAGCAGTGCGGGTGGTAGTTTGATAAAACCATAGAGCATGAAAATGTTTATCAGGCCATGAATTCTTATCTTTATCCACCACCTTTTGAAGTATGTTTGAAACAGTCTTCTTGAAAGACTCTACTTGATCATTGGCCACTGCATGATACCATGATGAATGGTAGCATCTGATATTGTATTCTGGATACAATTTTCTTACCTCGGATGAACAAAATTTGGTTCCATAATCCATAAATATGGTATGAGGAACACCAGATCTGGTAATAATTTTGGACTTGAAAAAGCTAACGATGCTTTTAGAACTGACTTCTTTGAGAGGTATTGCCTCTGCCCATTTGTAAAAGAAGTCAGTAGTAGTAAGAATATACATAAACTACTTAGTAGTTTCTAGAGGATAAGGTCCTACTACATCCATTACCCATGTAGAAAACTATAACAACCGGGTCCTGGTGACAGCAAAAACACCCCGCCTTAACATGGTCGTCGGGGCTTGGCCCTCCAGGTACCCCCAGTTGCCTCGCAGACATGTGGGCCCACCCCAGGGTCCACCCACGAGCCCGAACGGGTCATCTGACTAATGATAGTCCCCACAGGACAACACCAGTCCTTTCTAGTGTGCTTTGTCTTCACTCACACACACCCTGGGAAACTTCCCAGAAGGTCACCCATCCTGATCACTACTCCAGGCCAAGCACGCTTAACTATGGAATTCTAATCAGACCGGCTCCTGAAAAGGAAGGTTCACCTTGTTGACATGAGTCATATCATTTATTTATTTAACCCTTTATCATTTGGGGATGTTACAATCACCCCTCATTTAGAGCACAATGCCCTTGTTGTGGGCCCTACATCTCAACCCAGGCAGTGCACCACACTTAAGGCTGGGTTCCTCCTTTGATACTAAATGTAACAACCGGGTCCCGGTGATAGCACAAACACCCCGCCTTAACATGGTCGTCGGGTCCTGGCCCACCAGGTACCCCCAGTTGCCCCACAGACACGTGGGGCCCACCCTAGGGTCCACCCACGTGACCGAACTGGTCATCTGACTAATGATAGTCCCCACAAGCCAACACATGTCTTTTCCAGTGTGCTTTGTCCACACTCACACACACCCTGGGAAACATCTAGAAGGTCACCATCCTAGTCACTACTCCAGGCCAAGCACTCTTAACTGTGGAGTTCTAATCAGACAGGCTCCCGAAAAGGTAGGTGCACCTTGCTGACATGAATCAACTCATTTATTCATTTAACCCTTTATCATTTGGGGATGTTACACAAACGGCCAGATGTATTTATCCATATGAAGCAACTCTGGGGGTTGATGAATGATGTCAGCACATACTTGTCAAGAATGACACTTCTTAGTGAAATCAACACAATCTTGAATCATTGATTGCGAAAAATATACAAGCCTTCGAATTTGGCCAAAAAGTCTATGTCTAAACTGATGGTCACCACAAACTCCTATAAGTACATCATTCATGAAATCCATTGTCTCTTCACCATCAATACATCTGAAGAGAATTCCATCAAAACCTCCCTTGTAAATTTTTTTTTGGTGATCTGGGCTATCATAAAGAGTAAAATTGACCACACAACGCGTGACATGTTCTTTCCCGGCTCTATCAGGTGGGAGTGTTCAATTTTGAGGGTACTCCATAATTACTATCATATATCCTATAGTATGACCATATGGTTCAGAAATGGGACTGATTTCATTGATTTCCTCTCTTCTGTTTTATAAAAAAGGTGAAACTATACAACGGTGGGAAATAATAATGATTGTTTCTTCCCGATTTGGATCTTCCAGGGTTATGGATACATTAACCAGTGCCTCACCTTGTGCATTTGGTGATCACGTGACATAAGGAAATATCGGTTCTGAGGGAAATTCCACCATTAACTATAGGATGTATGATAGAAATTATGGAGTACCGGTGGACTCAAGAGATATTAATACCGGTGGACTCAAGAGATATTTCATGAGGGTATCAAATGATTCTTTACATTATTCAGTCCACTGGTAGGTGACTCCCTTATTCATTAATCCGGTGAAGGGTAAACATGTTCCTTCCAAATTGGTAATGAAATTCCGAATATAGGCCAATTTTCCTTGATGTCCTCTTAATTCCTTCAGATTTTTAGTAGGTGACATGTCAAGGATTGATTTTTTCTTCTATGTATCGACTTTGATACCACGATGGTATACAAAAAAGCTGAGAAATTTTCCTAAGGGTACCTCTAAAGAATATTTGAAGGGGTTCATCTTCAAATTGTGCTATCGAAGTTTGTTGAATATGATTTCCAGATCGTCTAAATGATCAGAACATTGTCTGGATTTAACCACCAAATAATCCACATAACATTCAAAAACAATTCCTAAAAAGGGTTTGAAGACATGGTACAATGCACATTGATACATTGCACCTGCATTCTTCATGCCAAAGGGAATTACTTGATAGAAAAACACACTGTGGGAAGCTATGAAGGCTTTAGACTCCTCATCTTCTGGGGCCATTCGTATTTGATTGTACCTAGAGTAACCATCCATGATGGAAAGAGATTCGTAGCCAGCTGTTGCAACAATTAATTGTTCTGTGATCATAACTAGAAAATCATCCTTGGGACAATGTTGATTTAGATCACTAAAGTCAATAAAAACTCTGATTTTTCCATTATTTTTTTCATAGGGACAACATTAGCCAGCCATTTGGGATATTGAACTTCTCTAACGAAGTTAGCCTTGATAATATTATCACCTTCTACTTCAATTTTGGAGGCATAAGTTGGGTTTGTTCTTCTTTGTGCTTTCCCGAATCCTCGATGATCTTTTAGAAAACCCAAATGATGAGTGGAAACATCAGGATTAAGACCTGAAATTTATGTATAATTCCAAGAAAATACATATCCATTTTTCATTACAAATAATGTATTAACTCATTTCTCTTCATGAGTCATGGTTGTACTAATTAAAGGGTGGGGGGGGGGTTGATCATCTTTTGTACCCAGATTTATTTCTCTGAGTTCATCCATAATGGTAGAGATACCCTCTTGAAATGCAGGAGAAGAATCCCTGAGATCTTCCTCTTCTTCTTCAATTTGTGTTACTTCTTTTGTTTCTACTTTCATAGTAGATGACGAAGAATAATTTCCATGGTGAGGGGAGAAGTTAAAATTTGAACATCTTGAAGAAGAGGCTTCCATTTCTGACACTATTTATGATGAATGGTCTTCCTGGGGTGATAGAGAGGAGATGATTGATTGAGAATTGACATCATTGTTTTCCTCTGGTATTACTATAAATTCTTCTGGCCTGGTTGATGATGTATAGAATTACTAGAATTCTGTGGATGAAATGAAGACATCACCATTTTAGGTTTCAACACTGCTTGGAAAATCAATAATTTCTCCCATGCTATCAGTCTTGAATTCTGTAATTGACATTATGGAAGATTCCATTATATTTTTTGGATTTAGCTCTATCCTATCAATTTGACAGATAGGTAACACATAACCTGTACCCACATGTATCACTGGATTTACTGGAATATTTTCCAAACCCTTTGGAGCATTAATTTTGGTGACCTCCTTTTCCATGGATTTTTCGTTTCCCTCCATGTGATAAAATTCTGCGTCAATGTATTGAGATTAAATTGTTTTGTAAGGGGACTTATCACCATACAATGTCCCAATTCGACCATTGAAATAATATTTGAGACACTGATATTATGATGATGGTACGACTTCATGTTGATGTAGCCAAGGTCTTCCATGAAAAATGTTGAAGGTGGTGTCCTGAAGAACAACTAGGAAATATGAATTAGACAAAAGGTCTCCAAATTGAATTTTGAGTGTTATCTTGCCCATAGGTTCTTGTTCATTCATATCATATCCTTGAAAAATTAAATTAGAAGGAGAAAAATCAGATTCGGTGAGGCCCAATTTATTAAGTGTACGAATAGGAATGAGTTTGACTCCTGAGCCATTATCAATTAATGCTCTTCAGATGTCTATGTCATTCACTTTTCTAGATAGATACAAAGGTTTGATATTTTCATGTAAAACATCATCTTCATCTTCATCTGTAAAAGATATCACTACACGGAATTATGCAGGATCATTCTCTATATGGTAAACCTTAGACGAAATAATTTCAGTTTTGAATTCTTGAGGACTTGACAAAGCCTCAAAAAGCGCCTCCTGAAGATCTATTTATAGATTCAAGGAGTACAAAATTGATAACATGGACAGTACATGTGCCAAATGTTTCTAGATATCATACTTTTGGTCCAAAGGTCTACATTTCCCAGCATGAAAATGTGGTTTTTCAAGTGCCTTAGAAGTTGATGCTTTGGTAGTAGCTGCATCCCGTATTAGGGTAGGAATTGGAAACACTCTAGGCTTATGTAGATTAGATCGACTAGGTCAATCTAAATTCTGAGAGGAAGAAGGTGTAACCTCTAACCGGTCCTCCAAAATAATTGTGTCAGAACCGAATCGGCCATGTGTGGAAGAAATTTCTTATTCTTTTTGATCCTGCTGAAGGGATTTTCCATGAGTTTCTGCTATATATACAGTTCTAGAAGGGGTAGGATTGAAATAGTGGGTTCTGGAATATCCATGTCTTCCTCTATATCCTAGACCTATGTATCTTCCTCTAATTCTTCTATTAGATACTAGGAACTTAGGCTCATCATGATTGAAATTTTCATTGGCCTAGGGATCCATTAAATGAATCATGTTATCAAAACCAATGATCAATTCTTCATATGATGAGGATTCTAGCTGATGAACCAGTTCAGGTTGTGCTGTTTGGTAGGGCGGTGCCTGTTCTGTTGAAGCAGATGGAATAAAATATACCATTGTCAAAGACAACATAGTCTTTTACACGAGTTCGTCTTCTTCTGACTGCTCTTATTTCTTCAAATAACACCTCTTCTTTGAGGGTTTTCCTTATGATGACTTGGGTTTTTCTTTGGAAGAAATAGTAGAAGACATAATTAGTTGATCAAATTGTGTTCGAAAAATGGCATGAGTTCGGTTGATAGTTTTCCTAACCATACAATCATCATATTTCTACGCATTTTTACTTTTGACTTCATGCTACTTGCCTTCTTCCTCTGGATCAGTAGTAGTAACACTTGCTACCTGGGCTGAATAACCTTTCAGTTTTACTTGTCTAGATTCCACCATCTTTTTCAGGAGGTATTTAAAAACAAAACACCCCGGAATGGGATGCACCAATATATGATTAAATGGGAAATATTTTGGAAGGTCTTCATTTCATTCCTTTTTCAGCCTTTTGGGCCTTGGAAACTAAACCAGATTCTTTTCCAGAGCCGAGATGCTGTATCCCGAAACTTGTTCATTCTGGAAAGAATAAACTTTGTTCCTTAAATCCTCAAACTCTTTCTACCTTTGATCTATTTGATCATCATGACAAGGAGATCATTTTTTTGACGCTCAGGAGGTGGATCCTTTCGATATAATGATGGTTTTGAAGTGGAAGTAGGTACAAGTTCTTGTTTATGTGTAACTGTAGCAGTATATGATTTCCATATTACTCTTCCAAGAGCTGATAGAATTACACAAGTTTTGGCCCTAGTCTCTATAAGAGAGTCTTATATCTTCTGGTCAATTGGGGTAAGGTCTCGAATCCCTACTGTGTATTTTATAGGGATCAATGGTGTGCATAATTCATCACGTATATTTTCCACACTTATTGGCAGCAACTCTTCTTGAGGGAGTGCTAAACTAAAGGAATATGTTAATCCCTTTCAGCATGTAATGAAATCCGAATCTCTTTCATTTTCCCTTTGTTTACAATTTTTATGATAAAAAACTGTCGTCTTTGGTAATGTTGAGCTAAATTGAAGAAGGAATTTTTGACAGAGATCTTCCCACCTAGTAATTTACTGAGATTGAAAACATTTATAATGGACAAAAGCAGGTCCTTGTAATGACTGTAGAAAACACTGACGCTTAACTGCTTCTTATTGTTGAGGAGTTCCCATCATAGGATCACAACGAGAAACAAAATGTGTTAAGTGTTGTTCTGGATCACCCAAACCCTTAAAAATTGGGACTGTGGTATTCTCAAAATTTGATGGGGGAAGAATTGCATCCACCCATTCAGGGTAAGCTCTTTTTTTTGGTTGAACTAGTGTAGGTCATTCCTCCCTAGATTCCAATAGAGTCGTTAATGCCTAAATTTTGTTCATTAGAATTTGGGGAATATCTGGTTGAGCTGGATTCTGTGCAGGTATTGCAACTGGAACTTGAGCTGGTGCAATAACCGGTAATACCACTGACGATGGTGCTGATATCAATCTTGGGTAACCCAAAGAAATTGGTCTATCAGGATGTACATGATGTTATCATGATGGTGTACCCAACATATGGAATTCATTATAATCATTTGTTGTTACTACAAATCCTTTTTGCTGAGGGGCTTCTACAGGATTTGAAATTTGAAGACATTCCTGGGGGTACTATCTAGCAGAAATTCTATTTCGATGTAACTCCATGTTGAGTCTTTTCAACTCCTTCATTTCTTCTTCTTGTTGTGAAAGTCTCTCTTCAAGTGAATGATATTGACTTTCTCCAGCGAAAAAGTGAGATGAAATTTGACTTTTTCCTTTCCCCTTGTTGGACGCCTTTCGGAGAGGGGGATTTGGTTATTTGAAGGCATACCTAGATTCTGGGTAAACAATTGATTTCGGGTACACACACCTTCTTTATTTTTTCTGTGTATACAACCTCTTGAACGGGAACTTATTCATCTAATTACTATGAGGGCGCCTCATGTTATGGGGGATCAGAGAAAATGGCATTACTGACATTTACCGATGCATAACGCATTGCCACCCTTCTCTCAGTATTTCTTCAATACTATCTATTTCTAGGTCCATTATGAGACATTTTCATTATTTAGTTGATCCCTCAGGAACTTCATGATGAACCATAATTTGGAGGGATTTTCCTGATAATTCGGCTCTACATTCCTCTTGGGGCTTCTTCCCTAATCGAGATAACACTAAATTTTGCTGAGGAAGATATTGAGAATTTGAAAAGGTCCCAAGTCCAATAGACTAGGGATGTTCTTATTTTTCTTACTCAACTCCTCAAGTCCTGTCTGTTGATATCATGGGCTAGATTAAAATAGGCCCTATCCTGGTAAGATGAGGTGGCTCTTGAGCTGCTACTTCTTAAACTTTCTTTAAATATCTCCTTATTTTTTAGGTTTTAGTCCGAAAATTAGCCAGATGCATCATCCTACATCAACTCAAATAACCTGGCTCAGATGACTATTGGATTATTTCCGATACCTCTATCACCTGATGATGCACATTCTCTAAACGAGAATCATGTTCAATATTCTCATTTTCTTGTTGAAAGAGTAATTCGACAACATGTTCTTTATATGTCTGACTTTGGGAAGAACTGGTTGAGGCCTTTTCTCAAGCAAGCCATTGATTACACACAAAACCTGTTTGCTATGGCCATCCAAGGGTAACAACATTGCATGAGACCACATTTGACTGGATTTGATAATTGGAGAGCATAGAGAAATGCAACGCTCCATGAACACCCCATCCCCTGATATGAATACCAGATGGGGAATTGGTAATTAACCAGCTCAACCTTTTTAATATTCCAAGGCATGTACGCTGAAGGGCTATTTACTTCTTTTCAAACTTTAGATATTGGGAAATTAAGAGATATGTCAAGTCATTTTTGAGTTGCGACCCTTCTATTACTTTAACATGATTTTGATGTTCATTATAAGTTAATATTTTCTCTTTTAGGGGAAAAAAGAGTCTTCCATATGTTGAGATGAATATCGTGAATACAATATTCTGTCAACATTTCTAGAATATCATACTGAGAGTCACTCAATGGAAAAAACATGACTGGTATTTCACCTTTCATCAAATTATTTCTCATATTAAACACTTCCTCATTTTCATGTGATGAAGATTCTTTTACCTAATTGGACCAAAGCTGGTGCTTCTTTGTTGCTTCATCAAATTCAACATGATTGGTAAAAAATTCATTTTTCAAATTAGATGATGAATGACCCAGGGGTGGTTCGGAGAATGAACTACACCCTGGGCTATCTTCTTATTGAGAAACTATTTCACCTGCTAGCAGTAAGGCATCATACATGGCAGGTTTCGCATTTTCAAGTTCCTCAAGATAAGAGGGACTTCTCGTTACTGCATTTTCCATTAAAGTTTTTTCAAGGAAATGAAAATAACTACTACGGAGAGGAATATCACAACTAAATTCAACATCATGGGGAGGACCACCATGGTGGGTTATAGTAATAGATGAAACCTTTTTCTCCATGGTCTTCTGGCCACATATAGGGTTATCGTGGCTCTCATCTGAAGATGATGCTTCGAGATTGATAGAATTTTCATGAATAATTCCTTCAGGAGGAAGTGTCTGATGAACTCCTTAGAAATTACTTTTTTTATTTCCAGAATTTTCAAATGAGATAGTAGAATATTGAGTTGAAATAGATAATTGTTTGAGGGCTTCATGAACTCCATCATTGAGCAAGGCCTTATTGCAGGTTCTCTCTTGATTTTTTATCTATGCTGGATGTGCCCTTTTTTTAGATGCCTTCTTACTCACTTTGGGAACCAGTTTTTGAAAAAATTTGTTATTATCATCAGGTGTATGTTCCTGCTCAGGAGAAATAGTCGGGTTAGGGTGACTATCTCTTTTTAAATCAGGTGTACGTGCCTGACTTGATTGTCTGTATGACATGGGGGAGTATTCCATATGACCCTCCTGGACTGGGAGAGAGGTGCATATCTACTCCGGGGATACATGTTGATGAATCACTCCAATGATAAGGATATATTTATGTTTCTTTCTATGTGATATCTCTAAAGTTGTTATAATATTCTGACAGGTATCCAGAATATGGGCAGGGATTTGCTTCTCCACTTTCACCATTGTTAGAATGTTCTCGGTGACTTCAGCTGCCAGAACAGGAATATACGTCCCTTCTATGTTAGGGGTAGGTGTGTGTTTCTACTAATTTACTTCTTTTCTTGTTAGTGAATTCTGATAGTACTCATGTGTGGTGGCTGAAAGTTGTGTCTACTTACTTTTTGTCATTGGATCTTTCCAATTGACATCTCCAGGTGCTACTAAACTATACTGTTGTTAAGCATGATTAATTTTAGGTGTATGTGCCTGATGATTGTTCTCCACCAAATATGATTGACGAACTTCCTTCAATACTAGAAGACGAGCCTACAGGCATAATTGATGAGTATAAGCATGTGCATGTGCCTGTTTATAGGTGGTTACCACATTTGGTTGGCTGGCTTCTTTCGATGCAGTCAGATGAGCCTGATGACTGGATGATGATTTATAAACAGGTGTATGTTCTTAACTATAGTACTCTACAGGAATTTCCTGGCAAGACTGGTGTGTTACTTCCAGACGAGTCAACTGGGCAGTGAAATTAGGACGCACAGGTGTATATTCCCCCTCGTTGTTAGCCATCAAGTTTGGTTGATGGAATTCTCAGGAGTTGGAAGAGGTAAAAACCTAAACCCTATTGGCTTAATTTCACCTCTGATGGTTTGTCTTGCATGCTCGGGTCTAAGAAACCGATCCAAACACATAGAGGTGATAACCCCATCATGTTGAGGGTGCACTATTGCACGATTCTAGCACCGATTGTTGGTTGGAGTCCTTAGGAAAGACTCAGGTATTCTTGAACTGAGGCCTTGAGTGACCTCTTAATTCACCTCCCTATAATATGGGAGGGACTAGTTATTGCATTCTGAGGATAAAGACCTGAAACAGTTGGATATGGTGGTTGGAACCACCTGCTTCTTGACCACTGGTTGTCACTGTCAGGACAACCAGGGTGAGTTGTTAACTTGGAGGGCTTGTTGAGTGGCCTCCAGTGTCAGGATGGTACCATGTTGATGGTATTTCCTCACCAATGCATTTGAAAAATAGCGTTAAAGATGCTGAGTAGGTTATTTCATCCTCAGAGTGGATGAGGATCCTGTATGAGTAGCGGCCAAGGCATTCCTAGGTGTGAGCCTTAAGGAATCCATTTTGTGTTGGAAAGAGATCATGGAAAAAAGTGCTTGTTTGATATAGAAGACATAATCAAGATGAGTCTATTCAGACTACATCTTTAGGATGAACATATATGTTATTGATTATTTTGTTGGTCCTCATATTGAGTTTAATAGGGGCCTAAAAAATAAGTAAAACATCATTTAACTTGGTTAAGGATTCACGTCAGGTTCACCTTTTTTTGTTTCGTCTGGAAATGGGAATGACATTGTTTGTTTAAGGTTCAATCTTCCCAATCGGTTTCTAACTAGTTTATTCGTAGATTCAGAAAAACCAAATGATTCTATGTCCATCTGGAACTACATTCCAAAGGTAGGTGCTCATTAGATGTAGACCAATGAGGCTTAAGAATTTTCATTGGTCGAGAGGATGGAAGGTCAGGCTCACTACAACTTTTTTGGGGGAATTATTGCCTACTCCAGGACTCTCTTGTAGATTTATGTTATGTTAACGAATCCTTATTAATTCAACAATAATGAAAATGAGTTTTCCTTTAGATTTGTCAATTGATGATTAATATGTATGGGATTTAGATAATATTTTATATGTATTTGAGGTTCTTCCTCGATGTAGAATCATCTGTATGTATTAGATATTCCTAGTCAATGATATCCTCCAATACATTATATAGAAATATCTTGGTCATTATGATGACCATACTGGTTTTAAACCAACTTAGTGGGGCACTTGAATTTTATTTTCATTCTCAAAGACATGGATTATTTTAGAGTTGGGATCGTACCTGCAGATGGGATACCTATGTATCCTCAATAAAAAGGACTCAGAACCCAAGCAGTTCGATAAGAAGGATGTAGTTTAATGTCATATGCGATGGAAAATAATTATTGAATTATGGGATTGAACCTTAGAAAGGGTTCCTACGTACTCTAATTTTAAGGATGATATCAAAGTCCACGTTGTTTGGATGAAGAAATATGGGGCTTATGCATGGTTAACGGCCCAAAAAGAGTTGTAATGATTACTTTTACACTCTAAGATCACGTAATTCATTCTCAGTGTGATCAATAGGAGGTATCAGTAAACTTGATGATTGTTCCATTTAAGATGTAGTCACAAGAAATGATGTGGGGCTTATGTATGTATGACTTCTCAAGTAGATGAAGGCAAGGACATACTTTAGGAAAGAAGCCCAGGAGCAGTTTCCATAAAGGTATTTGTAATTTATGGAGATTTGGAGTTTTAACATAGGGAATAATCCTAAAGAGGATTCCCAAATTAAAGGGGACTTATAAAATGGTTCTTAGTCCTGAGAAAGAGGCCCAAATTAAAGGAATTATGATTGGGGGTTATTCCTGAGAAGGAGTCCCAAACCAAGGGAACTTGGGACTCACTCCTCAGGAGGATGCCCCAAATCAAAATAACTTATCTTCTTAAAGGATGAGGTTATATAAGGACCCAACCTTAAACATTAATTAATCTTGATTTATTACAAGATTACACCTTGAGGATCTTTTCAGGTTTAGAGTTTTAGAGAATTAGATCATAAATCATGGATTACATTCTACATTTAAACAAAGTGGTTACATAAAAGATAGTATTCATTTTTTTCCCATCGACGGAAACATATATAAAAAAAACATGGATTCTTTCATGACACTTCCATGACCCTATCATCCCTTCATGTACCTTTCCCTTGACCTGTGAAAAACATTTCAAAAACTTGGGATGGGCCTAAAAAGCTCAGTAAGGGATATAAAAGTACGAAATGAAAACATTAGTCCATGTATGAAATCATACATTACTCATAAAACATAATCACTTTAACATACCTCATCAAATCCTGAATAAATCATAGAAATCATAAGACATAAAGGTAACTTGGGGAATTCATTAGATTCTTACGTAGGGAGTAACCCTCTTGGTTACATTTGGAATACCCATCACATTATATTCCCTAAATCTCTTCGGAGAAACCTTAATGTTTAACTCCTTCGTGTTACCCAATGCATTGGAGAGCTATATCAGGCTCACCCGCAATTATTTTATCATAGAACCACCTGTCTTCAAAACAATTCACAAGAACCATAACATAATCATATCACATAAAACATGCATAAAGGAAACATCACATTTCCACTTTTCAATCACAAGATATCAATACAGCACATTGATATAAAAACATTATGAAATCCATTTTCAGTTCCAAAATAAAAGAAAATTAAAACATGGTATTTGTTTTCATTAAAGAAATTATGGCTTGTAGAGGAAGCCGAAACTCAAATAATGGTCACGGCGGTGGAGAAGTCATTGTCGCCGCATACGTACGACAAAAAAACATTCCCTTTTGTCATTTAGTAAACGGTTTGTATAAAAATATTCCTTTTGAATAAATGTAAAAGTAAAAGGGTTTTATACACCGTATAAAAAAAGTAGTGTATAAAACAAAATATTCCTCAATGAAAACAGATTAAGGCGATGTCCCTTACAAAGACGGTATCCTTGGATTAAGGATAATTCAATTACATAATTATGTGCGACAAACGAATACACCAAATACAATTGGATATTAAGTGTAAAAAAATCAGAGGTCATTCACACATATTCATAGAACGACATATTCAAGGAGTACACGTTTATCCCAAAGAACCAAAATTGGGTTAAGAAGTTCCCTTGAAAAAATTCGACAGCCTAACGGCGTCAATTCAAAATTCAGAAAAATGAGTTGATGAGAGATAAAAAGGGTATCTCATCACTTGGACATAAAATTTACATCAATATGGATATATAAGAACATATCCCAACATTACAATATGTGAATTAAAATACCCAACAAAAAAAGTCTTTTAAAAAGATGAGGGTGAAAAGTTCCCTTACCAACTTTGGTATCTTTCGAAACATACACCCCATGAAAGAAGGACAGTACAACATTGATGTAAATACTCATAAACGAATTTATATTATACAAATAGTATAATAATGGTAAGTAAATATACCACTAAAAGGAAATGGTGGAAAATGTAGCATAAATCTCACGGGAATAAAAGTGAGATGAAAAATCCCTTACGAAAACTCGGCAGCCTAACAGCGCCACTTAAAACATCCAAAATTGGATTGATGAGATAAAATATGGTCTCTAATCATATTAAAATAAAGTTTAAAATTATAGTAATATAAAATAACATCCCCCAACATAACAAAGAGTAGCTTAAAAGATGTGACATAAAGGAGAGTACTTAAAGAGAAAGAGAGAGGTTGGATCTCTTATAAAAATTTGGCAGCCTAACGGCGCCACTCAAAACATTCAGGATGGGTTGATAAGAGAAAATAGGGTCTCTAATCATATGAACATAAAAAATAAAGTATTATTAATATAAAATTACATCCCAATCATAATAAATATGATCTTAAAATAAATGACATAAAACAGTGTACTTAAAAAGAAAGAGAGGGGTAGGATCCCTTACCTCATGTCCGAATTGTCTTGTTCGTTTCATTATATTCCTGAATAATATACTTTGTTCAATTTATAATTGCTTAAGGAACTCCTATAAATATTATTATTCAGTTAATATCACATATTATAATTTTATAATAATTTTTTAATAATGTAGTTCATATCAGATGTTTTTGTCGATGTTTGGTACATGCGTAAAAAATGAACTTGTTTGAAAAGGATTGCCCATGTAGTTATAAGTAAAACATTTACAAAATATTATTAATGATTAAAATATCATATATATCCCTTACATATTCATTTTAGACTATTCCATGACATTTGGAGATAAAAAATGTAAAGCACCGTTCATGGAGACGATAGGTCGTACGTACGCATGAACGCTACTTTCATTTTTTTGTCATATTATTGGAATTAAAAATAAATGAGATATATATATATAGTATAATTACAGTATAATATATATGTTATATAGGTTTCATATGTTTATTAATTTCATTCATTATACATTCCATGTATTGCATGAACGAGTCACATCACTTGAGGGGGTGGTAGTCCACACATCCTCATATGAAATTATTGCATTTGCACAACATGCAAATATTAATGTATGTTTTAAATATAAAATAAATAAGTATATATAAAACATAAATATCATAAATACCATATATAAAATACATTGACATCATAATGGACACCTTTAAAGGTGTTAAAAGAATATTGAACAATCATCGTTTCGTGAGGTAGAAAATCACCAACCACAGAAACAGTATGTTCTTTTACCATTAGATGAAGGTGTGTGTAGGTGTAACTCTAATACATTTTATAACAACATTATATTTTATTGAAGATACTTTTTTTGTTACAAAATAATGGAATAAAAAGAGTTTAGGGGGGTTGGAGAAGCAAAATAATACATAAGAACACAAGAGAAGACACTACCTTTAAATCAGGTAACTATTTTTTATTTGAGCTCAAATGATTCCTTGGAAAGACTTCATCCTAAAGTGAGGCTTCTAGGAGTAAGATAGTGATGCGGAGAGACAAAATGGGTAGGGGTTGGCGGAGCCAAAGTCTTGAGAGGTGTTGGTAAGGTGGAAGAGGTGGGGGCCCTTTATAAGAGGAGTGGAGGGGCACTCATGGAAAGTCTTGAAAAGTAACATTATTATAAAATGATTTTCGGATTTTAAAGGTCCCACAGTTATATATTTCGAGGATAAGGTGATAATAGTTATAAATCCACACATATAATAGGTTTTTTAGAAGTTTAGTTCTTAGATTTTACATTATCTTTTCATTTTATTTAAATCGTTAAATAATGAGGTAATCACTACATCATCATGGTGTCATAAATAATTTAATTTATTTAGTGTCTATAAATTATAAAAAAACTATCATGAGGTAGGAAATCATTTTAGCTTTATAATTAATATTTATAGTAAAAAATATGGCTTTTATAACCCCATTTAAAAAATTTCAGTAAAAAAACACATGTTTGTGACATTTTTATTTTAACATTAAATAAAAAGTTATTAATGTCATTTTCTTACCAAAGAGGCTCCATGGGGTCCCCAAGTTGGACCATGTATTTTCTTGGTCGGACATGACACATAAAATAAGGGTATGACATGTGTCAAGGTCATTTCATATTATTAAAACATTATTTTTACGTTAAATTACACTAATTACCTCTAATCACGATTAAAAACATAAAAGTTGCTATTCACCAAAAAAATTATTTTAATCCCATTTAACCACATTTTACATCATAATAAAAACCATGTATGTCAGATTTTTTAAATTCAAAATACAGTGGTGGTAAAATTTCATTTAAACGAAAAATCAGATTTTTTAAGTACTACTTACTGGTTTCACTATTCATCAAAAATTGAAGTTCTTCATAAAAATACAAAAAATTCACCCTATGATATATTTGAAATTCCGAATTCAAAAATTATCTCTATTTTACAAAATTAAAAACATTTATGTTACATTTATTAATTTAATAATTATTTCTCGCTGTCAGAAAAAATAGCGTGTTTTTATGAAACAATGTATATGAAAAGATTGACACTAGTTTAAGTCCAATTTGAAAGTGAAATTAATTCCAATGACCACTATTGGATTAAATGATAAAAAATATATTCTAATTTTACTTTAAAACAAATTCAAAATATAATCTAATCATATAAATAAATTAGATTAAAAAGAGGTTTTGAATTAAAATACAACATTTTTCACTATTCCTTAAAAATGAACTTTATCGAAAAAATACCAAAAATTTACACAAAGTGAATTTTGATTTCCCAATTCTAAATAATAATTCTATTCTGTCAAATATAAAACATAAAATTTTCATAATTTGGATTTAAAAGAGGTTCTCTATCAAAAGGAGGTTAATCGACCTTTTAAAGAATATTAGAATTTTTACGCTTCAAATTGGATTCATTAGAATTTTTAATCCTATAAATTTATTGTAAAAATTAAAAATATTTTAAAAACATATATAATCATTTTTTAGTTAGTTTTGTTCATTCCCGTCATTACAATGGCGAGGTGTTAACTACCATTTAAAATAAAATTATCTTATTATTAGAGTGAAATGTAAGATTTCAAAGGAACTCGTTGTTGCAAATTGGGTAAGCCATCGAGCATAGCATTCCATTTAAATTAATATTAAAATTTTATTCACAAATACGGATAAATATAAAAATGTCATATTCTTTATTTTCCTGGGGTGTTACATCCTTCCCCCATTTTGGGAATTGCATCCTCGCAATATTAAAATTGGGCTCAGAAACATCATTGAAAGTCCCACATCATAATAAGAGTCAGTAAAACAGTCTCTTTAAAATAATGAAAGAGAAGTACAGTGGTAATCCGAGTTAACCCATACTAGGAGTCCATTTATGAAAAACTAGATATGGAAGAAAAATCAAAGGGTCATGTTCTAAGGGAGAGTGATAGAAAACATGTTTAAAAGAAAGTTAACCACAATAAAATCACAAACTTGTGGTGGGTTAAATGGTATTTGATTCCCCGGTTGGAAAATTTAATAGACAACATTTTTTTTCAAGTTACTTTTCATTGAGGTATTTGTTTTTGATCTTAAAGAAACATAATTACTTGTCATGTTGACTTTCAACTTTAACTAGATTTCTTACACAAACTCTTACTTTCCCCAAATGATGAGTATTTAGGAAGACTAGTTCACATTAAGAGTACTATAATCAACTTCTTGAGAATCACCTAATCCGAAAAAGAGAACTATATATTTCACATGTCTTCAGACTTTTACCAAAACCATAATTGTTAGAAAAAGATTAGATAATCCAGAAAAAGAAAACCCCTTATAAAAAGAAAATCTATTCTTAATCACCAAAATTTGTATAAAAAAACCCGAAGTTCAACGAGGACCATTCAATAATCAATTTGTCCATTAAATTATTCAAAGTAAACCAAACTATGATTGAAACCCAAATATTTGAAGGATTTAGTCACATAGTCTTCCAAGGTACAAATCAACACTTATCTCCAAATAACATCAGTTGCTCTAAAAGTCTCATATTGAAAAGTAATTAACCTAATCACATATCCTCCCTGATAGCTTAATAATTTCCCTAGATAACCCAAAATCAACTTACTCATAATTCCTAAAATCATCAAACTAAAAAGTATAAGTCATACTAACCAGGGACTTCACGTAGTCCAGTGGTAGGTGATAAATACCAGTCGCACTTCGGTTGTGGGATTTATTCCCACAGCTTTGTCCAACACGACGGGTTGTCACACGGTCTGCGTGTTGTCCTTTTTAAAAAACTCCAAAAATAACCCTAACATGTTTTAACTTCAATAGATTCCTAATACCTCTAATTTTCATCCAAATTCATTACGATCTCAACTTCTTAATTCTTGAAGTATTATTTCACCACCATAAAATAAAACGATTCCCAAAATGAATAACAGCATACATTGATCACGGCGTCCACTCGGTTTCATAGTCATCTTGTTCTCATAGGTAGAAATCCCATGCATTACAACAATGATTTATAGATCCTTAAAAATAATTTTCTTCCTCTATCCAAATAAACCTTGTACAACATGGGTTATATGGGTGTTCACAGAAAAATAGTTTTGGAAAATAATCATGTATGACATATAATTCCATAACATCTGATAAAACATGATTTCAATAAAATAGTCTGATAGAATTTGAGTTGAAACATTCTATTATTGGTCCTTTTAAAATACCATAAGTATGTGGTGAGAGACTATATTTTAAAAGCAAATATAAATAGGTTTCACAAGGGTCTCCTTATTCACCACCATTTTAAAATCATAATATGCTTCAAATTCTTGTGATACGGTAAAATATTTTAAAATACCCTGATAATATTTACCTTTCTTGAAAATATGAGAATATTGTGAAAATAGTATTTTCATAAATACAACCAATAATCCACAATGATATCGAGGTATAGTGGATGTGTTTGATATCTCAAACAACTACTTTCAAGTGAGTTATATGCTAGAAAAAGTTTCAGAATCATCCGAACATGAATTTGCAATAATTATTTCAAATATGTCATCATGAAGAGATAGGAATGTTGTTTCAGATCCTCCACCTTTCATTCGTAACTGACATTACTTGACCTGAAAAAAAGTTATAAAACAATGATTTAACAGAAATAATAGATATAGGGACTAACCATGTGTCTAACAAAAACTCATAATCCATAATGTTGTCTAAACCGACCTTTGATACCAACTATAAGGACCCAACCGTAATCATTACTTTATATTGAGTTATTAAAAGATTACACATTGAGGATCTTTTCAGGTTTAGAGTTTTATATAATTAGATCATAAATCATGCATTATATTCAACATTTAGACAAAGTGGTTACATAAAATATAGTATTCATTTTTTCCCATCAACGGAAACATATTTAAAACAAAACATGGATTCTTTCAGGACACTTCCTTGACCCTATCATCACATCATGTACCTTTCCCTTGACCTATGAAAAAAATTTCAAAAAATTGGGATGATCATAAAAAGCTAAGTAAGGGATATAAAAGTACGAAATGAAAACATTAGTCCATTTATGAAATCATACTTTACTCATAAAACATAATCACTTTAACATAGCTCATCAAATCATGAATATATCATAGAAATCATAAGACATAAAGGTAACTTGAGGTATTCATAACATTCTTACGTAGATATTAACCCTCTTGGGTACATTTGGAATACCCATCACAGTATATTCCCTAATTATCTTTGTAGAAACCTTAATGTTTAACTCCTTCGTGTTACCCAATGCATTGGAGAGCTATATCGGGCTCACCCTCCCTTAGTTTATCACGGAACCACCCATCTTCATAACAGTGCCCAAGAACCATAACATAATTGGATCACATAAAACATGCATAAAGGAAACATAACATTACCACTTTTCAATCACAATATATCAATACAACACATTGATATAAAAAATTATGAAAACAATTTTCAATACCAAAATAAAATAAAAGTATAATATGGTATTTATTTTTCATTTAAAAAAAATTATGGCTTGTAGAGGAATCCGAAACTCAAATAATGGTCACGGCAGCGGAGAAGTCATTGTCGCCGCATACATACGACAAAAAAACAATCCCTTTTTTCATTTAGTAAATTATTCGTAAAAAAAGATTCCTTTTGAATAAAGTAAAATTCAAAGGGGTTTATGCACCGTGTAAAAAAAAGTAGTGTAAAAACAAAATATGCCTCAATAAAAGGAGATTGAGATGATGTCCCTTACAAAGACGGTATCCTTGGATTATGGATAATTCAATTACATAATTATGTGTGACACACGAATACACCAAATATAAGTGGATATTTAGTGTAAAACAATCAGAGATCATTCACACATATTCATAAAACAACATATTCATGGAGTACAAGTTTATCCTAAAGAATCAAAATTGGGGTAAGAAGTTCCCTTGCAAAAATTCGACAGCCTAACGGCATCAATTCAAAATTCAGAAAAAAGAGTTGATGAGAGGTGAAAAGGTTATCTCATCACTTGGAAATAAAATTTACATCATTAAGGATATAGAAGAACATATCCCAACATTAAAATATGTAAATTAAAAGACCCAACAATAGAAGTATTTTAAAAAGAGGAGGGTGAAAAGTTCCCTTACCAACTAGGGTATCTTTCGAAACATACACCCCATCAAAGAAGGACAATACAACATTGATGTGAATACTCATAAACGAAATTATATAACACAAAGATTAAAATAATGGGAAGTATATATACCACTCAAATGAAATGGTGGAAAATGTAGCATAAATCTCATGGGAATAAAAGTGAGATGAAAAATCCCTTATGAAAACTCAGCAGCCTAACGGCGCCACTTAAAACATCCAAAAATAGATTCATGAGATCGAATAGGTTCTCTCATAATATTAAAATAAAGTGTAAAAAAATAATAATTCAAAAGAACACCCCCCAACATAACAAATAGGATCTTAACATAAGTGACATAATAGAGAGTACTTAAAAAGAAAGAGAGAGGTTGGATCTCTTACAAAAATTTGGCAGCCTAACAGCGCCACTCAAAGCATCCAAAATGGATTGATGAGAGAAAATAGGGTCTATCATCATATGAACATAAAAATTGAAGTAAGAGTAATATAAAAGAACATCCCAATCATAATAAATATGTGCTTAAAAAGAATTACATAAAAGAGTGTACTTAAAAAGAAAGAGAGGGGTAATATCCCTTACCTCAAGTCCGAATTGTCTTGTTCGTTTCTTTATATTCATGAATAATAAACATTGGTCAATTTATAATTTCTTAAGGACCTCCTTTAAAGATTATTATTCTGTTTATATCACATATTATAATGTTATAATAATTGTTTAATAATGTTAGTTCATATCAGACGTTTTTGCTGATGTTTGGTACATGAGTAAAAAATGAACTACTTTGAAAATTATTGCCCATGTAGTTATAAGTAAATAATTTACAGAATAGTATTAATGATTAAAATATCATATATATCCAGTACATATTCATTTTATACTATTCCATAACATTTGGAGATAAAAAATGAAAATCACCTTTCATGGAGACGGTAGGCCGTACGTACGCATGAACGCTACATTCATTTTTTTGTCATATTAATGGAATTAAAAATAAATGAGAGATATATATATTATAAATCCAGTATAAAATATATGTTATATAGGTCAAATATTATCATTAATTTCATTATTTATGCATTCCATGTGTTGCATGAACGAGTCACATCACTTGAGAGGGCGGTAGTCCACACTTCCTCATATGAAATTATCACATTTGCACAACATGCAAAGAATAAAGGTATTTTTTAAATATAAAATACAGAAGAATATAGTAAAAATAAATACCATATATATCATATATAAAATACAGTGACATCATAATGGCCACCTTTAAAGGTGTTAAATGAATATTGAACAATCGTCATTTTGTGAGGCAGAAAATCACCAACCACAGAAATAATAAGTTATTTAACCATTAGATGAAGGTGTGTGTTGTTTTAGCTATAATAAATCTCATAAAAAGATCCTAGTATATTGAAGATACTTTTTTTGTTACAAAATAAAGGAATAAAAAGAGTTTCGTGTGTTGGAGAAGCAAATTAAAACATAAGAACACAAGAGAAGACACTACCTTTAAATCGGGTAACTCTTTTTGATTTGAGCTCAAAGGATTCCTTGGAAAGACATCTACCCAATGTGAGGATTCTATGAGTAATAGAGGGACTTTGAGAGGAAAAAGGGGTAGGGTTTGGCCAAGCCAAAGGCTTGACAGGTGTGGGTAAGGTGGTAGAGGTGGGGGCCTTTTATAAGTGGAGAGGAGGGGCACTCTTGGAAAGTCTTGAAAAGTAACATTATTATAAAATGATTTTCGGATTTTAATGGTCCCCAAATTATATATTACGAGGATAAGGTTATAATAGTTCTAAATCAACACATCCAATAGGTTTTTGACAAGTTTAGGTCTTAGATTTTACATTATCATTTCATTTTATTTAAATCGTTAAATATTGAGGTAATCACTGCATCCACATGGTGTCATAAATAATTTAATTTATTTAATGTATAAAATTAAAAAAAAGTATCATGATTTAGGAAATCATTTTAGCTTTATAATGAGTATTTAGAGTCAAAAATATTACTTGTATAACCCCATGTAAAATTATTTAGTAAAACAACACATGTTTGTGACATTTTAATTTTAACATTAAATAAAAAGTTATTAATGTCATTTTCCTACCAAAGTGGCTCCATGGGGTCCCCAAGTTAACCCATTGATTTTCATGGTCGGCCATGACACATCCAATAAGGGTAGGACATGTTTCAAGGTCATTTCATATTATTAAAACATTATTTTTACCTTAAATTACACTAATTACCTCTAATAGCGATTAAAAACTAAAAAGTTACTATTCACCAAAAATTATTTTAATCCCATTGAACCACATTTTACTTCCTAATGAAAACCATTTTTGCGGGATTTTTGAAATTCAAAACACAGAGGTGGTAAAATTTCATTTAAACGAAAAATCAGTTTCTTTAAGTACCACTTACTGGTTTCACTATTCATCAAAAATTGAAGTTTTTCAAAAAAATACCAAAAATTCACCCTAAGAAATATTTTATATTCCGAATTAAAAAATGATGTCTATTTTACAAAATTAAAAACATTTAAGTTAAATTAATTAATTTAATAACTAATCCCCTATTTCAGAACAAATAGCGTGTTTTTAGGAAACAATATATATCAAAAGATTGACACTAGTTGTAGTCCAATTTCAAAGTGAAATTAATTCCAATGACCACTATTGGATTAAATGGTAAAAAATATATTCTAATTTTACTTTAAAACCAATTCAAAAGATAATATAATCATATAAATAAATTAGATTAAAAAGGGGTTTCGAATTAAAATACAACATTTTTTACTATTTATTAAAAAATGAACTTTATCGAAAAAATACCAAAAATTTACACAAAGAGAACTTTGATGTCCTGATACTAAATAAGAATTTTATTTTGTCAAATATAACACATAAAATTGTCAAAATGTGGATTTAAAAGAGGTTTGCCATCAAAAGGCGGTTAATCGATCGTTTAAAGAATATTAGAATGTTTACGCTTAAAATTGGATTCATTCGCATTTTTAATCCTCTAAAATTTATTGTAAAAAGTAAAAATATTTGAAAAACATATATAATCATTTTTTAGTTATTTATTTTGATTCCCATCATTACAATGGCTAGGTCTTAACTACCATTTAAAATAAAATTATTTTATTTTTAGAGTGAAACGTAAGATTTCAAAGGAACTCCTTGTTGTGTATTGGGTAAGCCATCAAGGATATCGATCCCCTAAAATTAATATTATCATTTTATTCAAAAATGGGGATAAATATAAAAATTTCATATTCTTTATTTAAATGGGGTGTTACAGGTTATATTGAGGAAACCTCTGATCGTAGTGACAAAACAATTGTGTGTCATGAGGTTTTTGGAGAAGTTCTCCCATAATTCCTTTCTGATAATGAATCCAACAAAGGAACCATGCCATAAATGGCATTGAAAAGGGGTTCGAGGGCTAATATCATGAAGAGGAGAGGTGAATGGGAGAGAGGCACACACATGAAGTTGGCGCGCAAGTCTTGGGCGTGCAAGTGTACTTGCACTGCATGGGATCACTTGGGTGATGAAGAATCTGTAGGGTAAAACTTTTTTGAGACTTAACTCATGCCTTTAGAATTATCCTAAGATGCTTTAAAAAGGGCACCACACAAGTTTCATCGAAATGGTAGGGAGGCACACAAGTGTTTTCATTTTTAAGGAGGTTTGGACACTTAGTCACGCAAGTGTTGATGAATTCTGAAAACATTGGCCTTATTCTACACCTTCAGGTCTTCCATTCTCGGTAAAAAGTTACCTTAGAATCTCTCAAAAAAGTTGAGTTGAAGACTAGGGTGACCAAAGCATGAATTTGACTTTTATAAAATACTATCTTCAAAATAGTGTCCCACAGGGGATATTTATAGGCCACCTTGCACCTTGGAAGAAAACCCAAATAGAGCATGCAACTGATCTGCGTGACCCAAAGGTGGCGCACAAGTGACTTGCGTGGCGTGCAAGTAACTTGCACAAATTACACCATATGGGATCCTAGACCATACCTTAGTCAATTTTTTTGATGTTCTTAAAAGGGTGAGCCTATTTGTGCCTATGGTATTCCCCTTTTCCATTCCTGGGACTCTATGACGAAAAGGAGTGTCAACACACAACTAGTATAATCTGTCAGCCTTCTTTGAAAATAAGTGTGGATTTCCCTATGGTGACTAACTTGGATTAATAAAACACTTCTTCTATAATAACCCAAACTATTTATTAAGCTCTTGAAGCTCTGTTGGTGTCATGTTAAATAGTTTAATTGAATATAGTTTAACATTATGCATTATCTCAATCTTGAACTCAATCACTCTTCCATGTGGTAGCCTTGAAAATTACTCAAGAAACACATCCTAAAACCAATCCACAACATGTGAGAATACATTATTCTCAAATCCATAAATCTATATAAAAGTACCCAAAAACTATGTTTTAATCCCACCCATCGAAGGAATAACTATCCTTTCATGACATACTAAAATATCTATTCCGCATTATGGAAAGAAGTGTCACCATAAAGTGACACAAAAATAACTCTCTGATTTTAAAAATCAATGTGATCTTGGTATGTAACCAACTATTCTTTGCCCAATTTTTGGACAAAACCTAACATTTTATTAATTTAAAAACCCCTTAGGAGATTGTACTAACCAACCTCAATGTCAAACTCAATACATTTATAGATACTTTCTTCTTGAACTCATAATGGTGTGTCAATCAAAATAACCCCACAAATATATTCCACCACTAGAACCTAAACATTCCAAAATTGAGAAAATTAAAAAACAATTAGGACCATGTATCCATAAATTCACTATCAATCCTAGAGGCTATGGAAATATTACCTCAATTAGTTGACGGCCCAAACTCTCCACCTCTTGATATAGTGTGAACTGCATGAGGTTGATAGTCCCACTACCCTAGGCTATTATTTATGTTCCGAGGGCTACACAACCCATATGATTTGGGTTCTCTAGTTCTAAAGAACTACACCCCCTCCCTGAACAGTACAACTAGTGCAACTCTAACTGCTTGACAAATATGTGGTAGCACACCCCCTACTGGTTCTCTGAATGGGCTTAGATCTTCAACCACATCCCTCTTGCTGAGGGATACTACATTACCTCAGTTTTTGAAAATAATTATAATCATGATATAAAATTTCCAAAGGAATTATGTACACATCATAAATAATAATAGGTTAATAATATAACATTAGTCCCAACGAAGATAATCTGAGATGACAAACCCCTATCCGAGGTTTGATTTCCTTCATACATGTTTTAAAATCTTGTATAATAAATATAAGTTTATTAAAAAAATATTATATAACCATATTAAAATTTATAATACCATATATTAGGTATTTAAAACATTTTATCACCAATTTATTAATGATTAGAATCCCTATTATGGGTGATATCAAATTCATTTTTCATGTATGTTTTTGATTGGTAGACTTGGTCAATGTACTTTGATCATGGTTATATAATTTTAATCATGATGAGTATCATATATATGAATCATATGAATATATAGATTCATCTAATAAATTAGATATATAAAATTTAATTACACTGTTTATTGATATGATATGACATACAAACACAAGAATGTTGTCTTCACTTTTTAAAAGATGGATAAAAAGAAAGATAAATAATAATTCAAATATACCAAATAATTATTATATCATATATATCATATATGTTAATTAAATATATATTTATTATCTTCAATGTAAAACCAAAATTAAAAATGAATCGCATCTCGTTGTGGTTGTGGTAGTTCGCACTTTACATGAACGACATTATCTTTTTCCAATGAATTGGAAGGTAAGAAGGTAGATGAGATATAATACTTATTGAAGAATAATTATTTCATAAGTATAATATATAATCGTCAAAACATCATAATAACTATCCATGGAATATGGTAATAGAAAATGAATTGTATCACTACGTAGAGACAATAAGTCATACAGACGAAAGACCGATGCTTTCGCTTTCCATTTGATTGGAAATAGGGTTTATAATTTTAGAATCAAAATCCTAATAAAATTTTAGTATATTTAAGATACTTATTTTTTTATTAATTTACCAATATAAATTATTTATAAGTGTAAAAATAATAATTAAATACAATGTTATCGATTAAGGGGATGACCTCTAATTTGAAGGAATTATTTTATATCTCATATTAAGAACACTATGGTTAGTATTTTTGGGATAAAATTACATCTATAACTTTGATAGGTAATTTTAGAAAAAAAAATTGGTCGATATAGAATGTTTAATGTTTTATGAAGAAGAGATACGTGGTTTTCCATTTTATAATTGAATATGGTGACACTCTTGGTGTTTCTTAAAATATTAACTTCTAATAAAGTCATTCTCAAGAAAAATAATTTCAAATGGAAATTTGATAGAATATATGGTGTTATATGGATATAATCCCATCAAAAAATAATATTTTGAAATTTTTAATATGTTTTTTAAAACTTAAATTTTTCTTTAACTCCTTTGTTAAACTATTTTAACCATAACCATAGTAACATCTTTTTCACTCATAAAGGGTTATAAATTTACATATATGAGGAAAATTGGCTCATAAATTTCCAAGTGATTATTTTTATACCTAATATTATCTTCCATATACTCATTCAAAAAATTTATGATTTTTATATAATTTTAGAAAATATATTTTGGAAAAATATCATTAACATCAATTTTCACACAATTCATTTAATTTGACCTAAAATAATAAAATACAACATTTTAATTTCAATAAAATCATTTAACAAAAAAAAATTATATTAGTATATAAATTTCTTATAAGACTACAATTATCTCAGATTACATTAATTATAATATTTTTAAATTCAATTAGTTTTTTTTCTAATAATTGATTAGTTACTACCTCTAAATTGCATATGAAGTTAAAGTAATAATTTAATATAAAAAAATTGGAAATAAATTCACATTTTGAAATAAATTAAGTAATCTAAAATTTTAAATTTATATTCATTCATTTCATTATTTTTTACCCATATGAACTTATAAGTGATATTTAAAACTATAATAGTGACATTTTGTAACTTTCATTGCTTTAAGTATTATTTAAGTAATTTTCGTGGATAATTGTTCATTAATCACATAAATTTTGATCATAAGGTTGTAATTTTTTAATTAAATTTAAAAATAAGAATTATTATGAAAAATTATAACCTTATCACTTAATTTTATCCTAGATTAACTCTATTTGCCATTTATCAATGTGGTAAATTTTTCCACAGTTACAATTTTTATTGATCAAAAATAAATGTGGCGTATTGAAAAAATTTTAAAATCCTGATTCCAAATATTGTATATATTTTTATATATGTAATATCTAAAGTTGTTATAAATTAATTTAATAGTAATCATGAAAAATGAGAGAAAAATAATTTTACAAAAATACATTTTCAAGAATAAAACATTGTTTTTTATTATCCCATTCATAGAAATAATATTAAATGAATGTGCAAAAATTTTATTGAATACATAATTCATATATTTCATTAAAATAATTCTCTCATAATAATTTATTTAATTTAATAATGTAATAATACAATTGGTGTATAAAAACAGTTCCTTAGAAAACTGCCTTTTCGATTTACAAAAAAATTTCGTACCAAATTAAAACATAAAATTTATTCCAATAAACATAATTGTAAAATTTAAAACAAAATAAAAATAATTTTTCTATAAATACATATATATACAATTTATCTCTATTCATTCATGAAATGAAAATACAGTTTTCAATAAAATTCATTTATTTTTTACTATATATTTAAAGATCATACTTTTCAGAAAATACTAACAATGTAATCATTAGCTAATTTTGAAATTACGAATTTAAAAATTTTATCATTTTTATGAAATTATGTCTCTAAAATTTATATAAATAAATAAATACATTTTCTAAAAAACCAATAAAACCCATTTTTGAAAAAATTGTATTTTAGAAAAATAAAATGACATTACTAAAAAATGACTGATTATGTACTAAAAATTTGTTAGTATTTTTTTATTTAGTAGGAAATTTTTATATATTTCATAATTGATTTATTCATTTTCATACCTTTTAATTTAGTGGCTATTTTACAAATTTCAAGTTTAAATAAGAATATTTCATTGTTAATTTGAGATCGATGTTGCGTATCATGTTTACTATTTAACATAATGTGGTTTTAAAAACATGGGGTGTTGTAGAATCAAAAATCTCAACCCAATACCCATATAAATTTGGAATGGTTACACTTCTATAACACTTGATACATCCATGTTCACTCAATGACGTTCTATCAGTTTCACATCATCCAATGAACCAACCCCAAGGAATTCCTTGAACCAATCCTATAAAAGGGATGTTATAATTAATAAAAAATGGTCCTTTAAATATATCACAATTTCCCTAGACCAATAGCCATAGGAACATTCCATTAAAATCACATAGAGCCAAGACACACATAGAAAAGTCCTAGACACGATACCCAAAGGAACAAGTCACAATCATCTGACTAGCCCATCATTGTAGACTCCGAGGAGGTCACATCACACTAACTAATTCCCATATAATCTAATTATGATCAAAATGAACCTAAAAATCACACAATACCATAGCTTTCTATGTATATCACCAATTGAATTGAGGTGATAATCACTTAATACTTATCCACTCTGTGCAGCTTGTTAGTCCTCAAGCATCTAGGTTTCCCATATTCAGGTAGACCTATTATAGTCATTCCACATTGAAATATTCTCTAACTTGTCACCCATTAGTGAAATAACTCTCTAATGGATCCTCAAACAAAAACCACATGGCCCTGTTATTATCCACATCAAAATCCCTCACCACCCTTGGTTTCCCTATATTGGCATCATCCAGTTCATCGCACTCTAACCCATATAGAACCTCACAAATAAGTCTTAAAAACCTATGGAATGCACCAAGATCCTGTAACACACCTCCCAGTGGTGATCTTAGAGAACATCACATATAGGAAACCCTAATCCATTACATCTTTACAGTATCCTATGACATGTTCTTCTCATAATGCTCACTAAACCCCAAACCGCCCTTATGAGTTCATCACGCACTATGTATGAAATATATGACCATCACACCTATCATAATAGGGTCTATGACTCTCAATCTAACACAAAATTCCCTATGAAAGACATACTAGTATACGTGAAACACCAATAATTCCCTAAGACCGACACAAGGCCTCATGTCACCTCAACAAATATCTATGTCCCTTAGGGGAATATTCACCATGTGTTCACATGAAATAAAAGTTATAGAGATCACTTATATCGATCATCAGTGGGTGAATGATATCCTATCTCCATCTATTGGTCACTTCTCATATATAAAACACATACTCGAATACATGAAACATGGATGCAATATGAAATCATGCATAAATGAATATGGATTTGAATTAAAGGTTCCACCAAATCTTCATAGATTTACCAACCATCCCAATCTCCTTTGAGCCTCATCCAAGTCTATTCGTGCCTCATTCGAGATCATACCACCACCTAATCTCCTATCTCACATCATAAGATATTAAAAAATTATTTATAAAAATTTATAATTAATGATTTAATTTAATAAATTATGTAACATCATAAGAAAAATCACCACACACTTTCCAGACACTGAATCCTCAATCAACAAAACTTAAAGGATGTGTAGTACGATGTCGATAGTGACCCAACCGAAATAACTAACCACATGAACCTGATTAATCACAAAAAAATACGAAATTTAATAAAAAAACATAAATTAATTAGTTTAGTGGATTTCATAACCAAAAGGATGGTATATAGTAATAAAATACAATATTTGGACATTCTCTACACAAGATAGAAAAAATTCCCATCAATATGTGAAATTCCAACAATGTATTCATGAAAACAACCAAAAGGCATAACCCAAAATCATTCTGAGTTAGTTGATAATATTTTTTGGAATAATTATAGGAGTGGAGATGAGGATTTTAACTAGAAACACCATCCATTATTACCTCTAATTTCTCTAGATGTATTGGAGAACGATGGGGGTGGCGTTGGTTAAACAACCCTCCATGTGTACATTGTTCATCTTAAAATCAAAGGGGGAATACCTTTTTTTAATTAAAAAAACTACGAGGTGAACATAGATGGATTTAACCCTCTACATAAGGGGATATCCCACTATCCATAAACAGTTATGTTTTAAATCAATGTTTCATGACACTAATGTCCCATAGTAGTTACCTAGTCTATCCCATCCATTCCAACTTCATCTGGATTCCTTTTTAACACCCACAACACCTAAAATGTCATAAAACTCACAAAAAACATCTATTATGGGTTTTCAAGCCCTTGAAATCCCATTAATAGTTTTAGTTATCTAAACGAGGTGATCACCAAGATAAAAATCATATTCTCTCAATAATTTCCAATAGGTAAGGACATGGGTCATTATAAAGTCACATTAAATTCCCTTCAATAGTGGATCTATAAAACTCTATATTGAATTGAAAAATGTATTTTATTATAAAACCATATTTATTTTTTGATTATATCAGTATGTCTCCCTAATAAGTGGGTGAATCATGGGTATCTAACTTTTACCAATTATGTTCATCTTAAATTACTCCATCCATTATGTAGATTGAACCTCTATCATTAGTTAAAATTTATAAATATTTATAAATTCACACCCAAAAATTAAACTTTATTTTATGTATATTTTATATTTAAAATAACCAACCTCTTTTCATGGTGACTCCCATCAAGTTTCATATTTCTAGCTAATATATCCATCCTAGATTACAAATATAATAGTAATGAATCGCCTTTAAATAAAATGATTAATAATATTCAAAAGTTTAAGGATCCTTATACTGGTGTCCCAACAGTTTAACTATCTCCCATAAATATCATCTTATCTCCCTATAGGTATGTGGAATTTCTAATACTGGATCCACCAGTCTTTAAGGATTCTCCCTAAACTTCTTCATGGAATGAAACTTTACTTGCTTGTAAATTATATTGTACTTAACATGATAACTAGACACACCCTCATTTTGGTATATTGAATATATGGATCTCTCACTACCTTAAACATATAAGTCCAAATATTTTACAACTATATTGTTGACATAGTTTTGGATTTCTTCCTCCCAATCCTTCATATTTAGAGAAATCACATTGAATATTAGAACATCATGTTTTGATCTTATGAGACAACAACCCTTCGATAATACTAATGTAGTTCTTATAAGGTTTCTCTCCTCATTAATAACTATGATGTCTCTTTTTTTCACCTTATCTTCATACTCAACAGATTTGTTCCCCCTTTTATATAGAAAAAAATCTTCCAATGTATGTTTGGATCATGCGGGATTCTATATAAAATTCCATCCATATTAAATCATAAATTTACTACCTTCATTATCTTCTAAAGATATCAGAATATAACATCATCAGATTCCGCATGAAACATGCTATAAACCATTTAAACTCTTTGTTATTTCTCATTAGGAATCAAAAATTAAATCATCTTGAATATTTATCATTGAACATCCTACTCGACCTGATTTTAATGCTTGATGTTAGAATAATGTATATTCATTATTTAAATTAAAAAAAATCTAAAAAATTCAATTCAGTCCTTCCAATTCATCCTTACATGTCAACTCAATATGTTCTGTCTTTTTTACTATGATCACTATATAGCATGAATAGTGTTCTTTTGATGGTCTCAATTCACTGAAAACTCACACAGTTAGAACATAACTTACAACCAATTCTTCTGATTGACTCATCTTCGTCTTCTATCATTCAATATTCTAAACATCCACTAATCTCATATCAACTCATCTTTTTTTCATTTTATTTTTTCTGTATCTAACACCTGATAATTTTTTCTTCAATTCATTTGGAATTTCATACTTCCATACTTTAGATTAGTCACATATACATTAATTAATTCTTATACATAATATTTCTATCAACAGATGTTTATTGTAAAAACAAAGTGTCTTGAATTCCTCTAATTTTACATTTAGTGCCACAAATATTTGATCTTTTAGCAGATAATGGTCATTAAATTATGAAAATTCTCTGGAACATCATCATTATTTTGATTCTTTGTTGTTACTTTTTTTTAGAATCCATCATATAGTAACTAAAAAATACCATGATACATTTTATACATCCTAAACATCTGGTGAGAAGGATATAGTAAATTCAAATTAGTTTGTATTATTATTGGTCTTTACCAAATTTATTTTCTTCGAATGAATTATCCATCTAGAATTGTTCTTCATAATACTTTAGGGATTTATGTTTCTTTTCTCCTATATCAAAGACACCTATCATTACTCTCCAACTACTAAAATATGTATCTTATGAAAATACATTCAGAATCAATCTAGAATAACCTATATGAATGATAATCACATTAGTAGTTTAGGTTTCTCATCATTCTTTATGTCGCATTATTCTGGTGATCTTTTAACATATTATAGATAATGCATCTTCTATGGTTATACAATTCATTTATTTCCCCTATTTATGGAAGCCAAATTCTTTTCAAGGTGAACTTCACGTTATTTTCCTCTATAATGAATCATAGAGACATTATCAATTATTTAGTTCTCTTCTTCATGCTGATAATTTGTGTTTGTTCAACTTCACTATTTTTCATCTAATTGTTTTTCCTTTAGGATTGTATTATTTAGAACTCTTCTTATTAAATATGGAGGTTAACCTCTTGTTGTATTGTTCTTATTGTGAATAAAACTCCTTCTAAATATTATTTAGGTTCTCTAATATCATCATATCTTGGTTTCACCATTCAATGGGTTCTTTTAAATTTCCCATTGAGGTGGTAGATCAATATTATAGATCACCATATACGGGACACATTATTCTTTAATTTCATTATGTTGTTGATATTGATTCCTCATCCTTCATAAGAAGTCAATAAAACACTAAATGTTAGTTTTGTATCCATATAATGTTCATAGATACTTCCATATATATTTTTTTTGATTAATATCTCTATATATTAGTAAAACTAACTCCACTCTTCTCTATTACTTGCAATCATCTTCTAGAAGTATATATGATATCTATAATATTTCCCTTTTATAGTTTTTATATAAGTAATATGTTTTTATTGAGGAATGTAATTATGAACATCCATTGGTAACTTCTTCTACATTAACATACTCATTGAATTTTCCCAAATTATTGACAATAAATTTAATAGATCATTATTACCACATGATGGGAATATCCTATATTGTATAAACTATCTTATATTTCTATATATGAGACAAATATGTATTTATTTTCCATTATAGGTATTTCTATATTCCCTTGTTATCATTTCATGACTATCAAACTATTTAAAAACTAGTGACATTAGCATATCACAAAGTGGTTGGTCCAATAAAATATATCCAAACAAATGTATTTCATTTCCAGTATCTACTAAAGAAATAGGCATAGATGTTTTCATGTTGTACAATATATATGTTGTTTATTTTATCCATAAGATATTAATTCATTAACTTGAGTAAAAACCCAAACACTCTTATAATAGTCATCATCTGGACAACTAATCCAACATACATTAGAAAAACATTCAATAACCCTTGGATTGCAACTATAACATATATATTAATCCATAATACCTTTTAGAAATTTTAAAAATCTTATAATTACATCGAATTCAGAATGAACTGAAATAAATAAATATATATCTGCTCAATATTACAATTGGTATATGATGTAATTTCTATATATGTACCTTCTCAACTGTATCCTCTTAAGATACTATTTTTTCATCCACATTTGACAATTTAGACATTATTATTCTAATATGAAATCCTTGATTAATTAGTTAAATTATATTATGATTCGAAATATATCCATGAAATATACAATCAATACTACTTTTACAAATATTTTTTATTTTAGGTTCATGTACACTTATAATTATATGAAAACCAAAACCATTATATAAATTATATTTGGTTTACAACTTTCTTTTATAGAGACTAAAATTCTTATCTTTTTTAGGAATGTTGTTTAATGAATGATGTGGTGTTAATAATGACAACCCCCAAAAACCACATGTGGGACCAATAATAGGCATCATAAAATAAATAATTTATATTAGTTTTGTATTCCTTGTCTCAGTTACACCATTCTATTGGGTGTTATAGTGATCTTTCACTTCATATATAATCTTTTTGGATTCATTAAAATAACATGTGCCATAAAATTCTTCCCCTCAGTCAAATAAAATGAATTTTATTTTAATCCCACATAGGTTTTGAATTTCATTATTATAATTTATAATATTTTTTTTTATTTCATATTTGGGATGTAAAATATAATAATAGAAAAGTCTTAGAGAATCATCCATGAAATTTAAAATGTAATTTTTATTTCTTATGGCATGTATAACATGAAAAATATACACATCCGTAATTATATTGATTCTAAAAAATTATGTTTCTATTCTATAAGTAGAGAATGTTATCCTAAATATATGTTTTCAATGAATTGAACACCTTTATGATTATTTTTATTAATTGTATATAATTATTATATATATTCATGTCCTGAATTTTTTTATAAATCATATATCTTAAAATATTATTTCATAAAACAATATTATCCAACAAATATGTTGAAAATGTATTTATAGTCAACATAAATAATATATCATATAGGTAATACATTTGAATAAAGATCCCCACATGGATAAAATAATGTTCCAATTATCAATTACAAGAATAAACCCAACCTTATTAATCAAAATTATAAAAATTAAGTTTCTACGAACATCAAGAATATATAAGAAAGTATTCAATGCAAGGATATTTGTGGAGTTAAAACAAATATTTACAATTATTTTCCCTTATATTTAAATTCTTACAGATTTAACCATGTATAGGTATGATAGATAATTAATTGAGTTTATCATCCTTATGAGTGATTATTTTTTACATACACTGATATCAAACCAAAATCAATCCACCAAGAAGATATATCGACAAGAATATTTGATTCAATAAAGTGTTCATTAATAGGGTTTTTTCAATATTTCTTTTAACAGATACTACAATCCCATTTGACGTTTCTTAGATTTCAATGGATGTATCATTCCCTTTTTTCTTCATTAATTGAACCTTCCCTTTGAATAGTGATTTATACATTTGTTGTCCTTTTAAAAATCATATCATTAAACTCCCTTTACATTGATGACCATGGATTTATTGTCCCCCGGTTCATTTCACACCTTATGTTTTCTATATTTATTCTCAATTTAATGATTGATTAATAGATCTATAACTGAAATATCATTTGTATTGTCCTTTATAGAATGTATATAATTCATCTAAAATGGAAGTAGTTTTTCTATGATGGATATGAATTTTATATCATCATCTATATTTTTTTCATTAAATGATAAAACATATTATTAAATTTATAAATCTATTATTTTGTATATCTACCATATACTATATTTTATGAAATAAACTTTTTTACTATAACCATCTTACTCATTATAGATTGGGTGATAAGGTTTTTTCATAAAACTGTACGAAATTTCATTTATCATCTTATTTCATTTATATAAATCAAAGAGTTCATCAACCAATGAGTTTATTTGGTATCCCTAGCACATCATATCATAATTCCACCACTTTTAACACATTCATGAAACATAGAGTGTCTAATATTTGTATATGGTGGGTTTGTAAGTTTTAATCATATATAACACATTGATAGTTGCAAGGAGTAATTTAATCCTATTTTTTAACATTTTGAATTTTTTTCCTTTAAGATGATACGTCTTCATCATGTTGTTGAGTGATGTCATGTCAATATTTTAGCAGTTGACAATTAATATTATAAGAGATATTATTATTATATAATTATGGGATATACATCTTAAATTTAAATCTATTTCCTAGAGACCATTTAGGCATATTATGATGTAAACCTACATTATTATAGTTTCTCTCAAACAAATTAGTGGAACTATGAGATGAAAGTGAGTCTCTTTTAGGATTAAATGGTTGCTCGGTAAATTTATATTTCAAAAAGTGGTTTTTAACCCATGAGGAACATTATAAAATAAGTGATTAATAATTTTTTATTATTTTTACACACCATCAAATTCTCTTTGATTTGTCAACAACACAATATAATTAATATAGATGAGGTAAATGATTTTTCTATAATATTGAATCTAATATTATATTCATGGAAGTACCTCTTCAGGTAAAATATCATACTCATTCCTATTTGATAGAAATTAATTATAGAAATTCATATATTATCTGAATTTAATCTTTCCTAATAGATCATAATGGACTAAATAAGTGGCTCATATATCACCCAAATAATGAACAAATGTTCCTGTTAAATCACAATCAATCAGATCGATAGTTTACATGATAATATTTTTGTGAATAGGGTTGACCCAATAGAATTACTTTTTCTAAATTTCTAAAAAAATAGTAAGAGACAAGTGATGTATAAAAAAATTAAGGCATATCTATGTATGTCATATTGATAAGGGGTTTGAGGTGAAAATAATATTTTTTCAAGAAATATGGGGTCTAATGGGTTTCGTTCATCACATTACCATTGTCACTTCCTCTGAAACTCCCAATAGATCCCCCATCCATAGATAGGTACATACCTTCACTGAAATGGCTGACAGTCTTCCGGGTATTCAGGCCCAACGACTCTTAGGGACTCTCATAATTTGAGAAGATGAGAGGTATGGATCATCACACAAATTTAAGGGTAATTGATTCAAACTCTGAGACTCTATTATTTATTTAAGATATGTTTGTGAATCTCTTCTTAATCTTGATATGAGACTGGTTACACTAATGTAATGACTTTATGTCAATTCTCTTTTATATGAAAAATATTGGGATCATTTGGGTGTGTCCATCTATATGTATCTGAGGTTCTTCATCATTCTTTAGTAGCAGGCGGTTCTTTATATTGTTAAACCATATAACCAAGTTCTATGGAACATGATCCCTTTTGAGGAGGAATTTAAAAATTTGATGATGGGATTGAGCCATTACGAGGCATCCTACATATTTAAGTTATTGTAGCCCGTGCAGTTTTACATCATGTGGAAAGAGATATATGGGTTCTCTAGGATACCTCCATGTTCGTGGCTTTGAGGGACATCCTGTATATATTAAATATAGTGAGAATCAATTTTTCTACAGTTTATTCTTTCAGGACTTATATATTGGGGTTTCTAGTGTCATTAATTAGACTCGTGTTGCAGATGACATAATTATCATAACTCCCTAAGCTCACGTCATCCTTGCTTTGTGTGAGAAACAAAAGATATGAATTAACACATTTTATTAATTTTCACAAGGGGCTCATTTGTTGGTTCCCCCATGTATGATCAATATGGAGCTCGTACCTCATGTGGAGGTGGCCTAGGTATCCTGAATATGATAGAAATCACGATCTTCATAGTTCCCTATATGGAAGGGCATACACACTGTGGCTTCCCTATGGATAAAGGATTACAACTCAAGGAAAAATAACATTGTTAAATCCTAGTATACACTATGATACATGGAATGATCTTACATGACACACATATAAGGTGTCTCAAAAGCCAGTGTTACATAGTCTGGATGCTTTTTCAAGACTAATCTGGCATGAGTGCACACTATTATCTGAGTCATGCGATGTGTCTGAGGGGAATCGTAAGTCTTGGCTGACACCTATATGAGACATCATGAGACCTAGAAATTTTTTTGAGAGGGTGTAATGTGTCTAATCTATCATTCTCGGAGGGCGTTGCAAGAGCATGCTTTTCATGTATGAATGATTTCATGAGAATCAACTGACATGGGTGAATTACTTTATGTAAGTTAGACTATGTTTCTAAGGGATGTCCCAAGTCTTGGATGACACCTCTAGGATTCATCGTGAGACCTGACCAACATTGCTTGAGGGCATCAAGATTCTAAACTTTCATTCCCAGGGAGGAATTGAAAGAGCTTGATTTTCATGTCTGAATGCTTTTGTGAGACTCAACCGGCATTAGAGAATTCCATTAAGCGAGTGAGGTGATGTGTCTGAAGTGGAACATGCAAGGAACTCTATGATGTGCCCTTAAATTTCTAGAAAACATCACAAATATCAGATGAAATTCTTTGAGGGTGTCACAAGAGTTTGGATGTCACGTGTGGATGCTTTCACAAGACATGGCTGATGTGAGGGAACATTGTTATTTGAGTGATGAGATTTCTCCGCGGGACATCGCAAGTCTAGGGTGATGGACCCAGAGGGTTTGAAAGATTGAAGTGTCCCATGTGGGGGAACTGGATCATGTTCCATGACAAGTCTATAATACTTAACATTTCTAATATTACATGTCAAAGGGGTTATATCATTTCACCTTTTTATAACATTACTTTTCATTACATTTTACAAAACCGTGGATCTTTAAGGTTTAGTTTATTGGAAACTAGGAACATAAAACATGAAAAAATAAATCATTCTTCTTAAACACTTGAAATTCTTCTCCTTATTTTTATCCTAGGTTCATTACTGCATCTCATAACCTGGGGACAAACATCCAAAGAAATTGGTGAGAAGAAGGCCTAGTAAGGGAAACAAGGGGAAACATTTAACATGTGAACTTGAGATACATCAATAATGTCATGAAAAAAGAACATTAAGGCATGAGAAAGATATCATGAGGCATGTAAGAATAAAAATAACTTATTTAATAACTGCAGGATGTGGCTACAACATTTAACATAGACAATCATTTCTGTTTCACCAAGGTCTATCCCCAAGGTGTCATTAAAAATTATAAAGGTTATTCACCAAGGCGTCGTTAAAAATTGTCATCTCTAGAGATTAAGTCTTTACCCAATGCATTGGAGCGCTATCAGGGCGCACCCTTAAATTTTCCTTTATTATCATGTGAGACACATATATCATCATGAAAAATTTAATAAACAACACATATATCATAAAATAAATGGGTTTTCTTTCATAGACATCACATTTTAAAAACTGCTTTAAAGACGTGATCTTTATGTCACTTTAAACCCACATAAAAAGTAAAGTGGGTATCATGTATGTAAATCCCTGAATTTAAATAGAACACATTGATATATATGTGAGTACCCCTATAGAATAAATATCTTTGATTATTAACTTTATAAAATAAAATAATTTTTTTAAAATAGAAAGACATTTTGAGACGAAAATTATGCAGCATAACGGCTACGATATAAGGTTTTATAAAACATTGAATAAAGAGGTTACATGGGTCACAAACTAATAAATGATACATAAAATAATAGGGTGACAGAATATAAAGGATTTAAGAACATGGTAATGAAATTGTAATGATATACCATATGAAACTAAGAACATTAAAGGAAGACAAAAATAAGATTTCTCTTATGAAAATTCGGCAGCCTAACGGTGTCACATAAAACATCAAAAAAATGAATTGAAGAGATAAAATAGGGTCTCTAATCATATGAAAATAAATGATCAGTATCATAGATATAGATATAATACCCCAAAAAATAAAAATCAACATGAAAGACTTGACATGAAAATAGATCTTGAAAATGAGAAGGGTGAAACAATCCCTTAAAAATTCGGCAGCCTAACGGCGCCACTTAAAACATAAAAATACTGAATTGAAAAGATAAAATAGTGTATCTCATAATATTAACATAATAGATCAGTATGATAGATATAGATATCATACCTTAACATAACAAAAAGGAACATGAAATACTTGACATGAAAATAGATCTTGAAAACGAGAAGGGTGAAAGAATCCCTTAAAAATTCGGCAGCCTAAGAGTGCCAATTAAAAAATCAGAATACTGAATTGAAGAGATCAAATAGGGTCTCTCATCATATGAACATAAAATATTAGTATGATAGATATAGATATCATACCCGAATATAATAAAAAGGAACATGAAATACTTGACATGAAAATAGATCTTGAAAACGAGAAGGGTGAAAGAATCTCTTAAAAATTCGGCAGCCTAACGGCGCCACTTAAACATTCTTAAAAAGAATTGATGAGAGCAAGAGGGGGTCTCTCATCAAATGAACATGAAAAGTAAATTATGATGAATATAAAAGATCAACCCCAACATAAGAACATGGAGCATAAAATAAATGACATAAAAGATATTACTTGGAAAGAAAGAGAGCGGTAGGATCGCTTACCATAAAACGTATCTATTAAAACTCGATGGTCAGGACCTTGAGAGCTTGGGGGAACCTTGGGAGGAATTATTGGGAGGTAATGATACCAGAGCATCATTGGGGGAGAGTTGGGGGTGAATGATAATGGAGTAAATGGTGTGTATTTATAGTGCAAGTGAGGGGACAAGGCATTAATGGCCAAAGGACACCTCATTGGTGGTATTGGAAAAACCATGGGCTTTCCCTTGGTATTTGCCCATGGTATTGGCCACTTGGGACAACTCATTCCTTATCTTACTATTCACAAGTTTACCTTATTGATTATATACTTAATACATCATTTAATGATGTCATTAAACACCCGTAACTTAAAAACTGTGTTTTCACTATTCACCAAAAATTCAAATTTTTAGAAAAATCCCAAAATTTCACCTTAACCAAATATCGATGCTCTGATTTCAAAAACTGAACTCCATTTTATAAAAATAATTGTCTAAATATTTTTAATTTAAATTTTAAATAAATAACCTATTCACTGAAAATTCATTTTTTTTCAAAAAAATCACCAAAAATCACCTTAACATAATATCGATGCACTGAGTTCAAAAATTATATACATTTTATAAAAATAATTTTCTAAATATTTTTTGTGTAATTTTTAATTAAAAAATACTATTCACTCAAAAAAACTAATACATGAATAATAATTTCTGAAATAGTTATTTACCTATTTTATGGAATCACATTACTAAATAAAGGTACCTGGATTATATTAATACTTTCTTTAAGTGAGATTACTAATCCATTTGGCCACATTACTAATCCTAAGCATAAAATCACTATTCATAATTTACTATTCATCAAAAATTAAGTTGGTCTTATTAATCTCTAAATTTTGTACTGAACATAATTGTAGAAGACCATTTTTTGAAATTAATTACACATTTTTAATAATTTAAGGTTTACATAAACATTTTTAAAATATCCTCTCTAAAATTCTTCAAAAATATGCATACTATATTTTTCCGGACATTTGAAAATTCACAAGCATCACCATAAGAAGAAAACACAATTTTATTTATAAAAAAGGATTGCACAACGTAGCTATGGTCTCCTTACACAACCCCTTATAACCCCAGCATAGGACCTATGTGTAAGGTGTGCTAAGGTGAGAGAATCTAAGGGCAGCTCGGCCAACATTGCACAAGTAGTAATTTCTAGCAGTTTGAACGTTTCACGAAGGCGATTCCATTCTAGCGTCACACGATGAGGTTCGGCTTGGGTTTGGTCTAGAGAAAATCCCAGTGGTGCTACCTCTTTCCCATGTTCTGTTAGATGGGCTTCGATTGGCCCAAGACTACTGGATGAGGCCATCAAATCTTCTTTCTATATTAATTAACCAAGATCACCTGTATTTAGAGACAATAATCGTAATTTTTAGTTTCCAACAGTCATATTGACCAATGTTCATATAACAGTCGAAACCCAACAGTCTCATTTTAATTATAATCATTTTATTAAATGAAAAGGCTTTATTTAGTATAAAATAAAATAACACAAGAAATTAGGAAACAAGATTTGTTCAAAATTTCGGGTCGTTACAGGGGTGTCATGAAATATTGGTTTTCATGTTTGGATGCTTTCAAGAGACTCAGTTGATATGAGTGAACACTATTATGTGAGTCAGGATATGTGTCTGAGGGATGTCACAAATCATTGGTGATGGACCCAAAGGGTTTGCAAGAATGATGTGGCACCCTAGAGGGTTCTATATGACTTGACCTGACATGTCTTTAAGAATTTGTTAGTCTCAACTGACATTCCTAGAGGGCATCCTGTGATATCAGTTATCATGTCCATATGCCTTCACAAGACTCTACTGACATTGGAAAACACTGTTATCTTAGTCAAGAGATGTATCCCAAAAAATTCGAAAGTCTTGGGTGATGGACCAAGAGGGTTTTCAAGATCGAAGTGGTACCTGTGGTGGCACTGTATTACCTACCCTGACATGTCTGGAGGATATTCCATGTCCCAGATGACCTGTTGAAGGGGAATCATGAAATCTGGGATATGTTCCCTTGGGATGTCACGTATCATCGGAAAACACACATGAAGTACATAAGGGGTAGAAATCATGTATTTATATTAATCCTTATACATTTGATAATGGTTATAACCCTTATATCATTAATGTCATTGGTTTGTTCAATTTCTGTTCATCTTGAGTCTCAAATTATCTAGTTGGCTTGAAGAATGGTCTTCACATAACCTACCAGAGATCCTTCACATTATCTCTGAATGATCACATGAAGTGATTTTATACCTAGAGTATGACTACTCCTACTACCCACCAGTGTATTACCATACGAAATGTCGGACAGTCTAGTGATCACTCTGTGAAGTCTATAGATGTCGAGATCTAATTCTTATAGATTCTGGGCACCAAGAATCTATATAGTGTCATGGTCCTAAAAAAATACAACCCTTTCTTCAAGTTAGGGTGATGAATTTATAGGTATGTCCACCCCTAAAACATTTCAGTATGTACAGAGTATCTAGAACAAGTCTAGGTTGGAGTTGGTGAATGGGCCTAGCACTGCATGGTTTCGCGAGTCCCTACTAGGGACCACTTCAAGTCCATCACCTAATTTTCAGCAATCATGATTCTTTTTCGTCAATGTGTCATTTATCAAATTATCTCCAATTATCTAAGACTTGTTCAATAATATGGTTGTGTTGCAATACCTCATTGTTGTTATGGTAATATGTTTGAGGTCCTATGAAATATTCAACTGCCTGTGGGAAGACACTCGAGAGACCAAGAGTGACTAGTCCTGGGGTCTCAAGGGACAGTGCAATGGGTGTGATGGGCCCATAATATTCATTTCAGCGACTACGAGTACCTCTCACCTCATCCCTTTTGATCCCTTTTTTATGAGGTAACAAATGTTGGGAGTCAAGAAACATTTCTTGTAGGTTTTCAATGGTATTTATTCTAATTTTTTGAGCTATGTACCATGACCAATAGGGGCTGCACGGGGTGAGAAATCATTCCATGTCAGGAAGATGAGTATGAAAAGCCAACGGTCTTCTACAAGACAATACAAGCATGTTTCTGAGGGCTCATGGTTTCTTGTGAGTGGTTAGGGGAACATCACATGTCCATTAATGACTAAAAACCCCACTCAACCCCATAATTGTTGTCCTATTTTTATTTTACAAAGATCAGGGATCATTTGAGTTTGAATTAGTAGTATCTATATGTTTTACTCAATTTTTAGATGATGTCCTGCTTGTCCAATAAGGGCCATATAGAGATTGTGAAAGCATGTAGTGAACAGGTGTATCTGTCTATCCTTAGAGAACAGCGGGGTTTCTTGGACATGTCTAAGGAATTCCATATGGAAATGCAGACAAACCAGAGGGTTTTTTTTAGGTGAGGTGAACATGTTATTGAGGTCTTATGGTGTCATTTAGATTTCCCGGGGAGTGCCCCGCATGTCTTTCAGCGACCACAAAGCCTTATCATATCCTTACCTTTATCACCTTAAATTTATGTGGAGTAGGCTAATCATGAGAGATTTCATAAATATTACCAATGGATTTTATTATTTATAATGATGACTTGGAAGATGAGCTTCATGACCACTTGGGGTAGATTCCTTTTGAATGTCATCCCTATTAATTATCGATGGATTTTGGATGGTTTTTTAGGAACATTCCAATGAAAAACAAGGTATCATTGGGTGATAATTTGATTTTTTGGGTGGCCTTTCCAAGAGTAGGAATGTCTATTAAATATGGATCTGTTGGATAAGACATTGGTGATATGCCCAGCGTAGGGCCTTCATGTTAACCAGAAATAGTCACACGATCATGATTCTATAAGAGGATTCATGAATCTTTGACCATCCTATTTATCCTTAATTTCATGGGGAAAATAATACCCATATTCAGGTATTTCTCCCAGTATGATTTTTCTGATTCTTATTATTTGGGCATCAATAAATTCGCCACTCATGCGCGATGTCCTATGTGATAGTGAATCAGTACTAAGGAAAACTAATTCCCACCAGAACCTTGGAGGATGTCGCAAATCAATGCTTTGGGTGACGTTTGGTCTTCGAGGAGACTCTTGGTATTCAAAAAACTACATATATTTTGGGGGTGGATGACAATTCATCCCACCTCCACCTATTCTATAATCATTCGCGTTGTTTCTCCCATCACGAGACCCAACCACAAAACCTGATCATGATCCATGTCTGCAAGTTTGTTTTTTGAACCCATCCCCCAAGAGATCCTGGGAAAGGATGATTTCCCCTTAGGAACTCATGTTCCTATACCGATAACTATTTTTTGTTAATTCCATATACTTTGGTTGTGAGGACCATGGTTTCCACAAGTGGTTTCATGGGATTAAAAGAACCGTTCATTCGAGCATTTTTGAGTTGGGTGACCATGTTTAATTTATACGATCACAAGTCATTAGGGAATTATTGAGATTCCCATGATGTCTTATAGAGGTAATTCACCCCTAAATTCTTCTAGAGGTCCGGCGGTTGTTAAAATATTTATGTAGTTCAAAAATCCAATACAGAGTCTTGCGATTCGCATGATGTTGTAGCCTTTCGTCAAAATTTATTTTGGTCAAGACTTTGGGTTTTTTTCTAACATATTCTAATTACATATCTTAATATAGATTATTGTTCCTACCATGGTTCCATAGATAAGGATAACTTGAGGTCCATGATTTCTATGAATCACAATGGGGATCCCTGTTATCGTTTGCATACGGACAATGAGGTCCTCCAGAGGTTCCTTTCATCTACCATTTATAATTATCACTTATCTGATTGAATTCCACTATGCAATTTTTGATTGATGGAAGATTCCACTATACCTTCCCACGATTCTATCATTCCATTTCTCTGGGTATCTATCACATCGGACTATATTCAGGGAATGATTACAGAGGATTGTCTGTTGGTTACAGCCCAATCTCAAGGATTATCTTTTCTATTATTTTTTTCTCACCTGAGTCTTATTGGTCATGAACATTATCAACACCCCATATCCCCGAGTTCCTCAAGAATATTATCATCTTCTCTGGACACCTTTGGTGGTAGATGGTACTCAAAATGGGATCATTGCCCTGGTGGAAATTTCTCAGATGAATGGACATGGCCATTCTGTGTGAGGCAGATCTGTTTAAAATTTGATGATGATCTATACAGGTTTCATCCCTTTAATGTCATTTAGATATCTCAATTCATCATTTATTTCCAAACATACTTCCTTCGAGAAATAAATATCCACCGATGTCCTAGTACCAACACATTCTATCGTCCTCACACCGTGGTGATTATCAATTTATGAGTTATCCAAAAATTCTGTGTCATCACTCCTCTTAGAGAGATGTATGATAAATTTTTCCCTACTATAGATGTATGAGACGATCCTCTAAAAATCAGGTTCTAGTGAATGATGTGATCACCGTGATGATGAAAAACTAGTGAGAGAGATGACATTGTTTCGTAGTTCCTTGAAACATGTGTTCTAGTATTAAGAATCATTGCATCCAGGCAGTTTCCATTGGATTTATTAATGGAACCGAAAACATTCAACAGTTCTTTATTCAAAAGTGACCTTCTTTAAAAAAGAAGGAGTTCGTTAAGATTGATCTTTAAAATATGTAGGTACATGCATTGGTTTAGAGGATGGGAGGTTAGACTCATCACACTCTTTTGGCGGGATTATTTTCTACTATGGGGCTCTATTTATAAATTTATGATATTTTCATGAATACTTATTAATTCACCGAGTATAACATAAGTTTCCCTTAGAATTTCCAATCACTTATTAACATGTGTAAAATTTTGAATCATTCATATGTATTTGAGGTTCATCACTAATGGAGATATCCTCACATATTCAACTTAGATATTATATTAATCATCATTACGATGTTATTGTCTTTTAAGAAACTTAGTGGGGAACTCTAAAATTTATTGTTATCCAGGGAGATGATGGTTTGTTTTGATATTGGGATCTTACCCATGACATGGTCTACCTATGTATCCTTGTGGAAGGAATCATAACCCTCATAGTTCAGTGCTACATAATGGGACACACCATACCTTTTAAGGTTTTTTGATGAGGACCTAGATGTACAGTTTAATGTCATGTGGTATGGACATATAAGAGAAAGGATCTTAGTCAATGATAGGTGTGGGAATTATGCCAAATTAGCCCAAGGAACATGGGAAGGACATGGGATGCCATGTAATATTGGACCCTTTTGGGAATATGGTCAAAGGAGAACATGTTTCATTTGATGTATTGGGTTTGAACCTCAAGGATGATTCTTATGTATCCCATTTTGATGGGAACCAAAGCCTACGTAGTTCGATAAGTCTCATAGGATAGTATTTTCCTTTGAGAGAAATGAGTTTCTGATTACTTTTTAAAAATGATTCCTTGATGATTTAGGGGTTTAATTTGGTGCTTGTTCTTTAGCAAGATTACTAGAATAAGGAAAGTATGGTTGGATTCATGAAGAGGATATCCAGTGAGATCTAGCCCTAAAAAGGCTTCCTACATGTCCTTGTTTGAACAAGAATCAGAGTAATCATAATTCGTTCCTTGCTAAAATGTTGTGACCACGAGTAATCTCTAAACCCATGTTAGTCATGATCGGTGTGAGAAACTATAGGATGTTAATAATTAAACAATGACACCCAAAATTTTCCCCCTCCGCTGGTGGAAGTGGTCACACCAACGGCAGTGACATAGGATGAGGGAGAGGCAACAAGCCTTCCCTCTATTCAAATTACATTGGTCAAGGGTCTGATGAAAGGAAGATGGGATGAAGTTTAAGGGATTACACCAGGATGGCTGCCCTAAAATTGATCCTCGTAGGGGAGGGAGAATCTTCATACTCTTGAATGGAAAATCAAGCGTGAACCTTACCTTCCCTACAAAATATATGTGGCTCCGTCTCTTTATGAAGGGAGAGGTTATGACCCTAACCATTATTATCAAAACCGAGAACATTCGAGCACTATTTCTGGGAGAATTTTTCATGTGACTGCAGATATACAAACCCATAAAAACTCCATGAATCATAACACCATTGTGAAACAAATTTGGGAAACCTATGACTATAGATTTACAAACCCAAATAGGTGACACATTGATATGAAATTCCATAAGTTTTGATAAGTCAGGAGGTTTTGGTGGAGATCTCAACAGAATGCATTTCAAAAAATGGATCCAATGAAGAAGGATCCTTTCCATGAATTGATTTTAAGATGGCTTGATGTCTTGTATACTAAAGAGATTGTGTTAATCCAAGAGGGGTGCCCATGTAGATAGGGTCGTGAAATTATAGGGGCGCAAATAGGCTTGGGTGACCTAATATTCACATAAAAATGATCATCATGTATGGTAATACTTAGGAATGACCTGGATTAAGCCTTCCGAAGTATTCACAGGTGATCCCAGAAGTGGGACACTCAAGTTCCAATGAATGGAATAGGCAGTGTGCAATTGATTCTGATTTTGAGAAGGCTGGGTGCTTTATGAACGCTAGTGTTATGGACTTAAAACAATAAAAGGACTAATGTCCTATGATCCTCCTTCAATTATTCCACTTTAGGTGTTAAATAACTACATTGAATGTTACGGAGGACTTGGGTGAAGCCCAAGGGTGACCAATGGGGTAATTGGGCTTCATAGAAATTCATCCATACAAATGAAGGCCAAAATGGTCTATTTATAAGAAAAAATTAGACCTTGGGAGAAAGGAGTTTGGTTGTGCAAGTGGGTTTCATACTAACTTGTTGGCGGGAAAGTGGTTGCGCGCTATATGAGTGGCGCCCAAGTTGACTTTTGAACCACTGGTGATTTGGCCAAACTAGGGAACTGCTTTCAGGATATACAAATAAATAATATTATTATTCAGATCCAGCATGGTGGCAGACAGTTATTTACATGCATCTACCTTGGGTGACTCTTTGGAGACATTGCTAAAATGATTTCTCTATACTACATGGCCTAAACCCCCCAACCTTGCTTTTGCTCAGTGTTGGGCTTTGGTCCTGACCCTTTGGGTCAGTGTCTTCACTACCGTCACTGACCCCAATAAAAAGTGTAGAGTCGCACCGTGAACTATTTGAGAATTCTTTTGGTAATTTTGTAGAGAAATTCATGGATCTCATTTCATGGTGTCTACAGAAGCCCCCCTAGAATTTGATTCCTTCAGAACGAAAATAATCTTATTCTAAGGTAAATTCTGGGCTCTTTGATGCATTCCAACATCATTTGCTAAGATTTAGAGCTACATCAATTATGGATGGATGCTCTAATATTTGCCTATTCCATGGGACCTAGCAAGAATAATTTGATTTTTACTAGGGTTATACAGAAAACACCACAAACATTGTATCCTTAAAGTTTTCATTTTTCTATATTACCTAAACCATAAAAGATGTACATTTAGTGATATAGGACTCAAAGTTTGTCGAGAGTGACCTTTGCAGGCTCCCAATCGAGTGAGTACCACTATCTTGTTATAGGTATTTTAGAGTCAATCATGTCAGACTATAAAGGGTTCGTGTTTAAGGATGAACAGATTCGACCATAAATTTTGAAAATAGATCCCAAACAAGACTCAATGGATAACAATTGATTTAATATTCTTTAAATATTTCCAAGGGGAATATTGAGCCATGATTTTGATGGGAACTAAATTTAAAACTTGTATCAATATAAGGGGAGTCTCTTCCAAGAATGAGGCTACCATTATTTGAAAAATATGTTATGGGAATCGTGTTATGAAGGGATAACTATGACATATGAATAATAGTCAAATAGTTTCACATTTCAACTAATAGGCCCATTTTTTATTCCACTTTAATGCAAGGCCACCTATGGAAACGTACTGCATTATCAAGCAAAAGAGAACTTATGAATTTTTCATTTTACTATTGATAGACATGGGAAAATAAGATTTAAGGGACTCTGACCAGAATGAGTGGTTATTCCATGGTATGGAAATTCAACAATAATGAACTATTTCATGCGGACATATTTCATGAATAGGAAAACCATTTCAATACAAATTTGGTGTATGGGGAATGGTTAAAATTTATCAGAAAGGGGAATTTATGATATCATACTGTGCAGTTTTAAATCATGTAGTGAGTACATTGTACTATGCAGTTATAAATCATGGGTTGAGGAAATTGTGTTCTTTAATTTAAGGTCTTTATCTCTGACCAAAGGTATGAAACTCTCCCAATTTCTTGATAATTTGTTTGGAATAATACTACCATATTTTGGTATTTAACAGAAAATTGTAAACTGTGATTTGGGAATTCCTAGAAAGTAGTAATGACATAGGAAAGGGGCTTAAAGCATTAGTGTATGTATCTTCCAAGAGAAAAGTTTTCATTATTTGAAAAAATAATTATGGGTGTTATATTATGCAGGGAAATCTTGGGCATATACTAGATCACTAAATAGTGGAATGTTTTGAATGATAGGCATGTTATGAAGGCATCTTATCCAAGGCCACCAAAGGACATGTACTACATATTTAGGAAAAACGATCTTTCAGAAGTTTAACATTCTATTTCTAAAATCCAATGAATTTTTATAGAGATTCATATTTTCCAAAACACAGAGTTTGGTTTGTGAAGAAAGGTACCTAAATATGGAGAGAATATTTCCAATCATGATTTCCAATGGATTGGAGGAATAATATTTCTATGAAGGTCAAACCCAAACATAGGATGTATGGTGTTCGTAGTTTTATGTCATAAAACTAGGACCAGAAATGGATACAATATATGGTTTGTGGTCAAATGATACAATTTATTTAATATTTTTTTGAACACTTGGATTAGGAAATGTGTAAACCATGGTATTGAAGACTTTCATATTTAGATAAAGGTAATGGGAGAAATATACATGAATGTCTGTTTTAAAATACAGATTCATGTATATTGTCATCAAAGTTTGAAAGGGGTAATGACACAATATCCAATAATGAAATTACCATAATTTGACTAACACGTTATGGGGGATATATTATGTATGGCCAACTAGGTAAAATGCTGCATAGCCAAACATTGGAATCTTTTGACTGATAAGCCCGTTATGTAGGAAACTTATACAGGGCCACCTAAGGGAACATACTACATTGTCAGGAAAAAGAGCTCTTAGATATTAGAAATCATGTCAACAGAAACTATAAGAAATATTTTGAAGATCGGAGAATATTCAAGACTAAGAGTTTGAAATATGTAATGGGTAATGAAAAATTCATATGAGAAATATTTGAATCAATATTGACCTTTAATTTGGAGTCCCATTCATAGATAAAATTTGTTTGTAAAATGGGTTCATTATTGTTTCCATGATAGATTATCTAAGGATAGGACCTAATATAAAATCATTCTCGCATATATTTTTATACTCTATGAAAGAGAGGGAGAAAATATTCCCCATGGTAGGGACTAGGATTTAAAACATAGATATCACTACGTATCTTGATGGAATGGGATACAATCCAGGCATATTTCTTAAATGGACTGTGTATTTTATCATCATACAGTGAGGATGTTTTGTTGTGACTTTTATGGTCTTGCAACTAGGATCATTGATAACCTCAAAATTAATTGTGACACCATATTTATATATGGAATTATATTACCTAATTCTTAAACCCACATGAGATATACTTGGTGTGAGAAACAAGGATCTGTAAAGGTTTCTTCTGTAACAAAAAGATGAAACAAATGAAGAAAAGTGGTATTATATTTCCATGTAGTTTAACATCAACTGTAATGGATAAAGATTAAACGATGTAAAAATAAAGATTTATTATAATTAGACTAAGGGATAAAACCCTAGTGGCACTACGTGTCTTCCGGGGGGCATGAATCATGCCATATGTAGTTATCTAAAAATTCCCTATATAGGTTTTGATTCTTTTATAATGAATAAAAGTGGTTTTTTATCATGGATAAGAACAAGATTGGAGATCGGGGCATCTCTACGTATCTCATATAGATGAGAATCATGTTGTATGTAGTAATTGAAACATTCATTTCCCACACAAATTGAGTTTTATATGTGAGATGGGGGTTTTACACGTTCTGAAAGGACGGTTAAACTTAAGAAACGAAATGGTATAAAGATAAGAACATGTATCTTAAGGGAATACACTGTATAAATGTGATTCATATATAGGAGGAGAAAATAAAATAAAAATTTTGTGGTTGGGGGTGGGCCCAATATTGGAGATCCAGACATATCTACATATCACCAATAGATGAGAATCAAGTGATACGTAGTTATTGAAATGAGTTCCCTATATAGATCTAATTCAGACATAGGGAAGAGAAGGACTCATGTTCCATTATGGAGTAACAGTGATATAAATGATGCTTTCATACTGAATCTCCTAACATAAATTAAAGAAGAAGTTAACTGTGCATTTTAATGTATTATAAGGAGGACAAATGGTGTCATTTAGTTTATTGTCATGTGGCTAGGACAAAGATGCTATGCATTTTAATGTCATGAAGAATGGAAGGTTATGGTTGCTATGAAATTTAATGTCTAACAACTAGGACTTTATACTGTGTAGTATTAAGTCTTGCAGTGAAGACATGAGAGTTGTGTAGTTTTTAGTTTTCCAGTAAGGACGATGTGTGCAGTTACACAAATTATTTCTTCTAGAATGTCACATTGGGTAGAGTGGTAATAATATTTCTATCCATTGAGATTAATGAATAAGATCCATTTGAGTAGAACTTATGTATGTAATAAGGTCCTTCCCACATTGGATCAAGCTTTTGAGGTTTCTTTCCTGGTATCATTGGAGTCCTGAGGACCAATGAAAATTCTCCTTGAGGAAATGAATAGAGAATAACATTCTTGTTAAAGGCTTGTTCTATTCTATTTTGATAGACTTATAAATGATACAAAGTATGCAATCATTTTTCATCTAATCGTTCTAGCTCATCAAAACATTTCTAAGACCTCTTATCTGTAGACAACTAATCAGAGATTACAACTCTGAGTGATGGAAATTGAATTTCAATTGAAAAATTTTCTTCTTTTCCATAAACCAAGGAATATGGTCTTTCCTGGGTGGCATTATGGGTAGTTGTCCGGTAATCCTAGAAATCATGAAAAAGTTTATAAGACCTTGATTTTTTATCTTTATCCATCATCATCTGGATTATACTTGATAGGGTCTTATTTAAGGCCCTTATATGTTCGTTGGCCGCCACATGATAGCGAGATGAATGGTTGGATTTGATATTGTTATCTTGATATAACATATTTTCTTCAACAAAATATACATTAGTTCTATTTTCTATCAATATAGTATGTGGAACACCAAATATAGTGATGATGTTAGTTTTAACGAAAATAACAATGCTATTTTTCTCCCATTTCTTTGAGATGTATTTCCTCATCCCATTTGAAGAAGAAGTCAGTAACAATAAGAATATACTTGAACTTCTTGGTCATAGCTGGAGGATAAGGCCCTAATACATCCATTCCCCATGTGGAAAATGACTAGGAGTAGTTAGCTTTATATATAAACTCTGGGTGTTGATGAATAAATATAGAATTCAAATGGCAGAGATGACATTTCTTAGAAAAATCTATGCAATATTACATCATTGAAGGCCAAAAGTTTCTAAACCTTCATATTTGATTAGATAGCCTATGCCCTGACTGGTGAGCACAACATGCTCCTAAATGTACTTATTTCATGAAAGATGTGGTTTCTTCTCCATCAATACACCTGAATAAGTTTCCATTAAAACCTCATTTTTAGAAGACCTTCTCGTGATCTGGGGTATCATAAATAGTAAAATTGGCTACACATCATCAGATCAATTCCTTTTCTTCTCTATCTGGTGGATGTACTCCATTTTGAAGGTATTATATGATGGGTGTTCTCCATCCTTTGGTATAACCATATGCCTTAGAAATAGGGATAATTTCATTAATTTCCTCCATTATTGGTTGAACGAAAGGTGATACCACACAAGGATGGGTTATACTGATGACTATCTTATCCTGGTTTAGATCTTCCAAGGCTATATATGCATTAGGCATTGCATCATATATGGCATTTTTTGATCATGGTACATAATAAAATTTTTGATCGAAGGTAAATTCATCCATTAACCCTCTGACGTAATCACACAAAGGGATTAACATTTCTTTTCTAATATATTGTTCCCCAGTGATTTGTTTGATTACCAATACTAAATCACCCTTCACTTTCATATTATTCACTTGCACCAAAAATTCCAATTCTGATCCTGTGATGAGGGCTTGATATTCTGCATTGTTATTGGTATGACCTTCTGACAATAAAAAGTAATAAGGAAACACTTTTTCTTCTGGGGAGATAAGTACAATTCCAAACCCAACTTTGTTGAGTTTAGGGATTTCCATTCTCTTCCCTGTTGCACTTTTAGAAAACAATAGAACTACATTTCCCATGTTTGGAAATTATCTTCAATAGAGAAGACCTCTTCATTTGGAAGTTCTATATTCAAGTATGTATCTTCTATAGATGGATGTTCCGCAAGGATGTCATCCAGATCATGGCATTTTATTTCCTTCTAAGGCAAAAAATGGATATCAAATTGTTGCAAAATAACTGCCCACGGTGCAAGAAGCCCCGTAAGTATTGGACGAATGAGGATAAATTTGAGAGGGATATTGTGAGACACCAATTGGACCTCATGATATTGTAGGTATTGCATTCATTTTTGAACTGCAATGTTTAATGTCAGGCAACACGTTTCAATACATTAATAAAGAGTTGCTACATCAAGCATAGATCCACTGAGATAGTGAAGGCTATTTTCATTCCTAGCATCATTATTTTGGGAAAGGAAGGAAACTAGTGATCTCTCTAAGTCATTGACATAAAAATAAGTGGTCTTCATTAAAATGGTGGCATTAATACCAGTGAAATAAAGAGATATTTCTTGAAGGTATAAAATGCATCTTGGAAGTATTTAGTACATTAATAAGTGACTCCCTTTTTCATTAATCAGGTGAAAGGAAAAGACAATTAGACAAAATTGAAAATAATGCACTGAATATAGGACAAGTTTCCATGGTGTCCTCTTAATTCATTAAAATTTATAAGAGGTGACATGCCAAGGATTTTTTTTTCTCAGGATCAACATTGATACCACGATGGTGTACAACGAAGCTGAGAAACACACTTGAGGTTACCCTGAAATTTCATTTCAAGGGGTTCATCTTCAGATTGTGTTTCCAATGTTAATTGAATATGGTCTTTAGATCAACCATGTGATGGGAACGTTTTCTGGTTTTAAATTCCAAATCATCCACATAACATTCTATAAATTTACCTAAGAAGGGTTTGAAGATATGGTTCATGGAATGTAGACATGTTTCACCTAAATTATTTAAACGCAAGGGCATTACATGATATCAAAACACACTTTTTGGGCCTCTAGAGGCTGTAGATTCTTCATTCTCTGGATAAATGTGGATTTTATTATACCCAGAGTATCCATCCATGAAGGAAAGGGCTTCATAACCAGATGTTACATCTATTAAAAGCTCTGTGATCAGAACTAGAAAGTCATCTTAAGAAAAATTCCAATTAATATCTCTGAAATCAATGCAAACTATGATTTTCCCATTATTCATCTTCTCATGTACAATGTTTTCCAGTCATTAGGGATATCTAACCTCCCAAGAAAATTTTCCATTATAATCTTATTAACTTTAGAATCAATTTTAGAAGCATTAGTTGGGTTTGTTATTCTTGCTGCCATCTTAAAACATCGATGTTCTTCTAGAAAACCCAAATGATGAGTTGCTACATTGTTATTAAGTCTTATAATTTCAATAGAATTAAAAAAAATATCTATATATTTCTTTATAAATGTAGTATATGTATCTTACTTTTCATAATTCATTGCCGTAGTAAATAGAGTTGGGCATGGATCTGCTTCTCTAGCCAGATTTTTTTCTCTATGCTCATCCACAGTGTTAGAGACACCTTCCATAAATGTTGTAGTAGCGTCCCTGAGATATTCCTCTTTCTCTTCCTATTCTATACGAACAACTTCTAATGTATCAACTTGTATAGTAATTTATGATGCAAAACATTAAGATATGGGAGAGGAGTTAGTATTTGATCATCCTGAAGAAGAGGCCACTATTTCCAACTCTATTGATGATGAGGGGTCAAACAAGGTTATTAAGGATAAGATGATTGATTGGAAATCAAATCCTTGTATTCCTCTAGAAGTGTTCCAAATTCTTCTATTATTATTGATGAAGTAGACACTTGATAAAGTTCAGTGGAGGAAATGAAGACATCTCAATTTCAGCTTTCACCACTACTTATTGAATCAGCAATTTCTCCCAAGTCATTAGGCTCGATTGATGCAATTGACATTATAAAAGTTACATGATGAGTGATTAGATTCGGGTTTACACATTAAATTTTATTGATAGGTAACACATATGTATGAATGGGTTTGATGGGATCTTTTCCATGCCATTAGGAGAATTGATTCTAGTTACCTAATTTGTCATGGACTTTGTTCCCTTCGAGTGATAAAATTCATCCTCAATGTATTGATATTCACAACTTTTGAACGGTGCCCTACCCCCATAAAATATCTTGATTTGAACATTGAAAAAATATTTGAGACACTGGTGGTATGATGAAGGTATGCTCGCATGTTGATCTAGCCATGGCCTACCAAGCATAATGATGAATGTTGTGTCCTGAGGAACAACCATTAAATCTGAGTTAGGCACAATGTCTCCTAACTGATTTATGAGTTTAATCTTTCCTAGAGGTTCATGATCATTCTTTTCCTAACCTTGAAACATTAACATTGATGGATATAAGTCAGATTCATTGAGGCCCAATCAACGAAGTGTACAAATAAGAATGAGGTTGACCCCTAATCCATTAATAATGAATGCTCGTCGGATGTCTATGTCATTGACCCTACTAGATAGATTCAAGTTCATGATATGTCCATGTACAACATCATATTCATCTTCATCTATAAAGGATATAACTAAATGACACTCTATGAGATCATTCTCTATGCGGTAAACCTCGTCAGCATCAACTTCGGTTTCAAACTCTTGAGGACTTGAAAAATCCGCAATAAGTGCATCTCAGTGATCTTTTGACAGACTTAAGGCATCCAAAAGTGAAAAATTCACTAGTACATGAGTGATCTATTTAATAAAAATAAATATTTTCATTCAGAGGTCTGTGTTTCCCTGAATGAAGATTCGGTTTTGATGGTACGTTTGAATTTGACACTCCTGATGTAGATTCTCCTTGTGTCGGAGCAAAAAATAGAAATACTCCTAGTATTCGAAGATTAGAATGACTAGGTCAATCTACATGATGAGTGGAATATGGTTGACCTCTAATTATTCCTTCAAAATAATCATGTCAGGATCAAACCTTTCAGGAAAGGAAGAATCACTTTGTCCTTGTGGAGCTTGTTTAAGGGCTCTTCTATGAGTTTTCACTGCATATACGGTAATAGCAGGGGTAGAGTTAAAATAGTGGCTTCTTGAATTCTCATGTCTTCCACTGTATTGTCAACTGGGAATCTTCCTCTGGTTCACTAGTTAGATATAAGTAAATCCATCTCATTATAATTAGAGTCACCATTTTAATAAGTATCTGAGAAGTTGATAATATTGACAGAACCAAATATCAGTTTTTCATCTGATGAATATCCTACATGATAGGTTAGTTCTGGTTGTGGCATTCAGTGGGGCGGTACATGGGATTTTGAAGCAGATGGCGTAAAATTATCCAGATTCAATGATAACATTGTCCTTTCCACGAGATCGTCTTCTTCGAATGGGTCTTTGTCTATCTGATCACATCACTTTATTGAGGATTGACCTTTGGAGGATTGAACTTTTGATGAAGATGATTTTACTGTGGTGGAAGTAGCAGGAGAAACAATAAGATGTTTAATCTACGTTCATATAATGGAATGAGTTCATTTTATCATTTTCTTTATCATCCCATCATCATATTTCTACGCACTTTTACTTTGGACTTCTTTCCATTCACCTTCTTCCTTTGGATTTGTAGGAGTAACACATTATACATGGGAAAAAGAACATGTCATTTTAACTTGTCCAGAGTCTACCATTTTTTGGAGAAGGTCCATTAAAAAAACACTCCTGAATGGAATACCCCAACATCTAGTTAAAGGGGATGTAATTCAGAATATCTTCATCTCTTTCTTTGTTAGGTTTCTTCGGCAATGTCAATTGAACCAACTTATTTTCCAAAGATGAGATGATATAACCATGAACCTATTCATTAAAAAACAGTGTTCTTAAAATCCTAAAACTATTTCAACCATTGATCTCTTTGACCATCTTGACGAGGTGGTCATTTCTGCTGATGCTCAAGAGGTAGAGCCCTTCGATATGGTAATGGTTTTGAAGTGGATGTAGGTACATGTTCTTGCTAAAGTGTAACTATATCATCCTTTGGATTCCCTGTTCTCCTTCATAGATAAGATGGAATTACATTAGTTTTATAATTATTATCCTTAATAGAATCTTAAATCTATTGAGCAATTGAATAAAGGCCTCAAAACCATCTTGTGTATTTCACAGGGATTAGTGGTGTGCATAACTAATCACTCGAAATTTCCACACAAATTTATAGCAACTCTTCTTGAGGGAGTTCTATATTTGATGAATATTTTATCCCATTATATCGAGTAATGAAATCTAAAACTCTTTCATTTTACTATTTGTTTCAATTTTTATGATCAAAACTATTTTCTTTGGTTGCATTGAGCTGAATTGAAGAAGAAATTTTTGACTGAGATCATCCCATATAATAATTGATCGATATTGTTAACATGTGTACCATACAAAATATTTTCCTTAAAATTACTCCACAAATCATCTATGCTTTACTGCTGCTTGTTTTTAATGATTTCTCATCATGGGATCAAAATGAGAAATGAAATTTGTTATGTGTTGTCCTGAATCTCCTGAATCAATAAATACTGGGAATGTAGTATTTATAATATTTGGTTGGGGAGGAATTAGATGCACCAATTTGGGTATGATTTTTTTTACTACACTAGCGCACACTATTCTTCTATAGCTTCCAATCTAGTTTTCAATTCCTAAAATGTGTCCATAAGCACTTGGAAAATATTTGTATGAGCTGGGACCTATACATGCACAACAGTTTGAGCTTGAATTTTTGCATAAATCAAAAAAAAACACTAGTGGTGGTGCTAGTATTTTCCTGGGATAACCCATGAGAATAGGCATATAAGGATGTGTTTGATTATACCATGGATATTCACCCAATAGAGGGGATTCATTATCCATATCTATAGTTACCAAAAATCATCTTTGCTGAGGAGCTCCTACAGGATGTGTAAGTTGAGGATCTTCCTACGAAGAATTTCTAGTAGAAATGCTACTTCGAAGTAACTATGTATTGAGTATTACCAACAATTTCATGCCCTATTCTTACATTGAAAATATATCTTCATGTGAAAGAGATTGACCTTCTCTAGTGGAAAAGTGAGATACAATCTAACTTTTAACTTTTCCCTTGTAAGATGCCTTTCGGAGGGGTGGTAGATGTTTATTTTAAGGCATGCCAAGATTCTGGGTAAGCCTCTAATTTTGGGTATGTACACCACCTTCATTTTATTCATTGTGTACCATATTATGAATAAGAACTTCATCTTCTAATTCCCTTAAACTAGACTCATTTTTTAGAGGATCTTCTACAGTGGTGTTAATTACATTTACTAATGTATAATGAATTGATGGAATTTTGTTTGTATCATTGTAAACTTTTCTCCCTATGTATCATTCAAGATACTATGTTTTTCTAAATGCTGATATCTTGGGAATTGTTTGGTATACATTTACTCAAATGTAATCCTTGGATAGCTCAGTCATACACTCTCCTTGCGGATTCTTCTCTAATCATGAGAAAACTGACTTCCATTGAGGAAGGGATTTTAAATGTGAAAAGTCCCCATCCCTAAAGGCTAGGGTCGTTCATGTTCTTCTTTTTCTTCAAACCAGTGAACTTTATTTAATGAATTTTAAGGATGAATTAAATAAAACCCAAGCCCTACAAGTGGGGGTGTCTCTTGAACATCTATAGATGAGATTCCCACAGCTGCTCTTTTATTTTTACAAATTTTGGTTCGGACATTAGTTGGGTGCATTATCTGGAAACCACTCAAATCACATACATCAGAAGATCGCTGTTCTATTTCATATATTTGTCTTATCTGATAGTTTTCATCCTCCAAGTAGGAGGCATACTCAATATTCTCATATTCTTGTTGAAAAAGTAACCCAACAACTTGTTTTCTTTGGGCCTAACTCTAATGATACCTAGTTGAGGCCCATTCTTGAGCGTACATTTTATTACATAAAAATACTATTGATTGTAGCTGTTCGTGGGAAATAACATTTCATGAGACCAAATTTGTCGATCATTTCTAATTCTGGAGTGAATTGAAATTAAATACTCTATGTGCACCCCATCCTCTAAAACGAACACAAGATGGGGCGTCAGAAACTAACTGGTGTAGCCTATTTAAAGCATAGATGCATGTACACTAAAAGGTTATCTACTTCTTTTCAACATTTGGATGTTGGGAAACCGAGAGAGTTTCCATGTCAATTTGGCTTTAAAACCCATATATTATCTTTATATGGTTTTTATATTCATCATACGGTAATAATTTGGTGTTCAAATGATAAAGATTATTCCATAAGTTGAGGCGAACATCACTAATGAAATTTTCTGCCATCAATTATGGAATGTTATATTGATAATTTCTCTAAGTACATAACATTACTAGTATTTTTCATTTATCCAATTATTTTCTCAAGTTTAACATATCTTCATCATCTTTTACTAGAGGCTTCTCCACTTGGTATGACCAAATTGGATGCTCTATATTAGAAGAAAAATGTCCCAATGGAGGTTTGGAGAATGATCTTTCCCTTAAGATATCTCCTAGTTGAGAAAATATTTCACCTTTTAATGAAAAGTCATCACACATGACTGGCCTTGTATTGGAATGTGCCTCAAGGTAAGAGGTCTCTCTCATTACTACATTTTCAATTATATAATTATTTTGACAATACGAAAAACTACTGTAGAGAAAAATTTCACAGTGAATGCCATCATGGGGAGGACCACCATGGTGGATTATAGGATGGGATAAATCCTCTAGCTCCATGATCTTCTGGCCAAATTGAGGTTTTCCGTGACTCTCATTTGGAGATAGGATCTCTAGATTGACCAAATTTTCATGAAGAAAGACTTCATGATAAAGTTTTTAATAGAGTACATCAAGATTACCTCTACTACTCCCATAATATGGTAATGAGAGGGTATGATCATGAGCTACAACAAATAAATTTTTTCAGGATTCAAGAGCTCCTACATTAAGAGGAGGGAGATTGCAGCTTGACTCTTGATTTTCCTACCATTTTTGGCAAGACTTCTTCTTGTATGTTCTCTTACACATAGATGGAGAAAATAGCTGGGAGAAGTGGTTATCAAGGGATGGTGTATGTTCCTCACTTTGAGTGGTCACCAGAATGGGCCGATTACCTCAAATTGGAAAGGGTGTATGTTCTCGACCCTGATCTCCTTTTGATATGGGGGAGTATGCCCCATGGACCTCCTAGAATGGAACATAGGTGTGTATCTTATTTGGCATGTCATATCGATTTGTTATACTAGGTGTATGGATAGATTTATGTGTATATTCCCTTGGTACCATTGAAGTAATTGTTATAACATTCTGGCATTCTTGCAGAATATGGGTAGGGATTTGTGTCTGCCCATTCCCCATATATAAGATATGTTTAGTGAATTCAACAGCCAGAATGGGAATATACATCCATTCTATATTGGGAGTAGTTTTATGTGCCTTCTATTATCCTCCTCTTCTTGTTAATGGGTATTAGAAATACTCATGTATGGGGTCAGAGAGTTGGTTCTTCCCCAGATTTGTCGTTGTAAATTTTAGTCTGACATCTCTGGGTGCTACAAAATGAGAGTATTGGCGGGCTTGATAAATTCTGGTATGTGTATATTACTTCTAGTTTTTTTCTATCATGAAAGTTTGATGAATTTCATTCAATACGTAAAGACAAAACTTCTGGAAGAATTGTTTATTGTAATCATGTGTAGGTTCTTGTCTACTGGTTTCCACCATGTTTGATTAGAGGGATTCTTTAAATTCAGTCAAATGAGCCAACTGACTGGATGATAATTTGTAAACAGGTTTATCTACCTATTCACAGTACTCCACCTATTTGCCTAGTGGGATTGGGGGGTTTCTCCCAAACGAGTCTGATGGGTAGCCAAATTAGGATGGACGGGTGTATGTGCTCACCCGTTTTTCACCATCATGTTATGTTGATGGACCTCTAGAGAGGGGTTAGAGGTAAGAACCTACTCCCTGATGACCGTACATTTTCCCTGGTGGTTGTTCATTCATTGTCAGCTCATATGTACATAGGCCAAACATCCAGAGGCAACACCCCCATCATGTTGGGGGTTTAGTGTGTCATGCGATTCTGCTGGTTGAAATTGGTTGTGGGAGTCCTCAGGAAGGACCCATGCATCCTTGAATTAAGGCCCTGAGTAACCTCTTGATCCACTTACCTTCACTACTGAAGGGGCTGGTTCTTGATTTCTTAGGATAAGGACCTGAAATAATTGAAAATGGTGGATGTAACTATCTTCTTCTTGATCATCGGTCATTGTTGGTAGGACGATTGAAGATTAATATTGACCATAAGAGCCTATTGGGAAGACTCCATGTTTGGGATTGTAACATGATGATGGTACTCATTTACGATCACTTTGGAGACCTAGTGGTGAAGATTTTCAGTGGGTGATAATGTTCTTCTTGTGGATGAGGATCTATCCTGAGCAGCGGCTGAGAAGTTCACTGATATCGTCTTAAAGAAAGTCATTTTGGGTTGAAGGGAGTTCTGAGAAAAAAACGTATAACAACAATAAACTTCATTAAATAAACATATATTAGATGGATATATACAAGATTGATTCTTTCATCCTGACTTCCTTTATAAATTGATAGGGCCCTGATAGGTGGGTAACATTATTAACATGGTTAAGGATTCATGTCGGGCTCACCATTTTTGTTTCATAGTTTCTTGAAATGTATGTTCTAGTTTTAAGAATCACTACTTCCAGGTTGTTTCAATTGGATTTATTCATGGAACCAAAAACATCCAATAGTTTTTTATCCAAAAGGGACCTACTTTCCAAAGGTAGGCGTTCGTTATGCTTAATCGTTACGATATATAAGAATGTGCATTGGTTGAGATGTTCAGAGGTCAGACTCATCACACCCTTTTGGAAATAATTATTGTCTACTCTGGGACTCTATTTCTAAAATTAAGATATTTTCTTGAATCCTTATTTATTCACCATGTATAACATAAATTTCCATTAGAATTTTTAATCACATATTAGCATAATTAAAATTTAGAACCATTCGTATGTATTAGAGGTTATTCACTAACAGAGATATCCTCTCGTATACTAATTAGATATTATTTTAATCATCATTATGATGATACTGGTTTTTATGACACTCGATGGGGAACATTGAAATTTATTATCATACAGGGAGACAAAGAATTTTTTTTTATATTGGGATAGTACCCATGACATGGGATACCTACACATCCTTGTTAAAGGAATCAGAACCATCATAGTTTGGTGCCACATAATGGGAAACATCATTATTTTTATGTTCATGTGATAAGGACCTATCCATACAATTTAATTTCATGTGTTACAGACATCTATGTGAAAGGTGATTAGTAAAAGATTCGTGTGGGACTTATGCTGATGCAGCCCAAGGAACATATAAAGGATATGGGTTTCCAAGTTATATTATACCCTTTTTGGAATATTGTCCAAGGAGAACATGGTAGATTTGAATTATTGTGTTTGAACCACAAGGAGGTTTCCTACGTGTCCCATTTGGATGGGAATCAAAGACCACATAGTTTCATAACTCTCACAAGAGAGTATAGTCCTTTGAGATAAATGAGTTTGGGCTTACCTCCGGAAAAGGATGCCTTAATGATTTAGGGGTTTAATTTGGGGCTTATTACTAAAAAGGATGCCTAGATTAAGGGAATTAGGTTTGGATTATTGAAAAGGATATTCAATGAGCTCTAGCCCTGGGAATGATTCCTATATATCCTACTTTTAATAGGAATCAATGTTCTCAAAGTTTATTCCATGAGAAAATGGTGTTACCATGACAAATATCTAAGACCACATGAGTCATGATCGGTGTGAGAAAAAAACGGATATACAAGATTCAACAAAGGCACCCACACTTTTCCTCCTCCACTGGTGGAAGAGGGCGTGCTTATGGTGGCGATAGTGGACGATGGTGAGGTAACAAGCCTTTCCTCTATTCAGTTTACATTAGACAGTGGTCCAATCAATGGAAGAAGGGATGAAGTTTAGGGGCTTACACCAGGATGACTGCCCTAAAATTGATCCTGGTAGAGGTTGGATGCTTTTCATTCACTTGAATGGAAACGAAAGCATGAACCATACCTTCCCTTCCCTAGATATGAGGTTCCGACTCTTTGAAAAGGGGGAGGTCAGGATCCAAACCATTATTCTCAAAACTGGGAACTTCACAGCATTTTTCTTAGGAGAAAGGTCCATGTGACTGTAGATATGAAAACCCACAGACACTCTATGAATCCTAACCCCATTGTGAAAAATGTGGGAATCCTTTAACTGTAGATATACAAACCCAAATAGGAGACACACTAATGTGCCTTTCCCAAAGGATTGATAAGTAAGGAGTTTTTGTAGGAGTTCTCAAAATAATCCCATTTAAAAAAGGGATCCAATGAGGAATAAGCCTTTCCATGAATGTCTTTGAAGAGGGCTTGATAGATTGTAGGCTGAAGAGAGTTAGTTAATCAAAGAGGGGCTCCCAAGTAAACAGCGTCATGCAAGTAAGGGTGCGCAAGTAGGCTTGGGAAACTTGATATTCACATAAGAAATCAAAAACCAATATGGTAATACTTGGTTGAGACCTTGCTCAATCATTCTGGAGTATTAACCTGTGATCCCAGAAGAAGGGAGCTCAAGTTCCTATGAAAGGAATAGGTTGTGAACAAGTGTTTCTAATTTTAGGGATGTCGGGTTCTTTAAGCATGCAATTGTAATGGATTTCAAAAACTAAAAGGACTTAAGTCTGATTATCCTCCTTAAATTCCTCCTCTTTAGGTGTTCAAAAAATACGTTGAATGTTTCGAATGAATTTGGCGAATCACTAGGGCGTTCAAGGTAGCAAATTGGGATTCAAGGAAATTATTTTTTTACAAATGATGGCCCCAAGATGCTATTTATTGCAATATATATGACCTTGGGTGAAAATAGTTTGGTCACACAAGTGGATTCCATGCCAAATTTGTGGCACACAAGTAGATGAACTTCATATTGGTGGTTCCCAAGTTGACTTGAACGCCGCTGGTGATTTGGCCTTACGAGGGAAATTCTTTGAGAACTTAAAAAATCATTATTCAGCTCCAGCATGGTGGTGTTCATGTATTTACATGCATCTACCTTGGGATCCTCTTTGGGGACATAGCCAAAATAATTGCTCAATACCATTGGGTTTTCCCCTCTGCACCCCTTCTTGGGATTAATGTCGGGCTTTGGGTCGTTGCCTTTGCTACTGCCACTAGCCCTCATGAAAATTACAGAGATTCCCTGTGAGCTTTTTGAGCCTGCTTTAGGTCATTTTGAAGAGAAGTGCATGGAACCCATTTCAGGGTGTCTATAGAGAGTGAACTCTCTTATTTCCTTCACCAACTAGATCAATTTTATTCTATGTGGCAGCAGGGTGAGACCAAATGTTATCCTCCTCCATTGATTCCCTTCCCAGTTTGTCCCTGACAGTTTCAACTTGTATGGGGAAATTCTGGAAGCTGGGGTATACACCTCATGGGGATATCAGGTGAACCTAGAGGTTTCATCAAACAATATATTGGCTGGTTTACTTGTTATGTTTCTAAATGGGGGTCTCTTCCTGGTTGGGGATACACACTCAAAAATTCATGTTATCACATTGGTAATGGTGTCATGTCTTGAAAAAGGGTGGTTCCTTAACCTAGCGGTACCAATTCTGGAATTCCTCTACTAGATGTTGGGTCATATCTAATAAAAAACACTCCCTACATGATTGGTGGTCCTCTTTAGTTCCTATTCTGCTGGATAGGGGAGTAATTCTATCATTATGAGTACTACAATATCTATAGGATACTAGACCCTATATGCATCCCTAGAATTTTAAATATCTCATGGGTTGGACCTATGTCTCTATCCCTTATAGAAGTCAATGGTGAACTATGTTGATATGACATATTCAAATTTTCTACCCTCAGGGCACTGGGAAGTCTGATTATTGATGTCAGTAGTGACTATCATTATGAGACGTCTCATATGATCTCTCTTCATGATGGTATTATTGAATTCAGGGTGGAATAAATGACTATTGTGGGTTGTATAAACTGTACTGATTTTCTCTATAGTTTGGCTATGTTTAGGGAGTTTTCCCATGTCATTTGGCTAGCATCTAAGGTGATCGACATCCTTGCATCATTTTACAATTTTTGAAGATATTGTCCAATGAAGATACCAGAGTTGTGATAATATTTCCTACTACTAATGCTCATTATTTCTTCATCCAAGATTATGACCAAGATTGGGCAATGAGTTATCCCAATGGGGTTCTAGGCCAACTGGTCCACCATGTGGATATTCCCCTTGCATCACCAATGCCCCAATCTGTGGCACTAATGGAATTGATTGAGGAATTTAGTGAGGTATTTAGGAAGATACTTTCCATTAATCATGGTTATTTGGAAGGTATTTTAGGTACTGTTGTGGATACCATTCCCTCCGGTGTTGGTTGTAGATGATGCACATGTTGGGAGAGAGGAGGATTGGGCTTCTTCTTCGATTTAGAAATTGAGTCAGCTAGATGGACATCCTTCTACTGAAACCTCATAATCGGTTACCAATGATCAATCACAGAGTAAGCTAATATTGGAGTGTATCATTGTTCAGATTACTAATACCACTCTTTAGAAATTCATCCACCAAGGGGAGTGGCTTCACCAGTTATTTTATGATCTAGGGGTGGATGGTTTCGATCGGTAGCGTCTGTAAAAAATTATATAGTGGGCCATTCTAACCTAAAGTGACTAGGATGTGTGGAATGGGGCTTTCATGAACTTCTGGATGATTTCTCCCTTACCAAACAAATGTGGGATGCAGTAGAACCACTAGAGTAGGGTCTTCGATTTTTTTCATAATTTAATGCTCATACGGATGCTTCGAGGACATAGATTTGGAGGCATGAAAATATGATTTCTGATCTGGAGTACAATATCATCGACCTCAATGGCCACATCTCAGAGGATGGTTAAATAATTTTCTAATATGTTCAATGTTCTTAACCTTGAGGTAGTGGCAGAAGAGGCAGGGAAGGTGATAGTTTGATGCTCAATTGGAGCCTCCCACCATACTCTTTCGGACCTGGATAGCGATACCGACCATCTTTCTTTTGTGACCCAATTTTTTGTATTACATCAAATACTTTTTCACTACACTCTATTTTTTTTATTATGTTTTCGAGAGACTCAAAGATTTAATGATTCATACATCTTTTTCATATATTTAATGGATTAATTCTTTCTGAGATTACTATCCAATTTTCTTCTTTGTATGATATCTCGATATTCATTCACTTTTAATTTAATTACAATACCTTTCAATCCATTGCATGATCAAGAAATATAGATCTTCAAGGGGATTGGTTGGGAAATATGTGTTTACTATAAAATGAGTCCTATTCAGATCCGTGGAAAGCATCTTGACCATAATATGTCCATGTAGTAATACTCACAATAATTTCTATGTACATTAGTTTAATGTCTTTTAGCTCAGTTCATATATTTCTTTATTTTAAGGTATTTTATCATTGACCATCTATTACATTAGTTTATGGGCTTTTAGCATAGAATATATGTATCTTTATTTTATGGTCCTTCAACTCAAACAATCTATTTCATTAGATTATGGTCTTTTGTCATGGACCATCTATTTCTTTAGTTTAAGGTCTTTTTTCTCGACCCATATATTGCATTATTCTAAGGCCTTTTAGATCAAAACATCTATTTCATTATTTTATGGTCTTTTAGCTCAGATCATCTATTTATTTAGCTTAAGGTATTTTAGCTGAGACAATTTATTGATTTAGTTTATGGTATTTTATCTCTAACAATATTTGTATTTAGTATAAGGCCTTTTAAGTAAGAAAATATTTTACTTTAGTTTATAGTCTTTTAGCTCATACTATCTATTGCATTAGTTTAAGGTCTTTTAGCTTGAACCATATGTTTGAGCATGGGATATGGTGATGATATGCTTAGACTGACCTAAATCCCTTTGAGGTGACAAAACATACCCTAGTGTTGTTGGGGCTCATGAGGATCAGAATAAACTTTTTGAATATTGACATGATTGTTTGACAGTCATAGGTTCATATACAGGAGCGATGGACATTTATGAATAGTCATGCTAAGGGGTCCCTTGAATCCAGGTATCTTTTCTAACAGCTTTAAAAGATATATAAAATTAATATTAATGTGTTTGTAATAATAGGGATAAAAACCCATCCAGGTTTTTTGGGGTATTGATTACGTAAATAATAACTTATGATTTTGAGTCCATAAATATGAGATTTTGTAGATATTCCAGGTATGGCCCTTGACATTCTTAAATTCCTGGTTCTGTTGAAGTCTTAAAAAGGCTCATAGGGATTGAAAAACCTTTCTAGTAAAGAGAAGATGCATTTAGATGGTGTGTCAAGGACCTTATGCATCAGTATAATTCAAAAAGAAGGATATTCTCAACTTATATCCAAGGGATAAGGAAAATTTTATAAGACTCAAACATCTAGATGATAATGTTTTATATGGGATGAAAACTGTCCAGGAAGGGTTATAGCACCCTAGGGATGTTATCTCATAATATGAATCCCATTCTCTACACCATTTGTTTTATAATTATATGATGAGGGACATCAAAGTATAGGAATGGAAGTCTCATAGTCCATCCTTGAGGATTGGTACAGAACATGGTGACCTAAGCTCAAGGATATTGAATCTTATTTTATAGTTTGGATTTGGGATTGTATATCATGACCTCGAGCACTCGAATTTGGGGAATGTAATGTGAATGTCATACAAGGATCAACAAAAACATACTAGGGTGTTTAGTGATGTCTTAATTATTTCAGGGCTCACAAGAATTATAATTTCCTTTTCCAGAGTGACACATTTGGTTGACATCCATAGGAACATATGAAGGTGCCATGGGAATTCATGTATATTAAAACAAAGGGTCCATGAATCCTTATATCATTTCTATGGAACATTGATGGTTATGATTATTTGAGTAATTCCAAATCATGATGTGTACTTTGTGGAAGAGATAAAATCCAAATTGGGTTTGAATTCCCTAAAGGTTATTTCACCGCCTAGTGAATATATTCTCATGGATAGTGGGTGTGAAAAATATTGGCCTAACGTTTTCATAGACCAGTGGGTCCATCAATAATTTCTTGAATTTTACTTGATTTTTCGACCCAATGATATTTTCACCTTTTATGTGTGACCTAATTTTTTCTTAAGCACTACATATAAAGTGTTTTGAGAGAAAAGACATGAACTTTTTTGGCTTCCCTTTCTGGGTTTTTGGCCTAAAAAGTTTTTTTTTCTATTTTGCTATAAGTTTATGGACTTTCAATTTAGACCACAATGGGCTTGATTTTAAGGCTGTATAGCTTGACCAAAGCAATAAGAGTTTTGGGTGATAATTTGCATGGACCTGGCATAGTGTATTTGATACAAGAGGATAATTATGATACCTAGTTTTAAGAGTGCCCCAAACGCTTCTTAGGAATGAAATGGAAAGGACATAAATCATGGCACGAGATTCCCAGGTAATGACTAATGATGTGGGACAGCCATGCAAGGAGAGGTTCAGCAACACTTGGTGTTAAATTCTGCTATGATGATGTCTTGTATAATGAAAATTGGATTTTACTTCTTTAGAGAAACACATTTAGTTGACGACCACATTACCAAATACAAGAGCCATGGGTGTGCATGCATAGGCAAGAAAAGGGTCCTCGAAGCTGGGTATCCTTTCCAAGGTTCATGGAAGGTTGACAATGGTCTGAGACACTCAAGACATGATGTGTCGTATATGTATTTGAGGTTCTCTTAAAATATGTTGGAATCATCCTGTACTCTAGTTGAAAAAGGTGACTATCCTATAGTCCTTTCTTGAGGAGTGAAAAATAGAAGATGGACTACAAAGTTTATTTTCATGTAGTGGGGACACGTTTTTGTGCAAACAGCTTAAGGTAATGCGGTAAGGACATGAATTTATTTAATTAAATATCATATAGTATGGACATAGTAACATTCTCGGAAGGTGTTAATGTTGCGTCTAGTCCCAAAGAAGGGAAGTTAGGTGTCACTACATATCCCATGAAAATTAAAGTCAATGAAAATTTTGTTCTGGTTAGCCGTATAGTTTAATGCCTTGTGATAAGTTCAAACTCTGTATATTTTAACATTATGTGGTTAGGATGAAATGTTTCATGTAATTTAACTTCATTTGGTGGGGATGATGCAGCATAGTTTAATGTTGTGTCGTAGGGACATGTTGGGAAATTTAGGTTCATGTGGACCGGACCATGAGGTGGATTTCCAAATGTGGGTGGAGCATGATGTGGTTTCATGAAGAAATCCAATTTGAATTAGGACCAAAGAATTATCAACCGCACCTCGCACCTTTCAATGAAGACTCAGGCCAAATTTCTAAAAGGATCATGGCCATGGATGGGCCCAAAGAGGAAATGTCTGGGGTTAATACATATCTCATGAAGATGAGAATAAAGACACATATAGTTCTATAAAATTAAATAATTTACGCAGGTCTAACCCATACATAAATGTCATAATTATTTACATTTAAATTTTCAGTTTGTCCTAGGATTGGAGATTTATACTTCACTACATATCCTATATGAGCGGGAATCAAGCAACATTTAGTTCATGAAGTTCCATGCAGTTGAACAATATGTTGTGAGGATGAAGGTTTTTCGACGGGAATTTGTGGGGAAATATTATTTCGGACCAAGGATAAAAGCATGGGCATCACTACATATCTCATGTGGATGAGAATCCAACCACACATAGTTCTGAGAGGTTCATTCAATTTAATGCCCTGTGATAAGTAAATTAACCACGCTATTTAATGCCATGTGGCAAGGTCATCTTGAATTCATTTTATGGTATTAAACTCAATAGTGTAATAGATTTGTTGTGTACCTTTATGTCTTTCTTGTGAGAGTATGTCCCTACCCTGATTCTTAAGCTCATGTGAAAAATTCTTGGTGTGAGAAAAAGGAGTGTCATTGGATCCCCTATAATGTAGATACAAAAGAGGGGTATAACATGGGAATTTTTTATGATTCATTTTCTAGAAAAAGATGTAGGATCAAGAAATCCCAACATATCTCATTGGGAATGATAATAATGATGAACATTGTTCTAGAGGGAACTATTCATTTTAACGTCATGCATTAAGGATGATAAATTACCTGACGTGTAGGGGAAGAGGTGTTTTAGATCCCTTCATTTTTTTGTCATGTGGTAAGGAAATTTGTTGTGAAATTTAATTTCTTGAGGTAAGGAATGATTCCATATAGTTTACCATCTTGTGGATAGGATGATACATTCCATGCAGTTTAATGTCATGTGGCGAGGTTGAAATGTTCCACACAGTTTAACATCATGTGGTGAGATGAGTGAAGGGGCATAAAATTATGTGTATTTACTTTTACTTAAATTATTATGAAAATTATTTTTTTAGAAATATCACATTGGTGGGTGGTGTGACATGCTTCCCATCTATGGTGGCCAGTGAATAGGATCCATTATGATAGACCTTATGTATGATGTAAGGTCTTTCCCCCTTGTGATCCAATTTTAGGGCCTTCTATCAAAGTATCCATGGGGTTCTGAGATCCAACACTTTTTCTCCTGGGAGGACTGATTTGAGGTAAACATTTTTATTAAAATATTGTTCAATCCTATTATGGTGGACGTTGAGGGTGTTCAGTGTGCACAACCTCTTCTCATCTAGTATTTTCATCTCATTTGGTCACTTATGTGATTTTCATCATCTGCGAGTTCCCCAAAAATGGATATTAATAGTGAGGGCAGCTGGAATTCTTTGGTAAACACTACCTTCTCATTGTACAAGAATGATTATCGCATTTCTTGTGTAGATGTATGCATGATAGTGTAGTAGGCCCACAATGCATTAAAGAGTTTATCATAACAAGACTTCTTATCATTATTCACCATCATCTAGGGTATGTTTGATAAGGTCGTATTGAAGGAATCTATATGTAAATATAATACTGAATGATTGTTAGATGAGTTATTCATGTCAATTTTGTATTTTAGGTACAAATTTATCAACTATTTGGAGCAAAATTTTGTGTCATTTTCTATCAAAATTGTACGAGGGACTCCAAAACTGTGGATGATATGGGATTTACAAAGTTGATGATATTCTCCATCCCAACTTCATTGAGGAGTATTTCCTCATCCCATTTGGATAAGAAGTTGGTGTCAGTAAGGATGTACTGGAACTACATAGCAGTTGTTGGGGGATATGGACCCACAACATTCATCACCTAGATAGAAAATAGATATGAATATTAAGCAGTATGCAGCAATTCCATGTGATTATGGATGAAGTTTTCATGGATCCGATATACATGAAATTGCTTGGTGAATTCCAAAGAGTCCTGGATTGTAATTTTTTAGTAATATCCCTACCTCATGATTTGGTGGGAGATACTGGTTCTATATTGATGGGCTTCGTAAGAGCCTATGCGGGCTTCCTCCATTACAGTGGGAACATCTCCCTCTACTATGACCCTAATGATAATTCCAACAAATCCTCACTTATAGAGTATTTTTTTCTCATTTCGGCCATCCTGCAGAGTGAAAATCACTACATGGTTCCAAATCTATTCCATTTCAGCATCATTTGTTGGGAGAGTCTCATATCAATGATATACTATTATGGGATCCATCCATCTAGGGGTTGTCATTGGCTCAACACTATCTAGGGCATTACAGACCTTGTTGATCTCTTCCATATAACATATAGAAATTTAAGACACCATTCTTTGATGTATGATATTGAGTGTTTCTTCCTTCTAATAAGGGTTGGTTAGGATGGAAGATGCATTGGGTAGCACATCAGTGTGAGCATTCTATGATCAGAGGACATAATGTTGTGTGTGATCAAACGGGAATTCCTCCATTTGTCCAATAATGTATCTAGTGAGGGGGGCTAGTTCATCTATTTTAGGGTATATTCTCCATTGACCTACTTTATCACTAACTATGAATCCTATTTTTTTCATGCATGATATGTGTGACAATAGGGCAAGTTCCATTCCAACTATGAGGGCTTGATATTCTTCCTCATTATTATTAAATCCTTCAGATATTTATAATGAGTATGAAAAAATAGCTATGTCTGGGGGCCTAATAGAAAACTTAGACCAACTGAGTTGAGTTTTGGGGTTTCCACTCTGGTACTGACAGGACTCCGAGTGGCACCATCAAAGTACATCTCCCATATTTTTGGTGTTTCATGGGCATAAATGTCCACTTAATTATGGATCTTGGTGTCTTCCGATGTATTTTCTGGCTAGGGTGAACTGTAAGGAAATCATCTTGGGATTTCCCTTTCACTAACTTTTGAGATATTCACTAAATTTCATATTAGTGTTAAATGACCGCCCATCGATCCAAGTGATCAGTCAACATGGGGTGGGAAAGGATGTTTTTGAGTGGGTCAATATGAAAGACTAGTTGAACCTCGTTGTGCTGAATGTATTACCTTATCTTTTTCAATTCATGTATGAGTGAAAGAGAGTTCTTTTCGACATCAGCATATATGTTCTCAGTACTAAGAATAGTTCATATAAGGTAGTGGATAATATTTTCTCTTTCCGCATCATTTTTCTATGTGATATGGGTTCATAATGAGCACTCCATAGTAGTTACATATATTTTGAGTGGCCCCCCCTTCCACTGAAGGCATTAAAACTAGTGGGTGTAGTAAGTACTACTTGAGAATTTTGAAGGATCTCTAACATTCATTATCCCATTGGTAGGAGACACTAATCTTTATAAACCTCATGAAGGGTGGATCTTTTCTGGGTAGGTTGGATATGAATCACTGAATGTTTGTGAGGTGCCTTTGGATTCCACTATATTATTTTAGGATCTTAGGGGTGACATTTCAAAAATAGAAATAGTCATATTTAGATCATCCTCAATTCCACAATGGTGTACCTCAATGACAAGGAACACGCCCTATGTTTCCCTGAAGGCACATTTTAATATATTCACCTTTAGAATATGTTGTCTCAGCTTGGGGATGATTTATCGGTGAACTGTGAAGTGACCACATCACAACGGGGATTTAATGAACATGTCTTTGATATAACACTTGGCTATCCTTCCTATGAATTTCTTAAAGATGCAATTCATAGCACACTAATTTTTGGTGCCCAAATTATTTATTCCAATGGGAATGGCTTGATATCATAATATTCGTTGATGTGCTCTAACTAAAATGGTTTCTCAACCTTAGAGGACATCATGATTTGATTTTACCCAAAGTATGCATCCAGGAAGAAAAGGGCCTAGAATCGAGTAGTTGAATCGATCAAGTGTTTTGAGACCGATAATTGGAAATCACCTTTTGAGAAATCACAATTATGGGATCTGAAGTCAATGCAGACCCCAATCTTCCTATTCTTATTTTTGATGGGGATGATGTTGGAAATCCATCTTAGCTATTGATCTTCCCAAGAAAATTTTGGATTTTATGAACTTGCCACCTTCACATCTACATTGGTGGCATGATAGGGGTGCATCATTATGCCTACGTTCTTGAAGCCTCGATTCTCATTGAGCTATTTGAGATGATTTGTAGCCACATATGGATTCATTCTGAGAATTTATGTGTAATTCTAGCTAAGAACATATCGATGATGATATAAAAATGTGATGTACATATCTTCCTCTTCGTAAGGCATGTCGAATCTAATCATGGTAGGTCATGAGTCTTCTTCTGTCCCCAAATTTATCTATCTGAGCTCATATATGGTAGTGGATATGCATTCTTTTAATTATGGCTTGGTGTTTCTGAAATCATCCACATCCATTTCTAAGTCCATGGAGACGTATCCAGGTGATTATGGCAGTCTTGGGGAATATCTATCAGTATTAGGGTGATTGGAGTCCATTAGAAGAGTTTTTTCCATCCCCTATTATCTGGGTTATGGAAGAGAGATGGTGAAGAGGAATATCACTAGGGACATGAGAGTTTTGGACATATAGGATCAAATATTCTACCTTGAAAATGTTTATGGGGTGCACATAATCATCATTCAACGTTCTCTAGGGATCGACCGGGGCAGTTCCTAAAATATCTAGAGCTACAACCTATATATCATAATCCTCCCCAATTTCTTGCCTCCCTTCTTGTAGAAACCTTATTTAGAATATATGGTTCTAAAATCCATGATGGATGATATGTCACCATTTATTATGCCAACCTTTCCCTTGATGTGTTATATTAGACATTGATGGAATGTTGATGGTATCGTTTGGTTGTTATGGATCCAGGGCCTTTGAAGAAAGATATTATATGCGGTAGCTTGCTGGATAACCATGAACTCAACATGAGATATGAGTTTCCTAAACTATTATTTGATTATGATCTTCCCTAGGGGTCTCATATCATTATTTTTTATATCCATATATGGTCATCTTTGTAGGGTATCCCCTTCATTATACCCTAGTATTCGGAGGGTCTGAACTGTGATAAGATTGATTCTTGGTGCATTATTAATTAGAAAACTTTGGATATTGACATTATTATGTTATCCTATAATCTACATGGTTCTGATGTTCCTCAGATATCCTCCTCTTAATCATGATCAGTGAATGATATGACAACATGGAATTCTAATGACTTAGTCTCTACTCGGTATACCTCAACAACAATGACTTATATCTTAAATTCTTGTGGGCATTAAAGATGTTAGATGAGTTCCCCCCAATGTTTCTTTTATAGAAGGATTGTATCCAGGATTGAGAGATTGGCTGGGACTACAAGTAGCTATTTTAGAATATCATACTTTTTTACATGTCAGTGTTCCCCCAATATGGGGTTGCTCCAGGGAATTTGTTTTAGGATATAGAGCTTTCTATAATGGAGCTGATGTGGGTGAGGTAGATGGACATGTATCTCATGTACTGATAGAGGGGAAATCAACTTCCAGTGGTGCAGGTCACATTAGAATTCCCCATTGTTTAGTTTGGTCATATTGAACCCCTGTTAATTGGTCATGTAAGATGATCGGATGCGGGTGACTACTGGAGGGATTTGAGGCACCTCTTTGACTATTTTGATCTTGTTAAAGTTCTTTCCCATGAGTCTCAATTGCATATATTTCCTATATGGGGACATGATCATAATAATGAGTCCAACTATATCAGCAATGTCCCCTATATCCTCGTCTCTAGGGCATGCGTCTCCTGCTCCTCACTTATATGAAAGAAAACCATATTATATGGCCTACTCATCATCTGAGAAGGGGTCTTTCAAGTGTATTATGTTGAATGAAGCCATGATGAGCTCCTCATCTTATAAGGATTCCATTTTGTGAGGCGGTTCCCATCTTGCTGATGTCGCATGGAAGAAATTTGTAGGGGTTAATGCCTATTTTGGAGGATAATATGAATCTTCTTATTTTATTTAATTCTACCACTGTTGGTCATTCCCACCTTTGAGAGGTACATTTGAAACCTATTTCATGGGTGGTGGAGATAATGTTGGCCAACATAAATGTTCTCCCATTGTGGCATGGGCTCAATGAACTATCTTGTGAACTATCCTATTGTCGAATTTTCCTACATGTCTAGCTGGGACCTCCTGCTAATCATCATATTCCTCTAGTAGGACCATGGTTATGAAAGCCACATTATCCAGAGAACTATATATATTGACTTCTCTAGAAACAATCATGCGTTGAAGTATTTCATTAAAGATGAAATGATTTTGGATATTATGACCCAACCTTATATGGAAATAGTAGTAATTGGGCTGGTTAGGGAGGTTGACCTCATCAGGATTCCTTGGTTGTGGAAGTTCGAGTAGGTTAGTGTCCATGTTTTCATTGAAATAAATAGGGACCTATTAATTATGAAACAGGTACACCGTTCTAATCCATTCTTTAAATCATGGACAAATAGGATTTCTATGTTCTTCTAGATGAGGGTGATTCAATTGGTTTCAACACTCGATAAGAGGTTCTTGGTGGTTTAGGGAGTACATGGCCATTTGGATAGGTTCCATTGCTATCTTGAGAGTGACAGCTACAATATCCATTTTGGATGTCCTTTTCCATGTGAGACGGGCATGAGTCGAGCATTGGATTGGGACTACTGAATGTAATCCCCCAATCATTGGGTTGTTTCAGCAAATTCCCAAAATCCTCATTTACATTTCATTGGAATCAGTAGTGTCTAAAAATAAACACTATGATTTTTTTAAAAGAATTCCATCAAATTTTGTTGTGTGATAGAATTGTTGAGTGAATTGATTAACCCATTATACCTCTCTATTAAATTGTACACCCTCTAATTTTGGTTTTGTTTTGCAGTCTGCAGGTCGATGATCCTTATCTTCCTCAATGTAGAAATAAACTGTTAAGGGAACTGATGATGAAGTTCTTCCCGTCCTATGAAAAATCATGTTAGGAGACTGCTATACCATATGACGGTTTTCCTAGTTTGATTTTTTACAAAACACATCATCTTGGTTGGCTCGTGTTGATCTTGATGGCCCATCATCAGCCTGCATCTAGTTAAAATATTTGTGAGATACTGCTCGGGGTCACCTAGACCACCAAATGGGGAGAATGTAGGATTTCTAATGTTTTGTAGATGTGGTGTATCATCGATCCATTTGGGATATAGATTCTTATCAGGCTATATTAGAATTCTCATCCCTTCCATGGATTCCATTACTGTTGCCAGAGACTCTATGATGTTAAAGGGATTTAGAGGCACTATTGTTGGGACTGTCTCCCGCCCAAGGGGAGTCGACAGGGGTTAATGAGGTTGCCACATATTTATCTCCAACCTATTTTCAATTAATTCTAGGAATATATGTTTAACCTGATGGGGGGAGAGGCTGTTGCCACAATGGAGGGAAGGCACAATCATTTTCGACTTCATCATGTATATGGGATGGTTTTCTAGACCTGGAGCCAATATGATTTTCAAAAGATTCCTTTGATGATTGATCAACTGCATGAAAGATAACATTTCTCACTTCTTGGAGATGATAACTCACAAAAATATTTCCCCAGAGTATCTCCTCATAATGTTGCCGAAGAGCTTGAATTTCACTGTCATATTGTGTCAATCAGTCCTTCAGGAATGAAACCTCACTCATACTAGGAGGTGATTGGGATATGGTGGTACCCTTCCCCTTGGAAGAGTTCATTTGGGGATATAAAAATTCGATGTATAAAAATTTCCATGTATTGGAGTCTTCTATGGTTCCTAGTGCACATAGCCTCATTCGTACATTCAAGTCACCCTCCTCCCGATGCATGTTTTATATATCACGACCCTCGATGTTTTTTTTGTGATAAATATCTACCATGTTGGCAGTGATGACATTCATGGAGTAATATCTAGTAATGGTGGTCATTTCATTTCTTTATATTCAACATGATAATTTGTTCCATCTTCTATCAGGGTCTTTATTTAAACCCTTGGTCTTATTTGTCCATTTTAGATGGAGGCCTTGGTAGGGATTAACAATCTTAACTATGTGTTTCTCTTATCTTGGTCTATGAATAGTGACCCTAAGGTTGTTCCTATTCGGGGTTGTTGAATGAGCCCAAACCAGTAGAGGTGTGTCTCGTGGTATGTGCGATGTTATCCATTGATTTATTTCTTCTAATATAGAGAAGACAGATTCCCGTTGTGGTTGTGATAATGATTAAAATTCTCCCAAACATGCAGGGTGGGTGTTATTCAGGGATGTAGTTGGCACAAATTAGTCCAATTGTTATGGATCACATGGCTTTAGTTGGGGATTTGACAACCCCTGAGAAAGACATGAAGTTATAAATTCCCCCAGCATAGTGGGGAAGAATTCTTATGAGATCATAGATGATGTATCCATGGTCATCTTTGGGGATGATGAACCTAGGGATGGTGAGCGATATATAAAGTCCCCTAGCCCATGGGGATAGAGTTTATTTATAGTTATTGTAGATTCATCACAAATTCTATCCAAAATTGACAATCCGAGAGGTGGGTGTGGTTGTAAATATTACCCCAGCCTAGTGGGATGGGTTTTCTCCTGAATGGTAGATCCAGTAGATGAGTATCATCCCTATTTTTTGAGGATCAATTATTCAAATGTAGGTTTTGGGTATGATGTCGACCCGTGATGAGAATCATTTATTAGAATATGTTTTCCGTGTGATCGCAACATTGGTCTCCATGTTTGAAATGTGTTCTTATTTTTTCAAGGGGAAAAATTTGAAGTATAATTGTTTATATTTCCCCACTATCCATAATGTCTAGGAACTTTTAGTGAAGAGGAAATCTATTGCAGTGACCAATGGGCCCAAGCTTTTCTCGTTCCTTTGATCTTGATATAGTCTATAACAAAATAAAATGTCATATTTGAAGGGATATGATGTTCCAAGGGAGAGGTGTAGTGTAATACTACATAATTCCCCCATCTTCAAATGTAGATGTCTGACATAGCTTTTGATATTAGCTACAAATGCGTCATGATGAAATGAAGGTAATCATGTTGTAGGTTTGTTCTGTGATTTTCCTGTTTTGGATCTTGGTCCATGGTGATAGCAGCTAAGTAGAGTTATAAAGAGAATACCCTAATTATCTGATGGTGAAACTAATATCTAGGATAAGGGAGATATCAATCATTTAGTCTTTTATGATTATTTCCACACGTTCTATTGTAGATAAAGAATAAACTCCTATTCAATTCCATTAGGGATCCCATATATGGAAGTTGGGAGGGGCCAAAACATGTCGAGGATGTTTTTTCCTAACTCTCTCCATATGTAAATGTCGTGCTCATCCTAATCATGCATACATGAATCCACCCGATCAAACCATAGAATATGGCTATGATGGTCTCCTACTGATGGGAATGGAGTGTTGCTGGAAGTTGATGGGGGAACCATATATGGTTGACCTTAGTGTTTCAAGAACCACTCTATATGAAGGTGTTAGGGTTTGTTTTAGCAACTAATACAGAGGTTTTTGGACAAAGGGGTGATTCCATTGCCCATGGAAGATAATTTTGTGAGTAGGATGACCCAGTGTATTCCAGGAGAAGATTCCCTACGATCTATCCCCACACTACCATGTGAAAGAATATCGTGGTAATGAACCTCTTCGGCATCATCTTCAATAGATTAGTTTACAGACCCTTGTGTCATTAAGAATGTGTCTCGAATGACCCAACAACACTATCATTTAAAAAATTAGGGGTATGGTATATGTTCTACAGCGTGGTTAGAATATACCAACTGAAATTTTCTAATTTTTCGGGGATATGATCTTGCTACGTGATGGTTATCTGAACTTTTATACAACTGTTAGCTATTGTGGGATTATGATCCCACTGCTAAGAGTCTGTTGGAATATGAAATATTCTATCCCAATATTTATAGAGATATGAGCCCATCCTGAGCCATTTTCTATTCTTAAACAGTGAGCCTTAGTCAATATGGGAGCATGTGATTGATCTTGATCATTTAGAATATTTCATTGTTCATTCATGATAGGAATATGTGTCTCCCCAAAGGCACTTATCACTCTCACCAAATTATACTCAGTTGGCTCAAGAATATGAGTCTGAACAAAATATGTATTCCCTGTTATAATATTCTAATTGACATCTAAAATGGGAGATGGAATATGATCCTTCCCCAGTGTTTCTAGGGAATGATGTTATTGCAGTCTTTCGTTGGGAGAATTAGGAATATGCTTATGACTTCAATGATTTGTGGGGATATGATAGATAGATCCATTGATAAAAACAAGAGCATTCCCCAAGTCTTTTCCATTCCCACATGTTCAGCATCATCCATAACATATATATATTCTCGATCCTAGGCCTTGGGAGTATACAACCATAATTTTTTGACATGCATTTTCCCATTTCCCGAGGCATGTGCTTCTCTCTCTTGGTTATCCCTAGTTGGAATAGGGATATGAGCCCGATCTGATGCCTGAACCTATATCAGAATCTATTGATAATCCTCCTAGTTGGGAGAAAGAGTGTTCCCTTGCTCTAGTATAACCACTTTTTCCTAATAATCAGAGTGTTGTGTTGTCCAGGCTCTAGGGATAAAATTATTTTCCAGTCACATATTCTAAAATAGCACTGGATTATGCTGGTGGGTTTCTTCAACTGTTGATAAATTGTATTGGTATTTTAGTTAACTGTGCATAGAGAAGTGAGTCTACACCAATTATGTATCCATGATAAAGTGGAATATGTATTATATTGAAGTGGTGATATTCACACACTTCATTCCTCTCTGTGCCATTGGTGTATGCTGATGGGATTCATATATAGGGGCTGAAATATAATCATATCCCATGCTTATTGTGGGAATATGCCCACAGACATTTTCAGAGCGAGTAGGTATATGAGCTTATTGGATGGTCTCTGCATGATTTTGCATACAATCATCTTAAGTGGGAGTGAGGATATGTGCTCTTTCTTGGATATATATCACCTTTCTCGTCCGGTGAGTTTTCCTTGGAACCCATACATGGGTGTTATAAGGATCCTTGTATTGGATGGTACCCTTAGTAGGAGACTGAGCGGTACTTGTGGGATGGTGTCAACGATGATGGTTAGTAGCAGCCCGCCTTAATAGATCCAGAGCCTGTGTGGATCCATATCCGACGTAATATTCCACCTTCCTTAGATACGAAAGGTGGTTATTATCTCGCTCTTGGGATAAGCTCTCTAAGTTGTTCGTTGTTGTGATCAGAGCTATAGGTTCAACAAAAACATTTTTTATCAATGCAAACTTGTTAGTTGTCCTATCTTTAGGAATTTACTAGTAGCCTCAGTGGTTGGGATAGTTCCATATCGGTGGTACTCCAAGAATATAATATTCTCTTCCTACCATTAGAGTTTCCATGTAGATGAGATTGTTTTAGGAGATACAGATGTTTCATTTTCGGATGATTTCCCAAATGGATGTTGGATGATGAACAAATCGTCTAGAATAGAGCTGGTGAATTTGTAATTTCAATTATGAAAATGAAAAATATCAATGTTTTTTATTAATTTAGTATCATAGGCATAATATGCTCAATCAAATATTCATAGTGAACACATTTGTTATTTTATTCTCAATTCATTCATTCCACTCATTTTTTCTTACCAAAAAGTGGATAAACTTATTAGTACCCTGGCTATAGGAAATAATTAGAAAGATTATTCCTGTCTTATTGCTTTATTTGTATAGGGTTTTCAATATAATGTGTCTTGATGCATTATAACCCATAATTTCTTCATTGGAGTGATTTATGTCAGGTTAACCATTTTTTCCTAGGACATATGGTGTGTAATGGGTTTCAATCATCAGATTACCACTTTCATATTTACCTAAAACTCCACATTTTTCCCTCATACATAGTTGGGAACATAACATCATTCAAAAGGCTAGCCATTATGGATTTTTAGGAACAAAGACTCTTAGGGACTCGCATTGGTCGAGAGGATGGGAGGACCATCTCATCACACCCTATTGGGGGAACTGTTTCCTACTCCATGACTCACTTATAGATTTATGATATGTTCATGAATCACTTTCTAATCCTGATACGGTACCGGTTACCCTACAAAAATGGATTTAAGTGAATTCCCTTTTATAATAAAAAGACTAGGATCTCATTGGTGTTTCCATCTGTATATATCCATGGTTCTTCATAATTATATATTAATAAGAGGTTGTTTATATGTTGAAACCATACAACCAAGTGCTTTAGAACATGCTCCCATGTGAGGAGGAAATTTAAATATGAGGATGGGATCGAGCCATTTTGAGGAATCCTATCTATCTTGGTTATTGTAGGAATAAAAAACAACATATTTAATTTAACTTACTTAGTTTTATGACATTATGAATGACTTATATGGGTGTTCTATGAATCTTTAAAGATTGGGTCCTGAAGGGACATCCTACATACTTAAATATAGAGATAATTAGGGTTATCATAGTTTATTTTTTTATGAATTATATATTGGGGTATTCAGTGTAATTATAGAGACTTGTGGTGTATATGAAATAATTAACACAAATCCCTTAGATCACGTGATTGATGTTCGGTGTAAGAAACAATGGATTACAAGTAACTAATTTTATTACATAAAAAATGGGGCTCATATTCTGGTCCCTCCATGGATGATCAATATGGATCTCAAACCAAAAGGGGAGGTGGCCTTTGAATCCTGAATATGAAATGAATTAGGGTCTTCGTGGTTCTATTTATGTTGGGTCTTACACAATAAGGCTACCCTATTGATCAGGGCCTACATGCTGAGCCAAGAAAGCATTTTCAAATCCAAGGATACCCTGTGAGCCATGGAATGTCCTATATTGAAACACATATAAGGTGTTACGAGATCCAGTGTGGAACAGACTGAGTTATTTCAAGAGACTCATCCAACATGAGAGAATTCCATTATGTGATTCAGGTGATGTGTCTGATCGATGTCGATAGTCTTGTATGAAACCTCTAGGAGTCATAACGAGACCTGGACAACATGTCTGGAGGTTGTTATGAGTCTCAAGTCGCTTTCAAAGAGGGAATCACGATATCTTGGTTGCTTTTTCTCAATTATTTTTCTAGAATTGAATGGCTTGAGTGAATTTCATTATATGAGTAAGGATATGGGTCTGAGGGACATCACATTTCTTGGATGACACCTCTAGAAGTCATCGTGAGACCTGGTTGACTTGTCCAGAGGGCATCATGAGTATCATCTGACATTCCCAGAGGGCGTTAAAAGAGATTGGTTTTCATGTCTGAATGCTTTCATGATACTCGACTAGCAAGAAAGAAAGTAATTATATGAATAAGGTGAATTTTTAAAGGGATGTAAAATTTCTTGGGTGATAGACCTAGAGTGTTCGCAAGATTGAACTGGCACCAGCAAGCGAACTATATGACATGCACTGGAATGTATGGAGTACTTTACAAGTATCAGATAAATTCCCTCAAGGGTGTCATGAGATCTTGGATTTCATTTCTGGATGCTTTCGTGATACTTTGATGACATTAGGAAACTCTATTATGTGAGTCAATTGATGCATCTGAGGGATATCATAAATCTTGGGTGATGGACCCAGAGGTTTTGAAATATTTAAGTGGTACCAATGGGGGAACTATATAATGTTCCTTGACATGTATGGAGTACTTCTCTTGTCCTCGATGACATGTCTAAGGTGTGTTGGGAAATCTTTGTTGTCATTTCCAAATGCATTCACAGGACATGGACGACATGTGTGAACGCAGTTATGTGAGTCACGAGATGTGTTCTGAGGACATCGTAAGTCTTTGTTGATATACCCAGAGGATTTACAAGATAAAAGTGGAACCCATGGGGGAACTATATGATGTTCCTTGACTTGTCTAGAGGACTTCGCAAGTCTCAAATAACATTCCTAGAGGGCATCATGAGAGCTTGTTTTTCATGTATGGATGCTTTCATGAGACTTGACTGCCATGAGAAACACCGTTATGTGAGTCAAGTGATGTGTACGTTTGATGTCGCAGGTCCTGGATGATCGACGCAAAGCATTCGCAAGATCAAATTCGCACCTGTGGAGGAATTTCATGATGTTCCCAAACAGTTATGGAGGACTTCATGTATACCCGATGACATTTCTATGAGTTTTGTGAAGTCCGGGCAATCTTCCTTGGTGTTGTCGCATGTCATTGGATAATACACATGAAGAACATGAGGGGTAGAAAGAATGTATTTGTCTTAAGCCTTTGGACTTTGATCATTTTTATAACCCTTGAATTAGGAATTCATTTGGTTTCATTCAATGTCAGTACATCTTGAGTCTCACATGATTATTAGGGTTATGGAATGGTGTCCACAAAACCTACGAAATATTTTTTACATTATCTATGAATGATCATGTGAAGAGATTTTTTCATTGTTATTGAATAATATGTCTATCCCTCGATGTATTACTTGATAGAAAGCTGCATGGTCCTATGATTGATCTAAAAAGTCCATAGAATGTGACGGATAAATCCTATAGAGTCTGTGTGTTAATAATATAACCATCATAGCGGTCCTAATAAAATCCAACCCTTCTGTACGTTAAGGTGGTAAATTTATAGGCAATACCACCCCTGGTACTCGTGGGTATGTGTGGCGTATCTGGCAGAAGTCTAAGATGGAGTCGGTGAAGGGGATGAGAGCCATAAAGTTTCTCAAGTCTCTGATTGGGAATCCATCAAGCATGACACTTAATTTCCAGCAATCGTGAGTCTCCTTCATCAAAAAATCCTTTATAATATTATTTCCAATTATGGAAGACTTTTTTGATCATGTGGTTGTGTCGAAAGACCTCTGTGCTGTTATGATGACATGTATGAGGGCCTTTCCAAGATTCAAATTCCTCTCGGAGGACACTCGTAAGTCCTTTGGTGACTTGTCCTATGGTATCACGGGACACCTATATGGGTGAAATGGGAAAGACACATGCCTTTCAGTGACCGCAATTTTATCCCACATCCTTACTATTGATCCCATTTTTTTGACGTAACAAACATTGGGAGTCATGAAACATTGCATGTGTGTTATCGAGGGTATTTATTCTATTTTTTGGAGATGTGTCATGTGACCAATATGGGTCGCACAGGAGTGTGTGATAATTTCATGTCTTAAAGATAAGTATGACAAGACAATGGGATTTTGTGAGATAAGAAGGCATACCATTGAGTGCTCGTGATGCCTTTTAGATCATCAGTGGCATGTCACATGTCTTTCAGCGACCACAAACCCCCTCCCCTCCTCCCTTTTTGTCTTCTATGTGTTATTTTTCAAAGTTCATGGATCATACTAGTTGGAACGAGTAGTATTTAAGATTTTTACTCGATTTTTATATGATGTCTCACTTAACCAATATGGGTCATATAGAGAGTGTGCTTGAATGTAGTGGACATGTATATCCATCTATATTTATAGTGTCATGGGGTTTACTGTACATGTTCAAGGATTTCTATGTGGTGAGCCTGACAAACTAGTGGTTTTGTGTGATGTGAGGTAGATATGTCACTGAGGTTTTACAATATCTCATAAATCACTAAGGGTGTGTGTCTCATGTATTTAATTAACCTCAAACCCCTCTCTCCTCCTTCCCTTCATCCCCTTAATTTTATGTGGTGAAGGATTAGAGGTCATGAGAGATTTTTTGGATATCCCCAACGGGTTTTATTCATCCTAATGATGACTAAGAGCGTGACTTTCATGAACACTGGGGGTATCTTATTTTAGAATTATATCCCTATTTATCCTCAAAGGATTGTGGATGGGTTTTCAGGCACTTTACAATCAAATACCAGGCGGCATCGGGTGATTATTCAACTATCTAGGGGGATTTTCAAGAGTAGGCCAATTTGCTAAAGATAGATCCATGGGACTAGCTGTAGGTGATCCACCATGTGTTGGGCCTTCTTGTGACCTTGAAATGGTCACATGATAATTATTTTTCTCAGAGGATTCATGAATATTTGACCATACCCTTATTCCTTTATTTTTTGGGGGAAATAATACACACATTTAGGTATTTCATCCCATGTGATTTTGTCGATGCTTATTTGGTGGGCATGAACAAATGCTCTATCATAACAACATAATACATAATCATGTGTCTATATTCCCATCCATAGATAGTTCAATACACCATTGAAAAAATATTTTAATATGAAACTTTATGATATTTAAAATAATGATAAATTACTCCACTTTAAATGGCCACCCACTAAATTTTTCCAATATTGTACTCCAAATATTATCTACTATAAAAATATAGAAAATCAATATATTAAAAATGATTTAAAACCCAACACCAACTTCAAAAAAATATACTTCATAAAATTTTTAAATAATTATATTAATATACATACTATATAATGAACATTAAAATCCATTTATCAGTATTTTCTGTTTTCTAGGTGTGTGATGGATGAGGACCATGTTTCTTATTCTAGTGGGAAGTGATTCACATCCTCCATAGTTGAGGAGAATCTACTATAGAATCAATAAAAAAATTAAAAAAGGTGAACCACTGTTCTCACCCATTGAGCATTTCCTAACTCTTTTAAAAATACAATGACTGGATGCCTATTATTTTAATCAAACACCTAAGTCTAAACAAAAATCACACTAACACTAAACCCATTATTTCTTCTATTATATCAGAATCTATATCACCTCATCTAACTGAACAAAGGGAAATAATAATTTCTTAAAATATGATTTAAAAACCTAGATTATGAATATAATATATCAATTTCATTACTCATTAATATTTTATGAATTAGATATTATAGATATATATTCACTTAAAAAATATTTTGTAAATTTTTATTCAAAAAGGAAATAGTTTTATTCATACTAAATTCATTTACATGTATTGTATGGATTTATATAAAAAATTTAAAATATAAATTTGAGTATTAAAATTTTAAAAAATAAACTAATTTTTTTTAAATCTCATATTAAAAATTATATAAGAGTTAATTTTCATGAATCTTAAAAATATATATATTTTTTGTTGAATAATAGAAAATACTAATATTTAAGAAAACTATATTTTCAATTCATGTATTAAAAAAGTTGTTTGTATTTTTTATTGGCCTTAAAATTTCTATAGTTCCTCTTTATTATATATAATACAATATATTTAATTATGATTATTATAGTTTAATTTGGTATAAAAACATTTTTAAATATAAAAATGCATTTTTATAGAAACTCGTTTTCTGTTGCATTTTGCTGGAATGTTTATAAACTACTTTCTACCAGTTATATAAATTTAATTTGGTAAAATGAACTAAATATTTGGAATTATAATCCCAATATTTAGTAATTATTTCACTTTTATTTTTTTCATTATGAATAATAACATTTCTAAAAAATCTGGTTACTATAGTAAGAGTCAAAACAGGTTAAAATGGTTAAATATAAATTGATGAGAAAAGTAATGACATAAAAAAATATATAAACCCTAATTTTGGGAATATTTTCACCATATCCCACCTCATATTCAATAATGGACCATTTTGGATTACTTGTTTCTTGATTAAATCATTATTATATTTTAATATTTTTAAAAATTACTAGTGTTCCCTCTCCGCAACTTATAAATGGAAACCCCTCTCTTCTCTTCTACACACATAAAGATACACTTAAATCATTCAATAACATCCAAAACAATTTTCTAAAATCCCTCTCAATGTTCTATAAGTCTTTTATTGGCCAGAATAACATCCTAAGAAGTATAATTGCATAAATGAAAAAAGGTTTTCTAAGGAAGAGGTATAGTTTTTAAGGGAGTATTTTTATTTATTAATTTAACTACATCAAACATATAATAAGCATTATTATAAAATAACATCAGTATATCCTATATAATTAATTCTTTGTATTTATTGTATTACCATTTTTCATTTACATGTCTTTCACATGGAAAATCAATATATCATTCATTCGTAACTACTGCCTTGTGAAGACAATATATTTCATTTTTCATCACCGACTCTTATAGTAGGTCATAATGATGGATAAAAATGAAATAATATGATATATATGTTATAAATATAAGTTTTTAATTTTAAATAAACATTCTACTTCCTTCATTACAATACAATTAAAAATAAAACCATCAACCATGCGTATGTGTATACTACCACCTTGCGAACTATTATATTTTATTTGTTCATCACAGCCTCACATGGATGCTATATTTTGGTGGATATTAAGAAATAATATGATATTTATAATATAATTATAATTTTTAATGTTAAAATAACACTTGCTTTATTTTCCTTATGTTTGTTGAAAAATTGATATGTTACTCATTCCTATTAGAGACTATTGTATCCATGATTGAAATGTAATTCATTTTTCATAAATACATTACATTTTTTGTTTTAAAAGTATAAATAATGTATAAAAATGATATTAGTAATCTGATTAATATTATCTAAATGATATAATAATGAACCATATAACCATATTCATCATTCTAAATTCATTTTTAACATAGAAACTGAATTTTTTAAAGACATCTGATGTGAACTTAATTTTTATATAATTAATTATTAAATGGATATATGTTAAAAATGAATAAATAACATGAAAAATGTTAAAAAATTAAATATTTTTATAATTTTTATAATTTATGAATATAAATAATATATGTGATGTTCAGACACCAGGTAAATGATTTCTCATCTCAATTCCCTTTCATTGGTTAATAAGTTATTTTCACTACCCAGTTTTTTATAGGTGGTGTATAAACTAAATTGTAAGAGTATTTAAATATTTTAAAAAAATAAATTTTTATAAAATTTATTCAAATTTATTTCCATCAATGATTTATTTGATGAAATACTATCAAGACGTTCTTAATTTTATTAAAACATTATTTTAAAATATTAAAAGTTAGTCTTTAATTTTTCATCCATGTTCTTTTTCCATAAAATATACAGAGTATGTAATCAATATTATGAAATGAGATTTAAAATTAATTTTAACCAATATTTTTACTTTATTTATAATGGACATAAAATAATACTTTTCAATGATTTCTAAATTGGTTGTTTTTTAAATTTTTACAAAAGTGTAAAAGATATAATTTTTTATAATATACAGGATGACCATAATTTTCCACCATCAATAAAATTATTAATTAAGAATATTTTTCCTAATGTACTTATGTTTTTTCAAAATTATATCCCATTTTTAGTTTTTTTAGAATTTTTGTTTATATTTTTCTAATACAATTTATTTTTTCCATATTATTACATGTAACTCAATGTGATTCTTCATATGTATTGAAGAGAATATAATAAGATATTTCATTAAGGAAATTGAAATATTATATACATTTTTTTATAGTCCTTGGCTATTTTTGAGGACAACATAGGTTATCCTAATATAGCTCTCCAATGCATTGGATAATGATTATGTTCTCTAGGGATTTTTTTGGAATTTACACAGTTGGTTATTTCACAAGAAAGGGTTACAGTAAGGGTTATATGAAAATGATTTACGAAAAACATTAATTATTTTTACATACCTCCTTATGTTTTTTCATGGAAATATTGTTATTTTATTATGTATGTTAAATATATTTTGATTAAAGGAATAATTTTTCACATTAATAGTAAAAAGGTATGTTTTTAAGAAATTGTTTTTCTTAGGTTATAAAATTTTCTAAGAAACCCTGATGATCATCATTTGTACTACATAAATTATTATGAAATTTTTTATGAATGTTTTTTTCTTGTAAATCAGATTTCATGCTCATATAAACAATTATTTGAGCCAAAAATTTTATTCTGTCATATTCAAACTCTCGAATAAGTTATCATTGTTTTGAAATGGACTAACAGGTTTATTTTATTATTTTGTTATATCCCTTAGTGAGATTATTAATATTATACCACATTTTAAAATGTTTTTTATCTTCTAATTATTATAGGAAACAATGATGCAGTCATGTTGAAAATGATGAATATTTGTCATGAAAAGAAAACAACCATCATTTAAAAAAATGATGAAAAAAATTAATATGTTGTGGTAGTTTTAATTTTTTAATGTTAGGGATTATTATGTAAGAGTTATTAAATAATTATCTAAAATTATCAATATGAAAAGGATATTGGGATTGTGATAAACTTAATTCTTGACTCAATAATCGACATTAAGTAATGTTTTAAAGGTGGGTCCTTATAGTTAGCATCAAATAAAAGGTTTAGTAAATGATATAGGTTAAGATAATATACCCATATGAGATTATAATTTATGGTTATGTTGACATGATATATAATTTTACTATTATATTATTTCTTCATCTAATATTTCATCGTTCAAAATGGTTTTCCATAGAGGGAAAAATGGAAGCTGAAGTAGAAAAGAACAAAGAGGAAAATATCTTTCTAAATTATCACCATGGAATCGTTGAAATTAGAATAGTTTAGTTTTTGATGATATGGATTAGTTTATATTGGGAATAAATGATGTTAATATCCATTATAGAGAGAAACCATATTCACCAAAGACATATATGTTAATTGTAAATAATTTCATGAAAAAAATCTCTCTAACATTTAATGCATCATCTAACTCTGTAATACCGATACAATGGGTTAGATCATTGGGGAAAATATTCAATGATATGGGTTATTCAAAATATAAAAATTAACTATTAAAACATATCATTTTAAAGGTAAAATCAATCAGTGGGGGCCAATGATTAAGAATATTAGTGACTCAGAATATATTGATGCATTTGAATGGAATGAACATAAGGATATTTTCTTCAATAATCATTTTCATAATTTTTTTTGAGAAGGAATGGGAAATGAATTCTTATAAATGAGGTAGGCGGATTATTTAGTACCCTCATATAAAGAAAAAATCACCAGATTAGATATGTATGGTCTAAATTTTATCTGAGTATATAATAGTAAAATTAATCGGTTTTACTCAGGATAGAAGCCACCATATCTAAGAGAATTTTCCTATCATGAATTAAAAATTTATAAAAATCTTTTTTAATATGATAAGAATTTATAAGTAGATATTATTGATGAAAATATATTTCAGGATAATAATAAATAAATAAGTCTATATGAACAGTAATAGGGATGTACCCATCGAATAAATCCAAAGGAAAAAATATCAAGTTTCCATTATGTGATAAATGTGGTAAAAAATATCTACAGAACATATTTTAATGATTGAAATTTGTTTTGAAGTGATTTTTTTATATTTCAATCATTAGAATAAATTAAAGGATTAAAATAATTGCCATAAAAATAAAAAAAGTATACAATAATATAATAAAATTTTAATTTGATGTATCATTATTCGAGTACATGTCCAATGATAAGAAAATATAAAGGAATTATTCACGATAAAAAACAGAAATCTAGATCTAAACCCTTTGTAACTAATTCATAGGATATTGGACCATATAATGAAGTGGTGTAAGGTAAATTAAATTTCTATTCATATTATTCCAATGACATGTCTGAAAATGGGTCAACATATTCATAAAATTTTGAAAACTCTACAAGGAAATTTTAAATTTTCACTTCAATAAATGAATTCAAAACATTTACTGAAAACACATAAGAAAATATCATTGAAAAATAAATTAACATAATATTTTTTAACATCTATTGAACGTATTTAACTAAAACACATGTTGTGTTTACTATTATATAATTTCACATTTTTCTAGTTATGGATTTTAAATCTCTTTATAATGATAATATGGATTATAGAGGAAGAAGAAATGTTTTTCAGAATTAGTTTCTATTTATATAAAATAATGAATTAAAACCATTTTTAACATATAATGAAGCAAATAAATTGATTAAATATTCAAATTAATATTTTCATAAAAATATTCTTTAGGAGAAATAATCTTTTAAAAAAATATTCATATAGTATATGAATATCTGGATATATTTTTTGACGAATTTCATGACATTATTCCTTATTGGGATATCTAATTTATTATCGACCTAGTCCCTGATGCTAATATAATTTCAATAACTCCTTACCAAATGGATCTAATTGAACATTTGTAATTGAAAACATAGTTACAAGTGTTTATTGATAAAGGTTTTATTTGTCCTAACACCTCATCTTGGGGTTCACCAATGTTTTCTGTTAAAATGAAGGATAGTTCCATGAGGCACTAAATAGATTATATAGAATTGGATAAAATTACTATTAACAATATATATTAATTGACACATATAAATAAATCTTTTAATCAATTCTAGGGTGATCATTGATTTTCGAATCTATATATCAGGTTCAAGTACCCTTGGCTGAAGGTGGAGTAGGTTTACATTATGAATACAATGTTTTTTTATATTTTTATGATTTTTTTTATTTGGGTTGAAAAATTATCAATATATATTTATAGAATTTATGAATATAGTTATCGAGTATTTTTTTTGTATAAATTAAGTATTTTTTTCATTAATTATATTTTGGATTATTTGATATGTTATGAGGATCAAACAAAATACATGAGGATTATTTTGAAACCCCTAAAAGAAAATAATTTATATGATTTTATTAAATGTTAATTTTGGTTATGTTTGCGGTCATTACATGGAGAAATTTAAATATATATATATAATAATCATTGATCCAGCAAATACAAAGGTGGTCAAAGAGTGTCCAAGACTAAAAAATATCAAAGATATTTAGAGATTTCATGGATTAGTGGGTCACTATTAGTGATTTTTTTAAAAAATATATTGATTATATAGAAACTAAACATGTTAACTTGAAAAGGAGTTAGATTACTCTAGAAAAATAATGTAGTGAATTGTTCCAGGATTTGAAAATAAGACGAGTTAATGATATATTTTTGGCCCTAGGATCTTGAAATTTTGATTTCTTTAAATATAACAATGCTTATTATAAGGGACTTGGTTACCTTTTGATGTATAATTAATATGTAGTTTCTTATGAATCACATAAATTGGAACTTCCTGAGCTAAATTAACATACAAATTATTCAGACATAGATGTTATGGTTTATTATTTAAAAATATAGATACAACATTTATATGGAGTAAATTGTTTAATATATACTAATCATAAAGGTTTCATGTATATAATTAACTAGATAGTGTTAAAAATATGGTAGATAATATTGATGTAATATATTATGGATTAAGATAAAATGATTTATTAATATCTATGAAATAAAAATTGGGTTTTTGATGCTCTAAATTAAAAATATACAGTGTCCTTCACTATGATACATTTGGGAAATTCTCCTTTGGTAAATGATTTCATGAACTTCAGTGATGAAATTATGTATACATGAACACACCTTATTTTTTATCAGGTTTCAGTGTAGTATTATTTGACTTATAGAATTAATAAATATTATAAGGATGATTTCATTTTATAAGAAAATGTAAAATTAGTCAAAAAATGTGACTTACCATAATTTAACAAGAACAGATAAAGTTTTTTAAGATTTAGAAAAATAATATGTGTTTCGTGTGATTCCCATTTTATAAGATAATTATTGAGTTAAGCTGATAGTTTTCTTATTTTTATTCATCCTTGTAGTACTATTATATATAGAGACAATTAGGAAAATTTCATGTGGGATTGATTGAATATATGTATATATATATATATTACTAATTTTAACATAAAATTTATGATCTATAAATATGATAAAGTAGAAAAAAAATTCCCAAAGAGAATCTTTAGCCTTTTTTAATTCTGCCATAGAAATGGGAGAATATATACAGGGTTTTTTTGTGGGACTACAAAAGACACTTGGAGATATTAATTAATTTTGGGTAACTGTGGTTTTATGGACTAAATTTTCACAATTTACCTCTATTTGTGTTATTATGTTATTGGATCTTCATTATTGACAATATGATAAAGAGACCAACATATTTAATTGTGTCCCAAAATTTATTATATTTGATCACGATCCTAGGATTTGTTCTAATTTTTATAAATGGATTCATAAGTTATTATTTACAAAATTAAATTTCAAAAAACCTTTTTTCCCTAATTTCATAGACCATTTGAGGGAACAAATATAAATTTTTAATAAATGCTTCCAAATTGTTCTATGTATTCCCAAGTAATTTAGGATCATAATTTTTTATTGGTTTATTTTTTAAAAAAAAAATTATTCATTGAATTATATAGATGCAAGAATTTGAAAAATTATATAGAAAGTTGTGTTAAACTCTATATTGTTTGGATAAATTAAGGGAAAAATTTATTCGTCAAAAATTGGTAGAAGAAATGGTTGAGAAGGAAAATTTAATTTTGAAACAAATTATAATGTATTATAGTATGAATAAATGTTATGAAAATAACTAAAATAAATATTTCTCATTCAATGTAGGTGGATATAGTTTTCTAAAAGTATTTCCATGGAAATCTATTTTGCAATTTGGTAAAAAGGGAAAGATAAGTCCACTATTAATTTGAAAGTATGATACCCTAGAGATAATTAGACTAGTTTTCTACCTAGTGTAATTTCCTTTGAGTTTATCCAATGTAAATGATGTTTTTTAGTTATTGTTGGTATGAAAATATATATCTCATGCAAATAAATATTTGAGCCCTCAGTTAATATAGTTAGAAGAGAATATTTTTTATGAAGAACATCCAGTTTTGTTTCATGATCATAGTGGGAATATTTTTTGGAAAAATGTGTCTTTATAGGTTATTATTTTTTTTTGAAAATCTATATGGTGAATAAGAAACATGGAAATATGAAAATTCTATAAATGAAAATTATCTCTACTTGTTTAAGAAATGAATAAAATTGGTAGGATTCATTTTACAAAAGGGTGGACTAATGTAATGCACTGTGTAATTTTGATCATAGATAAACATCAATCCTTATTTATATTAATTAATTATAGTTTATATATTTATTTTCACAATAATAAAATTTTGTAATTTTTCATCAAAAAAGATATAATTTAATTCATCTTAAAATTGTATACATGTTTTATATGGTTTTATTTAAAAAAAATTACTTATTAATTTTTGGATATTAACTTGATATAATAATATTCATTTCTAAAATTATTTATCCAAAATTATCTTAGAGTGAATTTTTGAAATTTTCAGAGATTGTTTATTTGTGGGTAAATAGTAGAAAATATTAATTATCAATAAAACAAACTTGTAATTTCCTATGTTTAAAAATCCAAATTATATTTTATTGGTATTATAATTTTATTATATAATTTTGATTAAAATATTATGTAAACTTCATTGGGTTAAATATTACTCTTGATTATTTTATAAAAACTTTTTTATACTACAAATTTAAATTTTATGGAAAATCCATTTTCATCAGGTTTTTTGAAATTGTTTTTAAATTATTTTATAACACATATTGAAATTTAATTTCTAATAATTTAATCCATGTCAGTAATAATTATTTCCAAATTTGATAATTTTTTATTTTTTATTTTTTAATAGATAGAGTAATAGTATTGGTAAAAAGTCTAGTAATTATGGTAAGAGTTAGAATGGGTTAAAAGGGTTAATACTAAAATAATAAGTGTTATAGTGACTTTAAAACATTTATAAATCATATTTTATAGTCATATTTTGACTATATACGATACTATAATCAACAATAGTCCTTATTCTATCCATTTTGAGTCTGTAAGTATTTAATATAATTTAATCTTTTGAAACATTCCAAATGTGACCTCTCTCTCACTTATAAAATGACACCCAGCTATTTTCTTATCCACACATCAAGAGAATATTATATACGAAAATACCATGAAAAAGTTTTTCTTGAAATCCCTCACTACGTATTAAAGGCCTTATTTTGAATATAATTCCATCCTCTTATGGATTAGAGAATAAACATAAAGAGGATGTGTAATGAAGAGAAACACTTCAAAACCGTGTGTTTTATTTTTAATTTCTTATTTTACCTTTTTTAAACATATCTAGAGAATATTAATATAATAAAATAAATATAATCCAAATAAAAAAATTATTATATGTATTTTATAATCTATTTTTAAATACTTTCCATCTTAATGAAAAATGAATACATATTTCGAATGTACATACATACTACCACCTCATGAAGATGATTTATATCATTTTTGATCACCCACTATAATTTTTAAACATAATAATGGATTAAAATAAAATTATACGATATATATGAGTCAAATTTCATTCTATAGTGTTAAAAAAATATTATACATTATTTCTTTATGGTCTAATGAAAAATTAAAACATCACTTGCGTGTACATGTGGACTCCTGCCTCACGAAGAAATGCATTTAATTTTCTCATCATTTCCCTATAACTATGGTATATAAATGTTTTTATAATGATATGATATTAAATATATGATTTATATATCATTTTGAAAATTCAAATAATATTTAATTTCCTTCCCTTACGAGTTTTGAAAAGTGTAAAAATTACTTATGCGTACCGAAAAAATATAGTCTCCACCATTATAATGTAATTCATTTTTCATAACCAAATCACATGGTGGGAAAAAAATTTCGAAAAATATGGAAATGATATAATCATGATCCAATTGACCACAATCATCCCCCCAAATCCATTTCTATCTTAAAAATCCAAATGTCCTCAAAACATCTCATATGAGAATAATCAATTTTGTAATGAAGTATAACATGGATATAAGGGAAATAAATGGAATAATAGACGTATAAAAATTTTATTGGTAAATTAAATAAATAAACTAAGTTTATTATTTTGGAAGATAAATAATATAACTTACAATTCAAATTTGTGGTAAGGGATATCCAGGAAAAATTCACTTTCTTTGAGACTTATGTTTTTTTTCACCACATGTATTATTTTTTGGTGTATAAAATACCATTTGTGTGTATTTTATAATATTTGTTAAAATTATAATGTTTTTACCAATCAATTAAATGATAATTACTACATTTATTCATTGGTTTAAAAAATTTCAAGGCATAAGGTATTTTTTAACTTTATTTTAAATTTTTAAATGTTATTTTACAACTTTTTCACCATATCCATGTTCATTATATTGTTTAATGTATGTTATTAATTTTATGAAATAAATATGATATTTCATTTTAAAATATTTCTTACCTTATGTATATATGCATTAGAATAATAATTTTAAATAATTTCTAAATGGGTTATTTTTTACATTATTTTAAAAGTGGGAAAGGAATATTTTTTTAAAATATGTTACTAGAGTATAATTTAACATAGAAATAATTTTTATTATATGAGAAGATTACTATTAATTTTTCTTGTGTTTTAAAATTAATAGTTCATTTTTTGTTCTCCTAATATTTTTTTAACTAAATTTTTAATGAAAATGGATTTTAATCCTTATTTTTACATGAATACCAAATGTGCTTCTACATTTGTGTTAAATGGAATATTTTAGGAGATTTTATGATGTAAATGTAAACATATATGTTTTTATGTATATTATATCACTTATAAATTTTTTATAATTATGGGTGGGACCGGTATTACTCTTCAGTGCATTTGGTAATGATTATATATCCAGATAATTATGTTTGAATAAACCATGTAGGTAATTTTTTTTTTGTTTCTAAGTATTTTTGAAATGGTTATATGAAGAAGATGTCTCGATAAATGAACAATAATTTTCATTTATTTAAAAAATTTTCTAAGTGAAGTATTTTTAATTCCTAAGGTATACTAATGATATTTTTAATGGAATGTGTTTTCCATATAATGGAAAAATGGTATATTTTTATGAAATTATTTTATCTATGGTTTTTATGTATTATAAGAGAAACTCATAATATTGATTTTTCCTTTGTAATTTATTATAAAGTGTTTTATAAAAACCATTGGTTATTAAATCTTATTTGTTGTGTATGTAAATGATTATTTGAGCTAAAGGTTTAGTATGTTAAAGAAAAACTCTATTATATGATATCATGGTTTAGAAATGGAGAAATGAGTTTATTTAATAATTTTTTTTCATAACATACAGATATTTGTTATCCATCTAACATTTTAAATTGTTTTTAACAAATTTTAAGGATGGGTATATATAATTTTTATGACATGTTGTAAATCATGAATATTTCTCTTGAAAGAAATGTGCTTCATTTTAATAGTAGTGTATTGTGTAAAAAATGGATACTAAGTGGAAGTGTGCACTTTATAATATATTGCTTTATTCTGTGAGAGTTTTTTATTAATTATATAAAACAATATACCTAAAAAACATTGGGAATTAATAAAAATTATTTCATGATTTATAAGTGATGATTACTTGATTTTTTAATTCATTATTTTTAATATTATAATGCAGTAATTAATATTTTAGGTCACTTATGATAGTTTCCCATTTAGTTTAGCTTTTGATACCTAGAAATAATATTTATTTTATAATTCAACATTTTGGAGAAGATCACAATGGTCATAATGTAAAATTTCTGATTAAATATATTTTATGTCACTATGGTTATATATTATTTTTTTCAATTATTTTATTACTAATTTTTTGTTCTATGTCCCTTCCTTCTATAAAAACCAGAGGGATACCAATACCTTCATATAATTAGACATTTAGTACCATGATTTTTTTATCATAATTAGTGATTTTAGTCAAGGGTGTTACTTATATATATCCAATTATTCTCTTAATAAGAGAAATATCTATCCACACCAAACCTCTAGTTGGTGATCACTATTTAGAGGGATCATTCAATAATAGATTTCATGTATAATCCCATAGAGTATTAGCATTTAGTTATGATTTAACCCATTTTTTCTTTATCTATTTACTCTTTAGAACCATATATTTCTCCATACCCAAAAAACACCAACATTTTTTACAACTATAAAATGTATAATTTCACCGATATCCAATATGAATAATTATTTGCATTATATAGTACATTGAAATTTAATTATATTCAATCATTATTGGATATTGAGAAACTACGATAATGAATAAATATATGCTATTGAAATTAATCTTTATTTTATAAATTTTTAGGAATGAGATTCCTTTTTTTAATTATAATTATGGTTGGGTATATAAACACATGAATATAAATATTGATTAATTAATGGAAATGTTTATGTAATTATTTTAAATGAAGCAAAGGGTTGTTACATTGAGGTATAGGGAAATAGTAATTTACATGGAGAATTGGTTAAATATTATTAAACATATTATCAAACCATGATTAGAAAAAAAAATTATATGATAATAATGATATTTCATCCAGATATAGAATAAAATTTATCCTCTATGAATGAATTCAGTTTGTATAATATGGTTCTCAATTTATATTATTGACCTAGATAGTTCAAAGCATGAAATAATAAATCAATAGATCAAATTTATCAATTAAATAACAAATTATGGATTTATTAAAAATAATAATTAATGAATCAAAATATTCTATAAGATAGGTCGTGGGGTAATTATATTTTGAATATATTTGTATTTGAATGTATTTTTTATTAGTGAAAAGTTACAATATTTTATTTTTGTAAAATAAAGAAGAAACTAATTTCCATATTTAAGTAATAACTTATTGATGTATTTATATTAATGATGAAAATTATAAGTAGTAGTTAGAAGTATTTTAAAACTTTTAAATATTCATTTTATTTAGAATAACATATAAAAAACAATTATCTAAATTATTTTATACTTTGAGATTGTAAAAACAATATTCAAGATGTTAGATTTCTTATCCAAAAGTATAAAATAATATCATACTCAAATCAGAATATATATTCTTATGTAATATCACTTAGTAGTGTCTTATCATAATAAATATAAAATACACTATATGAGAAATCGATTTTTAATGTTATAATTAATAATTAATCAAGATTTATGAATTTGAATATATAATTTTTCAAGTATTCTTAAATTTGAAATCCAAAATCGGTTTTTTTAATCAATGGATATTATTGGATATTATTAAACAATTATATTAAAAATACAATGTTCTTGTTATTAGACTAGATGAATTCCTTAAGAAGAAATTTATAGTTTAGCAATATAGTAAGAATGATATTTGAACTTGTGGAAGCTCATATTAAAAATATATGTATTGTTCCTAAGAAAGAGGATGAGTTTATTTCAAATGATTTTTTAGAACAAAGATAACTCATAATAAACTAAGAGATTATGTATAGAAGTGGGTTATTGAGAATTTTGTTTATCATAGTTGTGTATGTGATTTTTATTATAAAAGATATGAGTTAAATTTTTCTTGATAAATTTCATGGTTTTATCAATATTTATTTATAAAGTTATTATGAAGAGTCAAATATGTATTGAACCAAACTGGGTCGACCCAAACCATCACCTATGTTAAGAGGTCATATTGCCCGACCCACTTTTCTAATTTCCACGGGATAGAAACAAGTACATGGGAATACTGAATACCACTTTGGCAATGGTTTCACCCATTGAAAACCAGAATAACCCTTCCATGGAATGGGATATCCCAAATTGAATAATAAGAGTCAATGGAACAAATATACATGAAATCAGAGTAACACAAGAATGGATAATGGTGATATAATAAACAATATAATAACATCGTATACATCATATTCCATAATAAGACAAAAACATGGTATCTCAAGTAAAAATATCAATACCTAAAAATAGGGAAATAGATCAAACATTGACAATACATACCTATAAAAAGAACAGAACTCCAAAAATAGCTCATTATGAGATAACTAGATGAGACCACATCTTCTTCAACATATGAATGGATAATAAAAATCATAAAGATCCACCTATATAAATGGTTACCTATCCATTATATGTGTTCTAAAAAAAACATAATCCAAATGGAATATATTTGGTGTGAGGTACAATGACCTGTTGGATACCACTAGGAATCAATTTATGGATTTTATACCATGCCATCCAATAAACGAGTTTGAAAATTCAATTTTAATTTTTTTTAAATTTTAAAAACATTTAAATTCAATTAATTCCATTTAATTCCCATTGGTTTTGTATTAATTGTTATTTCCAAAACACTTATCAACATGGATCATGTATTGAAATAAGGCCAGTAAATATATAAAAAAATTTAAGAATAAAGGTAAATATAAATATCATCATCATGTAGTTAAATAAAGATAAGTGGTGATATCACATGATATCACATCATACAAGGAACTCAATATTTTAAACAAAGAATTAATATCATTTTGTCGTGAGAGATGTTTAATGAGGTATTTGAACATAAGGGTCTAGTTGGACTGGGTCTAAAATATTTTTTTATACACTAATTATAGTGGATAATATCATGGTATTCCCTTGGACCAACACCTAAGAGATCTCTATATCTCTTTTTCAATTAAAAAGAAGATTTCTCAGACTTCCTTCCATAGGCTATCATGGTCCCTTGGACAGCAAGAAGATGCTCTCTGATTCTTCCACCCAAAGGTTCTCATAGTTCCATTGAAATAATGTGATCACACCCTTGATATGCAACATGCTACACAATGCTAAAATTAACCACAGTACAAGTTTCATTTATCAAAACAATTTCTCAACCCATCATTAATATAAACAAACATACATATTTTGATATAACACATTTCTAAAGGTAATTTTTTTTACAAAAACTCTTTATAATTCTATTTAAAACCATAAACCCATTTTTATCCATCTTATCACAAACTGGGAGGGAACATAAGAAACCTCTCACTAGAAGACCCCCATTAAACATTAAAAATCAAATAAAAAACCTTGAATCATTTCAAACATAGAATAAAAATCAATCATAAATCGTTTAAATAGATATATAACAAAAATAAAATGAGAGTAATTAATAATTAAATGGTAATCTATATTAAATTGTCTTAAATAAAGACACCTAACTTGGAAATAGTTCAAAAGTCGTCACCTGTATTGAGAACCACCGAACATAGGGATAATAATACCTCAAAGACCTAAAATATAAAAAATATCAAAACCCCATTAATGACATTATATTTTTTCCACCTACCATCAAGTGATCCAAAATCCAATGGAATATGAAGATAATTAAAAAAGGGGAAAGGATGAATAAATCCTGAAGAAGAAGCTTACCGCCTATTGAAACACCCAAGAATCAAAGAGACTCTATCACCATGGGTTCTAACATAAAGTTATAGTGGATTCACACTAGTGTGAGAGGATATAAATCTATCAAGTGAAACTAGAAAAAAACACATTTTTATTGAGCTTTACTGTTCACTTGGACTGGTGAGATGGTTATACAAATAGTTCACTAACTATATAAGTGCTCATATCTTTATTATAACCATGCTACATGGTTACCCCTAGGGATTTAATGGATTCAAAAACTATTATGGAACATTGAAAAAATCACACTAACCCCCAACAACCACCCTCATAGAATTATAAATACGGTTAAAGGAATCATGTGCCAACCATGTGCCAGGATATATTTTATCCAGTGACCATGTTTCTAACCCCTAACACATAGGAAAACCAAGAATAAAAATTAAATAAAAATAAAAACACAAAAATAAGTGTACTTGTGAACAAATGGGTGTTACAAACCACCCCTCTATTCCACTTTTTCCCCCAAATGATCCCCCAGAATCCATATAAACAAAAAAAATGTCATGACAATACTTATTCATTAAATATTCTCACTCCTATGGATTGTGGATATCACCACCATGATTCTAATGAACATGGTCCGATGAGGTCAATTGAAAAAGATAACCATATTATGATAATACATGATATGAAATGGTTTCTCAATAATGGAGTCATTAATCTCATCTAATAGATCAATCCACTCTATCACATGAGATAGGAATGGATAGTACTTATTCAACATGGAAACATAAAATTATTTATGAATTGAGTTCAACCATAGTGGAAACATCATCAAATAGTCTACCTACCTTTGATTTTCAACAACCAGATATTTCCAAATAAAACATGGTTCTAGCATTCCCTGTTTTACCCCCAACCATCGGTTTCCCATCCAAATTGATACAGGTAGATACACTTAATCAATGAATTTAAACTCCATCATCCAACAACATTGAGTAACATAATACATCTAGTTATTTTTAGATGTAACAGGCCTTTTAAAAACCAAATTCCCAATATCTATTATCTCATGGATGATACTTGATCCCAATTATTTTTTCTCAATCACCTCATCTCAAAACAATTAGGATTAGAATGAATGCTTATATAATTCCTAATATAGGGTAATCATGATCGATTCATGACTACTATTATTATAATCAATGTTGGAAAAAGATAAGTGGCTTTCCCATGAACCCCTAAATCCATGAAAACATGAACAATGAATATACATGAGAGTATGGATGGTCCGATTAGATTGGGTGTCAATTTTCGGGTGATACGTGGGGCTCAAAATCATCATCATTCTCAAATCCCCTAGCATCACTTTTAAAACTAAGATGTAATGTGGTAATCATGGTTATCAATAGGATAATTTTATAAAAAAATTAAATAATATCCCATATATCATTATTCCCACTAATAATACATGGTATTCTGGTCAAGAATCCAATTATATCATATCACACTTACACATGGGGATCATTATATGATACAAAAAAATGAATGGTCTCTAATTCTCAGCTTTGATTATTTGATAGGTCAGGCATTGGGAAAAAAATTATAAAACTAAATGCCTTATCTCAGGCCACCAAAATCAATATCTCAATTTATAAAATATTATGGTCACCCTGTGGTGAACAGCCTAATGAGAATGATTTCCATTAAGTATCACATGCTCCCTTATGATCAAGAGAACTAAAAATCATTTCCTAATAGAGAGTGAAAAAGTAAGATATTGAGATCAATCACCACAGTAATCCCCACCTTTAATTACTATACTAATATACTGGTTTTCAAAGAAAAATATCAACTTATTTATAAACTGATTAGTGAGAGAGTGAATTACTAACACACCGGTCAAGAATACTTACCACCTTCCCTCCTACATCTCTAGACTCCAATATTCTTATAGACACATCATACTCTACTCATCTACTGATTCCCAAATAGCCTTAACTAGAAGTTTCTTACTCAAGGCATTGTTTATTATGTTCCCCTTCAAAGGTTTATAAGAAATTTCAAAATCAACATTATGAAGTTACTCTAACCAGTGTCTCTATTTGAGGTTCAATTCACTCTTGGTGAAGATGTTCTTTATGATTTTGTGATCTGGGTAAACTGTAAAACACTCCACAAAGACGTAATACTACCATATCATTAGTCAACGTATCCTAGGTACTAACTCTAGGTCATGTGTGAGACAATTTCTCTCATATGAACATAGATATTCCATTCTATAGTTCATCATATGGTCATCCAGAATCAACTCACATATTAACCCCATGCTAGAGGCATCATAGTACATTACATATGATTTCCTAGTCTAGGGAAGAATTAATATTTTCAAAGATGTAAAATTAGCCTAAAAAATCTCAAAAGATATTTGAAACTTCTTATAAAACTTATAATTCACCCCTTTCTTGGTCAAATTTGTAAAATTAGAAGCTATTATAGTGAAGTCCCAAAAATATCCATAATACCCATAAAAACCAAAAATTATTTAAATATCAAACACATTCTCTGGTCACCCTAAAGAAATAAATTCTAGAAACTTATCAAGATCCACTAAAACTCCACTCTTGGATTTAATGTGGCCCAATAATATTACTTCAGGAATCCAAAACTGTAATTTTTATAGTTTGGTATATAGATGACAGTCTGTCAAGGTACAAAAAACAACCTCTAGATAGTCTTCATAACCCTCCTTCATCTTGGAATATACCAGGATTTCATCAAAAAAAATGTCCATGTTGGAGTCCAAAAAATTGATTGAAGAGCACTTTTATTGAGGTCTTAAGTGTTAGTAATATAAAATGGAATAAAAAATACTAAAAATGTATAAATAACAATGAAAGGGAATTCTTCAAGTTATTGGAAACGATTTCATGACACGTCAAATTGATTAAGTTTCCAAAGTTAATTTATAGTCTAGGGAAGACCCTTGGTCATCTCTCAAGAAGTGTTAGTGGGTTTAGAGTGTGTGTTTTTAATAAGTACTAAAATAGGGGTGGTTTGGAAAATAGTTTTTGGATGAAATTACATAATTAAAAGTTTAAATGTTGAGAAACCAAATGGATTTAGAAAAAATATGACACAAAAGGGTTAATTGTGAGTTCACTACACACGTTCAGATTCATCATTATTGGAGATTAATTTGGGTTTGGAGTAACTCTTTGGTTGAAATTAATTGGAATACAGATTAATTTCTAAGACTTTATTTCATTTCTTGAAGAACCAAACCTCGAAAAAACAATCGTATTTTTATGGTCCCAAAAATATGCATTGAATAAGAGCATCCAAATCAGATAGAAATATCATGAATATGGGTAAGAAAAGGATTATTGGGTTAACCAATTATAACAACACAAGTCACACACTCAAATCCTCAGATCGATCGATTGGAAATTATAAGCATCTTATTCGCACGCATCAAAACAGGCATCAAAATATGAAATAATGTATGATAAAAGGAAATAAATGTTTTAACGCCCAAATTAATCAAAACTAGAAGCAAATATATGCATTTTAACTCCATTTAAATGTGTGTATCTCCCTCAAAACGAACACCAACCATTTATCTCGACAACGAGTGGATGAGGAAGCTCAGGTGGAACTACATCATTATTATTTATCACCTTATGAGGATTTGGGACTCCAAAACTTCAAGGATGAGGAGAGGACACTACTACAACTCCAAATTTTCAGCACTTCACTCCTTGTCTGAACTGCTAAATGAGGAGCCAAATCTTCTCTTTTATAGCCAAAATGGTGGGTGGTTTTAGACACCCTGATTTAGAGAAACCACTAGTCCCTTTGTTTTCGGCCACTAGAGAGTCTTATATCACTTTTGAGGAAACTAAAACATTATATACCCACCTCGTGACTATCTCCAATGAATTTTTGTAACCATTAAAAAACTAAATCTCTATATATTGATAACATACAGAACATCGCTTTTGACTTTGTGCGGATTTAATTCTTTGGACAGATCAATTCGGATGGGAATCGTAGATGCCGAATGGGGCATTGGTTACTTCATATGAAATTTATAACATTAAAATTTAGACCAGAACACAAAATTTTTGGAAATTTGGATGCACGATTTAGTATAAATATGTATTTGAGTCCACTATTGTGCATGGATCCTGCACAGTATGACCCATTTTTCTTTTACATCATCATGGGCCATCCAAATCACCTCCACCTTAAAATAAATTATAAAAAAAAATCATTTCCCTCTTTAACAGTAATAAATACATCATAATTGCATCAAATATTAAGTTCAATCTTTTTTTATAATTTTCAATTCAAAACTAGATTAGCACAGTAAAGTAAGGGTGAAAATGAACCTGTGAATCACAGTGCGATCACACCTCCACACCTAAACATTTTCACTCTTGGGAAAAGTTAAATTTTCAGAAATTATGCATGTAGATATTTTCATCTTCATAATGATTTAACATTCAATTAATATTTAATTTTTAATAGAAATGTGATCAAAGAAAAAATCATACCCAAGAGTTATTCTAAGTGATTCAACAAAAATATGTCTCATACATTGTATCGTCTTGAAATTCTAGAAGTATAATGATAAAAAATTGATAAAATTGTTCAAAATATAACCATTTCGCTAATTATCCATGTGTGTGTGTGTGAAAACCATTCCATGATATTCTTTCCACTTTATATTGAATAAATATAATTTAATTTATAAATTATATATATATATGATCCTTTACACCAAACCTACCCTATATCCATTGCAATAAAATTAAAATACCCACTCACATAATAATTCCCAGAAGTCCAACCATATGCTCCTGACATAGATATCTCTATATGTTTCACATTTCATCACTCCACTCATTCATTGTTTTTTTCAATAGTTTCACTTGGAACAAATCTAACACTCTTCTCCCAATACATGTTTGATCTCCACATGACACTAATTGTAATATTTATAACAAGATCAATGGACGAGGAAGAGTGGTTTTTGACCTACCCAATATAAAACTCTTTTTAGGGAAAATAATAGTCTGATAACAGGTAAACACGCATAGGTAATTCCGGTACAGTAATGAAATATATTGGTTAATTAAAGAACCTATGGAAAAATGATTTTCTAAAGTAGAGAAAAATCAACCTAACTTATATTTACCTTTTATTAAGTAGAAAGGTTCAGCCTTTATTGTTGGGTGTAAAGATGTGTGGATAAATTATGTGACACGATTCCCCTATAAACTATTCACAAAAGGGGACCATTATTCTCAAAATATTCAAGATGATACAACCATTTATATCATTGGCAGTCAACAAAATTTCAAAATAATGTCACACCATAATATGGAATTCTTGTAGAAATGCACATTTCATCAGAATTTTTTTTGAAATTTAAAACTACATCAAATATGGAAATTACACATGCATTTTAAATTAATTAAATTATTAAATTGGAATCATTTTCTATGTTAATGTGTTCATAACAAGAAATTAACATTTTGAAACAAGTGTGATGGGTAAACGAGGTTAATGGAGGAAAAGTAGAAATACTCTTCAGCAAACAAAAAAAATGAAAGTGAAGAAAGATGATCAAAATTCTTAACTAACCCAAGAATATACCCATGCACCCACAACTAGAGTGTGATGTGTCCTCACTGTAATAAAATATAATGTGGGAAGGAAGGATAAAACCTGGTGGGTGTCATTCTTAGACTGGTTCTTAAATGTGGAGTTCCTCCATCGGGGACTCTAGAAGGTCTTTGTGGAAGTACTTCAAATGATTCCCATTAACAGTGAAGGTTTTATTGGTTTCATAATTCTGAACATGGACAACACCAAATGGAGAGACTTTAGTGATATTGTATTTTCCAGACCAGTGGGAATGAAGCCGATCTGGAAGCAACTTCATCCTTGCATTGTAGATGAGGACCATCTGCCCAATGTGGAAGTAACGATGAAGGAGTAGACAATCGTGGTCAGCCTTGTTTCTCACATTATAAATCCTATAGTTCTCATATTCATCTCTTACCATTTCCTCCATCTCATGAATCTACATCTTCCATTCAAAAATTGCACCAGAAATATTATAATTGCATTGTTTTATGGCCTAATAGGCCCGATGCTCAATCTCAATAGGGAGGTGAATTTTTTTTCAAAAACAAGCCTATAAGGTTACATCCCAATTGGGGTTTTAAAATTAGTATGGTAATACCATAATTAATCATAAATTATAAGTCTCTAATCATTCTTATTGGGTTGAACTATTTTTAAAAAAATTTGTTTTACCTTTCTATTTGACACATTGGATTGACCATTAGTCTGTGGGTGATATGACGTAGACTCTCAATGACCAACCCCATACAGAAAAAAAAAGTGATTTCATTGTTCGGTTGCCGAAACGAGAACCCCGTTCAATGATGATGAACCTAGTTAATACAATCATACAAAAAATTTGGGTTTTAAAGAATTCTTAAACTTTTTTAGAATAATAATTCTTTATGGATCATGCCACTACCCTTTTTGAAACATAATCAACTTCAAAAATAATTTAGATGTTCTTGATGGAATTGGGAAATAGACACATAAATTCAATTCCCCAAACATAAAAAATCTCATGAAAGACCAATGTTTGATTTTGAATTTCAAATATTTTAGAGACAATTCCCATTCTTTGACAACAAGGACAAGATTTGAAGAAATAATGGGCATCTTGAATAAGTGTTGGTCAAAAGAGACCAGAATGAAGAACCATGAGTGCATTCCATTGGGAACCAAAGTGTCCCCTATAAGAAAAATTGTGTATAAATATAATGAAAGACTAAAACTCATTATTAGTAACACAACTCCTAAAGACTTGATCACTACACATGCACCAGAGGTAGGGGTTATCGCAAATGTACCAAAGATACTCTAGTTTTAGACATTCGGCTAGGTTTTTGTTGAAATCATTAGGAGTGTAATATCCTACCAAATAATTTACAATTTCAGGATACCCTAGAATAGTATATTGCACTAGGTACATTTTCACATCATAAAACATGTCATTTATAGGAATACATTATATTATTCAATGTCCAATGATGGGTGGATTCTACTGGTATGTTTAGACACAACATTATCTGCTCCTTTTTTATCTCTTATTTCTAAATTGAATTTTTTAAGGAAGATCATCAAGAAAATGAGATATGGTTTGGATTCCAATTTCATATGGTGATACTGGAGGGTTTCATGGTCCGAGAACATAATGAATTTGGACCCCTAAATGTATGAGATGAATTTTTCCAAGGAAAACATAATGGAAAATAATTATTTTTTAGACATTGAATAGTTTTCTTGGGTAGGGTCCAAAGTACATGAGGTATAGGCAATGAAATGTGGAGGTCGATCAATCCATTGTGACAAGACTACCCTAACTGTAGAGTTAGTGGCGTCACACATGATCTCAACTGGTAAATCCCACTGAGGTAGTTGGATTTATGGGGGTGATGTGAGACTCCATTTTATCTTATTATTATATTCCTCACATAAATTATCAAAAACAAATTCCTTTTAGTTTTGCAATAACTATGAGAGGAGAAGTGAAATATTACTAATGTCTTGAATGAAACGATGGTAAAATCTAACATGACCTATGAAATATCGCACATCCCGTAAATTTTTAGGGAATGGTAGGGAAGAAATGACATCCACTTTTGATTTAACTACTTTGATACAATCCTAAATAATTATATATCCCAAAATGATACCTTGTCGCACAATGAAATGGAATTTCTCATAATTTAATATGATATTCATTTTAATACAGTTACGTAGGACTAAAGTAATACTATTCAAAAATTCTTCAAAAGGGTTTCCATACGCAGTGAAATCCTCCATGAAAACATCCAAGAAATTCTCCACGTAATCAAAAAAATACTGACCATGCATCACTGGAATGTAACTGAATAATTTCACAGACCAAATGGAATCCTTATATATGAAAATTTATCAGTGGGTTAAGTGAAGGTTATCTATTCCTGATCCTCAGGGGAAATATGGATCTGAAAGTATCCATAATACCCATCAAGAAAACTTTAACAGGACATCCCTGCTAGCCTCTCATGAATTTGGTCAATGAATGGAAATGGGAAATGGTTATTCCAAGTGTATAGGTTTACTCAAATACGTTCTATGAAGACACTCCAACTATTCATCACACGAGTTGGAATCAATTCATTCCTTTCATTTTTGATTACATAAGGATATTTTTTTGAACTACTTGAACAGGACTGACCCTTTGGCTATCAAAGATTGGGTAAATGATTCTAGTAGCCAATAATTTTTTTACCTACTTTTTCACAACTTCTAGGATGTTTAGGTTCAGTCAACATTGAGTCTACCTCACTAGTCTAGCCTCATCACATAATAAAACATGATGTGTGAAAATTTATTTGATAATACCAGGAATGTCTGTAAGTTTCCAACCTAAAGATTTTTTATACTCCCTCAAAAGTCCAAGTAGTCTCAATTCATGCTTAGGAGGATGTAAACTAGAAATGATGATAGGAAACATGTTTCTATTATGAAGATATAAATATTATAAATCTTGAGGCAGTTGTTTTAGTTCCAGTTCAGGGGTGGTTTTGGATTAATGGGATTATGTGTGGAAGTGAGAGGTAACTAATATCATCTAATCGCTTGATTCTATCATCCTAAAATGAGGAATGAGCTTTTAAAAACTTATTTGTATCATCGATGGTCAGTGTATCCTTAGTGTTCATGAAATTATCCATCAACAAACATGCGTTACATTTCTCTAGACCACTAAAACAATCAATTCATGAATCATTTCCTAGCATTTCAGTCAATGAAGAAATATCAGAAATGGGATCAGGGAAATGAAATTATGTGTCTTCAAGGGAAGGAAGTACATCTATAGAATTAACAGAGATAAAGGAATGTTCTTTTGAGGGGTTCTTCATGGCATCAAGGATGTTGGAGAGGGAAATGTCTCCAACAAACTCCATATATAGTGTTCCATCATGGAAATTAATTATGGTTTGGTGGTTTTCAATAATTGTATCCCAATATAATTTGGGCATGTCCATTAATCCTATCATCATCCATTGTAAGTACATAAAAATAAATATTAAAAATTAATTTTCAACCCTCGCAAGAACATCCTCTAACACACTAGAATGGTTTGTGGTTTAACAGTTAGCCAGTTGAACAACAATTTCAGTGGGCTTTGTTCCCAGACCTACAATGTAGAGTAAATGGAGTGAGCATAATATTTATAGAAGCACCTAAATCAAGCATAGATATAGAAAAATAAAACTCCCCTATAGTGCACATAATTTCGAATTATCCATTATCATTTCACTTAGTGGGAAGTGATGGCTCTATCAATGCTGAAACATTCTTCCCCAATATCACCATCTAATCACCAAGTTGTTTCCTTTGGTGTGTTCACATCTCCTTTATAAACATTGTGTATTATAGAATTTTCTTCTGGGAATCAATCAAGGGGATGTTAACCTATACATTTTTTAAATATTCCAATATTTACTTATCAAGTTATGTTTCCTTTTTTTTCTAGGTTGGGCAGACCTTTGGGGAAATATAAGAGGATTGGTTGGGTTAGGTGACTCATCAATAGACACACTATTCCCATTGGAAGGGATTCTCTCAGAACAATGTTGTACCTCATTTGGAGCATTTATAATGGTTGGGATGGTGGTTTCCATCATAGAGGATGAATCTAGTGGAGGGGTCATTTGGCTTTTAAATTTTTTCTACTCCAAAGGGTGATGGAACTATCAATTCTCTTATCCCTAGGGTTAACTACTAAATGAGAAGGTATTTTACCTGACCTGTGGCTCTAGATCCCCCCACCGAGTTGAAATGTTGGACTAATTGAGTGTTTAGGTCTTTTATGGAATCTTGGGTGGTTTTTTGGAATTAGAGATTGTTGTCATGCATTGGTTTGATCATTTCTTCTAAGTTATGACTGGGTTTTAGAGGGGTTTGTTGGAATGACCTTTAGGGTGGTTGAGGATTTCTTGGTGGTGGTGGTGGATGACCTCTCTGACCCTATTGATTCCATTATTGTTGAGGTTTGATTGATTACCCCACTTTCCTATAAGTTATATTTTCATTCCTCCTAGGGTTGGATGGATATTAAGGTTCTTGCCTAAAGGGTTGGTTATAGGGGCGACCTAGAAATATTTCCTCACAACACTCAGAATTTTCTCTCAATTGGGGGAATTTGTTAGAGTAGTGGGTGTAAGAAGAACCTATACCACAATGGATGGGAGGATGAGATTGAAATTTACCTTGTGAATGAGAATGTTGTTGAATAAGGGTACTAACCTCTTCGAACATCATGTCCACCTTTTTCTCGAATTTAGTACTTTTCACCTCATTGACACCTTTAATGGATACAATATACCTTGAACCGAATTGTTGAGTGTATTGTGCCATTTATCAATTAAGGATCTTGTATAAATTTAGGTATTATAAAATAGCTTAACACCTATAATAGAATCAATCATATTTCGATCAATAAGAATTATACCTTTATAAAAATATTGTATTAAAATTTAGTCACTGGTTTGGTTGTGTGGACAACATGAACACAATATTTTAAATCATTACCAATATTCATGAAGTTTTTTCCCTTGATATTTTCTTATCCTGAAAATTTATTTCCTTATTATTGTAGTTCGAGAGGCTGGGAAATATTTTTCAAGAAAAAGTCATTTCATTTCTGCCCAGCCAATTTTTGTGGAATTAACATAATAAAGCCAGTCATTTACAGTATTTTATAAAGAAAAGGGAAATTTTCTATACATTACTTATTCATAATACTATGTAGATGGATTTAATGATGAAAAATATTGAGAAATTATCTTATGTTTTTATGTGGATCCTCTCTAGGAAGTCCATTGAATCATGGTAATAGATAAATTAAATAAGATTTTAGTTCAAAATTGGGTGCCTCACATGGTAAATAAATGTTTTGGGTTTGATATCGACACTAGAAGAGGTTATTTATTTTAGTTTTATATTGTTTTGAGCCATGTTATACAAGTTTATTTCAGTATTTATGTTGGTTTCATAAGAAAAATATGAAGGATCAAGAATAGAGTTGTTGTCTTGTGTGCCATCCTTCAAAGGGTTCTCTTATATGTATCAGTGTCTCTGACATAAGATCCACTCTATTAGGGTTAAAATAGTGGTAGTTCTCCTGAATTAGAACATTTCATGCATAGAACCTAAAAGATAAATAAATCATAAAAAAAGTTAGGTAAATGTTTAAGATAAATCAAATAAATTTACCTAAATTTTACAAAAAAACTATCAAAAACACGCACTAAAAACCAAATCGCCCCTCAGAAATAGTTCCAAAATTTGGATGCATTGTCATGAAACATAAAATTAATTATGTTTATAAATATTATTTCCATTCTAGGTAAGACCCTAGGTCATCTCTCAGGGATATTTTGTGGGTTTAGAGTGTTCATTTTTAATAATAAGAACTCAAATAGGGGTGGTTTGGAAAATAGTTCAAGGGTGAAATTACATAATTGAAAGTTTAAAAGATGAGAAAAAAAATTGATTTTGAAAAATATGAGATAAAAGGGTTAATTTAGAGTTTAATAAAAATGTTAAAGATCATCATTCATGTTGATTATTTTAGGTTTGGATTAATTCTTTGGTGGAAATTAATTGGAATACCAATTAATTCCTAAGCCATTTATCATTACTTGAAGAACCAAAACATGACCTATAAATCATATTTTCATGGTCCACAACTTATGTATAGGATAAGATCATCCAAATAAGATTTAAATCTCATGAAATTGGGTAATAAAAGGATTCATATGTTACCCAATAAGAACAACACATGTCACGCACTGAAAACCTCACATAGGCCCGTTAATAATTAAGAGAATCTCATTCGCACACATCAAAACCAGAATTGAAATATGAAAGTATGTATGATAAATGAAAATAAATGTTATAACACCCAAATAACACCAAACAAGTAGTTAATATATGTTTTGGAACTCCCTTGAAATGTGTGATTCTCCCTCACAATGAACACCCACCATTTACCATGACATCGAGTGGAGGAGGAATCTTCGGGGGAACTCCTTCTTCATTATTGATCCCAATATGAGGATAGGGGCCTCCAAAACATAAAGTATGAGGAGTGGAATCCTTTGTAACTAAAAATTGGAAGAAATTCACTCTTTTTCTGTACTACTAAATGGGGATCCCAAGGTTCTCTTTTATAGGCAAAATGGGATGTGGTTTGGGGCACCCTGATTTTGAGAAACCATGTGTCCCATTTCTTCTGGCCACTAGACATTATTATATCACTTTGAACAAAACGAAAAAGTTTTATACCCACCTATTTACAATATCCACTTAAATATTGGCTCCATTGAGACAACTAAATTCCGAGATATTGATAAAATAAAGAACACCACTTTTTACTTTGTGCAGATTTTATTCCTTAGAAATATTAATTCGGATGTACATTTTATAGGACGAATGATGCTTTGGTTCCTTCATATTAAATTTATCTAACTAAATTTATGACCACACCACAAAATTCCATCCCATTTAGATAAATGGTTTACTATAAATATGTGGCTGAGTCCACTAGTGTGCATGGATCATGCATAGTTTTGCCCATTTTTCATGGACATCATCATGGCCCTCCAAATCCCCTCCAACGTCAATGAGATTATAAAAAAATTATAATTTCCCTTTTTAACAGTAATATATAAAAAATAATTGAATCAAATATGAAGTGAAATTTTTTATTATTTTAATAATTTTTAATACAAAACTAGTTTAGCACAGTGGTGTAACGGTGAAAATGAAATAGTGAATCGTAGTGCGATCAGATATCCACCACATGGACCCACAACTAGTGGTACCTATATCTCATGTTGATCATTTAAAACCAATTTTTTCCTGTTATAAGATAAAAAATATAATCAATTATAAGAAATATTTATTTATTCATTATAGTAACATGATTTTGGTAATAATAGTTACTGCATTGTGAGAGGCTTTCATCCACATTATTTTCAAATAGAATTGGTGAAGCCCGTAGCGACACACAGAGGATAATAAATCCATTAACCTTAATTTTCTCTAACTAAACATTCATCTATGTCATCTTGGTTATTCATATCAAGTAATATGGTACATCAATTGGGTTCCTCTTAAGGAGAATATTTATTGTAAAATCGACCTATCACTAAGAAGACAAAGAATAAAAATCCTTTGGAAAAAAATCAATTTACCTATCTATGACCATTGGAAGAACAACATCTAAACACTAATCTAAGGCATCAATTAATATCATAGATAACATTAATTAAATACAAAAAATCTCTGAAGTAACTATTATTTCCCTACCAAATCTCATATCCCACTCACCTTCGAAGATAGAAGTGCACCAATCATGAATCCAAAACTAGTCCCAATGAAAATAGTATTCAATACGTGATGTGAATATAATAAAATAGTACATATAAATGATAAGTTATAAAACATAATGGTCTTAAATGAGGTAAAACCAAATCACCTCCACGCTTACAACAAAAATATGACACATTGGGAACATGAAACCTTCTTCCTTTTCTATACCCAATAGGGTAAAAAAATACAAAAAAGAATAAAATTCAATTTCATACCAAAATAATTAAGAAAACATAGTGAGATAAATGAATTGGACCCACCCATATCAAATAGAAAAATAAAATGGTGGAAGTAATAAAAATGATATATATTATGGCGACATCCATAGAATCTGAGTCATCAATTATAATAACTTCTGAATAGAGACGTTCATCTCCAGCCCTCCATAATACTTTTCCTCTTGGTGAGAACTCCATTTACTCAAAAAGTGATATCCTCAATCCTTTGAAGCATTAGACTAAACCTGATAAAAATCTGGTAATGTGGATGAAACATTGATACCCTATACAAAATCATTAACTAATTACTTAGGATATCCAAAATGTTGACAACGATGGCATGTCCATTGATCTTATATAAAACTACGTTTGATATGACAATATATCCCACACATATAAGAGATTACTACTTTATACCTTCTATAATCCACTAGAATAAAACATGAAGTCTGTTGAGCACTCTTACCACTTACCAAATGTGATTCTTCTCACATACCTATTGGACGAGAGGAAGATCTTTGGATAACACCCATTGAAGGTTTACTATTGAGGCATGTTTTCTAATTGATGTATTTCTCTTCCATGGATTATTTTTCAACCACATTAGAAATGGTTTTCAAGAATAAAATAATAAACATGGACCTAATACAAATCCTCATTCCTATTTCAAAATATTGATCCCTTAAATAATCATTCGTAGTGAGTTATTGAGATACATGAAAAAAATTAGTTAATAAAGCTATATAATCAGACACTAAATCATCTATATTCTCCAATAGAATAGATATATAATTATTTTCATACCACCATGAATCTAGTAGAACTACTAATTGAAAGCAATATTTAATATGGCCCACATGATATCCTCATGCCACATTGATAACATAAAAGATTCCCAACACTCCCTAACCAATCCATCAGTAATCTATGTGGTGTAAGAAACCTATTAGGTATCAAGGGTATTCGAAAACATAATGATGTTATTAATTTGATCTATCCACCCTCAGGATCTCTGCGTGAATTATCATAGTGGAAAACCAATGGATTTTACTAGTAAACAGAGATCATGGTCCATCATCCTTGGTTTCTACAAAACCACCACTAGAAAAATGATTGGTTCATTCAGATATCCAAATATGACAAATATTTATCACTTGAAGTTTTAGTCTATGTGTCACGCTATATAGTTCCCGCTATGAACTTAGATGAGGCCCTAATGGGAGGAATTTTCTAAAAAAACAAATCTCACACTCAATTAATATATTATTTTGTCTAAAACATTGATAATTAAATATAAATGAACCATTATAATATATCATAATAAAAATAACAGAGAAAGAATCACTAAATAAAAAATGTGTGAAAGCACCAGATTTTAACTATTCGGAAACTGTGCATAGTTTGACAACACTATTTGAAAAAACATGTGCCAACTGTGTAGGTGATACTAGAAGATGACATATAAGGCTTTATAGTTTACTCACAGTTATAACAACCAATTCCCCCAAATAAATCACATACTATTGACTTCCTAGTTTTACTGAAAAAAACACAAAATAACTCACGATCTTACCCAAAAATACATTATTATAAAGGGAATCACATCAAATAAAAATAAAGAAAAACATAACTAGTCTTTATTCTAATGAAAAATACAAGATCATCAATGAAAACATGAGGTTTTACATCAAAAAATTAAACCTAACACTCCTCCACTCATACCTATCGAGTATTTAATGCCCTAGCTCCCATCTACCATATACCCCCCAAATATAATTCATACAAATATATAACAATCTATCCTAGGTAAACATGAACCATCAACTGATCTAGTATGCCACACATATTGATGCATGTTCGTGATTGGCACAGGCTACCAACAAGCACCAAGGAATAATAAATATCTTATGGGGAACATTTTCATCCATGGAAAACCACTATGACCCGTTACCTGAATGGGGTGACCACACATACATAATCATACTTGACAAGAAAAATAGACATAAAATTGGAGTAACAACTCAATGGATAATATATACACCATAAAAATTTATAACATAACATAAATTAAATTTCATAATTGGACATAAAAATGGTATCTCAGGTGAAAAGCTCAACGTCCAAAAATAGAGAAAGAGACCAAAAATGCCTAATACATACATCCAATAAGTACAAAATTCCAAAAACATATCCTCATGACCTTACCCGGTGAGACCACATATCCTCCTATAAAATCATGGAAGATGGAAATCATGAAGCTCCTCTTGTATTACATAGTGTTTTTACCTTTACCAGTGTCCTATAAAATAAAATCTACATAAACCTACAGGAATATATATGGTGTTTAGAATTATGATAAGTGGGATACCACAATGAATATATTTATTTATTTTAAAACCTAAAAACTAATAAACTAGATTGAAAAATTACTTTACAGAACTATTAAACTTTAAAAATAATTCTATTTAATTCAATTATTTTAATTCATTTTGGTATTATTTAAAAAAATCATTTTCTAAAAAACTTATAAATAGGGATAAAATAAAATAATAAGTCCTTAGGGGAAAAAATTATCAATGTATCCAAACAAGGAATAATGTTTTTAATCATAATAATCATCATCATAAAACCTAATAAATGTAAATGATCATTACATGTGATATCAAATCAAATAAAGAACTAAAAAAATTCATAGTAGTATATAAATCATATTAATGTGAATAATGTATAATAAGGGTTCTAACCATAAGGTTTAAATGATAATGAGCCTCAAAAATGGTTTTATAGTCAAATATAAATTATAGAAGCTCTCATGGTCTTCCCCATTCCTAAAACATAAGATATCTCTTAGTCTCTTAGCCCATCAAATGAAGGATCTCTCATAATTCCCCCTAAAGGATCATCCAGTCCCATAAAAAAAGTAAAATATATCTTGGTCTTCCTCCCAAATGCTATAATGGCCCCTTGGAAAACACATTGCCAAAACCTAGGTATCCCATGTGATACTGAATGCCCAACATAACCAAATCACATTTCACATATGTAAAAGATATTTCACAAGGCATTTTAATAAAAACCATGCCCATTTTAATAATACACTATATATAAGGAAAAATTATTACTAAAACCTATTTAGAACTCCATTAAAAATAATATAACAATTTATATCCATATTATAAAACACATTGGGTTCACTAAATAAACATCCCACTGTAAAAACCACTTTAATAATTAAATTGATAATACAAAACCATATATCACAACAAAAATGGAATAACAATAAAAAATTGTTTTTTAATATAATTTTGAAAACAAATTAACAAAATATGATCAATAATTCAATGGAAATCCAACAAAAATTCATTTATATAAAAAAATATACCATGAAAACATTTCCAAACTCATCGCCTTTTATGAAAAGCACTCGATTTGGGAAGAAGAAGGACTCATATACCTTTACCACAATAAGTAATACAAAAACCCACATTAAAACACTTATATTCATCCAGAACACCATAAATGGTTCCACACTCCCATGGAAAATGATGAAAAATAAAAATAAGGTTGAATTGATGGAGAAATATAGAAGAAATAAGTTATAATTAAGACAAAACCAATAAGAATCATGGATAATTCACCACCACGAATAGTAGAGAAGATCCATTTCCATGGTAAATTGTTTTTGCATGATTAGGATAGAAAATGAGTCTTTGGGGATACCAATCGTTCTGGGGAAATTCTATAAGAATTTGAATTTTTAATGAGTTATACAACTCAGATGGTTTGAATTTATGGTTAAAAAAATCAGGCACTTATCTTGAGGGTGATTTTGTCTCCCCCAAAACAGATCAACAATGATACCCCTATGCCTTTAATGGTTTGTGAAATCAATGTGTAAATTTTGAAAACAACATTATCCCCCAACAACCACCCTCAAATGATTTGTGACACTATTATTAAATGGTGAAAAAACTATATTTCAAGTTCTATTATCTATAAAAACTAATTTTTCAAACCCCAAATCCCAAGAATACAAAGAAGAAAATAACAGATAACAGAAAACTCAAAAATAAACAGAGTATTGACCCATAGGGTATCACAAAATACCTATAAGATTCAATTTAATGTTACTATATTGTTATGAAGAGTATTATTATGTAATTGAGACGATCATATGAGATATTGTTAATATATATTGGATAGGAAAATATTATTTATAGTATTATATAAATGAAATTTACCAAAAATTAATGAACCTAGTTAATTTAAGAATTTTTGTTGATATTGTTGAGTAAATAAATCCAAACATTAATAATGAAGTAGAAAATTTAGAAAATTTCAATGTACTTATTGTTTGATGAAATGAATCCAAATTACAGTAGATGTTATGAATAAATTATTTTAAATGGTTAGTTTAGGATTCAAAAACTATTATTATCAATCATAATCTCCCAATTATATAAATACATTATTTATAATACATCATATCATTAGTAATTTTATTGGGATAATTGATTTATCAAGTGGATATATGATAATATTATAGTATCAAGTTGATATAAGAGCTATATATTAATGTAACATGTTTTCACAATATTGCTAAAATTTTAAAACATAATTTCATTAAAGGTCCTTAATCATTGGGCTGTGATAGGATTATTACTTATGCATATGGTTTTATCTTTGTATTCTAAAGATATTTTTATAATGAATATATATTTTTACTATATTATGGGAATTCCCTCATTACAATTAATTCATGTATGTTTCTTTATTAACATGAGAATTTAATAACAATTGACTCATCAAAGGTAAACTTATAAGTGATCCTGAATCAATAGATGACATGGAAATACATGGCCCATGAAAATATATTATGATTAATATGAGTAAGTGTTCATATATAGATATAAATTTCATTCATGAGAATTAATTATGAATTTTTTCTTGGATGAATTTCTTGAATATAGAACGTAAAATTTTATACATGATGTCATTAGTAAACATGGGATTTTTCTACTATAATAATCCTCATTACATAAGGTTAACAAGGTTATTTATATGTGAACCATCATACTTTGATACATTTTTATATAAGACTTAGGCATAACCTAATTGAGGTTAGTGGGGTATGTAGTTTTTTATATAATAGGTTTTTATTAAAAAAATGGAATTTATATTCTTATTTGATGGGTATGCTTTTTAAAACCCATATAGAATAAAATAAATAATGTTTATATCAATACCTAGTTACAGTATATGGTATCTCTTTATATATTTAATGAATGAGATGTGTTGTATTCATTCTTACAATTTATTTTGTACTTGGGAGTTGAGAATGCATGAGTTGAATAAATTATATTGGCATGTTCATTGAATTTTGTTGTATATGATTTCTTAGACCAATGGATTTCACTATTATACATGATATATAAATATATGTTTGGTAGATTATTTTATAATGATATATGTGTTTTATGTATAAAAATTCAAATCAAATTTTAACTATTGTAACTATTATTTTTTTATAGAGACTTTTATTTAATTTAGATTATATATAAGGTAATAGAAATAATTTTAAACATTTTAAATGCCCATAGGCTCAAAAATACTGTTTATGTAAAAAATAATTTATTTCTAGTAAAAAAATTAAAATATTAATAGGGGTCGTATGATACTTTAGTTTAAAGGATTTCAGAATATTATATTTAAAGAGATTTTTGTATGGGTTTTCAACATGTAACATATAATTTAAAATAATTTAAAAAATATATAAATTTTAGGACAATTTTTTTCAAATAGAAGATTTAAACATATATATACACTGAATCCCATGTCAGATAACCTAATATAGGCTACAATTCTCCTTTAAAAATAGTTATATATCTTATAATGATATATTTCATGTTTTTTGTTTGGGATATCATAACATGTAATATAAGATACCGCACCTCCACTGCCATTACATATTTACTTGCTATTTGTTTTCTATAAATCATAATCTATTACATAATTTTTTGTTGTATTAAAATTGAGCTTTATCTCTTCATATTAAATTTTTAACTAATAAAAGATATAATAAAGTCTTACTTTATTAATACATTGAACATTACAAATATATGTAACTAAATAGATATTATATGAAAATATTCTATCACAATTTATTTAAATAATGTTAAATAATCCAAATATTAGATCTAAATGGAGAGTAACTTATAATATAAAATGAAAAACAATTTAATAGAGAATACCACATTGTACAAGATCAATCTTCACCAATAGAGAGTTTTATTGAGATATCATGGTAGTAATCAAAGGACTCATACCTCTTAATGTATCCATCAGTTTAAATGAACCCATTAACTTTCAAAATTATTATATTACACCTTAATATTGAAGAATATTTTGGGAGTTTGAATTCATCATTCTAAAATAAACCATCCATAATTTTTAATTGATGGTTGTTCTATTATATTAATAAGTATAATACAGAGGATACAAATATAATTATGGACATATTTTGACTCAAGCATATAATTATAGACATAGATGAACTATTATAATAATAAAAAATACAATCATATATATGGGATTGATTTAACCATCATTAATTCAAATAATATTACATATAATATAATATGGGTTCATAATCAATGTTTCTTTATAAAATCATCAGAGTTTGTGTTGAATAAAATTTATAAAAATATCTATAATCTGATAACTAGATGTTATTTGAATAACTCAAATATGACCATTATAAAATTAATGTCAAAAAATTTAAATATAAATATATATGTTTAGTACATTGATGTTTTATTGAGTTACCAAATAGATATATAACACTAAAATTGTTAACGTAAACCATATATCATTGTGTATTAGACAAGGATATTCCAAAAGTAGGTTTTATATATAATAATATTTATAGACAATAGTAGTGAACCCTATATATTTATCTTCAAATAAATTTAGAAAGATAATGATTAATACCTTATAACAAAAAAATATTAATTATGTTATAAATATATATAATATATGGGAGCTGAATATTGAATATCCAAATATCCACCCAAATTTGTATTAGTATAAGAAATGAGTCCATATATAGAGAACATCTATAGATTTATGAAAAAATACAGATTTCCAAAGATTTATTATAGAAATAATTTTATTATAGACATATAATAATCCTTTAGTATATGTGTATATAAAAAACTGCTTTCACAAAAAATGGTACGTGATCTCATTAAGTTAAGATACTAGACTACTCAAGATAAATTGAAATAATGGGTAAAATAATGTAATGTAGATCCTAACGATGTTGTTAACATACCATTTATGTTGATAAGTATGGGAATTGTTTTAAAATAGGTAACTCCATTAGTAAACATATTTCCATATTTTTTATAGAGAAATAATCCACCAAAATTAAAAATAACTATAATATCCCAAAAATATCCCATGGTTCACCAATCTATTATATAAATTTTCATATAAGAATTATTTTATGATAAAATATCATATAGTATCAGATAGTGTAATAATAATATTGTAATTAAAATAAATAAGTATTGATTCCATGTCATATCCTTGTTGATAGATACATATGTAATGAGTATCCATTATATGTGATAAACTAATTTTTAATTAAAAATCGAAGAACTATTGATTCCAATTTTGACGATCCTATTAATCGATATAAATATTTTATTACAAAACACACATAACTAAGATGTAATGTACTTCATAAACCCAAGGGTTAATTGATGTAATTGAATTAATGAATGTGTCACTATAAAAATAAATTATTAATATCCAAATAATGAATGGTCCATGATTTGGAAAACTAATATTGATAATAGGTTGAAAAAATACTATACTTTACAGTTGGGATAAATATTTAATTATAATTTACACCATCATATTATGTTCTTCCATCTTATACAAGTAGTACTATATATCTCTAAAAATAACCATCATACTTATTTTGATAACAAAAAACACCATTAGGAAAAAATATTATTTACATCAATAGGACAAGGTACCAAAACCTAAATCATGATATTAATTAATTTTTTTTCCTTGATGGATTTCCAATTTATTTCAAACAAAGAATTTCTGGGTTACATTGTAAATGTGAATGTTAAAACAATGTTATCAAATTAATTTACATTTAGTCAAAAATATCCCACGTGTGTTGTGAGTGGTGATGGAACAATATTATAGGGACATGATCGAGGAGGAGATAAATACTCAATTAGTTAAGGATGAGAAATTGGTTCAAAATTAGATGCATTGGAATGATATAAAATTATTGGTGTGTTATGAACTAGTGGTTATGGCAAGGGTTTTACTAAATAATGTACTATAATAAATTTATTTTTAAAATTACGGTCTAGAAATGGTATATGTAATCACTAGATTCCTGATTAGAGTGATGATGGTGTTATTAAGGTCTTATGTGATAATATTAAGTATGTAGGGTATATCTTTATATAAATTTTTATTTTATTTTTAGGGGACATTTTTTGGTGGTTTAGAATCAAATTTGAGTGTTTTTTGTTCGATTTTGCAGTGCTTTTGTAAATGGTATGATGTTCAATTGTGAGGATTGGAGTTCATGTTTTGTTTAAATATGGTACCACCTATACTTTACAAATAAAATGGGAATCAGGAAAATGGTGTTGGGTAATGTGTACCCGTTGTAACAGCCCGAGATTTTATGAAAAATTTTCTTTTCGTTTCCTTGATTTCTTTTATTATAAATCACACCATGTTTAGCTTGTACTATAAGAAACACTGTATTAGCTTGCAGTATACGCAATGCTATTCTTGGATCGTGTTACACACAATTTCATGTTTGTTTTCTAATAGTCATTCTACACAACATTGAGTGTGTGTTTCTATATATATATATTCAATGTATAAATGAAACATGGTTGGATTCTGTTATACGAAACAATGAAGGATTCTTGCACAGCACGCAACCCTGACTTGGCTTACATTACACGCAATCGCGACCTTCCTCGATAACGTGTGTTGTACGCAATACTGGGTTTTACTAAACAACGATATATTATTATAATATTATTATAATATTATTATGAACTAGCAGTTATGAATAGTATTAACTAAATTTTGAATTTTATAAAATTATTATTCATCTTATACATTTTCATTAACGTTTTAAGAGAACAAAATAAATTTTTCAGGTAAAATAATTATTTTTCAAAAAATGCAGTTTTACCGCCTTTTGATGGTGCACCCATATTAAATCTAGTTTTTTACAAGTTTATAAGTTCAATTTGACAACATAAAATTCTTCTTTAGAATCAATATATAAAAATTTACTTTGGATAAATTTTTCATATTATTCTGATAACTTTCATATTTTAATGAATAGTAAAAAGACGCTATGTTTCAATTAAAAACAACTTTTTTCATCATAATAAATTATATGGTTAAATAATAATATTGAATGGTTTCAAAGTATAAATAGAATATATTATTACCATTTAATATAATTTATGCCATTAGCCTTGATTTTACATTGAATTCATAGGTTAAATAAATTCAATCTTTGGCAATGTTTTAACTTTTAAAATATGTTTGCTTAACAACGGGATTAATTTTAAATTAATTACTGCAACTTCTATGTTTTGAATTTTTAAAAATGGATTCCATATTTGGAATCAGTGGGTCCAAATTATGTTAATAGGTTACTTTTATTTTTTTGATTTTATGAATAGTAACTACGGTAATTTTTATTTACTACGGTTAAAGGTAAATAGGGTAATTCAAGGTTAGAAGAATATTATAATAATTCAAAATTACCTTGACACTTGTCCTAACCTTATTGGATGAGTATTGGCCAACCAGGGAAATCCTTGGGTCGATTTTGGGACACCATGGAGCCACATATGAATGACAATGACACATTAGAATAATTAATTTAATGTAAAGACAAAATTGGAATTAACAAATATCGTTTAGTAATTAATTTTTATAAGGGGATATATAAAATATATTTTTGACTATAAATATTCATTAGAAAACTAAAAATATTTCCTACATGTTGGTTTTTTTTAATAATTTTTATACATCATATAAATTAAATTATTTATAACACAATAATGATGCAGTATTTACCTCATTAATAAATGATTTAAATAAATAAGATTAAAATTATTAAAATATCATTCAAAACCTGTCCAATTACTTTTGGATGTTTTTATTTCGAATATGAGTCATCTTATCTTCTAAATTAATGTGTTTTGGATCTCTTGAAACTGAAGATAAGTTTATAATAAAATAATGTTTTCACACTTTCCTAAAGAGCCCCTACACTCCCTTATAAAAGGAGACCACTTCTATGCAATTCCTCACACCTCTATAGCCTTTTGGATCGTCCAAAATCTGCCCAACTAAGCTTCCTACATCCCTCTCCTCCCCCGTGAAGCCTTACATTAGTCATAAGACTCTCCATGAAGTCCTTTTGGTTCAAACCAAAGGAAGTTACCAAAATTAATGGTAACAGTTTCTCTTAAGTTGTTTTCTTTTATTCTACTTCTCCAACCCCTAAAATCTTTCTGATCCTTTATTTTGTGATAACACCAGTATCCTGAAAATACTAGGATGTTGTTATGAGAAGTATTAGAACTACACTTACACACACATACATCTAATGGATGAAGAACATAATGTTTCTGTGATGGGAAACTAACGCCTCACGAAACGATGATTGTTCGATTTTCCCCTACCGCCACTCATGGTGGCCATTATGATGGCACTATATTTATATATAATATACATTATGTTTATTATTTCTTTATTCTTCTTTACTTCCCAATTATATCAAGCCTTTACGGTTTCCATAGTCGGTAAATACGATAATCTCGTTTGAGAAAGTGCGGACTACCGCCCCCTCAAAGTGATGTGATTCGTTAATACCTTATGTGGGATGTATAAAGGATGTGGATAATGATATTATTTATGATATTATACTGAAATTATAATATACCTATGTATCATTATGTTTTAATTCCATTAAAATATGAAATAGAAATGAAAGTAGTGTTCATGCGTACGTACGGCTTACCGTCTCCATGAACGGTGCATTTCATTTCTTATCTCCATTTGTTATGTAATATTATAAATTCTTGTATATGATGGATATATAATGAATTTATATGATATATAAATCAAGATTTACATTTTTTAAGTATTTATATCATGTTATAATTAATAATAACATTAAGAACAACAAGTCCAAACACGCATGATAAATAAGATGATTATACCCAAAACGCTACTTTAACATTAATTTACAAAAGAATGGGTAATATAAAGTCATAAGTGAACCATATATCATATCATAACAATGAATATTATTATTTAATAAGTAAATTACATTATTTAAATCATTATATAGGAGGTTCAGATACGTACGAAGCATATCAGACCTAAGGTAAGGGAAAATATCACAATCTCATTTTTATCCGAGATTGTTTACACTTTGGTATTTACTAGGGTGTATTTTATCATCCACTTCCATGTTTCCTCAATATGTAATATTATTTACAAACACCTAAAATTTTTTAAATCCAATTTTACCCTTCGGTGAGTTTTTAGTAAAAGATATGAAAGGAATCATTAGTCATTTTCCATACGAGGTACTTTTTGAATTTTCTGACAAAAGTACGAGAAGAATGTTTTTTTAACTTATACGGAATGAATGGATTTTTAAAAAATTATTTCCAAGAAGCTTAATTTAAAATTTTTCAAGTTTACTTTCAATCAACTTCTTTTAGTTAGAATTTTATGACATGTTAAGAAAGGAAAAGTGTGTTTGAAGTAGAAAGGATATTTTCCTCAAGAATGGAGTTCAAGTGTTTCATCAAAATTATTTTCCATCTAAGAGAATATAGGGTTATGTTTCTATCCCTATTATTACATTTATTTGATTATGTTGTGATGGAAATATTTTTATGAATTCTTTTCTCTTATATGAATTGTTTTATGATGTCATGGTGTTGATGAAACCCATTTTATTTATTGGGTTATTATGAATTATGTATGTTTATATTTTGGCACAAGTAATAATGATTTCATTATGAGATGGGTGGGACCTATATCTCCCTCCAATGCATTGGGTAAAGGTTTATATCTCATGAGATAGACATGGCTGGAATAGAAATTTAAACTGGTTCAGTAATACAGACTGGAACGAGGAGTGAACTCGATTCAGAAAGGGACTTTGTCCACTAAGATGGTCTTGGCAGCAATGCATTGGATACTATGGAAATCATATCATGTTCTTAATGGTTGCAACAATTACATGTGTTATTCTCATGATATTTTATCATGATTGATGTTCCCTTATGATATATGCATTACGTACTTCAAAGATTCATTTCTTTGCTCAAGATTTTGATGTTTAGATTTTATGTTCAGGTTTTTGCATTCAAATGTTTATCGATTGTTTGATGATCTCTATGTTTACCCTTACTGGGAATTTGAGCTCACCCCTTTTATGTTTTCTTTTCCCCAGGATATAGAGAATGGTTTTTGGTAAGAAAAAAAGGGAAGATCTTTATTGGGAGATGTTAAAGATCTTTCACCAAGATTAGATGATTTTATTTCGAGTTTCCAAAGACACTAAACTATTACGGTCCTTGTGTGTCTGTTTTTGTTATGTATTAAGTATTCCGCAAAAGTAATGTAATGTTCATGTACGTCAATATTCGGGTCACTGCAGTTGTTATCAGAGGAAAGGTTTAGTTAACCTTTGGAAACTATGATGCGAAAATATTAGTGAGATCCCTAGAGATGTTTCTATGGTATTTCTAGGGATGTCCCTAAGGTTAAGTATAAGTATAGGTTATAGTCCTAGAACTACGGTAACAATCTTAGAATTTAACCTAAGATGTTAGATGTTGAAGGTACTCCCCCTTGATTATGTTATTTTCCTTGTATTATTTTTTCCTCTCACAGAATTCTTTTTGTGTTTTAGTCATCATAGGGAACCAGAAAGAATTCAGTTAACATTGAATCCAATGGAAAAATTGGTGACTATGAGCAAAAAAATTACGTAATGCCTAGAGAGAAAGATATTGTGATTATGCCAAATCAGTCATCGTGATATATGATTAACAAGGTGAAATTTAGTGGCATGCCTAATTCATCAAATAAGAGGAAGATAGACTTTTATGCATGTTCGCATGTTGAGGAGCATAAATAAAGGAAGATTGAGATTTATAAAGAAGGTAAGAAAAACCTTGAGAATACCTCAAATGGAGGGACATATGTTATCTGTGTGGAGAAAAGAGACATAGAGTGACAGACTGTTATGTATTTAAATGTCTTATTTGTGGAGAACATGGGCATTACCCAACTCAATGCCCTGACTTAAAAAGTTACATCTAAATCAAGGAAGGACTTATTCAAGGACAATCATTGAAGAGTATGTATTGAAGTGTTTATTTATTGGTATTCAAGAATAATGTTGTTGAGGTACTTTTATGGTGTATTAGAGTATTTTTGTATTAGTCTATTGTGGATTTCAATAATTTTATGGTACCGATAACCATGAAAAGAGATTCAAATATTTTGGAAAGTGGATGATATGAACATAATGAAGGGATAAAAAGAAAATGAAATGTTTGACAGTATTCATTAGCTCATGACTGATATAAGTAAATAGTTATATCATGGTTTGAGTATATAGAATTTTGGGGTTTTGGTATGTGGAAAGTGTTAACTTTTGACAGCACTCATGTTTTCACCAAGATTCAATTGGTATTCATTTTTCAGGAGAATACATGATTACGGCCTTTGAATGTTTGGAATGTGACCCACAAGACATATCTTATGATATATGGGGATCAATGATGGTATTAACATGTTTGTTATATGAAATGTCTGGTAATTGTTTTCACTATAATATGAGAGTGGACTGCAGTATTATGGATAAGCCTAACGATTGGAATGGATTACGTTGGACATAAGTTAGTATTGTTGAAGGATATAAGTTTTTTTTCGATATTATGGATGAGATGTTATAGTAATGTAGTTTTAGGAAAAGGACAACCTACACGATGGATGATAGCCCATCGCGTCAGACAAGGCTGTTGGAATTGAACCCACAACCGAAGTGCGACTAGCCTTTATCACCTACCACTAGCCTACAGGAAGTCCCTGGTTAGTAGAAACTGGTTTTATTTTATTAAGCGGTATGATATATGAAGTATAAGATCATTTATGGAATCATATATGATTAACCTCAATATAGATGGACTTATGTATATTTGATAACATTTGCTAACCTTTTTTTGAAACAGATGGAATGACACATCATTCTATCACATGATCTGTTAACACTTCACGAATAACAAATTCAACTTCCTTTCTTTAAGAGATGAAGTGGAAATTGTTCAAAGAATGAACAACAATGAGATTATACCAAAATTAAGTATGTATTTATTCTAATTAAAATTCTCTAACTTTAGGGAAATGCTCTTGAAAACCAAAAATGTTGTCCTAGTTCCCTTATATCCGTTGAATCAGATGGTACCCTAGATCATCACAAATTTATGGCTTTGTGATTGTTGGATTTTTCATAGCCATGTTCTCTACCACTCTCCATCAGAACATGATGGTAAGATTTCTCTTCCATATCCATATTATCACCTATGTTCTCATATGTGGAAACCAAGTGATTAGTTAATTTGGGTGAACTTTACGTTTCATACTTTAGTTTTTAAAGCCATGTTTTGGTATTCCTTTTTACAATGTGGGTTTCTATTAAAGAAACTTTCGAGTAATAAACGATTTGTAACCCTGATGAATTTTGAGGGAGAAATTCATTTTAAGGGGGGTAGAATGTAACACCCTGAGATTATATGAAAAATATTCTTTTAATTTCATTGATTTCTTTTATTGTACAACACACCAAGTTTAGATTTTACTATACGCAACACCGTATTAGCTTGCAGTATACGCAACGTTATTCTTGGATCGTGTTACACACAATTTCATGTTTATTTTATAATAGTCATTCTACGCAACATTGATTGTGTATATATATATATATATTCAATTTATAAATGAAATATGGTTGGATTCTGTTATATGAAACAACGAATTATTCTTTCACAACACGCAATGCTGACTTGGCTTTCATTACACGAAATCGCGACCTTCCTCTATAGCGTAGGTTATACGCAATACCGGGTTTTACTAAACAACGATATATTATTATAATATTATTATGAGCTAGCCGTTACGAATAGTATTAGCTAAATATTGAATTTTATAACATTATTATTCATCTTATACATTTTCTAGAATGTGTTAAGAGAACAAAATAATTTTTTCAGGTAAAATAAGTATTTTTCCAAAAATGCAGTTTTACCACCTTTTGATGGCGCACCCACATTAAATATAGTTTTTGACAAGTTTATAAGTTCAATTTGACAAAATGAAATTCTTCTTTAGAATCAAGATATAAAAATTTACTTTGGATAAATTTTTCATATTATTCTGATAACATTCATATTTTAATGAATAGTAAAAACACGCTATATTATAATTAAAAACAACTTTTTTCATCTTAATAATTTATGTGGTTAAATAATAATATTGAATGGTTTAAAAGTATAAATAGAATATATTTTTACCATTTAATATAATGTATGGCATTAGCCTTGATTTTACCGTGAATTCGTATGTTAAATAAATTCAATCTTTGGCAATGTTTTAACTTTAAAAACCTGTTTGCTTAACAACGGGATTAATTTAAAATTAATTACTGAAAATTATGTGTTTTGAATTTTGAAAAATGGATTCAATATTTGGAATCAGTGGGTACAAATTATGTTAATAGGTTACTTTTATTTTTTTGAAATTATGAATAGTAACTATGGTAATTTTTATTTACTACGGTTAAAGGTAAATCGGGTAATTCAAGGTTAAAAGAATATTAAAATAATTCAAAATTACCATGAAACTTGTCCTAACCTTATTTGATGAGTATTTACCGAAACTGGGCATCCTTGGGTCGATTTTGGAACCCCATGGAGCAACTTATGAAAGAAAATAACACATTAGATTAATTAATTTAATGTAAATACAAAATTCGAATTAACAAATATTGTTTAGTAATTAATTTATATAAGGGGGTATATAAATTATATTTTGGACTATTAATTTTCATTGGAAAGATAAAACTATTTCCAACATGTTTTTATTTTTGTTATAATTTTCAGACATCATATAAATTAAATTATTTATGACACAATAATGATGCAGTATTTACCTCATTAATAAATGATTTAAATAAATAAGGTTAAAATGATTAAAATATCATCCAAAACCTATCCAATTCCTATTGTATGATTTCATTTCGAATATGAGTCATATTATATTCAACATTAATGTGTTTTGGACCTCTTGAAAATGAAGATAAGTTTATAATAAAAAAATGTTTTCACACTTTCATAAAGAGCCCCTCCACTCCCTTACAAAAGGAGACCACTTCTATGCAATTACTCACAACTCTCAAGCCTTTTGGCTCATCCTAAATCTGCCCAAATAAGCTCCCTACATCCCTCTCCTCCCCCATGAAGCCTTAAATTAGTCATAAGACTCTCCAAGAAGTCATTTTGTTTCATACCAAAGGAAGTTACCAAAATTAAAGGTAACTGTTTCTCTTAAGTTGTTTTCTTTTGTTCTACTTCTCCAACCCCTAAAATCTTTTAAATCCTTTATTTTGTGACAACACCAGTATCCTGAAAATACTAGTATGTTTTTATTAGAAGTATTATAACTACACTTACACACACCTCTATCTAATGGATGAAGAACATAATGTTTCTGTGATAGCAAACTAACGCCTCACGAAACGATGATTGTTCGATTTTCCCCTACCGCCTCTCATGGTGGCCATTATGATGGAACTATATTTATATATAATATATATTATGTTTATAATTTTTTTATTCTTCTTTACTTCCCAATTATATCAAGCCTTTACGGTTTCCATAGTCGGTAAATACGATAATCTCATTTGAGGAAGTGCGGACTACCGCCCCCTCAAAGTGATGTGATTCTTTAATACCTTGTGTGGGATGTATAAAGGATGTGGTTAATGATATTATATATGATAGTATACTGGAATTATAATATACCTATGTATAATTATGTTTTAATTCCATTAAAATAATAAATAGAAATGAAAGTAGCGTTCATGCGTACGTACGACTTACCGTCTCCCTGAATGGTGTGTTTCATTTCTTACCTCCATATATTATGTACTATTATAAATGCTTGTATATTCTGGATATATAATGAATTTATATGATATATAAATCATGATTTACATTTTTTAAGTAATTAAATCAAGTTATAAGTAATAATAACATCAATAACAACAAGTCCAATCACGTACGATAAATAAGATGATTTTACCCAAAATGCTACATTAACATTAATTTACAAAACAATGGGTAATATAAAGTCATAAGTGAACCATATATGACATAATAATAATAAATATTATTCTTTAATAATTCATTGAAATTATTTAAATCATTATACAGGATGTTCGGATACGTACAAAACATATCGGACCTAAGGTAAGGGAAAATATCACAATCTCATTTTTATCCGAGATTGTTTATACTTTGGTATTTACTGGGGTGTATTTTATCATCCACATCCATGTTTCCCCAATATGTAATATTATTTCCATCCACCTAAAATTTTTTAAATCTAATTTTACCCTTTGGTGAGTTTTTAGTAAAAGACATGAAAGGAATCTTTTGTTATTTTTCGTACGAGGTACTTTTTGACTTTTCAGACAAAAGTACGAGAAGAATGTTTTTTTAACTTATGCAGCATGAATGGATTTTTGAAACATTATTTCCAAGAATCATACATTAAATTTTTTCATGTTTATTTTTAATCAACTTATTTTTGTTATAATTTTATGAAATGTTATGAAAGGAAAAGTGTTTTTGAAGTAGAAATGATATTTTCCTCAAGAATGGAGTTCAAGTGTTTCATCAAAATTATCATCCATCTAAAAAATATATGGTTCTTTTTCTGTCCCTATTTTTAAATTTATTTGATTATGTTGTGATGGAAATATTTTTATGAATTCCTTTATCTTATATTAATTGTTTTATGATGTCATGATGTTTATGAAACGCATTTTATTTATTGGGTTATTATGAATTATGTATGTTTATTTTGTGGCACAAGTAAGAATGATTTCATTATGAGATGGGTTGGACCTATATCTCCCTCCAATGAATTGGGTAAAGGTTTATATCTCATGAGATAGACATGGATGGAATGGAAAGTTAAACCGGTTTAGTAATACAGGACTGGAACAAGGAGTGAACTTGATTTAGAAAGGGACTTTGTCCACTAAGATGGTCTTGGCAGCAATGCCTTGGATACTATGGAAATCAGATCATGTGCTTAATGGTTGCCATAATTACATGTGTTATTACCATTATATTTTATCATGATTGATGTTCCCTTATGATATATTCCTTACGTACTTCAAAGATTCATGTCTTTGCTCAAGATTTTGATGTTTATATTTTATGTTCATGTTTTTGCATTCAAATGCTTATCGATTGTTTTATGTTCTATATGATTACCCTTACTGGGCATTTGTGCTCACCCCTTTTATGTTTTATTTTCCCCAGGATATAAAGAAAGGTTTTAGGTAAGAAAAAAAGGGAAGATCTTTATTGGGAGATGTTGAAGATCATTCACCAAGATTAGAAGATTTTATTCCATGTTTCCAAAGACACTAAACTATTACGGTCCTTATGTGTCTGTTTTTGTTATGTATTAAGTATTCTGAAAAATTAATGTAATGTTCTTGTACATCAAGATTAGGTTTTCTACACCTGTTGAGTAAGGTTGTGGTCTTAATGAATTGTGGGTACCATCGAGTACCTTATGGCCCATAATCAGAACTTGATTGGATGCATTTCTATTTTTTATGTGGTTCATTTTTTTCCTTCAAAAATATTTTATCTCCTTCTTTCATTAAAATCAAACCCCATTCTATCTATATGTATCAATTCCCTCCAATTGATCTCCATAGTCGAATTGTTATACTATTTCTTTCCCCATTATTAAATGATAATTATTAAGAAATTTCATTGTTAATCCCAGTCAATTCATTATTTTTCCAATATTAACCCCTCTTATTACCATCTCCTCTAATTTATCATAGTGGACTAGGGATTGTGAGAATAATTCCACCGGAGCATATATTTTTTAGAGATCACATTTTTATTTCTTCTATTTTTTTAAGAATAATGTTTATGTCTCATCACTTTTTTTCATTATTTTAATGAATCGTGGTTACTTAATCATTTTTTTTCAGTTTTCTTGAGTTGGGGTGAAATTAAAAGTGTTATTTTATAGAGTTATTTTGTAAATTATATTTTTTTATTTTGGTAAGTATTTTAGGAGTTGACCACATGAGTTTTTATTTATTTTCAGTTTTTTCTTCATTTATAATTGCTTAAACGTTTTTGTTTCCTATTGATATGAATTTTTTTTTATTATTAGGATTTTCCTAATGATCATGTGAATTTATAAATCTCACCAATGGTTATGGTATGTGGTGTTGATACTTTGAGTGATTCTTGATCTATTCTTTTGAAATTTCAATATTATGTTTCAAAAAATTAGTAATTAACCTTATCATATATTATGGAAATATAAATGGGTGTATGAATAATTAAAAAATGGCATAACAATATAAAAAATTTCAATAATTTTATACGGTACCAAATGTGGACACTCATTCCCTCATTTTTATTTTATAGAATTTTTCTATATCAAATTTTATGTGTTTAGACCAGTTCAAGCCATTATATTTATTGATGAATTTTATTATGGAATGTGAAATAGGTTTTCCTTGTTTTAATAATTTCATATTAACTCATTGATATAGGAATTTATATATTTTCTCTTTATATTAAATTTGGTTTAAATATGAACCCTTACTGTGTCTTTTATTTTTAAAAATATTAGGGGAAAATTTCAAAAATGGATTGGGCTCTTAAACAAACCATGAAGAATTTTTTTTAAAATATAAAAGATCTCTTATTATGTATTATTTAGGATCTACCAAAGTATATAACCAATTTCAACATAAAGCTAAATTATTTATATACAAACAAAAAATAGACAAACTTATGTTAATAGAATTATTTAGTGGTGAATTAATGGCTAGAATGAATAATAGATAAGAGGTCACTTGATGTGAAAATCTATGTGGTTTCAAAATAATATAACAGTTTGAAATTTATTATTAAAAATATTTTTATTAATTATTAAAATGTAAAAATAATTTATATAAAGACCCACATTCTGTAAATTCTTCTATTGAAAAAATTTCTTTTATAGTTTTCATTATTCCCTAATAAATTTATATATGGCTTCAAAAACAACACATCCACTCCCTATCTTTAAAATCATGGTTTTATAAATAAAATATTCAAAAAAAATTTAATAAAATTCATATTTTGTAATGTTTTCAATTTTCATTTATGTTATTATAATTTAAAATCGGTAAAGTTTATCATTAGATATTGAGATACATAATGGGTTTCTTTAAATTTAATGTTAGATTTAAATTTATGAAAGGTTATATGTCTATTAATAGTAATTTGATAATAAATATGGTACCTATTAAAAAATAGTATTTAATATGTTTCGTTGTTAGAATCATATACAATTGGATCTTGGTTATGCTTTGTTTACCTTTTCCCTCAAACACTACCACCAATATATTCTTTATGATTCCTTATTTGGATCATAAATTCAATATCTAGTTCAATTTCATCTACCCAGTTTATTGCCTTGATTGGAATCCTACAAGTATATCTTTGAGGTTGAGTATGTTATACTTATGGTTTCATTTTTATTTAGACCAAAATGATAGGCCACATCTTTTTTTTCATTTACCCGTATATTAGTTTGATAATTTGTTTTTATATAGAATGATAATCATTGACATCTTGGTATTATGTAGTAGTGTTTTCAAATCGAACTATGAATTATAGAATTGATATTGATCATATATTATTATATTTATAGAGATTTTGTTTATTCTATAATATAGATAATGTTAATTACTTAGAAATAAATCACATTGATTGTATTACATATATTCTTTTTATATGGTTCTTATGATATTATTTCATTATTTAGTGATTTTGGGAGGGCTCTCATTTCCCCAAATCATTATAATCATTCCTCTTTCCCATTGGATTGGCTCTATGATTTCATGTAATTTTTATACATTATTATATTTTTCACTAGGATGGGTATTTCACCATGATTCTTTGTACACAATTTTTGTGGGATAGGTTATAAAATGTTTCCTTCCAAGGTTTTCTTATATTTTAATCATAATCTAAAATTAGGTGGTACAACTATTGAACCCCCCTAGTATAGGGTGTTACATTTTATGTTTAATATTGGATTACTCACTAATTATCCATTTTTATGTTATTATGAATTGATTATTGACTACCAAAACAATATTTTAATACTTTTTTATAAATTAGTAGACATGTACATGAGTGAAATAATTTATTTAATGTTGGGTGGATACATTATTGGGGGTTCCTAATAAATTATTTTCCCCACACCATAGATTGAAACTCCTATAGAAATCAAAATACACATTTGATATTTCAATTTTATTCATATATGTTGGAATTTGTGTAATTTTATGGCTTATGGATCATGAATTCCATGAGGTGGGTTGGCCTACACAATTGAGTCATATTTTATGGTGTAATATTTCAAGTTTTAGTTTTTCACATTACCATTATTTATGTTCTATTCAATGTCTCAGTAATTTTTTTCCTTACATTTATTTATGACCTATTTGTAGGTTGTATAAGGTTTTAATTTAATGTTTATTAATATATTTTGTTTTTATATTTTTATATTAATTTTCAACTCCTCTATTGATAGTGTAGTATTGGATTTTATTTGTAGAACATCTGACCTATAGATGATTCATATCAGGTTTGGGGTAGAAAATATATATAACTCATTTAAATAAAAATATTTGGAAAATCATTCATCAATAATATTTCAAGACTCATAACACTGCACACTAGAATTTGGGGATTCGGGTGCACTCTTACGGTTTAAAGCACCATGACTTAAGCACTATTTGGGTATCTCTATCAGGGTTCCTACAATGAAAATCACAATTTCAATACTCATATTTATTAATAGTATTGGTATAGAGTATTGAAAATTGAAATTTAGAATCATTAATGGTGACATCATGAAAGATGATTATTTTTTTGGTTTATAAGTCATAACACTTATATCCTAGATAGTTTTAATAGAACCATAGAAAAGGCATGGACTGGAGGGGTGGAGCTTATTAATATTAGTGAAGGGAAAGAGTGGATAACATAACTAAACAAAAGCCCGTAGATTTGTGTGTAAGGGATCCTAATTATATAGGGTCAAATTTTGAGGACAACAAGATAAATAATAATGTGGATTATATTTATGCCATAAGATTCTATTTTTTATGAATGACTCTAGAAATTCTTTTGGAACAGAATATTGTATAAGATGTTTCAAAAAATCATCAGTGGTATATATTTTATATTTGTATATAGAATAGTTATGAGGGATAAAGAAAACAAAAATTCATCCCATTTTTATTAAAATATACTAATATTTTCGTTATCAGATTCATTACCATTGTCACATAAAAAATATGTTATTCTAACTTTTTTTGAATGATTACACTAATTGAGAGATAAATAGATTAGACTAATGATTCATATATAATAAGAAATATTTAAAATAAATTAATGAATTAATCTAAAAAAATAATTTAATATCACGGAACTAATGAATTTCAAATTAATGATTTTCACTAATTACTATATATAATATCAAAAGAAAATTATGTGAAAGAAGATAAGTCTTAAAAATGGTTGTATAAAATATTTTCTAAAAACATTGGATAAAAAAATGAAAGATTTCACGGAATTCATTACAAGTAATAAACTTTTTATTTCTATTGAATTCTAAAACACTTTTTATCAGATTATCCAAATAGTTTTTCTATAGAGTAGGATAAAAAGTTCTAAATATCATGTGATTAATGTTTAAATAACACATAGTTGTGATTATAAGATATAATTCCCCAATGACATAAAATATAAAGATTTTTAGCCCTATTAGTTGTCCTTTAAAGTAAAAAAACAAAGAATCAAACTTAATTGAATCATTTTTATCATTTATAAATTGGTACACATATATGATGTCTTTAAGGATTTTTGGTTAATATAAGACATTATTCTGAGGTAATGTTGAGAAAGGTGGAGGGAGGTTGGATTTTTCCAAAACCACAATTTGTAATTTCACATCCACTACCCATAATAATGATGTTTTGGTTTGTTTTGGTCTCTATATAACAATTTGTATTAGTATAATTGAAATTTATACTATGAAACTCTTTCTCAATGTTAGTAAGAGAATAATTCAACGAATAATAACTCTAAAATAAAGGTATAGAGGTGGTATAAGATATTTATTGTTTATTTTTTTAGAATATATAGTATTAGAGAGGAGGTCTAGTCTAAAAAGGAACACAATATAGGTATGGAGGGGTCTCCGAAGGTGATGGTACCCAAACCTATTTATTTCATTTACTTAACCATTTTTTTTGTTTCCATGTTCATTTTTGTGACTACTAAATGTTTTATAATCATTATTTGACATAGTATCTTCCACCAAAAACATTTACATGGCTAGAATTATAATTTACCAATTCATTTATATAATCTTAACAACATTTCAAATCACTATTGTTTTGGTTTATATAATTTATTGAACTAGAAATAAATTCCTTTTAATTTTATAAAGAAATATTAGTTGTAAAAAATCCAATGATGGTGGAATTAGTAGTAGTCATAGATTTTGTTTTCCTACAAATATTTTTTAATAATATATTTTGAAAAATCCATAGAGAATAGTGGAAATAGATTTAATGGTTGAATGAATGTATCAACCCCAATGTACTTTTTATTTAAATATACAATTAAGAAAAGTATTATCCTATTATTTGATACTAGTAAACTAACATCACATAATTTATTTTCAATAATTTTAATTCCATGAAAATTGGTATATACATTTAGAAAATATTTCATATGAAAATATTAATAAATGTTTCTCTAAATAGATAGATGGTGAATAATTTTTTCTATATAATCATTTCACTATGAATCCCATAATTTTTTTCAATCAAATAGAGTTTAAAAACGAAATAAAATAGACCATTAGATATTAATCTATAATTCAATTTAATGATTATATCATCAAATAATGAACAAAGTGATTCAACATGCTTGAATTCCTTAATTCTTTTTCATTATAGTATAATTTTGTTTAAGATATATGATTGGTATTATTGGAAATGTATTTTAAATAAATATACCAATGATAATTGTTTTCATATTTCATCTCAAGAGTTAAAGGGATAATGTTATTGAAATTATTGATGGAAAAATAAAGGAGGAAATTATTATCATCCAATGTTAGTATTATTAGGTGAAAATAATTAATAAAATTATTTTTGAATATATTTTTAGCTATTATTCAAGTATATATTTTTTAGATACTATTAAATAAATCATATAACCCTTTCTATTGATAGTGGATCAATTTTATATAAGAGTATAATTTAATGGTCAATGATATTATTATAGAAATGGGTTTAATAGTTACTATAATTATTGAATTATTTTTACCATCATAAATACAAATAATATAATGATATACATTGGAATTATTTCAAATTCATAAATATAATGAATACTAAACACAATATAATAATTACATTTTAAAAGAAAAAGATTTGGATTTTTACCTTTGTCACATTTAAAATAAAAGCCTCATTGATTAAGAGACTTCATAAAAAAATTACATTCAATTAATCTATACATAATTATAAAAAATATCACAAGACTTAAGTAGAATGAATAGTATTGTTGTATTGTTAAATAAATAATAACTTATTTCATTCATAATGAAAACCATTACATATTATAAATAACCACAACATAAGACATTACAAGGTGTGATAAATTTCATCATTTTATACATTATGATTTTGTATGTATATCAGGAAATCTACCACTTACACTATATTCTATCAATAATTACACAAAAAATTATTACACATTATTGATCTATTGAAATTCATTTCGATACGACTATAAATTTTTTTTTTCAGTTTCAATGAAGCACTTCATACTAAAATTAATCATCATTACATGGAATGTGTTGGGACCCTATGGTATATTTGTTTAATGAAATGAAATATATGAATTCTAGGATCCATAATTTTAAGAAAACAAATACATTTATCAAAACAACATTTCTACTCAAAATAAAAAATGGTCCAGTGAGATCTCAATCAACTACACTCATATCTCTATATCAACATTTCCACCACAAGATATATCTCTATTAATCATATTAATGACTATAAAATTCTTTTTTCCAAGACATCGAGGGACCACTTGGTGAGTTGCGTATGCATGTCACATGAAAACACAAAATAAAATTACAAATTGTTTCTTTAGTGTAGCACAGTAGCTGGCTTGGGTAGTCTCACATGATGAGATTCAATTTTTGATCACATACTTAATATAAGTCACCTATAACTTATTTTTTTGTCATTATTATGTATTAAATCAATTATAACTTTGTTCTTTAAAATATTTCATAAAATAATAAAATTTGTTTAAAAGACTAAAATAAAATAAACTAAAATTTTAAATATCCTTTGAATGTAAACAGAATGTTAGTAGAAAAGAAATTGAGTTCTCCTGATGGACTTTTATAGGGAGAACATTCATGGTCACATTTAAAATCTCATTAGTAAAATAACTCCATGGTTTTTGTTCACACCATAATCTACACCAATTATGAATGCAAATTTTACTTAGAAACTGCTAAGAACACTACCCTTCCACCTCCACAACTGAGGTATAATGGGTTTTGAATAATAATATAACCCTTAAATAACCATAGTGATGATTAAACCCACATTAAATCATTAATAGATTAACCTAATGTATTTTTAAAACATGTTCATGGGTTTACGAAACATGTTACTCTCTCGGTATATTGCTCAAGTTAGTTATTCATCGCCATGAGTATCAGAGTTCATGGACTAATAATTAATGACATGCAATGGATTCATGTCATGAATAGAATAATGAAACTAATAAAATAAAATTAAAAAAATAAGAATGATAGAGGTATAATAATAGAATAAAAATAAAATAAAATAATGAGAATTAAATAAAAAGAAGAAGAAGAAGAATATGTAAAGATAATGGGGGGAAAACATGGATAAAACCAAATGAATGAATGAATGAATTATTATAATAATATAAATTAATAAATTATAGTATAATAACAAAAATAACAATAAAAAATAAAACAAATAATAAAACACATAAGAATCCCTCAGCAACCTGAGTGTTGATGGGACTCTTTAGTAGATGCATGTGGTATATCTTTTTATAAGATGGCAGGAACATACTCAACCCTATATTAATTTAATATATTCCCTTTTATTTATTATTTTAAAATATTATAAATCACCCCAAATACCTCGGTGTAATTTTTTGGAACACATAATAAAATCAGGCATTCAAGATATGCACTGGACAACAGGGAGAGATCGCTTAGGGTAGGATCATCCCTGAACACATGGAAATATAACATCTTGGTCATTCATGGATGATTTATAAGTGGTACATGAGTGATGGAATTAGTAGTGGAAAGGTAGAGTGGTGGAAGTGGTGGGTCATCCATCATTTTCCCATCATTGTGTCTAGATGAAGCTTGTATGGATTTCATGGGGCTCATCCGAGGTCCCTGAGTTGACCTAATATGTCCTTGGGATTTTTGGTGCAAGAGAGCTCGATATAGAACTTCACAAAGTTCCTAGATAGAATATACAATTTGAATCAGTGGTGGTATATAAGGATGATGGTGGTAGTGGTGGAATAGATGTAGGGGTAGAAATGTCCATTGCCAAGGCATGATGGTGAACCATAAAAAATAGGAATATCCATTATGGTCCTTAGTTCCCTCTTAACTATTTTACCTATATATATATTGGGAACTATCTCTATAGGAAATTATAATTTATGGTGTATGATATGTGCAACAAAATCTTCTACCAGGTTAGGCACTTGGGTACACACGACCACAGACATGGGTTGTGCTTTGGATACATATCTCAAGTGGGATATATCCTAACTAATACACTTGGGGGATGTCACTATAGTCCATGTGATATATGATCTTTATTCCCTCAAGAAACACTATCACGGCTTGCTTTATCTAGCTTGATTCTTGTTAGCTAGGTTGATTGTACCCTTGTAGGATGGATATGAATAGCTGGTTAGTCTGAAAATTTATTTTCACCTGAAATATAATTGAAAATAATTATTTAAATCCTAAAACTACTACTAAATAAACAAAAATTTAAAAAATCATCATTTAACTACATTTTAATTATACAGTTCCAATTTCCCACCTTTTATTAAAAAAATTATTTCAATGTTATTTATAATGAAATTCCATTTAAAATCATGGAAATTGTTTACAAAAATACATGAAAAAATGAGTTTCTCAAATACCCCCACACATAAACCATGAGTTTAATCAAGAATAAAATCATAACATGGAATTCAATAGATCCCTAATATTACCATTATTCATATATCAATGTAATAATATTAAATTATGATAACTGAATAACAAAGGTTTAAAATTCAATATAATATATTAATTCATTTCCAAAATTTTCAAATAAAAAACCAATTGAATTATTGCACTTTCCCCTATTTAATATTATGGAACTTATACTTTCATACATTCATTCTCCTTAATTTGTTATCATTAAATAGTAAAAATCATTTTTTACCTCACTTTTGAATATTTTACCACATATATCTTGATAAAAATTTAAGTAGAGTTATGCTCTTATCATGAGAACAATATTTGTATCCCTAATATTGTAAAGGATCTACATTCTCCTCATTGTAAAGAAAAAAGGAACATAAAATCATGAGTACATTTTAATCAATGTTCTAACGACTCTAAGGCTTATGGTTGGTAGGAATTGATATTTCAAAATTAAGGTTCAAGGAAGAGATTTATTTATAAAGTAAAATTCATGATATAAAATGTAAAAGTGTAATGATATTATCAACATAAAATTATGAACAAACAAATTCACCAAAATCAAAGAAATTATCATGGTTAATAAATTCATATTGAGTGATTTTTTAACCTTCTTTAATTTTCTGAACTATTAAACTTTTTTTTCAAATTAAATAATCAAATTTTCCAAAAATTATGATTAAAATGAATCACAGACACACCCAAAAAAACCACATATGATCAAATTAATCTACCTAATTATTTTCAATTTTGATTCCTATAAGTCGCCATCCACATTTTTTCTGTTTTCGTTTTAATTGTCTTTAGAAGGGAAAATAATAAAGTATAATGAATGAATCAAAAAAATTTCCAAACACCCAATGAATCACCCCCAAAATTTTTCCATAAAATGTATTTAATACCTTCCACCATGATTTCCCATGCCACCACACAACATAATTAAAGTATTATGAAAATATTAATATCACGGTATGAATGTATAAAAGTTTCTTGATATGTCGCTCATTCCAATGAAGTTGATTCATAGTCTCTATGGTTTAAAAAATGATTGATGTAAAATGTAGTCTCAATAATAGTTCATTATCAAAAAGTGACGGAATTAGTTTAATTTTTTGTCTTTGTCAGTAGATTTGACAAGTTTCAATGAAACTTCATGTTGGTGTCATGTCCCAATATCAATCAAGAAATATTCTTAAGAAAAAATAGAAACTATTTCGTCTATAAAACCTATTAGAAATGGGAAATATGAAAGTCAAAAATAAATTATGGAATGAAAAATAATTATAAATGAATTCAAATGAATTTCAAAAATTCAAAGAATTATAATAATTGTGGAATTTAACTGATAAGAATCAACTAATTTCATCAAATCATGTGTCTACATTATAATATCTTTGATTCAATTTAATCATTATATTATCCATTTTAATCATTCAATATAATTATCATTGAAATATAGAACATGGAATCAAAGGATCCCTAAGAAACACATTTATCCATGATATTTTAAATAAAGAATAAATACAACCATGGGAATTAAATTTTCTTATTTAAAGATAAAAAGTTGTTTTCTTAAATAAAGAGTTTGTTATAAAGAATGTAATAATTAACTCTCTATTCTAATGTGGATTATTTCATCTTCTACATTTTTTTGGGTATTCCTTGTGCCATCATGAACCAATAAAATAAAAGTACTCAATTATGTAAAAGGACCATGTCATTAAACTCAAAAATATAGAGGTATTTGAGGTAAATTCTAAAATAGACATTAGAATGAAATTTAAATCCCTAGAAAAAAAAGTAGAATGATAAATATTGGTATAATTCCCCATGTATTCCCTATATTTTTACTTCAGCTATAGGTTAGTATCTACTGTTATCTAAATTTTGATTATGGGTGAATATTCATTGATTTAATCCACCATAATTGGATATTTTATTGCTTTTACTACCCCTTTATTTGTAAGAACCTGGTTCTTATTTTGAGGTACGAGTTTCTTCTTTTCTCTTTTCCTTATGTGTTTTTGAGAAAATATGGAAAATAGGGAAAATTATTTTTTTTGGAAAGTACACTCCGTGTACTTTTCCACACACCATGTACTTCTGGCCATGTGGAATGAGTACACAGGGTGTGTGGCCATGCCGGTGATGAAGGGTGTAGGAACCGACTACACGCCATGTAGTGGTCCTTTACACGCCGTGTAGTCAGTCGGAAGGTGAATAGTACAGTGGTGGCCAGCGGTGGGGTAGCACATGCCATGTACACGTGAAGACACATCGTGTAGTCATGTTGGCAGGTGAACAGTGCCACACTGGCGGGAAGCCACCAGAGGAACCGTTTAAAAATGGGAAGTACACGCCGTGTACTCAGAAGTACACGCCGTTTACATTGTTTTTTCATGTAAAATGGGCAGTATCCTCCCCTATTCACAGGTAAGGCTTAGAATCGGAGGAAGGATCAGGAGCGGACGGTCGAACCTTTGAGGATCCATTGATCGCAAACCGGGAATTTGTTTCTACCACGGAGGTTCTAGTTGGAACTGCACAGGTAAGCCCTCTGCTCTCCTTAATTCATTTTTACCAATTCTTTCCTGAGGGAAAGTTATTTATATTTGAATGGGTTTTCTTCTTCGTCAGATCTAGGTCGTTCTTGGGCGTTTCTGGAATCGACGTTCACTTATATTGATCGTTGGCGTTTAAGGCAGGTGGCTTGGTGTTTATTTTTTCATCTGTCTTGTGTTTTGTGTGTTTTCGAGCCACGAACCCATGATGGGGTGTCGTGTGGCTAAGGCTGTGGCTATTTTAATACCTATAATTGTATAGGTGATTAAATAAAGTTGTAAAACTATTGTTTGGGATCAATGCATGGATCCAGGAGCACCCTGGGGGTGTGTTCCTCTGTTTAGCCATTTGGCCAGGATACCTGAGGGTATGACTTGTTTATGTTATGACTTTTAAGTAATGATTGTAGAATTACTTAGAGAGTAATTTCTTGTGTACTTTTTGGTTACATGTTGGGCATGGCCCGGTTACCTGTTTAGCCTGAGGGTAGTGTTGTGATTATCATGTGGGCGTTGTACTACTTAGCCTGTCGGAAACTTCTTCCATGCCTATGGGCATCTGATTTTGTGCCTATGGGCGACACTTCTTACGCCTCTGGGCAACTTCACATGTCATGCATAGTTTACATACCATGTAGGTGCATTATAAATTGCATGTTTTTGTGATAGTTATTGTGTTAGTAAAGCATGATGTTGTGATATCTTCTTGATAAATACCTGCTTTGTGATAGGGTATTTTCTTGTGTGAGCCGGTTAGGAGAATGGACACCAAACTTTGGTTTTTCGGGAGTATGGGACCCCATTGACAAGAATTTTGTGGATCATTAGCTGTTTATTTATTTATAACATAGATAAGATGTCAAACTTTGATTCGTGGGGAGTATGGGCCCTCACGGATCATAATTTGTCACTTAGGTATTGTTTTTCGGTATTTGCTGGGTTCTGGGGATGTTTTTGAGGCATACTGTCTGGAAACCCAGTATACAAGTCATGTAGTACATAAAAATGCCATGTATGGCCTTATGTTCAGGAAGAAAAATTGATCTTTTTTGGTACATCTCATGTACCTAGAGTACACGCCGTGTAGTCTCTTCCCATGTCATAGCTCGGTCGAGTGGGGACACGGGGAAGGGAAATGCTTGGGGTGAACACGCTGTGTAGCTTTTGTACACACCATGTAGTCGCCTCCCATGTCACAAACCATGTGGGTGGTGATACAGGGTAGGGAAAGGCTGGGGAAAACACGTTGTGTACCGGATGCACACGCTGTGTAGTGCTGACCTGGAGTCCGGCCGTGTAACTAAAAGCACGGGTCGGTTAAGTCCTGTACAGAACACGCCATGTCAATGATGAACAGGCTGTGTAGTGTGACCTGAGGGCTCGTTCATGTAACTAACAAACACGGGTCGGTGTCACCTATCCTTGACCACGTCGTGTACCTCTGGGACATGCCGTGTAGTCTTGCCTGAGGACAGACTGTGTGGACATAGCTGTGTGGCGGGGAAACGGGGTGGTGTACACGCTGTGTGCGGGTGTAACACACCATGTACTTGCAAGCCGAGCAGTCGGCCATGTCACAGACGACACGGGAAATTGGAAAATAACACCATACACTCCGTGTAGATCTTATTCATTTCGTGTAGTTTGGATCAATCGGGATCTGTGTGGATTAGCCATGTCGAAGGACCCCGGCAGGGGAAGGGAAGTCAAGTACACGCCATGTAGTAATTGTACACGCCGTGAAGTATTGTTTTGAAAATCTTGAAATTATTTCTTCCTGTTGTTCCCTTTCAGTTCCTTCACTTTCTGTCTTTGATAAATCATGAATCTAAGGTGTGTTCTGACATTGTAGATTCATGTCACCTCGATGTCCACGCGTTGTTCTCCAGGAGAGCAGCGATGACTATACACCCGAGATGGTGGGCCATGGGATACCAGAAGATCCTCCAATAGAGCCAGATGCAGCACCAGCTACTGTACCAGACACATGCATAGATGAACAGTTCCGTGAAGGCTTTATGCGGTTCATGTAGACCTTTCAGGGAGCACCGCCGGCTGCCACATCTATGGCTGAGGTGACTCATATATTTCAGCAGCAACATTCGCAGAACTTTTCCGGGGATGGCAGACCCCAGGCTACAGAGTATTGGTTGGGGTTGATGCAGACTATTTTTGATCATCTTGAGACGCCTCTAGGGTGGAGGTTCAAGCTCGCAACATACATGCTGCATGATTCCCCCAAGAGATGGTGGGATTTTACCAGCCAGACAGAGCATCACAGGGACATGGCGTGGGAAGATTTTCAGGAAGTCTTCTATGACTTCTTCTTCCCAGAGACTTTGAGGGCTGAAAAATCTCGAGAGTTCACGAATCTACAGCAGGGTGCTAGGTCGGTGATGGACTATTCTGCTCCTTTAACAGAGCCTCAGCATTTTTCACCCATTCTGGAGGGTGATGAGACGCTGCGGGCCAGACACATCGAGGATGGTCTTTAGAATGACATCTGATCACTGTTGAATATTTTTAGGTTGCCTACAGTACATGATATTGTGAACCATGTACTTATTAATGAGAGGAACCTTCTGGAATCTAGTGGTGTGGGCTAGGGCGGTTCAGCACCAGTTACCGGTACTATTTCTGCAGGCAATAGGAAGAGACAGATGGACTTCTCTCAGGGTGGTAGTACCAGTCAGAAGAATGTTTCAGGTGGACAGGTCACGTGCTTCCAGTGTGGTAAGGAGGGGCACAAGAGGCCACAGTGTTCACGAGACCTAGTGGAGTGTCGAGCTTGTGGCAGGATGGGTCATCTGCAGCACTTTTGCAGGGCGTTTCCACCGATGGCGAGTGAGAGGGGTTCTGTAGAGACTCTGCATGCAGGAGCATGACCAGTGGCTTCTTACAAGTTAGGGAACTAGAATACGTCAGGGCGTGTAGGCAGAGATGGTGGTCGTGCCCATGGTAGCCGGTCACCAGGATCTCAGAGGCAGTAGGGTGGGACATTTCAGGGTAGCCTGCCTGTGTCGCAGGGCCACGGCACTGGGCAGGCATATACAGTGCAACAAAACCAGCAGGAGTAGGATCTCGGAGCTTCTAGAGTCAGAGGTACTATTCTAGTAGCTTCTGTCTTATCTTCAGTACTTTTCAATACGGGTGCTACACATTGTTTTATATCTGCACCCGTTGTGGAGAGCCTTGGGCTCTGTTCTTCTACTTCTTCTGATTTTATGACACTAGACACTCCGTTGGGGACAAGGACGACTGGTGTGCGTTAGTACAAGGAGTTCCCCCTTGAGGTTTGTGGGTGTCACATCCATTGGGACCTCTATGTCTTAGAGATGACAGCTTATGAAGTCATTATCAGGATGGACTATTTGGTTCCCTTTTGAGCCTTTGTAGACTACTATCGTTGCAAGGTGAGTTTCACGTAACCAGAGGGCAGAGAGTATCTATACAAGGGTGAATGGGATGTTCAGGTGAGTCGAGATGGACCAGATCATCGTGGGCGAGGCGAATTCACAGCCCAGATTATGAGCTTATATCTAGATAACCCGTGGAATTGTCCGACTGATTTCCCTCCAGTGGTTGATTATTTCATGGAAGTCTTATCGGACGAGTTTTAAGGTCTACCTCTAGAGTGAGAAGTGGATTTATCTATTGAGCTTATGCCAGGAGCAGCACCGGTGTCCATTCCTCCTTATAGGATGGACTCACCTAAGTAGCAGGAGCTCAATAGGTAGTTAGAGGGGTTACAAGAAAAGGGTTTTATCTGACCCAGTACTTCTCTGTGGGGTTCTTCAGTTCTCTTTGCGAAGAAGGTGGATGTTACCCTCAGGCTCTGTGTGGATTACCGGAAGCTGAACCAGTTGATGGTTAAGAACCGATATCCCTTGCTGAGAATTGATGATCTTTTTGATCAACTTCGTGGAGCACGAGTCTTCTCGAATATTGACTTGAGATTAGGATATCATCATCTGCGCATAAAACCATCTAATATACCTCTTACGTGATTCAGAAGTAGGTATGGTCGATATGAGTATACGGTTATGCCGTTCGGACTCACGAACGCGCCAGTAGTTTTCATGGCTCTGATGAATGGTGTGTTCCATCCTTATTTGGACTCATTTGTTGTAGTATTCATGGATGATATCTTGGTTTACTCTCACACTCAACACGAACATGCCGCCCATCTTGAGATCGTATTTAGTACACTGATTGAGCATCAAATATATTCTAAACTCTCAAAGTTCCACTTTTGGATGGACCAGATTCACTTCCTAGGTCATATCATATCGGAGACAGGAGTTTCAGTAGACCTAGACAATGTGAGAGAAATATTTTCCTGAGAGCATCATAAGAACGTGTTTGAGATACAGAGTTTCTAGGGATGGATGGTTATGATAGATGATTCACACAGGACTTCTCCCGCTTAGCAGTGCCGTTGACGGGTTTTACTAAGAAGGGTGTGAAGTTTGTTTGGACAGAAGGCTGTGAGACATCCTTTTAGGACCTGAAAGAATGGTTGACATCAGCATCGTTCCTGATACTCCTAGAGCTAGGGAAGAGCTATACAGTTTACTATGATGCATCATAGATTGGTCTGGGAGCAGTGTTGATGCAGGGTGATCGAGTTATTGCGTACGGGTCTCTGTAGTTGAAACCACATGAGAGGAATTACCTGACGCATGATCTCGAGTTGGCTGTAGTTGTTAATGTGTTACGCTGTTGGAAAAATTATCTATTGGTAGAATGTTTTGTGGTTTTCACCAACCACAAAAGTCTCAAGTATCAGCGTGACTTGAATCTCAGGCAGAGAAGGTGGTTCGAGTACCTTCAGTCCATTGATTTTGAGCTTGCCTATACACCTGGTAAAGGTAATGCAGTAGTTGATTCACTGAGCAGAAATACTTAGACATAGGCGGTGCAGGAGGCGAATAGTGAGTGGCAGCTTAAGGATTTGTTCTCTGAGATTCATTTGGAGGTGCACGACAGTCAGGGGTAGACCTATCTTTCATATTTAGCTGTGACCTATAGCCTCTTGGATAGAGTGAGGATGAGACATCTATCTAATTCAGAAGGCCTCATTCTACGGGAGTTGGTGGAAAGTGAGGACCCTCCTCTTGGTTGGACGGTAGGCAATGATGAAGTTCTGCGTTTCCATGGATGAGTATGGGTTCCATGGTATATACGTGAGGAGATGATGTGGGAGTTTCATGCGTCACCTTGGGCAGTTCATCCCGGGGTTACCAAGATGTACCGAGACTTGAGACATCAGTACTGGTTGCCGGGTATGAAGAGAGAGGTAGCTGGTTTTGTTATGAGGTGTTCCACCTGTCAACAGGTCATGGCAGAACATCAGAGGCCAGCTGGACTATTAAAGCAGTTACACATCCAGGTGTAGAATGGGATGATGTCGTGATGGACATTGTGACTGGGTTGCCGAGGTCACCTAGAGGCAATGATTCCATGTGGGTTTTTGTGGATAGACTCATGAAGGTAGCTCACTTTTTTTCCGATCGATGAGACCTTCAGTTTCAATGAGCTCGGAAGGTTTTATATCCAAGAGATCATACATCTTCATGGGATCCCTTGGTAAATCATTTCAGATACGGACGCCCATTTTACATCTCATTTCTGGCAGAGTCTTCAGGGGGCACTGGGTACACAGGTGCTTCTGAGCACAGCTTACCACCCTCAAACCGATGGCTAGTCGGAGTGTACGATACAGGTGCATAAGGTCATCATGCGTGCATGTGTCCTAGACTTTGGGGGCTCTTGGGAGAATCACATACCCCTAGTCGAGTTGTACTATAATAATAGTTTTTAGGAAACTATTGAGATGGCACCATACGAGGCTTTATATGGTAGGACATTCTGATCACCCTTGTGCTGGTTAGAGGAAGGTGAGGCAGCTTTTCTAGGACCAAGTCTTATGTAGGAGACTTCTGAGCAGGTTCAGTTGATTTAGAAGCGGATGGCTACCACACAGTCTCGTTAGAAGTCATATGCTGATCGCCGCAGACAACCTTTGGAGTTCATGGTTAGGGATCATGTTTTTCAACATGTTTTTCCGAGGCTGGGACACAAGCGGATTAAGAGACAGGGTAAACTTTCACCGAGGTATGTGGGGCCATTTGGGATTATGGAGAGAGTCAGGCTGGTTGCCTATCGGTTGCAGTTACCTCAGAGGTACAGAACCATGCACGACATCTTCCATGTATCTCAGTTGTGCTGCTATCATTCAGACCCATCTCACATCTTTCAGCCCTAGGAGGTTGAGCTTCAGGAAGATGAATCCTTTGAGTAGAATCCGATTCGTATCATTGATAGGAGCGTGAAGGTTCTCTGAGGCCAACCAGTTCCTCTCGTATAGGTGCTATGGCAGCATGACCAAGTGCAGGATGAAACCTGGGAGCGGTAGATCGACGTACATGCTCAGTGGCTAGAGTTATTCTAATCTATATCTTTTCCTCCCTTGAAGGGAAATTCTAGGACGAATTTCTTTAAGGGGGCAAGTTTATAAGAACCTGGTTATTATTTTGAGGTACGAGTTTCTTCATTTCTATTTTCCTTAAGTGTTTTTGAGAAAATATGGAAAATTGGTAAAAATCCTATTTTTCGAAAGTACACGTCGTGTACTTTTCCACAAGCCGTGTACTTCTAGCCGTGTGGAATGAGTACATAGGGCGTGTGGCCATGCCGGTGATGAAGGGTGTTGGAACCGACTACACATCGTGTTGTGTTACTTTACACGCTGTGTATTTAATCGGCAGGTGAATAGTAAGGTGGTGGCCAGCTGGGGGGCAGTACACACTGTGTACTCATGAATACATGTCGTGTAGTCATGTCGGCAGGTGAACAGTGCCACGCTAGTGGGAAGCTACCAGAGGAATAGTTTAAAAATTGTAATTAGACGCCATGTACTTGGAACTACACACCATATACTTTGTTTGTTGATTTTTGCTTAAAATGGGTAGTAGACTCCCCTATTCAAATGGGAGGCTTAGAATTAGAGGAAGGAGTGGGAGGGAATGGACAAACCTTTGAGGATCCGTCGATCATAAACTGGGAACTCGTTTCCGCCTCGGACGATCTCGTTGGAACCGCACGGGTAAGCCCTCCACTCTCCTTAAGTCGTTCTTAACAATTTTTTCCCAAGGGAATGTTATTTACGTTTTAATGGGTTTTCTTCTTCTTCAGATCTACGTCGTTCTTGGGAATTTCTGGAATTTTCGTTCACATATATTGATCGTTGGGGTTTAAGGTAGGTGGCTTGGTGTTTATTTTTCCAACTGTCGTGTGTTTTGTGTGTTTTCAATCCACGAACCCATGATTGGGTGTCATGTGGCTGAGTCTATGGATATTTTAATACCTAGAATTGTATAGGTGATAATATAAAGTTGTAAAACTATTTTTTGGGATCAGTTCTTGGATCCAGGACCACCCTGGGGCTGCATTCCTCTGTTTAGTCGTTTGGCCAGGATACCCGAGGGTATGACTTGTTTATGTTATTCATTTTAAGTAAAGATTGTAGAATTTTCTTGAATGGAATTGCTTGTGTACTTTTTGGAAACATGTTGGGCATGGCCCGGTTACCTGTTTAACCTGAGGACAGTGTTGTGATTAGCCTGTGGCCGTTGTACTACTTAGCCTATGGGCAACTTCTTCTGTGCCTGTGGGAAGATGATTCTGTTCCTGTGGGCGACACTTCTTACAAATGTGGGAAATATATGTATGCCTGTGGGCAGATTTTTGTGCTTGGTTTCTCTCTACCCGAGGGTATGAGTTTACTTGTTTGAGGACATTTGGCTTTTTTCTTAGAATATTCACTGGGGTGATATTTTAAATTACATGAATAAATGGATATTAAAATGGAAATATAACTGGTTAAGTTAGTTACTTTCAGTACTGCTTACCATATTGCATTTACTACTGCACACTGTTGTTTCATGCTTTCACACAGTTGGGCACGGGCCTTTGGTGGGTGCCTAATGAGATATATTTCTCACACCCTGTTTGGGTCATGATTTTCGGCCCAAATAGATTACGTTTCTACATGTATAGATAAGGGCAAGATTCCTTATACAGGTACTTGAGTGCTGCTGGGGTATAGGAGAGCATGCGACTAGGCTTAGGCTCGTGATGCCGCTGGCTGTTCTGTTTTTCTTTTCTGTACTTGTACTTCAGTTGTATTGTATTGTATTGCAGTGTAACATGTTCTGGTTGTTTTATAGAATAGTGACATGCTGCATCTTCATATATATATGACTACTGGTTTCCTTTTTTTATCAGTTATCCATTTAAGTTATATACTGTTACTACTTCCGTTGTTTTCATATTTTTCTTTTGTATTCCGTTGCGCTACACTTTGAAAAATGAGGGCATAGTTTCCCCACCTTCAGACCTAGGCCCTCGTTGTTTGTCGGCATCCTCTGGCATTTGGGGAAATGCACTTGAGGTCATGTGGTGAATCGGGTTTGGGGCACCCGTTGTGTGGAACCCGAAGTCGGTACGTTGCATTATTATGGAAGAATAATACATGGATAGTGTATACTAGATCCATCTGCTTCAATATTTGGTATAACTTTCATAGAGAGGTTAGGATGAAGTATGGATCATCCCACTTCTTGGTTTCTTCTTGTGTAACCTTCTCTTTATTTTTTCCGGTCAGATAAATATGGGATGCATGAATTTAATATTTTAAGGTATTGTGAGAAGATAATTTCTATTGAATAAAATTTAAATTGGAATAAAAATTATCCATTTAAAATTGAGAATTGTGTGTTTTTATTTCCTCATTCTAAGTTACAAGGGACCCCTAATGGTATTACTCAAATGCATGTTCATCAAAATTAGAGAGTTCCAAGTGTTACATAACAAGTGCATGTTCATTTTATTCATTTTCCTCTAAGATAAACAATGTATTAAACAAATATGAAAATTCCAATAATATATGAGTTATACTAAAATTATATTGAATAAATTAAAATTAGATATAATTTTAAATAATATCATTTACCTATGATGTATAGGGTTTCATGACTTCATCAGTGGTATTTGACTCTTGAAGGTGGATCCCAATGTATTAAGGTAGGTAGTTGGGAGGATCTATCTTTTAGTCAAATTATACCATATTAGTGGTTTCTTCTTACATGGATATCATGTTATGAAATGGTGATGGCACTTATTCTTTTTAAAAAAATAAGGAGTTCATTTCGAACCGCATACTTAGTCCATAAATTGTCTCCCACTTGTTGATCCCCCATACATAGATCAACATGAAATTCTTCATCATTTTGAACCCAGTATATTTCTTCTTGGTCATTTTCTATTTTATTCTTGAGATATTTTGGTTGTGGATACTCCTAATGCATGGAATAAACTTATTATATGTCCTCTTAAAAATCAGGGATGATAATGGGAACTTCCTCTAGTTCGGGTTCTTATTTTTCGATGGAGACATTGAAATAATGAGTTAGCTATCCATTTTCCATGAATAATTTTAACCACATCATCACGATATAGAATATCATGTTTTAGATTATGGTCATCCAATTGTCCATAATATAAATCCTATGGAATTTATTTATAAATGCTGAGAGGAAACAAGGAGTGTTTTTATTCTGTTTTGGGTCATCCTTGTTAAAAGACCAGGATGTGAACCAAAAATTTAGTTAATTCAATAGATGATATTTTAGATACTTTTTGTTTGAGGGACATTTAAGATACTAGATGAGGTCCTTGAATTCCTAATCATTGATAATAGGGCTTTGGATGGTTTTAATTTTTCTAAAAAATAATGAAACAAGATCCTCTATATACCATGGTAAGTAATTTTCTTATATATTTAAATAAAATAACATAAAATAAATAATATAGATAGTGAGAAATAGAATAAGTATTAAATATATTACTATATCCCATGTAATGGCCCTAGTTTTGATGCACAATTTTCATAGAGCAAGTAAAAATTATATTTCAATTTGTTTCATAGTGAATCACCTTGGATCACCAGAATCATCTCACTTAATGATAACAAAAATATGATCACATACATAACATAATTCTATTAAGACTATTTATTTTTATTTTTTAAATATAATATTAAATTATTTTTAATATTTTAGTTTTTATTATTTCCTAAAACAATTCATTAAAATACTAAAATGAAACTAACATGTAGTTTGAAATTACCATTCAATGTAAACATACTGATATTAGAAAAGAACGAATGTTCCCCTAGTAGATTTTTCCATGGGGTGTATTTTTTTCCCATTTAAATTATAATTAGTGAACATAATCCATGGTTTGTGTGCACACCTTAATCTACCACAATTTTGAATGAAAAAAGTAGTTAGAAATCACCAAAAAACTCCACTTCCACCTTCTCAACTGAGGGATAATTGTTATCGAATAAGAATATAACCCTTAGAAAACCACAATTAGGATTACACCCACTATAAATCATCCATATATTTACCCTAAGTATAATTAAAACATGGCCTCGAGTTCATTGACCATATTACTCCCTCATGATATTCCTTGGTTCAGTTACTCATCTCGTGATTATAAGATTTTATGGGGGATGAATTCATGATGAGTAATAGATTCACATCATGAATTGAATAAAGAATAGAATAAAATAGACAAAACATAAAATAATGATAGATAGAAATATATAATATAAAAATAAAAAATAAAAAATAAAATGAAATGAAATTAATAGAATTAAATGGAAATAAATATAATAATAATAGTAGAGTAACAACAACAATAACAACTACTATAATAATAATAATGAGTGAAAATAATTGGTTGAAAACATAGATTAAAATATAATACATAAACAATTAAAATATTTTAATTAGTGAAATAAAAAATAATAGTATAATAATAATTATAGTAATAAATATAAATAAATAATAAAACATATTAGAAGCCATCATCTACCTTGGGTTGGGTGGATCTTTCGGTGGTAGCATGGGTGCATTCCTTTTATTGGTATGGAGAAGAGTACTTGGCCTCCACTTTCATCAAGATATCCCAAAGTCTTTGAGATTTGAAAACAGAATTACTACTCCCTAGATATCCAAGTGTAATTTTTGGAATGTCCTAATAAAATTGGGTTTTCAAGATATGAAGTAGAAAACATGGAGAGATCATGTGGGGAAGCCACATCCTAGATCATGTGGTAGCATATAAACCTAGTCTGGAATGGTGTGTATGGAATTTGTATTTGGGTGGCAGTAGTGGGAGTGGAAATGTCCAGTGAAGGTAGTGGAAGTTAATCCTTCACCTAACCTTTAATATGGCCAAATGAAGCGTGTATGGATTTCATGGGGCTCGTCTGAGGTCATAGAGTCGATCTAATAGTGTCTCTAGATTTAGTGGTTCAAAATAGCTCAAGATTGGTAATTTTAGTGTTCATATATGACATCTATTGTGTGACGATTTGGAAGAATGCAAGGGAAAATGTGATTATGTGGAAATGTTTTAGTCTGAGGTATGATGGTTACACACAGAATAAAATAATACTAGTTTAGATGAACAATTCAGGCATAATAATTTTCCCCGCATCAAAACAGATAACATTATCCATGAGAATTTATAATGTCTGGTGTGTGAGATGTGGGTCAAAAACCTAAACTGTGGTGGTCACCCAAAAACACAAACACACAAGGGACTTTTCTTACTTGCACATCCACAATAGGGTTTGTCCAACGTAATTCACATGTGGGCTATCGACCTAGGCCATGCATTTTAAGGGACAGATTCCCCATTCACATCCCTCTTGTCCATCTCGATATAGATCTCCTTGTGATGGCATGGCTGGAAACCCCCTTGTGGGATGTCTTTATGGTATGTTGGATAGTCTGATAATTCTTTTCATCTAAAATACAATTTAAAATAACATAGTAAATACTCAAAATGATATTATATATAATTATACATTAAAAACCTCTTTTTTAACTAAATTTTAATTCTTTTTTTCAATTCCAATCATTTTCATAAAACATTACATTTCATTGGAATTTAATTTGAAAATATGTTTAAAATAATTGATATTGATTAAAAATATTCAGGATAATATGATTTGGTTAGTTAGGAACTTGTTATTCTAGTATAAATCATCTCATACATTCTTGATTCTTTAAAATAGAATGAAATGATTTAATAAATACATCACATTCCATTTATCCAAATTAAATCACATAACATATCTCTCAACTAATTAAGGTTAAATATTTCTTAGGTTTAATTTATTATAGTCACATATGTTATTTGTGCCTTATAATAGATCAAATTTCATCTCATTTAAAATCGATTGATGATATGATCAACCATATAACTAACCACCCCATGACGAGCTTAACCACAAGCCTGGTGTATGAAATATATCAAAGTATGAATTTACATTTTATTTATCTTTTAAAACTCATGTAATGGAGATTCATATGAATAATACAACTCTATTTATATCAATGACCATATAAAATTCAAGGTTATATTGTTTGGTGGTCCAGTCAATATAATAAGTTAATCTTTTTATCTCATTATTCTATCGTATGTCAAATATTAGATTATAATCATTTTAAACATAACACAACATCACTATCAAAAATAAATTATGATGATCATTATTTTGGAAAAACCAAATATCTTACATTATGGATTTTTTATCATTCGACTATTCAGGTATTATATTCATCCAATTGAAATTAATGATAAATATAGATCTACTTTACTATAAAACCATGATTCATTTTTGAGACAACTATTGCATCAATTTTATTGTGTATCTAATACATAATGAATTTATTTGACTCTCATAATTCTATTATGGTAGTTAATTTAATAATAGATTCACCAAATTATCCATGGTAACTAACTAATATATCTTTACATTTCCCCTCTCAACTATTTTTTAAATGAGATGGTATATGTAAAGGATCTCTTTGGTCCATTTTTTAGATCATGGATCTTTTCCCTAATCAATAGATCTATTATTTGAATAATAGTTATGAATTTCTCCCTAATCAACAGAAAGGATTAACTAGTAGGTAAATTTATGTTATTCTTTTTTTTATTTCGACCACATTAGCCAAAATACCCTAAAAGGGTGGTAAATTAGGGTATTAAACTTCCTTATTTATATAGTTATTGTTCTCATGTTATAAATAATACATATACCTATCAATTCAAACCAAACATATACATCATCAATATATGTAATTTAAATTATGGGACCATATAGATATTAAATTTTTCTCTCTAATGGGAGACATATAATGAGCATACAAATAAAATGATATGTTGTAGTATGGAAAATAACTAACTCATTTTCGTGACTATAATTTCTAGAAGTAACACTTTTTAGAGTATAATGGCAGGATTCTCATCATTTATCACTTCCCACTACTTTAATATAATGATAAAATAATATAACACAATTGTTTTTTAGAATGAAAATAAGTAAATATATTCAATTCACCATTCTATGTAGTGTGTTTCTCATTAGATTTAATATTATAAATCCATTCAAATATTGGAATTTTGATAATTTGATCATATAAAATCTCTCATAAATATATAGATAATAAAAAATTATGTATTACATATATTCCATATTCTACAAATTCTATTATATAATCACATTAAATATCTTCTTTAAAAATATCTCTCTAAATGTTCGAGAATTCATAGCCACATTGGATTTAGAAAATTCCCATCATGATCAAGTAATATTGTTTTTCATAATTTTATTTCCTCCAATGTTTTAAATATAAACCAAATCATCAAAATACTAAAAAACAATTATGAATCCTTGTTGAAAATACGCCCACAATATCATTGAAATCATTGAAAGTGTCAAATCATTTAAAAACATTTTTGTTTTCCATTTAAATAACATTAATTATTATTAGAATAATCTATCAAATATATTAAAACACACCCACATGCACATAAAGTCAAAGTAATATATAATTTAAGTGGGTCAATACTCAATAACAGTTACTAATCCATAGTATGAATTGGAAACACCTATGAAAATCCAATAAAGATGACACGATCATATAGATAAAAAAACTAATTTGATACATTGAACTTATGATAATTTTATTTTTGAAATAGTGTACCCACAACTCACACAATAATAATGATTTATAGATTTTTTTCCAGAACATTAAATTATTACACCACTTATGACATCAAACTCATTTTCACTACGTCATATACTTCTTTCCAATATTATCTATATGAATTATGTTCCTATCCTTATTTATATATTTATAAAATAAGATATAATTGTTTTTATTCCTTCTTATTCTCTCTAACATAGATAAATTTTTTTTAACAATGTACTGTATCAATTTTTTTAAATAATTCATGAAAAAAACATCATACTCAATTTTTATCTATTATATCTACTGAATACTTGTGAATATTATTTCTATAAATTAATAATGTAATGTACACTTTATTAAGTATTTTCCATAGCTCTAGTTAATAGTGATGGAATTATCATATATATTTTTCATAGCTTTGGATATCAAATTCATAATCTGAAATTACCTATTTTAATATTCCACAATATTATCAATGATTTATTCATTGAAAAACAACATCTCTTTATATTTTTAAAATTCCCTTAAAAACTATTGTAGCTACTTATATTTTGAATTCTCCTTCAATGTTTTAATGAACCCATTACACAATAGAACTTATTTCATCATGGATTCCATGGATATTTGTATGAAGCACAATCCTTTATTATGATATTTAAATAAATTAATATAATATCACATTCCATCAATATATTTTAATTTTATTTTGAATTTATATTTTTTAGAACTCAATGAAATTTTAATAATATTAAAACGATAAAATGATTTTTATTACACTGGTCCATATGGGGTTATGTTTTTAGCAGTAGTCAACACTATGAGATCTAGATAATCCTTATGGTTGGTGATTTTTATGGATTTATTCATATAGTGTCACCCTCATCATTTTTATTATTACAGGTATCATCCTTATAGGATCATATAATCCTTATGGCTATGTGATCCTTATGTGTTCCTTTATGATTACACTAATTTAATATTATAACCATTCTTACATATATTCATTAATGATTAAACGGAACACTATCCTTAATGACTGATCATCCTTATAATAATAATTAGAATCAACCTTATGGAAATATTGGTAATATATAAATTTCATCCAACATATCTAAATCTAAGATCAACAACTAATGATCTCAGAACATATTCTAACATATAAAATCTTCTCCAATGTTTCACAAATCCTTTAATAGAAACATAAAACATAATATAATGTGAGTTTGAACATGTTTTATGTAATAAAAAAAATAACATAATTAAAAAATCCACATTAACCTTCTCCAAAAAATATATTCCTTGGAAAAGTTTTATATTCTATAGGGTCTTATTTTCTCAAATCAAAGAATATTCTTCTTGTGATCTTAATAAATTCCCCCAAGGACATCTTCTTCTCAAACTAACAGAAATCAATACTTGTCCTAAACAACATATATATTTTGATTTTGATTCCACTGATAAATATAAAATGAATATAAAACTCAGTAAACATATAAATGAGTCATCATATGATAATTTTTATCATACATGAGAAAACATTGTGTTGGAAAAAATAACATTGAATAAAAAATTCACAATACGAATTAATGAAATAATTTACATTAAACCTATTAAAACACGATCATTTTTATTCATTAATGAATACTTTATCATCACCAAATCATTACAAAAAAATTATACAATATATATTCCAGAGTCTATTCTTTAAAAAAATATTAAAAATGTTGTAAAATAACATTAAACATATCTAAAATCACACCATATTTTGAAATCACATCTTACACATTTTAAAATTTATCCCAAATATATATATTTTTTAAAATAAAAGAAACACATACCTTGGGAAATATATCTTACAGTTATCCCCCTTGTGAATACATAATGTTTTTATACATGGAGAAATTTATACTCCCCCCTAAAAACAATACCCAAAGACAAGGATGATATTTTTAAAAAGAGATATGCTTATAAAAAAGAGATTTTTAACACCCATTCATATGCATAGTCATTAAAGATCATCCTTGGATGACGGTTTTCTGAATTAATAAGATATTTCCACAAATATAGGAAAACATTTCAGATTTATCTCATTTCTCACCTCATTCTCTTCAAATAATTTATATTTGATGTCATTGTGATTATAAATTTAATATTGAAAATGACTCATTGATAAATTAATTGTACTTTGATTGTCACATACCATAATTATCAAAAGAATCACTTCCACCTAGAGGTATTCTATATGATTTATAATCTACATCAATTCGGTAGTTCATTGAGTTACAACCACATTTTATACCTCAATATTTATCATGGTCAAATATCATTCTCTTTTATGTTCTAATAAACACACCTTTTACTATGTAAGAAAACTCCACCAGATGTTGATTGTATTTAATCAAAACATCCTACCCAATAGTAATATATATAACCAAGTATATTTAACTCCAATTTTCTATAATATCTTAACCAATAATCAATTAGAATCTTAATTTATATAACAACACATTTTCCAACCATAATATGTGATAGATAGGTTTACATTAAAATTTATAAATTTCTGAAAAATACAATTTATCTATACGTGGAGTTTTTAAGTATTACAATCTTCCAATGATTATTCAAAATTAAATTTAATCCATGTCCCTTCCTTGGTCATAATTAGACAACTTGGTTCATACTTAGATAGGTGTAGAAACTATTATTAAATCCTCAATGCCAAAAATTTTAAGAAGGTGCCTAGAATAATTCTCTTAATAAAGATATGATCCCTCTATTGAGAAATTAGTAGGTCTAGAAACATCCTATTCTCCGTAGAAATTGACCATAAAAAACATCTTCATGTCCTTGTAAAAAAATCTCTCAAACTTCTTATTAATTTCTAACTAAAAAATATCATTGATATAAAAAAATGATAATAGATACATTTTTTCATCAAGGATTTATGGGTTGTTTTCCATACTTATATTTTATAAATATCATCTTCTTCTAATAGGTGTTTTACATTGAATACTGATCTATTGGTACTTTATTAATCCAATATAAATCCTTTTGTAACATGAAAAAATGACTCCAATATTATCCAATTAATAAACAACATGGTTTCTAAGCATAAAAAACATTCTCCAACTTCCTATTGAGGATGGAAAAACATAATATCCCATTTAAAATACTGATATCTAGTGGTTATAAAGAGAAATAAATATTATTATAGGTTCAATCCTTGAAACTATTGAAAAGTTATTATAAAACTTCACTACTTTAATATGAGAATTTCCCTCATATACTATACTTTATTTATCTCTAATAAATTTGAATTTCCTATTTAACTTGTTTTGAAATATCAATTTTATTTCAATGATGTTCTTATCTTCACATTTGGGTACCAAATACAATGTATAATTCTTCTCTATTTTTTCCAATTCATCAATATTATCATTAACCCATTCTCAATAATCCAAGGCTCCTTTAATATATCATTATTATTCCTATGAAAACAATAATTCATGTGATTTTATCCTCAAGATACACATTATTTTAGCTTATTGTATCCCATACTTAATTATTTTTTAGACATATAGCTGACTACTTTTACCTGTATGAGATGAGTGGGGTTTCTCCTCATCAAATAATTTTCTTAAATCGTCATCTTTAACCTGAACTTCATTTGAATTCCCACTATATTATTCAAACACATCATGGTGTTGGACCATAACTTATTCATCTTCATAACTCTCAAAAAAAATTAATTCAAATTTCCTTTATTTTTCTCCATGTTTAAAATAATTAACATCAGTAGTAGAAATTAAATTCTATGTCTAAAAATTTTGACATCAATATCCCCTTCCATTTGGATAATAACCAAGAAAGATACCATTAACATCTCTTATATCAAACAATAAATGGTTTCCATCATCTACATTAATAATAAATGGGCTTGCAAATAACCATTGTAACTTCAAACATGTATTCATCTTATAATACAACTAAAATGGTGAGATTTCATAATTTTTTCAATATACGCAATTCTATTTAATATGAACTGAATCTATAATAGCTTATCTCCCAAAATATCAAGAATTTCCTTGATTTATCAATATTTTTTCGTCCATTTCCACTATGTTTATATTTTTATGTTCATCCAAACAATTTTTAGTGGTGCATTTGTTGAATTGATTTCCTGATAAATACAACTATTCATATGATATTATTTAAAAATACAATTTTTTCACTCAAAACCATTATAAATATGAAAATTCTTCTAGGAGAAGACAAACATATATTTAACACTCTTTCTGTAAAAATTTTACATCAATGCAAATAATGTGGTTAAAATAATAAATGATGGAAATAAAATTCTGATATTATTTTTGATAACTTTCTCATGGAAAAATTATTTTCAAAAAAATATGATGTAATGAATGAGATAAATAAATCAGAACATTCTTATGTGAAGATTTCTGAATTCTACTCTTCTGGAATATAGGATTGATCAGGTCATATTATATCATAATTATTTTTAATATATCGAATTATTTCTATTTGATTATGTTTGATAATATTCTATTATAAAATATGTTCATTACTTATGTTCCATAGTTTATTTCTTCTTCAATTACCAATTAACATGAATTTATAGAATCTCCCACTTGAAAAAAATTCACCTTATTTTTTTTTCATTTTAACATAATTATACAATATTCATGTATTTTTACCTCATAGTTATGTTTAATAAATAAAACATCACTCGCTTCATCATAAAGATAATAAAGACATGAACTACATTGTTTTATCACACAAACATATAATAGTTTCCTGAACTTCAAGTTTTTACTTGTCAAAACTGTTATCAGTTCATTTATTTTCACTGACCCATTATAAACAAAGATCACTAAACATAATTAAAAATATTCATTATTCTCTAGTAGTTTTACATCTCTTATAATGTGTAAATAACATTCACTGTGAAAAATCAATGGACATTACCCTTTTGAATATTTAAGTGAATCCTCTAAAATAAGAGATTTTTCCTTACTGATAACCTTCTTCTATTGGGGATCTCAATTATTTATGATTTTACTTAGTTGGTATGGTTTGGTGGTGTACAAACCTCTATAATGGAGATATATCTTATCACATATTCCACAAAATTCTTCTAAAGGAGAAAATCTATTCTCAACCTCTAATATATATTTTATAAGACGTTTTTATATTTCTTTCCTTTCATATGGATAACAACATTTAATTAATTCCTCTATAACAACCTAAATAAATATAAATGTTCATGATTGTGAAAAAAATTATTTTTATATTCACAAAACATCCACAATTCAAGAAATATATATGAATAGTAAATTTTCCATTATAACATGTTTGTTGTCCAGAATTATGAACATATCATTCAATATTATTTTGGCCAAAACAATTGGATCCATTAAATGAGTAAAAAATACAGTGAACTGCAAAAACGTTTCTCATAAAATTAAAATTATTTTCATCCTTTCTTAGAAAACCCTTCATTGTTATTTTTTCCATCATGTTGGTGCTTTTAGATTGTCCAAAATTTACAGCATCATTTTTTTTATAAACTTTTTCTTCTTCACTTCATCCTTCATCATAGATATTATATAAATATTTTTTGTGTTATTATATTCTTTTTGGAGTGATTTTAGTTGGTATCGTAGAGCCTCCCCCTTCATCAAAATTTCTCTAACCTCTTGAATATAGTTTTAAAAATGGATTTTGATTTTATGAATTTATTTCTCTACACTCATCAGTTTTTGTTAAATAAGGTCAAGATCCTTCTAAAATCACTTAACATTCTCATACATATTGATTTTTGACATCATCTCACAGTCAAGAATATTTCTCAAATAAATAATCTTTTTTTAACCTATAATTTTATTCATTTTTTTATTTTAATTTATATTGGGAAGTAAAATATCCTCTATTACTTCTTGGTTTTTTTCATGATTTTAAATTTTTGAGAAGAATTATTTCAATTCTCTGTTCATTATAAACTTATTATGAGTTTTAACTTCTTGATCACTTAAATAATCAATAAATTCATCATTAGTGAACCCATATTAGTAATGGGTAGGTTCTCTTCAAATTCATCACTCAAAGTCTCAACATCCTCATAACATTCACTATCGCCACATTATTCACACTAAGATAATAATTTTATTTTCAAATATTTTTTGATTTTAATACACATGACTTTATTTGAATTTTTATATTTCTTTTTTTAAGATTTTGTATATCTTTTATGTTCTTTATCACTGGATTCTTCTTCCTTTAATGTAAGACAGTTTTCTACAATATGTATAATAGATCAATACTTGATTCATTTTAGTGGAATATTCCCATTACATATTCCTTATCTGAAAAATAAATTTATAATTAAAATATGTATAAGTCCATCAAAAATCACTCACACTTTAATCTATATTGAAACCGCTAACTCCATTATCCTTATATTTCTTGTTAAATTTATCTGTTTTTGAGGCTTTAAAGTGTATATTTTTATTCTACCCTTCCTTTTGGTAGAATTGTACTTACACATATCATATGAAATAATAATATTGTGTTTATAATTATGATAAATTATCATAGTATCTCTATATTCAGGTATTGACACTTTTTATCATAATATATTAGAATCATGAGTAGAATATTCTAAACCATAATTGAATTGTCCAAATTCTCACTAAGGACCTTGTCTCAAATAACTATTACATTATCTCTTTTAAAAAAATAATATGAAAACATATTATCCTTAATAATTAAACATTAATAATTTAATCTATAAATATGTATCGTTTATTACATTACATTGGTGTTTCCATCATAAATATTTTCTTGTTTATATTTTAAGAAATTTTCTATCTTTATATATTTTATTTTTGGAAACTCCTTCTCAAATTAGAAAAACATTAAAAATATTTCAAGAATTTCCATTATTCTCAATATTTTATTTGTCATTTTTTACCCTGGAAGAAAATTAAACATGAGGAGTTAATATATCATTTATATCATCCATAACATCCAAAAATAATAATAATAGATTGGGAAACATTTGATTCATCCAAATGTGATTTTTCATCCTCTAAAACATGTGAATACACTTAGTATTCTGTAATTAAAAGGTTTACATAATTTTTGGAATAATAATTTGTTTTTAGATCATAATAAAATATTCCCACCTTCACTCTAGCCATGAAATTAAAATGAGTCATCAAACATGAATATGGGACATAATAAAAATTTAAAATACACCCAAAATATTAGTAAACTCTCTAAGAGTGGTTTGAATAAGCTATTCATAAATATTTTATGGTTTCCCATTAAAAAAATTGATTTCTAGTTAAATTAATATGGAATATCAGTTAAGACACCCACATGCACACTCAAACAAAGAACGACGGAATTTATAAGGTTCTCTATTCAACAAGATTAGTCATTCCTTATCATGATTTGGAAACACCTAAGATCACATAGACCCCTAGAAACAACAATTTTCATCATAAAAAGTACTGTATTAACAATAATACATGATACACCATATTATCCAAAAGGATATTCATAATCCACATAGAAATTATTATTTAAAGATTTATTAATTAATATTAAATTATTCCACTACATTAGATATTGAACTAATTTTCACTGTACTACTTATATCCTTAAAACATTCACTATCAGGTGTCTGTTCTTCTCCATCTTCAATTTCTTTTATAGTAGAAAGTAGTAACTACTACTACTTATTTCTTCCTTGATATATTTTTATCGTAGATGTTCATTGTTTCATTATATTGGTTCTTCTCATAGATTCTTGGCATAACTCATTATATTTATTTTATCATTTAAATTTGAAATAAATTTCTATGAATATTAATTCCATAAATTAATTATGAATGTTCCCAATTAATTAATTAATATCCATAAATAATTTTAGCAGTGCAAGAATTGTTCAATTGATTTCACTGTTATTTGAGTTTCAATTATTTAATTTAGAATCACCTCTTTTAATGGGCCATGATATTCTCTATGATTTTTCCCACAAAAACTATATCTCTAGATCTTTTTGAGATCAAATTAAAACCACTAAATATATTTCCATTTTTAATTTGTAGGCCATGTTTTCATGAATCCATGACATAAAAACACTTATTACGACATGAAGACCTCAAATGGTGACATAAATTATAATATTTTATTGTGGTATTTACTTCAATAAAGAACATATGACATTTTATCTACATATCTTAATCTTCATCAAAAAAATTAATCCAAGAACCTGTATGCTTTTTCAATAAATTCATATGGATAAAATGAATATTTATGTACTCATCCTTTTGTGATCATACATATGTAAGTATTCATCCCTAAGAGGATTGGATGATCATTATTTATGATGATCCATATAGATTCATCCTTATAGTTTTCACCCATACTATTATCATACATATAGGTTTCATCCTTTGGAGATTATCTAATCCATATAGATATGAGTTAATTATATGATCCTATATACTTTTGTTAATTAATACTTATGGGGTCTCTATTCATAAAAAATAATATTCCTTATTATAATAATCAGAAACATCCTTATGGTAGTCTTAGGAATAAACAAAATTATTCCCATAACTCTAAATTATAGATCCACCTCTAATGATAATATAACTTCTTCCAACACATTAAATATTTTTAAAAACTTCATAAATCCTTCACCTCACACATTAAACAAAATTTAATGTGATATTCATTGTGATTTTTTCATTTACAAAAATATAAGATGAAATAAAATCATATCCACATCATCTATATCTAAAAAACATCTCTAGATAAATTGTATATTCTAAAAGTACATCATTTCTAAAATAATAGAATCTACTTATTTAGATTTTCACAATTTATTCAAAAGTTTTTTCTTCTCAAAAATACTCAACACCTCAATCGATTGCATCACATTAAAACCATACCATAATTTGATTTTGATCTAAAATCCACGACCTACAAATCCAAATCATTCTAAAAATATAATCATTTCCCTCCTTGAAATTTAATATATGAATCATACCATGATATGGGGTGATTATACTAATGATGTGAATTTTTATTCATGACTTTATAGATTCCAACAACTCTCTCTAGAAAACAATTCATCTTCATTATCACTTCAACTACGTATTTCCCGATATTTCTAAAAAATGAAAATCAAACTTTTTACTATTTATATCATATCCTATTTCAAATAGGGATTTAGAAAAAATATATATAATAAATCCATATATTTTATTATGGTTTGATTATTCAAATCTATCCATTTTTAAATGTACCTAGAAACCACAACCAACGAAATTGATATGGTTTGATCCTTGATTTTTTTATAATTTCTAGGATGAAAATGTTCATTACCCCACCATAGAATATGAATTAAATCCCCAATTTTTAAAAAAATGATGATGTATATAATGTGGTATTGTAATTTCATGGGTTATAGGGTTTTTGTTAATAAATATCTAAAATGGTCACAACCATGATGGTGATTTTTTCAAAATACATTATTTTTTGTTAACATTAAGAGAATTTATCCTCATTTTATTCTATAAACATTTACATATAATCAGAACATGTAAAACATCAAGTAATAAAACATGTTTTATTACTATTCATTAACACAATAATGAAAAATCACTATACTGATTCATCATAACATAATTCCAAGTCATGTACCACCAATATACTCTACTAGAAAACAACACGACCACTATTCATCATGTTTCAACAATTTCTTATTTTAATAAAATTTGCTTCCATCAACATCTTCTATGATTACATAGGTTCTAATATTCTACCCTTTTAGGTTTTTCTATAATACCATGTTAATACAATGATTCCAATCATTCAAGAAACATCAAATATAAATATTTTTTTTCATCTACCACTCAATGTCTGTCACATCCAAACAATTAAATTAAATTATTTTATTTAATTTCATTGCATAGGGTAGTTTGGGATGAATTCTGATTTATGTTTTCAGGTTTTTATTGAAAAACGTACTTTTTTGGCATGGCGACATCGGGCGCGCGGGCAGAGTACAGTCTAAGAAACTGTGCTGCTTTTCCCAAGGATACCATGCAACCTACCTACTATTCAATATAAATTAATATATAAATTAAAAATGAAAATTAAATGAAATAAAAATGATTTGAAAATAATAATAATGATTATATTATTATTTTCAATTAAGATATTATCATTATTATGTTTATTCTTATAGAGTTTATTATTATCTAGTTTATTAAGTTGTTACTATGTTTATTATGTCTATTATGTTTATTATGTTTATTATTATCTTATTTTTATTATTATCAAAAAAAATTTATTATTATGATTATTATTATTATTATTAATGTTAATCTAGTTATTTTATTTTTTATTTATTAATAATAATATTATTATTATTATTTTCCCTTTTCTTGTTATGGTTCATCCCCTTCCCTGTCTCACCTCATCCCTTACCCTCTCTTTTCCCATTACGGCCCAACTAGTTTGAGTCCCCAATGTCTGTCCCAACTATCTGTCGACCTCCTATTTTCATCTAGAGAACCACCACCACCATTTTTCCCATCTGGTGAACTCTCCACTGACCTTCCTTCTGGAGGCACGACCCTTTATCAGCCTTCTTTCAGATGGCATGACCCCTACTAGTGAATCCATCTGGTGGTGCATCCCCCCCCCCCAACAGCGAAATCACATCATGCAAGACCACCCTATCAGTGAAGCCACATCTTGAACCCACGACACTCTTCAGCTAAGGTTTCTCTCCCTATATTTTTTTTGGTTTTCCAGTGGGAATGGAATCCAATTTTAAGGTTAAAATTTGATTTTTTTTTCTTCATTGATTTAGGTCTCATTTTGGGTTCCCCATGGTGTGACTAGTGTTTTATTGAATAATTAGTAATAATTTTTTAAATTTCTTCACCCAAGGAAGGTGGTTCTAAACCCTGGAATTGTTTGATTAATTTAATATGTTTATTGGATTTTATAAATATGTTCTATGGTCCAATTTGTGGTGAAAAATATATTTTTGGAGTGTTTTAGCATACGTTCAACTGTAAAATAGATTTTTTGGATGTGTTACTCTTGTGCTGAACCATTAAAGTTGAATTGAAAATTGTCTAATTGATGGAAAAAATGTTTTATTATGGATTGATGTTTATTTGGTATTAAAATTACATTTCACTGTGAAATTTATGGTGTTATTAATGAAAAACCATAGAGTTATATTTCAAAAAATAAAATATAAATGGTAGAAGTTATTTATTAAATTAATAAAGTAATGTGAATCCTATTCTCAAATGGTTTTGGGGTGCGTTTAATTTTACTACAGGATTTTGTGTCCGTGTATGGTGTAAGACCCAGTAGTACTTCTTAGAACTATTTTATAAACATTTTAAATAATTTACTAAATTTTTTGAGGTGAGGATTATGTTTGGAAGGTTTTTTGATATACAATTGTTTTTAAATTGGATTTATATGTGAAATTGGTTTGTTATTCATATAATCCATGGTTGTGTAGTGTGTTGGTCTATTCCCTATGGTTTCGGGTTGTCGTTGCCTCTCTAGTGAGTCTGGTCAACATTAACAGAGCACACATAGATGTACAATGGTATGAATATATATATATATATCCTCCGGGTACGTGTTCCCACATGGTTCATGGAATACATGCATCATTTCAAGGGTACATATGTATATTTAGGTAGGTATGGGTATGCCAGTAGCATCTTCTAGTTAGAAAGTTCCAAGGGCTAGATGTTTGGTTTGATTCCACTCTGAGGAAGGTACCATATTCTCCTACCTTTAAATTGAATTCCTTAATTTACATAGTTTTTTTAAAAATTATTTTTTTATATTAAATATTATATGCATGGTATGAAACGTTATGGTGATGCTTGATGTTGATCATTCCTTAGTTTTTTGGGTTCACTTTAATTATTGACATGTTTATTTTTCATTACAATATGATTACATGTTTTTTTAGAATGCTCAACATTTTAAATTACTAAAATTAGTTTCTAAAATGGTTTTGGGTGTGTGGTGGGTATTTCTAAAAATTTTGTTTTGTATCTTAGTTTTGAATGTTGATTTAAAAGAATATGGATTCAAATGTGATTTTAAAAAGGGTAAATTCCATGATTTGGTATGTAAGAAAAAGTGTATGGGCTTTGATGTGAATTCAAGGATAAATAGTGATTTACCTTTCAAAAATGGGTTTCTTGGATTAGAGCATGATTTAACGTTTTTTTAAAATGTGTGAAGCCTATTTTTATAATTGTAATTTCAAATGGATTAAGAAATTGAAAGTGTTGGGAGATCATGTTTTCTAACGAGAAGTAATTTTTGTGAAGTAATGAATCTCATTTGTCACCTTCAAAATGATTTGTAAATATCGAAATTCAATCATGAGGCATGCTCCCATTATTTTAAAACATTATGTGTGTGTTAAATGTGTGATTTTTGATATGTTCATAGTGAAGTGGTTGGTTCTTTGTTTTGTGACTTATTAGGGGGGATGTGCTCAAGGAGGGAGATCAGTGGTGAGGGGATATATGTGTTTTTGGGTAAGGAAAATGAGAATTTTATATATTTTTTCATCATAAAAACTCACCACCACTTAAAATTGAGAACATGGTAAACCTGGGTATCTAGGTAGAAAACAAGGACTAGTACTCTAGATGATATGGGAGTAGATCCTCCCCGTTTCTTCTAGAAAGATTTATGCTTAAAAAACTAACTAAACATAATGATGATTTATTGGAGAGCACTAGGATATAGGTGCGTTCACTACTAGGGACTCATGCATATGAACATAGTTTATTATGGTTTCTATACCACATTTCATTGAGGTATGAATATCCTAGGTCCCCAACTTACACTAGCTACATAGGGACTTCCCATGGTGCTTTTGATATGATTTTATATTCTGTTGTTTCATGCTTGTTCCCTATTTTTTGAAAACTATATTTTTTTTCTAAATTGGTCTCCCTTCATTTTGAAATGTTAATTCAATATTGGAACCTACTTTGAAAATTAAGTGGAAGATATATGATTTTATGGAAAATTAAATATTGTTACTTGAATTTTGAAAGAATTAAAAACATTATATAATTATTTATTATTTTCAAACAATCATGTTTTGGGTTTCTTTTTTTAGGTAACGGAATACTACATTGATGTTCTCTGGCATTTCTAATAATCATCTCAGTGCTCACAATTAATTTATTTGTTCAGTTTTAGGGTCTATTTTTTATCTCTCTTGCAACGAGTGTGTTTTATGTTCTATTGTGACCCACGATATCAATTGAGGTATGTATCATTACTTAGTTTATTCGATTTTCTGCTGCCAATTTGTTCAGTTCATATTCTTTTATTTATTTATTTTTTCAGTTTATGTTTATTTATATGTCTTTTTTTTTGTCCAAATCATTCCCAAATGGTTTATATTGATTCCCGACACTAGTTTCCAGCCCGTGGGGATCAGGAATGCCCTTAGGTTCATGTCACGGACCGGTTGGGATTCCGGTTTATATAGAAACCTACCTTGGTTCATGAAAAATTATATGTATGAAATTCTTGCTGTAGAAAACCATAGGTATAGAAGGAATTATGTGCATTCCATAAACCATTCGATATATCAAACACCTGATTGATGTATCGCTTAGTATTTTCTATTAATTTAATTCATATCCCCCTGGATAATATCTTCTTAATTTATGATTCCAAAATTAACTCCCCTTGATTTGACAGTCAACAATGCTCTATAACCACTTGGTAGAATCCTATATTAAAGATATCCAGTTTCTCTCATTATTCTATATTTTATAATAAACCTAATGATATTTCTTCCTTTTTATGAAATATAGTCCATGTAATGTATGAAATATAAATAGGTTTTGGGGATTCACTAAATCATGTTAGGCATTTGATGTTGGCTGATCATAGAGATTGAATCAATGCTTTTCAAATTATGGTGTGGCTAATAGATTTATGGATATGTTTGTGTGTCTGTGTCTGTGTTTGTTTGTGTTTTTCACCCAATTTAATCACCCTTGGAAACATAATTTTCGTCCTTTTAATGATAAAATTGAATAAAATTTTAATGATCTTAATGAGATAATTTTTAGGCGGAAATATATATTTCTATTTAGTAGATGATTATTTGTCAAAATAACATTCACCATTATTTTATGCATCAGATAATGGTTAGACGTTGTGTACATTAATTTATTGAAAGGTCTTATGAGGGGAAGTTGGTAAATTATTAGTTAGAATCCTTTTATGGTTATAAAATGGGAAGATATTGATTTTAGAGTTTGGTAAATCCAAGGAGTCATCTGTTTGGTATCCATGCTGAAGCAAATATTCTAAATCATCGATAATTTTATGATATCAGGATTAACTTTTTTATTGGATGACACTTACTATATAAGTGGGTGCGTATTTTCAGGTATTTATAAAAAAAAGAAGAAGATATTATGGGGTTATGTTCTAGAGAAATATTTGTAATAGATATATGGTAGATTTTTAGATTACTTGTACTATGTAATATACTTGTGATATCTTATATCTGCTTATTAATTTAATGTAAGTAAAAAATTTTATCCCAAACACATAGGTCTCACTATAAAAATCATTTTAATAAATTATATTTTTTAATACTTTTTTTTATTTTGGTTGAATATATTTATGTTTCCTTGAGTATAAGTGAGTTATCTTGTATATAAAAATGAGGACTTTGTATGGTGAGTATGGCACAATATATTCCTACATCCAATACACTTAGATGAAGGAACCAAACATTTTGATGTATCCTTTCAAATATGTTGATCTCCGAGAAAGAAATGTTCAAGTGGATTGGGTCAGTATTCTAGTGGATTTATTTTAATTACAAAAAATTAGGTATTCCAAACACAAATATCATTTGGGATTCTTCATGATCACAATGTCAAATTTATTACCAAAAAATGGAACAAAAAAGAAATTATTGGAATTATTTTTTTAAGAAAAAATTATTGTACATTAATTACACGTATATTTTGTTAAATTGAATATTAATAAAATATATTATTTCCTTTTTTAATTTTTACATTACATTAATGTGATAATGTCATATGGTATGGGTTTCAATGATATGGTCGTAGCACCTCCCTAATATGATGAGTACAAAAACCGTATTATTTATTACAATTTAATTCATGATTATTAAAAAATATTACACATAATACATACCATAATATAGAGAGGTCATGTGTATTTGATAATTAGGTAGACTACATAACAACATAATATAGGGGGTATATTTCCATTATTGAAAAAAACCTTAACATATTATTATAAATCATCGTTCCTCTAAAATTTCATAGGATAACCTATATAAATACATAAGAAAGGAAAGAAATATAAATCCCAGTAAGGGAATAAACATAGAATAACATGAATAATTTATTAAATGTTATACAAAAGGAATTTTAGGGTTACATAAAATGGGTGAGAATCATAAACATGAATAATAAGGCATGATATAGCATGGTATCATAACAAAAACATTATAAATGTGGCAACAACATCAATCATGGAATCATAATCATAGATCACGGATAACCACCATGAAATCATTGTATAAAAATTCCCATGATTGATTAAGTTCAATCCCTAATCCCTTTCATGATGTCTTATGAAACTAAAACATTACCCATTACATTAGATATCAATATAAGTCCGGGTGTACTCACCACATTTATATCATCCACATGCATAAGTATTCCACATTGATCATACAGTACAGAATCATATTTCATAAAATTATATTCCATGATAATGTCGTGTGGGATTAATACATTTTTCCCCACTAAAATAATTATAAGTTCATAAGGGTGGACACTCATAATAGGAAATTGGCATGAAAATTCACTACACAATTATTTGGCATGAAAGATCACAATTAATTTTTGACATCATAATAGGGGAACATCGATGTTCATGGGGGTCTTAATGATAGTAAAAAGGGTATTTAATAATTTATAAATAATATGGGTATTAATGGGGATATATAATGACATATCTAAATGTTACTAATTTTAGATAAATCCATAAGATAATGTATAAGATTGAATAAGGAGGAGAATGGGGATCCCATAATAAATTTCAGTATAGCAACGGATTAGGTTAATGTTATAATGAGAAGTGATAAATGATATCTAATTATGGGAAAATAATTTGGATAATAAATGGATCATCATAAATTCCAAAAAAAATACAAATTTATCTTAAAAATTATAATGACAAAAAGGATCATGAATAGAAAATAAGAGAGAAAATCACTTACTAAATTTGGGCATGGTGATGAATTTGGTAAACACTATAATGACCTTGGATAAATGATCTCTAATTCAAATAACATCATGTAGAAATTAGTGGGTAAAAACAACTTTATAAAAACATTACCAATTTATTTTCAAAATTTTTAATATAATGAAGGTGATTTAATTTAATAGAATAGGGAGAGGTCCCTCACTTTTGGTAGGGAAAATCCCAAGAAAATTTCTGCAACATAACGAGTCTAAAAACAGTTCATGGTAGATATTAATGATATTGAAAGTGATATATGATCAAATGTAAATAAAATTTAACATAATAAGGTTGTTTTAAAACATACCCAAACAAAAAAAATTGGAAACTAATATGCATAACAAAAAATATGTGCTTGAATAAAATGAAGATCGAAGGATCGCTAAACATGTGAGGGTGATTCCCAAATCTTGGGAGGAGCTAAATAATAGCTTGGAGGAACCATGGGAGATTTATATAGAAGGGAGGGAATAAAAAATATGTATTATAATTTTTTAGTGAAAATAAAAGGGATCATGGGTGATTTAGTATAGAAAAATTGGGGGGAGTCTTTATTATTTACCAAACCTTAGTTTTTGAATTTTTATAAAAAAAACCACAAACATGCCCTTTTTTTAATATGGTTTCTTACAAAGATGGATTTTAATTATTATATAAGTCCAAGGGATGAAATAATTAATATAATACCCTTGAAGATGTGGAAGTGAGTCATGTTTATAAATATATTTTTTAAAACCTTAAAATATAATATAGGTTCTAGAGGATTCATCAAGGATTTATAAAATTAATCAATTAAACTAAAAAACATATAATTTTAAGGTTTAATCAAGTTTTTTTTTCATTTATACCCATTATTTAATGTATTACATATCTTTTTGTTCATTATAATTTCATAATAAACACAGTATACTTATACCATATTTAATTTTTACCCAAAAAATTAACTATCTCAAAAATTATAAAAAATTCAACATTGGATAATATAGAGGTTATTATTATATAAATAATATTTATTTTATCCAAAAAAATTCTATATATTTTTACTTTCACATATAAAATAAGATTCAACAATTATTGAGAATGTTGTGGTTTTTGACAAAAAATAGGTTTCAAGTACATACCAAATTTCATTTGACTTTATAACAATTATATTTAAATTTATATTCAATAAAAATTATTCAATAATAAAATTTTATTAAAAATTTATTTATTTTAAAAATCAATTAATTTATCAAAAGGTTTACCTTTTTTAAAATTAAAAATTACACAAAAATATAATTTGAGTTTTCTCGTTTTAAAATTTCATTTCTACCAAATTCATTATATAATCATTAATACACGAAAAAATAATGAATAAATTTAATAATTATTTCATTGGAGAAAATATTCATATTCATACTTTTAGAGATACTCTCTTTCTAGTCTTTATTAAATTAACCTATTTTCTGTTTATTTTGGTAATAAATAATTACTATAGTAACTATTCATATTTTTCAAAAATTAGATTGAACTTCTTCAAAATTGTATTTATAATGATTGAAAATATGGAATCAATTTTATCAAAATAAATTAAAATAGGGGAAATAATTTAATTTAATATTAAACCCGCAAGCATGATTGAAAGCAGTTTTAAGAAAAATGATTTTTTATGGAAAATATGATTTTAATATAACTCAATAACTAGTAATATTAATTATTTGAATTTAAATTCATATGTATATATATATTAAACTTTTAATTTAAATAATTTAACATTAAGGGTGATTTTAATTAATTATTACAGTGATTCATTATTCATTTTAATATAACTTCTAAAAAATAAAATTTAAAGCCTAAAAATAAACTTATACTAAAATTTAGTACATAGAATATTTAAATGTACTTAATTAAATAAAATATAAATTAATAATACTTATGTTAAATTTAAATAAAATTGAAATATCAATTATAAATTTTCAAAAGATATTCCAATTTTACATTAAAAATTTATTTTTCACTATTGAGTGAAAAAACTATATTTTTTGAAAAATACGAAATTATAACCAAAAGTTAATTTTGTATGTTGGTATAAAAAATAGATTTTATTTTAATAAATACATTTTCAAAATTGTCGAGAAAATAATTTTAATGTTTTTTAATAAAAATTAATAATAATCATTTTTGAAGAAAACATATTTTGAAGAAAAAAATCATTACCAAAAATCAATTGATTATTTACTAAGAATTTATAAATATATTTAAGTCAAATAGTTTTTATAAATTAGTTAATCCTTATCATATTCACAAATTTAATTTATTTCACTTTCAAAGGATATCCAAAATGTTGAGGATAATTTATTGCACTGTCAAAGGATCAATGAGGGTCAGGATGTTATGTCTAGGGAAGAATTTCTTGATCTTTCTAAATTTAATGAGTTACGGGCTCTAATGGAAAGGCTATCTCGGGCTCAATACAATGTCAGGTGGCTGAAAGAAGGGGATAGAAATACAAGAATTTTTCAATGCTTTCACAGGAAGAAAAAGTTTAGGCGTGGCATGAATGCCCTCATGGTTGATGGTGCTCTTTTCAATTCTGAAAAAGACATTTTTGATGCTTCTTGTAGCTATTTTGAGAAACTTTACACTGAATTAGGGCATGATAATACTCATAATATGTTCAGAAATATTCCTTCTTCGGTTAGCGCCTCCCAGAATGATATGCTCACTGCTATACCTTCAGAGGAGGAAGTCAGGAAGGCGGTTTTCTCTATGAATCTTGATAGTGTGGAAGGTCCGAATGGTTTCTCCAATAGATACTTTATGGATTTTTGGGATATTCTTCACACTAAATTTGTCCATGCGGTTAGAGACTTCTTTTATCACTCTTATTTCCTCTATGGTTCCAATGATAGCTTTACTGCTTTGATTCCAAGGAAGGAGAATACTCTTGACATTCGGGATTTTAGGCCCGTGGCAATAGGTAACAATATTCATAATGTTACCAGCAAAATCCTCTCCAATAGATTTGGAAGTATTGCTAAGGGATTTATTTCTATAAATCAATTTGGGTTTGTGCCTGGAAGGAACATTCAAAACTGTTTGTATAAGGTGTCTGAATGTGTAAATGTTATGAGAAAAAAGGTGAAGTGTGGAAACATGTCCCTGAAATTTGACATCTCCAAGGCTTTTTATACGATGAAATGGAGTTTCGTTTTTGCAGTGTTAAGAATGCATGGATTTTCCACTAACTTTATTAAGTTGATTAACTGCATCCTTAAAAGTTCGATGTTATCGGTTCTTGTGAATGGTTCTCCTAGAAGATTTTTTTGAATTCTCTAGGGGATTGTGGCAAGGTGATCCTTTATCTGGCCTCCTTTTTTCTATTGTAGAGGATTATTTGAGTATGTGTCTTTCAGATCTTGTTCATGTTGGTTTGTACTAGAAAATGATTATTGGCAAGAATCTTTTTGCTCCCTCAAATCTCTTTTATGCTGATGATATTCTTATGTTTGGTAAGGCTGCTAGATGAACTATTCAATATATTAAGTCAGCTTTTGAGCATTATGAATTTATTTCTTGTTAGGTTATCAGCTGGGAGAAGTCCTCAGTGTTTTTTGGGGAAGGGGTCACCTCATCAAAGCAAAACAGAGTTGCTTGGAAGTTGGGGGTTAAAAGAGGTTCTCTCCCTTTTAACTATCCTGGGGTTCCCCTATTTTGGGGTGCTGTTAGAAGGTGTTACATGGAAAATATATATCTCAAAATTCTAAATCAAATGGCTTCATGGAAAGGTAAATCTATGTCTCAGGCAGGGCGGGTCTGCCTTGTCAACTCTGTTATCACCTCTATGCGTGTCTATATTTTTTCCCTATACATATGGCCTAGAACTCTTCTTAAGGATTTACGAAGGCTATTTTGGAATTTTATTCAGACTGGCTCAATTCATGAGAGGAATCTTGTTACAGTTTCTTGGACTGAATGTATTCGGCCTGTTGACATGGGTGGTATGGGGGTTAAGGACCTTAAGCGTTTTAATGATTCTCTCATCAAAAAGTTTACTTGGTCATTATTAACCTCCAGTGGTTTCTCTTTGGAGTTTTTTTTCAACAGATTTGGATCCAAGATTCCCAATGGGTACTCTCTTTTTGTTCCTTCCTCGATATGGTCATCAATAAAGTATTCTTACCTCAGCCTTTCACAATCCTCTAAATGGGTTATTTGTCAGAACTCTTCATTGAACTATAAGGGGATTTTTTGGTTGTCATGTGCTATTGCTGAGAATACTGAAATTCCATCTTCCTTGAAGGATCTTTCAATTTCTAAATTTCATAATAATATTATGGCTCAGGGGCTGCTTTCTGAGTCTCTGAAAATGGAGTTGTTACATTATCAGTACTCTGTGATGGATACTTTAGTCTGGTTTCCTAGTGTCGCTAGAACTTTTAGCACTAGGTAGGATTATCAGTTCATGTGTATTGAGTCTCTAATGGTCCCTTTTGGATGCTTATGTTTCATGCTGCTTATATCTCACCGACTCAGTATTTTCTTATTTGGAGGATTTGGAAGTGGAGATTACCTCTGCAACGGATGATACAACATGCTGGATTTTCTCTTGCACTTGTTTGTTTTCGTTGTCTTGCTGCTAATGAGACTATTGATCATTTTTTTATATCTTTATGCTCTGCCTATGGTTTATGGGATTATTTTCATGATTTTTTTTGGATTTCATCTACACTTGGATGGTTTTGGAAAACATCAGGATTATATTTATCGAGCTGATTGTAGTTCTCAGGTGAAACCACTGCTCATCTCTACCACTTCAGCGGTTGTTTCTTTTATTTGGAGAGCCCGAAATGCTCTGGTCTTTGACAACAGAAATATCCTGATTTCTATTGGCATTAGGGAGCTTCATACTTATGTTCTTTCTTCTGCACAGGATCAAAAGGGGTTCATGCGGAATAATATTTCTGATCTGGTTATTTTGCGAACATTGGGTGTTTCTGGTAGGTGTAAGAAGCCAATTGCGATGAAATATATCTGGTGGATTCCTACTATCTTTCAGTGTCTAATGGTTAATGTGGATGGGGCGGCTTCAGGTTCACCGGGGCCTTTAGGATGTGGTGGTTTCTTCCGCACTTATCATGGGTTTGTTAAAGGTTTTTTTACCACTTCTTAGGTAATGGATTGGCTATTGAGGTGGAAATATGGGCAATGATCAAGGTTTTTTGGTATTCTTCTCTTTATGGTTGGATGACCTTGTGGATGGAGTCTGATTCAACTCTGGAGGTCGATATTCTTCGAACGCGTTCAAGGAATATCCCCTTGAGAATGCTTTCTACTTGGGATGACTACCTCAGGCTTGCGGATCAGATTTGTTTGGTTGTCACTTATACTTACAGGGAGGAAAATCAGGTTGCTGATGCTCTGTCTAAGTGTTCTATTGAGGAGGTTTTCTCTATATGGTCCTTTGTTACACCAACCGTCTGTTGTGTTTTGGTTGATGCGGATGCGCGTGGTGATGTGTTTACACACCGTTGTTGAATCTTTGTGTCTCCTCTTTCACTGTATTTTCTTCTTTTTTATATAATCTTTTCTGGGAGTAGGCTTGCCTGCTCCTTAGTCATCTGATTATTCTTAAATATATTGCTAAAGTTGGAGAACATACTATGATATGACAATTGTATATATAATATTAGGTGTGGGTTCAATTAAGACGGTGTGGATTCTTCTCATAAAAGTATCACTTTGTAATCTCCATGATGGGAGATTATGATTAAAAATCTGCTAGTAAAATTATGGGAGATTATGAGTAAAAATCTGCTAGTAATAATTTGGCATGTTCTGGTATCATCATATATTCATGTGTGTGTGTAATTTTCATTAGAAATTTTGATTATCATTGATTCATGTCATTAGTTGTGCACATAGATTTACATTCAATAACCATCACTCCATATGTTAGTGGAAAGTTCGTTGTGTTGGTTGTGAAATGAATAATGTGTTTTTAAAAGAAAAGTTAACGATGGATTTTCCACAACCATATTAATGGAAGATTATATCTAATCCATTTTATTATATTAGAACCATCACATTAACTTTTATTTTTCTTGTGTAAGAATGTGTTTATCTCATATAGTCAATGAAAGATGTATTAAGCATATAGGTTGATGCCACTGATGTGAATCATCCTTGATGAGATATTGATACAAATATATTATATTAAAAAAGATCATATGTGTTTTTTGATGTTATGACATAAAATTATTTATCTTGGGAGCCATAACATGTTTCTATATTGTAATCTTGATATTTAGGAATTCCTGCCTAATGCCAATGGGAAATAATCATAGTGGTTCACATAGTAATTGTTTAGATTTATTGTGAATATATTCTATTAGAATTTAGTTGTTATAAAAAACATCTAATGATTGAGGAATAATTTTATAACTTTATTATCGATCATAAATATTTATTGATGAATGAAATATTTATTCAACTGTTCTATAAATTATAATGATTTCAAATGGAACAAGACCATTTCTGGTGATAAATTTTAATTTACAAGTTGGTAAATAATATTTTTTATTGATCAAGTTTGTGTAGGAACCATTAAATAAAAATATTATTATTATTATTGTTAATTGGAATGTGTTTTAATTAATATTAGAATATTAGTTATGTTTCGGTATGAAATAAAAAAAATTATTATGATTAAACCAAGATCTATGAAATATTGTCCCTGTAACGCCCCGACCCCATTTACCCAGAGTCGGTGCATTATTACGTAACACTGGCATGATCACAAAAGATCAAGTCTCGAATGACCGATTAGTTTAGTAGCATTGAAAACACTAGATACATTAATTGATGTTACATTACATCATAAAGTGAAAAACTACAATAACATAGTCTCCATAGTCCAAACTCATTTCCCCTTCAGACTATCCCTGCAGGTCAGTCATAAAATATTTCTTCACATCCTGGGAAAAATAAAACATAGAAAGGGGTGAGATCAGATGCTTAGTAAGGATAACAATATAGCGGAAACATTCATAAATAAACATAAACATTTAAGGCAATGTATAACTAAAACAAAAGACTTTTAAACATGAACTTAAGAATAATATGGAATAAGTAAAATAAAATAATTCCATTTACTTACTCACATGGATATTCTACTAGTCGGATAATCACATGCAATATCAATAACCACATTCATAATGATGGAATGCATAATGTCAGACTATCATAACCACGTAGCCAAGGCCTCATGCCAAGACTACAAATAATATTTTGTCAAGGACTCATGCCAAGACACTAGTTTGTCTTATGAGACCTACCGGTGCATCGAGAAGCTATATCGGGATCCACCTATAACTTATTAAGTACAATGCATTCTTTATATGAAAAGGTTTAAACATTTCATAAACCATAACATAATCGTATCACCTAAAACATGCAAAAAGGAAACATAACATTTCCACATTTCAATCAAAATATATCAATACAACACATTAATATAATAAAACCATTTTCAATACCCAAATAAAAGAAAAGTAAAACATGGTATTTATTTTTCAATTAACAAAAATTTATGGCTTGTAGAGGAAGCCAAAACACAAATAATTGTCACGGCGGTGGAGAAGTCATTGTCGGCGCATACATACGACAAAAAAATAGTCGCTTTTTCATTTAGTAAAACACTTCATATAAAAAAGATTCATTTTTAATAAATTTAAAAGTCAAAGGTGTTTATACATCATATTAAAGAAAGTTGTTTATAAAACAAAATATGCCTCAATGAAAGGAGATTGAGATGAAGTCCCTTACCTCATGTCCGAATTGACTTGATCATTATTTAACCTCATGAATAATAAACTAGAGTTAATTTATACATTCTTAAGAACCTTTTTCATGTTCATTATTCCTTTTATATCACTTATTACCATGTTATGAACATTATGTAATTATTTAAGTTAATAACGGTAGTTTCGTCGATCATTGGCACTTGAGTCAAAATAAACTTCTTATAATTACAAGTTGTTCATGTGGTAAAATATCCATTATATGCAGAATTATATTCATTATGTAGATATCATATATATAGTATATATCCATTATATAAATGCATTTATAATATTACATAACATTTAGAGGTAAGAAATGAAATGCACCGTTCATGGAGACGGTAAGCCGTACGTACGCATGAACGCTACTTTCATTTATATTTCTTATTTAATGGAATGAAATCATAATTATATAATGCTTTATTATGATTCCAGTATAATATCATATATAATAATATTTACTCCATCCATTATACGCCCCACGTATGGCACTAACGATTCAAATCACTTTGAGGGGGCGGTAGTCCGCACTTCCTACGGTGAAATTATCTCATTTACCCATAATGGAAATCATAAAGGTATGACATAAATGAGAAATAAATAAGCTTAATGAAAATATAAACATTATATATATCATATATAAATATAGTGACATCTTAATGGCCACCCTGAGAGGTGTTAAAGAAAGATTGAACAATCATCGTGTCATGAGGCAGTAATTCGCCACCCACGGAAATAGTATGTTCTATAACCATTAGACGAAGGTGTGTGTAAGTGTAAATAAAATACTTCTCATAAAAAAATCCTAGTATATTTAAGATACTTTTCTGTTACAAAATAAAAGAATAAAAAGAGTTTAAGGGGTTGTAGAAGCAAAATTAAACAAAAGAACATAAGAGAAGATATTACTTTAAAATCAGGTAGCTCTTTCTGATTTGAGCCAAAGGCTTCCTTGGGAAGACTTATGGAAAAAGTGAGGCTTCTAGGAGTAATATAGGGATGTTTAGAGAGTATTTGGTCAGATGTTGTCCGAGCCAAATGGCTTTATGGTGTCAATAAGGTGGTAGAGGTGGGGGCTTTTTATAAGAGGAGTGGAGGGGCACTCTAGGAATGTCATGAAATGTTACATTATTATGAAATGATTTTCGGATTTTAAAGGTCCCAAAATTATATATTTAAAGGATAATGTGATAAGGGTTTTAAATCCACTCATCCAATAGTTTTTTTACAAGTTTAAGTCTTAGATATTACATTATCTTTTCATTTTATTTAAATAGTTCATTAATGAGCTAATCACTGCATCATCATGGTGTGATAAATAAATGTATTTATATAATCGCTAAAAATTATAAAGAAATTACCATGATGTAGGAAATATTTTTATATTTCCAAGGGATATTTATAGTCTAAAATATAACTTTTATAACCCCTTGTAAAAATTGTTTTAGTAAAATAATACATGTTTGTGACACTTTTATTTTTACTTTAAATAAAAAGTTATTAATGTCATTTTCTTACCCAAGTGGCTCCATGGAGTCCCCAAGTTTACCCAAGGATTTTATTGATCGTCCATGACTCATCCAATAAGGGTAGGACAAGTGTAAAGGCAATTTCATATTATTATGACATTATATTTACTATAAATTACACTAATTACCTTTAATCGGGATTAATAAAACTTAAAAGTTATTATTCAAAAAAAATTATTTTCATCTCATTGAACCAAATTTTACTTCCTAATGACAACCATGTATGTTTGATTTTTGAAATTCAATTCACAGAAATGGTAAAGTTTCATTTAAATGAAAAATTAGTTTTTTAACTACCACTTAGTTGTTTCACTATTCATCAAAAATTGAAGTTTCTCAGAACAATACGAAAAATTCACCCTAAGCTATAATTGATATTCCGAATTAAAAATGATGTCTATTTTAGAAAACTCCAAACATATTAGTTTCATTAATTAATTTTATAATTAATTCCCGTTGTCAAAACAAATAGCGTGTTTTTATGAAACAATATCAATCATAAGATTGACAATTGTTTATGTCCAATTTCAAAATGAAATTAATTCTCATGAACACCATTGAATAAAATGGTAAAATAGTATTCTAATTATACTTTAAAACCACTCAATTGTATAATTTATAACTATAAATTATTTTGATTAAAAATGTTGTTTTTAAGTATTTTCCACTATTCATCGAAAATTGGAAGTTCTCAGAAAAATACCAAAAATTCAACATGGGCTATATTCCGAATCCATAAATGAAGTCCATTCTGAAATATAAAATTTATATAATTTCAAAAATTAGGTATTACTATTCATAAAGGCTAGTTTGATTGGTTGGGGTGTGTGTTAGAACTCGAAGTAGTGTACCACACATGCTACTGTATTATTCAAAGAGAAGCGTACCATGGAAGCTTGGCGTGTTACACTCTCCCCTCATTCAAATAATTACATCCTCAAAATTTATTATAATATCACTGTATAAAAAGACTTGTGTGATTATTCATAATAAGTTCCTCGGGATTCCACATTGCCTCTTCCATCTTATGGTTTCTCCATAGAACTTTTACCAGACGAGTCGTCCGGTTTCTCAGCACTTATTCTCTTGTATCAAGAATCCTGGTGGGCTCTTCGCAATATGACAGATCGGGTTCCAGTTCTAATTCCACATATGTGAGTACATGCATTGGGTCAGGCATGTATTTTCTCAACAGTGATACATGGAACACATCGTGAACTTTGGAGAGACATGGCGGCATTGCCAAACGGTAAGCTACAGCCCCAAATTTTTCTAGAATTTGGAAGGGTCCAATGTACCTCGGACTCAATTTACCCTTCTTACCGAAATGTATAACTCAATTCCATGAATATACCTTCAAGAAAACATGATCTCCTGCCTGAAATTACAAATCCTTCCTTCGGTTGTCAGCATAACTCTTTTACCTACTTTGTGCTGCTTTTATGTGGTTTTGGATTACCTTCACCTTTTCCATCATTTCCTCCACCAGTTCTGGGCTTACTAGTTTTGTTTCACCAATGTCATCCCAACAGGTTGGTGTGCAAAATCTCTTTCCATATAACGCTTTATATGGTTCCATCTGAATACTTGAATGGAAGCTATTGTTATAGTAAAATTCTACCAGAGGTAAATATTGATCCCAAATACCCTGAAAGTCAAGTGAGCGTGATCTCAACATGTCTTATAAGGTTTGAATAATTCGTTCTGATTGTCCATCTGATTGAGGGTGGTAAGCAGTGCTCAAACGATGTTCAGTATCCAAGGCCTTCTGATGACTTTTCTAGAATCTTGATGTAAAACAGGGATCATGATCTGAGACAATCTATAGGGGTACTCCATAAAGTCTAACAACTTCATTAATATATAGTCTTGATAGACGTTCAAGTGGTAGATCTTCTCTTATAGCATGAAAATTTACTGACTTCATGAGACGATCAACAATGACCCATATTGCATCATTCCTTCTAGGAGTCTTTGGTAGTTCCATGAAAAATTACATCGTAATATTATCCCATTTGCAATCAGGTATGGGAAGAGGTTGCAATACTCCACCAGGTTGTTGCCTTCCATATTTCACTTGTTGAAAAGCCAAACATCATGACACAAAATCAGCAATCTCCGTATTCATGTTGTCCCCCCAAAAATGTCCCTTTAAATCTCTATACATTTTGGTGCCCCCATGGTGTATATAGAAATTGGAACTATGAGCATCATCCACCAATTCCCTCTTTAAATCGGGTATATTGGGAACACAAAGCCTCCTCCCAAATTTCAAAATTCCATCTTCAAACACCAAGTCACTCAATCTCTCATAATTCACAACATTAATCTTTTTTTTTCAACTCTTCATCATTGTCCTGAGAACTCTTTATCCTTTCTAGTAAAGATGGTTTGACGACCATTTGTAAATGTTTTGATGTTTCACCCTCCATGGTGATTTTCATATCCATCTTTACTAGATCCATGAAAATAGGATCCCTTTCCACTCTCATAAAGTTCAAAACTCCATGATCATTTCTACTCAAAGCATTTGTAACCTTATTTGCCTTCCCTGGGTGGTAGTGTATCGTGAAATCATAATCCTTGAGTAGTTCATGCCATCGCCTTTGCCTCATGTTGAGTATTTTTTGTGAGAAAATATACTTCAAACTCATCTGATCAGTATATATCTCACATTTGTCACCGTAGAGATAATGTCTCCATATCTTCAAGGCAAGGATTATAGTAGATAACTCAAGATCATGAGTAGGATAGTTCTGATCATGAATTTTTAGCTATCGTGATGCATAGGAAATAACCCTATCATTCTGTATAAGGACACAACCATGTCCTTTCATTGATGCATCACTATAAATAACGAACCCATCATTCCTCGATGGTAGAGTTAATATATGAGCATTGACTAATATTCCCTTCAGTTCATCAAAACACTCTTCACACTCTTTTTTCCAGACAAATTTAACCCCTTTACATGTGAGATTTGTTAATGGGTTAGCCAATCATGCAAAATTCTTGACAAAACATTGATAATAACCGGCGAAACCAATAAAACCGCATTCCTTAGTTATACTCGTCAATGATGGCCATTCTTGAATTTCCTTGGTCTTAGAAGGATCAACAGAAATTCCATCCTTAGAGACAATATGGCCAAGAAAAGAAATCTCCTGAAGCCATAATTCACACTTGATAAACATTCCATATAATTCATGTCTTCTATGAGTCTTCGGGATAATGCGCAAATTATTTTCATGATCTTCATAGCTTTTGGATTATTCCAAGATATCATCAATAAATACCACCACAAAATCATCAATATTTTCCTTGAAAACTCTATTCATTAGATCCACGAATATAGATGGTGCATTAGTCAATCCAAAAGGCATTACTGTAAACTCGTAATCCCTTACCTTGATCGAAATTCTATCTTCGGAATGTCTTCCTTCTTCACACACAATAGATGGTATTCATATCAAAGGTCAATCTTTGAAAAGTACTGATCTCCATGTAGTTGGTCAAATAAATCATCAATGCGAAGTAGGGGATACTTGTTCGTTATTTTTATAGCATTGATCTCCCTATAGTCAATGCACAACCTCATAGATCCATATTTCTTCTTAACAAAAAGGATAGGGGCTCCCCATGAAAAAACTCTAGGGTGAATAAATCCCTTATTACTCAATTCTTCTAGTTGTTTCTTTAGTTCAACTAATTCCACAGTGTCCATTCTATAAGGTGTCTTCGATATAGGCCTTGATCCAGGAATTAAATCAATGGAAAACTCAACTTCTCGTTCTGGAGGATGTCTAGGTAAATCGTCTGGAAACACATCTATATATTCATTAACAGTAGGTGCATCCTCTATTTGAACATTCCTTTCCTCACCCTTAGTCATTTAATTCTCTTCCTCCCCAATAATTTAATTTAGTTGATCTATTGGGGGTGGATCTAAATAAGAATTAGGTGGTGACGATTTTGCTCTAAAGATAAGGTGTTCCATATCATCATCATCAAAAGTCATAACCTCCTTCATCTTGAAATAAATCTTCACATCATAGTCCGAAATACAATTCATACCAAGGATTATATCAAACTCAATCATAGGTATGACAATGAGATCAGCGGATAAAGAGCATTTATGTGCTCTAATGGGGGCTGATTCACAAAACATTGTTGCAATGATACTTCCCTTTGGAGTTTAAAATGACAAAACCTTTGTTAAATCTAATTGGAAATATATAATTTTCTTAGCAAACTGGGAAGCTATGAAACAATGCGATGATCCAGAATCAAATAAATAATTTGCTAAACTTGAGTAAACCATTAAATTACCTGCCACCACATCTTTCGGAGCTTCTACCCCAGTAGTAGTGATAGCTTAAGCTTGGCCTTGATCCCTTGGACTTTTCTGAGGAAAATTACCCTGATGATTAGGACATTAATTTTCATAATGTCCCATCTCTGTAAAATTATAGCATTCCAAGTTGACAAAAACTCTCTTTCCCTTGCTATCATGAGCTTGGTGGCCCTTTTCAACACACTTGTAACAAACTCCCATTCCTTTTAAGTAAGTACTGGGGTGTTTCTTCCCACATTTACTGCAAGATGGATTTTCCACATTTCCCTTCTTCCCCTTATTTCCTTTTACAGATTTATTAGTAGATCTCTTCTTCTCTTTCATTACATTAAATTCACAAGACATAGAGAATTTCTTTTCTGTCTTGATAGCACATGAGACAATGTCTTCATAAGATGAGAAGGATTGTGACACTAATGCTTGACAGAGAAATGGTTTTAACCCATCGAAGAAATGATCAATCGTACTTCTTGGGATACATATATAATCTGCTGCATACCTCGCTAACCATGTAAAATTTGACTCATACTTTGAGACATTCTCATCCTGCTTTTGTATCAGACTCAGAAATTGCCTTTCCATATCTGCTCGATGGTCACGAGGAAAATATTTTTCTAAGAAAAGATCTTTGAACTCCCTCCATTCCATATTAGATACTTCTTCATCTTATTTCATGTTTTGAATCAAAGACCACCATTGATCAGCATCTTCAGTGAGGCGGTAAACTGCCATGATAACATTTTCCCTTTCACTACTCCCCAAGGCATGAAATATTTTCTCAAAGGAATTTATCCATTTGTCAGCTACTAAGGTATTTATAATCCCATTTATTTTTTGTGGTTTCTGCCTCATGTAGCTATCTAACATTGATACTCCATGCTGTGGATCAGGGTGCTCTATACGAGTAAGGTTATTATTCATAACCAGAGTGAGTTATCCCAGTATGGTGATAAGATGATCAGCACCAGTTGTATCACCGGCTCCATTATAATTATCTTGAGTAGGAGGTAAATCTCTACATGGAGTATAGGAATTGATATGGTTTCCATTCCTTCCACTAGGAACCATTTCTAAACAATGTCATAAACTATATTAGTTTATGAATTGAAATACATAATAACAAACTTGAAAAACACTTAACATAAATTGAACTATTTATGGATATAATCCATAATAATAAAAATGTTTTCTTTGAGGAAGTATATACTCATAAACCCTTCATAATGGTTTATAAAGAAAATGATAATTATCCTAAGCATATCCTCCCGGAGTGTCGTAACCAAGAGTGCAGCAAAGCCCATTTTCGTGCACCCGTTACCGTTCGAGTCTAGCTCAAAGAGGTGATTTTGGGTTTTACCCCCAGGTACATCTGTGCCAGAGCTGCCTTTACCTGCTTGTATCCAAACAGAGATGTATTACTCAGAAAACTCACAAAATCTCTACAATACCAAAATTCTAGGAAGTTCTTCTATACTAATCCTCAAAGTCTATCTTAGGGATATGTGCTCTTATCATAGTTTATCTAAATCTAGCTTCCATGGTTATTACTATACTGCCTCTGATACCAACTATAATGCCCCGACCCCAGTTACCCAGATTCGATACATTATTACATAACATTGTCATGATCAGAAAAGATCAAGTCTCGAAAGACCGATTAGTTTAGTATCCTTGGAAACACTAGATACATTCATAAATGTTACATTACATCATAAAGTGAAAAACAACAATAACATAGTCTCCATAGTCCACACTCAAATCCCCATCAGACTATCCCTGCAGGATAGTCATAAAATATTTCTTCACATCCTAGGAAAAATAAAACATAGAAAGGGGTGATCTCAGATGTTCAGTAAGGATAAAAATATAGCGGAAGCATTCATAAATAAACATAAACATTTAAGGCAATGTATAACTAAAACAAAAGCCTTCTAAACATTAAATTTAACATAATATGGAAAAAGTAAAATAAAATAATTCCATTTACTTACTCACATGGATATTCTACTAGTTGAATAATCATATGCAATATTAATAACCACTTTCATAATGATGGAATGCATAATTCCATACTATCATAACCACATAGCCAAGGCCTCGTACCAAGACTACAAATAATATTTTGGCAAGGCTCATGCCAAGACACTAGTTTGTCTCATGAGACCTACTGGTGCATCAAGGAGATATAGTGGGCTCCACATATCATTTAATAAGTCAAATGCATTCCTTATATGAAAAGTTTTAAACATATCATAAACCATAACATAATCGTATCACATAAAACATGCATAAAGGAAACATAACATTTCCACATTTAAATCACAAGATATCAATACGACACATTGATATAATAAAAATATTTTCAATACCAAAATAAAATAAAAGTAAAACTTGGTATTTATTTTTAATTTTAAAAAAAGTTATGGCTTGTATAGGAAGCCAAAACTCAAATAATGGTCACGACGGCGGAGAAGTCGTTGTCGCCACATACATACGACAAAAAAACATTCACCTTTGTCATTTAGTAAAATGCATAGTATAAAAAAGATTATTTTTGAATAAATGTAAAATTAAAAGGGTTTTATACATCATATAAAATAAAGTTGTGTAAAAAACATAATATGCCTCAATGAATGGAGAGATTGAGATGAAGTCCCTTACCTCGTGTCCGACTTGACTCGATTGTTCTTTACCCTACTGAAGAAAAAATTAGAGTTAATTTATGCTTGAATAAGAACATTTTTCAAGTTAATTATTCCTTTTATATCACTTATTACCGTTTTATGAAAATTATGTAATTATTTAAGTTAATAACGGTCGTTTTTTCAATCTTTGGTACTTGAGTCAAAATAAACTTCTTATAATTACAAGTTGTTCATGTGGTAAAATATCCATTATATCCATAATTATATTCATGATGTAGATATAATATATATAATATATATCATGTATATCCAATATATACATGCATTTATAATTTTACATAACATTTAGAGGTATGAAATGAAATGCATCGTTCATGGAGACGGTAATCCGTACGTACGCATGAACACTACTTTCATTTCAATTTCATATTTAATGGAATAAATTCATAATGTCATAAAGGTGTATTATAAATCTACTATAATATCATATATAATATCATTTACTCATCCCTTTATACATCCCACATATGGCATTAACGATTCAAATCACTTTGAGGGGGCGGTAGTCTGCACTTCCTAAAATTAAATTATCATGTTTGCCCATAATGGAAATCATAAAGGTACACCATAAATGAGAAATACAGAAAAATAAGGAAAACATAAACATAATTTATATCATATATAAATATAGTGACATCTTAATGGACACCATGAGAGGTGTTAAAAGAATATTGAACAATCAACCTTTCATGAGGCAGTAATTCGCCACCCATAGAAACAGTATGTTTTTTAACAATTAGATGAAGGCGTGCGTAAGTTTAAATCAAATACATCTCATAAGAACATCCTAGTATATTGAATATACTTGTGTTGTTACAAAATAAAGTAATAAAAATAGTTTAAGGGGTTAGAGAAGCACAATAAAACAAAAGAACATAAGAGAAGACATTACCATAAAATCGGGTAACTCTTTTTGATTTGAGCCAAAGGCTTCTTTGGGAAGCCTTATGCCCAAAGTAAGGATTCTAGGAGTAATATAGAGAAGTTGAGAGAGTATTTGGTCAGATTTTGTCCGAGCCAAATGTCATTGAAGGTGTGAATAAGGTGGTAGAGGTGGGGGCATTTTATAAGAGGAGAGGAGGGGCACTCTTGGAAAGTCATGAAATGTTACATTATTATGAAATTATTTTCAGATTTTAAAGGTCCCACAATTATATATTTCAAGGATAAGGTGATAAGGGTTCTAAATCCACTCATACAATAGGTTTTTGACAAGTTTAAGTCTTAGATTTTACATTATCTTTTCATTTTATTTATAAAGATCCTTAATGAGGTAATCGCTACATCATCTTGGTGTGATAAATAAATTTATTTATTTAATGACTAAAAATTATAAAAAAAATTCCCGTGATGTGGGAATTCTTTTTATATTTCAAATGGATATTTATAGTCAAAATGTTAACTTGTATAACCCCTTGTAAAAATTATTTTAGTAAAACAATACATATTTGTGACACTTTTATTTTTACTTCAAATAAAAAGTTATTAATGTCATTTTCTTACCCAAGTGGCTCCATGGGGTCCCCATGTTGACCCATGGATTTTCTTAGTCGGTCATGACTCATCCAATAATGTTAGGACAATTTTAAATGTAATTTCATATTATTAAAACATTATATTTACCTAAAATTACACCAATTACCTTTAATCGCGATTAATAAAACATAAAAGTTACTATTCACCAAAAAATATTTTTATCTCATTGAACCACATTTTACTTCCTAATGAAAACCATGTATGTCATATTTTTTAAATTAAATTCACAGAAGTGGTAATTTTTCATTTAAACAAAAAATTAGTTTTTTAACTACCACTTAGTGGTTTCACTATTCATCAAAAATTGAAGTTTCTCAGAACAATACGAAAAATTCACCCTATGCTATAATTGATATTCCGAATTCAAAAATGATGTCTATTTTACAAAACTCAAAACATATAAGTTGCATTAATTAATTTTATAATTAATTCCCATTTTCAAAACAAATAGTGTGTTTTTTAGAAACAATATCAATTAAAAGATTGACAATTGTTTATATCCAATTTCAAAGTGAAATTAATTCTAATGACCACCATTAGATAAAAAGGAAAAATAATATTATAATTATACTTTAAAACCACTCAATAGTATAATTTATCACTATAAATTATTTTGATTAAAAATGTTGTTTTTATGTTTTTTTCACTATTCATCGAAAATTGGAAGTTCTCAGAAGAATACCAAAAATTCAACATGGGCTAATTTCGATATTCCAAATCCAAAAATGAAGTCCATTATGAAATATAAAATTTATATAATTTCAATAAGTAGGTATTACTATTCATAACGGCTAGTTTGATAGGTTGTGGTGTGTGTTAGAACTCAAAGTTACGTACAACACACGCTACTGTATTATTCAAAGAGAATCGTACCGTGGAAGCTTGGGGTGTTACAGTCCATGTCTATTCTATATGGTTAATCAAAAATTGAGAATACAAAATTCTAACATACAATGAAATTTTCTCTCTATGGGGTTCCACAACAATTCCTTAACTTAATTAGAATAACTCCTTCATTCCAAAATGGTATTGGTGCGATCAAAATGAATAACACAATACAATTGATTCTCGTTGCCAGTACCCAAATACCAATTTTTGTTACATAGAGATCCAAAGAGTATGCATGGATCACTATGTAAGAACCCTAATCTTTGTTTTAGGTATGAATTTCTTATTCCTGGAGTTTTTGGGAAAATTTGAGTTTCTGGAAATTTTTGAAGTACACGTCGTGTAGTCACTTGCCATGCCAGGTCGTGTGCTGGTTGTGTCCGGGCCACACACATGATGTGTAGGGGTGAAGTTGAGTCCTTCCTTCTCCTAGAGCCTTGTTTTCTAATTCCACTTCTTTCTTATATTATTGTGGGTTGAATGTTTTGTGTGTTTTCATATATCTACGTCGTTATGAGGAGAATCAAGCCTCGTGGTTCAAGTATATCGATCTCCTAGGATTGAGGTAGGTGGTTTGTGACTTACCTTTCGATGTATTTGAGTTTTATGTTCAAATTCCACCAATACCCGTGGACGGGGTATTGCATGTTTACCTTTTTTCCATTGCAGATATTCCTTCCTTGCTTGCATGATTGTGTGGAGGTTAATTGATCATTTTTGTTGATAATTGTCATGCTTGGATGTTTTTCCCATGCGTTTTTATTGTTGCAACCTTTGGGTCTCTTTAGACTTTGGTCGTTGTACCTATTTCCATTCCTTGTGATCGTAGGACGGAATGATGTTGTTAGCATGCTTGTCGCTCTGTAGAATATTTTTCCAAGTAGCTCTATAGGTGTACTTTAGTTAGCCAAGTAGCTCTATATGTGTAATCTAGCTTTATAGAATAAATATGCACTGACTGGAATGGGACCGTGAGAACACAGTGCTATAGACTATAAGGGATAGACCGAGTGAGCTTCCCAGAGAGTTTTAGATATTATAGACTATATGAGTAAAGACTGAGTGAGCTTCCTCAGAGAGTCTTGGACATTATAGACTACAGGGGATAGATCGAGTGAGCTTCCCAGAGAGTCTTAGTTATTATAGTCTACAAGAGGTTAGACTGAGTGAGCTTCCTCAAAGAGTCTTTACCTTGTTTTAATTTCTTTAAAACCTTCCAAGGCTAGAGGAGGAATTGACCGAGTGAGCTTTCTCAGAGAGTCTATGGTATACCTGAGGCTATAGAAGGATTGACCGAGTGAGCTTCCTCACAGTGTCTCTAGAACTTGGGGTCATGAGGGTTAGACCACATGATCTCCCTCAGAGAGTCCATGACTACCCTAGACAATAAGATTAATTGACCGAGTGAGCTTCCCCAGAGAGTCTTATAATTCTATATTACCAAACTAGAGGGGTTAGGCTGAGTGCACTGCCCATGGGGTTGTGGTAATTCTTGGATAGGATTAGAGGGGATGGATGAGAGTACATCCCAAAGGGTTTCTGGTTTGTGTTAGTTGTTTCTTCACCGCTACTTGTTGTATATCATCCTGTTCACTTCTTACTGATTACTACCTGTTATTGCTGCTACAGTTTACTGATTTTGTACTATTACCTCCCATATACACACTGACTGTTAGGCACAGATCATCAGGTGGTTGCCTTTTGGGATTTATTCTCACACCCTATTTGGGTCATGTTTTTGGGCCCAAAGATACTATGTTGTTTCAAGTATAAACAAGGGAAAGATCCCTTTTACTTCTGGTACTTGATGGCTTTGGAGCAGGAGATCATGGGACCAAACTTTGGCTTGCGATGCTGATGAGCTATTTTCTTTCTTTTGTACTTGTTTTGGTACTATTGTATTTTTCACCATTGTGACTTGTTTTTCTGCATTCTTATATATGTATCATGCATCATTTCATATATATACATGTGAGCTCCAGTTGATTACTGATTTTATTGTTCTGCAGTTTATTATTGTTGGTTATTTACTACTTCCACTCTTGCATGTGTATTTACTTCCGCTGTGTACTATGCCAATGGGGGCATAGTTTCCCTACTATCACACCCAAGGCCCTCACTGCTAGTCGGTAGCCTCTGGCATTTGGGGAAATGCGCTTGGGGCCATGTGACCAACCGGGTACATGGCACCTCTGGGTGGCTTTTGGAACCAGGATGTTACAAAGTGGTATTAGAGGATTACTTTTCTCTTGATTTACTATTTGGATCCTTTAGCCAGGGATAGGACGGATTCAGTACTTGGTAATAAGTTGTGCCCGGGAGTAGCTAACCCGTGTACATGGAAAATCCATACTACCTCGTTTATTGCAGCTTTCTGGTCTTGAGATTGTACGGTTGATATGATTACACCTAGAGTGATTCACATGACTTCTATTTTTATTGTTGTTTCTATTATGGTTCTATTTCTATCATAACTCGATGAGATGAGGGTATTCCATCTCATGCATCATATAGGAACTTGTTAGAAATCACATGCCATGCATTCTTTCCATGCCATCTAGGGTGATTTAGCGATTACATGTTGTTGTGATAGACTTTGTGTAGATTATTCATGCTGTTGTGATAGATGCTTTGATAGAATCCATATTGTTTGATAGAGGACTGTTTGTATTGTACCTTGCTTAAATGAACACCAAATTTTGGTTCTGGAGGTGTTATGGGCCCTCTTGAATCAGAAATTGGTGAATCATTGACCAGTTTTCCTTATATATGATTGTTTTGGATAACCATTTGTGGTTCGTGTGGGGTATGGGCCCCCACGGATCATAATTTGGCACCTTCATGCTTTGTTTTCTGTGTTACTAGGATTCGGTGTAGTTTCTGAGCTACTGCCCGGAAAAATCAAGAATACACGGCGTGTACTTGATGACTACATGCCGTATAGTTTCATACTGTTTCATTGATTGTGTGAGTAGGAACATGGTGTTGTGGAAATGACTTTAGGAACACGTCATGTACGGTTGGTGCATACTGTGTAGTATAGATCCATGTACCCGGCCATGTCACTAACAACACGGGTCAGGGAAGCTCGAGTAGAACATGCCTTGTTGGTAAATAACATGCCATTTAGTCTTGTTCCAGGTACCCGGCCATGTAACGAACAACACGGTTCGGTGTTATCATCTCTTATACACGTCGTGTTTGTTCGGAACACATCGTGTAAGGGTCAGTCATGTAGCCATCCATGTAACTAACAACACGGGTTGTGGAAACCTTGTCTAGTACATGTTGTGTCCTTAGTGAACACGCCGTGTAGTCTAGGGTTAAGAGGACTATGTGGGTTATCCATGTAAAGAGACTTGGCCAGGGGAATAGAGTTCAAGTACAAGTTGTGTGTGGGGAAAACACGTCGTGTAGTTGTGATGTTACAAGACTGGAGGTGGCAGAAGTACACGCACATGTCTTTGGGTTAGTTGAACACATCATATCATTTTTATACACACCATGTAGTCGTGTTTTGTAAACTCGAATGTTTCCTTCTCTTGTTTCCGTCTTGAAATCTTTTGTTCTAAGTCTTTGATAATCCTGATCTGAGGTGTGCTTTCGATCTTTTTAGAGTGATGCCTCCGAGACGTCCTCCGGTTGAACGTCAGCTGCCTGACGGTGATCAGACACCGGATATTGATGATAAGAGACCTGTTACATATCCTCCTGATGTGCCAGCCTTGGCACCAGCAGTCATACTGATCACAGGCACCGATACGTAGTTCAGGGAGGACTTCCTGAGGATGATGCAGACTTTTCAGGGAGCACGGCCTCCTGCCTCGTCGTTGGCCGAATTGATACGGGTATTTCAGCAGTAGAATCCTCCTTCTTTCTCAGGGGATGGAAGACCCTATCCTCCAGAGTCATGGTTAGAGGCCACACTGAAGATCTTTGAGAATCTAGAGATACCCCCAAAGAAAAGGGTAAAGATGGCCACTTTATGCTCTGTGACACCGCCAAGATGTAGTGGGATAGGATTTCACAGTCAGGGTGCCAGCAGAGTATGTCTTGTGATGATTTTCTCCGTACCTTCTATGACTAATTTTAACCAGAAACCTTGAGGGCTGACCGAGCATTGGAGTTTATGAGTCTATAGCAGGGTACTCCTTCTGTTATGGAGTACTTTCCTCGCTTTACCGAGCTGCAGTGCTTCACGCCAATCCCAGAAGTTGATGATTTTTTCATTGCTAGGATGTTCGAGGATGGTCACAGGTAGGAAATCCATTCCCAGGTGAATATATTCAGGTTGACATCAGTATCCTCTATCGTCAACCAAGCGCTGATCACTGAGCCCAACCTGGGGGATTATGGAGCTGTGAGCCAGGGTGGTTCAACACCCAGAGCTGGTGTTCCTCCTACGAATAGTAGGAAGCACTGCAGAGAGTCTTCTCGAGGAGATCAGGGCAGGGGGGATGTATCTTCTGGCTGCTAGGTTGTATGATACTAGTGCGGTAAGAGTGGGCATACTAGGCCTCAGTGTCAGAGAGACCCGATGGAGTTCCCATCTTGCGGAAATATGGGCCATCTTCAGTGCTTCTGTCAGATTTTGTCACCTTCAACTAGTGGTATGGGTTCTTCTATGACCCCGTGTTCAGGAGATGCTTCACCAATTTCACACTAGTCTAGGAACTGGAGTTCTTTCAGCCCTTTTTTCCAAGGTGGAGGTCGTGGTCATGGTGGTCATTCACCAGGTTATCAGCGACATCTGAGTGGATCAACATAGAGTGGTCAGCCAGGGGCACAGGGCCATGGTGCAGGATAGACCTTCCCCGTGGTGCAGACCTAATAGGAGCAAGATCACGTCCCTTCTATAGTTTGACGTACAATCTTAGTAGCCTCAGTTTTATCTTCAACCCTTTTTGATACTGGTGATTCTCATAGTTTTATCTCTGTTGCTGTTGTGGAGAGCCTTGGGCTCTGTATCTTTTTGTCTACTAACTTGTTTACTCTTGACATATCATTGGGAACGAGGACATTTAACGTACGTCAGTGCAGAGAGTTCCCTCATGAGCTTGCAAGGTGTCTTTTCTTATGGGACCTCCATGTTCTAGAGATGACGGGCTATGACGTCATTATCGAGATGAACTGGTTGGTTTCCTTCAAGGAATTCATCGATTTCTATCACCGCATGGTGAGTTTCGTATCACTAGAGGGAGGATCGTTCCTTTATAGAGGCGAGTGGGATGTCCAGGCGGGTAAAAATAGACCAGAGCATCATGGGCTAGGAGGAGTTACAGCCTAGATTTTCAGTCATTATCTAGATTACCAGGGGACTTCACAGTTAGACTTTCCTCAAGTGGTGGATCATTTTCGGGATGTCTTTACAGAGGACTTTTTAGGTTTTCCTCTCGAGAATGAGGTAGACTTCTCGATTGATCTCGTTCTAGGAGTGGCACTAGGGCCTATTACTCCTTATAGGATGGCTAAAGATGAGTTGTAGGAGCTCAACAAGTAGTTGGAGGAGTTTCAGGAAAAGGGTTTCATCTGACCCAATACTTCTCCTTGGGGTTCACTTGTCCTGTTTGCAAAGAAGGCAGAAGGCACCCTTCGGCTTTGTTTTGATTATCGGAAGCTGAACCAGTTGACGGTCAAGAACCGTTATCCTTTTCCGAGGATCGATGACCTCTTTTATCATCTTCGAGGAGCCCGGGTGTTATCGAAGATCGATTTGAGGTCCCTTCATCATCAGTTGTGCGTTAGACCATCAGATATACCTATTACAGCCTTTAAGAGTAAGTATGGTCTATATTAGTATACACTCACACCGTTCAGTCTAATGAACACGCCAACAATTTTTATGGCATTGATGAACCGAGTGTTCCATACGTACTTAGATTCCATTTCGGTGGTTTTCATGGACCACATCATGGTGTACTCTCACACTCGACATGACCATGCCACACATCTTATGATCGTTCTGAATATACTAAGAGAGCATCGGTTATATGCTAAGATCTTGAAATGCCACTTTTGGATGGATCAGATTCACTTTCAGGGTCATGTTATCTCAGAGACAAGAGTATTAGTGGACCCATAGAAAGTGAGAACTATAGTTTCCTGGGAGTAGACAAAGAATGTATTTGAGGTGCATAGTTTTCTAGGGATGGCTGCATACTACAAGCAATTCATACATGACTTCTCACACCTAGCAGCACCGCTGACAGGTCTGACCAAGAAGGGGGAGAAGTTTTTATGGTCACATTCTTCTGAGTCAGCCTTTAAGGAGCTGAAGGGGAGGTTTACATCAGCACCGATACTAGTATTTACAGAGCCGTGCAAGGGATATACTGTTTACTGTGATGCTTTAGGTATCAGTATGAGAGTTGTGATTATGCAGGGAGATGGGGTCATTGCTTATGGGTCTCTGCAGTTGAGGCCACATGAGAGGAACTACCTGACGCATGATTTATAGTTGGCATCTGTTGCTCATGACTTACACTATTGGAGACACTACCATCTGGGAGAGAAATTTTTGGTTTTCACTTACCACAAGAGTCTCAATTATATATTCACTCAGTGTGATCTGAATCTGAGACAGCGCAGGTGGGTCGAGTATCTTCAGTCGTTCGACATCGAGCTCGAATATACTCCGGGAAAGGGAAACGCAGTGGCAGATGCGTTGAGCATGGGAACTCAGATTCAGGCAGTTCCAGAGGCCATCAGTGAGTGGTAGCTTATGGCTCTATTCTCTGAGATGCATCTAGAGGTGGACGAAATACAGGGACAAACTTACCTATCTTCTAAAACTGATACCTCTTCTCTTCTTGATCAGGTACGGATGAGGAATCTATCAGACTTATAAGGATTATTCCTGCCAGAGAGTGTGTCAGGAGATGACCCTCTTCCTGGATGGACAGTGGGTGAGGATGAGATCTTGCGTTTTCAGGGATGCATATGGGTTCCAGTAGACAAACACGAGGAGATGATGTGGGATTTTCATTCCACAATTTTGGCAGTTCATCCTGGCATCACCAAGATGTATCGTGATCTACATAGCTAGTACTGGTGGCCAGGTATGAAGAGAGATGCTGCTAGTTTTTTCATGAGATGTTCTACTTCCCATCAAGTGAATTCAGAGCATCAATGACCAACATGTATTTTCCGCAGTTACCCATTCCTGAGTGGGAGTGGAACGATGTTGCAATGGACTTCATGACCGGGTTACAGAGGTTACCTTGAGGGAGTGATGTTGTTTAGGTTGTCGTCGATAGGATTACGAAGGTTTCTCACTTCTTTCTAATCAAGGATACCTTCAATGTTAATGAGTTGGGATAGTTTTACATCTGAGAGATTGTACGTCTGCATGGATTTCCACACTCCATTGTTTGGGATAGGGATATGAGCTTTACTTCTCGGTTCTGGTAGGGACTTCAGAAGGCATTGGGTACACTGGTACTTTTGAGTACAACAAACCATCCCCAAACTGATGGCCGGTCTGAGAGCATGATCCAGGGGCTTGAGGATATGATCTGATCTTGCATTATAGACTTTGGCGGTTCTTGGGAGAATCATATTCCTCTTGTGAAGTTTGCCTATAACAACAGTTTCTAGGCAACTATTCAGATGGAACCTTACGAGGCTTTGTATGGTAGGCCATGTCGATCACCCTTATGCTGGATGGAGGTAGGAGAGGTAGTTTGCTGGGACCTCGTCTTGTTTAGGAGACCTCAGAGTAGATAGAGTTGATTCGGAAGAGGATGTCTATAGCCAAGTCTTGGCAGAAGTCTTATGTTGATCGGCGGAGACGACCTCTGGAGTTCGAGGTTAGGGATCAGGTTTTCCTGCATGTCGCACCGAGGTTGGGACACAAGAGGATTCTGAGACAGGGTATGCTTTCACCATGGTACGTCAGGCCGTTTGAGGTGTTGGAGAGAGTAGGGCCAGTTGCCTATCAGTTTCAGTAACCTCTGAGGTACCGGGCTATGCACGATGTCTTCCATCTTTCTCAGCTCTGACATTACTTTTCAGACTCGTATCATGTCTTTCTTCCTGAGGAGGTTGAGCTTAAATCAGATGATTCATTTGAGGAGAATACCATCCGGATTTTCAATCACAGTACGAAGGTTCTCTGTGGCTGGTCTGTTCCTCGAGTATTGTTGCTTTGGCAGCACGAGCGACTGTAAGACGAGACTTGGGAGAGGGAGGCCGATGTACGATCGCAGTGGTCGGAGCTGTTTGGGGTTCCTTCCTCTACGCCTTGCTAGGGAAATTTGTGGACGAATTTCATTAAGGGGGGAAGTTTGTTAGAACCTGGATATTTGTTTCAGTTATGACATTATTTTTCCTTGAGTTCTTGATAAAAGATGAGTTTTTGGAAATTTTCTAAGTACAAGTTGTGTACTTCATGAGTACACGCCGTGTAATCCCTTGTCGCGCCAGGCCGTATGCTGGCCATGTCTGGGCCACACACATGGTGTGTAGGGGTGAAGTAAGGGCCGCTTAAAGTAGAGTACGAAAAAGTAGAGTACACATAGTGTACTCAAGAAGTACACGCTGAGTATTTTTATTTCATTAAATGGACTGGGGTCGTTGCTAATCGACAAAACTATCTTCTTCTCTAGTGCCTTCGACCGAGAGCGACCCATACAGCCACAGATATTTTCTAAGCCCCCTTCCCTGCGTCCGTTCTCCAAATTGACTTCCGTCGATTGTGTTGGAACCGCAGTGGTGAGTCATTCCTTCTCTTAGAGCCTTGTTTTACAATTCCTCATCTTTCATATGTTATCGTGGGTTGAATATTTTTTTCATTTTTGTAGTTCTACACAATTATGAGAATAATCAAGCCTCGTGGTTCATGTATGTCGATCTCCCATGATCGAGGTAGGTGGTTTGTGCCTTAACTTTTGATATCTTTTACTTTTATGTGCAAATTCCCCCAATACCCATGGACGGGGTATTGCGTGTTTACCTTTTTTCCCTTGTGGTTAATATTACCTTTCTTGCATGCTTGTGTGGATGTAAATTGATCATGTCTGTGGATAATTGTCGTTCATGGATGTTTTTGCCCATGCTTTGTACTTGTTATAACTTTTGGGTCTCTTTAGCCTTTAGCCATTGTACCTATTTCCATACCTTGTGATCTTAGGACGGAATGATGTAGTTATCATGCTTGTTTCCCTGTAGACCGTTTATCTAAGTAGCTCTATAGGGGTACTTTGGTTAGCCAAGTAGCTCTATAGGTGTACTCTATATTTATAGTATTAATATTCACTGACTGGCACGGGACCATGAGAACCTGATGCTATAGACTATAAGGGATAGACTGAGAGAGATTCCCAAAGAGTCTTAGATATTATCGACTATATGGGGATAGACCGAGTAAGCTTCCTCAGAGAGTCTAGTACATTATAGACTACAAGAGGTAGACCGAGTGAGCTTCCTAGAGAGTCTTAGATATTATAGACTACTAGAGGGTTGACCGAGTGAGCTTCCTCAGAGAGTCTTTACCTTGGTGGAATGTCTATAAAACTATCCCAAGCTAGAGGAGGAGTTGACCGAGTGAGCTTCCTTAGAGAGTCTGTGGTATACCTGAGGCTATAGGAGGATTGACCAAGTAAGATTCCTCAAAGAGTCTCTAGACCTTGGGGCCACGAGGGTTAGACTGCGTGATCTCCCTCAGAGAGTCCCTGGCTACCCTATACTATAACGGGAATTGACTAAGTGAGCTTCCACAGAGATTATTATAATTTCATATGACCATACTAGAGGGGTTAGGCAGAGTGCACTACCCAGAGGTTTGTGATACATCTTGGATAGGATCAGAGGGGATGGATGCGAGTAATTCCCAGAGGGATTCTTATTTTTCTTAGTTGTTACTTCACTACTACTTGTTGTATATCATCATGTTTACTGCTTACTAATTACTACCTATTATTGCTGCTACAGTTTACATCTTTTGTACTATTACCTACCATATACTCATAGACTGTTAAGAACAGATCTTCGGGTGGTTTCCTACATGGATTTAGTCTCACACCCTGTTTGGGTCTTGTTTTTGGGCCCAAACAGACTATGGTGTTACATGTATAGACAAGGGAAAGCGCCCTTCGACATATGGTACTTGATTTCTTTGGAGCAGGAGGGCATGGGACCATGATTTGGCTTGTGATGCTGAGGAGTTGTTTACTTTATTTTGTACTTGTTTTGGTACTATTGTATTTTTCAGCATTGTGACTTGTTTGGCTGCTTTTCAATATATGTTTCATGCATCATTTCATATATATACAAGTGAGCTCTAGTTGTTTGCTGATTTAGTCATTCCACTATTTATTATTTTTGGTTATTTACTGATTTCTCTCTTGCATGTTTATTTACATCCGCCGTGTACTCTGGCAATTATGGCATAGTTTACCCACCATCACACCCAAGACCCTCACTGATAGTTTGCAGCCTCTGGCGTTTGGGGAAATGTGCTTGAGTCCATGTGACCAACCGGGTATGAGGTGCCTCTGGGTGGCTTCCGGAACTGGGCTGTTACACCCCACTAGAGTGGTTCTACAATTGATTCTTTATAATGAAACAATGTTAATCCAAAAGGGTTTCGTAAGATCAAAAAAATCATTGGTAAAATATTCCTAAGACATGGTAATATTTTTTTTAGATTTAAATAAATTAATTAAAAATTTAACAAAAAGGATATTCTATTTGGGTTTCTTAATACTCTAATTTAAATTTTTTTTTATTTATTTCCTACCACCGGTGCTTGCACTATACAAAAAACCATAAAGTGGTATCAGAGTGGTTTTTTTTCAATTTTATAATTATTTATTTGATTGTTGACATGTATTCATAGTGGTGGTTTTATTTTCATTTCAAAAATTGTTTTTCATTTAAAATAATTATTTATATTAACAGGCCTTTAACTTTTAAATTAGTTTATTGAATATTCACAGTTTCATTATTCAAAGAAAGTATAAATAATGAATGGAGATTCCATAATGATGTTTTTAGCAATATATCTTGATAGAATGGTATTACAAGGTGTGTAGTCGGAGTAAACATCATGTACCCAATTCAACTTCACTTGGCCATGTTGGGGGATACACGATGCACAATTCAATAATTGCACATGGTACATTAATTTCACACTATTAGTAGACTAAGAAAACAAATAAAAGGCATTCTATATTACATGTTGTGTATTTGAAATACAATCCATTTATTCTAAACAGTTTAGTGGTGAAATTTTGGAAAATCGTGTAGTTAAATACAAGTTCAATAGCGTGTGAGTCTATAGGACTCAATGATTTATAAATTACATGATGTTTAGTTGACATACATGACATGTAGATCTTAATTCATATACTCAATACACATTCTAGGTTACAGAAAATGTTATGTGGACACATCATGTGATATAAAAGTTGTATAGTTGGGTTGTACACATCTTTTTTTCTCACATCAGATGAACATATTGAGTTTTTCGGTTGTTTGTAAGGACACATGGAAAGAGGAACATAGAAAATCCCTAGCTCTGTAACCTGGATACACGAAAACAGAGATAGAATACATATTTCTAGATAGTACACATCATGTAGTCTTCCTATAAAGGATAGAATTAAAATTTCAATAAATTTCTTATTATAGTATTAAAAACTTACTATGTTGATTCAAACCTATTTTGTATGACATATTAAATATTATTTTTAAATAATTTTAAATTCTCTATTAATATATTATAATAATATGTAATTATTGGTTTTGTAGTTTATTTTACATGAATTCATTTATGATGGGTATCTCCAAGAGAATACAAATTTTCATTACGATTAAAGGGAATTAATTAATTAATTAATTAATGAAATCATATTTATATAAATAATAAATAAATATTTATATTTTAATGTTAATATGTTTAAATTTTGTGTATTCAGTATAATTATGGTTGTATTTTATCTTAACCATTTCTTATGTATGCGTGGGATGTTTTAATTTAATTTATTTCGTAGGTTTGAAATTATTTAATATTAAATTAAATACGATGGTTATGAGTCATCCCTCCCACCATTATTATGTAGGAAATGTGTGTCCAAGGTTATTTATGAAATTACCTATAACAAATCCATTGGTTCCACTAGCCTTCATGTTATTTTTAAATACAAGTAATAAATGAAGTATCCCTATGTGTGTGGAGGAGGTTAAATATAAAACCATAATGATTCTAACCCATTTGATACTCAAGTGGATTGAATAAAATCTTACAGAGACTACTATAAGGAGTAATTTCATTATGACAGAGGTTGATTTATTATCTACATAATAATTCAATTGTCTGATATGATCATAATAGTTTCATTTATTTATTTATTTATTTATTTCTATCTATGTATTATTTAATGTACGGATTCAAGTTCATGATCTCATAAATAAAAGAGTTAATGTGCAAAAAATGAATTTAAATAAATGGATAATGAATAAATGTTTTATCCATCATAGATGATTAATTATTTAAAATCCATATAATAATAACAAGTCACATAAGGGATAAAAAATGGTATAATTTATTCATATTAAATTAAAATCTCACAAATTAATATTATGTTAGTATTATATTTGGATTAAATTTTTATGAAAGAAATCAGGAGAAAAAATTGTTTTACAAACCCTCATTGGGTGACTTAATTCTAATGTAGTGTTCATATAATGGTTATTGATTAAATTAACCATCTTACATTAAGATATGTATATTTCTGTAGACATGATTTGACTTGTTGGAAAGTGTTGAGGAAATCCACGATAGGATTTCCATATTACGGAGTCCACTCAATGGATCAATGAGTTTTAGGACTAAAGGTTTCATAATCATGGATACCTAAGAACCTAACAATATATTGACAAACCCTCATTGGGGTTATGAAAAGGGACATATGTATCCTGGACACTAGAATATTCTAGAAATTAGAAATTACAAGTTCAATGATGAGGGATATTGGGATTTGTTAATATAGTGGGATATTTAATAAACCTAACTATATTATCTCTCACATAATTTTTTAATAAAAAATTTACAAATAGTATTCTCCAATAATTTCATAAAATGGAAGGTTCATCATCTACGCAATACATAATATCTCTATTATAGAAATATCATCTCCTCATTAGTAGAAACATACAGGAGTAGTTTAGATGCCTTCAATTTATGATGTGCCATGAATGGAAATATTTCAATATACATTCCTCAATGTGTCATCCACATTCCAAGGAGGCGAGTGATGAATAGTTCCTAAACTATGAAAGATAATTGACTGATGTAGTTTATGTATAGTATTTTATGTTATCATTTATGTCTAGTGAACTCATAAATTATAATGAGGTCATTGATTCTAATATAATTTTCATGTACCCCTATGGTTTATATCATGATATATCAATACAAGAACGGTATGAGATATCCAAGGTACTCTTTCAATGTACACTTGGGGGAGGGAGATTCATATGGGCCTCACATAGTCATGCTAATTGTCTATGTTGATCACAATGAAATTCTAGGTTTTAAGAACCCTAATAAACTAATGTATCATCTCAAATCAGGTGTCAAACATCAGTTCCCTAAGCCGATCGGTCACAAGACCTCAACCGCACCTCCCCTTATGCTAGAGGGTACTAACTAGAATCATTGTTCTAATATGGATTGTGGGGAGAATATTCCCTCTTTATCAAAGTATATCAATAGCATAAATAAATAATAATGAAGAATATATATAACATAACAAGTAAAATACTAGTATAAAAAGATAACCAAACTGTAAATACAAAATAATAATTTAACATTAGACGTGCCATGATAAAGTACATTCCATGTGTCAAAATTTAAATCCAAATGTAAAGAAACTATCAACCCTAAATTGTGTCCTGAACAACATCTGATTCCCTTATCCATGCTTCATCCCAAATTAGCCTTCTAAAACATAGAATTTTCTCTTATCATGTCCTATAATTTTTAAGTCTATTCGAGTATAGATCAAGCAGCCCATGTATGGTGTGGGAATAACTAAGTAGGTCACCTTCAATAGTGTCTAAAAAATATATCTTCAATAATAGTGTTTGTTGTTGTATAAATAAATAATTACAATGTAAAAGTCATGAGTTATCACATTATCAATTATTCTTTATTTAACCACATAAATATATGTGTTCCCGAGGATAACAAAATCTCAATACTTTCTTCGGCATGTGCTAGAGTCTATACCATTTCACACATTTAATTAAAAAATCATTATAATGTAATTGGATTTCATTATCGTTTCATTTAAATTCATTGTTATGGATAATTGTAACCATATTCCAATTCCAATCTCATGGGCATAAAACGTCCTGTTTAACACCCCATGGGTATTTGGATCCACTCCCCTGTATCACACCTCAATGTCACATGGGTATTTAGAGCCTCATTCTCTATCCCATTCTCACTATCTCATATGGGAATTTGGGTCCTCACTCCCCAACCCACACACATTTTACACATATGGGTATTTGGAGCCTCGGTCCATATCCCACACAAATTTAACACATATGGGTATTTTGAGCCTTAGTCCCATTCTCACAAATATTTAACACATATGTAACAATATCAAAATTACACATTAATTAATTAATTAACTAATCAAATTAATCCAATTCATAATCACGTCACAACATTGATTATTTCAACAATTAAATAATCACGATAATCTATTCGATTAATCAACCCATTAATTGATTACATCTATTGCATTAATTATTACGACAATTAAATAAGTAATTCAACCAATTCAATTAATTCATCAATTAATTGATTATATCAGTTTCATTAATTAACTCAATAATTTATTACTCATGTCAATCCCTTCAATTAATTTGATAATAAACTGATTACATTAATTCTATTAATTAATTCAACAATTAATTAATGACATCAGTAATGTAAATTAATTGAACAATTAGTTGATTACGTCCATTACCATAAGTAATTTAACAATCAATGCAATCAATTCAATCAATTTCACAATCCCAAAAATATCCCCTAATTAATTCATCAATTAATTAATTATTACCCACAATCCAAATATCCCCAATTTCAAAATTCCTTAATTAATTAATCTACCAAATTAATTAACTCAAATTTGGGATCTCAATTGAAAATCATCAAAAATATATTCTACAATTACATACACATAATCAAAATCAAGACATTGGGATTTCAATTATAGGCCACCCACCTCATGAGTGATTAATATTGCTTTCCATTGGATATAACCAATTGAAGCTAAATAACTGTAATCATAAAGAAGAATGACATTTAAATCTGAATACAAAATCCAATATTAAATGAATCAAGATATGAAATACCTATATATAGATATAGTTCCAATAGTTGATAAAAATACACATTTTAATCTAGGAAGAGTATAAGAGAGAGATAGATCTAAACATGAAGAAACTACATTTCCGGGTGGTGTAGATCTTCATTTTTACCTTAGATACACAAATAATATATGTCTAGGGGGCTTGAAATATGTCTTGGAGCCTCCAAAATCTTGAAATAGAGAATAGGGTCGAACTAGGGCTAATTGGGGGTTAATATGGGGGGTTCATGAGTTTAAAAAACTAGCATTCATGTAAATTTAAAATCCATGCATAATTGGTTGGGAAGAGGCGCATGGTATTCAAAACCATGAACCTTTACCATGTGACTCTTTTGTGGGGGTGGGTGAAGGGATTATACTTTTCAGGTGTATGGTTTGACAAAACATGCACTAACTATGTGAATCCCCTCTGTTTGGGTTCACACTATTTGTTGGGTTGGGGTACATTGTTAGGGAAAACTACATTTCAACCTTGTACTGCCCACTTTAATCCATTTTTCTTGAATTTTCACCATAAACACACCCCAAGGTAAAACAAATATGAAGATTACTCAACATTAGGAAAAACTTGTTCCTATAAACAATCCTGAGACATCTCTAGAAAATGTCAGGATCTTATAATCTCCTAATATTATAACAACTCATCTTTGAGCTATAGTCCCATGTATATCTACAATTCTATATAAAAATGATCAATCCACTAATCCCTCATATCCATTTTTCTCTCCCACGTTTCTTCCTAAACACAACTACGTTACCACAATACTCTAACTAACTAAATTTTTTTCTACTGTAACACTTTTTTATTGCAATCCAACGCAAGTATCAGATGCTCCTTAATGGATGATTCTATATCAAGCTCTACATCATCCACATTGATCACATGAGAAGGGTTGGGGTGATACTGACAATGTTTTGACACATGTAAAACATCATGCATAGCAATGTATCTCTATGGAAGAGACAATTGGAATGCCAGTGACCCGATTCTCTCCAAAACAGCAAATGACCCAACTGACCTGGTCTCCAAATTTTTCTTATCTTTATATCCTAGGGATAAAAACCTATGATAAACCTATTGTAATAAATAATCAAACAATTTAAACTCTGGGGGTCATCATCATTTATCTTCAAATGATTTCAATCCACTCTAAGACATAGTCATATGCTTCTTAATCAACTGCACCTACTCCATAGTCTCCATCACGGGACTTAGTCCCAATAACTCCAACTCACTTGCCTCTATCTAGTATAGAGGAGATCTTCACAACCTACCATAGACATCCTCGTTTGGTTTCATTGGTATATTTTCTTGATAATTTCTATTATAGGAAAACTCCAACAATGATAGTGGCTTCTCACAAGTCCCACCAAAGTCAAGAACACACGATCACAACATATCCTCAAGAAAAAATATATGACCTTTGAATTACAATCTATCTATGGGTGGAATACTGTACTATGAAAAACCATTATACCATGTACATTCTATAATACCAACTAAAATCATGACGTAAAATTTGAGTCATGTTATGAATCAATAGTAGCACTTCGTGCAGATGGACTGTTTCTTCAACATATAAATTTCCCAATTTCTCTACTAATAAAGTATACCATATAAGAAACAAATGATCTACCTTTTTTCAAACAGTATTCATACACCAAAATAACATCATTATTTTGAGGCATCCTAGGAAGACCCACCACAAAATCTATTGTAACTTCATCCAACATCCATTCAAGAATGGGAAATGGCTGTAGAAAACCACTATTTTATTGATTCTTATCCTTTACCTACTATCAGGTGTATCATCAATTCATGAAATTTGATATCTCCTTTTTCATTCCCACCCAAAAAATATTTTATCCTGGGTTATTTTACATTTTGGTCACACCTGGATGTACCACCCAATTTGAGGCATGAAACTCAAGTATTTTCTCCTCCCACATGCTCATAGGCATAAATACATGATTCCAAAAATAGAAGATCTCATCATCATATGAGGTCTTATAAGAAGTTGACTACCCACATTCAAGTATTTCCCTAAATGATAAAAAATATTAATCCTCATACTTCTTTTCACCAATCCATCTCAAAAGTAATGAATCATATGAAACTGAAATGAGATTCATCCTCCCCTAACTATTTTAAACCACAACATGCATCTCAGGCACCAAAGTCGCTATCTACTACTCGACACTACACTCTTAATCTACCTGAAAATGAGTTTTCTTATGTAAAGTATCAATAACATTGTTCCCCTTTATGGATGTATATACTAGATTGAAATTAAACTACTGTATATACCCAACCCACCTCCACTACTAAATATTCAAATATCATTGTGAGAAGATATAATTCAATCTATTGTGATCCGTATACACATTAAATTTTTCCAAATAGATTATTTAACCATCAATTCAAATATTAATCCTCTACATCCAACTTGAGGCCATGCGTAGGGTAGTTACCTTCATCTAGCCTCAATTTCTGAGACCCATGCACCACAAATAAATCACCCTGAATAAACAATACTCCATGTCTTTTCCCATATCAATCACATTACACTATATACTCTTCACCTATCTTTGGTAGGATCATTATGGGTGTCTATTTAAAAATATTATTCAACTCAAGGAAGAAATTCACACATGATTCTAACCATTAAAACATTATCCCCTTATTGGTTAAACCAGATAGTGGTGCTTATAATTGGGAAAAGTCCTATATAAATATATGATAATATCTAGCTCACCCCAGAAATCTATGGATATGAAAATCTTTACTGGGATGAGCCCGAGTTACATCCGGCTAAACATTCTCTAGGTCCACTTACACAACATCCATTGAGATGATGTGACTTGGTAAGTGTACTTGATCAATCCATAACTTACACTTAAATATCTTGGCATATAGAAATTTCTCCCTTAGTGTACTTAGAATGATGTTATGATGTTGGGAATGATCATCATGATTCATGGAGTACACCAAGATTTCATCCACGAAGACAACAAAAAATTGATCTAGGTATGGATGGGATATTCTGTTCATCAAGGCCATAAACACTATTGATGCATCTTTTATCCAAAATTACATTACGATGAACACATAATTTCCATATATAATTCTAAAATAAGATCTCTACATATAATTGGGTAATACTCTAAAATTATGATACCATGATATCACGTTGATCGTCAAGAATACACAACCTCCACTCAACTGATCAAAAATATAATTGATGTCGGGATATGGATAACAGTTCCTTACACATATATGGTTTAACTTTTCATAATAAACATATAAGTGTGGAGTCCTGTCAGCCTTTTTAGAATAAAAATCCAGAGAACCCAAAGGTGACATACTTTGAGGGATAAAACCCATATCTTCCATCTCATTCTGTTGAGTCTTGAGATCTTGCAGGTTTAGCAGTTCCATTCTAAGTAGTGTAATAGAAACTGGCCCAACCCATAGTATTATCACAATTGAAAATTATATATTTCTATCAAGTGGTAGTACTGAGAAGTCTTCAGGAAACACTTCCCAAAACATGTCCACTAAGGGTCGAAATACATCATGCTTCCCACCACTATCAAAGAATAATAGACTAGAAACCTAGGTGGTGAGCTCCCCCTATTGTTGATAAACCTGACTGGAATATCCGTTCTTGGTTTACCCCTCTCTACAGTGAACATATTTATTACCTTCATAAGATGTAAAATCCACTCACCTATGGTAACAATAAATGTGGGCTCCATATTCTAATAACTACTCCATTCCCAAAATTTGGTTAAATCTTAACTTTTGAGGATTATAAATATCCCACAGAAAAAGATACCCCCAACCTTGAGAGACCACCCTTTGCACAAGTAGATTTCTCTCAACTGTACTACCAAAAATGTATATATTATTAATACCCCTCCCACAAATTCTTCCACCAGGATAAAACCATTCCCTTATTGTGCATCAATAATTAAATGAGAGGCACTAGTATCAAATAAGGAACTAGTTTATGTAGAATCTACAACAATAAGACCCCTCACAATTTATGGTCCAACTTTTCAATTCATAATTATAAGATATATGGAATCTAAATGTACTTCCCCTATTCCTTGTAATGTAGAATGATTCCCCTATGATTCACCACTCTACTGATCAAGTTGCTCTTTTCTAGAAGTACCTCATTCATAGCCTCTACAACCACGACTAGTAGAACTCTAACTACCATGGTAATATACTATGGAATATCCCTTCCCACACTCTGTTTCTTTCTAGATATTCTATCATTACCCTCCTATCATTGGTTCTGGCAGAACCTATGTAGATATCTTATCCTCTAGTAAGCTCATCATGTCACGACCCGATCCAATAGGGCTCGAGCCGCGACTCCCCAATCCCGCCTCCCATAGGCCAGGGGCTGGCATCTAGCACCGAGTAGGCTATCACACACATGGGAGGCATTAGCCAAAGGTACCTGTACACACGTACCCACATACACCTCCATCAAACAGTGTAGAGATATATAAAACTGAATAGAAAAATGCATGCATAACAACTATCCCACAGCCAGATTATAGTAGAGGTAAATGAGGGAAAACAGGGCCCACCAAAAGAAAACTACAAAAATGTCAAACCTTCTCAGAAGAAGGAAAAAACTGCCAAAAAACCTTCCAAAATCTCTGTGGCACAGCTCCTATAAACACCCTGGTCAAAACCATTCACTAATATCTTCCTGCTTCAGGCCCTCCAGGGACTCTGTAGAAAGGCATGTGGTCTACACAAGACACAAAGATGTGTGGGCAAAGCCCATGCATGGGTGAGTGTAACAATACTCAGTAGGTACCCCAAAACACAAAACAAAAGAGATAAACTGAAAGGAAACAGTCCCCTCATCCCAACCAGAGGGATCCCAAACGAGGGATAAACTCCATCTCGTAACCATCATTGGCTAAACACAACTAGTCATCTCAATTCAGTCAGATGACCATACATACACCTTGAAAAATCCAGATATAATCAGCTCATGCCCCAAGCCACATGAGGTACCGACCTCATCACCAGCAATGGTTCACAACCAGTAGAACACACTCCATGATCACTGTCATCCCGGATGACACTCATTGGAGAGATACAGTCAATTGGGTCCCACAGAAACATCTCAGACACTCACCTGAGAGATAACGCTCGTTGGATAGTGTCATTTATAAAACCTCACTGAAACAACATAAACACCAAAATCCTTAGATAGGGGATCGCTCCTAGGGTCTGCTAGGGGATACCAGAACCCACACCAGTATACAAAGATCTCACAGATAGGGGATCACTCCCGGGGTCCGCTGGGGGATACCACAACCCGATCTGGAATTCGTAGATATCATAGATAGAGGATCACTCCCAAGATCCGCTAGGGGATACCACAACCTGATCTGGCATTCTTAGATCTCACAGATAGAGGATCACTCCCAAGATCGGCTGGGTGATACAAAAACTCGATCTTGCATTCATACAGAAACTCGTCACTTAGATATAGGATCTTCGCCTGCCTAAAGGTGTTCATGATGATACCAGAACCCTATCTAGTATAACTCACAATGTAGGTGATCAAACTGAGGATGACGCAACCCTACCGAAACCATGTGCTGAGTAGGGAATCATATAACCAATGATACCGCAACCCTACTAAAAACCTCATGATGAGCAGGGGATTGTATACCTGATGATACCACAACCCTATTGAGTACAGATCACCATGTAGGGGATCATATTCCCGATGATTCCACAAACCCTACGGGGTTAACCTACTAGATATGGGGTCATCATCCATGGATATGCGGTTATAGCGATACTAAGAACCCGATATAGGGAAACGTTGCTAGAGGATCCCACTCCGGGCCCACTGGAGGGATGCCACAACTCTAACAGATTTAACATCCTATCAAGAGGTTCAAAAACCTATACGAAGGTTGTGATGCTGTGAAAACCCTCCTAGGTATGAACCAAGGGAGTACCGTCAATCACTAATGGTCCAAACGTCTCTAACCCGAGTGACCCGCAACAACGCCACACCACGCACCTCCAAGGCCGATACCGAGGCCAACATCATGATCCATGTGGAAAAACAAACAGGATAGGCTATTTACTCACCTGAAATAGATGACCAGTGAAAAAGGAACTATTCACCGTAGCCAGTATGTGTGGGGACCCCAATAAAATCCCAAAACTCATCAAGCAGATCATACCATAGCGATCCCCACAGAAAAACATGCGGAAATGACTACTTGTTCGTCTAAAATGGACCCCTGGTGAAAAAGTCACCATTCACTGAAGGCAGCCCGGGCGGTGACCAAGCCTAGATCCTAAAACACATCAAATAGATTTCACCATTGCAATCCTCTCAGAAAAACACACAGGATCGACTACTCGCTTGTCCAAAATGGACACCCAATGGAAAAGTTTCGTTTCTCTGAAAACGCCAAAACACAGCCTCATTGGGCCTGCACCCGAAACATAGTCCCAACACCCGAAAACCAAAAATAAAGTTCCTCGGTACCATTAGGGTCTCAACACCACTGAAGAAACGTCAATCGGACCTTCCGGGCAGAAGATACCACTGCCTGAAGTCAAATAATAATAAAATATTATTATTTTATTCAACGTTTCAAGCTCCAGGGCCATGATCCCGAAACATAAAACTCTAAAACCCACACTGGAGGGATTGTCTCATCACCAGGGTCACGTCATCATAGATGGCACATGAATTTGAGCCCCAGATTGCATGAAATGGGGGTTTTAAAACCCCATGTGTATTAAAAAGGGGTCTGACCGGCCTGAACTGGTAAGTCCAGCCAGCCTGGGCTGGCCCACCCTGGCTGGCAGCCCTCTGCTGCATGGTGCCGCACTCCACTGGCAAGGCCGAAACGCCACTTCCCCAGGCAGCTGGCTGCCGCACTCTGCCGTGGACTGCCATGGGTCCGCCGGTGCCGCACCGGCGGAACGTTCACGGACCGTCGGGGGCACCACAATGATCTGTTTTGTGATCCACAACCTTTTGAGCGATGCTTGGGACCAGATCTTCCCTACTACAATTAAAAAATGAATAAATTCTAAGCACAAATAAGATCAGGGGATTAAAACTCAATCCCCCTACCTCACAGGTGAAAGGCCGATGTTCTGACTTAGATCCGTGCTCCAAAGCTTCCGATGCACGCTCTTGGAGCGTCCGCCATTGAAATCTGAGCTCAACGGCACCATGATCGCTCGATTTGGTTCGGTGATTCATCATCGGAAGGGGGGGGGGGATGAAAAAGGTAGAGTAATTTATCCTCTGCACACCGCACGAGAAACGGGGTGGAGGATTTTTTTTTTTTTGAAAAAAAAATCTCTTCCGTCTCCGGCTCCCGACTCGCCTCCGCCCGATGCCCGATACAGACAAAGGTATGGTCACCCTTAGGGTAAATGCGTCATTCTGAACGCTATTGCGGACTCAAATTTTTGATCTAAGACTCAGTTCAGAAGTTATTCAAGCCGATTCCCATAATTAAACTTTTCCATTTATTTACAAAAATGCCTCTGGGGGTGTTTTCCACAGCAGGCCCGCGTCCGCAATGTTTACACCCCGCCTAGGGTAAACAGCACACTCCAGGGGAAACTGTTCCCTCATATTCCTATTCCGAGATACTGTTTAGGGGATATCACTCCCCCAACATGTGCATATTATATAAATACTTAATATTTTTATAAAATTAATTCCGGGCACACCGGGCCTTGGAATCGCATGTCATCTTTGCACCTAGCTCTGCATTATTTGTAAAAATATTCCAAATTCTGATAGGTCCAAAAACCAAGTAGCTACTTCTTCCCCCCCTTAGAACTTCTTGTCCCTGAAAATTGATAAGCACAAGGAAAGCAACTGGACACTAAATTTGGTCTCCCACGCCATCATGTTCACCAACCAACACCCATTCCTGAACACATAAGTCAGAGGGACTCATCTACCACACCTCACCAATATCCTCTTTGGGCGGCACTGACTCGCCCGCACAGTTTTGATCACGTCAGAAAAACGTGTCTCAGTGGGGGAAGGATCCCGCTTCCTCATGAATTCTAAGCATGTCGAACAACACCCACACTGGTCCTTACCATTTCCCTGAACAAAAATCTAGTAAGAAATGGAATGGAAAGAGTATTGTTAAACAGGGTCCAACAAAACTATTGCAGACAGTAGAAAGGACACAAGGCGTACCTCTATCTATCTGCGGAGCCTCTCGGTCAATAGCCTCTAGGGAATGCAACTGACCTCGCCCTCAGCTACCAGTTCCCTGAGTTTGGCATGGATGACCTGGGGGTAGAGGTGGTGGATAATGATACCACCTACCACCTCCTACTACTGTACCAACTCCGTCACCACATCCACTGCCCTGCAGACCTCCTTGCTCGAGTCACTGCCTCTTCCAAGGAAGTCTGTCGACTAGCTCCCTCTCAACAGCATGAAGTGTCAAAAAATCTCTAGAAATATGTCCCCGACCATCGCAAGTGAAACACTACTTCTCTTTCGGCTGACCAAAACTGGCCTGCAAGCCCTGTGACCCCTCAGCCTCAGAGCCTCCATCCTGGGGTCACCTCCTAAAACATCGGCCATGCCATGTGCCCTGAGTCTATTGTTGGTTACCAAATTACGATCTGACCGATGAATTCTCAACTATCGTGTGCCCAACACTACCAGGGGGATCTTCTTAGCCAGAAAGCTCTCCACCACCAACGCTCTCTCCAGAACTCCAGCATAGGTGGGCAGACACAAAGAAACCACACTTTCCCGAATGTCTCTGCGTAGGCCATACTCAAATATCTTAGCCCTAAAGAATGAGTCATGAACCATATCCAAGGAGTAGTGTGAGAGGTCTGTAAACCTCATTGAGTACTCCGATACAGTCATTCCCTCTTAACAAAGCTACAGAAGCTCCTGTATCCACACTGACCTCTGCATCACTGGAGGAACTCTTCCCTGAAGATCCGCTCAAACTCTTCCCACATGAGAGTATCCTCATTGTGGGACTGCATGACTATGCTCTACCATCACCCGTCCGAACCTTGCAGAAGGCTCGCAGCTAGGACCACCATCTAATCTGGGGGTGTCCTCACCAGGCAGAAATCTCTATTGACTGCTTCGAGCCATTCATCAGCTGCCTGAGGGCCTGGATCACCCCAGAACCTCATAGGTCACAACCTTTGGAACTCACGTACTGCACTCTCCCTACGCGCAACCTCATCTTATACATCCGGCACAACTAGCTACTCGACATGTGGTGGCTCAACTGGCGGACCACATGGAGGTCTAGCCACAGAACATACACCCCGGTCCATAGCCTCTAGACGGGGTGGATCATCACCACAATCCGGCTGCGGAAACCTCTTTGGTTGTCGTTGTGGAGGCATCCTGTAATACATTCAAGATACACCACAATTAAAGAGTATATCTAGAGAACTGACCCAAGATGGACAAGGAAAACCCCAAAACCCAGTCATATATGATGCATGTACCATTATATCTCTACGACCAGTGTATGAATGTACCGAGTCGAAAGGCATGTTATCAGAGTCCTGGTGTATGGATACATCAGCTGCTGCACCAACACTAGGGTCTCTGGCCTGAAATCCAAACTCGAAACATCGTGACACTACCACTATGCAACCCAAACCAAACTTAAAACTAGGCCAGCTACACTCTGAGATCCCATATTTTATTATTATTCGACATCAGGTCGTGGTTTCTTCTACTTGAAACGTCCGATTGATGTTTCTTCAGTGGCGTTGAGACCCTAATGGTACAGTGGCCAATTCTTGTTGGTTTTTGGGTGTTGGGAGTGAGTTTGGGGTGTGGGCCCCACGAGGTTGGGTTTTGGCGTTTTCAGAGAAACACAACTTTTCCACTGGGTGTCTCTTTTGGACGAGAAAGTAGTTAATCTTCTGTGTTTTTTGGAGAGGATTGAAATTGTATGATCTGTTCAATGTGTTTCAGGATTGAGGCATGGGCCCCACCTGGGCTGCCTTCGGTGAATAATTCCTTTTTCTCCATGGATCCATTTTCGGACGAATGAGTAGTCATTTCCGCATGTTTTTCCAAGTGGATCACTGTGGTATGATCTTCTTGATGAGTTTTGGGATCATAGTATGGGCCCCACACGGACTGTTTATGGTGAATAGTGCCTTTTTCACTGGTCGTCCGTTTGGGGAGAGTAAATAGCATATCCTGCATGTTTTTCTATGTAGATCGTGATGGTGGCGTTGGTATCATCCTTGCAGGTGTGTGGTGTGGCGTTGTTGCAGGTCGCTCGGGTTAGAGACATTTGGAGTAGCAGTGATTGAGGGTATTCCCTTGGTTCATTCCTATGAGGGTTCGAACAAAATCAAAATCTTTATACTGGTTTGTGATCCTCTCGATGGGATGTTTAATCTGTTAGAGTTGTGGAATACCTCCGGTGTGCCCAGAGCGGGATCCTCTAGCAACGTTTCCCTAGATCAGGTTCTTGGCATCGTTGTGACCGCTTATCCCCTGGCGACAATCCCTTATATAGTAGGTCAACCCCATCGGTTTTGTGGAATCATCAGTAATATGATCCCCTACACAGTGTGTCATGATCAGTAGGGTTGTGGCATCGTCAGGTATATGATCTCCTACTCAGCCTGAGGTTTTTAGTAGGGTTGCAGTATCGTTGGTTATACGATCCCCTACACACCACATGGTTTAAGTTGGTTTTCAGTATCGTCAGTTCGATCCCCTACAATGTGAGTTATACCAGATAGGGTTCTGGTATCATCATGACCACCTTTTCGTGGGTGACGATCCTCTATCTGAGTGATGTGTATCTGTATGAATGCTAGATCGGGTTGTGGTATCCCCCAGCAGATCCAGGGAGTGATCCCCTATCTGTGAGATCTACGAATGCCAGATCAGGTTATGGTATCTCCCAGGGGACCCTGGAAGTGATGCCCTATTTGTGAGTTCTTTTTATACTGGTGTGGGTTCTGGTATCCCCTATAGGACCCTAGAAGAGATCCTATATCTGAGGAGTTTAGTGTTTATGTTTTTTAACGAGGTTTCCACAGTGACGCTATCTGACGAGCATGATCTCTCGGGTGAGCATCTGAGATGTTTGTGTGGGACCCGATGGAGTGTATCTCTCGGACAAGTGTCATATGGGATGATAGTGATCATGGAGTGTGTTCTCCTGGTTCTAAACCGTTGCTGGTGATGAGGTCGTTACCTCATGTGGCTTGGTGAGTGAGTTGAGTACATCTAGATTTTTTAAGGTGTATATATGGGCATACACCTGGATTGAGCTGACTAGTTGTGTTTAGATGAGGATGGTCACAAGATGGAGTTTCTCTCTCCTCTGGGTTTCTCTCTGGCTGGGATGAGCAAATTGTTGCCTTTCATTTTCTCTCATTTTTTTTGGGTTTTTGGTGCCTACTGAGTATTTTTATACTCACCCTTGCACGGGCTTTTCCCGCACATGTTTTTGCCTTGTGTAGACGACAGGCCTTTCGACGGAGTCCCAGGAGGACCTGGAGCAGGTGGATCTTAGTGAGCAGGATTGACTAGGGTGTTTACCGGAGCTATGCCAAGAAGCTTATGGCACCTGTTTTGGCATTGTTTTCCCTTCTCCTGAGTAGGTTGGGCACTTTTTTAGTTTTCTTTTCGTAAGCCCTATTTTTTCCTCATTTACTTCGGTTGTACTTTGGATATGGGATAGTTGTTATGCATGCATGTTTATGTTCAATTTTATATATCTATGCACTATTTCATGGAGGTTTATGTGGGTGTGTGTGTATAGGTACCTTAGGCTAATTCCTCCCTTGTATGTGATAGCCTACTTGGTGCTAGACACCAGCCCCTAGCCTATAGGAGGTGGGAATGGGGAGTCGTAGCTCAAGCCCCATTGGATTGGGTCGTGACACATCACTCCACTATTTATCAAAGAAAATGTTTATGAATGTGTCTTGGAATACCACACTTATTTAAAATAACTCAGGTATTATCCTAGGTAACTGATCCCTCCCCCATTTCACCCTTCCTTCTATCCCCATGATAACATTTTTGTAGCAATAATGCCTTCCCATATAATTATTAAATACTAACCACCCACTATCAACTATCTATCTAGCACTGGAATCCTCCTTCAATTTCCCATCATCTATGATAGCCAGATCCACCACCTCTACAAACATCATTAACTAAAAGTGGTTGACTGGGAACTTAATCTCACATTATTCCCATACTGAAAATGAGTTTATGTAGCTATCTCATCCCCTACCAGCACTAGAGCAACGCACTACAAGTATGTAATGTGACTGGTATAGTCCATCAGTAACATTCTCCCCAAATTCAACTACATGAACTCTGTGACTGTCTCATGTATCAACATATTTGTATAAAAGTGTTCCATGAACATCTCCAAAAATTCCTTCCATGGAATCTCATTTTATTTCCCTATCTGAGTGTGATCAAACCACTATCACTTTACTGATTCTCATAACATGTAAGAAGAAAAAATGACCCTATTCTCAACAAGATTATCTAAATGGTCATGTATAGTCTAGATGGTCTCAATTGATAACTCTTCCACCTCAGGTTCACTCTCCAGTAAAATTTTGAGGGTACTATATCTGAAAATGCCTTATCAATTTGGACATGCTTTTCACATCCTTCCCTAGGTCTCTTTCCATAAATTACATGATGTAAGGAATGTTATCTCATAACTACACTCTGACTTCCTCACTCGACACTATCGGTGCCCCAGGTTCCACTACTGCTTGATCATCTACAACTATATACTCATTTAATTATCTCAACATGTGTCTTCATGGAGTAATATCTCCACAGTTTCAAACACCCACCATAGGACAGATATCACAATAGTAACACATTAAGGGGAAATTATAATAATCCATAATAGTTTATTTCCCCTTTTCCCTACCACATGGTTTGAATTGAGGTGTTGTTACAACCCTTTATCATCCTACATCTAGGTCATTCTTAATAATGGGTAAACTCATTCGTATTATTCATGTTCACATTAGACACCCAAATTCCTTTTTAAATTATCTAAAACTGAATCACGTTCAATTTTAATTTCATATTAGCCACCATTTTTAGTTCAATTTCAAAAGCATTGAAAAAATTTTCTTATTCGTCTTCTTACCTAACAACCGTTTAACGTGCGTGGCATGTCAAAAAATAATCCTCAGTGCCGAAAATGATGCATGCATACTCAACTCTCATGAAATTCCAAGCCATGAGTCAAACCTTAGAGAATCTACTAAATAATAATCACATTACAAGAAAAATTCATAACCCAATGTGAAATATCATCAACTATAACAAAACAGATCATTAAAAGAAATTCAACCATGAGTACATGGTTTTTACGCTCATTCATGGGTTAGAAACTCCCATGAATTAGCTCTTAACCATGACTTGACTCATCCAATTCTCTTATCTACCTTTCCCAAATAGTAAGACAAAAATAAATAAAAAGAAAACCCATTTTCTAGCACATTGTGACGTCCTGATCTGGGTACCACAAAATGGTCCCCCGAGCCAGTTGGTCACATGAACTCAATAACACATCCCCTTATGCCAAAGGCTACTGACTAGTAGTGAGGGTATAAAATCGATAATGGGAAATTATACCCTATTATCAAATTATCTCAATAGAAGAGAAAAATAAGAATGATTAACAAATATATCATAACACTAAAAATACCATTATCAAAAGATGACAAAAACGATAAATAAAATTTCAAAACATAAAATAAGACATTCCATACTAATGTACATGCCGTGTTTCAAAATGAAAACCCCAAATTAAAGGCCCTATCAACACCCATTTATTACATAACAATTTTTGGTTCCCTTCTACATGATTCATCCCAAATCAGCCATCTAACACAGGGCCTTGCCTTTATCAGGTCATGTAAACATGAAGTCTTTTTGGGAACTGATCAAGATGCCTCGGTAGTGTTTGAGTACAACACAATAGGTCAACACGAATGGTGTCTAAAAAAATATCCAGTAAATAATAGTGTGGACAAATTTATAAATAAATAATTACAATTCATATGTAATGAGTTATCCCGTTATAAATTATTTCTTATTTACCTCTATAACCCCTGGGTTACCAAGGACACCCAAACCATTATACATTCTTAGGCCCATGGTGGAGTCTAAACCATTTCACACATTTAATTAAAAATTCTTCATAATGCAATGGGATTTCATTATCCATTAATTTCAATTCATTATCATGGATATTTGGAACCATAGTCCAATTCCAATCTCATGGGTGTAGACCATCATGTTTAACACTCCCATTGGTGTTTGGAATTTCTGTCACTGTCCCACACCTAAATGTCACCTGGGTATTTTGAGCTTCAGTCCCTATTCTAAACGCACTATCTCATATGAGTATTTGTTTCCTTAGTCCCTGTCCCACACACATTTCCACATTTGTATATTTTGAACCTCAGTCCCTGTCCCACATACATTTAACACATATGGTTATTTGAAGGCTCAGTCCCCATCCCACACACATTAAACACATATATAAATAATCACAATTTCATATTTGTCAAAATATTACCTTAATTAATTATTTTATTAATTTATCAAATTAATCAATTTCATAGTCACTTAACTCCATTAAATAACTCAATAATTAATTAATCATGATAATAACTTAAATTAATCCACCAATAAATTGATTAAATCAATTCAATTAGTTAATTGAATAATTAATTATTCACATCAATTCCTTAAATTAATTCAACAATTAGTTGATAACACCAATTAAATTAAATAAATCCTTAATTAATTTATCCTATCAATCCCTTTAATTAATTCAATAATTAATTGATTAAATCAATTACATTAATTAATTCAATAATTAATTAATTCCACCAATTCAATTTATTAGTTTAATGATTAATTAATCTCTTCAATCCCTTCAATTAATTCAATAATAAATTGATAAAATAAATTATATTAATTAATTAAAAAATTTATTGATCATGTCAATCCCTTCAAGTAATTGAAAAATTAATTTATTATATCCATTGCATTTATTAATTTTAAATTTAATTAATCTGTTCAATCAAATCAAAATTATATAATTCAAATATAAATCAATCAATACCCACAGTCCCAATAACCCTAATTTCACAATTCCTTGATTAATTAATCTACCAAATTAATTAATTCATGTTTTAGAACTTAATTTTTTATCATCCAAATGAAATTCTACAATTACATACATGTAATAAAAATAAAACCATTTTGATATGAATAATAGACCACAGACCTCGAGATTGATGTTGAACCCTCACAAATGGATATAACAAATTTACGTGGAACAACTGTAATCACGATGAAGAATGTGATTTAAACTTGAATCCTAAATCAAAATTAAATGAATCAAGATATAATGAACCTAGATCTAGATATAAGTCCAATAATGAATAAACAAAGCTCGCTTTATCAATGAATTGGGGTGTATTGGAGAGGGAGAGAGAGATCCAAACAGAAAGAAACTACATACGAGGGTGGTGTAGATAACCAATATTCCCATCGATTCTCCATGAACAAAGGTTAGGAAGGATTATATTATGTTAGAGAGCCACAATAGTCATGAAATAGAGATTATGGTAAAACTAGGGCTGATTGGGGGTTAATGTGGCAGGGGGGTTCAAAAATTTTAAAAACTAAATTTTGGGTTAATTAAAAAGATGATCCCAGATTACTGTGTAGAGACACATTTTTTTCCAAACTATTCCCCTTAACCATGAACCTCTTCTGAGGTTGGGTGTGTGGGGGAGAATAATTTCCCTTTTTAGGGTGCATAATTTGAAAAAACATGCACTAACATTGATAATCCCCTCTATTTGGGTTCACACAATTTGCTGGGTTGGGGAGCATAGTTAGGGAAAAGTATGCACCAGCATTGCACATCCCTATTTATTCAATTTTTATATAATGTTAACCCCAAAACATCCCATGGAAAAATTAAATTAAAAGTACTCAACATATTCAAATAATAGTACCTTTAAACAAGTACGATACATCTCCAAAAAGGATCGTATCTTTCAATATTAACACATTATAACATATTTTCCTCGATTTGTACTCCGTAGAATATTTATGATTCTAAATAAAAAATCTCTACCCAATGATATCTCATATACATTTCACTCTCCCATGTTTCCTCCTAAACATGACCATGTTTCTTGAATACTCAGACTAATGACACAGTATTCCAAGGAAACAATTTCTCATTTTGATCTAACACATGTATCAGATGATCCGAAAAGGATGCATCTATCTCAATATCAACATCAACCATATAGATCCCATGAGAAGGTTCAGGTTGATAACACAAATGTTGTGAAAGATGGAAAACATCATGCTTAGTATTGTATCACAGTGGAAGATCCAATCGGTACGCCAGAGTCCTGATTCTCTCCAAAACCGTAAATGGTCCAACAAACTCGGATGCCTGCTTTCCATGTATCCATATACAGCGGTAACCCAACCAATAGGACACTTTAATGAATATATGATCACCCTCTGTAAAATATAGTGTTCATTTAGAAATATCTACATGAGAATTCAATCTACTCCATGCCATAACCATACACTTCCAAATCGACTACCCATGCTCTGACATCCCATGCATGAGTCTTGGTCCCAATAATTCTAACTCAAAAACATCCATTAGGAATAGAGTTTATCTATATGAACTATCATAAAAATACTCGAATGGTGCCATCTATATAGTTTTTTGGTAAATATTGTTATAATAGAAACTCACCAACGCTAGGTGTTTCTCCAAAGACCCACCAAAGTAAAGAACAAACACTTGCAGCGTATCCTCAAACACCTATATAGTATGCTCTGACTTCCCATATATATGGGTGTAATTCCATACTTAGTAAAACTATTGTATGAAGCGCATTCTATATGACATACCAGAAGAGAGAATTAAAAAGTGAGTCATGGTGTGAAAAAATTTTCCTTGACACCATATGCATATGAACTATTTACTAATCATATAAATCACCCATGTGCTCCGTCGATACAGTCAATCATATATCCAAGAAATGATCTAATGTTTTCAAAAATTATTCAACCACCGAAATACCATCATTCTTTTGAGGCATCCTTAGAAGTCCCCCATAAAATCCAATGTAACATTGCCCCACTTCCACTCGGGAATGGGCAATGATTGTAGTAAACAACTAGGTCATTAATACTTGACCATAACCTTTAGATAGGTGTATCATCATGCCACAAACCCTGTTATACCACTTTTCATGATCAATCACCAAAACATTTGTCATAGGCCCTGTTACATTTGGTCACACTTGGATATACCACCCACTTTGAGGTATGAAAATCATACACCAACTAATCTTGCATGCACGTATGAACAAATACCCATTTCCTGACACATATTATTTGATCCTTATTTATGGTCCTTTCCTAATATGACTTCCCACCTTCATGGTTATCAATTAAGGCTAAAAATCCCATATCCTTATACTACATGTACCTGATCCATCTGGAAAGTGTATAATCCACTGAAACTGATATGAGAGTAATTTTCTCATAACTCCTTAGAACCAAAATATGAATCTCAGCCAAAACATTTTCCATCTTCCATTTATGACTAGATTCATGAACTATCTGAGTCTATGTTTTCCCACATAAAGAGCCAGAAACACTATTCCCCTTTGCGGGCATATATGATAGCTCCAAATCAAATGAATGCATATACTCAACCCACCTCCACTATTGAAGATTCATTTATTTTTTGAGACGATATTCTTTAATATATTGTGATTCATATAATTAGTAAACTTTTCACCCAATAGATAATGCCTCTGACACTTAAAAGCATAAACTATTTCATCCAACTTGAGGTAATGTGTATGGTAGTTCCATTCATGTCACCTTAATTTATGAGACCCGTACACCATAAATCGCTCTCCCTGAATAAAAACTTATCTAATTTTGATACCATAAGAATCCAAAAACACTATATATTCCTCACCTAACCCAGTTATGATCATAATGGTTACCGATTTCAAATGCTTTATAACCTCTTTGTTCAAATTATTTCATGCTTCTGACCTTTAAACCATTATCCCCTTCTTAGTTAAACCTGATAGTGATGCTTCAAATTTTCAAATTTCCAATGTAAACATCAGATAATATCCTTCATACCCTTTAAAACTAGAAATATCAAAAACATTCTTGGGATGCTCAAAAGATACAACCACCAGAACCTTCTCTGGGTCTACTGACCCACCTTCCTCTAATATGATGTGACCTAAGAATTGTAATCAACCAATCCCAAACTAACACTTAAATGGATTGGAATATAAATGATTACCTTTCAGTGTAATCATGATGATGTCAATATGTTTCACATGATCATCGCGAGTCTTATAGTGCACAAAGATATCATCAACAAAGGAAAACACAAACTGATCTTCGTATGAATGAAAGATTCTATTCTTTAAGGACACAAACACTATTGGTGTGTTCATCAACCTGAATGGAATTATGATGAACTCATAAAGGCCATATTTTCTTCTAAAACATTCCCTTGGTATATCAGAAGGTTTAAATATTAATGGATGATACCCCGATCTCAATTTGATCTTTGATAATACAAAATCTCCCCTCCACTACTCAAAAAGATCATCGATGCATGGATGAGGATACTAATTCAATACAGTAATCTGGTTAAAATTCCAATAATCAACACATAAGAACAGATTCCTTTTAGTCTTCTTATAAAACAAAACTAGAGAACCCCCAGGTGATTTACTCAGATTGACAAAACCCATATCTTTTAACTATTCCATTTCTGTCTGAAGATCTTGAATCCTGGTAAATTTCATTATGTATGGTGGAATCTCAGCCCTCAACATGAGATAAATTGAAAATTTAAAATATTTATTAGGTGGAATCCATAATAATTCTTCGGTAAACACATCATTAAACCTATCCACTACTGGTGTAAATAAATAATGCTTCACATATCCACCATCCAACAATAGACTAGAAACTTGAGTGGTGAGCTCTTCGATTTTCTAATGAACTATCACTTCACGGCCCACCATGATGTACAAATATCCACGGTGAATGTATTTTTCACCCTTAGGAGTTTTAAAAGACACTCTCTTATGTTAAAAATCAATTTGGGGTCAATATTATACTCACCATTCCACTCCAAAGATTAGTTCAATGCATGACATATCAAGAATATAAAGATCCCTATAAAACAATACTCCCCAACCTAGAGAAAACACCTTTTTCACAAGTATATGTATCTCGAACATACTCCCAATGAAATAAATATTTTAAAATCCATTTTAATTAATTCTATCTCTATAATCAAACCATTCAAGAAATTTGAATAAATAAAGGAATGATAGGCATAAATATCAAATAAGGCACTAGATAATGTAGAAACTACAAGAATAACACCTCTCACTATGAGTGTCTTATCCTTACTATCCACATGTATAGGATGAAAGGAATGTAAATCTATTTCTCCACATACTTTTGAAATAGTATGAGTCCCCTATTCTGCACCACTCAGCTGATACATGTTCTCTTTTCTAGAAGCACCTCATCCTTTTCCTCTACCACCACTGCCAGTAAAACCCCAACTGCTAGACTAATATGGTGTGGAATATACCCTTCCCACACATTGATAAAGTCAATACTCTCCTTAATTACCCATCTTTTGTAGGTTCCTTCAAAACCTCTATATATTTCCCATCATGATATAGGCTTGACACACAACTGGTGGTCGAGGACAATGTTTACAAAAGAAGAATGACCTGCTGCACTGGTTGAAAATAACATAGGTAAGATGTTGATTAACTGATATTTCCCCCTATACACTCTTCCTCAAATCCGTTGGATAAAATTATCATTGATATACTTCCTTAAATTGAAATAATTGCATCTTGATCATCTAGAAACAACCTTTTATTTTGTAATGGAATCCTTCTTCAGGTTCCACTCATCTATGAGAGCCTTATCCACCACCATAGAAAACATCTTTATTGTGAAGAGGTTATGTTGGTACTTAATATCACATTTAATTCCATCCTATGAATTCATTTCTAAAGTTGTATCATCCCCTACTAGTGTTGCAAAAAGTGTTGTGAGTTTGTAATATGATAGACATAGTCCATCATGAACATGTTCCCCTAATTCAACTACATGAACAAAACTGATCCCTAGAGTATCAGCATATTTGGATAAAAAATTTCTAGGAACATCTCCTTAAATCCCTTCCAATACATCCCTTCTGCCTACCCTATATTAGCCTAAACAACCCACCAGTTCTTCATTGATACTCAAAACATGTAAGAAGCAAACTTGACCCTCTTCTTAATAAGAGTCTGTATATGTCTGAGTATAGTCTACATTGAATCAATCTAGAAATATTCCACCTTAGGTCCAACCTCTACAGTAAAATTAGGAGTGTGCAGTTACTGAAACTCCCTAGTCTAGTTAGACATGCTTTTCAAAACCTAACCCGGGTCTCTTCCTATAAAATAAATGAAGGAAGAAAATTTCTCTTAGAAATGATCTCAAACATCCTCACCGGCACTATCGGTGCCTTAGGTTCCACTACTATAAGATCAAATCCATCCATATTCACTGGTCTTCATTTAAAAAGGTGTCATCATGGTGTAATATCTATAAAATTACAGACAAACACATTAGGACCGGTGATTAAAAAATAAATCCTTGAAGTTAAATCACAGTAATCCATAACAAGTCATTTCCCCCTTTCATCGCCACACGGTCAGAACTGAGGCGCTATCACTACCCTTAACCATTGAATATCTAGATCGTTGTTATAAAAGGGTAATCTCATTATTATTATTAAAGTATCACATTAGACAACCAGTTTCTATTTCATCTTTTCTCAACATGATAGATTTTCAATTTCAATTTCATATTAGAAACAATTTTCATTTCAATTTCACATGTAAGGAATAAAATATCATGTTCATCATGTTACCCAAAATGAGTTTGATGTGTGTTCCTAAGATGATACATGTCACAAAACAATCCTAGATCATTAAATGATGCATGAATACTCAAATATCGTGGCATTCGAAGAAATGTGTCAAGCCTTAAAAAATATAAGAAACAATAATCACATCATAAAACAAGAGCATCACTCAAGGTGAGATAACATCAAATTTTACAACACACATTAATAATAGAAATCCCAATTTGGGTACTTGGATTTTAACCTCTAATATGGGTTAGATAATCTCATACACGAGCTCTTAACCAAGACCAGACTCAACCTATTCTCTTATATACCTTTCCAAAATAGTAAGACAAATGATAAGAAAAGAAAACCCCTTTGATAGCATGTTGTAACATCCCAATCCAGGTGTTGTACACCAGTGACCAAAGATAGTCAGTCACAAGATCTCAAACACACCTCCCCATATGCCATATCCTACCAAATAAAAGTGAGGGTATAATTTTGATATTTGGGACACTATATCCTCTTTATCAAAGAAGATAAACATCAAAAATAAATACGAAAAACCAACCGATTTAACATAACTAAGAAAATACTAGTATCAGAAGAAGACCAAAACTAGAAATACAGTATCAAAACTAAACAATATACATTACATGATAATGTGCGTGCCAATTGTTCAAATGAAAACAAAAAAGAATTTATAGTATCATGTTATTATTAAATATGTTTAGATCCCTAATCCATTATCCATCTCAAATTAGTCATCTAACACATGTAATTTTCCCTTATCCACTCCTTAAAATAAGATTTATATTCGAGTACTAATCAGACAACCAGAGTAGGGTGTGAGTAAAATGAAAAAGGCCACCACAAACAGTTTCTAAAACAATATCTACATAATTATATTGTATGTAGTTTCATAAAAAAATATGTACAATGAATTAGATAATAGTTATCCCATTATCAATTATTCTTTATTTAACCACATAAACCCCATGGGTTCATAAGGACACTCGAAAATCAATACCTACATTGTCTCATTCCATATTTTGAACCATTTTACAAATTTAATTCAAAATTCATTATAATGTAATGGAATTTTATTCTCCATTCATTTCAACTATTTATCATGGAAAATTGGAACCATAGTCCAATTCAAATCTCATGGGTATAAAACATAGTGTCTAACACACCATGTGTATTTAGAACATCTGTCCTGATCCTTCAACTCATTGTCACCTAGGTATTTGGAGCCTCAGTCCCTATCCCATACTCACTATCTCATATAGCTATTTGTAGACTCATTAACTATCCCAGACACGTCTAACACATATGGGTATTTGGATCCTTAGCCCCTATCCCGCAAAAATTTTACACGTATAGTTATTTAGAGCCTCAGCACATGTCCCACACACATTTAACACATATGAGTATTTGGATCATTAGTTATTATCCCATAAACATTTATCAAATATATCATATTATCGTAATTTCACATGTGTCACATTATAATATTCATTAATTCCGATATTACTTAATCAATTTCAATAATTTCATAATCACATCACTTAATAAATTAATCTACAATTATTTTATCATGGAAATCCCTACAATTAATCCACCCATTAATTTATTATACCAATTCCATTAATTATTTCTAAAACTAATTAATCACATCAATCCATTAAATTAGTTATAAAATTAATTGATTACATCAATTCCATTAATTAATTCACTAGTTAATTAATCCCATAAATACCTTATATTAATTCAATAATTAATTTGTTATATGAATTCCAATAATTAATTAAAAATTAATTAATCACATCAATCCCTAAAATTTTTTCAACAGTGAATTGATTACATAAGTTCAACTAATTTATTATCCAAGTCAACTCCTTCATTTAATTGAATAATTAATTGATTAAATCCATTAGATAAGTTAATTTAACAATTAATCAATAAATTTAGTCAATTTACTAATCACAACAATATCCTTTTATTTATTCAACAATTAATTAATCAATACCCACAATACCAATATCCCCAATTTCAAATTGCATAATTAATTAATCTACAAAATTAATTTATCATTTTTGGGATCTCAATTGACAATCATCAAATATTAATTCTAAAATTACATACATGTAATCAACAAAAAGACTTTGGGATTTTAAAAGTGGATCACCCACCTCAAGATTTACAAAGAACTCTGGTCAACAGATATTCCCAATTGAATAGGAACAACCTTAATCACGATGAAGAATGAGATTTAGATACAAATTGAAAATCCATGATTAAAAGAATCCAGATATAACAAACCTAGATCTATATATATATATATCCGAAATTAGATAAAGATACCTATTTTTATCTAGGAATAGGCGAATATGAGACATAGATATATAAACAAGAAGAAAATACATACCTGGTGGTGATAATGTTTAAACCACCCTTCGATTCGCTAATAAAGGAGTCCAATAAGGCATGTAATCTATCTAAGAGACTCCTAAATCAATAAAAATAGATTAGGGTAAAACTATGGATAATTAGGGGTTACTATAGTGGGTTTGGGAATATTAAAATATAACTTTTGGGTTAATTAAAAATCCGCACAAGGTATGATGGGTAGAGGCACACAGTTCTCCCAACAGTGCACCTTAATCATGCACCTATTCTAGGGATGGGGGATGCATGGTTTATCCTTTTAGGGTACACATTTTGATAAACTATATGGTTGGTGTGTGAATATCCTCAATCTTGATTGGAACAGTTTGTTGGGATGGGGTGCATAGTTAAGGGAAAACATGCGCTAACTGGGTATTGCCCTATTTCTTCCATTTTTAACAAATTTGAACCCCGAACACTCCCTACGGTTGAACTAAAATGAAATTTACTCCACAATAGAAAAAAAATCATACATGTAAACAATTATGAGACATCACTATAGAATATAATGATCTTCCAACTGTGCACTGATATATTTCTTTCATCACTCCCATAAATATTTTTAGTTTTTTTAATAATTTAAATATGAAAACTATTGAGAAGTATCTTAAAAATTTTCTTCCTCTTTATTTTTATTTAGATAAAGAGATAATTTTTTAGAATCCTTTTATCTATATGATCAACAAACAGAAATGGAAACCAAAGATCTCTAATCCCAAATCTTCTTCACTCCCTTCCAAAAAGTGAATGATAAAAAGAAAAAGAAGGGAGTAGGATAATCTTGGTTATATATATAGAATGAAGGTAAACTGCAAGAAAAACTACACCCATCCAAATAATTAATGGTATGATTTAGGTGTTTTTGATATCAACAGAAATTTCTCTATTTCTAAATTTCAGTTATTACATATATAATGTGGTTCTTATATATGTATTAAAATATAGGAACCGAGTAGATTCATAATTATTGATTGAGGGGAGGTAGATATATTATCTTCTAATGGGCATAAAGTATTTATTTTGTCTATCGGGGACTACCACGTCATATTGAAAAAATAAATGATCTTGGTTTTGAATAATTTTTATTTTGAACCATTTTTTACCTAAAGAATTATTTTTGTATCTTTACTGATATATACAGATCGATTTTCATGTTCAATAATAAATATTTTTTCTTTTATAAATATTTCTTTTGTTATGGTATGTCACAATTAATTAATGGTCATTATGTGTTGGATTATTCAAACCAAGTCATGAAAATTGAGAATGAGACTACATCACATGACTCAAACCACACCAATCATTGGAATTACTAACTAGGTCATGTAAATGAAAATTGTTTGACTAAATAAATTTTGGATGGATATTATAATTATTTTAAAATAAAAATAATTGGTGTATATCATGAATGATTACAATAAAGAATAACCAAATCGATATTTAGTGTAAAAGGTAAAACGACCAAAAAGATTATTCAATTAGTTCATACACATATTTGTGGACAATTTACTATGGAAGAAACAAGTGTGTACTTATACTTTATAAATTTTACTGATGAGTTTAGTATTTATGGATATATCTACTTGATGAGTTATAAATTGGATTCCTTTGAGATATTTAAGAAATAAAAGAATAATTTTGAGAACCATCTTGGTAATAATATTATGAAAATGAGTTAGACCATGGTTTAGAACATACTTATCAATACCTCATTTTTTATTTATGATTTTTTGATATTCTATCCCAAATCACACATCCTTATTCACATCAATGGAATGGTTTAAGATTAATGATGAACCACACATTGTTGGATTTGTTGAGATTAATGATCAGTCATGAAAGTCTTTTTTTAACCTTTTGAGGAAAAACGTTATAAACAACATCGAAAATTATAAAACACATTCCAACTAAAGAAGAAGATAACATCCCATTCCAATTATGGAATATAAACAAAAATGTTTTTTATAATTATAAATGTGTGGTTGTGAAGAATTTATTAAAGCCTATTTAGATAAAAAACTAAAAACGTGAGGCACAAAGTGTACATTTATACATTACGATAAGGAAATAAGGGTGTATTACATATAAGAACCTGTAGAAAAAATGTAATAGTGGAAATAATTTTTACATTATTTAAGAGGGATAACAACTATAAAAGGGATAGTGGGAGATAAATATAATTAGTTGAATTTGAGGGTCAAGGTACATAGGAGTTTGAACAAGACCAAATTACACAAAGAGCTATAGAAGAATAAGATGTTTTGGAGACACAGGTATAATGTTGGAGTAAAATATTGGTTAGAGGACCAAAATTGTATGGTATTCAAGTCCCTTGAGATGTTTAATGACTATTAGTTGATAGTTATTATATTCTAAACTAGAATGAAATTTTTTGTGGCGTATATGATACTAAGTGGTATGAATACATTAATTCTGAAATAGATTCCAAGTAACCTAAAAATTATAGATTTTTTTATATAATACATTTGATGTAAATGAAATTGTTTTTAAAAGGATATTTAATATGAAAATGGACATGGATGGAAAAATTATTTCATACAAGTAATAACTCATTACAAAATGGTTTAATAATTTTCTAGTGAAAGACTATGATGAACCCTTTTCACCTATTGAAAAAATGAAATCCATTATAATTATACATGTTGTTATGGAATTCCATTATAATGATATTTGGAAAATATATGTCAAAACATTTTTACATAATGGGAACCTTCATAAATATTTTTATATAACACAACCTGGAGGGTTTGTTTCTCTGAAGGATGCCAACAAAATATTCAAATTGAAAAAATAAAATTTATAGACTAAAGATACATCAAGGTTATAGAACATTAATTTTGATGAGGTAGTGCCAAAATTTGGTTTAATAAATAATAAATGTGAACCTTGTGTCTATAAATTATTTAGTTGGATTGTGGTTATTTTAATAATTGTATATGTTGATATAATACTACATATTGGAAAAATACCATTATTATAGTCTAAAAATCCTTGTTTAATAAATGATTCTCCATGAAAGAATACAGTGAGGTGACATGAATTCATGGGATCAAGACCTATCATGATAGATCAATGAGTGTGATTGGCCTATGTCAGTGTATATATATTGACATTAAATTAAAGAGGTTCAGAATGGAACAATCCAACAAGGGATTGTATCCAATGTTATATGGCATTCATATTTCATTAAAAATTGTTCTCATACACATATGGAAATTCAAATAATGATATGGATTCCATGTGAATTGGTGATTGGATCAATCATATATTGTATTTTATGTAATAGGATAGATCTCACTTATTCATTAAGTGTTGTTGGAAGATATCAAGATGAACCAAGTGACTCCCATTGGTAGGAAGTCAAGACAATCATTAAGTATATCATCTGTAATAAGTAAATGTTCCTAGTCTATAGAGGATATGGGGAACTAAGCATTTGATGATTTTTAATTACAAGTTTTTGAATTGATAAACAAAAATTTAAGTCACAAATAGTATAGATCTTCACTTTAAATAGAGTTCTTGTGAGCTAGAAGTGCTCAAATATGTATGTTGTCATAAATTCTACATTAGATTTCAACTATTTTTTTGATATTGAGGTAGATAAAGAAGATATTTAGATACCCTAAATCATCCAATATATTTTAATTCTAACTATAATTAATAATCCTATCACACATTAGTGTGATAATACTACCGTGGTGGGCCTTTCCAAGGATCCAAGATCACATCTGTGGAAAAATAATATACATTTGAAATATCATATCATGAGGGATTTTTCTCAAATAGGTAATGATATAATGAAATGTACTTACATAGAAGAAATCATTGAGGACTGCTTGACTAAACCCTTGACTTAGAAGAAACATGATTACATGTGAGGTCTTGAGAACATAATGTTGAAGGTTGTTGTTTCTAGTCCAACATGGTGTTTTTCAGAGTTAGTGTCCTAGGAGAATCTTATTATACATTGATTACTTTTATATTCAATGAATTATTTATTAATAATACGTCTGATTATAAATTTTTCATTTTTCTAAATGGATTTAAATTAATAACGTCCTATGGTATTAGTCACATTGATAAGTTCATATTAGTTCTCTGATATGATGAGAACCTTGATTTTCTATGGAGATATTCCAGAATATATTTCTATTCTTAGGTAAAATACTATAATAGGACCCATATTATGTTTAATATCATGTGTGAGTACTCATAAGTGGATTAGTATTCTTTTCATGAAGTTCCCACTTAGTAATATTCAAGACGAGTAATTATGATAGCATACATGCAAGTTGGAATTCTTCATAACTTTTTTTCATAAAATATTCCTACCCATGAGTGTGTATAATAGTAGTTAGACATTAAGAGTATCATTTACACATCTAATGGGTTTTCACTTATATTTAATAACTAGAACTATCAATCTATATATTAGAGAGAATTATGGTATGTTGGGTGTGTCACGAATGAAATTTTTTAATGGATAAGTTGAAGAAGGATTTTCTCTTTCATATATATGGAGGATTATATCTCTTCTCGTTGATTCTAATAGAATATTTTCATTAAATTACATTTCTATGGTGTAACAACATGTTTATGTTAGATAGTTAAAGAATGATATATCAAGAATATAAGTCAAAAACATAGATGTGAAACACTCTTGTTGAGATATTGGGACTTAGGGATTATTTTACACATTGAGAATTCATATATGGTTATTGATGTCGCAACATTTTGTTATTTATCTTAGGTCCCTTGAACCATTACTATGTATTAATTGTAATGTCCCATGATCAAGTACTCTCTCACATGGCCAATATGGCTTTTTTTTCTAGACAACTAGTATCAGCCCTCATTTGCAGGAGTATTTATACCAGGATCGGTGGTGTAAAGAGGATAGTGGGAATACAGTAATCCAATGTATGGATTTGTAATTCAAAAAAAAATAGATATAAGAGTGGTAGAATGAGAGACAAAATTTAACCATACAACTATAAAATAAAGGATAAACTAAGTAAACCAAATAATAATATACCATATAATGTCAGGGTAAAATATAACAAGTTGAAATACTGGAAGTTAAACAAATAAATAAAAAAGTTGAAAAAAAATTTCTAAAAATACCTCAGTCTCAAATCCCTTATAGGTATCTTCCCTAATATATAACCCATCAAACAATAAAAAATAAAATACAAGGACATTTTCCCTTATCTAAATATACATCCATGTAATCTTCTTAGGTACCAAATGATGTCCTAAGCTGGTTTTGAGTAAAACTAAGTTGGCAAACACAATCATGTCTAAAGAAAACCAGACTAATAATAAGTGGATTAAAAAAGCAACAAACAGATTTATTAATTAAACAATTATGACGATATTACAATCAGCATACATTTGATCCTTTCTAGAATATTTTCGAGCATATAGAAAAACCATGATGACCATAACCACAAGTCCATGGAATAATCACATAACTAGGAAAGTACTTTTATAAAATCATTTCATCATAACTTGGGTGATCCCAAAATGCAATACATGATAACAAAGTAAATCCCTTTATAAAATAATTTCTCCATAACAGGACCATGTACTCTATATAAGCATTTCAAAAAAAATCAGGATAATCCCTAAATCATTACAACATAAACAAACCAATTCCTCTTTATAATCATTTATACATGAATCATAGCACAAGTAATAATAACTAGAATAAGAAAAAGTAATACCATAATCTACAATGGTCAATTATTCCCATTATCATTTTTCTTCCAATTACCCATTAATTCATTAAATTATATCTTCATTCATTTTCATTCTAGTGTGCACACCAATATCATAACAATTATCACCAGTAAATTTAGAAATAAAGTACGTCATTTTAATTGTTGAATATATAAGAATAAAATGACCAAATGTCTCATTTTATACTAAACACATTTTAAAAATTAGCTAGTTCATTATTGTTCAAGGGTAGACTCGCCCTACAAGTGACAACAATTTCTTTCTCAAAATTGATATACCAAAATGGGTCCAAGGATTAATCCCACCCAAGATTACCATAAACCATTAGTCAATTAATTTGCATTCATGGAATTTTTGTGAAATAACACATTATTACATATATATATATATATATATGAATTTAGATACATAACATGGGATTTTATTCAAGATCACCTACATTTAACCGATGATTCATGAAATACTCTTTTTTAGAATACCAACGAGGAACAGATGAGAATAAGATCAGAAAATAAACCTAAATCACAAAATATCAAATCCAGATCAACAGTTGTCAAAATATTACACACAAAAATGAAAATGATAGGATAAAACGAAATAGAATTAACTCACTGGATACTGAACACTTGATAAAGATGTATGAAAAAGAAACGAATCACACCAAAATCACATGGAGTATCCCTAGGGTATAATGGAGATAGTTCCATCATGAATGAATTAGAATCACACACATTGAATTTTTTAAAACCATTGACACTAAGAAATTCATGTTTTCAAATCTTTCATGATGTGAGTTTCTCAATTTATGAGATATGCCAAAGAAAATGTCACATTGTGTAAAAATAACCCTTATCAAACATAACATGATGTTAAATATTTCTATAGGATGTATTCATTTCACAATATAAACCATTTCATAATATCTTCCTAGAGATATATATATGCCATTTAAAATTTTCACAATATGTAAATGTCTAGTAGAAAACTCTCATTCTAGTTTCTATAGTAAAATCCCCACCTACTTCTAAGGCCTTCCAAACCCATAAATAACTATTTTAATCCTTTGAAACATTTTTTCCTAGACTATATTATTTAAAAAAAATAACACAACCCAGAAATTTAGGTCATTTTATATAGAAAAATATATCCAATCATAAAAAGTTATATGACCAAAAAGTTTAAAAAAAATCCGGGAAAAAAAACAAAAGAGTTTCAACACAAACTAAACAGGGGGTATACCTAGGAATGATGGGTTCTTACTACCTCCCCCCCCCCCATATAACATCTCATCCATGAGCTACTCCAAGATTCACTATGGGGTATCAAAAAACATGTATAGTCACTGTTATCTTATATAAGACTTCCTCCTCAAGGTCTCCTCTTGAACACCCCCTTGCTACCAATGCACCCAAACTAGATTTACAGTTTTTCCCTCGATATACTTTTACCTATGATCTGTGAAGAGTATAAGATTCTCCTCAAAGGATTCATATACCCTAATATTGAATTCATCAACTTATACCACATGATAAGGGTCAGGAATATATCTATAAAACTATAACACATGAAAAACATTATGCACTAAAATGTAGATCTATGTAAGGTCCAATTGGTACACCACTAGATTGAATCTCCCGAAAATTTCAAATATCTCAGAAAACCTTCGTAAAATATTTCCTTGTTTCATGATATGGTGTTTTTCTAACCTTGGTGACTCAAAAAGGAAAAATTTATGATCAACATCAAAATAGAGAGTTCATATCTAATGGTTATCATAAAACTTATTTCTTCTCTACGTGGCCACCAACCAAATCCTAACCAACTAATCCTTCTTAGACTTTTCATGCATGAGACTATGTTCAAAAAGCACAAACTCACCTACATCCAACTAAAAAATAGGAAAATGACATGATCTACCATAAAAATCATTGAATGGTTCCATTTGGATGAATTTAGGGATGAATTTTTTTATAATAAGACTCTGTAAGTTCTAAATGATACATCCATGAACCATCCAAATTCAAAACACATGCTCGTAACATATCCTATAGAATATGAATAGTCTATCCAGATTGGTATTCAGTTTCTAGATGATAGGTTGTACTTAAATGAACATGCAATGCTAAAGCCTTTTGAAAACCCATCCATTATATTCATGATGAATGGTTATCTCTATCTGAAATGAAACTCTATAGGGCACTGTGGAACTGGAATATCTCCAGTACATAAAGACTACACATTTCATCAACAATAAAGGTGTCCCAGATTGGAAAAAGGTGGGATACCTTTGATAGTCGATCTATGATGACCCATAATGTATCATTCTTGTGAGGTGTCTATGGTAATACTGTCATAAAATCTATAGTGACTCCATCCCATTTCTAATCGAGAATGGGCATAAGATACTGCAGCCCAACAGGCCACTGATGCTCATCTTTCACCTGTGGCCATATGAGGCATATCATCAAACCTCCTGCTACCTTCTTCATTCCTAGACAACATTAATATCTACGGATATCATGACACATATTTTTTATCCATGGGTGTAACAACCATATATAGGAATGAAACAATCTCATCAGCTCCTCGTGGAATCCTATAGGAACACATACCCAACCATAGAAATGAAGAGCATCACTACCGCCAAGAGACCATCCTCGTCGTGGCTCCCCACAATATATATTGTATCTCAGAGTGAATCCCTATGTATCACATAAATTCTCATTATTTATCTAGTCATTTTGAATGGGTATAATAAATTTCTAATTTAGAGATACTCAAATTTGGACACCTATGTAACATCCCCCCATCAGGAACTCTTTCACGTGGCCAAAATGGGATGGATATGAGACATAAGGTGTGACTCTCCAAATGATAGAGGGTTCTGATGAGGAATGGGGTGTGAAATTTATAGTGGGGAGGCTCTTCCCCTATTATTAAGTGGAATAAAATTACAAATAATCCATATAAATGAAATAAATCATCTTATATACATAGTAGAAACCAAAAAATAAAATTCAATTGAATAATAAAATACATAAAAAAGGAATAACATAATATCATGGTGTTATTTAACTAAAGTTCATGCTAGAAATAATAAAATTAAAATACTATAAGACTCAAATACATACTCAAATACCCCCATTCCCAAACCCCACATCAGTCCCACTTTTATAATGATTCCCATCTAGCAAGTGACAACTTCCATGAAGGTTATTTTCCATTTTCTAAACCTGCATGAACATATTTTTCTCATGTACCAAATGATGGCCCCAATAGGGTGTGAGTATTAAAAATTAGTTTGACACCAACATTTTTGAAAAAAATTATTATGATAAGAAGTATATTAAATAAAACAATAAACAATTGTATTAGTTAATTCAATAATTATTAAAATTCAACAACAACATTCTTGGGAACGATGCTCCAATATCTTTGATAATTCATTAAAAATAATAAAACGACAACCATAAAACCATTGTAAATTAACTTTCTTTAGTTCCATGCTAGAATATCTTAGATCATGTCTTACAACAGTGCCAACCTTGACCATATAACTAGGGTATAAACCCAACAATCGATGTTAAATCCCTAAAATCATTACAATATCCACAACCAATCCATACAATCATTAAAACATGGGACTGGGTTGATCATTCTCTCTATAAGCACTACAAAATGGGAGTATTCTGATCCCACTTAATATTAATGTTACAACATAGTTTTCATGTTTCAGGGCCATTCTCGATATATATGCACTATAGCATGGAACAAAATTCATATCATAAAACATGGATATGAAAATATCACATCATAATTTCAATGATTAGTTATGTGAATTACCATTTTTATTTCATATTCCACATTTATTTATATCAAAATTGATTGATAGTCTCTACAATAAGAAATAAGACACAACATAGGGATACTATATCATGAAATCACCTAATGTCTCTTATCATTCCAAAGATATATTAATGAATTAGAAAATTTATTTATATTTATGGTTCATTCACCCAATAGGTATTGATAATCTAGGTCATATACTAATTTACAAAAAAGGACTCTGACGAATAATCCCATTCATTATTTAATTGATTCAGGCTCATGTTATGTTGAAGAAACCATAATATTTCATATACATGGAAATTATCAAACCATAGGGTTGAGATTAAAACCCCTACCTCTAATTGACAATACAAAAATGCTTCTAATGAAAAAGGCCCAAGAAGAATATGGTTCTAATTATCACAAAGAGTTTCCTATATAAAAAATTATCATGTTCAAAACCAACAAAAAACTTGATCAAAGGATTTCACCACAATGGTTAGAGAACCAAGATAGAGAAGTAAGAAACTGGACCAACAAAACAAACATTGTATTGAGGTAATTATCAAGATGTCCCTAAAGAATTTTGGCTCTCCAATATTGCATAGAAGGTTCCATAGGGTCGAGAGGAGAAGGTTGAAGTGAATTATAATTTATATTCAACCGCATAAATTACATTAAAATAATAGGTTAGGGAAATATATGACATGATATGTGGTTACATTTAATGTAAATATTTTTAATGGGATGCGCCAAAAAACCATCCCCATAGATTATGATTTTAAAACATCCATAAATTACAGGATGTGTAATCCATTTACATGGTTTTTAAATTTTCAACATTAAATTTTTCAGCCCATATTCCCATTAAACATCCCAAACCTCCATTAAATCATCTCAACATACAATGAACCCATGAAAAAGTTAACCCATTTATACCTAGACTCCATTTATTTAGGTAAACAAACAATTATGGACATTAAGTCATTTTCCATAACAAATATCTCTATAAGGATCTTCTCTAGTTTACATAACATTCCTAAAAACATAGGAGTGTGCTTATTTAAAATACAATTATCCATGACGGAATATGACAATAAATGATTATATACATAGAAAACCATAACCAAAATAATTTTTAATGACAAACTCTGAGAGATACATACCATAAAAATTATGGGATCTTATAACCTCCTTAACGTATAGAAGCTCATCCCCAGATACTCTAAGCATCATTATGAGGCCACAATGAATATTTTTGGACACTATTTTATCATATCTGATTCCATATCCAAGGTATCCCCCTAAACTATCCAATGCTTCCACTTCACTCAAACCAACGGTTTAGTCATACCCTTATATATTTCTCACAATGATCCATAACCCATATTTGATGCTCCTCAAAGTATGCATCAATAAAAATCTCGACATCTCCTATATATGTCACATGAGAAGGGTTTGGATTGTATCTTAGTAGTTGTGACATGAAAAGCACATCAAGAATGAAATTTTAGTGTTGTCGAAGGGATAAACAGAACACCACTAGACCGAACCTTTCCACTATCTCAAACGTCCTAACAAACATGGAAATTAGATTTCATAGTTTCATAACATGATGTTGTCCCAAAATAGGTGACACCTGATAAAAAATAGAATGACCAACCTCAAAATACAAAGGTCATCGTTGATGGTCTCCATATTATTTTTTCCTCCTTTGTGCGGTCACCAACCACTGTTTAATTAACTTATCCTTCCCAGATGCCTCATGAACGAGACTAGAACAAAATTGTACTGAATGTCATGCCTCTAGAAAATAAAGAGGCGAAGAGAATGGATTGGTATACAAATCCTCTAAGGGTGGAATTTGGATCGATTCCAATAATCTATTATTATATAAAAAATCCATAAGTTCCATATACTACTACAATGAACCACACAAAACCAAAACACAGGCTCATAACATATCTTTCAGAACATGAATTGTTCTCTCAGATTTTTCATCAGTCTTTTGATGATAGGATTTTCTAAAAAGAACATGTGATCCCAGATCCTTCTGAATACCCAGTCAAAAATATTATGTGAAATGAGGATCACTTTTATAAATGATACTCCTTAAAACATTATGAAACCTAAATTCCTCACTCACGTAAAGAAATCCTATATCATTAACTGTGTTGGTATCCTTGATAGGTAAGATGTAAGCTACATTAATCAGTGGATCCACAATATTTCCTATAACATCATACATATGGGTTGTCCTAGGTAATCCTATCACAAAATATTTTGTGACATCATTCCTTTTCCACACAATAATGGGTAAAGGATGAAAAATCCTAGATATCCTATGATGATTAGCTTTCACCTCTTAAAATGTGAATCGCCTAACTATGAAGTGAATATTTCCACCTCCTTACTCATAGCGAGTCCCCAGTAATGTCTACAAAGACCATGACATATATTTGTCTAACCATGATACTCCACCCATATAAAAGAATGAAACTTCCTCATCATCTCCTAATGTAGTCCCATTGGAACCCTTACCCAGACATAGAAATGCATGTATATTCCACTACCAAGAGACCATCTGTATGGAATCTCCCCACAATATAATTGTTTCTCTTAGAAATGAGTCCTCCAGATCTTAACACTACTTGATCATGATCTAGTACAGAAACATAGGTATAATAGATATCAAGATCTGGGATACTAATCCTTATGATGTCTAAATATTTATATGTATGTCTTTAAAGAGTTAAATTATCCAAAAATCATCACAAAACTCATGTACCACCTTTTCAATGTCTTTTTAATTAGGGTTCGATAAAGATGTTTCCCTTTCCTGGTGTATAAGACAATTCAATATTGAAAGACAATAGATACTCGATCAACCTCCTCTACTGAATGTTCAGGTCTCACTAAGAAAAGATTAACCTATGGAACTTTTTGTCAGTGTATTCCAAAAAAGTCTTATCCATGATATATTTTCTCCTCATCTCATAGTGTGTACCAATGCTTATAACTATAGATAATGTGTAGGGTAATTCCTCTTAGGTAGTTTCACTATCCTGGAGCCATAACTAACAACAATATCCTCCTGCATCAAAACTACTTGGAGTCCATCTCTAGAAATGAGGATTGGTTCTAAGGTAATATTTCACTTAAACTCCTGAAAATCTCCCTCATAAGCATCAGACCAAATCAAAATTTACCATTTTCTTTATTATCCCAAACATCAATTATTCAAAATGGAAGAAATACTAGATAAATTGTTGATAAGAAGATGATAAACCCCTAATTATCTATATCTTGAAGAAATTTTTTGGATGTTCCCAAGATAGCAAGGATGAAACTTTCTCTAGGTCCACAAAACTCCTACATCTAATATTACATGTCCCAAGTAGTGCACTCGATTAATCTAGATGCTGCATTTGTTAAGCATGGTGTCAATATGATGCTATCTTAGTGTACTCATGATTATTTTAAGATATTGGGATTAATTAATTGATGGTTATGAGTATAATAAATATCATCAACAAAAACCACAATAAAATTACTAGAAAAGGATATAAGATCTTTTTCATCAAGGTTATGGATACTTCCAGTGCGTTGGTCAACTCAAATGACATCAATACAAATACATTCAACCCATACCTACTTCTAAAATAATTATAAGGTATGTCCGTTGCTGTCACCCTTAACTGGTGGTAACCTGATCTCAAATCAAACTTGGATAAGATATTACCGCCTCTCAACTAATCAAAAATATCATCAATGCACCGAAGAGGATACTAGTTTCTGACCTTCATCTGGTTCAACCTCCGATAATCCACACATAAATTAAAATACCAATTTGCCTTATCAGTGAAGAGAACTATAGAACACCAAGTAGATTTACTAGTATGTATGAATCCTTTCTATTCTAGATCATTGAACATTAATTTGAACTCCAAAAGCTTAGATATTTCAATTTTGTATCGAGGGATAAAACTAGCTTTGCTCCTAACACTAACTCGATAGTTAACTAGATCTCCCATTTAGATAGTAATTCATATAATTCTTAAGGAAAAAAAATCGTAAAAATTGTCTACCACGGGAGGAAAAGAATCCTGATTTATTCCACCGTCATCTAGAGTTAGACAAACTACCTAATCCATGAGGCAATCTAATCTACACTAAATTGGTCCTTCACAACCAGCTTGTAGATCCCACTCACCCTAGTGAAAATGACTATCTCCATTAGGAGATAGAAAGATAACTCTCCTCTTGTAATAGTCATTGTGATCCTGTTATAGATATATCTACTACATAACATGAATAAAACAAAATACCATCAATTGAAACATGAATAGATGTCAAAAGAATTGTTAACCCTGAATCTCTAGAGATCAAGCCATATAACATTTGATATTCTCTAACTGAATTCCCAATAGTGTGTTGATGGTCAAACAATCATCCCATTATTCTATATCCAAACCCAAATTTTTTTCCAAAATGGTAGATATAAAATAATGTGATGCTCTTATATCAAACAAAAAACAAGATATGATAGATGCTATAAGAATTGTACCTCTAACGGTAGACAGTCATGTATCCACGATAACCAGAGTAGTCTTCATAGCATGCATTTTAATTTTCCCTCTTCCCTAGGCTCTAGTCTGACTATCTTGAGCTATATCCTCTACCTGATACTAGTTCTTATGCACTGTTGTACCACGTCCCCTGCCTCAGTCTGATTTTCTAGAGTAAGTCCAACTATGAGCCTACTGATGAGTAGCTGAGACCCTTCCCATCTCAAGTACCTATACTAATCCCCTACCACATGTGTGCTACAGAAATTTCATAATGAACCACTAAAGATAACCCAATAAACCACAAATATGACATTCAACTACAGGGTAAGGACACAACAACCACCAGTGGATGAAATTCACACACTGATAGCACTGGAATCAAACATGGTCTTGTGATGGTTTTCCACTTACCTAAGTTCTCTACCCACTACTACCATGGTAAAAATGGTCATAGTGGTTTTTTTCGTCACTCAAAGAATAGATCCCAATTACAACTACTAAAATAGCATGGAAACTACTCAGGTCCTCTCTCAGATTTCCAATATTGATGAGTTCCTAGTTCATCATGTACTCAATGATTCTAAAGATAAAAATGAACACATGTGACCAAATCTCATAGAAAAGACCTTACAAAAATATTTCTCACCCTAGTGATCTCATCATCTTCAAAATATTGTACAAAGAACTATAAGTCAGTGGAATGTTCAAAAAAATCCATAAATGACATTCCCTCTTATGTCAGATTCTTGAACTCATGATATTTGTTATCCATCAAAGTCTTATGATAGAAATGTATCGTGAAATTTCTCTCCAATACCTTTCTAGATAGCCTATCCAACTACCCAGATTACTCCCAAATATCCCACCAATTTAGGGATGGTCCACAAAGTATATATGAAGTAAGCCTCACCCTCCTATGAGCGGGTGTTTCAAGATGCATAAAGATCATCTAGACTGGCTCGATCTAGAACTCAACTACCTAGGTTCAACGATCCCCAATAAACTTATGCGGATGAAACATATAAAACTCAATATTTAACACATACATCAATGGAATGGTACAAACAATCTCCCTTTCTATAGATCACATGACCCTTAGGAATGTGTCATGAAGATGAACATCTACATAATCCTTAGGAATAGTAGGATTATCTAGATAAGATATGTTAGGATCTTATTGATTACCACTCTCTGAAGGCCCATGTCAAATATGAGTAGGTTGAATTTTACCTATATGACACATGAATGCGTTAGAGCACTGGATAACAACAAGGTCAACCTCAACACATGATTAAATAGGGAACTACTGACTCCTAGTCTCTCTAAAAGTGGATTACAAGTGTTTTATCAGGACATACAAATTAATTTTATTTATCTAGTGAAACATATATCCCATATCATAGTTCAACAGGTATGTATATTTCACATGAAAAATTGGTATGCCCCTATCATGAAAAATTCACGTCAATATATGCATATGTTTCAACTATGATGCTTGTCTCCCCATCTCATGCCATACCAGACCACAAATACAATCCTAAAAAATAGTATCATCATAAAATAAAAAAATCACACAACATGTGAATCACCCCAAAGTGAAATAACCTCAACTATAACAAGAACATGGAAAAAATAAAAATCACATCCCTGGTCACTCAGGTTCCCCCCTATAATGGATTGGCTACTCCCATGCACAAGATCATTACCAATTCCTGACACATCCTTTCCTCCTTTATAAAATTCATTAATTTCAAAGTAGTAGATAAGGAATCATGTTTCCCTTGATTCCACAATGTAACGTCCCTCAATCCATAACTCTATCATGTGGCCAAAAATGGTAGGTTACAAGACCTCAAGCCTCCATCCCCATACAATAAAGGCTACTAACTAGTGGCGAGGGTGAGAAATGCATACTGGGGAGACAATACCCCACAGTATGAAGTTTCATATCAGTAGAAATAAGCTATATAAACTAATGAAATCAGATTATATTCACATTAGAAACCGACAATAAAATCCAACTATATAATCCAATAAATAATAAAGGAATAATGTAATGATGTGTTGTAATGTAAATAAATTTCATTCTAGAATCAATACAGGTAAAAGACTTGCAGACTCAAATAAAGACACAAAATTCCCTAGTCTTTAACCCCATGTCAGTACCACCGCTGTCCTCCATCCAATCCAGCAAGTAACAATAAAAATCATGGTCATTTTCCCTTTTCCAAACCTATATCCGCACAATATTTTTGGGTACCAAAAAAAATAACCGGAATAGGGTGTGAGTATATCTTAGTAGGTCGACCGCACCATGTTTAAACAAACTAGTATAATGATAAGTGTGTGAGATAATGCGAAAAATAAGTGTTTTAATTATTTAAACTATTAATAAAATACAAAAACAAACTACTCGGATCAATTAAATAATACCTCTGAGCATGAATTAAAACCTTTACAAGAACAACCATATAACCACGGTAAAATAAACTCATTTGAAACCATTACAGAATATCTCAAAGCATGTCTTGTGACCATTCCATCCTCATCCATATAATTGTGTTATAGTCAAACCAATCCTTGTTAGTTCCCTATATGTTTTACATCAATAGTGTCAAAGTATGACAAGTATTACAACATTGGACTCGGAAGATCCTACTATCTATACGCCTTACAATATGGGATTTGGTTGATCCAACTCAATATCAACATTACATCATATAATTGTTCATGTTCTCAGGCCAATCCAGATATATAATAATTTCATCAAGGAACACATGTCCAGTCATAAAACATGGATATCTCTTATGACATCATAATTTCAACGGTTAATTATGAAAATTTCTATTGGCCTATCACATAAAACATTAATTTATATAAAAATTTATTATCAGTATGAATAATAAGAAATAAGTGACAAATTAGGGATTATATATCATGAAATCACATATGGTATCATGTCATGCTTAACAAACCTGAAACCATTATCCATTTTAATTATATGCACTGTTCATTAATTCAATGGGCATCCATAACCTAGGTAAAAATATAATTGAAACCAAATCACTCTAAGGAATAATAGCATTCTTTATTTACATGATTCAGGTTCATGTTACATTGGTGTAGTCAAAATATTTCATATACATGGAATTTATCAATCCATAGGGTTAAGAATTAGTCCTTCTACCTCTAAATGATGATCCAAAAACACATTTAATGGAATGTACTTAAGGGGTAGAAGGTGCGAATTATCGTAAATTGGTTACTAGATCAAAACTGCTCAAGATTGGATCTAGAAATACGCAAGGTCATAGTATTTCACTACAGTTGTTGGATAACCAAGGGAAGTGGGGGAGAAACTAGACCAAAACAACTTACTAGGGATCAAAGTCATTATCAAGATGTCTGGAAGAAAATTTCACACATCAAAATCTCTGGGAAGGTTCCTCAGGGTTGAGAGGAGAAGGATATAAAAAGTTAGTAGGAAAACTCAACTGCAAAAAATGCATTAAAATAGAAGGTCAGGGAATTACATGTTGTTTAATGTGGTTATAGGTAGTGTATATATTTGTAATGGGATAAATCAAAATACCCATCAAATAATATTATTTTATTAAAACACTTGAACATTACATAACATGTAATCTATTTACATGATGTGAAAATGTTTTGGAGATAGTTTTCAGCCCTATTTTCCTTTAAAAAACCCAACCATATTTGAATATTCTCAACATACCAAGAACCCATGAAACAAATAACCCATTTATACCCGGACTCCATTTATTCAGATAAAAATACATCACCAGACATTAAGTAATACTCCCCACCAAATCTCTCCATGTAGATCCTCTCCAACATTCATAAGTTTCCCAACAACCTAATATGATCTTTATTCAAATGATAGGTATACATGATGGAACATGACAACCAAATTTTAATGATGAGGAAAAACTAGACCGAATGAAATGTTAATGAAAAAACACATAGAGATACATACCTAAAGAACATGGGATCTTACACCTTAATTTCGTGACACATGTTTGTAAATTGTTCCATCAATATCCTCTCATCACAAGACTCATTCACTACCTCTAAATGCATATTCCATTTCATGGAATCATCAATGAATTTTCCCTTTCTATGTGTATAAGATAAATTGATGTCAAAAGACTAAAAATAATCGTCCCACCTCCACTGATGAAGGTTTATGTCTAGCTAAAAAATGATATTCTTGAGGATCTTATGTTCCATGTAAACCACAAACCTATCAACCATAATATATTTTCACCAGTATCTCAAGGCATGAACCATCATAGCTAACATCGAATCATTGGTAGGATAATTCCTCTAATGTGGTCTTAGCTATATGGAACCTTAAGTAACAACTTGGTACTCCTATAAATGTACTACTCTGAGCCAAACTATATATGTTTCCCAACACATGATATAATGTTTACTCAACATAGGTAAGGTGAGAATTGTTTCTGAGGTCACTATCCCTTCATATCTAAAAAAGATCCCCCTGATGCTTTTGAACAAAAAAATGTCACCCTTTTTGTTCATCCTAGATATGAGTGTATCCAAATGCGAGAAAACCTTGACGAAGCACCAATAATAACCTCATAAACCCAGATAACACTGAATCTCAAAGTCATTCAAAGGCAACTCCCAAGATACCATAGGTGCAACCATCTCCAGGTGAACTGAAACTTAATCCTCTATGATGACAGGGCCTAAGAAGTGCACTTACATGGTGTAAATATGATTCTCTCTCAATGTAAACATGATGATTCTATGATATTGGGAATTATGATCTTTTTAATGGGGGTACACTATGATATTGGAAAAAAACCACCATAAGATGGTATAAAAATGAAGTACAAGTCTTATTCGTCATGGAAATGAATATTTATGCCGCATTCTTCAGACCAGATGACAAATCCATGAACTCATACAAGACACACATACTCATTAAATACGTCTATGTTATGTCTTATGGTATCACCCACAACTAGTTTAATCTTTAATCTCATATAGATCTTAGAAAATATCTTATAACCTCTCAGCTAATTTAAGTTATTTTTAATGTGTGGAAGGGGAAACCAGTTTTAGACTATCATCTAGCTCAATATCTAAAAATCCACACATAGGAGAAAAGTCCAATCAGCCTTCTTTGAAATATAACTACGGAACCCCATGGTTTAATACTAGTCTATATGAAACCCTTACCTTCTATAACATGTGACTAAAATTTCAACTCATGAAGAACTTTTGGTGCCATCCTCTAAAGTAAGAGATATAACGGAGCCACTCCCAACACCAAATCGGTCATGAACTCAATACTCTACTCGGGTTTCAAGATATAGAACCCATCATGAAATAAATCATAAAATCAGTCTACCACTAGTTGAAAAGTATTCAGCTACATTCAAATATAAACCTAATATAGACCAATTATCTAAGACATTATACAATAAAATATACACGGGATTTGTCTTTTATGACCATCCTAAGGATCCTACTCACCCTAGTGAACATAATTGTCTCATTATGGACATAGAGAGGTACCAACCATCTAGTAATATTTGATATGAACCTAGTATAGATGTATCCAATCCATTCCCTAAATCAAGTACATAATTATCATTTCTAGAATAAATGATTCCCAAAAGAAAGAGTAACCATTAGTTTCTAGAGAACACACCTTGCAACATTTGATATTCTCTGACCACACTCTTAATGGTGTATTGAGGGTTATGATTCCAACTAATATTTTCATAAAAAAACACAATCTATATTCGAAAAATGAAGATATAATTGAATTTTATTAACATATATCAAAAAAATTACAATAAAGGGTGGATGATACATGAATCATACCTATAATGGTAGAAGGTCCTTCATACAAGGTTTTCAAGGTAGACTATTTATCATTTAAAAGACTATCCATAATACTCTAGTCTCTAGTAAATTTCCCTTATGTTATTCCCTCTCCTGGGTAATTATGTTCATGCATAGGGGAAAAAAGCCCCTATCTCGACCGGAACATCAAGTGGAACTCCAACTACCAGTGTAATAATGGTTAACTAAGTCCTCTAAAGCATATAGTAACTATCCAGATCCCCAAAAATTTCGCTGATATTACATTACCCAACCAATCCTCTCTATGTGGCCCAGTCTTCCACCAATATTACACTCCAATGAATGGTATGAACACTAAAGTTGGTTTTGGTCAAACATTACCCATTTATAGAACTATAATATAAAATGGTTCTGAGATGGATTCTCACTACCTTGTTTTCTATTTCTATTGTTTCCTTGGTTATAAATGTCACAACGGTGATTCCTTCCACAAAAAGAAGAGATCCTAGTTCTCCCTTATAAAATATACTAGCTTATTCTTGAGGCAACTCTAAATGTTTCCTCCAATATGAGAACCCAATTACCCATGTATGAAGATAAACTTAAGAAAATTATGTTCACTTATGATCTAATCTCATAGAGACGTTCAACCAATTAATGTATTTCCCTTGTGATCTTAACAGTATAAAAATATGGAATAAATCACTGTATTTTTGTGAAACATCCGACATAGAAAATCACAGATATTATTGCATGTGTTAGATTCCTAAACTCCCAAGATTTATCACACCTCAGCATCTCAAGATAAAAGTGGATCAGTAGCTTCACCTTCAACTTCTTCCAGGATAACTCCCCTTTATACCAATATTTCTTTATAATTTCCAACCAACGGTAGAAAGGTCCAAAAAGAATGTATGTGTTATGGTTCACCCTCTTATCCATGGGTGTCTCGAGCTGTTTTAATATCATCTAGACTTTCTCAATCCATTACTCGACTACCTAAGGACCTCCCTCCCTAGTAAATATAGGCAGATGTTGTAGCTCAAACTATATTTTCTACTCAAAGATCAATGTTACTTTGTGAATAGTTTTCCATACTAAGGATATCAAGATCATTATGAAGATATCATTTAGATGAATATTCATATGATCTTAATGAGATATAATTATATTCAGTTTGGCTATATTATGATCATTTTTATTTTTTCCTCTTGATGTTCAATTCAATGATTATGAGGAGCCATGTTTTCTATAGGATAAAAGGACCTCCTTAGAACACTAGATAAAAACAAATTCAACCTCAATAGGTTACAAAAATAGAGAACCACTAACTCATGGTATATCTAAACATAGATTAACATGCCAATTATCTTGACAATATAGTTCTCCCATTTCATTTATCTGATATAATATATTTCTCATTTCACAGTCCATACATGAAAATATATCACATTCAACAAATATTGTCTTATAAGAAAAAAAAAATACTTAGTAAGATATATCCCTATGTGACTATCATGATGTATGAATACATATATCTCACCAAACTGTGCCATGATAGTAAATATCCGGAAACATTAACAACAATATTATACTTGGCACTTGATTTTCCCCCATACATGGGTTAACTAATTCAATGTACAATCTTGTTACAATTTCATGAAGGATCTCATTCTTCGTCCTACCTTTTTCACAATTTAAATGAATAGAAAATAAAAACATGATCCTTTGATAACACTTCGGAATGTCCCCTGATCTAACACTCTCTCATGTGGAAAATCTGGTTGGCCACTAAAATTCAAGAGAACCTCCCCATACACTAGAGGCTTCCAATTAACAGTGGGGTGTAAAGAGTATAGTGGGGATACTTTACCACAAGTACATAGTTGCAATACAGTAGAAGTAAACAAATATCGGAGTAAAAAAATAGAAAAACCAGTACATCATTCAAGTAGAAAATAAATTATTTACAAAATAATCCAAATAATAATTAACCATGTAATGTCAAGATGAAATGTATCTCAATGACATGATAGAACTCATATAAATAAAAATAACTAGATGAAATAAATAAACTCAAAGGTCCTTGGTTTTGAATCCCTAGTCAGTCCCACCTCTATGATCCATCCCATCCAGTAGGAAATGATCAAATAAATTATCTATTCCAAACTTATATCCATGTAATTTTTTAAGGTACAAAATGGTGGCCCTAATAGGGTCTGGGAAAAAATTAGTTGGTCAACACAACTGTTACTATAAAAAACCAGTCTAATCATAAGTTCATGTAATAATGTTCAAAATGTGTATATTAAAAAATTAATTAATACAATATTACAATCATTCTCATTTGGATCCATACCTAAATATATCTGAGCATGTAGCATAATCATTCCAACCATAACCAAAATTCCATGGAATGATCACATAATTGGGAAATCCCTTTGTATAATCATTTCAGCATAACATAGAAGATCCTTATATGAATTATAGTATAACCCGGTTAAAACTATTATATAGTAATTTTAGTGTAACTGGGACATGTACTTTATATAATAGTTTCAGCATTAGCAAGATGATCCCTATAATCATTACATTATAACTGGTCCAAATCCAATATATAATCATTTTAGTATATCCATTCCAAGAACTATAAGAATTATATAATAATAAAAACAACTAGTCTATGTACTCATTTCAACATAAGTCACAATTCAAATCATAATGGCTATAATAACAGAAAAAAATACCATAATTCACAGAGTTCAATTCACCCAAATTACCACTTCACCTTCAATTACCCATTCATTCATTAAATTATATATCAATAAGTTTTCTTGCTAATATACACACATATTTCATAACAATTATCACCATTAATTTCAATAAATATGTAATATATTTTCCATGGTTAATCTAGCATAAGCAGTAACCTAAAGCATCATGTCATATTAAAACACATTTTGAACCATTGGCCTTTTCACTATTTTTCATGGGTAGGCTCACCCTACAGGTATCCAAAAGAAATGTCTCAACACCATTGGACTAAAAGGTATCCAAGGAGTAATCCAACACAAGATTATAATAACCTATTATTCTATAAATAAATTCACAAGTTTTGTGAGAAAAATAAAACATTGTTTCACATTCTTATGAAATTTGAAATAAACCATAGGGTTTTGTTCTAGACCATCAAACATTAATCAGATATTAAAGAAAAACTCTCTTCTAGGAATGTAAACAAGGATTTATGGAAAAGGATTTCACAAATGATAACCTAGATCATGGAATATCAAACTCAGTATGATATAAGTCTAAAAATTACACAATGATAATGGATAACAAGTGGAATAGATTAGAAAACCAAAGTGAATAAACTCAGTAGAGAATAAAATATTAATCAAGATGTTTAAAATGAATGAATTCACTCCAAAATATCATGGAGTTTCCTTAGGGTTAGTGGGAGAGTGTTTCACTCTGAATGAAAAAAAATCACAAAAACGTTGTGGTTTAAAACCATTGAGCCCATTAAATTTGTACTCTTAAACCCTTTCATAATGTGAATTTTTCAATGTGTGAGATAAGCCAAAAATCCCACCACTTCATGTCAAAATAATCCTGATCATACATTACACAACATGAAACATTTTCATGTTGTGTATTCATTTCACACCACAAAATATAAATTTTTATTAAGACACTTTAAAAAAAGTGTCGAACCATAGTTCCAAAAACATAAATTCCACTACATGCTAAAAAATATCACAAATTTATTAAACACAAGACTACGATAATTTGAATCAAACACTAAATAATTTTCTGTGTAGAGTATTAACTTGGGTATCTGGATCATCACCGATTAGATATTCAAGGTGAGTAGAAATTTTTTCCATTGTTTAGATGAATTCCCATGAGTTTATTTTTCATTGGTTGAATCCCTAAGCCATGAATCAGTCTTGTTTGTCTAACCACACATCTTAGTCATCATTGTCATCAACTCGTAACCTTCCTTCATATATTCATTGGATATCCTATATTTATATGCTGACCTAGACAACTTTCTCAGGCATTTATTCCATGTAATGGAGGATGAGAGTCCAATACAACCCTTCCTCTTCTTCCATTGTTCATAATTTCACACTTTGTTCTAAACATTCCCCATTATTTAAATATTTTATTTCCATTTTTACACCAATATTATCCAACCTAGTTTCTATCAGTTTAAGAAAGTGTGGATAATATTTTCCCCACTTTTGTTTTTCTATTTAACCACAATACATTTCCATAAGTCTGGATTTCCTTTTTTCCATTTATTCCTTCTAGTGCTGTGAAGACATTTCCATTGAATTTAATACAAACTATCTACATAGAATTGGAAACAACTACTATCACATGAATCATCCTTATCTTGAGAAAATGTTGGTTCTCGGACATCCAGACCTTCAAATAGTTTTACTACTCAACCATCAGGACTTCTTTTAGTAGGATATTTCTACTCAGAGGCATTACCTTTCCTTCATTTCCCACCAAGGAAGCCTTCTTCCCAGAACTCAAAACCATAAAATGGGATGTGGATTTTGTAATGACAGTGTTTGGGTCCAAGGGCCCCAAAACACTCACCTCATTTAGCCTCCATTTTTCTAGTTGATATACTGTAGATTCCAAAAATACACCCCATATAATTAATTTATTAATGGCTCATCCTGCACCCTATTTTCAACCATAGAGGAAACACATAAAAGGGCCCCTTGAAAGATTAAAGAATTTGACTTTTCTATTGGAAGAGTACTAACTGATCCATTATGTTCAATATGGAATCAACCAAGCTATCTAGGGAGCTTCTCCTAACTAGCTCCCAGATCCTACGACTAATTGAATTCACCCGCATCATATTTAAATTGAGTATACACATCAAACACCTACAAATTTTCACTTGATATTTTATAAATACACTGAATAGATGTTGATATATAATTTATCCCTTGATCCTCTCCCAGTTCAGTTTTACAGGTATCCAATTTGCATCACAGCCCAATAGAACCCTTCCACGTATCCAATTAACTAACCTTTATGGCCCTACAAACTGCGATTGTGAAATCATCAATAAGATGGGGAGGAGTATTTTTGGAGAAGCTAGAGATCCTTCGAAGACATCTGGAAACTTCATGACCTACCCGATTACAAACATAACAGTAAGGGATGCAAGAATCATAACATAACATTTGATGCCTGTAGATCTCTCCATAAATCTCAATGGTGATGGATTCCAATGGTAGTTTTGATACATCAGCATCAACATAGATCCTAGGAGTGACTAGATGGAAAATAGCATTCGTGTAGGAATCTGAATAGAGGTAGTGGCCTAACATATTTCCTCTCAACTAGGGTATCTCCCAGTTTTAGAACAGAAATTGATGTCTAAAGAAGAATAACCAAAGTATTTTGGTCAGAGGGTCATGCCTTAGATGGAAGTCAAAAGTCCACCAAATGAGAGAAAACATAAATATTTCCCTAGAGCATGAATCAAAGGCCCAAGAATAAACCCAGTCTTCTTAATTTTAGAAATGGATTTTTATTTTATTGCATCTAAAGGGAAAAAATCACCCGATCTAATAAATTCCAAGAAGGGAACACATACTGGTTGAAGACATCAATAGAAGGGAAATTATTTCTGAATCATTCAACCAATGTGTGATCTAGTTAAGTTGATGCTTTTGTGAACTCAAGAAAAGAAATGGGTACTGAAAGAACTCTACTCTTGTAGGATTAGACTTTATGTATTTTTTCGATCGGAGGGAAAATGGGGATGGAGGCCGGATCTATGAAACAGGTGAAAAAGGGGAAACATGCTGGGAGTGAGCCCGAAGGAGAATATTTATCTCCCCTCCCTGGCCATGGTGTGTCAAGGAGGGGAAGTGGCAGCGTGGACATTCCCTACAACATTAGTAGAGATGGAGGGAGAGAGCAGAGTTGCGACATTGTTTCTTCATGTGTATTCATTTCATAAATTTAAAAATTTCATAATATTTTCCTAGCAATAGTTACACATCGTATAACATCTTCAGGGCATGTAAATGTCCAACAGGTAGCTCTTAGCCCATCTTTTATAGGAAAATCATAAGCAACATGTGAAACCTTCCATACTAATGGAAAACTCTCTTATACCCTTGATACATTAATACCTAAACACTATTAATTCATATAATCTCTCATCCATGAATATTTGTTAATTTTTCAAGGAAAAAACTCTCCAATCACAAAAAGGGACCCAACCACCATGGTTTATGGAAAAATTAATACTAAATTAAAAGAGGTTCAACAAAAACTAAAATATGGGCATACCTACAAATGATAAGATTTTATAATATTCCTTGAATTTATAAAAGATTATATTATTACAGTAATGATGAATACTAGAGGGCCACACACTGTGTTTTCTATGATCTTAAATAAGTTATATTTGTATTTAATTGTTAGAATAAATTTTATTCTTAAGACCAAGGAATAATTTTAGTCAAGGTTTTTTTCAAAAATATTTATTAATTAAGGAAATATTTAATATAATATTTTTTCAAGTATTCAATAAATTATAAATAGTTTGAATAGACCAAGAATTTGTTTGGTGATTAATAAAATTTCAAATATGGATAAATAATATTTGTTACTATGTATGTTTTCACCTCCACCATATAATAATAATATAATTATTATTATTTGGCATTGGGTTTAATAAAGATTATAATATGTTTTTATGTTTTGATATAAAATTAAATAATATTTTAACCTAAACCCTACCAATATAAATCGATGGTTATGTCTATCTATTGGGGTAAATTGATAATTGAGAATACATAATCATTATGAACAATAGACTTGACTATCTATTTCTCTATTGAGTTCCTCCTCTATTCCTATCTAGAATGATAATAACTATTTCAAGACCAATAGATCTTGGATTGATCAAGATGAATAATGAAATAAAATTTAATTAGTGTGCAAGAACCCATAAATCAATTGGTGTTTCTTAGATATCAAAGGAGCACATGTTGATCACCACTATAAGAATTATATAGTTTAATACTTAAAGCATAATGAATATAATCAGAAAAGGATTCAGAAGATCAAAAATATAATTTAAGAAAGGATCATATGAATATTTAATCATTTCTTCAGATTAAATTAAATTAATTATAAATTAAAAATGTAAGATTCTCTATTAGAGTCTTGTGTAACTCTAAGTCAAATTAATTATTGATTTATCACCCACCACTAGTGCTTTTGTTGGAACTAGAAATTTCAAAAAATTCACCGTCTCACAAGATCCTTTTGCATTACTATTATGTTGTGTCCATTACATTATTTCAAAAAAATAATTTGATTCATCTATTTTATGAAAAGTGTTTTCATATTTCTTATTAATCCAACTAACAAATTTTCATCTAAAAAAGAATACATGTCCACTAATAAAATTTATGTCCAAAACCTATCTATCAAAAATCATATCTTAATACTACATAAATTCATATTAATTATTTACATCATATAACAACCCGTGATCAGGATTGCCCTTAATTTAACTCAATGTAACTCCATAAAATTTTGTTATATAATTGTTCATTAAATAAAGTCACTTTTGATAGATTGTTTCACATGAAGCACTATAATAAAACGAATTATGACATATTAAATGAAAATTATTATAAAATTTTTAGAATAAATCAACCTATAGAAATTAAAAATATTAAGATCAATTATAAAAGGATAAAATATAGGACTGTTAACACGTAAATTTTTAAAGGAAAGTTTTCAATAAAATTATTTTTATTTATATATTTTATTTTTACATAAAAGCTAAATTTTAAATTTAATTTTTTTAAAATGAACTTAATTTTTAGACTCATCATGTAAATATTATATTATGGTTAACTTTTGATATGTTTCTTGAAAAATTAATTTTTAGTTAAACAATGAAAAGATACATATTTTTTTAATACCATCACTTTTATTAAATTATGATAATACAAGAATGAATTAAATGTTTTTGATTTTTTTTTCATAAAAATAATTTTTTTATAAATTAAAATAACCATTTAAAATTTATAGGTTGAATTCATAAAGCACATGATTAATGTTTTGGAAAAAAAATTCATATTTTAATTTAAAAACAATTATTATTCAAAATTAGTTTTCATCACTTGTGGAAATAAAATATTAATAAATTTATTTCACATTTTAGATCATCATGTTAATTTAATGTAGTATGTTTAATTACATATTTTGGAATAAAATTATGATTGATATGAATAATATTAATGTCCAAAACAATGGTAAAATTATTATTTTCAAGGATATATTTTATTAAACTTCTGTAATTTTAATCTAATAAAAAATATTAATAAATTATAAAAAATAAATATAATATAATTTCAAAATCTATATATAGATATATTAACACTCATTAAATTGGCAATAAATACTATATAATATTGAAAACAGTCAATGATGAATACAAAATTGTCTATCAAAACAATTTTCCTATATATTAAATGATTTAATTTAAAAGATAATTATATATTATTTAGAAATTGAATTATATTATATGGATATTAAATATATGTTCATAAAATAAAAATTTAGTATAAATTATGACCTTATATTTTTAATATAATATAAATTACTAGGGAAAAAATAGCTATCAATAAAAAACCCCAAATGTTAAAATTTAAAAGTCTGGGGGTAAAAGACTAGAAACATGTTTAAAAAATGTGATAAAATGAATGGTAAAGTACTGATTTACCTTATATCACCCCATAAATCATTATATATCACTTTTAATCCATTTAATGTAAAATAGTGTCATGTAATCATTGAAAAGATAATGGGAATTTAAAAAATCCCATTTTCTTCACTTATAAAATCAAATCAAACCCAACACATCTATCTATGCATTGAAAAGACATAGCTATAGATAAACCAACTATAGTATATCATAAAGTATATATTAACACCCATTAATAATTTTTATTACAAAAATATTAATCTTAGGTCCCTTGAGAAGTTACTCATGGGAGAACTTCTAAAGTGACATGAAATATTCCCAACCAAGTCATCTTAATTCTTTTCTTCTTCTAACACATAAAAAACACAATCCATTAAATTATTAGAAATATAGTTTTAATTATACACAAAAATATAATAATAATAATAATATCTATTTTATACCTTCACACAAAACCATTTCATAAATGAATACCTCATTATTTGTATGTACGAACAACCGAATCTATTAATGGAATTATTTATTTTCATTACCATAATAAATGTAATATTATAAAATAATATTTAAAGGATAAATATGATAATTATAAAATTATTAATATTATAAAATATTAATCCATCCCCAATATTTCTCTTGATCTATGAAAAATGAATGCATCACATGTGTGTAAGTGTATACCACGGCCTCCAAAAAGGGATATATTTTGTTTTCCACTATAATATTTAATTACATATCCAAATATCTCTAATATGATTAAAAACTATAATAAAATCAAAATAATATAATTATACTTCTGTAATAATAATTTTATAAATAACTCACCCTATAATCATACTTATACATTAATTATAGTGTGTTCTTATTCAGGATGATTTAAACACCTACCTGAATAATTCTATAAAATTACATCATGGATTACTATACACATATTAATATTTTTTTATTCTATATAACCACTTTATAGTTGAGGGCAATGACAGAAATTCAAAAACTGATTCAATCATCAGGAAACAAACTTCACACAATTCAGGATGACCATGTGGAACCTGTTAGGTTTCTTCAAATTCAAAAAATAAAAAAGGCAATGCCACTAACTTAGGCTACAAACCGCAAGCTGGAACTTCGAGCTGTAAACCCTGATGAACCAAAGAATCCATCATCATCCACAACACTATTGAGAACTGCCCACCAGATACCAGTCCTTCCTCATCAACAAATGCACTTTATCTATTCCCACAAAAATACCATAATCACATTCACCAAAAAAATCAACCTTCAAAAACGAAACCATAAGAAACATTATCACTTCACACTTGTCATAACTATTATTGTCGACTCCATCATCAAATCAAAAAAGAAAATCACCGAACCAGATACAAAAATAAATAACTTCATTGAGTGAGAATAAAACAAGTAATTGTGAAATAACACAAAACCCCTTCACCAAAAACATAGAATAAGAAGAATCAGGTAGATCTCTCAAACCAATATCCATATTCACAAGAGCATACAGACTTAGATCACGCCTGGAACCTCGATGGTCACCGTATCATTTTTCAAAAAACCTAAAAGAAGCCACCACACTAGATATTATTGGGATAGGATCTGAGGAACATCAGGTTATAGCAGGAATTTGAGCATTTGAGGACTCCTAATACCACCATAATCATGAAATAAGAAATCCAGAAGAAAAAAACATAATTGAACTGACTCTGATAATGCCTGGAAACTCGTCGTCCTCTAAACCAAAAAACCCAAAACCTCATTCATACAAACATAGTATCTCCAACTAGGAGAGGAACCAAGTCAATTGAGTCCATATGAGGGTTATATAAGCCTAGGTATTTCATAAAACACAACATTCAATATGAATATCAAAAGAGTCGTTGTAGGAGACCCACATCAGCATGCACAAGAAGGGAGAATATGTAAGATGAAGGAAGAAATGTTGGGAAGAAAAAAATTAAAAAAAAATTGAAATAAAATTAAGACATTATAAATCATAATAAATCATCTTTTAATTTTACCAATAATGATCTTTGAAGAATTGTATTTGGAATTGTAATGAAGAATCTACACCACCATTATGAGACTAAGTCTAAACAAAAAATCAAATCTAGTAACATCGGTTGAAGAAAATAAAATATAAATTAAAAATTTGTTTCTGATGAATGATTTTTAATGAAGTTTATATTTTTTTATAGTTATGAATAATGTTAGTATTATAGTTATTTCTTTATATGAAAGGATATTACATGTTTAAATAAAAAAGATAAAAGGTTATGGTGTTTGCATCCCAATTTTTCTTCATCGAGATATGATGTTTATTCTCGACTTGTTTCCTTTTACTAATGTATATATTAGATATAAATTTATTATAACATAACTTTTTGTGAAATATAAGGGATTTAAAAATATATATCATTTTTTACCTTTCATAGGTTTACAATTCAAATATAAAGACAACATAAGGTTTTTTATAAACTCAATTATCATTCATCGAGTTTTGATTGTCATCTTCAACATATTTCATATAAGATTTTTACTTTATAATATTTTATTATATTATGTGTTATTTTAACTTTTTTATGAGAATTTACATTTATATCATGTGAATAATATTTCTAAATATATCTTTCCTAGTGAATATTGATATCTGTAAAGTATTTATTAACTCATATTTTCTTTCTAGTGAGATAAAATATTATTCTTGTAGCATCATTATTATAAGTTTGATAAATTATTTTATTTACTATAACATAATATATTTATAATTTTATATCAATGTAAAATAATTTTTTTAACTCAAATATTATTTTTAAATTATTTTTTACAAAAGTGTAATTCTTTTAGAGTAATATCAACACCATTAAATATAATTTTTCTTATAATATTCTAAATTTTTTTTTATTTATTATTTTGAAATAAAAATATTTTTTTACTATTTTGAAATTATTATTTTACATTACCACTTTTAAAATTGAATTTTTACAACCTATTTATATTATGCTTATTTCCAAAGAATGTATTAAAAAAATTAAAAAGGCTTTAAATAATTTAAAAATAAAAAATTTATCATCCACTCTAAATCATATTTATAAACCCTTTATGTATTTTCAGTGGTATAATTTTCAAGAATAATTTTAAATTTATAATTTTAAAAATGTTTTCACTGCAGATTTTTGAAATATTTTTATCATTTTCAAGGATACACTATTGAATGTTATTTTCACAGTCAAATTATTTTAAGAAAAATCACTATATCTTCTCAAAAATGAATTTAAAAAGATACCATAATTAAATTTTTTATGACAAAGCAATTTTTAAAATATATAATGATTTAATTTCTATTTTTATGTTTATATATAAAGAATTTATTTTTTTAGAAATTACTTTTCATGTATCACCATCCAAATGTTCTTATAAAATATTCTATTTGGGTGATTTAATTTTAGTTTTCAACAGTTTAAATTTTGGAGGTCAATATTGGTGATACCACATGGAAAGGTTACAAAACCCATTTTTATTTATATGGGTTTTTTACAATGTGATGAATGAATATTTTCACGTATCAAAAAAGTTATCAATGTCTGATTAGTGGGGTCCTTTATTTCCCTCCAATGAAATGGTTAAAGTATTATAACTCATGAGGTAAAGATGTTGAGCATGAACATGATACATGTTTGCTACATTCACATGATTAATCATGGACATGATGATTGTATGTTACATTCATAAGACTCAGTGTGAACAATAGGTGTTGTGAAAACTTCATTTCTAAGTACATGACCCGTGTATTATACTTTTTGAGTTTATATAATGCTTGGTTTGGGTTAAAAGTAGTTTAAAAAGGTTTTATAGAGTTTTGGAGGTGTTTCTTGAAGTTCATGATATGTTAACTATTTGTAGAAACCATGAACCATCTCCAGGAAATTGTGAACAATGGTTTTGGGTTCTTTAGTAATGATCAAAGTTGGAACAATGTTTTTCCAACCAATATAATTGCCTTAGGGAGATCGTTCAATGGAAACTAGAGAGGGAAGCATGGTTGGTGCACTATTTTTTCTAACTGTGTTTTCCATTATTGAGGGGTGTTAGTATTGAGACAGTAACACCATATGATTTTCCAAAACTGAGAATCATACCCATGAATCTCTCAATAACTTTTTCAGCAACATGTTCATTATTGGAGAATGGTAGAAAAACTTTGTGATCTAACCATGCGACATATAGTTGGAACCCATTTTTTGGAATTAATCCAATTTAAGGCTTGAAACCCTCATTAGTACCTTAATATCTCATGGTATCAATTACATTTTTCCTCTCTAGGCTTAATAGGAAATTTATTTGGACAGAGAAGTGACTTTTAGATAAATGATGATGCATTGAAGATATGGATTAATTATTATTTCAATTATCTCTCTCTCTCCCTCCCTCTCTTATCTTTGTTATTCATACATCCAATTCTTTTCACTCTCTCTCTGTCCATATTATAGATCTTCTAAATTATGTATATTTTTTTAATAATAATATTAATGAGAGCTTATTGGATCTAGTAATGGTAATATATATTGATCTTAGTTCTAGATGTTCCAAGTGTTGTTATTCACTTTTCACCACCAGTTGAGAGGTAGGAGTCTTATGACTCATCTCCAAAACACTAAAAATTGAATACTTAGTCTTGTTGATTTATTATTCATTATTTTCAGTGGAAACCTATAGTGATTCGAGAAGGAAATTTATTTTTTATTTATTCTTAGAAATATTGAAAAAAATTGGATGTGTTTTGGAAAACCATTGTGGGTCTTTTTTAAAATGAATGTTTTAGGTTGATGAAAGAAAAATGTTTTTTGAAAATTTTCCATGAAAAAAGGTTTATTTTAAAATATTTTCGTATCTAATTTCCATACATGCTTATAGTTTTTTTATTACATTTATGTGACCATTTATAAGGGGTGTTCCATGAGGAACCTATATATTGGTCCCATTATGAAGACTTGGTGGATCGATGAGAGACTAATCAAGTTAACATAACTTTTAATTTATATTAACGTGTGTTTTTTATGTGAAAAAACATAGCAATGAGTATTTAAAAAGATGATAAATGCTTTTAAGACTAGTTTATTGTTTTTATGGAAATTTTATAGGTTTTTGATTGAAATAGTTTAAATTGATTGTAATTTTTTTCATAAAATGTGACCATACATTTTTATCTAGTGGTTAGTTTTGTGAAGTATTTGGGGAATTCCTATTGAGTTTACACTCACCCCATTCATTGGAACTTTGTTGTATTTTTAGATGAAATATATCGGGACACATGAAATGGAAAGTTATCATAATTCTTAATTGATGAACCATGATACAGTGGGCAGTGAAAGTGTTGTTAGATCTCGGAATTTTGTTTTCATTTACACGTAATGATCCCCATGGGTGTCTTTGGGACTTCTCATCTTTCTTTCTTTATCAGTTTTTGTGTTTGGTTATATTTTTACTCTAAAATTATTATTTATTGGTATTTAATATGGGTAGTATTACTATTAATCATGAATATAATAAGACAATTGGATGTTTTTTTTCAATGTTGATAGATTTTTTTATCCCTGAAAATAGTAAATTACACCCCAATATTTCTTAAGACCAAATAATTTATTATTAGGATTTGGTGTCTTGGGGAATATCTATTATGGCTAGTGGAACTACAGTGTATATCAGTCCATTGAAGAGTAGTGGGATATTACAAGTTTTATCATTATTAGTTAGTTTATCAAGATTTTCTGGTTTGTATCATGAATATAGTATTGTAAAAACTATTAATGTATAGCTTAAAAATATGTATCTATCATATTTAAGGTAAAATTTTGGTTACTATGTTTGTTTTTTTACATAAGTGTTTTAATACACTTCGAGATGACTTTCTATGTCATCAGCATGGGTTTAATTAATGAGGATTTCATATCATGTATTGGAAGTTTGAATTCCCATTAAGACCCCATTGATCATCTTATAGTTTTTTATTTTGAAAAAAAGATTAAAATGATTAAATTTATTTCATTTTGAAAAAAAATGATTTTTTAATATTTTTATATAGAAATTTGGAATTTATAAACCTCTAATTTATAGTGAGTAAAACTAAATGTATTTTTTTTCTAGTGAATGATAATGGATTCATGTAAAGGTTATTGGAATAAAATATAAGTTGAAGAAAATACATGGTTCCACTTAAGCCATAGATAAGCCAATAACTAGTTCGGATCATCAATAGTGCTTTTCAATATGTTGATAATGCAAAAAATAATTACGATCTTTGAATAGTAGATCACTTTGATTTGTTTTAGAAACATAATCCACCAATCAGAATAGGGAATTCAAAGATAATAAAATAAAAGGTTTGGATAAATAGGATGAATAAAATATTTGATTTCCTCGTAGCATTATCCATGTTAAAAGTTATGTTGGAAATATATATTCTCGAGGATCTGCCATGATAACTATGGGATTTAATTTCTCAATCATTTTTCCAATGAATTACATGAGATGAAATTAAATAACTATTCAAAAATTAATTCTATCCTCAAACCTTTCATATCATTAGAATAATTAATCTCTTCATCTTAATTATATGTAATCTCTTGGTAAAAACATATGCATAAAATTATATGAACTTATCTAACATTTTACCATAATTATATAAAATTGTGCCCACAGAGGAAAGAATTTATGAGTCAGAGATATAATTGAAAATTAAATCAAATATTGGGGTACTTCATATTATAGATGATACATAAATAGTAAATATTGAGACATTGATGAAAAGGGATATCTCTAAAAACATGGTTGGAGAGAGTATGTTTATCCCAATGGGAATAACAAAGAATTACAATGTTGGGAATAAGTGGGAGAGGGTCACCAAATTCAAAAGTGGTGTTATGTCTTAGAATCATACCATGGAAATAGTAAACTTTTATCCTTACCATAATTATTTTAATGGGATTTTCCATTGTGGTTCTTTTGAGCATATCAACTGGCATTTTAAGTAACCACATAGAGCATGTCATGAATTTAACCAGATGATACATCCCTATAACTATTGTTGTTGTGCTCCAAATCATTATTCTGGGAACATATCTTGGGTATCTCAATCATCATATACATTGAATAGAATATACCATAAAAATATATATAATCCTCAGAACTGAGTGCGAGAATTTGATTCTTGAAACACTGTGAATCCTTGAGCAATGAAGTATCAATGTCAAAATAAAGAGTAAGGGGTAGTTAGTAATCAATTTTATGGTAGTAATAATGTGATCACATATGATCAATTTGGTTATTCAATTGTGAAAGGTATGATTCATATGAATTATACCCATATTAAATCCTTTTTCAATATAGGTTCATTCAACTCATTTATTTCTTATTGTGCCATTGATCTTATGGATCTCCATGTTGATATTATTCCTTCTATTTTGAAACTACAAACTCCTCTTGTAAAAAGGGAGTGTTGAGTTTATCAGTGTGAAAAATTTGTAATGACTATCAATGGAGATGGTTCAGTATGGGAATTCTCTATTCTTGAAATGGACATATATTAGTTTATTTATGGAATGGATTATTTGATGAAATCCAAATCCCATATCAACTATAATGTTTGGAAATTGATTTTTATATCTTAATATGGTTTTTAACATATATTTAAAAGAGATTGGTTATTTATTTCATGTAGAGTGGGACCTTTGGTACCAGTGGTTAGAACCATATCATACCAGTTGGAAGCAGTTACATAGGTATTGGTGGATAAGATAAAAAATATAAATTATCCTTCCATTGTTCAGATGTTTCCTAATGCTTTTCAGAAAAAAAATTATCAGTGTTTACACCCAAAATAAAACAATTTTTTATGATGGAACGCCTATACAAGACTATTCTAATTTACCTTATTTTATATAGGATGGAACCAACATAATTGAGACAACTAAAAATCTAAACAGAAGAGTTATAAATTAATGGATTCATTTCACCAAGACATGTACCAGTGGGTATAACCTATTATTTTTTTAAAAAATATGGATATAAATATTATGGTTTGTGTGGATTATTATAATCTAAACATTATTATGATAAAGAACCAATATCATTTTCCATGAATTGATGAATTTTTTGACCCATTAAGGGGAGCTAAGTGGTTTTATAAAAATGTGTTATGATTAAGGTATCAACCTCTTTGAGTTTGGAAGGAAGATATTCTACAAATTTCCTTCTTGGTCAATTATGAGAATTATGATTACTTGGTCATTCCCTTTAGACATACAAATACACCACTCGTGTTCATGGAATTAATGAATCTAAAATTTAAATGAGATATTGATTCCATTTTATTAGTGTTCATTGATGATATTCTAGTGTATTATATGAATAAATAAGTTCATGTAGAACATGTAAAATGCATTGATTGCCCCATGGGAATTTCTTAATTATGATAAATTTCAATGATAAATTTCTAGACGAATGTGTCACGTTTCTTTGATAACATAATTTATGAAAAAAGGGTTTTAGTGGATCTTAAAAATATAGAAGATTTTATCTTTTAGAAAACACCAAAAAATGTTTTGAGGTACATTGTGTCCTTGTATTAGTAGGATACTATAAATTCTTTTTTTTATTTTTCATATATTACCTCACCAATAAATATTTTAAAAATGGAAGAAGTTATTTTCTAGTTTAGTGATGACACCTAGAAATATTTTCAATAGGATAAGGATTTCCTTACATCAGTACCTATCCAAATGTTACTCAGATCAGGACTAGGTTATATAGACTACTATGATACTTCATTATATGGGTTGTGTGGTGTTCTTGTAGAGAGTGATCATTTCATTTCTTATAGATCATAGTTTTTATGGATGTATGAGAAGAACTACCAGAAACATTATTTTGGAATTATTAGTGATATTTTATGCCTTAAAGACATTGAGTCATTATCTTTTGGGGGATAAACATATAGTGTTCACTAAACAAATGTTTTTGAAATAATTTTTTCACAATGTTATTTGAATATAAGAAAAAAATTATCGATGGAGTAACATAAAATTTTAAACATTGACTCCAAGTATACACCAGGTAAAGGGGAATCTATGGCCAATGAATTGATAAAAAACTAAAAGAAGCATTTGGATAAAGAGGCTTTATATCAATTGAAACTAACAAAAATTATAGGTGACATGCATATGGATTATGTGGAGAAATGTGATGTCATAATTTTATTTTGTTATATCTATTTCATGATTTTTTTTGATCCCATTATGAAGGTTTACAAACCTAATCCTAAAAGTGTTTCTGTGTGGTCTAAACCCATTAGTGGGGAGACCATTGAGGTGTGGAAGCTATATGCTATATATATTCTATGATTTTGAGAGCATATTATAGTCCCACAAACAAATGAAGAACATATTATTTTATTTTACAATTATTCAAGATTTAAATTACATTGTAGTATTCAAAATATTTATAAAGTGATGAAAATATAGTTTTTTGGGTTCATATGAAAATATAAGTGGAAGGGTTTTGTCTTCAAATGTCTCACCAATCTGCATTTAAAGTATGTGCATCAATGTCTAGTGGGTATTTTTTACTCTTTACCAATTATAATTTTTAAATTAGAGAAAATAACCATGGATTTCATCATTAGTCTTCCATGAATGGTTTAGAAATGTAATTCCATAAGGGTTATTGTTGATTGACTAGAAAATTCATCCCACATCATCCTATTAGATGAATACAATACCACAGAATAATTTTCCAAAACATTACATTCAAGAAGTTACATAAATACATGGAGTCCAAGTATTCATAATGTCTGACTGTGACCCAAGGGTTACATATCAATTCTAGATGTCCTTTTAACAATACCTTGGAATCCAATTTCTCATGTCCATGGATTATCATCCTCAAATGGATTGAAAATCCAATGTATGTAAGACGTGATTATAGCTTCTGTGATGGATTTCAGTGGATTTTTGTTGGATTATATTCCATTAGTAGGGTAATCAAATAATAATAGTAATTTTCCCTCAATACATGTGAATTTCATTGAATCATTTTATAGAAACCCATGGAATTATTCACATTTTATGTTTAAAAGGATTTTAATTCACTTATCATACGTAGAATCGGGCAATAAATAATGGATAAGATTAAATTGATTAGAAATAGAATTTAAATGGTTCATAGTTCCCAAAAATGATATATATATCACCATTATCTACTATTATCATTTTATGTTAGTGGTCATGTTTTTTTGAGAAGCATTTCAAGGCTTGGGAATCATTTATCTGGTAAATAAGTAAAGTTTTCTCTAGGAATCATTATACCTTATGATATACATGAAGAAGTTATTGAAGTTTCATATCAGTTGTCTTTAATAACAAGGTTTCGATCTATGGATAATGTGTTTTAGGTATCTCAATTGAATAAGTACCAAACTTATCCATACAATCTCATTAAATGGGACCATGTTCATCTTGATCCAGATACTAAATTGATTCATATACGAGTATAGATTATTGATAGAAAATAGAAGATACTTTATGTAAAAATATTATGTTTTCTATGGGTTTTGTGGTAGCACATTCTTATTCTTAAAGAGACACGGTAGCATGAAAAGGAAATGCTAGAATAATGGACCCAGATGTTTTAGAATAAGGAATATTTTATAATTTACAGGGACATAAAGATGAACAGTCAGGAAAATGTGATTCAACCATTTTAATTTACATGTCTTTTTTATGTGTTTTTTAGTTTATATAATTCTTGGGTTTAGTTTTGGGTGGTTAGTGAATGGTTTGGAATGTTTTGGTTCTATTTCTCAGGGTGCACAGTTTGTACATGGTTATTAGAAACCATACAACACCTCCAATAAATAATGATACATGTTTTTCGATTCATGATGTATGTCTATTGTTGGAACACTATTTTTCCAAACCATGCGAGTTCTGAGGAAAATACATTCAAATGAAAATAAAGAGGGAATCATGGTTGGTGCATAGTTTTTATAACCACGAAAACTATTTGTACAGGGTTTTTGGATAGAGATAATATCATTGAATTATTATTTTCATGGTTTTATAAATGATGTGGTCGACCCATGTGGCTCCTTGGTTTTGGTATATTAGCATGTTCATGCTTAGCACATGGTTTGACAAACCCTATGTCATAACCATACAACATACTATTTTCACCCTAATTGTTTTTCAATATAAATTGAGGCCCAAAACCCTAATTAGTAATATAATATCTCAGGGTGTCAAATCCATTTTCCACCATAATAATAATTGAAAATTCCATTTGATTCATAAAAAACATTTTTCTGAATAAAGGTTCATTATAAGAACCATATTTGTAAGTAAGTCATTAATCTATCCATGTCATCCATATTATTCATCAATTGAATTTTCTTATCTCTATTGGGAACATATATCTATATATATCCCTTGATGGCTAGATCTATCTAATGTGGAATGAATTTTGATGAGATATTTTTGGGTCTAGTGAAGGAATTATGATGTGATCTCAGATCTAGAAGTTTGATGTCTTGTTCTTCATTTTTTCCGTCTATTGAGATGTAGGTGGATTCACTATAATCTCCTATATTATAAAAAATGATGTCATTTTTTTCTGAAAAAAGTATTCTTTTTTTGGTGGAAACTTGTTGTGACTCCTTAAGGAATACCATTTTTTATTTATTCTGGAAAATTATATAAAAATATAATTCCTTTTGGAAAATACATATGGGATAATATTAAAATTATAGTCATAAAATTATAGTTTTTTTATACAAGAAATTTGTTTGTTGAAATGTTTCTAAAAAAGAATGGTTTATTTTGAATTTTTTTGGAATTAACTTTGGCATACATGGTTGGTGGGGGTTCATTTCTTAGACCTGACCCTAGATAATGAATGTGTGATATTACAGAACATGTATATTGGTCACCTGATGATGTATTGTTGGTCCAATATGATAATTATAATAAGTATTGAAATATCAGTTGGAATGCATGGGTGTTTGTGTGTGGAAACATGAGAATGGGTAGTCCAAATGTTGATAAATTATTTTAATACATTTCTATTTTTTCCCATGGAAATTATTTATGGTTTTGATACAAATTTTTATCATATTACGAACAATTTTATATAACATTTTTTAATATGTAATTTCCAAGTGCTGAGTGTTGGGATGTATTTGGGGAATGACAATTGATTTTATACTCACCTACTTTTTTAGAGATTTTGTTCATTTTTAAATGTTATATATTAGGAAATGGGAATCGGAAAGTCATAATACATCTCTGGTTATGTGTCTTGATACTCTGGGTAGGGAAAGTGGAGTTGGATCATGGATTTGAGTTGGTATTTTCTTGTTATTATATCATATATGTGTCTTTGGGAGTTTTCATCTTTTATTCTGTAATTGTTTTTTCCATTTTTTATTTTCACTCTGATATTATTATTTGTTGGTATTATCCTTGGATTGTATTACTATTACTCGTCAATCTTATATAAGGATTGTATATTTATTGTTCAATACTGACATGTAGTTCTATCTTTTAAAATGGAAAATTTTCCCCTGATTTTTTCCAGTAACTTAGTATTTATTTCTAGACTTTGGAGTCTTTCGGATGTCACGTAAGGCTACTGGAACCACATCACTTCTCAATCCAATGTGGATGGGTAAGATGTTATATATGAATTAGATAGGTTTATAATATTGAGTATATACATGATGCGTTCTTTCTAAATTAATGTGATTTAAAATTAAATCATTAATGTTTTCTACATTTAAAATTTTATGATGTCCTTTGTTTATTCATATTCCATTGTTCTAAATTATATAAATATGTTATTCTCTGAGCTCAATTTTAATATCTCATGATTCCATAAATTCATTCCATGGTGATTTTTTATATTTTTTTATTTCCTTCATGTCTTAGGGATAAATGTTATATTTATGTAATTTTTAATGAGATATTACCCTCATGATCATGTTTCCTCAAATTTTTATGTTCTAACCCTTGATTCCTTATTGATAATAATTCCATCTCCGATACTTTGATCTCACCGCTTTATTAGGTTTCCATTCCTAAGGTTATAAAGATCTGTATAACTTATGACAAGTATATAAGATATTTGATTATGGCTCAATTATGAAGAAATGTTCACAAGTGATGAAAAAATAATTTTTTTTATAGATAATCCTCAAAGAATATGTCCTTTAATTCATCGTATATGGATATTATTGTGAGTGTAATATTTAAATTTGGGAAATATATGTATCATTTTTAAAAAAATCACTTGGTATCAATGTCAGTTTTTAATGAATATGTTTTATCAAAAGACCAAAGAGTGTGGGTCTAGAGTGTTGTATTTGGTCCGAGAGATAGTTTTAGTTATTTTCTAATTTTAGTCTAGTTATATTGGGAATTATATTCACATGGAATTAGTGAAACCCCTATGGATGATTCTAAGTGTGTGATAACATCTTGATTTAATTGTATATAAGATATTGTATGGTTTCCTAGTAATTACATTAGTATCTGGATACAGGTGAGTAGATGAATATGTGTCCCACATTAGCCTAGGGGTAATCTCCCTAAAAAGGGATTGTTTATTATCGACTTGGCCTTCACTCAGTTCATGATTATTTTGACTAATACTGTATTTCGAGTTAGAAACTCCCAATAGATATTATATGACAATTCACATGGTCTTTATTATTCTTTATAAGGTATTTTAATATATTTTTGTTAGGAAACATAATCGGAAATAAAATTTTAAAAGATAGATTGAATCATAATGATTCAGAATTAATATATACACACTATTTACATATCATTTATTCTATAGTTTCATTACTATAAATTTAATTTAACTGTAGATTCCCCTAATATTTCCTTTATTTAATTAAAGGTTCAACCATGAGTAATCAAGTTTGACAACGGATACCATAGATGTTATGAATCTAATGAGATATCTAAGAGGATATATCCTAGTGCTGAAAATATTATGATTATTTTCACCTAGATATCTTGAGACATGATTAAAAACATGAGTCTTAAAAAACACCTAGACACACTAAAGAAGATAGAGATGGAGTATTATAGAATATCAGTTGATGAAGATGATGAAGGAAAGAAGATTCACTATCCTAAATTTCTAAAATATTTAAATATGAACCAAATGGAATTTCTCAAATGAAAAAAAGAAAATTTTTAATTATGGGGGGATTGGTTATCAATTTGGTGATTGTCTAAAAGGGATAAAGAAATAAATCTACGTTATGAAAGAGAAGAACATACGATGCTTTAGATTTCATAATTTTATGCATTATTTGTTATTATTTCCTTACCTAATGGATAATGAGGATAATAATGATCAGTATCCACTTAAACAAATTTAATAAGGGATGGACCATGTTTTCCCTACTATTGAAAGTAGATGATGAAAAAAAAGATATTAAATGAACACTCACCCTCCACCCAAAATTTCTAGATATCCAATTAGAATATAGTTATTGATAACCTAGTATTCCTATTATATTTTATTATATAATCAAATAAACACCAAAGTGTTTTGATATTGGTGGAAAAAACATCTTTCATTTTTTATCTTATAAAAACCCTTTAGACTTCTTCAAAGGTAAAAACCAATTTAATTTGGTTAAAAAGGTGTAAATTTTATAATTGTGAAGGTTTGGAGTTAAAATGTTTTTGTAAAGGGGTTCATGATAGGAATTATGGGGTGAAAAGATGTTTTGAGACATGATTTAGTGGGTGAATCAAATGTTAAATCACAGTGTGTCTTCTTCCTCGAGTTTTGTGGTTGCATGGACATTTAGATGTAAGGGTTTTGAGAGAAATAGTCATATGTTTGTTCTATAGGTGGGGTTATGTAGATAATACCCTAATAGAATATTCTTGATGATCATAATTCCTAATTGGATGTTTGTAAGGCCCGTAAGATATTTTGAGGAGTGTTTTGGTTTATATTTTGGTTATGACATCTGTATCATTCTATTTTTGGGTCTTAGAGGTGTTGGTATATTTCTCAAAAGAGTTAATTAGGAATAGTATAGTCCTTTATATGTATAAGAGATGTAGGTAGACATTCATTGGATAATATAGTTTATCAAACCGTGAAAAATAATACTTATTCCCAGGATGTGTGATGGTTCAAAATTTCATAGTTTGAAAGTGTGTTTCACACCATGAACTATTCTTGGTTAGTGTTTCATATATATTTAATTGGGGGAAACAATGGGAAATAATCAAATAAATCACCCTTAATTCCTTTATTTGATTTTGGAAGGGAATGGTGTCTTTTAGAATTAAATATATCCTACATCCTTATTACATGGAGACTCAATGAATTATTATAACAACTGTGCTTTTATTACAAACTTAAACATGAATTATTACATAAAACATCAATTGATACAACAATGAAGATCAATAGAATTAGTGTATTTGGGGCTTGGGATCATTACATAAAAACTTAAAACATGAAATACGACATCTTTATTGAAAACTTCCTTTACATGACCACTACATTCCTTCGTACTTAGCATTGCATGGGATAACCTGAGGACATGCATAAGAAATGGGTGAGCTATAAAGCCCAGTAAGGGAATACACATGGAATAACATGAGGAGTAAAATACATGTTATACATTAGTAATATCAATATATCACAAGAGAAACATGAACATAAAGTCATGATAATGCATGATAATCATAACATGGAAATTTGGCAACAACACTTAACATGGAATTAGCATGAGCCAAGGCTCATTGCACATGAAGCATGAGTAAACCCTCATTGCACATGAATCATGAGTAAACCCTTATTTCACTTGAATTTGAATGAGTCAACACTCATTTCTCATGACGTATCATGATACAATACTTTACCCAATGCATTGAAGCGCTATAAGGGTGTACCTTTCTTAAACACTTCATTCCATGCATAAATGTGCCACATGGATCATAAAACATGGATTCATAAAACATAATCATTTATTCCCTGATAAAGGAATGTGGAATTAATGCATGAAAATCTATAATCAATAAGTAAATGTTCATAAAGGTGAATACCATTGATGGAGAAATGGGCATGGTATTCACCACACAATAGCACTGGCTTAGAAAATCGGTGCGATTTTGGCAGCGTAACAACGTGACATAAGAATTCAAAAAAATGGTTGATGAGAGATAAAGTGGTTACTCATCATATTTACATGTAATGGACAGTAAGGAGTTCATATAGATACATGTCCCAACAATTGTAATGGAATTTAGATTCATGATACAAAATTATTGCTTGAATGTAAACGAGGAGAGAGAAGTTCCTTTCGGGATTTCGGCATAGTAACGGGTGTACAAGGGAGGCATTTAATTAGATAGAAAAGGGTATCCCATAATTCAAACATAAATAGGGAAGTATTAGGGAGGTGTGAAACCATACCCCAACATTCATAATTGAAATTAAAAGGGAAACAACTTAAAGAAAATTGGACCAAAATTGAGAAAGGAAGAAAAACCCTTACTTGGAAGTGTGCTTCCAAAGGCTAGAGAGAGGCTTGTGAGAGGCTCCTTGGGAGCTTGGGGAACCTTGTGAAGATTATAGAGAGAGTAGGGAACAGTTTGGACGAACTACAAAGGCTTTCAGTGAGGAGGGAGTGGGATCTTGGGTGGGTTTATATAGGAAAGGTGAGGGAATTCTTTATTATTTAGGTTTGGGACCCCTTACTTTAAATTAATCCAAACCACATACCATCTCATGGTTTTTGCCCATGGTTTTTGGAAAAGGGAATAGGAAAAAAAATATTTTATAAGGAAAATGTCTGAACTTATTAAAATAATAGGGTTGCTTATGTGGAGGTGAGTCACACTCCCGAGGAAAAAAATTTAAAATGACAAGATGATTAATAAGTCTTGAGGGGTCCATTAATGCTTTAAAAAGTATGTCAAACAAACCAAAAATCACATTATTTTAATGGTAAAATATATATTGTCTGAACATAAAGCTTATAGTGTTTTATTACATCACTATTTTGTCATTATAATGTCATATGTCACATTATATATTTAAATGGTATTTAATGTTTACCCAAAAATTTGACTGTCTCAGAAAATTATGAAAAATTTACAGTTGGATAATTTCTATATCCTGATTCCAAAAATAACATATATTTTATCTAAATAATTTTATAAATATTTTAATTTTAACTTTTAAAATAAATTCCGACATTTATCAATAATTCACAAGTTTTGAAAAAAATGGATTTCAAACCTTAATAAAAATTATAATTGCATTCATAAAATTATATGATCATCTATATATAATAAAATTAATTTAATTATAATAATAATATTTTATTAAAATATTACTTAATTCAAAAATCCCATAATTTAATAAAATAGATTTCTTAATTAAATAATAACTAAAAACACCATTTGTACATTAAAAACTATTTACAATGTATCAATAATGAGAAGAAATTATATAAATTATTATATACAAAAATAATGTACATGAACATAGTTCCATCAATTAGTTACATTACCCCTTAAAAAAGTCGCATAAGATCTAAGGGTAAGGTGTGTGATGGTGACAGACTCTTGGGGTGGCTCGGATAACATTGCTCGACTGGTAATATATATCAACTTCCACTTTTCCCGTAGACGATCCCATTCGAGCTTGATATGATGAAGCTCAGCTTGGGCTTGGCCAAGAGCGAAGACCAAGGATTCCACCACTTTTCTGAGCTCTAAAAAATGGGCTTCGTATGGGGTAATTCTATTGGATGAGGCCATCGCTTCCTTTGTCTGAGTAAATTTGGATTTGTTAAAGCCCTATATTTATACTAATCATGTGATCACTATTCAACCGCTATATTAGCAACGGTCAAAATTCTTAACATAAAACCAATGAAGTTGAAATTTTATATAAACATAAAGATACATTTAATTAGATCAAGAGGGATTCCAATTAATGAAACTTTGGGTTGTTACAATATTCCCCCCCTTAAGAAATTTCACCCTCAAATTTTTCCTTTTCCCATACTAAAACAGATGTGGGTAACATAGCTTCATCATTTCCTCCGATTCCCAAGTCGCTTCTTCAAACTTGTGGTTTCGCCAAAACACCTTGATGAGGGGCATTGTCTTATTTCATAGAACTTTTTCTCTATGATATAAGATCTTCACTAGTTGCTCATCATAAGAAAGATCATCTTCCAATTGTACCACCTCAGAAGAGAGTACATGTGAAGGGTCTGGTATGTACTTCCTTAAGAGGGATACATGAATGAAATCATGTACTTTGGCCATGGTAGGTGGAAGTGCTAGTCGATAGGCCACAACCCGAAGACTATCAAGAATATCGAAGGGGCCGATGTACCTTAGACTTAACTTCCCTTTCATTCCAAACCTCATGACCTTCTTCCATAGAGATATGCATAGAAAAACAATGTCTCCAGCTTTCAACTCAAGGTCTAATCGATGATTATTTTCATAACTCTTTTGTCGAATCTGGGCTGCCTTGATATGCTGCTGAATGGTTTTCTCCTTCTCCACCATTTCCTCGACCATTTCAGGTCCAAGAAGCTTACGTTCACCGACCTCGTCCCAAAATGCCGGTGTTCTGCACCTTTTCCCATAAAGGGCCTCATATGGTGCCATTTGGATGCTCGAGTGGAAACTTTTATTATAAGAGAACTCAACCAGAGGAAAATGTTGATCCCATACTCCTTTAATTTCTATTGAGAATGCTCTCAACATGTCCTCAAGTGTTTGGATAGTCCGCTCGGATTGGCCATCAGTTTTAGGATGATAGGTCGTACTGATGTTCAGTTCAGTATTCCGAGCATGTTGAAGACTCTTCCAAAACATAGGGGTGAATCTTGGATCTCGGTCAGACACAATAGATATTGGTACTCCATTCAGCCTTACCACTTCCCTGATATATATCTTTGCCAATTGATCCAAAGAGAAATGCTCTCGAAAAGGAATGAAGTTTGAAGTCTTTGTAAGAAAATCCACAAAAACCCAGATTACATTGTTTCCTTTCGATGTCCTTGGAAGTCTGGTTACAAAGTCCATGGTGATGTTCTCCCATTTCCATTCGGGTATGGGAAATGGTTGCTTCATCCCCAAAGACTTCTACCTCTCTGCCTTCACATGCTAACACACCCGACACTTTCATGTATATTAAGTGATCTACTTCTTCATATTATCCCACCAAATTTTTTCTCGGAGATCTCGATACATCTTTGTGTTCCCTGGGGGAATAGAGAAATTTGAACTATGTGTATTATCCAAAAGTTTCATCTTTAGCTTTGAACTTGATGGAACACATAGACTTTTCCCAAACCGCACAATTCCTTCTTCATTAACATTTAACTCTGAGGATTTCCCATTTTTGATAGCTTCCACATTTTCGTAAATTCCAACATCATCCTTTTGATCATCCTTTAACCTTTCCAAAAGAGACAGTTGAGCAATAATTTGTGAAAGGATTGATGATGATACCTTCTCTATTACTCCCATGTACATCTTCATCAAGTCTAAGAAGATTGGATCCCTCTCAATTCTCATCATTGATAGAATCGATCGGTCCTTTCTACTTAGGTAATCTGCCACCTTGTTCGCTTTCCTAGGGTGGGAATGTATTGAACAGTAATAATCCTTGATGAGCTCTATCCATCTTCTCTGGAGCATATTAAGCTCTTTCTGTGTGAATATATATTTAAGACTCTTGTGGTCAGTATATATCTCACATTTCTCCCCATAGAGATAATGTCACCAGATTTTCAAGGAAAAGATTACTGCCGCCAACTCCAGATCATGTGTTGGATAGTTTTTCTCATGGATTTTGAACTGCCTTGGGGCATAGAATATCACTTTATCATTCTTCATCAGCACATAGCCTAATCCTTTCTTCGAAGCATCGCTGAAAACCACAAACGGTTCCCCACTTGTGGGTAAAGTGAGCACGGGCGCAGTGATAAGCCTCCTTTTCAACTCCTTGAAGCTTTCTTTGCGTTCATCACTCCAAACAAACATTACTCCCTTTAGAGTTAGCTTGGTAAGAGGGATAGACAATCGTGAGAAATTTATCACAAATCGTCAATAATATCCAGCTAACCCCAAGAAGCTACGGATATCTGTTACCGATGTTGGCCTTAGCCATCCCTCAATTGCATCTATATTGGAGGGATCCACAGATATCTCATTGCTTGTGATGATATGACCCAATAATGAGACTTCCTTCAACCAGAACCCACACTTGATGTACTTTGCATATAGCATCTCCTTGCGCAATGTCTCAAGTACAGTTCTTAAATACTCCACATTATCCTCCTTGGTTTTGGAGTATATTTGAATATCATCTATAAAGACTACCACAAATTTGTCGAGGTAATCTATAAAGAATATATTCATTATTGCCATGAAGATTTCTAGAGCATTAGTGAGTCCTAAAGGCATTACTGTGAATTCATAGTGCCTGTATCTTGTGTGAAAAGCAGTCTTGGGGATATCTTCCTTCTTCGCCCTTACTTGATAATATCCCGGTCGCAAGTCCACCATGGAGAATTATTTTGATCCATGCAACTGATCGAACAGGTCATCAATTCGTGGGAGTGGAAACTTGTTCTTTATTGTGATTTTTTTGAGCTCATGATAATCGATGCAAAGCCGCATTGACCCATCCTTCTTCTTGATGAAGAGGACTTGATCACCCCATGGTGAAGCTCTTGGGCGTATAAACCCTTTATCCAGATTCTCTTATAGTTGTTTCTACAGCTATTCAAGCTATACAACAACCATTATATATGGAGTCTTGGATATTGGTAATGCCCAGGGTATACATTCAATTGAAGTTTCAATATCTCTTCTAGGTGGAAGACCAGGAAGTTCCTTGAGAAACACTTCCACAAATTCCCTCGCAATAAGCATTTTTTCAAGGATGGTTTCTTCCTTGGACTCAATCATCTGATCCAGATACACATGCTCATAAGGCAGTAATATCCATGCTTGAGATGATGGATCAAAAGGATATTCATCTTCCTCATCACACTTGTAAAGAATCGGGGGTCGATTCTCCATATGAAGTGTGATTTCCCTACCCCGAAAATTTATGTTGGCTCTATATAAGGAAAGCCAATCCATGCCAAGAATTGCATAAAATTCCACCAGAGGGGGTATGATGAAGTTTTCCAAGAAATTCAATCCACATATTATAACCAGGGATGACTTATATTCATGGGATACAATGATTGCCCCATTTTCCGGACTCACTGACATCTTCACTTCCATGATTTTTGGTGGTGCTGGGATTGTTCTAATAAACTTTTGAGATATAAAAGAATGCGTAGAACCTGAATCAAAAATTATGTTCTCTATTATTGAATGAATAACTAGCATACCTATCAGCACTTCATTGTCAGGGTTCACTTCGGCTGAAGTGATGGAAAAAGATCTTCTTTGATGCCTTGGAGGTTGTTGGTTGCCCCCAAAAACCTTTGGATCAGGCCGCTAATTTTCAAAATGACCCGGTTCATTGAATTTGTAGCATTGAACAGCACATTGAGGTTCGAATCGAGCGTTCCTCTCCTCTGTCACAGCCGCGGGTATTTATTGCTGACAGTTAACAGCTAGTTTCCCATCTCTTCCACACCTGAAACATTTCCTCGTCCCCTTAAGGCAATTTCCAGGGTGCTTCTTTCTACACTTTTGTCAAGTGGGGTGTTGGATCTTCTTAGCACAGTTGGGTTTATCCATCGGACCATCAGCATTGAATTCCACCTTAAGCTTCTTATCCCCGTGATACCCCTGTGATTCTATGATCTCCATTTCGACCGTGAGGGCACATCAGAAAATTTCCTCATATCTATCGAAGTCCCGAATCGCCAATGCTTTCCACAGGCTGGGCTTCAACCCACCAAAGAAGCGGTAAACTTTGCATTCGAGGGTAATGACAAGGCCTAAAGCGTATTGTGCAAGCCTTGTGAAGTTTGCCTCATACGCTCCAATATATTCTTTGTCTTTTTTCTTGAGGGAATGGAAATCCCTCTCCATCTTAACCCGGAGGGTGTGCAGAAAATATTTATCAAAAAACGTCTTTCGTAAATCCTTCCATTCCAACTCCTCGATCTCCTCCTTAGGCTTTGTATTTTTGATCAATGTACACTATTGATCAGCTTCACCCCCCATACGATAAGCCACCGGGATAACCTTCTCATGTTCAAAACATTGAACGATGGAGAAGATCTTTTCAATGGAGATGATCCATTGTTCAGTGATCGTGGGATCGGATGATCCACTAAAAGTAGGAGTCCTTTGTCTCATGAAGCTCTCTATAGACACTTTTTGCTTTCTTAAGAGGGGTTTAACGTTCTTCTTGACTCGTCTTTCTATTCAAAACTTGAGTTATCTGAGAGAGAAGCGTGACAATGTTTGTGATTCCCACTCCCATTGGATTGGGAATCTTATTAGTACATTCATCACACAGATCTTCACAGCGGTTGTTAGCCTGAGTCTCCTATTACTAGCCATTAGTAGGAATAAAAGTAAATTTATGGGTAACACATAAAGGGTAATTCATAGACAAAAGTTTATGACTTATAAATAAACTTTTATTTCCTTAACTTATGAATCTATAGGGTTCAATCTAGGATTTTCATGATCTACTTTTTAACATATATTCTTAGGGGGATATTTTTTAATTCCCTTAATAAGGGTTCATACTAAGCTTGTGAATTTTTTAAAACATATCCCCCGAGAGTGTTGTAACAAAGAGTGTAGTAAGGCCCGTTTTCGTGCACCAGTTCTAGTTTGAGTCTAGCTCAAAGCTCTGTTTTTGGGTTTTACCCCTAGGATACATCTGTGCCAGAGCCGCCTCTACCTGCTCGTATCCAGATAGGGATGTATTTTCTTGATAAACCTCTTACTTTGTACTTAACAAAACTTAGGTATGTTTTTATTATACTTAATCTTGTCTCCAATTCTTTACTAGGGTTTTCTAATCCTAGTCCCAAAAATAACTAAACCTATCCTCTGATACCAACTATGGAAACCCTGCTTTTATTAAAAACTTAAACATGATTTATTACATAAAACATCACTTCATACAACAAAAAAGTTCAAGAGGTTTAGTGTCTTTGGGTCTTAGGTTCATTACACAAAATCTTAAAACATGAAATATAACATCTTTATTGAAAAATTCTTTTACATGACCACTACATTCCTTCGTACTTAGCATTGCATGGGATAACCTGAGGACACACATAAGAAAAGGGTGAGCTATAAAGCTCAGTAAGGGAATACACATGGAATAACATGAAGAGTATAATACATGTTATATATTATTCATATCAATAGAGCACAAGAAAACATGAACATAAGGCATGATAAAGCTTGATAATTAAAACATGGAAATGTGGAAACAACACTTAACATGGAATTAGCACAATCCAAGGCTCATTGCACATGAAGCATGAGTAAACCCTCATTGCACATGAAGCATGACTAAACCCTCATTTCACTTGAATTAGACTGTGTCAAAACTCAGTGCACCTGATTTATCATGATACTATACTTTACCCAATGCATTGGAGCGCTATAAGGGCGCACCCTTCTTAAACATTTCATTTCATGCATAAGTGTTTCACATGGATCATAAATCATGGATTCATAAAACATAATCATTTATTCCATGATAAAGTAATGTTGAGTTCATAAGTTAAACATTATAATAAAAAAGTAAATTTGAATAAAGGTGAATACCCTTGATGGAGAAATGTGGATGGTATTCACCACACAATGGCATTGGCTTAGAAAATTGGTGCGATTTTGGCAGCGTAACAGCGTGACATAATAATTCAAAAAAATGGTTGATGAGAGATAAAGGGGTTAATCATAATATTTACATGTAATGGAAAGTAAGGAGGTCATATAGATATATGTCCCAACAATTTTAATGGAATTTATATTCATGATACAAAAGTATTGCTTAAATGTAAATGAGGAGAGAGAAGTTCCTTTCGGAATTTCAGCATAGTAACAGGGGTACATGGGAGACATTTAATGAGAGAGAAAGGGGCCTCCAATAATTCAAACATAAATAGGCAAGTATGAGGGAGGTGCGAAACAATACCCCTACAATCATAATTGAAATTAAAAGGGAAAAACAACTTAATGAAAATTGGACAAAAATGAGAAAGGAAGAAAAACCCTTACTTGGAAGTGTGCTTCCAAAGGCTAGAGAGAGGCATGTGAGAGGCTTCTTGGGAGATTGGGGAACATTGGGAGGATTATAGAGAGAGTAGTTCAGAGGTTGGACGAACTCCAAAGGCTTTGAGTTAGGATGTAGTGGGATCTTGGGTGGGTTTATATAGGAAAGGTGAGGGAATTCTTTATTATTTAGGTTTGGGACCCCTTACATTAAATTAATCCAAACCACAAACCATCCCATGGTTTCTGCCCATGGTTTTTGGATAAGGGAATAGGAAAAAAATATTTTAGAAGGAAAAAGTCAGAACTTCTTAAAATAATAGGGTTGCTTATGTGGTGGTGAGTCACACTCCCATGGAAAATAATTTTAAAAGACAAGATGTTTAATAAGTCTTGAGGGGTCCATTAATGATTTGAAAAATAGGTCAAAAAAATCCAATATCACATTATTTTAATGTTAAAACATATATTGTCTGAACATAATGCTTATAGTATTTTATTACATTACTATTGGGTCATTACGATGTCATAAATCACATTATACACTTAAACGGTATTTAATTTTTACCCAAAAATTTGACTGTCTCAGAAAATTATGAAAAATTCACCGTTAGATAATTTCAACATCCTGATTCCAAAAATAAAATATATTTTATCTAAATAATTTTCTAAATATATTAATTTTTACTTTCCAAATAAAAACCGAAATTTATCGAAAATTCACAAGTTTTGACAAAAAATGGCTTTCAACCCTTAATAAAAATTATAATTACATTCATAAAATTATATGATCAATTATATATAATAAAATTAAATTAATAATAATAATAATAATTTATTAAAACATTATTTAATTCAAAAATCCCTTAATTTAATAAAATATATTTCTTAATTATATAATAACTAAAAACACCTTTTGTACATTAAAAACAATTTATAATGTATCAATAATGACAAGAAATTATATTCATTATTATATGCAAAAATAATGTACATGAACATAGTACAATAGATTAGTTACATAACCCCTTAAAACAGCCGCATAAGACCTAAGGGTAAGGTGTGCGATAGAGATAGACTCTTGGGGTGGCTCGGATAACATTGCTCGAGTGGTAATTTTTATCAACATCCACTTCTCCCATAGACGGTCCCGTTCGAGCTTTACATGATAAAACTCACCATGGGCTTGGTCAAGAGAGAAGCCCAAGGATGTCACCTCTTTTCCGAGATCGGACAAATGGGCTTTGTATGGGGAAATTCTACTAGATGAGGCCATCGGTTCCTTTTTCTGAGTAAATTTGGATTTGTTAAAGCCCTATATTTATACTAATCATGTTATCACTATTCAACGGCTATATTAGCAACGGTCAAAATTATTAACATAACACCAATGAAGTTGACATGTTATATAAACATAAAGAGACATTTAATTAGATCAAGAGGGATTTTCATTAATGAAACATTGGGTTGTTACAATTATTCGTTATGTTTGTTCCCTTTTAGTACATATAATCATAGTTTTACTATAGATAACTCTATACTACTCTTTTACATTATTCCATTAATCTAAATTCTTGATATATTGTTATTTTTTGTGTTGTTAGATATTTTGGTTTATTGAATTCAAATTGGATTGAGTTTCTTCACTTTTAAGCTATATTACTCTTTAGGTAGGTGGTATGTAATTTTTACCACAAGTCTTTCTTTATTTATTAGTTCTTACACTATGCATTCAAACCATCTTATGGTATGTTCCAAATAGAATTAAATTTCATAATTTAAAGAAATTTAATTATGTTTACTTATGACATATTTTGATTTATATCACACCCTTATTTGAAGGAACCCTAAAAGGATTAATTGATGTAAATTCATTGCATGGGATATGATAGTCAAATTGATGAACCTAAGTTTTTTGGATTTAATTATTAATAGAAGGAATTTATTTAAAAAATAGTTATTTTTAATTAATGAAATGTTAATTGATGATGTATAAATAGATCTAAATGATTTTTTTTGGCTTAAATAAAAAAGGGTTGGTATTTCCCTTGGGTATTTCATTTATAGATAAATTGTATTTTTAATGAAACTATATGAGTCTAATGAAATGATGAATGATTTAAATTTGACTAGACATAGGGAATAGTTATGGGGTTTGTGTTTCTCATGGGTTTTTATTTAATAATTTTTTATATTTATATCTCTATGGTTGTGATCTATTCTTCTCGGATGGGTATGTTTCCCCCCAATGTGACATTGTTTTTGGTATAGGTAACTTTCTCCAGGTGTGACATTTATTTTTGGGATGGGTATATTTTCTATGGTGTTCCATTTTGTTTCCGGGATGGGTATATTTTCCTAGGTGTATTATGATCATCGGTATTGGTATTTTTTCATAAGATGGATTCCTATTGTTTAGCGACATCTAGTGCTTGATGAGACTAATATAGTTTCTCTTGGGTTTCATCTTTGATCCTAATGGCCAATGATATTTTATTATTTACTTTATACTCTATGTAAACATGTGATATGTATATATTTATATATATATATATATTTCACATTTTCATTAACTTTATCATACTATATATGTATTTATAGAGTTTATAGGTGGTGACCTACAAAGTTGTACTCTCAGCCTAATTATACCACTGTTTGGTACACGAGAAGACTTCAAAGTTGTAGGACATAATATAGGTAAGACCATGTGACAGATGAATGATTTAGACTACTAGTTCGGAGCATGAGAGTATGAGACCAAGATAGGTCACCTGAATATGTTGAGGAGTTTTCTAGTTTGGTTTATTTTTTTTTCTTAGAATATTTTTGGATAAGGTTTTCTTCTATATGATTATTTTGCATGCATATAGTTAATTTTGATATTACATTGGTTGTGATTATTTATCTGAAACTTATTGCGATGTCTTTATATTTTTTTTCTAGATACTCATTTGAATGCATTTTTTCACTATTGTTTCGCATTGATATGTGATTATATTCTCTCTATCATACCACCATAGACCTATGATGTTATTATATAACCACTAGTGTATGTGAAATAATTCTTGAGGCCATGTAGTAATATTTGGATAGGAATCAATTAGATGACATGGAATGATAGATTTTACAAAGTGGTATCAGATACATTTTTATATTTTCAGATGATATGGGTATGGTAGATAAGAGATAGGGTGATTTTGAATAATTGTTTGGTAGTCATACATGGGAATGGAAAACCACATAAGAGGGATGTCCATGTTACCCTAGATGGGATCTCCACTCTTTGAATTCACTTTTACTATTGATTTAATTCATCCTGAGTGAAGCACATGATTATAAATTGATTAGTCTATGGGATGTTTCTCTCTTATGATGTGTGTTCATGTATCATACTAAAAATGTAGTATTGACATGTTATTTGTGTGATTGTCTCTTGTTTTTTTTCTCTTTCTTTCATAAGGGTTTTCTATTTAATGATTCTGCAACCATTTTTTTGGGGTCTTAATCTTAAAATTCATGGTGTAATGTTACATAAGAAATTTATTAATAGAATAAATTAATGTTATAGGATCACTTTCATTGATTATTATATGGTTCCAGCTAAATAAATTTCTAGTTAAAATTCATGATGATTTTTATCTATAACTTTTGATTGGTATTTCATTAAATAAAGAAAGAATTATGAACTTTTTTTATAATGTAAATGTTTAAAATGGAATTTCATGATCACATGATTAAATTTTTATATATATTATCTACTCAATTAAATATTAATCCTAATTTATGAATTGTTTTCTTTTGTAACCTATAATCAAAAAATTGTATTGGTATCCCCTATTATAAAATTATTTTTAAACTATAACGGGAAATAATTATGATAAATATCCTTTATATATATAATATACAATATTAGTTGAATATGATCTTGACCTTGTCTATGGGTAGTTGGAACTATTGATAATTTCCATGTTAAAAGATCTAGATATGTAAATGGTAGCATGTTTTTTCCCTATTATCGATTTTTTTGAAATTAGATTTTGGAGTTTTAATGGGAAATTGTTCATATCAGGGTTCTATTATGAATTTCCTAATCTATAGAGAGGTAAATAGAGATATAAGTAGTGATCTTTGGTTGTGATTCCTTTGTCATATGATATGTATATGATAACAAGATTCTATTCCTTCAACGATTTAACTATTACATTTTGGACTTTCGATTTGTGAAATATCATGACTATATATGACCCATATGAATTTATTATTTGACTAAGGATGGGTAGGTTTAATAGACTATAACATGTATGTAATTCCATTATGTGATAGAGCTTGAGTGAAGCAATAAAATGTTTTGTTCACTATTTTTCATCAATTATTTCAGATTGTGAGTTATGGATAACCCTGAACATGGTATTTGGATTAAGTATAAGATGTATGAGATATACGTGTTCGAGAACCCTAGTGGAGTGTTGGTTTTTTATTATCTTGGTGGTGTTAGTTATGTATTATAATATTGGGGAGATGTGAATTGTTATGGAGTGCTAGGATATTATCTTACTATTGTTGGTGATTGATATGATTGGTGATAGAATCCAAAGAGATGCATTTTCTAGTATTGTGGAATCTATAAAAATATGAAGAATAATTTATGAAATACACTTATATTGATGTATGAAATGGATAACTAATTCTTGGAATGATAATATAGATTCATTTTTATTTATGAATATAGATACCCAACCTTAACATTATTAGTGGTGGTTGTGTTTTGGACGGATGGATTGATTAGATGTATGACCCTACTGGTGACAAGGTGATACTAGATGATTGGATCAATAATGGGTAGAAAATTTTAATACACTTCTATTTTCATGTACATTCCTATGTTTCTAGTGATACATTAGTTTTCCTTGGAGTGTGATATTCCCCGAGATCATTAGAAAGGAAGAACTAAGTGATATTCTTTTTGTTTAATTAGTTGACATAAATTGTGTATGTTAAGTACATTTTTTAGGCATATAATCTTCAAAATTATGGGATACGACTAAAGATATTGAATTTAGTTGACATAGAATACTAAAACAAGGATTTATGATTGTTGGGTAATTCTGGTTCACAATATGATCTTTTTATTACCACTATGATAGGTTAAATGATAAACTAAATTAACAGGGAAAAAGAAAATGAAATTGGGTTTACTTAATGTTATAGGTGGTTTGGTATTACTAAATCATATCTTTGTAGAGTAAAACATGGTATTAGAGTTTATATAGCTTACTTTGGATGGCATGTGAGATGTGTTGACAGGTGTATTGGCTTCTCCAAGATACAGAGTTTGAGTATGAAAGGCTATAAAACTCTAAAGGTAATGTCATGATAATGTATGAAAAATGATATGTTGTTACAAGTGATAAACCTTGTGTAGATAGACTATTTAGGCATTCATGTAATCATTTCCTAGACACCCATTGGGGTTGGGACCTTATGAGGTGTAGGTGTATTCCATAGATCCAAGGAAACCTGATTTTTGAAGACGATGTGTAGTGATATTGTTCATTTCTGATGGGATCTATGGAATATTCTTTAAAAAATATGTATGAAAAGTATGATATGATCCATTTGGGTTAAAATAAGAAGTGGTTGTAGACCCTTGATATCCCATAAGGCTTCGTTAAATCCTACGGGGTTAGAAAAATGTAGTAAGTTATACAGACTCTGACAACCTAAAAAAATATGAAGTATCTAGAAATTGAAAGTGTCACACCCATAGGGACATAGCTTATGTTCTATATTAATTAAGGAAATTAAAATTACAATTTTTTGGTTGTTTGAATGAAAATATAAACAATTATCAAGATTTATTGGGATTGATTTCAAGATGGCTGATATGAAAGATTCAATGACTTTGGGTTTGTGTGTTAAGGATTTAATTGAATGTGATTTTATTTAACTTTTGTGTCATAATTTGATTAACATGGATCCTTGGTTGGGGTATCCCCAAAAAATACTAATATTGGACCACTAGAATGGCCATTTACGAGATTCAATCATAAAGATAGGTGTCCCAAAACCTTTTTTAAACATAAAAACGTATATTTCATAGTGGTCATGTAAAAATTAGGTTAATTAATTACTGTAATAAAATAATACTCCTCAAAACCCATGAAAGCTTCAAAAACTACGACAAGGGAATGAATTGCGATTGATAGAATGAGTTGCAACAACCCAAAACCAGAATAATAGCATAAAAACAATACCTTATAATTTTACCCTCTATAATCACATTACCCAACACTAAGAAAACTACTCACTCATGAAAAAACATGATGAGAAGAAGAAACATGGTACCTGAGGAAGAATGGAGGTTCAGAACAGCGGTGAAGTGGGACCCTGAATCATCACTCCATTATATAGAAGTTGTACCATGGTGTTTCTTGTCCTCCACTATTCCTAGTGTGTGTTGGAATGGAATCCAATGGTTCCGCTAATAGAAAAACCTCATTTGAACTAGTATCTACTACATATTTAGTTTTATTTGTATGTCAACACTTACACTATTTGTAAGAGGGATTCACATCATGTATTTCTCTGATTTTTCCTCCATGTCTTTTAATTTTGTGAAAATCTCACACAATGTTTTTTGGAATTTTGACTCCATTCATGATGTGAAATCGCGACTCACAACACTTAGACACTTTAACATCATGTATTGAGTTTATGACAAGTCCCAGGTAGTAATTTACTTTTGAACAAGTCATGATGTTTAATAATTTGTCCTCCTGTTTTCCAGCTCCACTTCATCTTCAATAATCCGATGTTGTTCCCCTTTTCTTCGTTCATAGTTTGAAGTGTCCTTAATCTCATAATTTCAACAAATTTTATTTCTTTTTCATAAATCCGTCATTTCCTTCCATAAAATAGAAAACAATCCAATTCATTTCAATATTGGAATGATTGTTCATTTAAATAAAAAAATCAATACATCAAACCCCTAAAAAATATATAACTGAAATACTCATATCAATACTTTATGTTATGATTTATGAGGGTCATATTAAATGTCGATTTGGAGATGATTTATTTATAATAAATAATCAATTTTCCTTAAGGAGATGAGGAATATAAAAATTTAGAGATGGTAAACTCATGTGCCTGCCTGCAAATCATTTTTTTCCATATTTTCAGAAGCCGGTTTAAGGGGTTTCCGGTACCCATTACATCATTTCACCAAATCCTTTTAACCACATCTCCACAACCAGATGAAATAAACATTTCAAATTTAAAAATCAAATCCACCGCCAGCCTCATCGAGCTTCGAACCAGCATCATCTTCACGCACCCACGATCGCTTCAAACCTTCCAACGAATCCCGCGACAGCGCTGACATGCCTCGCGCCATGCACCGCGCGTCAATCCCTCACCGCGCAACTGCCCGCACGCAAACCGAATTCCACGCGATGACTCGAGCACCGTCACGTTCCACACTATCACCGGAACACCGGCGAGGTACACCGGCGAGGTACACCGGCTCCCGTTGTCGTCTTCAGCGGTAACCATCGTTGTCGTCCCCGGCGAGCTTCACCGATATCAAAAAATCACCGTCGGAGAAATATCCTGACACCAGAACATCAACGTCTTCACCCAAATCACCAAGAGAGCAGAGCAAAGGCCTAAAACCTACACCCCTGTCTCGCAAAAAGGAATCAATTGCAAAAATTCCGTGCTATACAGCAAAACCTCCACTCCAGTAACTATCACGAACAACAAAAACCAAAGAGATTAAGAGAAATTCCACCAAAAACCAAATCAAGCTGCTCCAAAAACAGCACCACAGCATCACCCTAACTCGGAAACACCCGCCCCCACCCGAATAACCGACCACATCAGACACAAGAAGACCCCAACGAATTCATAGGAGAAGTGAAGGAACCCACAAACTGTCGACAAATGAGTGTGACCCCCCAACACTGAAAAAGCTCACCATAGGGCAACTGCAAGAAGCCGAGAACAACACTAGGAGCACTCCGAAGAGTATGCCGTCGACGCAGACCGGTCTTACACCCGCAGATCTGAACTAGCAACCACTGAATCCCAAAGCGAACCTTTACAACAAAAGGGAAGACCACAAACCCTCCAGGCACAATAACCGCGGAGAGCCTCCACAAACCCACCGAACGCGGGGGAAAACGAAGTGTCTTCTGCAGTGAAGGAGCGGTTACGGCGAGAGGAAAAAGACCTAGGTCGAGAGCCCCTTACGGGTACATTGAAACGAGATCTCTCCACCTAGTAAACTCATGTGATACTTATGTTTTGACATTATTTGTATGTTGTAAGTTGTTGTGTGATGACCCTGGGAACTGGTGATAAATTGAGGGGTTTATTCACTCATTGTATTGTCTATATAAATAAATAATTCCATCAGTTATAGAACATTAAAAATTGGTGGTATTATAAGTTTATAGTAGGTCTAGGTAGGACATGTAGTAAAAAACATGAGGGTTTTTTGGGGGTGAGAAATCTCATAGACCTTGCGTAACAACTGTCTAGATCGAGTGTGTGGTGAATTTTTTATGATAAAAATTAAGAAGTAGTTATGTGGAACCTCACACTGATAATAGATTCTGGAGTAGGTATTGAGTGGATTTATTATTCTTGTCAAATTATTGGGGCTTGAGATTGCTAATGTTCGCTGATCTGGTGTATCTGGTGGGATAGTTCTCATTAATTGGAAATAAGTTCGACCCATGAGGGGGGGGGGGAACCATGGTCTCTTTAAGAATATGATGCTGATTTTGAGTAGTTTTTAGTTATCCTTAGGGGTAAAATGTTCATTGACCCAACCAATATGTGTTTACTATTTTTTTACTTTTATTTTGAATAAAATAATATTTTAAACATATAACATGGAAGGTACCAAAACATGAATATTTTTTAATTAGAGTAGATATAATTTTTATGATATTTTTTATATAACTACTTGATACATGTTTCTGGTTAGGTATTGTACATGTACTTGATTATTGAAATCATGCGAGTGAGTTACCAGTTTTCTGAGACTTTGGTTCCTTGGAGAAACATGTCATTATTAATAATAAAAACGGGGATTATGTTATAATTAAACATAGGACTGAGGCTATGGAATTTCATAAGAATATTTTAGTGATAAATATACTAGTGTAGAAAATTGGTTGCAAAAAATGAGGTGTGATGTTGGTATTTTGGGACTTCAGGAAGGCCACCAAAAGTAGTACATCAATGTGGGGTAGCTGATATTATTGGCGTTATGATTTGTTGGATGGTAAAATTTTTAGATAAGTAAATGGGATGATGATACTATAAATTTTATAATAAGGTTTCTAAGGATACTACATAGTACTATCATGGTTTTGGTGGTAGTGGATTGGCTAATAAGGTTAGATAACATTTTACTGATCAGAGAGACCTATAGGATGAGTGAGCTTAGAAGGATCCAGGTCTGGTATATCATACCCTTAATTGGGGTCTGCATACCAATTTTTTTTGTCAAGATACTGTTTCACATCACACTTATAGTATTTTTTTTTTGAAATTTTTAGATATGTGGGAGGATTTGAGTACTTCATATAATCAATATACTAATTGATATTATAAGAAGGCTATGTAGAATTTGAGAGGACATTTTGGGTTCATGTGTCCCATTATTCAGTGGTTATTGAATAGACTCACATAGATTAGTGTCATCCCCCACTATTTTAGATAGAGTGTAAGATCCTGGCTTTTTCTGGAGTCAATCTCGGGCATGTTTTCAGGTACTATTGTTGTTTTTAAGTACCTATATTTTGGAGTAGTGACTTGGGGAATGTTTGGGTGAACTTTTAAGTAAGAAAAGGGTGGTGGGTTGTGTACGGTTTGCGAACGGTTTGACAAACCGTGCGACCAAACCCTGCCAACCAAGCAGAATTGGATAAAGAGGTACACACGGTTTATATAAGGTTTTACAAACCATGCGACCAAACCGTGCAGACCATGAAAATCTGGACAGTGAGGTCTGCACGATTTTTTCACAGTTTGACAAAACGCACACCATTGTCCAGGAAACCATTTGTGTGGTTTTTAATTCCTAAAATACTTTTTAAAACCACCCTAATATCGAGAATTACTTATTTTCCGACCCTGGCTTGGGCATGGTAATTTCAAGTTTTTTTCAAAGCCTCTTGGAGAGATTCAAAGGTGATCTAAAAAATTTTCTCTGGATTGAAGGCGCGGATTTAAGATCTGCTCTCCTTTTGGATTTAGATCTAGAACTTGATCGATGGCATTGTGCTTCTCGGATTTTGGGGATTTTCCTCGGGATAACATCCATCATTAAATCAAGGTAGGTGGTTTAAAATCCAATCCCACAGTCTCACCTTGTTAGGCATATGCAGTTGTATACATGTTGTGGAATAAATAATTGTTTTGTGGTTTGGTAATGTGGTTCTTTGTGAATTGTGGATCTAGTTGAATATGGGTGAGAGTTATGATGGAAGGATAATGATGAATAAACATTTCAATATGGTTGTATATGTGAATTGGTTAATTGTTTTGAAAAAGGGTTTTGGGACATGGCCTGAGGCTCCTAATACCCATAGAGGTTCCAGACATGGCGTTCTAGAACCAATGACATGCATGAATTTGATATTTTATGGGACAAGGACGGATGCTCCAAATACCCATGGCGTTGTGAGACATGGATTGATGCTCCAAATACTCACATGTGTACTAGACATGACATTCTACACTCATTCATTTATTTTGTACAATGGTTTTAGTTTTCTATTCATAAACATAATATTGTGACGTAGTAATTATAAATTGAAAAGGGGAAATGGTTTAGGCTCCAACACAGGCTGAAGCAGGCTTTGCATTTTTTGTGTTCTTGGGGACATGGATGTTTAACGTATTAAAGAAAGGTTAATTGGATAAATGCAATTGTTTTCCGTATTGTCTTTCTTTATTATTAATGAAACTGAATACACTTCTTATGACTGGATTTATTTTGACACTATTCGTGGTGATCTACTTGGTCGTACTCACAAACTACTCGGGCTGCCTGATTGGTACCCGAATAGACTTTGTTTTTGTAGGATAGGACAAGGTCAAGATCCCTAGTTAGAGTGTTGTTTGAGGTTGAATCATGGAAGAGGGAACTGGACGTGGGTCAGGACCCATTTGGAGTCGTTGTGTCTTTACTTTCAGTTTCATTGTAGACACTTGGCACTTGCATATTCAGAGCATGTTTTACCTTTCAGTTGAGTATTGTATTTCTAGTTTTGATTATGCTAGTGACATTGTACTATTATATTTATATGATTTTCTATTATTTCTTGGATACTTATGCTGGTATTTATTTTCTAATAATATAGGGTATAGTCTCCCCAAGACTGACTTACTAGACCCTCGCTTCTAGTTGGTACACTCTAGCATAGGGGGAGGTGTGCTTGAGGGCTTGTGACCAACCGGCTCGGAGCACCATTTAGTGGATCTCGGGTCGAGACGTTACAAAGTTGTATTAGATGCGAGGTATTTTTTTTCTTCTTCTATTTTTTCCCTTACTATTACGGGAAGGTATAATGGAGACTAGGGAATGTTAGGGCTTGATAATGACCTCATGCATGGGAGTTTCAAACCCATGTAGGGGGGAAACTCAAGTACTCAATGTGGGATTGTTGTTATTGTTGTTTGTCGTTATAGTTGAATATTATTTCACCTTGGTTGATGCACTTGTTGTGTGATGTGATTATTAATTTTGGAATTTTTTGAGTATTGATCTATAGACCTGAATGACATGAGTGTCTCGTCTACATGCATCATTCTAGGCACTCAGTATTATTGAGAAATTCATCATGTTAGGAATGCACAGGAAAACAGATTAAGGGTAGATTGTTGAACTTAAAATATTTCTTTTCCTTGCATGTGAAATTGAAATGTAAATGGTATTGAATTTTCAAATTTTAAGAAATAATTGTGAAGTTATAAGAATAATTTGATTGTGTGTAATTTTGGTAACATTTTGAACTATTTTTTAAGCTGCATGTTTGGATTTGTAGAATTATGCCTCTACGATGCTTGTTGAGAGGGCGAGTGGGGCGTATAGTTAGAAATGGTCCTCCAATGGGTGAACTTGAGGAACTAATAGTACCAACTGAAGAAGCAGGGGAAAAGTTTCAAGAGAACCTCACCTGTTTCATAAAAATGATGGAAAGTGACCCTGGTCGGGTTGTGAAAATTATTTCTGATCTTACGAGGGAGTTTTAGTTGCAGCACACACCGAATTTTACTGGAGAGGGTGGTCTGGAGAAATTTCAGTTCTGAATTGAATCTATCGAGACTATACTTGACAACATAGAGACACATGTTGATAGTAGAGTCATGTTGGTAGCTTACATTTTGCGTGTTCAAGAGAAACGATGGTGGGACATCAATGTGGGGTATTTGAAATTATTGGCGTTATGATTTGTTGGATGGTTATATTTTTAGATAAGTAAATGGAATGATGATACTATAAATTTTATAATAAGGTTTCTAATGATACTACATAGTACTGGCATGGTTTGGGTGGTATTTGATAGTCTAATAAAGTTAAATAAAATTTTACTAATCAGAGAGACCTACACGATGAGTGAGCTCAGAAGGATCTAGTTCTGGGATATCATACCCTTAATTGGGGTCCTCATACCAATTTTTTTGTTAACATACTCATTCACATCACACATATAGTATTTTTATAAAAAAAAATTGTTATGTGGGAGTATTTTAGTAATTCATATAATCTATATACTAATGGATACTATAAGAATACTACATAGAATCTGAGAGGAAATTTTGGGTTCTTGTGTCCCATTTTTCAGTGGTTATTGAATAGACTCACATATATTAGTGTCGTCCCCCAAAATTTTTGATAGAGTGTAAGATCTCGGCCTTTTATGGAGTCAATCCCAGGCATGTTTTCAGGTACATTTGATGTTTTTAAATACCTCTATTATTGAGTAGTGACTTGGGGTGAGTTTTGGTGAACTTTTAAGTAAAAAAAGGTAGTGGGTTGTGCACGGTTTGCGCATGGTTTGACAAACTATATGACCAAACCGTGCAAACCTAGAAGAATTGGAAAGAGAGGTACACACGGTTTATGTACGGTTTGACAAACCGTGTGAACAAACCATGGAGACCGTGTAAATATGGATAGTGAGGTCTGCAAATTTTGCGCACAATTTGACAAACAATGTGCCACTTTCTAGGAATCCATGCACGTAGTTTTTAATTCTGAAAATCATTTTTAAAACCACCTGAATCATGAGATATCCTTATTTTCCGACCTCGGATCGGGCATGGAAATTTCTAGGTGTTTTGAAATCCTCTTAGAGAGATTCCAAGGTGATACAAACACCTTTTATCAAGACTAAAGGCTCAGATTGAAGATCCACTCTCCTTTCGGATTTACATCCAGAACTTGATCGATGAGGTTGTGTCGCTCGAATTTTGGGGATTTTCTTTGGGCTAACATCCATCATTAAATCAAGTTAGGTGGTTTAAAATCCAATCCCACTATATCATCTTGTTAGGCATAAGCAGATGTATAAATGTGGTGGAATAAATAAATAATTGGTGGTTTGGTTGTGCGGTTCTTTGTGAATTGTGGATCTAGTTGAACATGGGTGAGAGTTATGATGGAAGGATAAAGATGATTAAACATTTGAATATGGTTGTATATGTGAATTGGTTATTTGTTTTAAAAATGGGTTGTGGGATATAAACTAATGCTCCTAATACCCACAGAGGTTCTAGACATGGAATTCTAGAACATATGACTTGCATGAATTTGATATTTTATGGGACAAGGACTGATGCTCCAAATACCAATGGCATTGTGAGATAAGGACTGATTCTCCAAATACTCACATGTGTGCTAGACATGACATTCTAAACTCTTTCATTTATTTTGTACTATGGTTTAATTTGGATATTTATAAACATAATATTGTGACATCATAATTATAAATTGAACAGGGGAAATGGTGTAGGCTCTTACAGAGGCCGAAGTAGGCTTGGCATTTTCAGTGTTCTCGGTAACCTGGATGTTTAACGTATTAAAGAAAGGTTAATTGGATAAATACAATTGTTTTTCATATTTTCTTGCTATATTATTAATGGAACTGCATACACTTCTTATGATTGGATTTCTTTATGACATTGTTAGTGGTGATCTACTGAGTCATACTAACACCCTACTCGGGCTGCTTGATTCGTACCTGAATAGACATTGTTATTGCAAGACAGGACAAGGGAAATAGCCCTCGTTAGAGTGATGTTTGGGGTTGGATCATGGAAGAGGGAACTAGACGTGGGTTGAGTCCCATTTGGAGTGGTTGTGTATTTACTTTCAGTTCCATTGTAGAGACTTGGAACTTTCATAGTCATAAAATGTTTTACCTTTCAGTTGAGTATTGTATTTCTAGTTTTGATTATGCTAGTGACATTGTACTATTATATTTATATATGTTTCTGCTATTTCGTGGTTACTTCTGCTGGTTTTTTCCTGATAATAGAGGGTATAGTGTCCCCAAGACTGACTTACTAGACCCTTGCTGCTAGTCGGCACCCTCTTGCATACGGGGAGGTGAGCTTGAGGTCTTGTGACCAACTGGCTCGGAGCACCGTTCAGTGGATCCCGAGTCGGGACGTTACAAAGTGGTATTATATGTGAGGTATTTTCATTCTTATTTTTATTTCCTTACTATTTGTGGAAGGTAGAAAGGAGACTAGGGAATGTCATGGCTTGATAACAAGCTTGTGCATGGGAGTTTCAAACCCATGTATGGGGGAAAACTCAAATAAATAAGGTGGGATTGTTGTTATTGTTGTTTTTCATTACAGTTGAATATTATTTCACATTTGGTGATGCACTTGTTGTGTGATGTGATTATTATTTCTAGAATTTTTTGAGTATTAATCTCTGTCCCTAAATGTCATGAGTGTCTCATCTACAAGAATCATTAATAGAGCAAATATTTTAAATTAATTTATATTGAATATTATTTTTTTAAACTCACAAAAGTGTTCCTCTAAGATAAATTGTTTCATTTTTATGATTTTGGTGTTATTTTGAGCTGAATAGTAAAAATTGGCCATTTTGGATTTTTAACAGTTTTAACTTATTTATGTAGTTTGGCCATAACATTATCTACATTGATTAAAATTGAAAAATTATTTCTTTTATAGATTCTATACATCCAGGGATTCATTTACTATTTTTGGACTAAAAGATGAATCGGCCATACGGAAGCTCAAAAAAAGCTCACAATTTGGCTCAAGAAAACTGTTTCCAGTTCTGCCTAGTTTTGGTGTGGGATTCATAACTCATCCATTTTGGGCCCAAATCTTTTCACCATTGGTGTGTGGACACGCAAGGAGTTTTTTAGAATCTTTTATTAAATAAGCACCGTGGGATTCTGCCGTTTGTGTGTCCATTAAAGCTTCCTAATCTGGTGTTTGGCGTTTTGGAGATTCTGACTGGACAGAATAAATGATCAGAGTAAAAGGGCCATAACTATCGGAATACCTTTCCAGATCCGATGGGATTTGGAGGGGACACGACCAAGAAAATTATGAACAACATTGAAGAAGGGATCAACGCGTGACGAGGTCATTTATTGTGTCCAAAATGCGACAACATTATGAGGATAGAAATATGGCTATAAAAGGAGGAGAGCTCCTCCTCCTCAATACATCCCACTCTCCTTCCCATTCTTTCTGGGACACCAAGGAGAAAACTTCTCAGCTTTTTCTTTTAATTCTTTTATTTTAAAATGTCTCTCATCTCCCGCATTATCTCTCTTACCCCATCAATGGAGGGGTAGTTTCATTTGAGTGATCAGAAAGAGGGGAGGCTGGACGTATGTGTTGTGCTTGAGTTTTTGTGCTTTAAATGAATAAAATTTGTTCTTATTTCTTCTTCTGGTTCCAAATATTAATTCAAAATTAAATTCCAAATGCGGTTGTGATAAGGTTTTTATTCTGAAATTATAAATTTCTTTGGTCGATGATCACATCTCCCTCCACCCAATTCTAATATGTATACGGTGGAACATGATTAGGGTTGGGTGGTGATTTCTCGACAGTTGTCAAGCACGTGTGTAGGATTGTATGTCGAAATCTTGGTTTATTAGGGCACAAAAATTTCAGGTCTGGGATTGCTCTAATTAATCAAGAGACCTTCTACAACCCTAAACACATTGGAAGTAGGATATACCAATCTATGGTTTTAGAAAGGAAAATTCTCATCACACCTCTCTTACCTATTTAAGGAAGAAGAAGAGATAAAATTTGGAAACCATGATGGCACAACACTAAGTCTAGTCGAACCCATTCTGATCCCCGCCTTTATCATTTGTTAAAATCAATCAATTTCTATTGTTTGATTCTCTCATAGTAATTCATATTAATTAAAACCAATCTTTTTACGAAAACCAACAAAAAGTGACAACCTTTTATTGTGTGCACTCATCTTCAGGAGACTACCTAGGATCAACTACTATACTATACTTAGGTAAATAAAATATTATTTTGCCACGCCCCACAACAGGAGTGCATCAAACATGGTGTCGTTGCCGGGGAGGCAGTTCCTCAAAGCTTTTTTAAAAAAAATCTCTTTTGAATGACCAGTAGTTCAAATAGAAATTTATTAGAATTCGATCCAGAAATTGAGCGCACAATAACCAAATCGAGAAATCAAAATCTTCCCAAAGATTTCGAAGAAATCAATCTCACCTATTCAAGTGATACATTGAGTGGAGACTTTGAACCTTTAATAATGGCTGTAAATCCCAACTGAACCCTACATGACATCTGTGCACCTCAATTTGTCAATAAAAATTATCAACTTGCAATTCCTTCCATAGAAAATGATTTTGAATTGCGAATTAACATGATCCAAGTGATTCCTAAATTTCATGGTCTTGCAGGTGAAGACCCAAATTGACATATTCAAGAATTCACCTATGTCTGCTCCACCTTCAAACCTCGAGCAGTCACGGAAGAGCATGTGAAGTGGAGGGATTTCCCCTTCTCATTAGACGGAGCAGAGAAGGAATGGCTATACAATCTGCAACCGGGGGAGATCAGTGACTAGGAAGATCTAAAACAATTCTTTCTACAAAGATTCTTCCCAACATCTAGGAGAACTGCAATAAATAAGGAGATTTATTTCATCCATCAATCAACTAGAGAAACACTCTACGAATACTGGGAACGTTTCAAGAAGCTTTATGCAAGTTGTCAACACAAAGAAATAGAAGAGGACCAATTCCTTGTATGATTCTACCAAGGATTTATTGACAATGATAGGAATCTACTAGATGCCTCATCGGGGGGAGCCCTCATTGATAAATTAGCTATAGATATAAGAATTCTAATTGAAAAGATTGCACAAAATTCACAGCAGTTCGGCACTCTAGGTACAATCACCAGAGGAATCCATGAGGTAAGAACATCTGATTCAGTATATTTAATTAGGAATGAAATGGGTGAACTCACCAGGTTGGTGCGACAAATAGCTGTGAACCATGTGAAGGAACAACAAGGACCGAATCATGTATGTGGTTTATGCCCTTCTAATTCTCATTACACTGATCAATGTCCAGAAGTGCAAGGGATAGAAAGTTGTGCTGCAGCCTATCAACAAAGGCAATACCAACTGCAAACCCAACCAGGGTATGGGTTTCAACAGAACCAATCTAGAGCACCTTTTCAGCAGCAATATCAGAACCCGATAGCATTCCAACAACCTTATCAAAAGCCCTTCCAACAATAACAAACTTTTCAACCACCACCTTTCCAGCGAAAGAATTATGAGAAACCATCCACAAGTGCACCGACAAATGAAGACCAACAACTGAAGACAAGAGTTGCAGGAATAGTAGATAAGATGGACAAGCTAGATGATAAATTTTCAAGCATTATGGATGCTCTCACCAAGAACCAAGGTAAGCTTCCTGCACCAACAATTCCCAATCCAAAATAGAATGTTAGAGAAATCACAACCCGAAGCGGGAAGGAGCTCAAACCACCAGAACAATATGAGGAGGATGAATCTAGGGAACCTGTTGAAGCTCATCCTGTCCAGCCTAAATATGGAGTCAACAACAATGTAGAAAGAACAAGGTTCAAGAAAGAAAGACTAGAAACACCATTGCAGAAACAAAAAATGGAGAAAAAGAATATTCCAACACCATTCCCATCAGCATTGGTTGAGTCAAAGAAGGGAGAAGAAGAACGACTTCAACGGGAAATTCAGGAAACATTTTGAAAAGTTGAGATTAACATTCCACTACTGGATGAAATCAGGCAAATCCATAAATATGCAAAATTTCTGAAGGAGCTATGTACTAAAAGAAAGTGGATGGATGGAAATGAAAGAATCAACTTAGGAAGAAGCATCTCAGCATTGATCACACCACCAATACCACAAAAATGTCAAGATCCAAGGACTTTCTCTATTCCTTGCACTATCGGTTCATTAAATTTTACTGATGCACTATGTGATCTTTGAGCTTTGATAAATGTGATTCCACACTCTGTGTTTTCATCTTTGCAGGTCGGAGAACTAAAATCAACTCGGGTGGTGGTACAATTAGCAAACAGATCCACCGTTTTCCCAGCTGGAGTCATTGAAGATGTACTTGTCGGAGTGAGAGGATTAATCTTTCCAGCAGACTTTTATGTCCTTACCATGGAGGAAGACCAAGCACAATCCCAATCTCCCATCAACCTAGGGAGACCATTCCTGAAAACAGCAAGGACAATCATCAACGTACATGAAGGAACACTCACCATGGATCTCGGAGATAGTACGGTACACATCAATATTCTTGATACGATGAAACACTCGTCCAGCAATCACTCACTTTATGTAATCTCCCATGATGAAGGTATAGAACCAATTGAAGACTCAGGTATGCTTCATTACTTTTTATCTATGGGATAACACTCTTCATTTGAATTTTATAACTCCCATGAACCTGAAAACTCTGATATCATGTTGGAGGATGAGGTAAAATCTGATTTTTTCAATGATTTGTTAAAAGGAAGTAAGATTATTCCCGAGAATTCAACATTAGAAGTAGGAAACCTAAATGCAATATCATCCCTTGAACAACCCCCATGTTTAGAGCTGAAGCCTTTTCCATGGACTTGAAGTATGCTTACCTAATGGAAGGAGAGAAATTGCCAATAATCATGGCCAATAACCTATCCCATTCACAAGAACAAACATTGATTGACCTTCTCAAAAGGAATGTAAAAGCTATAGGATGGAGTTTAGGTTATATTCCTGGAATCAACCCTAAGGTGTGCTCTCACAGGATATTTTTAGAAAGTGAATCTCGCCCAGTTAGACAACCTCAAATAAGACTCAATCCCACAATCATGGAGGTCGTTAAGAAAGATATTGAGAAATTTTTAGCAGCTGATATCATTTAACCAATCTATGATTCTCAATGGGTCAGCACAATTCATGTAGTCCCCAAGAAAACTGGCCTAACCAGTTTACAAATGAAAGAAATGAACTGATCCCCATTAGAATACAAAACAGATGGAGAGTGTGTATAGATTACAGGAAGCTAAATCAAGTTACCAGAAAAGATCACTTTCCCATTCCATTCATTGATCAGATGCTTGAAAGGTTAGCTGGAAATACTAATTACTGTTTTTTAGATGGATTCTCATGATATTTTCTAGTACCAATTGCACCAGAAGACCAATAGAATACAACCTTCACCTACCCTTTTGGAACATTCGCCTACAAAAGGATGCCTTTCGGGCTATGCAATGCCCCAGGTACATTTCAACGGTGTATAGTGAGTATTTTCTCGGACCACATTGAGGATTTCAAGGAGGTGTTTCTTGATAATTTCACAGTTTTTGGAAATTCATTTGATCATTTCTTGAGAAATTTGGAAAAGGTTTTAAAAACATGCATTGAAAAGAACCTTGTCTTAAATTTCGAAATATGTCATTTCATGGTTGAAAAAGGGATAGTGTTGGGGCACATAATTTCACAAAATGGGATTGAGGTTGATAAATCAAAAGTTGATGTAATAAATTCCTTGCCATATCCAACTTCTGTCAATCATGTTCGATCCTTTTTAGGGCATGTAGGATTTTATAGAAGATTCATCAAGGAATTCCATAAGATTTCTCTCCCTCTCTCAAGATTACTTTTAAAGGATGATAACATTAATTTTGATTGTGCATGTAGGGAATCATTTGATGAATTAAAGGAAAGGCTGATAACACCACCAATAATGCAGCCACCCAATTTGGATTACCCTTTCGAGATACTTTTTGATGCATCCGACCAAGCAGTGGGAGCAGCTCTATCACAGAGAATTGACAGCAAGCCTCAAGTCATCTCCTACGCATCAAGGACCTTGGATGAAACAGAAATAAATTACACAACCACAGGGAAGGAGGTCCTTGCAGTCGTTTTTGCACTAGATAAATTCTGATCATAACTTCTGGGCACTAAAGTTGTTGTTTTTACTGATCATGCAGCTCTTAGGTACTTAATGAAAAAGGCGGATGCTAAACCATGGTTGGTGAGATGGATTATACTCTTACAAGAGTTCAATTTGGAAATCAAATATTAGAAGGGGACTGAAAATCAAGTGGCTGATCATCTGAGTCGACTTCCCCACACCGCTGAAACAGAAATACCAAAGCAGAACCCACTTAATGATGAGCTTCCCGGAGAATAACTCTACATCATCAATAGTGAAGTACCATGGTATGCCAACATTTTCAACTATTTGGTAACATCTCAGGTACCCTCTCATCTAAGCTCTCATCAACAACATAAGCTTAAATATGAATCAAGATTTTACATTTTGGAAGATCCGTTTTTGTGGAAAATTTGTAATGATCAAATCATAAGAAGATGCTTTCCAAGAAGTGAAATTGAATCAGTGTTTGAATTTTCTCATAAATTATCTTGTGGAGGCCACTTTGGACCTCAGAGGATTGCTCGAAAAGTTTTAGAATCTGGACTCTACTGGCCCACCTTATTCAAGGATGCATATAAATTTTGTAAAAGATGTGAAAAATGCCAATTTTCTGGTAACATATCCAAACGACATGAAATGCCACAAAAACCATTAACCTTTTGTGAAATTTTTCATGTTTGGGGCATAGATTTCATGTGATCATTCCCAATGACATTTGGAAATTAATATATTCTTTTGGCTGTAGACTATGTTTCAAAATGGGTGGAAGCAAAAGAAACCAGAACTGATGATGAAAAAGTTGTTTGTGATTTTGTTAGGGCTAACATTTTCTATAGGTTTGGCGTGCCACGAGCAATCATCAGTGATCAGGGAACTCATTTCTGCAACAGGAAAATGGATGCATTTCTAAAGAAGTATGGGGTGCATCATAGAACATCTACCCCATACCATCCCCAAAAAAATGTCCAAGAAGAAGTCTCTAATAGAGAAATCAAAGCCATTCTAAAGAAGATAGTTAAACCCAACCGGAAGGAATGGATCCAAAAGTTAGATGATACATTATGGGCATACAGAACGGCCTACAAAACAACGATAGGGATGAGTCCCTATAGATTGATCTATTGAACGAGTTTCCACCTTTCATGTGGAGTTGGAGCATTGTGCCTACTGGGCGGTCAGAGAGATGAATCTGGACATTGAGAAAGCTGGGAAAGAAAGAAGATTACAGTTGCAGGAGTTAGAGGAAATTAGAAGGGAATATTTTGAAAACTCAATGATCTATAAAGAGAGAACAAGGATGGCCCATGACAAGATAATTCAACCAAGAACCTTGAACCCTAGAGATCACGTGTTACTCTTCAAATCTATACTTAAGCTTATGCTAGGTAAACTTTGTTCTAGATGGGAAGGCCCCTTTACTGTTATTCATTTATATCCCTTTGGTGTTGTGCAGATTCAAAAGGAAGGAGGAGGAAACCCATTCACTATAAATGGGCAGAGGCTGAAGAAGTTCCATTGGACCGTACCTCAAGAACCAGTGGTGGAGATCACACTCCTTAACCCTGAATACAAATGAACACCTACCGGGTTGTATCATTCCTTAACACTTGATTAAATTCAGTAACTCCATCTTTTTGAAACATACATAAAAAATTCCATTTACATGCATTGAGGACACTGCATCAATTAAGTGTGGGGAGGGAATCTTGTAGTCCATGATATTTTTCAAAAAATTTATTTTTTGTTTTGTTTTGTTTTGTCGAGCCAACGACATTAAACAAAGGCTCTACCGGGAGGCAACCCGCATTTTCCCCCATTTTCCACTTGTCTTCTTAGTCATTTACCAGCATGATTGAACAAGCCTGCACTATCAATTGTTTTCATTTTTTTCAGGTCCATTAATGAAGAGGGTGTAGTGGGATTATATGTTGTGAAGAAAAGGATCCATTTGACAGGGGAGTAAGAGTTTCAATTCTATATTATCCAACTTTATTCCCTACATTTTTAGTCTTTTAAATAATTAATCAAAAAAAATGCATGCCCGCGCTTGAATTCATGTTTTACTTGAATTCTATAGGAGACATGATTTTCATAGAAATCCAGTGATCTTATGTTTTAGATTTCAATGTTAATAAGATTGAATGATTAAAATGGATAATTGGATTATTAAAGTGAAGCAAGGATATTGAAATAAGGACTCATGATTTAAAGGAATTAATTGATTCATGTAAATGAAATTTCCCTTCCATTTTTCATTCATTGAATTTCTGAAATTCATGTGAATTAATTTTTTATTATTAATCATGCCATGAGTGATTTTCCAATATCGTATTCTCATTCCTGAGAAGATTTCTAGACCAAATATTTCCTATTTTATCTTAACAATATTTCTTGAGTGATCTTGGGACGTGCCACCTGCTAGAACTTGTATTGAAACTTGTCAAAGATGTGACTGTACAAAACCACATTTAAAATGATTGAGGCCTCACTTTGGCTAGCCACATTTTATCCAAAGACCCACATTTTCATTTATCCTTCGTAAGCCCTTAGATTACATGAATTTCCTTATAGGTTTAAGCCACATTACAATCCAATTTTTCCTTACCTACCATCACTTTTAGTATTTTTTCATGGTTATTTCAAGTTTGAGTGTGGGGGAAGGGTCTTTCATGTGCATTCCTTGGGATTTGTATCATCTTTGGGTGGTGTAATGTGTGCATCATCATTTTGGGCATTGTATTATTAGAAAACTGGGCATGAGTCATCATTTCATTATGCTTCTTTCATTTCATCCGGTTCTCCATAAAAAAATTCAAAATAAAGTTGTACCTTTCTGGAGCTTTACAAAAAAAAAGAAAATAAAGTTGTTCCTTTACGGAGCTTTACAAAAAAACAGGGTGAACTTGGATGATATCATTCATTGTAATCATTTATTGACTCATGACCCATGTCATTGAAAGGGGAGTGGTGTTGTGATTCACATTTCAAGGGGATTTGAGTGAGGTTCATCTTGTGTTTTCACTTGACTAATCATGCATTATACTTAAGAGTCAAACCTCCTACTTCTGGCCTTAAATTATTTAAATCATTTACTCACCAACCCTAATCCACAGAGTCATTTGAACCTTTATTGCAAGTCCTCGTGATTTTATGTGTGTTTTGTCTTTACAAAGTGGAGAAAGTAGTTACTTTACAATCCTATGGGTAAGGAGCATGTTCTCATGATATAAGCATAACTCCACTATTAATTGTATCATGAGTGATGAGATAAAAGATTCAAAAGTGAGTTAGGTCATGATTTGACATGTTTAATAAAAATAAATTGAGAATCTTGATTGAATGAAAGGAGAAGTTCATTACTTTTCAAAGGGGAAAAGTAAAATGCATGAATTGATTGTTTCTTTGAAAAATGGGAAATTAAATTGTTATTTATTGTGGAACTAGAAAATTTTATTGGACATTGATAATAATTTGATTTTATTCCATTTGAAATTTAAATATTGGTGACATTGGTGCCCTTTGAATTCCATGTTGAGATTTTATGCTTGAGGACAAGCATAGTTTAAGTGTGGGGGAATTGATAGAGCAAATATTTTCAATTAATTTATATTGAATATCACTGTTTTAAACTCACAAAAGTGTTCCTCTAAGATGAAATGTTTCATTTTTATGATTTGGTGTTATTTTGAGCTGAATTGTAAAAATTAGCCATTTTGGATTTTTAACAGTTTTAACTTATTTCTGTAGTTTGGCCATAACATTATCTAAATTGATCCAAATTTCAAAATTATTTCTTTTCCATATTCTAATCATCCAGGGATTCATTTACTATTTTTGGACTGAAAGCTGAATCGGCCATATGGAAGCTCAAAAGAAGCTCACAAGTTGGCTCAATAAAACTATTTCCAGTTCTGCCTAGGTTTGGTGTGGGATCCATAACTCATCCATTGTGGGCCCAACGCTTGTCAAATTTGGTGGGTGGACGAGAAAGGAGTTTTGGGGAATCTTTTATTAAGGAATCACCATGGGATTCGGCCATTTGAGGGTCCATTAAAGCTTCCTAATCCAGGGTTTGGCGTTTTGTAGATTCTGACTGGACAGAATAAATGATCAGAGCAAAACGGCCATAACTCTCGTAATACCTGTCCAAATCCGATGAGATTTTGAGGGGACATGGAAAATATAATTATGAACAACATTTAAGAAGGGATAAACGCGTGAAGAGGTCATTTTTGGGACCAAAACGTGACAACATTCGGAGGACAAAAATCTGGCTATAAAAGGAGGAGAGCTCCTCCTCCTCAACACATCTCACTCTCCATCCCATTTCTTCTGGATCACCAAGGAGAAGAACTTCTCAACATTTTCATTTATTTAATTTATTTAAAAATTTCTCTCCTCTCACACATTATCTCTCTTACCCCATCCATGGAGGGGTAGTTTCATTTGAGATATTGGAAAGCGGGGAGGCTGGACCTATGTGTTGTGCTTGAGTTTTTGTGCTTGAAATGAATAAAATTTGTTCTTATTTCTTCTTCTGGTTCCAATTCTTAATTCAGTATTAAATTCTGAATGTGGTTGTGTTAAGGTTTTTATTCTGAAATTAAAAATTTCTTTGGTTGATGATTACATCTCCCTCCACCCAATTCTAATCTGTATACGGTGGAACATGATTAGGGTTGGGTGGTGATTGCTCGATGGTTGTCAAGCACGTGTGTAGGATTGTATGTCGAAATCTTGGTTTATTAGGGAATAACAATTCCAGTTCTGGGATTGCTCTAATTAATCAAGAGACCTTCTACAACCCTAAACACATTGGAAAGAGGATAGACTAATCTATGGTTTTAGAAAGGAAAATTCGCATCACATCTCTCTTACCAGTTCAAGGAAGAAGAAGAGATAAAATTTGGAAACCATGCTCGCACAACACAAAGTCTAGCCAATCCCAATCCGATCACCACTTTTATCATTTGTTAAAATCAATAAATTTCTGTTGTTTGTTTCTCTCATAGTCATTTAAATTAATTAAAACCAATATTTTTTACGAAAATCAACAAAAAGTGACAACTTTGTTTTGTGTGCACTCCTCTTTGGGAGACTACCTAGGATCAACTGCTATACTATACTTAGGTAAATAAAATATTGTTTTTCCACGCCTCATGACAGGCATTAATCAATCATTATAGGCACTCTGTAATATTGTGAAATGCATAATGTTAGGTACGCATAGGAAAACAAATTATGGGTAAATTATTGAACCTATACTATTTCTTTTCCTTGATTGTGAAATTCAATTGAAAATGGTATCTAATTTAAAAATTTAATGAAATAATTGTGATGTTATAAGAATAATTTGGTTGTGTGTAACTGTGGTAACATTGTGAACAATTTTATAAGTTGCATGTTTGGATTTTTATAATTATGCCTCTATGACGCTTGATGAGAGGACGAGCGGGGGGTATAGTTAGAAATGGTCCTCTAATGGGTGGTCTTGAGGCACCAATAGTACCAAATAAAGAAGTGGGGGAAAATAATTGAGTGAACCTCACCTGTTTCATGCAAATGATGGAGAGATACCTAGGGTGGGTTGTGAAAATTATGTCTGATCTTACGAGGGTGTTTCAGTTGCAGCACCAGCCGAATTATACTAGAGATGATGATCCAGAGAAAGTTGAGTTCTAGATTGAATCTACCCTGACTATACGTGGCAACCTAGAGAGACATGTTGAGAGGAGAGTCAAGTTGGCATCTTAGATGTTGTGCGGTCAAGAAAAACATTGGTGGGACATCCCGACTCGTAATGGCCAGATAGAAGCTATAGAGTGAAAGGATTTTCAGGAGAAGTTCTTTGATCACTTCTATATAGAGATACTCATAAATGAGAAGGTGGATGTGTTCATGTGGCTAACTCAAGGGAATATGTCTCTAAATGGACTATACTGGACGCTTTACAGACTTACACTGTTTTTCTCCATCATTGGCAGCATAAAAGAGCACTTCAGAAAGATGACTTCAGGATGGACTTAAATGTTAAATTAAGTATCAAGTAAACATTTTCAGGCTGACAAAGTTTCTGGAAGTGGTAAATCAGGATTTCATTTCGTCAGGGAACCTGAAGGAGGGTTCGAGTGGTGAACAAATGGTTTTTATTGGATGGTCAGGTGGTGTGACTTTTGAGAGCAGGAAGTGACGTTATGATAATGTTAACCCGGGGGTGGGAGACAGAGTAACCTAAAAGAGAGGTCGGTTACACAGGACCTTACCCGAGTGTTTTTCCACCAGTGTGGAAGGCCGGGACATTAACATAATCAATTTCCCTGACACCCTGTTGAATGCATATCTTGTGGTAGGATGGGACATCTCCAGAAGTTCTGCAGGAACCCAAAGGAGTCAGGTGGGGGTAGATTAGCTAAATAGAGTCAGAGTGTGGGAAGGGGGTCCTCTGCAACCTTTTAGCCCCAAAGCTTGTGTACTACTGGATGAGGTGGTAAGGGTGACAGATGTGGTGCTCTTGGGAAGCGACACCCATATCAGCAGATTGGTACAAGTTAGGGGAGTCAGATGGCATCACAAGGAAGAGTAGCAGCATAGTCACATGCAGTACAACCTATACTTGTGGATAGCGTGGTTGGACCATCGACAGTGAGAGGTAATATTCTTGTGATTTCTACTTTAGATAATTCCTTATTTGATATCGGTTCATCTCATTCCTTTATATCAAAAAATACTTGTCAATGGTTCTATTTTGGTAGTGGAGTTTGTGAGTGGGGCTATAATGATAATCACACCTTTGGGGGTACATTCTAGAGAAATCTGTATGTGCAAGGGATGTTCTCTTGAGATTAGGGAGTACCATTTCCTATGGTATCTCTATATCCTTGATATGATAGGGTTCGACCTAATCCTGGATATGGGCTGGTTAGTCACATACTGAGGCCGCATTGATTGTTATCATCGAAGGGTGACATTTATGTCTCCTATGAGTGACCATTACATTCACCATGGGGAGTGGGATATCCAGGCAGGCCGAGCAAGTCCAATTAATCAGCAATTAGGAGAGCTCATACCCCAATTTTATAGTCTTTTAATGGATGACGAAGGTGTTAGGAAAGATGTCCGTCCTCCAATGTTTGATTTGTTTCAGGATGTATTTCCAGAAGGATTCTCAGGACTACCACCTAAGAGAGATGTTGAATTTACTATTGAGATCCTGTCAGGAGCCGAGCTAGTATCTATTCCACCATATAGAATGGCACTGACAGAGCTTCAAGAACTCAAAGCTCAGTTGGAATACTTGAAGGATAAAGGATTTATCCATACAAGTACGTCACCATGGGGATCACCTATACTGTTTGAAAAGAATGCTGATGGGAGTTTAAATTTGTGTATTGATTACAAGAGGTTGAACAAGATAAATGTGAGGAACCAATATCCCCTATCGTGTATTGATGATCTGTTTGACCAGTTGAAGAGAGCCTACATTTTCTCAAAAATCGACTTTAGATCGAGGTATAACCAGTTGAGAGTTCTGACTTTCGATATACCGAGGACTGCATTCAGGAGTAGATATTGGATTTATGAGTTTTTTGTAATGCCATTACGGTTAAAAAATGCACCAGAAGTGTTTATGGATATTAGGAATAAGATATTTCTTCCAAACCTAGATCAGTTTGTGGTAGTATTTGTGGATGACATCTTGGTGTACTCCAAGACTCATGATGATCATGCCCAAGATCTTGACATCATTCTGAGTACACTGAGAGAGCATCAGCTATACGCCAAGCTATCTAATAGTCAATTTTGGTTTGATCAGGTACACTTCTTGGGAAACATTATCTCTAAGAATGGTGCTTTAGTGGATCCAGAGAAGGTGCAAGCAGTGATTTCTTGGGAGGAGCCCGAGAATATTTTCGATATCCAAAGCTTTTTGGGATTAGCTGGATATTACATGAGATTTATCCAAGTGATTTCCCATTTGGCAACACCACTTTCAGTCATGACCAAAAAGGGAGTAATGTTTGAGTGGTAAAAGGCTTACGAGACATCTTTTCAGTAGTTAAATAATTGTTTGACATCCGCACCAATTTTGGCTATACCTGATTCAGCTGAAGAGTAAATGGTGTATTGTGACGCTTCTGGGATAGGAATCAAAGTTGTGTTAATGCAAAGAGATAATGTTGTGGCATATGGGTCTCGACAGATGAGGTCGCATGAAAGGAATTATCCAAACCATGACCTTGAGTTGGCAGCAGTGGTTTATGCTTTGAAGTGTTAACGACTCTACCACCTGGGTGAAAGGTTTGTAGATTATAATAAACACAATATCTTGAAGTAAATCTTTTCTTAGCATGATTTTAATCTTCAAAAGAGGATATGGGTTGAGTATATGCAGTCTTTTGGTTTTTATCTAGTATATACGCCTAGGAAAGGAAACGATGTGACTGATGCCTTGAGTAGGAAGACTAAGACACAGATTATTTAGGAATCTAGTGCTGAGTGTAGAATGATGTTTTTGCTAACTGAAATCCACGTTGTGGTTCAAGAGAGATAGGAGGAAATGGATATCGTGTCAGTTGAATTTGAGTCTACACTTTTGAGACGGATCAGGGATAAGAAATATGAGGACACTGGATGCTTATCCTTGTGGGAAAACTATTAAGGCGGCGATACACCTTCAGACTGTAAGATAGATGAGAAGAATATCATTTATATGAAGAACCGGGTTTTTGTTCCTATGATCATGTGAGAGGATCTCATGAGAGAATTTCATGCCTCAAGATGGGGAGTGAACCCTGGTGTGACCAAAATGTATGATGATCTGCGACTATAATTCTGGTGGCCAGGCATGGAGAAGGAAATAGCAGGGTTTGTGACATGATGCTTTACCTGTCAACGGGTGAAGGCGGATCATCAATGACTTGGAGGTTTACTAGGACCTTTTTCAATTCCATAATGGAAGTGGGATGAAGTGAATATGGACTTCATGATAGGTCTTCCAAAAAAATTAGGAAGAATTATGCTATTTGGGTCATTATGGATCGACTGTCAAAGGTGGCACATTTCATACCTATAAGGGAAACTTTTACAGTTGTGTAATTGGTAGATCTGTATTTACAAAAGATAGTTCGATTTCATGGGGTGCCACGAACAATAGTTTAGGATTGTGATTCACAGTTTACTTCGTGCTTCTAAAAGGGCTTCCAGAAGGCTCTTGGTATGCAGGTTTTATTGAGTACGACTTTCCATCCGCAAACAGATGGTCAGTCAGAGCATACTATATAAGTGCTTGAGGATATGTTAAGGGTGTGTGTACATGACTGCGGTGGTATATTGGAAAAGAACCTATCTTTAGTATAGTTTTCCTATGAAAATAGTTATCAGGAAACTATACAAATGGGACCATACAAGTCTCTTTGTGGTAGGCCATATAGATCATCGGTATCCTGGATGGAGGCAGGTGAGTCAGAGTTGTTGGGACTGAGTCTCACATATAAGATGACTGAATAGGTTTATCTGATTCGGAAATGAATGAATCCAACTCAAAGTTGGCAGAAGTCTTATGCTGATAGATGGAGATGACCCCTAGAGTTTACAGTCGGTGATTGTGTTTTCCTTCGGGTATCGCCTAGGTTGGGTCACCGCGGGATACGAAGTTAGGGAAAGTTGGCACCCAGGTTTGTTGGACCTTTTGAGATCATGAAGAGAGTTGGGCTGGTAGCGTACCAATTGGATCTTCAACAGAAATATAGTGTTATGCAATATTTTTTCCATGTATCACAAATATGATGGTATCACCCCGACCCTTCTCATGTGATCGATGTGGATGATGTTGAGCTTGGGATAGATGAATCCTTTTAGGATCATATGATACGTGTGTTGGATCGCAGTGAGAAGGTGTTTAGGGGAAAGACTGTACCGATAGTTCGTGTTTTATGGTGGCATGGACATGTGTAAGAAGATACATGGGAAAGGGAGGAAGATATACGGACACATTGGCCCGATATTTTTAGCTCGAAATCTCAGAGAATTTCGGGAGTACAACTCGAGGACGATCTGTTATAAGGTGGAGAGAATGTAAGATCCCGACATTTTCTAGAGTCAATCTCAGGCACGTATTCAGGTACTTTTGATGTTTTTATGTACCTCTATTTTGGAGTAGTTGTAACACCCCAAGATTTCATAGTGTGTTATTTCTTCAAAATAATTCAATAACTTGCACTACACGCAACACCGAGTTCAATCACATCATGACATAAAAAATAAGCCATTCAAAAGAGCTTATGAATAGTATTATCTAAATTTTAAACTTTATATAATCCTTATAATTTTAGAATCCATATTATGAGTTTCTTAGATATAATGCAAGAACAAATTCATTTTCAGTATTGCACTTTTATCAACTTTTAATAGTGAACCCTTTTTAAATACAATATTTTAAACTTTTTGACTAAATGGGGACATCAAAAATTTAAAATGAAACATCCCAAGCTTCCACGGTATGCTTTCTTTGAATAATACAGTAGCGTGTGTTGTACGCAACCTTGAGTTTTAACACACACCACAACCAATCAAACTAGCCGTTATGAATAGTAATACCTACTTTTCGAAATTATATATACTTTATATTTCAAAATGGACTTCATTTTTGGATTCGGAATATCGAATTTAGCCTAAGGTGAAATTTTGGTACTTTTCGGATAACTTTAATATTTTGATGAATAGTGAAAATTACTAAATTTTAATTAAAAACAACTTTTTTAATCAAAATAATTAATAGTGATAAATTATGAATTTGAGTGGTTTTAGAGTATATTTAGAATATATTTTTACCATTTAATATAATTTTGGTCATTGGACATAATTTTACAATTAAACCGAACATAAACAAGTGTCAATCTTTTGATAGTTATTATCTCTTAAAAAACACGCTCTTTGTTTTGACAGCGGGAATTAATTTTAAATTAATTTCTGCCACTTCTGTGTTTTGAATTTAGAAAAATGGATTCCATATTTGGAATCAGGATGTCCAAATTGTGTAAATAGGTAACTTTTATTTTTAGACATTTTGAATAATTACTGTGGTAAATATTTTATTTACCATCGTTAAGGGTAAATCCGGTAAATAAGGGTTAAAAAATAATATTATAATAATACTAAATTACCCTAAAACGTGTCTTAACCCTATTGGTTGATACATGGTCGTCCATGGGAATCTTTGGGTCTATTTTGGGACCCCATGGATCCACTTGTAAGTGATAATGACACTTTATTTTAATTTAGTTAAAATGAATACAAAAATGACACAAGCATATATCTTTTAGAACGACAATTTTTACATAGGGTTATATATGTTGGATTTTAGATTATAAATATTCATTAGAAATCTAAAAAGATTTCCTACATAATGATATTTTATTTATAATTTTTAGACATTAAATAATTTATTTTATTTATGACACAATGATGATGCAGTAATTACTATAATAGTGAAAAATTAAAATAATTGATATTATAAATACCCAAATAAATATAATATGAAACTTTTAATGAATTAAACTAATTTTCTAGGCTAATATGATATATTAGGATTGATTTAATGGACTTTGTTCGAAGTAATCAATCTGTTATGAGTTTCACAAAAATCAACTATTGAATAGTGTCAAAATTGACATAAAAGAGTTCTTAAAACAAATATTATATTATTAATTGATATTAAATTCCTAAAAATCTAAGGTTCGGCCAAGAGACTTATATTATTATAGGTTAATCATTAATGGACAACTTGGGGGTCTCTTGGATGTATATAGTAAGTTTATTAACCATATTATATAAAAATACAAAGAGACATTGTAAAAGTGAAACTAATTAACTTAGAGTTAATACTTAAAGATAAGGTTAATATAAGTACCCAAACCTGTCTAAATTCTATTGGTTGAGTGGTTTTCGACCTATCCCCACCTTAACCTTTGAATAATCAACTTAGGAGCCATTAGAAACCGAATATGAATTTATTATAAATTAATATTTCTAGCTTTTCCAAAGGTGCCCCTCACCCCTCTTATAAAAGGGCACTCCTCCTTCTCATTTCTTCACACCTTCAAAGCCTTTTGGTTCGGCCAAACTCTGCCCAAATACTCTCCCAACATCCCTCAATACAACCTAGAGGCCTTAGTTTGATCAGAAAGCCAACCTAAGGAGCCCTTTTGATCAAACAAAAAGGAAGAACCCGAAGAAGAGGTAATGATTTCACCACCCTTTTCTAAGTTCATTTCTTCTTCCACTTCTTCTTCCTTTGTTCTTACCTTTCTAAAATAATAACTCCAGTATCTCACATATACTGTGATGTTATTATAAATATGGTACAACCATATTCAGTATTCTATCCACCCTTTGAATAACATGTCACCATACGTGCGTACGTACGGCTTACCGTCTCCACGTCGTGGTGTAATTGTTATTCAATATAATATTATTTGGATGGGTATAATAATGATGTGTAACTCATGTAAATAATAAATATAACATGTTAATGATTCTGTATATATGATATACCATCCATTTATATATTATTTTAATATCAAAAGAATGATATTGTCGCTCGTGCGTACGTACGGACTACCGTCTCCACGAACGCGATGAGATTCATTCTCCATCGTATCCATTCAAGTATAATTATTATTTGATGATTTAAAAATGATGTTTAAGGAATTGATATCATTCTGGATTTGAATAATATACAACCTATACTTTACAAACATGTCTTACCTAACAAAACATATAAACGAAAACGAGTAAGTTAACACCCGAAACAACGATAATACTAAGATATTATTAACAAAACAATGTTAAAAGATCATATATGATATCATATGAATGCATATGATTCTTGTATAATTTAATAACAATTATTTCACCATTATACAGGAGGTTAACCTACCCCAACCAAGGAAAAGTACAAGGTAAGGGTTATTTCACAATCTCTTCATTATCCAAGGTTGTTTATACGTAATAATCTACTGGGATCTCTTTATCATCCACATCCATGTTTCTTAAAAATGTATTTCAAAACATTTTTACTATTTACAAGAATATGGGTTAAAGTCATTTATACCCTTGTTTGACTTTTTATAAGAGGTTTATAAAGGAATCTTTCCGTCGTTTTCAAAACAAGGTCCTTTTTAACCTTTTCGACAGAATTGAGGTAAGAATGTTTTTTTTAACTTATACGGCGGGTGCGGTTACTTTCCGCCGTTATAAAATCGTCGAAGATTTCCTTACAAGCTTATAAGAATATTTTCAAAGAAAATTTTTTATTTTATATGGATCTTAAATGTTTTCAAAATAAAAGGAGATACTTCTTTTAAAAGAATTTTGATTTCATCTATGTCAACATCCTTTGATGGATTTTAAGATTATTTGAAGTTGATTTATTATAATACAAAACTTCTATATTTTATTGAAGGTTTTGTGATATGTTTGAATGTGGATGTGCTATTTTATACCATTCATAGTTTATGGTGAAACTATTGACATTTCGTATGCTAGTTTTAACCCAAATGTTTATGTTATATTTAAATCTTTTCTTCAGATGAATGTGCTAAACAATTATGTTCCGGGTTGGGGACCGGTAAAAGTAAGCCCTCCAGGTTGGGGACTGGTTAAAGTAAGCCCTCCAGGTTAGGGACTGGTAAAAGTAAGCCCTCCGGTTTGGTCTCCGGTTATTAGAGGTACTCCGGGTTGGTGTCCGGTTATTAGAGGCACTCCGGGTTGGTGTCCGGTTATTAGAGGCACTCTGGGTTGGTGTCCGGTTATTAGAGGCACTCCGGGTTGGGTTCTGGTTAGAAGTAACCCCTAGGTCTTGGGATGAGGCCTAGACAATGAAATTAACGTTTGACATTATGCATTCCATAATTATGAAAGGGTTTATTGATATTGCATGTGATTATTCGATTAGTAGAATATCCATGTGAACAAGTAAATGGCATTATTTCATTTTACTTTTTCCATACTATGTTGAAGTTCAATTTTAAAAGGCTTTTGTTTTAGTAATTCATTGCCTTAAATGTTTATGCTTATTTTGAATGTTCCGCTATATTGTTATCCTTACTGGGCATTTGAGCTCAGCCCTTTTCTATGTTTTCTTTTTCCCAGATAGTGAAGAAGTAAATTATGAATGACTTGCAGGGATATTATGAGGGGTTAATAGTGTGGATATGAAGACTTTGTTGTTGTAGTAGTTTTTCACTTTTAAATGTAATGTAAAACTTTATGATTATATCTAGTGTTTCCAAGGCTACTAAACCAATCGGTCTTTCGGGATTTCATCTTTCTTGTGATCATGCCAATGTTACGAAGTAATGCACCGACTCTGGGTAGCTGGGGTCGGGGCGTTACAGTTGGTATCAGAGGAAGTTTAGTACAAACCTTGGAAGCTAGATTTAGATAAACTCTGATTAGAGCACGTAGACCTAAGATGAACATTGAGGATTAGTATAGAAGAACTTCCTAGAATTTTGGTATTGTAGAGATTTTGTGAGTTTTCCGAGCAATACATCCCTGTCTGGATACGAGCAGGTAGAGGCGGCTCTGGCACAGATGTACCTAGGGGTAAAACCCGAAAACACCGCTTTGAGCTAGACTCGAACGGGAACTGGTGCACGACAACGGGCCTTGCTGCACTCTTGGTTACGACACTCCCGGGGGATATGCTTAGGATAACTCTCATTTTCTTTACAAATCATTTTGAAGGGATTATGAGTATATACTTCCTCAAAGAAAACATTCTTATGATTATGGATTATATCCATAAATAGTTCAACTTATGTTAACTGTTTTATAAGTATGGGATTATGTATTTTGATTCATAAACTGATCTAGTGTATGTCATTGTTTAGAAATGGCGCCCAGTAGAAGGAATGAGAACTCCAGAAATGCACATGATCCAAAGAGAAGGAAGAATCATATCTTCCATGGTCTTAAGCTAGAATTTATAAGAGAAATAGTCTCCCATGTATTATCATCATATGAAGAAATAATATCATGTGTTGATAAGATAAGTAAAGAGTTTACTAAGTCCTATGGATTTGAAGGGAAGCAAGAGAAGAAAAGGATGGAAGAGAGAAAGATGGATAAAGGGAAGAGGGAAAAGAAGAATTTCCCCATATGTGGTAACTATGGAAAGAAACACCCTGGAACTTGCCTGAGAGGAATGGGAGTTTGTTATAAGTGTGGAGGAAAAGGGCACAAAGTACGTGACTGCAAGGGTAAGAAAATGGTTTTAAATGTACAATGCTTCATTTGCAAGGAGTTTGGACACTACGCGAACCTATGTCCCAGTCATCAGACTATGCCGCAAATGATGTTATTGGATAATAATCAAGTTATGATACTACCACAGATGAAGAGGAATGATTAGAGTTCTTATGTTGATTATGTCAATTGAGTGTTGTATCAACAATGTGCTTGTTATAATAATTATGGAGTATATAAGGATTGTACTGCAGTACTATTTCATTAAGGACTTGAGATTGTGTGGAACAAAGAAAAGTGACTCAATAGCAGGATAAATTTTTGGAAAATATATGGTTGAGAGAATGATAAATCATAATATAGTTCTGATACTGAGGTAGTGATTTTGGAATATGATTGTTTTGGATAAATTATATTGGATATTCTTGACTACCTTGGAACTGATTAATGATTTGTATATTCCATCATTGTTGGGGTTTAAAAGATTTTTGGATTAATGAAGTATATCCAGCATTCTATATGGAATAAGGGAGCATGAATGTAATCAATAAGGAATATGGTAATACATGATGAAGGTATTCATATGCTATTACGGGGTAAAAAGGATCTATATTATGTTTACCTTCCTTATAAATGTTAGACTTTGAGTTTGGACAGAAGTATTTTGGATAGTTCTAGTTTGGATTATTTTGGATTGCCATAAAACGACAACCCGGAGGTCGGGCGGCAACCCGTCGCATCCGGTAAGGCTGCGAGACTTGAACCCGCAACTGAAGGGCAACAAGGGTGTATCACCTACCACTGGACCACGAGATGTCCTGAATTAAATAATGTAGTTTTTATTAAAAGATCTTGTATATGAATTATAAATTCGTTTATTTTGGAACCCTATACGAATAGTGTAAATAGAATTTTTTTTTACATTCTATTATGTTTTAGAGTGAAAGATGAGTTTGTGGTTGAAATTTATTAATGGATAAAACTCTAATTATAAATTAAGTATATCTCCTTATGATCTTATCCAATCTCATAAATAAATTCCCCAACATTAATAAAAGAAACATAGAACAAAAATGTTGTCCTAGATGGTACCTTAAATCATCACAAATTTACGGCTTTGGGATTTTTGGCCTTTTCATAGCCATGTTCTCTACCACTCTCCATCAGATAATTGATGGTTAGATTTCTCTTCCATATCCATATTTTCCTACATGGAACTCTAGTATGTGTTATTTTCGGTAATCTTTATACTTTCCACTCTTTATTTTAAATAGAGACCTCATTAATTCATTTTTCGATGTGGGATTTCAACTAAGATATTTTGAAACGTAAAAAATGTGTTATCCTAATACCCTATGTTTTGTTGAACCGATGGTATTTCAAATCATCATAGATTGATGAATTTAAGGACCTCAATTATACACTTGTTTGTGATTGATGACCTCAATCACTACCTATAAATATTTACGTTTTTCCTCCGATTTTATGTCTCTAATTGCCACCAATGTTCTCCTAATCGAGATCATAATTTGGTGGTGACCCTTTGATTTCTCTTTTCCTCATATTAAGACTAAATTTTAGTAACCCAATTTCCGATGTGGGTTTTCCCACAAATATATTTTCTATTTTCAAACTTTTATTTTCAAAGAACAATTTCAAATTACGAGGACGCAATTTCTTGAAGGAGGGGAGAATGTAACACCCCAAGATTTCATAGTGTGTTATTTCTTCAAAATAATTCAATAACTTGCACTACACGCAACACCGAGTTCAATCACATCATGACTTAAAAAAAAGCCATTCAAAAGAGGTTATGAATAGTATTATCTAAATTTTAAACTTTATATAATCCTTATAATTTTTGAATCCATATTATGAGTTTCTTAGATATAATGCAAGAACAAATTCATTTTCAGTATTGCACTTTTATCAACTTTTAATAGTGAACCCTTTTTAAATACAATATTTTAAACTTTTTGACTAAATGGGGACATCAAAAATTTAAAATGAAACATCCCAAGCTTCCACGGTACGCTTTCTTTGAATAATACAGTAGCGTGTGTTGTACGCAACCTTGAGTTTTAACACACACCACAACCAATCAAACTAGCCTTTATGAATAGTAATACCTACTTTTCGAAATTATATATACTTTATATTTCAAAATGGACTTCATTTTTGGATTCGGAATATCGAATTTAGCCTAAGGTGAAATTTTGGTACTTTTCGGATAACTTTAATATTTTGATGAATAGTGAAAATTACTAAATTTTAATTAAAAACAACTTTTTTAATCAAAATAATTAATAGTGATAAATTATGAATTTGAGTGGTTTTAGAGTATATTTAGAATATATTTTTACCATTTAATATAATTTTGGTCATTGGACATAATTTTACAATTAAACCGAACATAAACAAGTGTCAATCTTTTGATAGTTATTATCTCTTAAAAAACACGCTTTTTGTTTTGACAGCGGGAATTAATTTTAAATTAATTTCTGCCACTTCTGTGTTTTGAATTTAGAAAAATGGATTCCATATTTGGAATCAGGATGTCCAAATTGTGTAAATAGGTAACTTTTATTTTTAGACATTTTGAATAATTACTGTGGTAAATATTTTATTTACCATGGTTAAGGGTAAATCCGGTAAATAAGGGTTAAAAAATAATATTATAATAATACTAAATTACCCTAAAACGTGTCTTAACCCTATTGGTTGATACATGGTCGACCATGGGAATCTTTGGGTCTATTTTGGGACCCCATGGATCCACTTGTAAGTGATAATGACACTTTATTTTAATTTAGTTAAAATGAATACAAAAATGACACAAGCATATATCTTTTAGAACAACAATTTTTACATAGGGTTATATATGTTGGATTTTAGATTATAAATATTCATTAGAAATCTAAACAGATTTCCTACATAATGATATTTTATTTATAATTTTTAGACATTAAATAATTTATTTTATTTATGACACAATGATGATGCAGTAATTACTATAATAGTGAAAAATTAAAATAATTGATATTATAAATACCCAAATAAATAAAATATGAAACTTTTAATGAATTAAACTAATTTTCTAGGCTAATATGATATATTAGGATTGATTTAATGGACTTAGTTCGAAGTAATCAATCTGTTATGAGTTTCACAAAAATCAACTATTGAATAGTGTCAAAATTGACATAAAAGAGTTATTAAAACAAATATTATATTATTAATTGATATTAAATTCCTAAAAATCTACGGTTCGGCCAAGAGACTTATATTATGATAGGTTAATCATTAATGGACAACTTGGGGGTCGCTTGGATGTATATAGTAAGTTTATTAACCATATTATATAAAAATACAAAGAGACATTGTAAAAGTGAAACTAATTAACTTAGAGTTAATACTTAAAGATAAGGTTAATATAAGTACCCAAACCTGTCTAAATTCTATTGGTTGAGTGTTTTTCGACCTATCCCCACCTTAACCTTTGAATAATCAACTTTGGAGCCATTAGAAACCGAATATGAATTTATTATAAATTAATATTTCTAGCTTTTCCAAAGGTGCCCCTCACCCCTCTTATAAAAGGGCACTCCTCCTTCTCATTTCTTCACACATTCAAAGCCTTTTGGTTCGGCCAAACTCTGCCCAAATACTCTCCCAACATCCCTCAATACAACCTAGAGGCCTTAGTTTGATCAGAAAGCCAACCTAAGGAGCCCTTTTGATCAAACAAAAAGGAAGAACCCGAAGAAGAGGTAATGATTTCACCACCCTTTTCTAAGTTCATTTCTTCTTCCACTTCTTCTTCCTTTGTTCTTACCTTTCTAAAATAATAACTCCAGTATCTCACATATACTGTGATGTTATTATAAATATGGTACAACCATATTCAGTATTCTATCCACCCTTTGAATAACATGTCACCATACGTGCGTACGTACGGCTTACCGTCTCCACGTCGTGGTGTAATTGTTATTCAATATAATATTATTTGGATGGGTATAATAATGATGTGTAACTCATGTAAATAATAAATATAACATGTTAATGATTCTGTATATATGATATACCATCCATTTATATATTATTTTAATATCAAAAGAATGATATTGTCGCTCGTGCGTACGTACGGACTACCGTCTCCATGAACGCGATGAGATTCATTCTCCATCGTATCCATTCAAGTATAATTATCATTTGATGATTTAAAAATGATGTTTAAGGAATTGATATCATTCTGGATTTGAATAATATACAACCTATCCTTTACAAACATGTCTTACCTAACAAAACATATAAACGAAAACGAGTAAGTTAACACCCGAAACAACGATAATACTAAGATATTATTAACAAAACAATGTTAAAAGATCATATATGATATCATATGAATGCATATGATTCTTGTATAATTTAATAACAATTATTTCACCATTATACAGGAGGTTAACCTACCCCAACCAAGGAAAAGTACAAGGTAAGGGTTATTTCACAATCTCTTCATTATCCGAGGTTGTTTATACGTAATAATCTACTGGGATCTCTTTATCATCCACATCCATGTTTCTTAAAAATGTATTTCAAAACATTTTTACTATTTACAAGAATATGGGTTAAAGTCATTTATACCCTTGTTTGACTTTTTATAAGAGGTTTATAAAGGAATCTTTCCGTCGTTTTCAAAACAAGGTGCTTTTTAACCTTTTCGACAGAATTGAGGTAAGAATGTTTTTTTTAACTTATACGGCGGGTGCGGTTACTTTCCGCCGTTATAAAATCGTCGAAGCTTTCCTTACAAGCTTATAAGAATATTTTCAAAGAAAATGTTTTATTTTATATGGATCTTAAATGTTTTCAAAATAAAATGAGATACTTCTTTTAAAAGAATTTTGATTTCATCTATGTCAACATCCTTTGATGGATTTTAAGATTATTTGAAGTTGATTTATTATAATACAAAACTTCTATATTTTATTGAAGGTTTTGCGATATGTTTGAATGTGGATGTGCTATTTTATACCATTCATAGTTTATGGTGAAACTATTGACATTTCGTATGCTAGTTTTAACCCAAATGTTTATGTTATATTTCAAACTTTTCTTCAGATGAATGTGCTAAACAAGTATGTTCCGGGTTGGGGACCGGTAAAAGTAAGCCCTCCAGGTTGGGGACTGGTTAAAGTAAGCCCTCCAGGTTAGGGACTGGTAAAAGTAAGCCCTCCGGTTTGGTCTCCGGTTATTAGAGGTACTCCGGGTTGGTGTCCGGTTATTAGAGGCACTCCGGGTTGGTGTCCGGTTATTAGAGGCACTCCGGGTTGGTGTCCGGTTATTAGAGGCACTCCGGGTTGGGTTCCGGTTAGAAGTAACCCCTAGGTCTTGGGATGAGGCCTAGACAATGAAATTAACGTTTGACATTATGCATTCCATAATTATGAAAGGGGTTATTGATATTGCATGTGATTATTCGATTAGTAGAATATCCATGTGAACAAGTAAATGGCATTATTTCATTTTACTTTTTCCATACTATGTTGAAGTTCAATTTTAAAAGGCTTTTGTTTTAGTAATTCATTGCCTTAAATGTTTATGCTTATTTTGAATGTTCCGCTATATTGTTATCCTTACTGGGCATTTGAGCTCACCCCTTTTCTATGTTTTCTTTTTCCCAGGTAGTGAAGAAGTAAATTATGAATGACTTGCAGGGATATTATGAGGGGTTAATAGTGTGGATATGAAGACTTTGTTGTTGTAGTAGTTTTTCACTTTTAAATGTAATGTAAAACTTTATGATTATATCTAGTGTTTCTAAGGCTACTAAACCAATCGGTCTTTCGGGATTTCATCTTTCTTGTGATCATGCCAATGTTACGAAGTAATGCACCGACTCTGGGTAGCTGGGGTCGGGGCATTACAGTAGTGACTTGGGTGCATTTAGGTGAACTTTTAAGTAAAAAAAGGCAGTGGGTTGTGCATGGTTTGCGCATGGTTTGACAAACAGTGTGACCAAACCATGGAAACCAAGATAAACTGGACAGAGAGGTACACATAGTTTACGCACGGTCTGACAAACCATGCGACCAAACTGTGTGCACCGTGCAAATCTGGATAGTGACGTCCGCATAGTTTGTACACACTTTGACAAACCATGTGTCACTATCCAGGAAACCATGCATAAGGTTTTTAATTCTAAAAATCCTTTTTAAAACCACCCGAACCCCATGACTACCTTATTTTTTGACCTTGGCTTGGGCTTGGCAATGTCTAGGTGTTTCCAAATCCTCTTGGAGATATTCCTAGGTGATCCAAACACCTTCTCTCAAGATTGAAGGCTCAGATTAAAGATTATCTCTCCATTCGGATTTAGATCCAGATCTTTGTCGATGATGTTGTGCAGCTCGGATTTCGATGATTTTCATTGTGCTAACTTCCAACATTAAATCAAGGTAGGTGGATTAAAATCCAATCCCAGAGTCTCATATTGTTAGCTTTATGTATTTTTATAAATGTCATGGCATAAATAATTAATTTGTGGGTTGGTTATGCGGTTCTTTGTGAATTGTGGATCTAGTTGAATATGGGTGAGAGTTATGATGGAAGGATAATGATGATTAAACATTTGAATATGAATGTATATGTGAATTGGTTTTTTGTTTTGAAAAAGGGTTGTGGGACATGGAATAATGCTCCTAATACCCACAAAGGTTCTAGACATGTCATTCTAGAACCAATTACTCGCATGAATTTGATATTTTATGGGACAAGGACTGATGCTCCAAATACCCCTAGGGTTGTGAGACAGGGACGGATGCTCCAAATACTCACATGTGTGCTAGACATGACGTTCTACACTATTTAATTTATTTTTTACTATGGTTACATTTGGATATTCATAAACATAATATTGTGACATAGTAATTATGAATTGAACAAGGGAAATGGATTAGGTTCCTACACAGGCCAAAACAGGCTTTTCGTTTTGGGTTTTCTCAGTAACCTGGATGTTTAAAGTATTAAAGAAAGTTTAATTGGATAAATATAATTGTTTCCCCTATTGTCTTGATTTATTATTAATGCAACTATATACACTCCTTATGGCTGGATTTATTTTTTACATAGTAGGTGGTGATCTACTAAGTTGTAGTCACACCCTACCTGGGCTTCCTGATTGTTACCCGAATAGACTTTGTTGTTGTATGACAGGACAAGTTGGGTTGGAGAATGGAAGATGGAACCGAATGTGGGTTGGGACCCATTCGGATTAGTTGTGTCTTTATATTCAGTTTCATTATAGACACTTGGAACATGAATAGTCATAGCATGTTTTACCTTTCAGTTGAGTATTGTGTTTTCTGTTTTTATTATGCTTATGACATTTTACTGTTATATTTATATGTGTTTCTTCTATTTCTTAGTTACTTCCACTGGTATTTTATTCTGATAACAGATGGTATTGTATTCCCAAGACTGACTTACTAGACCCTTGCTACTAGTCGGAACCCTCCGGCGTATGGGGAGGCACTCTTGAGGGCTTGTGACCGACCATCTTGGAGCATCGTTAAGTGGCTCCCAGATCGGGACGTTACATAGAGCAACGTGAGATTGTGGTGAGTGAGGTAAATATTTTTTCTATCAGTTTATAGTGTGATTGGTAGATCTAGAAATGGATGATGACTATTAATGTAGAAAAGATTCATATATAGACTTCCATTAAAATAATCAAATTTGTGACATATATAAAGGGTAAAGCCCAATTTAATTTCTTGATTCAAGGTGTAAAGTTATTTCATAACATGATTAAGGGTGTGAAATACTATTTAATCACTTAATTCCTGGGGCGAAACCATTTTTTCACTTGTTATTGGGTGAGAACTAGTTTTATCACTTGATTCAAGGGTGATTTTTTATCACATGATTCAAGAGGTGAATCATGTAATTAAATGTAATAAAGGTTTTGTTTATAAAATTAATGTTAATGAAGAAAATGTTTTTGATGTTTTGGATCATGGGTATGAGAATGACCTTACATGTTGGGTCTTCAGTAAGAGGTTGAGCTTGTGAATGAAGCATCCTTTAAAGAGATTCCAATTTTCATTGTGGATCACAGTGAAAATGACATGTGGAAAGATAGTTCCTTTGGTGTGGATGTGAGGAAAAAATGAAAATAACCATGATAAGACATAGTAATACAAAAAATACATGGGGATTGAGTATCCAATTATCTTTTTATATAATCCCAAGTGAATTTATGGAATGTAACTCATGTATTATTGAATATAGTGGGGTAGATTATAAAAAACCCTAGATATCATCTAGAGTACAAACCTATTTAATTTTGTAGGACTTGTTTATTTACTCTTAGTATGAAGTTTTTGGGGTTTGTTAGTACAATACTATTCATTTAAAGTACAAACCTATTCAATCGTCCATGGCTCCTCAATCATGTGTTATTGTTTCATGGATATTTTCAAGAACCAGTTTCTAGAGAAGGATTAAGATGTTGGGCCTAGAGGCCAGGTTTTCTGTGAGAGAACCCTATGGAAATTTATTAAGGGTGAAAAGTACTTATAAGGGGAGTTTAAAATTCAAAATAGATATTTGGAGGCACATAATTATTTATATTTTTCCCAGACATGTGTATCATCATTTTTTTGTTTTGTTATATGTTTTAGGAAAGTTTGTATCTGAGTTTAGGAGGAATAGAATTTACTTTTAGATGTTTAAGAGTTATAGGTGGACATTCATGGTGGGAAAATGTTTTCCATTATATGAAAGAACATGTTAAGCCTCCCAGGGTGTGTTGGCATGAGTATTCATGGTGTGAAACCATGTTTCAAGCTATGAACTTCTCCATAGTAGTGATTTTGGATATTTTAAAATTGGGGACTCTATAGGGAACACTCATGATCAACCCCCTCAACTCACATACATGATTAATAATTTGAATGGAAGGTTTTGGATTCAATGAGCCTCACTAACCTCATTTATTCATAGATCAAATCATAATTCATCACATTTGATCTATCTCATTATGTCTAAGACACTTCCTTCCATAGATTGCAGTATCCTTCTTATCTTCAGATCTCATTTCATAAAATCTGACATATTTTATGTTTTGGGATGATATTAGTGATTTATATTCATTATGATAAAATTGGATGGTTTTTATTGATGATTATGTTCTATTGTGATTAATTTAGGTGGTCTGTATGTTCTCCTCAAATTATTGATTCATTTAATGGTGCTGAAAATGTGCAGTCACACCAGATCCACAAGGGATTCACTTGGTAGTAAATTTCATAATTTAATTCATGTAAATTAGGTTGTTTGATAACCAAATGGGTTATCTATGATCCCAAATTATATGAGAAAATAATAGGATTCCTTGAAATGGATTTTTGGTACACTGTATGATAGACAATGTGATAAAACCATAAAGTTTGTTTTTAATTATAAGAAGAAAATATTGATTTAGAAAATGAAGAGTTGTAGGGATTTAATGGGTAAAGATGATTGAATAATGGTGATAAATGGTGTATGGGTTTAAATTGAACAATGGGTTGATGTTTCCCATGGATAGGAAATTTATAAAAATAGTTATTTTTAATGAGAGGGTAATATCTTAGAGAGATGACAAATGGTTTAAATGTGTTTATCCATATGGCAAGTTTTTAGGGTTGGTATTTCACTAAGTTAGTTAGTCCATGGTTTGGGTTTCGTATTTCCCTCTGAATTTGATTTTTTCCATGATATGAATCATTGAGTAATTATGAATTTATTTCTAGGAATTTTATATTTTTGTGGATGAAAAATTTATTTCATAGAATGGAATTTTTTCGTGTGTGTGGAATTTTATTTTTTCAGATGGTTATCATTCCCCATGAGGTATATTTTTCATGGGGATGAGTTTATTTTCCCCTGATGGATTCCCAATCATCATGTATATATTCCACTAACTAAAGAAGGTATTGTTGGTCCCATGTGTCATCATGGAATGTGAGGACCAATGATTATTGATTATTTAGTTTATTCTCAACTTATACATTTCGATATATATTTTTATCATCAACATGAATATTATTAGACTATATATATTTATTGATATCAATGGTGGTCGCCTACTGAGTTTTACTCACACCGTTCTTGAGCCACCAATTGGTACCTAAGATGACTTCATGGTTGTAGGAAAATATATGTTCATGAACCTGTGACTAATGTTTGATTTAGAATTCGGGGTTGGGGAATGGGAGATTGAGTTCGAGATAGGACTCAAGAAAATATTCAGGATCCACTTATTTTTTTTATTCTTTGTATTTTTTTGGATAAGTTTCATTATTTTGTAACTATTTGTCATGTATGTAGTTTATTTCGATAATTTTGATTTTTTATCTGTCAATTTATATCATTTATGTTTAATATGTTTTCTGGATTATCATATGATTTCCTTTATTTATATTGTGGATTCACTCTAATCTATCCGTATAGTATCCCCAACAAATCGCCTTAGACCCAAGCTATAAGTTTGTATCATCTTGCATAAGGGGATGTATGAATGAGTTCACATTATGATCTCTAGTGAGTGATTGATTAGTGTTCATAGAATATAGGATGTTACATGTCCTCAGTTAAATTTTATGTAAATATGATTCATTAAATTGTTATTATCCTTTATTTATATGTGTTTGATGAGATTTTTGGGACTTCATTGGCTATCACTATATAGGATAAATATTTACAAAATATGGAACCCATATTCCATGTCTTGAATAAACATATGATCATTTATCACTGCAATGATAACTATGATCTCTCTAGAAAAAATGATTCCATTATGTGGCACAAAAAACCCAATCATGGGGATTATTTATCTTAAATGTTTAATATGAATCTCAATATTTCAATATGTTTATTATAAAGAAATAGATTAGTTTCTTAAACATAAAAAAGTTACTATGGTTCATACATCATTAGAAATCAAATCCTGACTCACGTTTACCTTATGTTAATCCTTAAATATTTCATTAGTATGTAGTAAAAACATTTAGGACTTAATTAATTTAATTGTGGAGAAATCAAGGCCCTGTGATCTCACTATAAAAAATCATTTTAAATTGAACTATATTGATATCCTGTTAAACACTCCACAACGAACTAATATGAGCAGCATCAAATTATCTGAATATTATTAAAAAAATAATAATACAAAACCTCCAGTAAATCAAATTATTTTAATTAATTAAAAATTCCTGAAAAATAGGATATGTAATACATAATGTTTTAAAAGGTCATTCTTTCTACAATTTTTTTAGCTATATTTTTTTAAAAATTAAAATATAAATTTTGTAAAATTAAATTTATTTTTTAATTCAAAAAGTCAAAATTAGTTCAAGGTTTATTTTTTAGATTTTTTAATATTGTTTATTTTTTCTGAATAGTGAATAACATATTGATTTTTCAATACTGTAATTTTTATGACATCATAATAATAAAATAATGAATTCATAATTTAAAAAAACTATTTTATAAAAAAATATTCCATTATAATTTAAAAATATTTTAAAAAACTAGGTTTAATTTATAAAAACAATGTTTAACGTTCTTGATAATTAAGTAATATTTTATTGTGAAATCTATTTCCATTCAAAATTAGTTTTCATATCCTATAAAAATAAAATATAAAAATATGGATTTCATATCTTAGATCATAAATTTAATATTATTTGATAATTATAATTTCATTTTTATACATTAAATTTTTGTTACTAAGATTAATGTTAATGATCCCGATAAAGGGAAAACTTATATTTTCCAAGAATTTTTTATCTAATAAAATTAATTAATATAATCTAAAAAGTTACCAAAATATAATATATAAAACTATATTTAAATATATTAAAACTCATTTAATTGTTAATCAATAATAAATATAATTAAAAATAAATAATTGTGTAATCAATATTTTTCTATAAAATAATTTTTCAATATATTAAATATTAAAATTTGAATGTAAATTTTATATTACATAGAAATAGAAATGTATTATATGGATCCTAAATTTAGGTTTCTGACCTCAAAATTTGGTATCGAATGTTACCTTAAATTTTAAATGAAATATAATTTACCAGGTAAAAACTAGTTACCATGGTATACCCAAAAGTGTTAAAATGTAAAACTATAATTGTAAAAGACATGAAATAAGTTTTTAAATGAATTTATGGGTTTTTTGACCTTATATAACTAAAAACATCAATATTTACCACATTTGGATCCATTGATACTTGAATAGTGTATTTACATTATTGAAAAAATAATGGGTTTTTTAAAAAAATTCCATTATCTTCACTTATAAAAAGAGATTACTTCCACCACATTTCTGTGCCCATTTAAAATAAATATATAATAATTTATTCCTTGTTATCTTCTAAACTATTTTATGTCATCTATGATCTATTTTTTTTCTAAAATAGTATACTATAGAGCCTTATGGTTTTACCCTAAGGATAACATACAAGGTGAGACTGAATATTCTAATTCGAGATCTCTTTATTATTTTCTCATTCAACCACCTAAGACCTAATCTATCAATGAATTCATGATAGTATAAGTATTTATTTTAGACATAAATATTATTATGATAATTTAATATCAATTTTATACCTTCCACTAAAAATAAATAAAAAACGAAGATGTCGTATATGATATATGTAGATTGCTGCCTCCATGAACTGCATGCATGTTTTGCTTCACCAACATAAATATATGGTTACAAAAGAGTATTCATAATTTTTATTAAATATTTAAACCAGTACTAATATTACATAATTTTTAATCATTCTCTATTTTCCTCTCGATATGCGAAAAACAAATGTGTGGTTTGTGAGTATGTGAAAATTACTGCATCCATGAAAGTGACTTTTTTCACTTTCCACTCTAATATTTTTTTATCTATAAAAATATCATATAATATGATTAAATAACATAATAACATATAAATAAAACAACTATAATTCATTAATAATCATATTACGACTAAAGCATACCACAATCATACATATCCATTAATTATACCATTTTCTTGTTTTGTTCGCTCTAACCACCTACATGAATAACACTATAAATTCCTATCATAGATTACTATATAATATAATATAATGGTATTATTGGACATTAATTATAAATTTTTTTGTTTATATATCTATTTTATTAATAATTTAATTTTTATAGACATAACAACTTTTTTTCATTAAAAATTATTGAAACATGCTCGTCGCCGACTTAATCATCACAAATCAAAATCAAAATACTTATGAAATAATCTATTAGAATTTAAAATAATTATAAATAGTCCAATAAAGTACTTATAATCAACATATAATGATAAAATTTGATCTATGAACAAGAATTTACACCACCATTCTGAAACTAGTATTAAAAAATATCAAATTTAGTAACAACTGATGATGAATGTAATATATAAAAAAAATATATATTTTTAATATTGAATTTTGAATGAAATTTATAATATGTATTATTTATGAATAAACCTTTTAAATATGTGATCAATGCATTTATTTTTATCATAATGCGGTTTAGAGCGCATTTTGATTAGCAGGATAAAAGGTAATCATTTTTTATTCTCAATTTTTATTCATTAATATATGAAGTGTATTAATCCCTTGCTTCATTTTTTGGTTTTTCATATTAGATATGGTTCTTATGATAAAATTTTAAAAATCCAATTAGATTAAAAAATCTATATATTTATCTACCTTTTATGGGTTTTCAATTCAAAAGATAATTGCTACATAAGGGTTTTAATTAACCTAATTTGTTTTCATTGAGTTATGATTTTTCTTCTTATAATTATTTAACATAATTTGGGTAAATAATACTATTTTATTGTATAATGTTGTATTTTCACCTTGTTTTCTAGTTATTATCATTTATCACACAAAAAATAACATTTTAAATATCCTTTCTTTATTGATTATGATATCCATAATAAATTTTTAACTTAAATTTCATTCAATTAAGTTAAAATGTTATTTCATATGAATCATTATTATATGATTGATAAATTTTTATATTTCCTATTTCATTATACTCGTCCTATCATATATCTATGGAAAAGATTGTTTTCAACTCAAAGGTGTTTCCTGGATAGATTTTCTTCTCATAAAAGTGTTTTTATAAAAAATATCAATTAATTTAATGATAGGGTTTCATAAATTTCCATGTTTATTATTCCCCTAAAAAATATTTATTCTCATTTTTTAATTAAAAATATTAGTTTACACATGTGAAATTATTATTTTCCATTGCATATTTTCCAATATTAATTTTAATACAACTTTTAAAGGTATTTATTTTTATTGTTGGTATCTCGAAATATTAAAAACATTTGACATCTATTCAAAATCGAATTTTTTATCTTACAATAAGAATTCGATTGAGAAATTTTTTATGTATTTCGTAATTTATATTATTTTAGATTATTTTTAAAAGTAAATGTTTTCAAAAATATTTTCACATAAAATTTTTGAAATCATTGTATACTTTAAAATTATAAACTAATAAAGGATATTTGTAAAAGTAAATGATTTCAATGAATTTCACTTTACATTTTGTAAAATTAATTTTCAAAGAGACTATAAATTAATTTTTTATAACAAAGATAAAGATATTTCTATAAAATATTTTTATGATTTCACTTTAATTTTATACTTTATATTTAAAGGGTTTACATAGAAAAAAATTTCATGAATCTCTTTCAAAATTTTCATAAAAAATAATATTATTTAGTGATTTAGTTTATCATATCATCCCTTAACATTATTAAGGTCAAAATATTTAATAAGATCTAGAAATATTATGAAACCCATTTTTATTTCCATGGGTTCTTTATGATTTGACGAATGAAGTTTCTAAAGTGGTAAACATATTTATAAAAAATTGACATGTGGGGGGCCTATATTTCCCTCCAATTCATTGTTTAGTGTTATATACATTAAAATATAATGATTTTGAGCATGAAAATGATACATATTAGTTAAGTTCAAAATATTTAGAATGAAATGGTGAAAATTATATACTTTCAAAATATTGAGCATGAAAATGATTTGGATTAGTTGTTTTTATAATATTGAGAATGAACATCAATATAACTATATATGTTCAAAATATTGAGTGAGAAAATGATATGGATTAGCCATGTTCACATGATCGAGTGTGAACTTGATGTAGTTTGTTATGTTCACAATATTTTGATTTCATATTATTATTCCTATGACATATTTATACATTTTATTCTTAAAAAATTCTTTAAGGATCGTGTTTATTATCTTATGCTTCCCCACCCTCATACAACAGTACTTGTTTGTTCTTATTATATTAAATTTCTCTACTTTATCACTTATGAACAACTATTATTGATTAGTTGTTTTTAATTATATATTTATCCAATGATTATATTTCCTCATGTTAATATGATCTAACCATTCATGACATATAAGAAAGATTTCATTTTATGGGAATTTGTACACACCCTTTCATCTATTTTCATTAGATAGGCTATTTTAATTGTTATAACTACCTAATGTCCATAAGAGAGTATAATGTGGTTAAATAATGGAGAAATTTTCATAGTTGTTGTAAAAAGAGTTTCTTATATAGCTAGTCCTCAAATATACTAAATTGCCAATTAATTAAATTTTTGTGTAATTATGAGAAATAAATTTTAAATTTTCTAAATATTTTTAATATTTTAATGGGATATATCTCTTGGTATTAAAGATTTTGTTGAATAATGTTTTCTTGGAACTAGACTCAAGAGTGTGGTTCTAGGGAACTATACTCATGATTTATATAACTTCCATCAACATCTCTAGTAAAAAAAATTATTTCTATTGAGCTGTTAAAAATGTTATACAATAGTTTTTTCCCTATATTTTAAATATATATAAAGATTCCAATAATTATATAAAATAATTTGGAATATAAATCATTTCAATATCAATTATTCCTAACTTTAGTTCCAAAAGTGATCAGTGTTGAAACATGGTTTTAATATTATATATTAAAAAGTTTTGTACCTCCTTTAAATATATTAATTAATATATAAAATTATACCCATCCTTTTTGTTGACATACATCATGGGAAATTATGTAACATCACTGTTCATCGATATTTCAAAAGCCAATCATGTAAGGATTTTAAATTATTCCACTAACTTCTTCATGCTTCAAAAAATATATAATATTGTTAATGTAAATGTGTACCATAAATTGTTATTCCATAGATGAATTAATGAATATGTTGTGAGAAAAACACCACTATTTAACTATAACATTATAATATTTAGTGAAAATGAGTATACCAAGTAAATTTTATTTACATTAATCCATATAAATATTTTATTAAATGATATAAAAATATTTCATCATTACCATGTTGAAATCCCTCTAGTCTTTCAGTATATACATCCTCCTTAAGAGTTCTATTCAAGAATGTTATCTTCATAACCATTTGGTATATCTTACAGGAAAATTGAATTAAAACTATAAATAAAAATAAAATTAAACAATGTATCACTACTAGTGAAAATGTAGCTTTAACACATATACCATTATTTTGAGCATATCCTTTGTAAAAAAGCCTATAATTTTTCCCAGATCATCTTCCCATGATCAGTATATTTGTTTCTTTAATAATTTTTTAAAATGGAATTTTTATCATTATTTCCATCACAAGCTCCAAAATTTTCTTCTTTTATATGAAATCCATATCCTTATTCAGAGATTTTACACATAATTAATCATTTTTCACTTCTTTAAATTGCTTCAGTTACACCTCTGAAAATAAAAATCTATTTATATAACATCTCATATTACTTAGTTTGGGTTGGATCTATAACTTCAGAAATTATATTAGACACATTAATTTTAGTTCTCTTTTCCTAATTTAAGTTTTTATTTATCTCACATCAATATCCATTTCCTTTTTTAAACATTTGATTGATCCTCAAGGGATGTGCTTGGTTGTTATCTAAAATTTTTGTCACTATTATCCTCTTATTCATAAGTTTCAGTTATAATTTCCATACATTAATTATATATAACCACTTACACGACCTTTATATAATAATTCCTTTGAATTCCACTCTTAGTGAGTAGTATATTTTCCATGTTTTTTACTATGTAATTATTCCTTTTCAAATATCAATGTTTTATAGACTTATTACCGATAAAATGTCATTCTTGACTCTATGTATCTATAAATAATTTTACACATCAATATATGTTTATTATATAAAATTTTTAATGAAAATATTATTAGAATCCACCCTATTTTATTTTTCATACACATCTAATATCTTTTAATGCATTAAAATACATCTTTCAATGATTATATAAACATCATCCATCCTTTAATGGTGTAATAATCTAAAACTATGATGATGTAATTCTATCCTCATATTCCGACATGTTCCATGTGTGAGTATAAATAAGTTTAAACTAAATCAAGAATGTTAGAATCTCTATTCATCTTTAGTCTTTAGGTGTTTTACAACATCTTCTCTCTTATTCCCACATCGCAAGTCTTTTCCCAATCTATTTTCAAATAAGAAACATAAATAATTTCCATGAAAATTGATATTCATTTAATTATATATTAGTTTATATGTCCAATTAATATATTCCATTATCTGTTTTTCATCTCCTCCATGAGAAGTAACTTGTTTTATTTTTTTCACTTGTTAGAGAATATTGTTTTCCATCTATAATTATTTTAATTATTTTCAATTATTTTCTTTAATTAGATACCCGTTAGGATTGAATATGAATACAAGTAATGAGTTTAAAATGTTACATGTGCAAAGGTAATTATATAAAATTCTATCCATAAGGGGTATATATATATATTATTTAATTCATCTTTTTCATGCCTCTTTTTACCACTAATTATAATATTTATAGCTATATCTTTTCCAAAATAAACACTTTTATAAACAAAATATATTATGTATTTCATTAAAATTGAGTTTCTTGTCATATAGAATGGTTAACCATTTTCTTGTATCTATGATATTCTTTTATTACACACCTTTATTTTGATTTTGTATATTTTAGCCTTCTCTTACTTCTAATTTTAATTACAAGAGATTCCATGATTAAATGAGACTTGAACAAGTCGATCCTCGTAATTTTTAGAATATATAGAAATGTTATCCTTATTTTCTAATTGGGAAGATAATATATTCCCTAATGTTATATTGTATATTATTTTCATTCCCATTATTAATGAACTTATTTTTGTAATACATTTTCATATAACCATAAAATTATAGATAATGTTAATGTAGTGATAAAATTACCATCTGAATATTTTTGTCATTATAGTTTAGGATATAATTTTATCCTCTGATATTGGATTATATATTCCTAATCTTATAAATACATTATCACCTTATTACAATAGATCATGGTGTGAACCAAGAAACCATATAATTTCCACATTATTTTTTGGGATATCCTTTCACTTCCACTCAATTGTTTTTCTACCGTTGAGTAAATATTAGGTTCATGAATCACCCTTGATGATTAATTTTATTAATTTTCTCCAAAAAAAATTCATTTTTCCTCAGTAATTAATATCTTCATATTTGAATATTAAACCTCATATATTATCCTACTTTTTCAAATATCATTGGGACATTAATAACAAAATAAATTCTCAAAACAGCCCTTGGATATTTGAATAATGACCTTGATTTCATCATCTGATCATACTAAAAATTAATGATTTTTTATAAAACCTCTGGATTTTAGCTCATATTATAGTTTTATATTTATGATCCCAAATTCTTCTTCAATTGATTATATTATTTTCCCTCATTTTTAATATAATTCCTATATTCATCGATCAAAGTTGTTTGATCCAAATTATTTCTCATAAAATCAGTAACTTTAATATATTTTTCTCTTACATTTAATTAAACTTCTATATATTACCTAAATTAGTAATTATACCTTTTATATTGTAATTATACACTAAATACTATTTAAATAATAAAAAATATCCCTAGTTTAAATTAATTGGACATCAAACATCTCATGTGCAAATTCAATTCTACTTTATAATCAATTATACCGTATAGTTGGATTTCTACATTAATTTCATTTTTTATTTTATGAAACATCACCATAATAACATCATTAAAATGTAATTTGAATTTAATTTTACCCTCATCTAGAAAAAATAATCATTTAATTCCTACTTTCTTACAAAACACTTTCACTGAAACTTATATTTAGTGTGATTTATAGATTTTTCATTCTATCTAAGAGAAATCATCCTTTTTTGATTTTATAATAAATTAAACTATGATTTATCACCTATAACACTCCTTAGAAACCATAATTATATGTTCCCAGCCATTACACACTTATAACATGTTAAGGGAGGATTTCCATTAATTTTTTCACTTACTTATATAATATTTATAGAGATTGGTGAGAAAAATACCTCACAGACATCTTTATCATATCCTTTATTCTGATTGATATAACAATTATCTATACATTTAAAATCAAAATCTTTATACAAGGAGTTTTCTTAGAATTATAATTTCACATGTATTTCATAATCCAAATAGAACTTCCAAAATCATCGAGGTAATGTTCTAATAAATTTCACTCTTCAAGAATCAATTCCTTTGAAATGTACAATGGTGGTAATATCCTTACAATCTTGATACACATGTATTTTCCTGAAAACATATAAAGAATATCAACTTATTTTAATTTAATTTCACACTAAAATTCCATTTATTTTATTGTTTTATTACTATATGTGTATAAACAATTAAATAATTAAAATTAATTGGTATGAGTGTTTTTAATATACTATTTAATTTAATAATTTTAATTGAAATATTACAAGGTGTTTTGAATTTTTTTAGGTAAAAAAGTTAGCCATGATATATCCCTCAACCAAATCACCAAATAACATATCCATCCCCTTTAGGGGAATAGATATCCAAGAAGGTCATGGGAGATCCCATTCAATGTAGTAGAGGAGGTCGAGCCAGTGGGGAGAAACTTGTGGGTGCATAGGTTGGGATATAGCCCACGCAGGCTTTCCGGGGTGGCACAACCCATATGTTTGTTCAAACAGTTGAGTGAGAGTGATTATCTCCTAATTAATTTTCATTCATTGTTGTGTTAATCATAGATTCTTTTATTAAGGATGGTATAAAGAATCTCATATCTGATGCGGGGCTCACTTTAACTCTAGAATTATTCAATATTTAATGAAATGTAACTGCCCCATGCCTTAACACTACTCACCATGCTCAGACACACCTCAATCCCAATATGTGATAATCACTGATACTCAAATCCCAAAACTACAACATGTAATCACCGTATACTCCATGTAAAATTCCATAGGTGCTAATGATTAATCCAACATCCACTACTGAAGCTCAGGGGCACCAAAAATTTCTTCTTCCACCTCAGGCAACCATGATGATCACATTTGTAGATGATTGATGCTAATACTAATAATATGACCTCCCTTAGGTCAATTTGAAGGCTATAGTGCTTGATGAGGATATAATTCGTCACTATAACTCTATCTATGAAGCTCGTAACCACTATGGATATGTGTTCATATAGCCATGAATTCCATGAACACCATGCACTGGTGAAAAAAGATACTCTTCAGGATATTCCAACACTGTATCCACTAAAAATTAGGGAACACCTAATATATATAAGAGATATTTTCATTTATCCACTCAATAGAGTATTCAAATTTTAAATAGGGGAATATTGGTATATATGACTTATCAGATCTTGGGCCTTTAAGGTCATGTATTGGGTAATGTAGGGGCCTTGTGTCTTGGGAATATGAGTCATGTAAGGTTTTATCTTCAACCCTTAATGTTGGATTAACCAAAATAAAAATAAAAACATTGCCTTCGGGCCTTTTGGGGGGGCCACATGTGACAATTACATTCTTTGATAGTTTGTGTCACATGCAATATCATGTTTTACAGAATAATAATAAAAGTATTATAAAAAATATAAAATTATCTCCTAGATATAAAATATGAAGTTATGAATCGGATTTACTATCTTATTAAAATTTATGGTTTAATTCATTGGTTACCAATTAATTAGAAATGAATATAAAAACCAATTGAATATAAATGAAATGTTTTTTATAAAAAAACTATTTTTATGCGCCAAAGGAATATTATCATGTTATATTAAATCGATTACTATTAGTGAATAATCCTAATGAAATTTATATATTCTATATTCTATATTTTTTTTACATTTATTCAATATATTTGACATGTATTTGATAAGAACAAATTTGGTTTAACGCATAAATCTATATTTTTTCTAAAGGTAATTTTTTCTACTTTTAAAAGCACACTTATTTAATAACTAAATTATATAAATTTTATAAATTGTTGTTCATAAATAAAATTCAATTTTAAAATTTTTAATTTAAAATTTATATTATGTTTATCTTTGGTAATTTTTCTGAGGAGTTTCATTTTTTTATGAACAATGAAAAAAAGGTATTTTAATGGGAAACTTATTTTTCATCAAAATAATTTATAATGTTAATTTATATTTTTAATTATATATAATGTAAAAATAAAGAATTTATAAATCTATTAAATAAATTTAGTTCATTAAAATAATTTTTATATTGAATTTATATTTAATAACTAAGTAAACTTTCGAACAGTTTCAATTTAAAAACCCACTTCCTCGTCCCATTTGTGGGATCAATTTTAATTTAATTTCTTCGACATATGTAAATTTAATTTATAAAAATTTATTAAAAATATTATTCATAAAAATTCATAATTTATAATAAGTCTATATTAATAGTTTACTAAAGTGAATAGTAAAAGTAGTTAAAATTAATTACAATAATTAAGAGAAAAACATGTTTACCGTGGGACTAAAATATAAACATAAATGTATAAAAGACCTATAAAATTGATAAAACCCAATTTTATATTGATATTTCAAACTTATACCACTTATTATCTATTTTGGTGCATTATTCGATCCACTTGACATGAAAAAAGGTGGGTATAATTCCCTCATTAAAACAATTACACGATTTTCACTCTCCCCACTTATAAAATGCCTCCCTTATCCCCATTATTCACACCTATAAAAACACTAAGGTTATGGATAAATATTCCCAAATAACTCCAAAGATCTCCTCCCTCAAATTATAATCCTTATCATTGTCTGAAATCCTACATAGAAAGGAATTATTACAAACCTATGGATGGTACCCGAAGAAAAGGTAATTGTTCTCTAAAAGTGTTTTAATTTTACTTCCTAATCCACAAAAATAAATTATTAATAAATAATGATTACATAATAGGCTAATTATTTTAAATATAATTATTTGTTTTTATTTTAATTGAATATCCAACAACCACACACACATCTATCAAATGGTTTATCAAATCATCGTTTCTGTGTAAGGAGAATTACCACCTCACAAACCGATGATGTTTGTTTTTTCATTTACACCTATCAATGTTGAATAATTTTGTAAATATATTTTATATAATCTATTTATTATATTTAATTTTTTTATTCTTATTTATTTATAATATAAAACATACCTTCATGATTTCCATTTTTTGAATATGGTATCGTAATTCGTGTGTACGATGGACTACAGCCTCACGAAGCAATGTGATTTGTTCACACATTACATCGAATGTATTAATAATGGTTCTAATAAAAATATTTGAAATATATTAAATAGTAATTATAATTTAGAGATAATATATTTCATTTACTTTTCTTTTATTAAATACGACAAGAAAATGTAAATAGCATTCAAGCATATGTACGGCCTACCATATCCACAAATAGTGCTTTTTATATCCTATCACTAAATTTTAGGGAATAATATAAATAGGTATATAATCAATACATATGATATTTAAATATTTTTTAAAATTATGGAAATGACTAAATGATTATCTAATTAATAGGAAAAAATAACGAGTCAAAACATTCTCAAAAAACAATGCATATTATTATCCAAAATGATGAAAATAATGAAAGATTATTAATAAAGTGGTAATAATATTATACAAATGGATCATATATGATAAAATAAATATTAATATTCTTCTGTTATGATTTAATAACATTTATAAAACCATTATATCATAGTTTAAATAGTTTTTAACCAAAATGAATCATAAGGTAAGGAATTTCATCTCAATTTCATTTCTTAGAGGAATATTGTGAGTTGTGAACATAATTTCATTTAAAATGATTATATAAAGAAACTATGTAATTTAATATCATTATTAATTCATTTTCATGGTATTTTATGATTAAATTTTAATTATTTCATTTAAGGTGATTTAAATAAAAAGCTACCAAGAGGAAAATATTTTCTTAACTTAATTCTCCTTCATTGGGTAAAACATAGACTTGGTTATTTATTATATTATATGGTTATGTGTATAATGTATTTTGAATATATATTATTTTATTTTAAATTTTTATTTTTGTATTTAGAGTTTATACCCAGAATCAATTCATTTTTTAATTATCACTTAATCATTTTGATCATTTTACGTTTTTACTTCACACTCTCATTTTATTCAGTATAAATAACACTAGAATATCCACTGAATGAAACGATTTTTTAATTTCTTAATAAACCTTTTAATTTTCTCATCATATGTATATTGATGATTCTATTCAAGTAACTATAAAAATTTATCAATATTTTTCACATAAAAGTTTTTAGAAAATGTTTTCTAGAAAACCCGACTACATTTATCTCTTTGGTCATAAAAACTATTTTCTTATAAACACCATATTTTTTAAAATTGTTTTAAAATTTTTTATACCTTATAAAATTATTTAATTAATCAAATTTTTAAAATTCTATTTTAAGAAAAATAGTTTTTAATCGAATCATCTCATTTCTTTCTAAACATGGCACATTTATACAAAATTTTAAATGGAAAAGAATTTTATTTTTACCTTGTTCGACATGTATGAAATTAATGACCATTTTTTATTTAAATAATGTTTTTCATGTTAATAATGATATTTCTAAATGATATTTTCTTAAATATTATTTAAAAAATGATTTTCAAAGTATGTTTTGTTTTAAAAAGTGATCTTCAAAATGAAAAAGGTTTTTTTCCTCCAGCATGTATTTAAAAATATTATTTTATTCCTTTATGGAAATCAATTATTATTCTTAATCAAATGGGTATAGAATTTTTTATACCATATTTATAATTTTTCTGAATGGATTATTATTATTTTGAGTAAGGTTAGTATTGATATCAACATTCTTAAGTTTTCCACTTACCTGTGATCATTGAACATTAAATTTTCCTTAAATATCCATATCATTTATATTGAATATGATTATTATATAAAATTTATACCATTTTAACATATTTTTTTAACTTAAAAGTTATTTGATCAACTGGGGAAATATTGATAAATTCGTATTATTTTCAAAACATATATATTTGGTAAGGAATATTGTTTATGAATTAAATAGATTCTTTAATTAATGAGGAATTATTTGTATGGTGTGACATGGGTTGTGGATATTTTAATTATGCCGCAAAATTCATTGGTAGTCACATGATATGAATCAGTTGGATAGCCTAAATTAATTGTTTTTCACCCTGTATGTTCTATAATTTCTTATGAACAGTCTTGATGGTAATAGTTCCATATGCCTGGGAAACATGGCATATAATAATTAAACATTACCTTCATTCCAATTCAATTATTATTATCCATGATATTTTCACTATGAAAATATCTTTGGATTCATTTATTTCTTATTTTGTTGATTAAATCGAATAGTTTTCAGTTATTTACCTTTCCATATCGATGATGTTTTATCAAGTTATTATAGTCATGTTATTGATTAAATGGAATGTTTTTAATTTATTTACCTTTCCATATTTGATTATTAATTGTTGATTCATGACATCCTCAACTATACATAACCCTTATTGAGAAATTGATATCACCCTTTTTTTGGTACTTTTCCCTTGAATCCCATAAAGTATACTATGAATGAAATGTAGGGATATGCTAGATGAAATAAAGTTATTACAAAAAAAATGTTGTAATTTCTGTATTCTAAATGTAATGTAAGAATCAGGTGTGTATATTCTTTACCAAGACTAGTAAAATTATTGTTCCTTTTAGATGATATTACTTCTATCTTATTCCAATGTTATGGTAGCGGGAGTCTTCTCTGGGATTTTGGGGTCTAGGTCGCTACAGTTGGTATCTAATGATGTTTATAAGATTCCTTGGGAAGTAGATTTTCTAAAAATATAGATTATGTAACATGACCCTAAGATAGACATTGAGGATAATTATAGAATAAAATCAGAATATTTTGGTATGTTAGAGTCCATGTGGTATTTTTGTGCAATAAATCTCAATCAGGATAATACAACTAGAATTGATTCTAGAATAGATATAATGAGGGGTAAAAACTCTGAAAGGGGGATGTTCAGATTGACTAAATAATAACAAGATACCTGAAATGCTTCTTACTACACACCTATTTGACACTCCTAGGGGATATGAATAGAATAATTCACATTTTATTTACAAACCATAATTAATGATTTGAATAGACTATGACAATGAGTAACCTAGGATAAACCTATGGTGAATGAGATTTAAAAAAATGTGTCAATATTTAGATATCCTAAAAAAAGTTATACGGTCTTCCCAATATGATAATTTTTTATCACACTATTATTTTTTCTTTTAGTCAATTGATGAAACCCTAATAAGTCATGCTAACATTGAACATGATGGAAAGGGTGGTGAAAATAAAAAACAAATGGGCTGTCGATCAGAGTAAAAGATATCATGTTTTTTCCTAATCAGTTTTACTAAAATATTATTAACAAGATATACATTAAAAAACTCTCTGACATACCAAATATGAGAAGGATGGTGCATTCTACGAGCTCAAGTGGTGGGATGTAGATTGAAAAGAGGGCTCAATTTACATAAGGAAAAAAATTTGGAAGGAGACACCCATGAAAGTGTCTCAATTGAAACGGAAAAATCATTATGTGTGTAATATAAGGGAAAGAAGTATATAATTCTGAAGAAAAATGAAGAGTATGGTGGATGGAAATAGATATCATCCTAAGGATCCATTTTTAGTTATTTGTCTTAAATGTGGGGAACCAGGGTATTACCCGAGTCATTTTCAACTACAAATGGGTAACCCCTAGACCATGGAAATAACTAAGTGGAATTTAAATATAGGATTTATTTATGTATTATAATTTAAGAAATAAATTGTTTTTTGTGTATTACTCATAGTTTTTTTGTTATAAAACCCTTAAAAAGGATTCAATTAAATATTAGAACCAATTGAATATTAATTAACATACGTTTTATGGATACCATCACGTTTTAATAGTTTTATTATTTAAGATAATATCAATGACTTACAAAAATATTTCAGGTTCTCTGTAATGACAGTCTACAATGACTGAGGACATTTTGGATAAATTTGAGAAATATATCTATTTTATAGAAAATGTATTTGAGGAATAATGCCATTACATTTTATAGAATTCTTTTTAAATGTACTGATAACCATTACCATTTATATGGTGAATAATATTAAAAAATAATTAAATAAGTTTGTTAGACATTCTAAACAAATTTGTGTTGAAAACTGTAGTAAAAATATTATTTAATAAATTATTTTATTTCGAGGATATCCATTATATTTTTGAAATTAATTTGAATTATATTAATATATTATATAAAATTGGGAAACACACATGAAAAGTGAAAACCCATAACATCTAGAATATAAGTGGGGTGATGAACCCAAGATCTATGGATGATAAGGTTTTCACACCTACCGCAGGCTTATGTGATGTCCTGGTTGAAATTAAATTGTCTTTAGTTAAATAGTTTGTTGAATAAATATTAATGATGAAATAGTAGTATTTCTTTTTAGGTATATATATTAATTTATTATACATATTATTTTTTGGAAAATATTTAGAGTCTTTCAAAAACACTTTTCAATATTTTGTAGTTGTTAATATCTTTTAAAAGTAAATTTCAGTGCTTCAAGAATAAAAAATTAATTTCTTGATATTAATTTCATACATTATGTGATAAAATCATAACTAAAGGTTCAAATTATTCTTATGAAATAGATACAGATCAATTAATTATATTTGATTATATTGTTATATAGAAAAACAAATCCTAAACATTTGGAAAATTGATCTTGAAAAAAAATTCTATCATGTTACCATCATTTCGTATAATATATTTGAACTTTACACAACTATAAGATTTAAGGTTTTTATCCACTAATCATTTCAATTATCATTTACTTATTTTTGATCAATTACCTCAATCACTCTCTATAAATATTTACATTTTCCTTCCATGTCCAAATCTTCACATTCCACCACTATTCTCGTACATGGAAACCTTATTATGTGATGTTGCATAAGACCATTGTACGTCTCATTATCTCTTATTAAGATTATATTTTATTAACCCATCTTTTATGTGGGTTTTTGAAAAAAGTAATTTTAATATATAAAACCCCATATTACCAAGATCAAGTTTAAATTGTGAGGATGTATTTTATTTATGGTTCTGAAAATGTGACAGAAAGAAATTCTATAAGATTGACATTTTATTCAATATCCTATACAACAAAGAGCACCAAACATAGAACAAAATATAATATCCTTATTCTTTAATGTATTTTTTATAATTTAAATAAATTCAATATATGGTTTATATTTGAATACATACAACATTGAGTTATCTTCTAGTACACATAATAATGACTTTCTTTGATAGCTTGTGTAACATGAAATAATTAGTTTTAACAAATATTTTTAATTGTGTTAGTTAAAAATAAAATTATCCCCACAATACTAAAATTTGTGTTTATGAATTGTATCAACTAACTTATTAAAATATATTGTTGAATTCAGTGGTTAATAATTAATTAGAAATGAATATAAACCCTAATTGAATATAAAATAAAAAATTTGTATAAATTTTTTTTATGTGCCAATGGTATTTTATCCTAATATATTTAATTAATTACTATTAGTGAATTATCCTAATGAAATTTATATATTATATGTTCAATAATTTTTTTATAAATTCATCCAATATATTTGACACTAAAAATTAAGGAATAAATCCTATTTTACGCATAAAATCTAGATTTTTCTAAAGGTAGCATTCCCTCCATTTTATAGAACACTTGATTTAAAACAAAATTTTGATACTTGTTGGAAATGAAATCCCACAAGCATTTGACTCATCCCACATGCTCAACAAAACGAATAGAAAAAGACCCCTTGAAAAGGTTGGGAAGAACCCATGACCAATTTCTAAAAGGCATTGTGTGAAGCCCTCCACACAGTGGGCATCTATTCCTCATGGATGGCTACACAAGATGCTATGTGGTGCCCCTACATAATAGGACTTTGAGTCGGTGTCGTCCCATTTGTGGTTTCATGTCCTTCATGAGGCACTTGGTGTTTTCCATATCTGTTGAGCCCTACGCAGAGTCTCTCACCCTCCAGGATCCCCCCCCCCCACGGTCCAATGAACTGGCGCCTTTCCACGGTGTCATGCGGCTCTATAGAGAGATCAGTACCCCCATGCCAAGGATTTCCAATAAATAGAAGGCACACCCCCTCCCAAACCATTTTTATGCTAAGCTTTCACCTTCCTGTATCATATAGACCTTCAAGAAGCCTTCACATTGATTCCCAAATGTACTAGTCCCTTGAGAGTTATATCCCTTTGATTCATTTTCATCCTTCTCCTATAGTGGATATTCCCTTCACGAAGGCCCATTCAATTCACAGAGGAAGGATCCCCTTCGGGGTGATCGACAATTCGTGAAGTGTAAATCCTTTATGAAATTCTCCCAAAACAAATAGGTATTCGTTAAGGCAAATCCTTGCTCCCTTAATGGTAGAACATCTCAAAGCCTTGGAATTTTGCGATGACCCCCCTCTTGGCATTATTTTTCACCTTAATTAATCTCATCTTCTCCTATTGGTCCTTTCCCTCCACAAGGTGAAACTTCATCCCGACGACCAGTCCCTTCACGATGATCGTTCTCTTCATGAAGACCAGCCTCTTCGCGATGCCCATCATCATGTCAAAAAACCTCCTCTTTGGAACAAATTCTTTACACAACCCTTTCTTGTATGGACCTACAGGAAAGTACGATGCAACTTTAATGTCCCTTAGGTCTTCATACTCATTGTGTTACTTTTCCTCAATATTCTTTTCATAGGCACGCTAATAGTTATTTCTTATTTTCATAGCCATGCTAATGTGGTCCCCTTAATGGATCACTCCACCACACCTCCTTGTCATAGCATTGTTGATGCCTTCCCTTCCCCAAGGTGGGCCAGGTATTAGTTATGTATGTCCTAGGGGTGCAGAGTGATCCCACCATGTTCTAGCTGCAGGATGTTAAACTGCCAAGCACTGTTTTCCTCATTACATGATGTAAAAATGTGGCCTCCCCATGCCTTATACGTGGGGTTCCCCACCTCGGACATTCCCTACTCCCATAGTTCTCTATGGGACTGAGAACTTCCTCACATGGAATGAGATCCTCTTTGTTGGACTGGCGCTTGTCTGTGGAGAACAGAAACCAACTTGAGGTAAACCCCTAAACATTCTTGCAAGAGGTATAATCCATGCTCCTCCTCTCTTCTTTGGTGCCATAGTCAAAAGGAGATATGGGCATTGGGATCTTCATTATCTTGTCCATATCCGGTTGGGATTTTTCGCCACCCAGGCCCACATCCTTGAGTAATCCCCAATCTCCATCTCACTGGGCTACTAACCAGGCATATGCCCCTGTTTCCTATTTGGGACACTAACCACGTCTAAGCCCCATTCCACTTCCCTCATACTCACCTTTCTCGATATGATCTTTATGCCTCAACTTCCTCTTGTTTCATTCACTGAGCATGACTCATGTGGGATTAGAGTAAGCATCGACCATGAAATTCCCTCTCGGCCTCCCTAGAGTGTAAACCCCCACACCAACCGAACTACATGGACTTTGATCATTGTCTCCTAGGAAAGGTTTTTAGGAAGCCTCCCTGGGGTTCAAGCCTAGAACCTATTTTTCCCTACCCACATTCATGTCAGTTCACAAAACACTCCCGAACAATGTTGAATTTGATCCTTGTCAAGGTAAGGTACGTAGGAATCATCTATAAAGTTCAAGCACAATACCCATCGATCCTGACCACTTCATGTCTGTTCACCCCCATCCTGCATGACATTAAACTGTACACCCCATTTTCATCCAACAATACGTTAAACTGTACCCATTCGAACTACATGGGATTTTATCCCTATCTCCTAGGTAGGGAACATTGGAAGCCTTCCTGATGTCCAACCCCCTACAGCGGTATGCTATTGAGATCCCATTCTGCGGCAAGCTGTTATGACCCCATCCAGTGGCATGTTGTTGTGACCCCATCCAGCAGAAAGCTGTTGTGACCTTGAACAAAGGCAATCCATTAGATCTCTGATCAGTGGTATGTCATTGGAACCCCATTCAGTAGTAAGCCGTTGTGATACCCCAATCCAAAGTAGGCTGTTGGGATACACCAATTGATAGTAATCTGTTTCACATCCCAATCGACGATATGTCATTGTGATATCCACCTAGTAGTAATTTGTTGCGATCCACATCCCGTATTAATATGTTTTCAACCCTTTCATTGGGACCTATATCTCTGGTCCATCCCATTGGCGTCAGACTGACCCGGGCTACTAACCATGTGTAACCCCTAGTATATCAACAGGTCATTGTCCTATACATACATTCTAATCCTTTGCCCCCATCCTAAACTACGTGGAATTTGATCCATGCTAAGTAATGTTACGTTGGAAGACTCCTTGAGGTTCAATCCCATCTCCCATGTCTCATCCTTGTATTTTCCATGATCCTATGTGTTTCAGGAAGGTCATTCCCCATCCTGGAGGTTTCACTTCCTCCAGGTCTCATCCATACAGATCGCCTCCTCATGCGTCTCATCTTCTTACCAAACTATGTGAACATTGATTCCTTTCCATGGGGATATGTAGGAAGCCTCTCTATGGTTCAATCCCAACACTATTATCACCTTCACAACAGTTCTATCTCATCCCCCTAAAACTTCATTCAACTCTCCATCATCCATCTCGATTCTTACCTGGACTTCCACATCCATGTGATATCACGTCATTAACCTTTTCACTACTCCTAGTAGTACCTGGGTAACAAACATGCATTATCCCTAGTATCAATGTTCCCTCATGGAATTTCACCTATCTGATCCACTCCTGTCAGTGTTCTGATCAGTCCAATCCGTCTCCACTAGAAGTTAATCATGCGACATACCATGTGTTAAACATATGAAGCTGAGGAAGACCTCAAAGACAATACTATGGCATATAATTCCCCTCATTCAATGTGGGATGCCTTGGGATTCCGCACCCTCAAGAAGTCCTATAATAAGGGGATGAAACCCAGACGCATTAATGTTCCAGCGTCTAGACATGCCAGTGATGTCCAATGTGACTACTCCCTTAAAAAAAGTTTACTTCCCTGACCGAGACCCTTACAATGTCCTAAAAAAGTAGTGTATTTAACCGGATTCCATGATGAGATGGCACTGGTCAGAGTTTCATGAACAACGTCTTAATCTATAGGGGAGACCCAGATTAGGTAATGAGTTCTGAGGAGGAATCCATGGAAGGAGGGACTGACATACCATCATCACATTTCGATCAAGGAGTAAACATCCTTGAATAGGCAATGTATTTCGTCTACCTTTGAATAGTTGGAATGAGGGGCCATAGTTTGCACATCCTCCTTCGAAACAGATAGATGTGCACACCCCAACTAAAGTGTCCAGAAAATAAATGGTGAACCTGACATGAATTGCATCTCCTCAATGTGACGATTAGTAGCATTTTAGGCATTAGTAGACTAGAATGACACCATATCCATGTATCTGGCACCGGGTCTCACCAAGAAGATTGTGGGTTAGCATGAAAATCACCGGAATTTGGGGCAGTTGAACATTGGAAATCCCATTCAATGAAATTGTCAATGTGGATCCTTCTTACCATCCCTGGAAGATGGAATGGCACTGGGGAATTGGGCAGTGATTTCCTTATTTTAGCACTAATGGTTTAATCTCCCTTCCTTCTAGGACCCAAGTTTCCATATCAAGAAACAGATCACCACCCACCTAGCAATGTAGGGGAATGGGAAACACCATCCCTGGAATCTTGTGTGGAATTATTTCCCATATGGAAAACTATGTGTCCACAGTTGTTGGGTGCCTACGCACCATCTCCCCATCTGAGTTCGTCCAATGAAGGGTGATGAATGACCTCCTCCGATGATACAAGGAGGAGGGGATCCTTCCAACATGGGAAATGTCCTGGCAGGACCTAGAGGCATATGTGCCTCATCGCCACCACCGCCACCAAGGGCCACGTAGGGATCCACTACTCCCCACTCCGATGTATAAACGTTTTGGGAGCCTCTCCCTAGAATGCTTCGATGACTCCCTCCCCAACGCTGATGAGGTGGGGGATGTCCGAACCAGCCCATCTGGGATCTCATTCTAGGGGATCCCAATGAGGGCCCCCACTAGGCCACAGAAGTGCTTCCACCCAACCCCATGAGATGAGGAATCTGTAGCTATGTGCCTGCACCGCTAGCCTCAGTCTGGTTGTCCCAATGCCAGCGTCAGGCACATGACGATGATACCCACCAAGGGGTTTCATCATCAATGACTATCGTGGCTCGTGCCGCCACTGACGTATGCCATTAGTTCCATATCTATTTCAAATAAGGATATGAAGGCGCTTGACCCATATCAAGGCCTTGATCACCCCATAGGCAGACTGGGTTGACTCTCCACGTTGTCGGTACAAGGATTGCCTGTTACGTACCAAACCATCGCAACAAAACCCAGTACAGTGGTCCTCCCCTACCACCACCATTGAGAACGCGGGTCCTCCCGACTTATAATCTCGACCTGAATGTCCACCCAAAGCCACCTTCAATTTGAATTTGGTTCATCCCCAAGATAGTTACACATAGTACAGAAGCCTCTTCCATGCTCAGGACATCAGAAATGGAGTCGTTCCTCCTGCCACAGACTAATGATGTGGATATGTTACACATCTTGTCAATCTTCAGTGTGGGGGCCTTCCTTATATCTTTACAGTAGCCGGTGATGGTCATTGTCACCCAAGAACTTAGAGGAGTGAAGGTCATCCTTTCTTCATCAGCACCCATCACATATGTCCTACCCATGTTCAGCATGACCAGTACAAGGACCCTCCTCACACTGATGCTGGGAGGGGAAACAAGCATTGAGGCCCTACCCATGCTCCTACCCACACCAGAACCTTCCACCGAGATTCCATATTCCCATCAACCAGTGGACATGGAGTTACTCCATGTGTTCCCTATGACATTTTTCCAGGTGCTCCCCACACCCTAGCTCACTCAGGAAAAAGTCCTCTCCACAACAGCACCAGTTCGGCTGAATGACCTCCCCAATCCAAAAATATAACCTGTTCTAAAGAGCCATCCTGATGTAGGAAGGCAGGTCATCACCGTCATTAAAAGAATTTTGGGAAGGTTCAGAATGAGATTAAACCTATCTACTTCTCATATTCTGAGGCAGAATATGGATCAACAATGGATCCCTCACCTCGATCTTCCAGGTCAAGGTTCGGGTCAGGAACAAGGTGCGTCAGTCTCATACTTCTAGAATACGAGGTCCACCAGATCCTTGCCTTCCTCCATATAATCATCCACGAGGACGATGATTTGGCATCTCCCCAAGGTCCGGCCATGCAATCACCTCCAACATCACCAAGATCATTCTCTACATCGACCAAAGATCACAGAGAGTTATTCTAGGTACATGTGAGGAACGAGCAACAACATGGTCCATCGCCAACATATTTAGTCCGGATGACAGAAACTACGGTCCCCATCACGTCTTATCATGATGTGGTTGTTAAGTCACTACACACATTCTAGGATAGCCTGAGATGAGGCATTTTGTCAGCCTGCTCATCGTATTCTCCACCGGCCAACCTACCGTCTCAATAGTCTGCTTTAGTACAACTAATAGTTCCCCATCCGCCTCCATTTGATGAGTGGGAAAACCAAGGGAAATACCCCAAATTCGGGCCAAGGAGCTTTTGGGACATTCTTGTGGAATAACATTTCCTAGAGATGTTTTGGCCGGTCGTGGAACCAATTTTAGAGCACCAGAATCACTCACCTAAGAAAAAGTTGGATGCTCTCACCATACCCTCTGAGTGACACACTTCCATCTTCATCATCGATGAGTGGCTTACCTGAAAATTCAGGCACACTTCGAAGTCATTGGTCAACAATTCGGTTTGGTTGATTTGGTCGCACTCCATATGGCGTAGCACCCTAAGTCACCAGGTCACCACAAGACCCTCCGGCAATGATGCGACTAGAGAATTAAGGTGCTCCACAAGATTTTCAATTAGGCTTCCCCCCATGTGATGATTTGTGGTTGAGGGAAGTATATTTCCCTCCACGTTAGTTGTATCTGGTGCCAACCTGACTTTCTAAGAAATATCGAGGATATGCCTCCAGGTAGAGTCGCGGTTAATATGGACGATTTATCAGAGGAAGAGAAAGAAAAATAACTTCTTTGGGAGAGAATACCCCTTGGGGGAGTCTCAAAAACTTTGAACCCATCAGGAAGGGTTACTCACCAGTAGAGAAATCTATTGGGTCCTCACATACCCACAAAGCCATTGGTCCTCATCTGAAATCACAACAAGGGTAAGGAGCACCTCAGAGCCGTCAAACACTTTGAACCATCTCGCTCAGTACAAAAGATAGAGGATGATCCCGAGAAATCATCATTTCATCAACATCTCGTGGAGCATAAGAAGATGGTTGATGACCTCCTTGCTGAGCATGCCATGGAGCGACAACCAAACTATGGTGATCCTCGGTCAGGGTAGTAGGGGTAGGAAAAACGTTCCCCGGACGAGTTGCCTCAAGGTGACCCTCACCATCCTACCCATGCAGATGGGGCTGAGGCTAAAACGTACTATAAGAGGGCATGATATGTGTTTCCAAATCCACTTGAGTGACATGAGAACCCCCGAGACCCAGTTTATGTTCCCCCAGCCACTGCTCAGGTCATCCATCCAGCCTCTCCATGAGTCTTTAGCCTGCTAATCTTGTTAGAGAGCCCACCAACGCACTGGTGGTCAGGAATACCCGTCAAGACAGGAACCCCCACCCAGATTATCCCATGGTGGTGCTCATTGCTCGCCTTGAGTCATTGAAAACGTGACAAGTAGAAATCTCACCAAAATGGAAATCCATATCCGGTGTGGGTGGATGATATGCCAGCACCCCTGAGTTTTGAAAATCCCACCTTCTCCCCCCTTTAATGGGATGATTGACCCACTACAGCATCTGTCCCATTTCATATCAAGGTGTGGACCCATTCTGAGAACTCCAACATAGTAGGAGGCTGCCAAACTCTGATGCTTTGTACAGACATTGGAAGGACCTGCATTTTTCTGGTACATCCAGCTACCTATTGGGTCAGTAGCCATCTGGGAAGATATTCATAGGAAATTTATTTTCCCTTAATTTCCACCACTAGGAGGATAAGTATTGCAGATCTCTTTAAGTGTAAAAAGAGGCCTAACGAGTATTTCTCAAGCTTCATTGCTAGGTGGAAATGGCTCACATACTCTCTTAACATGCCACTGACTCAGGAGAAACTAATGATGATGTGTGTGGGGAATGTCAAGACAGAACGGGTCCCCTGGGTGATCACCTAGAATTACACTGGGGGATTTCGAGACATCTATGATAAGGCCAAGTACCTAGAAGAATTATTACAGAAGGCCATCCAGACACGTCTGTTTCCTCAAGTAATTCATGTGAGAAGTGCCACCGAGGTCGATCTTGACATGGTGGCCCAAATAGAGGCCCCTAGACAACTAGAATTGTTATCAGTGGAGTTTCCTCTGTTTCCTTGTAGAGGCCTTCGACCATAGGCACAACCTCCATCCAAACAATGCCCACCTTAAAACCCACAGGTGCCCCCACGTAATGTGCCACCACCACTCATGTGAGATAACCAGGTTTTACCTCCTCATTAGGATCATGTAGCCCCCGTCAGGGTCAGACTTCCAAATCCACCTTCCTGAATGGAAGAAACCGGACCTACTCATTCAACAAGTCTCAGGTCCCCTATTATTTCTTAAGTTTCTTAGAAAAGTGAATTGTACATTTTCCTGAATGCAGGAGGCCAGAATAGTTGGATCTAATTGATCACCCCAAATACATTACCTATTACTAGATCATAGAGCACACCCTCAAATAGTGATATGTATTTAAATAATGGCTTCAATACCAGATCGAAAACAATGTAGTCAGGTTGGTCCCAGCTTCCACACATGTGGCATGGGTATTCGGGAAGCCCGAACGCATCAGTGACAGGGGAGGTGATTGGCATCAGGTTCCCAACCGTGGGTCCCAGAATTTTGATGACTAGATGGCTTGTAAGGATGTCTATTATGCCCGTGGTATTATTTGTGCATGCCTGAATTGACTAGAGCCTTCAGAAGCCACAACTACTACTCTTGAATCGTCATCTCAATCATCCCCTTCTCAGAAGGGTAGGCATCAACGATGCAAGGGAAAACAAAGTCCCCCACCAATGTTGTTGTTATCCCGTACTCTTGGAGAATTCAGGCACCCATATAGGGAAATTCCACCCATAGTCTATCCAGTAGTGGATGATTCATCATGTGACGGTCAAGGGTATTCCTTGGTTAACACCGTAGAGCTGTTTAACCCCTACATGATTTCTGATGGTTAGGAGCGCCAGCCAGATCCTCCCATTGTTCTTAGTCATCACCAACGTTGACGGAGTCGCATAAATATGGGTCTTCAGAGTGCCTCATTAACCACCTCCAGCCAGGATTTTCATTCCATTGAAACCAGACAACATGCCCAGCGCAGAGCTTAGCACGTGCAGCCTTTTAATCTGGTGTCATCTTATCCGTCTTCACCACTGTTTGTGTTTCCTGATCAGGTGGAGCCGCCTAGATCACATTGTGATTAGATGTGACCTTCTATGGACCAATCTCATTCATCTAGACCTCATATTATGGTCACTCCACATGCTTCATCCAGTAAGCAGTGGAACATTCCTAGCACTAGTCAGCCACCGGTCCAGCCGGTAGGGCCTACCATACCTCCTATCACAGAGAGACCTCCTATTAGAATAAGCTCATTCTTGGAAAAGAAGAATGGTGTTCTCAAACACCTTTACAGAATTCCATCAAGGATCTCAATCCTTGAGTCTCTTTTCCTATCAACAGATATTCATGAGCCCTCACCAAGGATTTAGGAAGCCCCCTCCTGTTCGAGATAGAGGTAGCAGCCATAGAATCCTTCCATGCTGAGGCATTCGAGAAGGCTGAATTCCAAGACATCATCTCATTCTATGGAGAAGATGAAGTCTCTCCCATACAAGGGAAAATCCACCCACTGTACATCACCAGACATTTTTATAGTGTGGTGGATCATCACTGTATTGTCGAAACCGGCTCTAAGATCAATCTAATCATGACTCAGACACTGTGAAAATTAGGGTTGTATGAGGATAATATGAGTCCCTCTGACATGAAAATATAATGTTATGATAGGAAAAAATAGACACTGAAGAGAATGATCCAACCGATGACCCATTTTAGTAGCCATGTAGCCAGCACCGAATTCAAGGTTTTCTCTCAAGCCACCGCCTATAATGCGTTTATGGATAGGCCATGACTCCACCTACATGTGGCGGTCGCTTCATCATATCACCAGTTCCTCATGTACTCCCTTAATATTCGAGTGGGCATGCGTTAAGGTGATGCATCTCCTTTGGCCTATTTTCATTCTCTCTACCTAGATGCCAACTATTATAAGAGTAAGGACAATAAAATTCATGATAACAAAATCAAACACATGATGACTGAGATAGACCCATGGACAGATCTGGATGATGCCTACATCTTTACAATCCATCGATTGGAGTCCAAGACCATGGATATGGGAATATTCTTCGTTTTTATCTGGAACGTGGAGGAAGCACATTTCCAAGTCTAAGAAATTCCAGGAGATCACCTCATATTCTTATACAAATTAGGCCCTACTGATCCTGGTTCCCCCAACATTCAAAAGTTATTGGGATATCTATCCCATGGCAACAGAAAAACGACATACTTGATTGTTTCGCCGATCTGGGATAATTCGGCTCAAGACAATGCGCCATTTTTTCTTTCATATCAACAAGTGTGGCCCCTTGAGCCGAAGACCATATGGGATCATATCTAAAGCTTTCATCGATATGGTTTTGGCAGAACAAGAGTCCCCATATGTAGTGTCCACCAACCCTCATGCTAGTACTATTATCCCATCAGGATCTGTTAACCCATAGAAAACTCCTCCCACAGAGGATCCCTCCTCCATAAGTGAAGAAGAGTATTTAGAGGATGCTCCTCCCACCATTGAAGAATGAATCTCCACCATGGTCGATGAATTAGTATAGGTGAACATCAGTAGTGAGGCGGATCTGAAGCCCATATTGATGACTGCCTATATTCATGTCAAAGTGAAACAGTAGTATGTGGACTTCCTCAAATAACATCGTGATATATTTTCTTATAGCTATAATGAAATATCGGGGCTGGATCCTTAGGTAGCCATCCATCGTCTCAGTCTCCCAACAAATCACCGTAGGATTAAGCAGCCTCCCAGAAAGATGCACCCTTCTCACAGTGACATGGTCTAGGACGAAGTTAATATGCTCATCAAAGCCAATTTCATTAAGAAGGTCTATTACCTTAGATGTTTATCCAACACTGTATCGGTTAGGAAAATGAAAAGACAGACCAAGGTCTGTATCGACTTTCGGGATCTCAACTGTCATTGTCTAAAGGATGATTTTCCCCTCCCCATGACATAATTGTTGATTGATGATACAGCTCGGTTCCAGGCCCTCTCCTTCATGGATGGGTACTTTGGGTATAACTAGATCTAAATGGATTCTGAGGATGAAGATTCTATAGCCTTTAGGGCACCAGAAGGTCCTTTCTATTACCAAGTAATTTTCGTCAGTTTAAAAAATGCAGGTGCCACATATTAGCGGGCTATGCATCACATATTTAAGCCAATCCTCTGGAAATTGGTGGAATGCAATGTGGGAGATCTTTTGGTCAAATCTCTCCAGTGTCAGGACCATATCAAAGACCAAGAGAGAGTGTTTGGCCTTCTCTATTATTTCCACCTAAAGATGAGCCCATTGATGTGTGCCTTCGGGGTCACCTATTGAAAATTTATTGGATTCATTATCAATTACAAAGGCATTGAAATCGACCCAGATAACATCAAGGCCATCATCTAGATACCTCCCCCATGCATCCTCCGGGAGCTTTAATGTTTCCAAGGCCAATTGGACTACATACAATGATTCATTGAGAATTTTTCTGGCAAGTGTAAGACCTTTTTATAACTCATGTATAAAGTCACTATTTATCATCGGGACAATAAATGTCAAACTACTTTCAAGGAAATCAATAAGTATCTACTCTAGCCTCTGGTCTTGACGCCTCCAGTTTATCAAAAGCTACTGTTCATTTATGTGACCACACTTGAACGATCCTCTCGATTCTCTTCTTTCCTAAAATAACAATGATGGAATAGAGAAAAGTCTCTATTATCTGAGTTGTATGATCCTCGATACAGAGACTAGATACTCCCCTATCGAAGAAATCTTCCTTGCGCTAGTATTAGAAGTATAGGAATTGAGACATTACTTGTAGCCCAACGAGGTACATTTGGTGTCCTGAGTAGATCCTATAAAGTACATCCTGAATCACCCCATGCCGACAGGTCTTCTAGCTCAATGGGTAGTGATCCTCCAGTAGTTCAACATCAGTTTTTACCTCATAAAGCTGTTAAGGGGAAAGCATTTCTATATTTCCTCAACATTCATCCAACTCTCGCAGACCAGTCTCTGGACCTTGATTATCCCGATTAGGTGATCCTCTTAGTAGACTAAGTCATCCCGTGTTGGAAAATACACTTTGATTGTGCTTCCTAGAGCCCTACTGGCAGAACGATAAATGACCCTAGGCTCAACAGAGTAGGCATGGGTATTGTATTCATTACCCCAATACAATCTATTATTTTGTATTCATTTTTGTTGTTATAATGCTACAACAATAATGAGGCAGTGTACCTAGATCTCATTATTGGCCTTCAGTTGGCCCTCGATATTTAAATTCCCCAGTTTCATGTGAAAGGGGATTCTGAAACGGTCATCTAGAAAATAAACGGTGACTATGTCCTCAGAAATCCAGAACCCATACCACTACTGGAACGCACCCTCCAGGTGATAGCCCAGTTCCCATCTCAACCAGAAGTTACTCAAGTCCCTCGATCCCAGAACATTTGAGATGATGCCTTGTCCAGCCTAGCTGCATCGCTTGTAGAGCTTGAACATGATGATTTGATTATCCACGTGGCACACTAGAGAGTAATCGCTCCTGTCACTCCAGATGACAATAACATCCCACAAGTAAGAAACCTTATCGTCGACACCTCCATGTTAGGACCTCCATGTCCCCTAGCTGCAGTGATTGAGGTGACTCACAACTGTAGGACCTCCTTTGTCGAGTACCTCCAAAATGGTAACCCCCCAGCAGATCGAGCCGAGCAAGAGCGAATCTGATGTCGTGCACTGCGGTTTACCCTTCAGAGTTGTCCCGATATTGAGAAGATTATCCATAGATGTGAGTTTGATGTGATTGTCCTCCATTTCATTGATATAACTAATATTTCTCAATTCATGCAGGAGGTTCATGCCGGTTCCTGCAGAGTCATCAGAATGGGGTGAAACTATCTCACCCGATCTTGAGACTATGGTATTTTTGGCCCTCAATGATCTGTGACTGCATCAAGTTTTCCTAGAGGTTCTATGCATTGAAAATTCATGCCCACATTGTGCACTGCCCACCAGAGCCTCTACACACTACCAAGTACTTTTGGCCCTTTGCAGTCTGGGGACTCTATGTCATGGTACCATATCCACCGGTGATGGCTCTCCAGTGATGGTTCATCCTGACCGTCACAGATTTCATTTCCAAGTAGGCAGAAGCAGTTCTGCTCAAGGAGGTCAACGCCCATTCAATAATTGAATTTTTGAGCTCTAATATCATCTACTGATTCGGATACCCCCATGCCATCCTCACCAATAATGGGACCAAATTTTGGGAAGCTGAGTTGAAGAAATTTTATGCCAAGTACAATATTCATTATAACCATACCTCCCGCTATCACCTGCAAAAAAATGAACAGATTCTGGTGTTCAACAAAACCCTTTCTAACATTATTCAAAAAATGGTTGGTCAGAGCAAGAGGAGTTTTGTAGGAAAGCCCCCCAATTCCCTCTGGGCTTATTAGATGATGAATCGTAAAACCACACAGGTTACCCCATACTCTCTGGTGTGTGGAACAGAGGTCATCCTGCACATCAAGATTCAGTTTCCTTTATTATGCACAATTTTCTATGATAATAAATCATCAGATGAAGTAGCTAAAATCTGGCTGGCAGAATTCGAATCACTTGATAAGAACAAGCTTTGTTCCTTGTACAATATAGAGATGCATCCGAGCAATATAGCTATATCTTTCAACAAGAATGTCTTCCTCCTCTCTTTCTTGCAAGTTGACATGGTGATGGCCTTGAGAACACCATTGATACGTGGTAGGAACCCCCCACCCAATCTGGAGCCCAAATGGGAAGGGCCCTACATCATTCATAAGGTTTTTTTCAAGGGTACATACTCTCTGGTTAACATGGATGGTGAGCACATAACTACTCCCACCAATGCTAGGTTCATCAAAAAAATCTTCCCCTAAGAAAATGGGGTCCTACATGACCTTAAACTATCATGTCCCACACGAAATTAAACTATATTTTCGCCCCTCGTGATGTTAAACTGAATATTTTCCTGGATGACATTAAACTGTATGCCGTCCTACATGATGTTAAACTGTATAGGGTCCTACATGACCTTAAATTGTATGTCATCCCACATGATGTTAAACTGTAGACGGCCCTGCATGACTTTAAACTGTCCAAAATCATTGATGCATGACATTAAACTACACAACACCTCTATGAACTATGTATGTCTTGATTTCCATCCTCATGGGATATATAGGAACACTCAAACGTGATCCCAACCCCATTTTTTCTCTTTGACTACCCCCTGGATGTAGTTCTCTCAGAGGATCCCCCATGGTGTAGTGTATACTCCATTGGCCCCATTGGATCCTGGTTTACAATGATTGCCCCATGTTCCGCTCTCATTCTTCAATTCTCCCTCATCCCCACCACATGATGTTAAACAGGATGGACTTTTTAGAACTTTGTATGGATTGATTCCAATCCTCATGGGATACGTAGGAATGCCTGGATATTTTTGCCTGTAGGCCCATCCCCAAGCTCCAAGATCACCCCCTTTGGTCCCGCCTTCCATCCCAGATACCTCCCCAAATGCAGGGTGCAGTGTGGGCTTTTGTCCTCATTTCACAACACTTTTATCATAGCCACACCATGTGTTCCCCTTCTTGAAGGTCTTCACCCATCATTGTCCTCACTGCATGATGTTAAACAACATAGCCTTTTCATAACTACGTACGGCTTGATTCCCATACTCATGGGATACATAGGACCGCCCGAACATCTAGTCTTCGGGTCCATCCTCATCTTTGAGAAACCTCCTAATCATTCTAGAAACTAGGAATATGTCCTTCTAAGGGAGGGGTATACGGCATGGTATAGGCTTATATACCCATTTCCTTTGGGTTTGTAAAAACCACACCATGTACAGATTTCCCCAAATAGATCTTATCTCCCCATTCCTACACTAATCTTTTTTAGTCTTTTTCTCTTAATATGGTCCCCTTGACCCTCTCTGGAGATTCACCAATGTTCCTGGGAGTACTCTCGTTCAGAACCTAGAGTTTCGGATTCTACCTGGACATTATATCGACTGGTTTTCAAGGTACATTTCCCCTTTATTTGGTTTTCATAATATTTTAAATATGAGAGGACCCCCAAATGGCATGGATGCTCAGCCCAAGGTCCCTCCTTCCATTTCAGGCCAACATCCTCAGGGGTTTCAAACAAAAAATTGTTACAAATCCCACATTGTGAATATGGTCAGAAGATGAGGCTCGATTGTTGTTCCCATTTCAAGTCACACGATATGCATACCCTATTTCAGACATGGTCAATAGTTATCCTCCATTGTCAAGACAACCCCATCGATCACTAAATTTTAGTTTCATTATTCACATTATTTTCCACCTCGTTATGTCCAAGTGGAATTTCAACACTCTTGGGACTATCCCTCAATGCACGTTTTCACGTTAGTAGGGAAAAGCCGTGGTAAGGCGTCATTAGGATCTCCACACCAATTTCCCATTTACGTGAATCCCACGTGTTGTAAAGACCTCTTATGCCCTTGATTCACACACCGATTTTGACTCACGTGGTCTTAGGGATCAGATCAAGGTCCACACTCAGATTGATGAGTTTCACTTCTCCATGGTCTGAGATTTGAGACCTTAAACTAAGATCTCATTATATGTCCTCTCCTTAGAACTAGATCTATCTTGATTCCCAAGATCAGAGGATATGTATGAATGCCCTGACATCTCATCTTTGGGTCCACCTCAGGTTCGACTAATTATTTCTGATGTTCAGCCTTTTAGGACCCGACTCTTATAGGATACCGTGGTGTGGCTTGTGTGGGATTATGTACTCATTCAAGTAGGGTTTGCAATAGCCACACCATGTACTCTACTTCTAGGAGCTAGTTTTTCCTACCTCTTGTCCCACATAACATTAAACTGTATGTCATCCCACATGACGTCAAATTGTATACGGTCCTACATGGCCTTAAATCGTTACGTCACGCATGACATTAAACAGCATTCTCAGAACTATGTGTGGCTTGATTCCCATCCTCATGGGATAAATAGGAACACCTGTATATTTCATCTTCTAGTCCAGTACAATATTTTTATGACATCTTCTGGCCCCTCGGTTAGAGATTTCTTCCCATGAATTTCGCGTGTTGTGGTGTGGACCTGGTCCTCATTCACGCCGAGTACACTTTATCATGGCATGCACTTTCTCTTCTAAAACCACATTCTTTCTGTGTGTTTCTATACCGTATGACATTAAACTTTGTTTCCTGGTCCCAAATGACTTTAAATTTTTGCATCTTTATAGCATGATATTAAAATGCATGGTTGGTCCTATCATACAACCCTAAACTACGATATTATCATCTTGGCTGCCTGAAAAAAAGGCACTGCATTATTATTTTCTCACTTGGGGGGGGCATCATGTTGTTTATTGTTCATCCACCATACCATTTTCTAATGCCTACATGTGGCTTGGTTTCTCTTTTGATAGAAGGATTCACTATCCTAGTTTTATCAATTCACAAAAACCACACACACACATCTATCCTAAAAGAAAAACAAGATCTATCAAATGCCGCTTCTTTTGGTGCATGAACCAGAACCACATGATCTTATTATCTCTGATAGTGGTACCCTACCATGCCATTCAATGAACTATGTTTTTCATGATCCCCATCATCATGGGGTTCATAGGAACACCCATATATTTTTATACGGGCCCAACCTAACTTTCACTTTTGGTCCCTCGACCTAAAAGCTTCCCGGGGATTATATTGTGGTATGGGCTTACATGCTCATTCACGTCGGGTTTTATAAATATCACACCACATGTCTCCCTCGCCCCATTCAATCTATGGTCCAAGATCTATGACCCCAAACTAAGACCACTCCTCGTCCTCACCTCATGATTATAACTACATGACATTTCACAAACTATGTATGGCTTGATTCCCATCCTTATGGGATACATAGGGATGCCCAAACATTCCATCTTCAAGACCAGCCCCAGGAAAATTAACTCTTTCCCCCTTTTTTCGCCCCTTGTCCCGAAATCATTTGGGAACATGTGGTGTGGTGAGTACCTCTTGGGTTCTCATTCATTTTGGGTTTCGAAACAGTTGCACCATGCACATCCCTTGTCTTTTCCCAACCTAGTCCAAGTTCTATTACCCTAAACAAAGATCTCCATATGGGAACTATGCGTCAGGTTTGGCTACTTAACTTCCCTACACATAGTCCATCAAACCCAGTCCCCACTTAATGGCCACTCTACGACCTTATTCTAGGGGCGTGAGACACCAGGACCCTTGTCATTAGAAAGGGATTCAAATTATTCTTTCTGAAACATCTCATTGTCATACTCAAATGTGTCATGGTAAAAAGCCCAAGGTGTGGAATTTTCACATAAACATCTTCTCATTTCATGTCCACGCTTTATGATACCTTTATTTGGATCCATATCCTCTTCTGCATCTGAAAGGGACCCCCTTTACGGCCTGGTATCATTCCACATTGAATCACTTACCATCTTGGGCCAACGACCCTGAAGTCCTTAAAAAACATTAGCGATAGGTCCCACATTTCAAACATGGTCAGCAGCTGACCCTCTTTTGTCTACTCCATTCCCAGCTAACGTGTAGCAGATGCGGTGTTTCAAACATGGTCATCAGATATCCTCTTTCTCCATGCCACTATCATTTTGATCCAGAACTCATGTTCCATGATTCACATATTTCCACCCCCTTGTGTCCAAATGGAATTCCAGCAAACTTGGTTCTACACCTCCACACATCTATGCACTTCAAGAAGGAGAATCAATAATTTTGGGTTGTCACTCACCTAGAATTCCACTACCCCGGATGTGTTCCTTCCTATACCATAAAAATAACACCACTACCCCTTGTTTCCCACATCAAGTAAGTCTCACATGGGCTTACTAGTTTTGGTGGGGCGTGTACCAGTGCATTTATGCCACGCGAGCCCTTTGTCCTCCCAGGGCTACTTGCGGCATGATTCCCATCCCAAAGGGATACATAGGAATGCCTGAGGGCCCAGCCTAACTCTCACTTTTAGTACCCTGACCTAAAAAATCATCCGAGGATACGTGGTGTAGTGCGGACTCATTATATCTTTATTCATGTCAGGCTTATAGCTACCACATCACATACTCCCTTCTTGGGATCTCCCCTTTCACTATTCTTCCTATCGTATGCCGTTAAACTGAAAGAGTCCATATTTTCTTGATGCATGACTATAAACTATATATCTACCCTGAACATGCTTAGGATTCCCAATAACAACTATGGGATGCATCAGATCCCTCTCTAGAGAGGATTTCCCCTATTCACGTAAGTCTCTAGCCACGCCGTGATCAGGAACTAAATTTTTATTGATTCCCATTTTCATTGGATACATAACGATGCCCAGGAAATTCGCATTGGGCCCATCCCTATTCTGATTAATCCTTTTGGCCCCTCGGCCCCGATCTTGGTCCATGCAGTATGACCTTTAAACTATATGCATTTCCCTCACCGTTCAACCTTTTAAACTACGTGTCTATCATCTTTATTTGTATGATGTAGAACTACAGTTCATTCCAGGTCCTTACCAAAGAATTCCTGTTCAAAAGTATGTTTGATCCTTAATTAGACCGATCCACACACCTAATGTGTTTCCATCATGGTGTCGTAATTTCATGAGTGTTGGAATCCATTTGAACAACCCATCAATCCACCCTTCATGCTTTGTGTTCCCTTTATTTAGACCTTCTTCCTCTTTAAAGTCTAAAGGAACCCCCTAACAGTATGTTTACTCAGCCAATGGATTGCTTAATATCCTAGGCTAATGTTTAAGATGAATATTGGATGACATTTCGAGTAAGGCCCCATGTTTCAAACATGGTCTGCAGTCGGCCCACATTTGTTATCCAAGTTTCTGGCTAACGCAACAAGGATAATATGTTTCAAACATGGTCAATGGTTATCCTTAATTGTCATGACTTCCCAATAGTGTTCCAAATTTTGGGTATCGTGATTCTCACTCTCCACTCCCCTACGTTCGGATTGATTCTAACTCCCCTAGAATCGCCCCACTCCTGCACTAGATCATGTTGGGAAAAGGGAAATCTGACCGTTCTGAGAACTCCATCCTCTAGTCAGGCCTCCCTCTTTCCTACCAGAAATTTGGATTGGTTGTTGAAACCTCAGATGACCGAAACTTGGTCCGCACCGTTACATTAGGATTGAATAATGAGGTGGTCATCCCTTGTTTCTCACATCGGGCCTGACCCATGCAAGCTCAAGCATTGATAGATGGATATTTCATGAATGTTATGGGTATGTAGTAGACCAAAACATATAATGGAACCCACGCATGAAGCAGACATAAACAATAAAATATTGAGAGTACATTTGTGGGTTAACATTAGTTACAAATCCCAAGGATCAGACGCTTCCATTGATGAGTTTACCTCTTCAATGACACGTTTTAGCTTCGCCGCCCTCCAGCTTGTGGTGTCCAAGATCCATTGTCGCATGTTTATCATGTATTCCTCTTCAGCGGTAAGAGGGTGTAGTTCATCGGCCTCGGTTCGGGCCTGGTCAACTTCAGCTAGGATAATGGACATCTATTCAGAGGCTTTCTTCATCAATTCTTTAACCCTTTCCAGATCGGCCTTCAATAGAGATATGATCCCCAGCTTCACCTCAAGGAAAGCAGACTAATCATTCGCATGTTCCCTTAGACGTTGTAATTCATGCTCAGCCTCCTGGATCCTTTGAATGTTTATATCCCTTATCTTCTTCCAGCAGACCCTCAGACCGTGTGGATCCCCCCTCACCCTCTCAGCAAGTTAATCTCAAATAAGTGCATGAGGGTGTTGGACATTTACTCCGGCATCGCATAGTTCACACAACTGATTATGGAGCCCCACATCTGTTCTACCCATTTCATTTGTGTGGTCTCCATGATAAAGTGTTGGATCAACTTCCATGATCATCAACGAACGGACTTGTTGTTCTCTTCGTCAGAGGTAGCTTCATCCCAATCCAGTGGGTCAGTAGGTTAATATGTGGGAAACACCTCCAAGAGATCAGAAACACGGTCTTCCTTGAGTTGTTCCTCATCACTAGATTCCACTTTGATGACGTCCGCCTAGTCCGTCTTAATGTTTTTCCCACCAACGACGTCTCCCTCTACCATTTTCCATTCATAGAGAACTATGGCCTAGTCTTCTAGGGTGTTATACGTGAAAGGGAACGACACCACGATTTGATGCAGAGCATCGGGACTTCCATCCATCTGCATTATTAACGTACGCACCATCCTGGAAACTACGTATGTAATGTTCGTGTTAGATAGTATGACCGACCAGATGATAAGTACAGTTATGGTGTGTGATACTCACCTTGGTCTGCCCTTGGTGTTACCTTGAGTCTACCATCACTGGGAGGTTTGGGCACGAACCCCCGTATATGATTGTGAGCTCTATGGCTTCTGAGAATGTCACCCCTAATTCCATAGCATCATTGGACTCTACCACTACAATATCTCCAATTTCGGCCCCGGTGATAGGTCTTTTGCGACTGAAACACCCTCATCCTCATCATTGCGGGTGACCGACATAAGGTTCTCCTGCACAGATGCTTGTTAGTTAAGAAAGTTAGAAAAGTCAGGGATCACATTAGTGTGTTAAAAGGAAGTGGAAAATTACTTCCAATGTTGTGGAAAACTCACCTAACGTGATTCCCCCCGATGCTGGTATATCACATTTATCAGGAGAGGCTTCCCTGCAGGCCCCCTCCATTACTCGATGGGGGTCTCTCATGTCGGCTTCTTCTGGCCTCGATTCTTCATCATGGCCAGGCAAGGGGAAGCACTCCGCCAGTTAGGCTACCATCGGCTCATCGGGAGTGGTCATGTTCAGCAACACCCTTTCCTGATGTGACATCGGTCGCATGTCTCCACTGGAATGTATTGCCTCCTCTATCTCCATTACAAATTTTCTCCCCTCGGCAGTAGTAGCATTGAAACCTCCTTTCACAATGTCGAGCTACCTTATCAATGTGTCGTGTGAGTTTAGGTTCGTCCATAAACTGTTGACGCCAAGGTATTGTTTTCCCTTTTCCATGTCCTTCCATGCCTCTCGAAAGATTCCATCAGAAGGGATTGATACTAGGTGCAGCTTCTTCCCAAAAGCTTGAGGGGCAATTCTTTGAAATCCCCAAGATAACTTACCTCCCACCTAGGGCCTCATAAGTAGATCCACTAGGCCTGGCACTTTCCCCTCACCCTCATTATCCTTAGTCGACACCGGCCTTGTATTTTCTAGTTTGTGGCCTACCACTCCCGCTTTCACAGCCTTGGATCCATGGAGAGTGTCTGCACCAACTTCTCGGTGTCCCCCCATCGCTACTGTCTGGCGTCGTGGTGTTGGAACCACCTTGCTGGACTAGATGGTCACTTGCTTCAGCATCTTGCTAGGGTAGGCAGTATCCTAGAATTGTGCATACTCTTGGACCAGAACGAATGCAGCATCAAATGGGGATGCTCATTCAATATCCTCACATCCTCCCTTGTAAACATCTGCCAGACTTGTCACGTCACGCATGGGTGATTCTCGTGTCGCATGGTCATATACACTCAGGGAGATAGCCTCTGCAGAAAATGGAACTACCGGGCAAACTGGTGCAGGGTGTATGGTTCACATATGGGTTCGTAATCCACTCATTCCACCAGAACACCACAACGAAAGGATAGAATATATGACCGTTTCTCTATCGCGATTGTTCAATTATCGGAATAGACCCTGGTTGGCAAAGGGAATGGTTGAAAGATAAACTATTCTGCTCGCCCCATTTTACCCAGCATGGTCACAACATCTAGCTATAGTGGGGTGCTCCCAAAAATGTTCAAAATCACGGGGCGAGAATGTATCCCTGAAGGAGAAATGGGTTTGAGGTATTTGTAACGTCCCATGTGAACCGCGATATAGCTATACAAAAAATGGAATGGCCCACATACTCGCATCGACCTCTTCCCTTCACTAAAATCCTGGATAATATAGTACAACTTTTCCTACATTGGTATGCCCAGCTTGATGCAATTCCCACAAACCAGCTGACCCACCATGATAAATGTGTTGGGCTACACCCCCTTGTGGGCATCCCTTACCAGTAATATCCACCCACAGATTAGTGTGGAGATAAACCGGGAAAGCCTGACTATAGGCCGCTGCTCTATCTTGACATTGTATCCCCATACCTTCCATTGGCTTTCTTCTAGGGTCCACCAGTACGAAAAGTATTTTCCCCGCTAAGCTCATCGCAAAAAAAATATGGGGCCTAGCCGGTAGCATCCTTTCTTTTGAGGGGAAATCGATGAAGTATCCAAACCACTTCTTGAAGTGGATGTCTCGGGTGTTCTGTCTGTCCTCATCTATGCCTGGAAAATGTTCCAGCAATGCCAACTCCAAAGGTAGCATTTTCTCCCCATCTCACCAAGCATTCATGATAGGGGTAAACTCTTCGAACATTCCCCCAAGGATCGGGATGCATGAAATCTAGTAGAGGTCTCAAAGATTGATGCTAACCTCCCCGTTATGTAGGTGGAATGTGTTGGGGTCTGGTGACCACCGAATCTACAACTCCAATATAAATTCCTTCGAATGGGAGACACTGAACTGGGAGGCCCATACTACTTCCTACAGTCCATCCCGCCTAAAGACATTATCAAATTCCTCATAGGATGTGCATGCTTAGTAGGCCCAATCCCATTCATCTGTAAAGTGTCTACCCAGCCGCAAGTCCTACCTTGTGATCCACCCCTTGTCTAGATTTCCAAGCTCAGCCATGAGGATCATCTTATATAGGTGTGGGGATGTCTCTGGCACTAGTTCCCTTCAATTGATTCTATTGGCGTGATTGTACAGGCAACGCGCTGTAACTGGGGTATGATCATTCCTAATGTGACCATCTTCCACCCTATGCCACTAATACTACTCTGAAGTCCACCTAAACCAATAAGATGCCTCATATCTGCTGGAATCATAAATAAAGACCTCGTCCTATAAACCAAAACCATATAATGGAAGACGCTTGAACAGTGGATATTCCTTTTGCACCTTAGTCAGCCTCTATCTCAACGATTTATGATCAAAAGTACTCCAGATGTACTCACCTATTTTTGGGTTGTTGGGTATGGCTTCCCTCCGAGCGGCATCAACAAGAACCTTTCTCGTAGCCTCCCGAGTGGCCATTTAATCGAAGGACTCTGGAACTTTTTCTTTTTGGAATTAGAGTGTTCGCAAAGACCCTTCGCGAGGACCCATCACAAAGACCATCGCTTCCTTCTTTTTGTTGTGAAGAGACGTGGCGGTTTGGTTTGCGTCGCTAAGAAGGAAGTGTTTCGCGATACTCAGGTTCACTAAAAAAGCATTCATGAAGCACCGTACCAAAGAATCTGGTTCGATAAAAGTGTTCACGGAGAGGGTTGTTCATGAAGAGGGATCAAGCACAATCATATATATAGTTTGAAGAGGCACCAAGCTTCGCGGTGCCCCCAGCTTTGTGGGGCCTCCATGCTTCACAGTGCCTCCCAGCGTCACGGTGCCCCTAGCTTTGTGGCGCCTCCCTATTGTTTGGTGCCTCCAGCTTCGTGGTGCCCATGACTTTGCGGTGCGACCCGCGCATGGCGCGCCGATCCCGAACCGCTCTGTAGCCCACCTTTGTCTCATGTTCTTCACACCGATTTCACAAAGACTGCATTGCGAGAAGAGTGAGGTGTTGGATTGGTGTTGCCCGATCCGGTTGGGCCGAATGCTTGTGGCCCATTTTTTCGGCACTGTAGCATCTCTGACCACTGTAGCGGAGCTGACCGACCGACACCGACAGGTACTGTAGCGGTGCGGACTTCGGGGTCAACAGTACTGTAGCGCTTTTGACATCCAGCTGACAGACACTGTAGCACTTTTGACAAAGTGAGCCGCTGATCACTATTGCAACGCGGACTACTATTCAGAACAGTAGACCGTCTTCTTCATATGTAGCCCATTTTCGGGATAGGGTTTTCTGATTGAAATCCTTTGTAATTTGCTGCTCCTGATTATTGAAATTCTGCCTCTCCCATGGACGTAGGGATTTTTCCCGAACCACGTAAATCGCCGTGTTCATTGTTGTTTTTCCTTTCTTTCATTTTCTCATTTTCTGTCATTGTGTCTCCCGACGATTCCGAAACATGAGGTGTCTCCCTCATCAGACTAGCTTCTCCCCTACCTTCTTCTTCTTCCAGGAGTTCCATCATCCCAGTTTGTTCGGTGATTCTCCCTCATAATTTGACCCTCTTCTTCCGTTGGATCCAATTATAAGGGGGTCATTTATTAGTGCCAAAAACACATAGGTGTCCGGCTAATCCCATATTCTCAACAAATCGATTGGAAAAATACCACTTGAAATGGTCCGGAACAACCCCTGACCAGTCTTAAAAAGGCCCTGCATGAACCCCTCTACGCAGTGGGCACCGGTTCCTCATGGACGGCTCCACGAGAGGCTCCATGACGCCCCTTCCTGACGGGAGTCCAAGCCGATAGTGGCCCCTTCGCTATGTCAGGTCCTTCACGAGGTGCTCGGTATTGGCCACACCCTGTACAGCGTCTCACCCCCTCTGCGAGGCCCCCTGCGGGTGGACAACATAACTCTTTTTCACGGTGTTTCACGGTGAGATCGGCACCCCCAATCCTGGGGTTTTCCTATAAATAGAAGGCACCCACCCACCCCCCCCCCCAAACCATTTTACTCTGACCTTTCAACATCCTATTTTGTGTAGACCATTTTAATGCCTTAACATGGATTCCCAAAGATAGTTGGCCTTAGCAAGCCACCACCCTTTTCTTCCATTTCAACCTCCACCTACGGTTGAAATACCCTTCGCAAAGGCCCATTCCCTTCATAGAGTAAGGATCCCCTTTGAGGAGCATGAGGTTTTGTAAACCGTAAAGTGTTTGAAAAATTCTCCAAAAAAAGAGGAATTCATTTAGGGGAATCCATGCTCTCTTAACCACAGTGCTTCGAGAAGCCTTGGCCTTTCGTGAAGACCCCCTCTTCGCGAAATGCTTTACCTTCATGGATATCATTCTCTCCCAGTGGTACTTTCCCTCCATGAGGTGCAACTTCTTTGCAAAGACCAGTCCCTTCACAACGCCCATTATCTTCGCAACGACCAGCCTCTTCACGAAGCCCATCCTCTTGAAAAAATAACTCCTTCTAGGATAAAATTCTTTACACACCGCTTTCCCATACTGCCCTTTGGGCTAGTACGAAGAATCTTTAAATTCTCATGGATTGTGCTTCACATTACATTGATTTTCCTCACGATTTTTCGAATAGCCACACTAACAGCTATGACTTCCTCGAATAGACATGCTAATGTGGTCCCCTCAATAGATCACTCCATGAAACCCCATTTCCAGGGAATTGTTGACTCCTTCCCTTCCCCAAGGTCGGGTGAGTATCATTTATGTAAGTCCTAGGGGTGCGTAGTGAACTCGCCTCATCTGAGATGCGGGATGTTAAACTACCAAGTGTTATCGTCCTAAACACATGACGATAAATTGGGGCCTCACCCTATACCTTCTACTCAGGGAGACCCACCTTAGACATTCCCTACTCCCCTTGGTTTTCACATGAGTGAAATATTTCTCAAATGGAATGAGATCCTATTTGCTGGAGTGGTGCTTGTCCACAGGGAAAGGCAACCACCTTAGTGTAAGACACAAGAATTTCATGCAATATGTAGAATTCCTACTCCTCTATTCTCCAGTTCAAAAGAACAAAGGAGTTCTGGGCGCTGGGATCTTCATTATCCCGTCCCACTCCCATTGGTCTTCATCACTACCCGGGAATACATCCTAGAGTAATCCCCATTCTCCATCTGCCTGGGCTATTAACTACGTGTAATCCCCTATTTCCTCTTTGGTCCACTAACCCTGTGTAAGACCCATTCCCCTTCCCAAAAAGGGACCTTTCTCGATGTGGTCATCAGGTCTCTGCTGCCTCTCAATTCTCACACCAAGCATGAATCTCATGGGCATAGAATAAGCATCGACCATTACATCCTCTCTGGGCCACCCTAGAGTGTAAGCCCCAACACCAACCCGAACTACATGGAATTTGATCCTTGTCTCCTAGGAAATGTACGTAGGAAGCCTCCCAAGGGTTCAAGCCCAACACCTATTAGTCCCCCCCCCCCTTCACGTTGGTTCACCAAACACTACTGAACTACATGGAATTTGATCATTGTCAAGGAATGGTGCGTAGGAAGCTTTTCTAGGGTTCATTCCCAATACCCATCTGTCCTGACCACTTAACGTCTCTCTTCCCCCGTCCTGCATGATAATAAACTGTACACTCCCTTTTCATCCCAGAAGATGTTAAACTGTACCCATTTGATCTACGTGGGATTTGATCCCTGTCTTCTAGGCGGGGTATGTAGGAAGACTTCTTGAGGTCCAACCAATATAGCGGCAATCCATTGTGACCCCATCCAGCGGGAAGCCATTGTGACCCCATCTAGTGGCAAGACGTTGTGACCCCATCTAGCAACAAGTCATTTTGAGACCACCTAGAGGTAAACCATTGGATCCCCAATTAGTGTTAAGATGTTGGAACACCATTCAGTGGTAAGCCGTTTTGATACCCCAATCGATGGTAAGTCATTGTGATCTCCATCTAGTGGTAAGCCATTGTGATCCCCATCTAGCGGCAAGACATTTTCATCCCTTTCATTGGGACCTATATCTCTTGTTCATCCCATTGGAGTCAGACCGACCAGGGATTCTAACCATGCATAAGCCCCAGTATATCATCGGGTAATTGTCCTCTGTGTACAACCCAATTCTATGCCCCCATCCTAAACTACGGGAACTTTGATCCTTTCCAAGGATAGGTATGATGGAAGCATCCCTGAGGTTCAAACCCATCACCCATGTCTCATCTTGGTCTTTCCCTTGAGCTTATGTGTTTCTGGAAGGTCATGACCCAACCCAGAGGTTCTACTCCCACCGGTTCTCAACCATATGAGTCGCCTCCTCAGGTGTCCCATCGTCTCACCAAACTACGTGAACATTGTTTCCTCTCCATGGGGATATTTAGGAAGCCTCTCTGAATTTCAAGCCCGAAACTACTGTCACTTTCACGACAGTTCCATCTCATCCCCCCACCACTTCATTCAACTCCCCATCATCCATCTTGATTTTTACCTAGGCCGCCACATCCCAGTGAGATCATGTCATTCACCTCTTCACTACTCCTAGTAGTAACCTATTAACAAATCCTGAGTGATCACTAGAATCAATGTTCTCCCCTGGGGTTTCACATATCTGATCCACTCTCATTGGTGTTCTGATCAGTCTGGCCATATCCTCTATACATTAAACCTGTGGCATACCCTGTATTAGACATGGGACGCTGAGAAAATCCTCAGAGACATTCCTATGTAATATAATTCCCTGTATTCTATATGTGATGCATCGGGCATCCACGCCCTTGATAAGCCCTAAAATAAAGGGAAAATCCCAGATGTATCAGTGTTCCAACATCCAGACACACCAGCGAGGTCCAACGTGACTACTCACCCGACCAAAGGTTATATCTGTAACCGGACCCCTTAGAATGTCCTGACAGAAGTAGTGTAATTAATAGGCATCCATGAAGTCATGACACTAGGAATAGTTTCATGAACAATGTCTTAATCTATGAGGGAGAATCAAACTAGGTAACGAGTTCCAAGGAAGAATCCACAGAAGGAGGGACAAACATTCCTTCATCCCATTTTGATCAATGATTAAATGACACTGAATATGAGATGGATGCCGCCATCCTTCAGAAAGTGAGAAAGTGAGGCCACAGTCAGTGCGTCCTCCTCCAAAATAGACTGATGCATGCATCCCGATGATAGCGTCAAAAACAATACATTGATAAATTTTATTTAACAAAATAAACTTCATTTTTGAAATAATAATTTCAAAAATATCATAGGGTAAGGATTTTTTAATTTTTCTGAGCAGTTTCATTTTTTTGGGGAATACCGAAAAATACATAATATTCATTGAAAACTGGCTTTTAATATAAATAATATATTATGATATATTATATTTTTAATTTTTTTAAAGTAAAAAATGTTTAATTACAAATATATTAATATATTTTATTTCATTTGAATCATTATTATATTGATTGTAAAAATAAATCCTTAGTAAACTTTTTTACATTTTCACTTTAAAAACCTATTATCCTGCCCCATCTATGGGATTTTTTTTATTTTAATTTTATATACATATAAGAAATGAATTTGAAAAAATGGATTCCTTATATTTAATAAGCATAATATAATATTTGTAATAATGACATATTAATGTTTTTCCAAATTTATTAGAGAAATCATTTAAAATTAACTATAGCGATTAAGAGAAAAATGAGTATACAAAGGGACTAAACATTAAACTTAAGTCAAAAATGAACTAGAAACATGTAAAAAACTAATTTTATTTGCATATTAAGACCATATAATTTATTTAATCTATGTATTTCATTATTTTTTCAACATTACATGACCAAAACATGGGTGAAATTCCCTCTTTCAAAAATTTACATGTTTTTCACAAACCCAACTTATGAAAGGCCTCCCAATTCCCCCATCTTCAACCCACTAAAACAACTTATGTTTATAAAATAACTTTCACATAAATAAAAAAATTCCAAAACCTAATCCTATAATCCTTATATTAGGAATAAACATATCATATAAAGGCATTAGTATAAACCTACAAGTAATAGAAGATAAAGAGGCAATATTTTTCTAAAAGCATTTTTATTTTATTTCTTTCTCCACCTCCTTAAATTAATTTCTATAATAATTATTTAATAAAATAAGTTTTCTAAATATATTTAGATGTTTTAATGTAAATTTAAAAACCTAAAAACCCTAAATTCCATCAAATGGGTTACAAAATCATCATTCGTGTGTATGGCGGACTACCGCACCGTGGACTGATGCTGTTAATTTTTACATTACCACCCATCAATGTTGGGAATAATGATAAAAATAATATATATATATATATATATATTTAGGATTTATTTATAATTTCTAAATTATTATATTACATATACCTTCATTCTTTCAATATTTTGGGAATACAAGAAGGTTGTTCATGTGTACGACATACTACTCCCTCGCGAAGCGATGTGATTTTTTCTAACATTACATTGAATGTATAAAGGATGGTTATGATAAACATAGGAGATATATATTACATATTAATGATACTATAATTATAATATATATCATTTATGTTTCATTTATTCTATATGATAACAAAATCAAAATAACGTCCATGCGTTCATACATCCTACTTTATCTAGGAACGATGCATTTAATTTTATATCCATAATTTATTGGGATTACACTAAATAAATATATACTAAATATATATGATATTTAAATAATTTCTTAAATTGTATATATTTTTAAATCATGATCTAATTAATAGGTACAAAAAATACCAAGACAAAACCATACATGTAAAAATAAATTAAGTTATTGCCCAAAATAATGAAAAAAATGAATTTTTATTAATGAAACAGTCATAAAAAGTTATAAAATGATCATATATGACATAATAAATATTAATATGTTTTTTTATATGTTAATAAATTTTTTTAACCCATTACAGATGATATTAAATAGTGTTCAAGCAAAAGTAAGTTCAAGGTAATGGAATTCATCTAAATTTTATTTCATAGAGTCATTTTGTGATGTTATGCACATAATTTCATTTATATAGTGTAAATATAGTCCCTTTAACATGTACTATCAAGAATAATTCATTATTAATGTTACATTAACTTTAAATATTTATTATTTCATCTATGGGTATTTGAATTAAAAGTTACAAAGTGGTAAATAAATTCTTAACACAACTATCATTCATTAGGTTTAATATCCACTCCATTGTTTATGATATTCTATGATTATGTGTTTGATAAATTTTGAATATATATTATTTTATTTGATCTTTATTTATTTTTATTTATTTTTTATAATCAAAATCGATTCATTGATTAATTATCATGTCTTCATTATGGTCATTTTAATGGGATACATCGCAATCTCATTTTCTTCAGGATTATTTACAATTGAATTTTCACTAAAGGAAATTATTTGATCGATGATTAGTAAAACCGTTAATTTTATCCTTCTATTGTAACTAATGATTATTTTCAAGTAATAGTTTCATTTTTCCACTCCTTGGTACTTAAATTGTTTTAGAAAATTATTTTCAGATACCACAACATCATTTTTCTCTTTGGCAAGAATACTTTTTTCCTCTATCTACAATATTTTATAAAAAAATAAAAACAGTATTTAAAATTTTCAATAGGATTTATTAAATGTAATGATTACCCATTTTTTCCTTTACTAAATGTTTTCAAAGGAATATTCTTATCAATTTTTGAATAAGGTACTTTTCTATCATTTTTACAATGAAAAATGAATTTTCTTTTTACCTTGTACAACTTGTATGAAATTAACCACTTTCATATAATTGAATATTACATTAAATTTTTTTTATGTGATTTTTAAATAAAATTATTTTAAATATGATTATAAATGAAAAGAATTTCCAAAATAATTTATGTTCTAAAATTTTGTTTACAAAATGAAAAGGATATTTTCCTCAATAATTTTTTAATATATTATTTTATATCATCAATGAACAAAAATTATTGTTACACCAATGGGTATGATTGGTATTGATACCATAATTATTATTCCTCTATATGTATTCTGAATATATTTTACAATTATGGTATTAACTTTCACTTCCATTAATCATTAATATATTCATTAACTTCCCCTTGGTTTATTCACTTTTGTGTGATCAATGGACATTAAATTTCGTCTAAATATCCATATCATTTATCATGGATATTATTGTTTCGAAAAATGTATAATTTTTTTACATATGAGGTTTACTTTTATTTTTAATTGATCAACTATGGAAATATTGATAAATCTACATCCTTTACACAATTCAGATATTTGATAGGGCATATTGTTTATTAATTATATTGATTATCTTCTATATGATGAATGCTTGGCACTAGTATGACATGGGTTGGGAACCATTTAATGTAATCATCTCGATGCATCAGTAGTCTCATGAGATGAATCAGTTAGATAGCCTCATCTAATGGGTTTTTACCCAGTATGTTTTAAACTATCTTATAAAATTTCTGGACGGTAGTTGTTCCATGTCCCTAGGAATCATGGTGTCTAAGAATTAATAATTTCCATTATTCATATGTAGTTATTATTTTACATGATATTTTCACTATAAAAATATATATGTATTCATTTAATTATACTTTTATTGATTAAATGACAAGATTTTTTATTATATACTTTGCTATATTTATAATTTCTTATCTAGTTATGATAGTCATGTTATTGATTAAATGGAACGTGTTTTCAGTTTTTTACCTTTCCATATTTATTATTAATTATTATTTCATGATATCTTCCAATGTACATAAACCTTAATGGTAATTTTATATCACACTTATTTTTTACGTTCCCAAGGAATCCACAAAGTATACTATGAATAATATTTAAGGATACACTAGTTAGAAGAAATTTATTGTAAAAAAATTTATTTTTTAATTTATGGTTTTAAAATGTAGTGTAATAATCTTGTACGTATGTATTTTTCCAATACTAATAAACTGATTGGTACTTTGGGATGTGATTCCTTGCATATTCTAACAATGTAATGGAAACATGAACCATATACAGGCTTCTGGGGTCAAGGTTGCTACACTAGATAGTCCTAAACTCTTGACTGAGGTGTTTCAATAACCATGATTATATGAGGATGTGGAATAAAGTATTCTTATCCATTAAGGATTTCACAACTCAAAAATATGATATAATTATTTCATGAATGAGAATCCATAATTTGACTGTCAAAATAATTTTTAAATAAATAAAGTGGAATAATAAAAGTGCCTATAAACTAAAATTAACAGGACATGTTCATTGTTTCTTAACAGTAATTTTGTTTTCACTGTATGGTAATTTAGTTATGTAAGTATTTTAATTAATAAAAAAAATAAGCAGTGTTTAAGTGAATTATAATATTAATGTGTATCAATTTAAAATATTTTCAAGTGAGATAACCCTGGATGACCACAATGTTTGCGTGGGGAATAGAATTTTTTTTACCACCCCTCATGTTAGGTGAGCCGCTAAATATTCTTCTAAATCATTACATACTTGATTTTATCACCATGTTTAATAATAGACCCAATAAACTCAATTATGTGGTTGAATAATCCATTAATGTTTTTCTTAGGATATATATTCAAATCGCTAAATTTATTGTGAAAGACATGTGACTTCACCATCTTCTTCTTTCATCCTCTCTAATAATTATTTAGTAAAATCAATCTTATATATTTTACAAACATTCTTCTTATTAACTTCATGATAATATATTTCTAGAGTGCTCTGGATAAGAATTGTGTACCTTTGCATCATTATCACTTAAATTATTTTCCGTTCCATTGAAAAATATTTTTATTGGGTATCTTGCTAGAATTTAGTATATTATAGTAGATAAAAACATTAAACCCAATATATCATAAATTTTATCTAATATTACTTTTTAAAATCTATTAATTACTTCAAATGAATAATGGTACTCCATTTACATTAATAGAGTGGTTAATATTAAATATCTACTTGATATAGACTCTCTAATAATTATCCTTTTGGATTTGATAAAAGTTTTTTATAACCATAAACCCTAAAATACCATAGTAGTTTATTTAATTATATTATTCATAAAATTTCTCCAATTAGATATTTTTTCCTTTTATGAAATTTTTTTTGATCCAGTAAATTCAAACTAAAGATGTATATTATCCAAATATGAAAACATAATAATAGTGGCATGATTATTTTTCTATATTCACCCATGAAGGATAAATATATGGGGAATACCTAGGTGATGATCCAAAATACCATGGGAAATCACTAACCCATAATAATTATTACCAAATCAACACACTACTGAGTCCATAGTTCCCTAAACATATCCCTCTGATCACTACATCATAACAAGGAAAACAGATCATAATGTACAAGTCACTTACAATAAAAATGAAGGAATAATGTTAATATATCACGCCAACAAGTGTATTTCATTTAATTTTTAACTTCATAAATCCATCTAAATAATTAAATTTATAATATCACTTTAAAAAATTTCTCTAAAAAATAATTGGGTATCAAGAATATATTATTGTATCTCTTCCCATTTCTTAAAATTCCCATCATTAATATCTTCAAATATATTCCTTAAAAACATCTCACATCATATGCAGCATTTAGTATATTTATTTTTCTATAAAATTTTTATTCATGATCATGTTGTTTTTTTAGAGAAGATCACATCTTCTTATTTTTTAAAATTGAACCAAATCATTAAAACTACCAAATCTTGTGAAAATATCACGTTTCAATGCAAACCATGATGTATTTTCTTGGTTAATGATTTTTCTACAAAAATTTTCATCAAAATTATTATGATTATAAAAATATATTCATTTCATTGTATGATATTCCATATCCTAAACCTACCATGATAAGGGTTTCCCAGAACTATTGTTTTTTCACTCTAAAACTCTAGAAGCTTTCAAAACCTCCCTCCTAAAAATTGTTTAGAATCCCAAGCACATATATTACTACTTAAATTTTTAAAAAATTCCTTTCAAATATTACCATAATTATTTGATAACCCATTTCAGAATGGGATTATGAAAAATACATAATTGATCCATGGCCTCTACTGAGGTCAAGTTATTCATCAAAGCCTATTTTTAAGCCATCCACAAAAACCATGATAAAATTATTATAGTTTAATAATATAATTGTTATGATTAATATAGCTAAAATGTTTAATATACTATTTTAAACTATAAAAAATGTCCACATTTTTTTGAACCATGATGAAAAAAATGATTCATTTTTTCCATTATATGGTATCTAGGGATTTTATAAAATAGATAATGGAGATATTACCTAAATCCATAAGCACGTGATACGTGTTTTATATTATATTTTATTTTATGAAATTTCTATATCACAAGGTACGACATACATATTTTAAAAGGAATTATCTATGATTATAGATATATTATTTCATATTCTATAGGGGATATAGTATTAGTTCTTTCATAGAATAACATATTATATGATATGTCATATTTTAAGGTAATATAAATCATAATGTATGATTTATATTTCCATATGTGATTATTAATGGAAACCTAATGTTAATAGTTAATGTTAAAATCTCTCGTCAACCTATTCAATAATTTATGGAATATTTCATATTCTAAGACTCATGGGAGTTGATTTATCCATAGGTTGTGAAATATTAATAAATTTATTCTTTTACCCCAAGCATTATATAAAATTTAGTAAAGGATATAAAGGACTCATGAATGTCTTGAGTCCTAAATAAAATAGATTTTAGCCACTAAGATAAAGAATTTGGTCATTACAAAAAATCCTAGTGATTAAATTATCCTCCTAAATCCCTTAAACTCTACCTACATTAACACTTGAGAGATACGAAAATGTCATCGAAGTGAGGAAAAGTATGCCCCAACATTAGGTGAATAGTTCGATCCATAGATACTCAATTGAGAAAAAATTCAATTCGTTTTCCAAGTGGTCTGGATGAAGCACTAATTGATGATAGATATGGAATCTGTATTTGATGAATGCTACATGTACATTATTTAATATATTCATGTTTTTTGTATTATATCATGGTTTATCTTAGATTTTTTTTCTAAAGAATTCTACCACTATGAAAGTTTTTTTTAAATCCTTATAATCCTAACAAAAACATTCTATAAAATCCATACAACAACAATAGTCATTTCTCAAAATAAGATATGGGTTTTAGTGGTTTTTCCCTAAACACTGTCAGGTGTTGTTGTACTAGGGATATGATGTATCATTTAATTCATATTATTGGTAAATATTTATCATATATTTGTCATTTTTTCATAAAAATGGGAGATGATAGGATAATGGTCCTAAAGAACATATGTATTAATTGGTTATCCCTGATTTATTTTCATCATATTAGGGTGTGATCATATTTTAATATCGATATGAGTAGGATCCCTAGTATAATGAAACAATTTATTACTTATAGGTTATAAGCTAGTGATATTTATTCTGATTGATCTACTTAATGTGTATGACATGGATTTTATTATTTTTTTCATTCATGATACTTAGTGTAAATTGGTTATTAGAAAATCCTCATAATGTTGTTAAATAGGTTTCTCTAATTAAGTGTTTTTATACTTTGAAATCTATTAAAAGTAATTTGATAGTTTTTATTTATTTATGTCAATTCGGTGTTCCTATCACAAATCATATCTGGTTTCCACTAATACCAGCACCAAATCCATCCCATGAAGAGGCCCTAAGGACATTCACTCTCCCCAAAGGATGTAAGAGGTTCCCGGGTATTAATTAATTGGGTTTTGTAATGATTTACCCTAGTATGAAACCATAAAATATTAAAAACAATCAATAATATGAATCTGAAATTTTCATTCCAAATATGTCTTAACAAAACCAGAACTAAATACATTGTTTTAAAAAAATCACAATAGATACAAATAATAATAAAAAAAGTAGAACGTCATCCACAATGACCCCACATGACATGGGGTCCTCACCTCTGTGTCGTCTCCACAGCACTTCACAAAGAGGGGACTAACAACCCAAACAACCTTCACCCGAGGTCTTTCCTTTACCTAAGTCAAATCTTATGAAGTCTACTTACACCCTAGGGGTGTAAGTGTGGTCTGAGAATAATCCTATTAGGATACCACCCAAATATTCCAAAGGTTATGAAATACAAATTAAAAATCATGTAGTTTTACTATGTAAAAAAATGATGATAAATTCCATGTAGTGCAACATTCAATTGAAAACAATTTTTAAACTAAACATTTTAGAGAATTAACACAATTAAATAATACATGTTAGCTACTATAAAGTGCATACAAACACACCCTTATACAAGGGAAAATACCACAAATCCAGTGAGAACCATAACCGGAACACCCCTAGGAAACTAGATAGTCCCGATCCCTATGCACCTCATACCTCGGTGAAAAGTAACCATAGAAAAATCCATTCTCATGCATGATCCAATAGTAGGGAACATACCTATAAACTAGTGGTCCCAAATAATAATCAATATTATTTATTTATTATTTTCTTTATCAATTTTCTCAGTGAAATAGGGACAACTCTCATCTAGTTCACTAGTTGTACTAGTACTTATCCTCCCACCTAGGTACTCAGGCTTACCCTTTTGTGATCAAAAAATTTCAGAAAGAATCACAAACCCCTTTAAATGTAAAAACACTAATAATGGTCGCATACATACATTACTGTATCAACACAAACATTATATGACTTCAAAACACACAACAAAGAAATTTTATTTTTTTTAAGAAGGTGTCGCTTTGGTCAAGAGACCAAAGCAAATTTATTAGCAAGAAGAAATATTACAAGAGTCTAAAGGACGGGATCAAATTACAATCTTTGACTTGCAACGGAATCAGATTTTCTGGGATCTATTCCATCCAAGTTATAGCCTGATTAATTCCTTTGTTAGCGAGAGCATCCGCAACCCTATTCGCTTCACGATAAGTATGAGTTGCAATGTAATTGACGTAATGGAGAGATTGAAGGCAATTCATCCAGCGTGTAGTGATCGGCGAAGCAAGATGAAAATCTCCCTTCCAAATGGCTTGAACAATAGTGGTAGAGTCGCTCTCAGTCCATAAGTTTTTCCACCGATGACGAAGAGCAAAATCAGTGGCATGTATAACACTTAGCATCTCAGCTTCTAGTGAGGATGCAGTACCACAGCCTCCAAAAAAGCATCCCACGATGTGACCATGATGATTTCTAAAAATAGCTCCACATCCCGCAGGTCTTGGATTTCCTTTAGAGGCGCCATCCACATTGATTTTAATCCAACTTGGAAATGGGGGTCTCCAGAAAAGCTCAAGGGTGCGCAACGGCTTCAAGAAAATGGATTCAACTTGAAGACGGTGAAGGATCATAAAGTCCGCCACTTAATTGTTGCAGGGACCATTCTGGATCAAAGCGGCTTCCCGAATAGCAATGAGAATTCTCATTTTACCTGCATTAGTGTTGTGTGAGAAATTATTATGAAGAATAGAGTTTCTATCATACCAAATCACATGAATCAGCTCAGCAACCCCAGCTAGGAACAAATTTCTAATTTGGTGAGAGGAGTCCATAGCAACACAACGTTTAATCTGGTCATCAATAGAGTTAGAAATCGGCCATCTGCAATCAAAAGCATCAAAAATATATTTCCAAAGAGCAGTGGCAGTAGAACAAGATAGAAATAGGTGGTTAGTATCTTCTCTATGCTGATTTCAAAAACGACATTTAGAACAAAGTTGAATGCCAAAACTTTGAAGACAAGCATCAGTGGGGACCCTATTGTAGGCAAGACGCCAAATGAGAGTAAGTCTGGAAGGCTTGATCCATGTGAACACTTTAAGTTACCAAAACAATGAAGGCAGTTCAAACCCATTCAATTAGACCAAACTAATAAATCATATAGAACCCCATATAATTTAATAAGTGATAACATTGTAAAACCTCCATTTTTCACAAACATTGCACATAAAAATTTATGTGTTTCACAAACACCATTAAAAGAAAAATTTCCAAACAACCACCAAAAAAGATAGAAATTAAAAACAGTATTTTCAGCCATAATAAATTTCAATAAAATCAACTAAGAAATTTTATGGTATACCCAAGTGAAGAAATGAAATACTTCTTTTTAAAACCCCCAATTTCAAATAAAAGTGACACCCAAAATTCATTTTCATTATCAATACCACTAAAACCAATTTTTTCAACAACATTTAAATACAATAAACATTCAAATACCATAAGCACAACAAGATACATCCCAAAATTTCATACAAAATGGTATCACCTACCAAAGTAATGAAAACTGTGAAACTTTTGTGTGAAAACTCAAACGCACCACCGCTTCACCTCAAGGAGGGTAGATCAAGACTTAAAACATTAGACCATGAAAACCCAAGGATAAACCTTATATTCTAAACCCTACCCTCTGTTAATTGGGGAATTCATGGATTAGTGAAGAAACCCTATGCACATTGAATGAAACCCTAATAAAAAATGAAAGATGAACGAAGGAGACCCACTTACTTGATGAATATTTTAAAAATCACCCCAACTAAACCAATAAGTGAATTTAAAAATAGCCAAAAAATTGAGGTTGGAGAAAGGAAGAGAAGGTAAATTGAAAACTGAAATGGGGGGGAAATAGTGAAAATGAAGAAGTTACAAAGGAAACAATTTACTTTTTTAAATATGGATGAAATATGAAATCTTTAGATGTTTGAACCTAAACCATGAGGCAAATGAGATCCAAAGAAGGGGAGAAGTAAATGGAATAATTCCTAGATTCGGTGGTCTTGGGTGAGATATGGAATTAACAAAAAGCATTAAAATTAATATGATATTAAATAAACAAATTTTGTTTTTAAAACTGGAATTGGGATTCCGGGCTGGCCCAACGCTTTAAATAAAAAACCAAATACACCATGGTTATGGTTTTCTAAATGCTCCAAATTGACATGGTGGTGTTTATAGGTTAGGGGAATCCATGTAGGAATTTGAATTGATGCAAAACTATTAAAAAAAATTGTAGTTATAAAAGAAACAAAAATTATTTTTAAATCTAGAATTAGGCTCACGGTTTGGCCAAAATTTTGAAAACCCACCATTTCCACCAAAATTCATGGGAAACAGCCAATAAAAATCAATAATTAAAATTAAGTGAAAAATACCTTTAAAATAAGTCATGAATATGACAATTCTCCCCACCATAAAAATGTTTCTTCTCAAAATCTCAACCTGTACCTTGATCAAAAAACAGGAACAGATGCTCTTCCACAACACATGACTTCCACTCCCATGTATCATGTGTATCACTTCAATGCTTCCAAAGAACCTAGACCAGTGGAATAGACTCTCCTTGATGTAACTTCTCACGTGAGTGAACTATTTTCACCGGCTGCTCAAAAATAGACAGGTCATGCTCTATCTCCAGTTCTTCCCAACTAAGCACATGGGATGGATCCAGGTTTTATTTCTTCAACTAGAATACATGGAAGATGTCATGGGTGGATATCAACTAGGAAGGTAAATCCAACCTGTATATCACCTTGCAAATACGTTCGGAGATCTCAAAAGGTTACACATACTGTAATGTCTGCTTCCCTTACTTTCCCAATCGATGATGGCCCAGACGAGGGGCCACTTTCAAGAATACCCTGTCAACCATAGAAAACTCCATGTCTCGATGTGTCCGGTCTGCATAAGATTTATGGAGACTCTGAGCTATCAATAATTTTTGTCTCCTCAATTTGACAATACTAGAAGCCTCCTACACCAGACTAGGAACCAGGAGTGATGTCTAACCAACCTCATCCCAACAAATGGGGGATCGATAGGGCCGACCATAGAGTGCCTCAAAAGGAAACATTCGAATTGAGTATTGGTAACTGTTATTATAGGAAAACTCAACCAATCCCAAATGGCTATCCCCGGAACATCCAATGTCCAAGACACATGCATGGGGAATATCCTCCAATATCTAATTCCCCCACTCTGTGTGACCATCCTTCTGAGGGTGGTATGTCATTCCCATCCTTATCTGACACCCCAAGGCCTTTTGATGGCCTTCCATGAACTTAGAAGTGAAAGGTGGGTCTCTATCTGAGACAACTTCTAATGGCATGCCATGGAGTCTCACCACCTCCTAAAGATACAAAAGACCTAACTCATCCACTTTAGTTGTATTAATGATTATAATGAAGTGGGTTGATTTGGTCAGATGATCAATCACCACCCAAATGGCATCATTACCATGAGGTGAACAAGGCAATCCAACATTGAATTCTCTGGAAACCTCATCCCACTTCCAGGTAGGAATGGGTAATGGATGGAGAAAACCTGATGGACTTTGATATACAACTTTCACCTGCTGGCATGTGTACCTTGTCAACACAAAGTTCCTTATTTATTATTGCATACGAGGCCACCATAACTGTCGTCGAACATCATAATACATCTTGGTGGCACCTAGTTAGACATCCCACTGATACTGGTAGATATCCTCCATCACCACCTTCTATAGAGACAAGGGCTCTACTAAGAAGCCCTTGATTCACAAGATGCCCATGAGAGATGATGACCAATCAGTGGATGTCTCCCCATATTGAAGAAACATCCTCAACCATTGACAATTCTCATCAACAAGATTTTCCTACCGAATTAACTCCAAGGGAGAATGATTCAATGGAACACTTACTAAGAACGCACCACCACTGTGCTCCCTAGTCTCCACATGCATCTGAGTAAAGTGTCACACCAAAGTCCGCTCATCACTGGAATTCCTCAAATCCTGCACTGGAACTCTTCTTCTCAATGCATTGACCACCAAATTACCCTTTCTGAGGGTGTGACAATATCAAATTTGGACCCCTATAAGTACTCAATCCAGCGATGCTTCATCAAGTTGAGGTCCTTCTATGAGAAGATATAGGCCAAGATTTTTTCATCAGAGTAGACCACAAACTTCTCCCCAAAGAGATAGTGACGCCATGTTGTCAATGCATGCATCAAAAATTCCAACTACATGTCATGGGTCGGGTAAATCTTTTCATGTGGTCTGAGTTGGTGAGTGCTATATGCCACCACATGATCATCCTGCATAAGCACGCACCCAAGACCCATACCTGAATCAAAACAATAGACCACATACCCCTTACCAGCCTCAGGAAAAATTAGCACCCAGTTGGTATTCAACGTTTGCTTCAACACCTCAAATGATGCCTGAAATTCTGGGCCCCATAAAAACATCACCCCTTTCTGGGTGAGCGCGTTCATTAATGAATCATATCGGGATAATTCTCGACAAACCACCTGTAATAACCAGTCAGGCCAAGGAAACTTTCGATCTCAAACACATTCTTTGGATGCACCCATGACATGATTGCACTGATCTCCTTAGGGTCCACTAAATCCCATTGCTCTGAGATCACATGCCCCAAAAACATCACCTCCCTAATCTATAATGTAAAATTTCACAACATTTCATGGAGGTGGTGATCCCAAAAAATTACCAAGATGATCCTAAAGTGATGTTCGTGTTCCTCCTCAGAGCTAGAGTATACTAGAATGACATCCATAAATTCCACAATGAAGGATTCAAGATACTGATTGAACAATCTATTCATGAGTTATATAAGGACCACTAGATAATTGGTCACTCTGAAGGGAATGACCCAATACTCAAAGTGGTTGTACGTGCTTCAGAAAGCTATCTTCGGGATATCTGACACTCTCACCCAGAGTGATGGTATCACGAACGTATGTTTATTTTTGAAAAACATTTTCCCTCTTAAACTAATTGAAAAAGTAATCTATTCTAGGAATGGTGTATTTATTCTTAATTGTTACCTTACATAACTTCTGTTAGTCAATACACAATTAGAGGGATCAATCATCCTTTTTCCACAAACAACACAGGTGTGGCCCAAGGAGAGACACTCAGGTGAATGAATCCTTTTTATATTAAGTAATACCGCCGTATCTTTAATTCCTTCATCCTAGTAGGATCCATGCGATATGAGGGAAGATATATTAGCTCTGTTCCTAGCTCTAGTTCAATTTAGAACTCCACATCCCACTCTGAGGGAAACTCTGAAAAACCATCCAAGAATACTTCTGGGAACTCATTAACTACATGAGGTAGTGCACCTTCAGGACAAGTAACACTGTCTTCTAGCGTGAGTAACGATAACGAGAATATAATACTTCCCAACTCTTGAAGTGTAGGTCCTATGTGACCCGACCGAGGATCTCATTCTCCAGGAAAAACCTAATGACTCTCATCAGGTACTGTGAAACTCTATCACCGCATCTAGAAATAAATGTGTGCCTCAAAGTGTACCAGCCAATCCATGCAAAGTATCACATACAAAAGATCTATATCTAGGACCAAAAGGACCCACTCCATCTCAATCCCTTACATAGAGAGCGCACATGATGAACACCTAAGGCCATGCTCCTTCTTTCCTAGTAACATAACCAACTAAATCGCAGAAGACAACAACTCAGTTTGAATATTATGTATGTCTACCAAACAGGAAAAAATGAATGAAATAGAGGCACCGGTTTCAAAAAGAGTATTATCTATAGACGATATGATCAAAACGGTACCTCGAACTATCGACGATCCCACCTCTGATCCTGATGGTTCCTGATCCACTACATGGAGATGTCTGATCTCTCCCTGCGGACAACCATTAGTCTATAGTTGTTCCCTAAATTGGATCTGACCAAAAGATGACCCATTACTACCACCAAGGCCACCAAATTGAGATCCCCCAGTCCTCAATAGCTAGGACTGTTCTGGTACTCCTCTTGAAGCCACTGACTCTGCCCCACTCATAAGTGGATGTTCCTCATCGCAGAAGAACTATAAATGCCCCATACCTCCACACTGGTAACAAGGCTTCTATGGAAGTGGGCAAGCTAGTCAGATGTGCCTTGACTTCCCACATTAGTGGAACATGACTAATCTCGCATCCGAAGCCGCAAAAAAAACTGACTGGAGGAGTGGCAGGAACCGCCACCTCCTTTCTTCAAATGTTACTCCTTTTTCCTTTTATTCTCTAAAGATATTCCACTGACCACTACTAACACTGATCTGGAGAAACCAACCATGCACTTCCATTCAATCTCCTCCATGCACGCCTAGTCAATTAACATACCATAGGTCATCTCCTTAATCAAGAACACCTGAGATTATATCTCTGGTCGTAAGCCTTTCTCAAACCTTTGTGCCTTCATTTGCTCATTGGAGACGATTCCAGGGGCATACCGAACCAACTTACTAAAATGGTTGGCATACTCCATGACAGAAATATTCTTTTGAACAAGATCCATGAACACTTAGGACCTGGCCTATGAAAAGACCTCAGGGTAGTGTTTCTCATTGAAGATAGCCTTGAAATATCCCCAGCGCATCTTCTCATTCTTCCTAGTCTGAAGAACCGATTCCCACCACCTAAGACTAGGACCCTCTAACATAAATGAGGCACACTACACCCAACACTCCTCGGGTGTATCTAGAAACTCTAACCTATGCTCGATATTCTCAATTCATTCCTCTGATTCATGGGGTTCTATTCTTCCTCAGAAGGTGGGAGGCTTCTTTTTCAATAACTCTGGGGCCTTGTCCATTCTAGGATCAGTCTCATCATCTCTAACAAGAGATGGAATAGAAAATGGTCTATTTCCTAGATCTTGGACTACCAAAACTATGGCCTCAACTAGCCTCTAAACAAATTGTGTGGGATAACTCTCTCTGGATTCCTCCAGTGGGCTCATGGGAGACTTCTGGGGAGGCATGTTGCTACAAAATGAAACAGTCACAAAAACAATATTCAATACCAAAATTCTGTAATTTTTTAATAAAATAAATCATATATAAATAAGATAAACATGTACTGAAAATAAAAGAAATTACTACTCCACCCCCACATGATGTCCACGTGTGCTCTGTAGTGCACATGTCTCACCTGGAAGTGAAGTGAGTTAGTCAATTCCAATGCCCCCTGGTGACTCAAGGTCTTCTATGAGAAGTGTGTTCCAAGAACCCAACATGCGACCAAAACCTGAAGCCCTGACTATCCTAGATCTAGTCTATCCGGACTCATCCAAAAAAACAAGATAAACCAAAAACATTAACCTCCTTTGATACCATCACTACTGGAAATAAGATCTATACCAATGGTTTTGGGAAAACCATTGGTAGAGTTCACTTATATGGACCTGTACCAACGGTTTGGCCAAAACCATTGGTATAGGTCACTAATTTAGACATATACCATTGGTTTTGGACAAACTGTTGGTATTGGGGGGACATATACCAATGGTTTGGGGAAACCCATTGGTATAGGTCACTTATATAGACCTATGCCAACAGTTTTGGACAAACTATTGGTATAGGTCCATAATAGAGACCCTATACAAATGGTTTTTCCCAAACCATTGGTGTAGTTCCACCCTATAACCACGGTTTGTTAAAAACTATTGGCATTGGTCCCAAAATCAATGAATATATACCAACTTTTTTGAGAACCGTTGGTACAGTTACATGAATTCTTTATGGAATATTCTTACATTGAACATTAAATAAATAAAAATTTATAATATTTTTGATAATACATATATATATTTATGAAATTATGTTCAATGAAGTCATTTTAGGTTAGTGGTTAGGTAGTTCAATCATAAACTGTAGGTATTGGTATCAAAACCCACTGAATTCTTATCTTTTGAAATACATATACCAACGGTTTTATGAAACTATTGGTATAGGTTTTTCATATAACTTATACCAATGGTTTTGAAAACTGTTGGTATAGAACTATCCCTACAGGTTACATGTCCACAGTTATCCAAATCATTGGTATAAGATATACAAATAGATTGGAGGCCTATACCAACGGTTTCAAACCAGGGTATTTTTCTACTAGTGCATTTTGTCACGAACCAGATCTGGTTTCCACTAATACCGGCACCAAATACAACCCATGGAAAGGACCAAAGGGAATTACCAATCCCCACGGGATGGAACAAGTGCTCGGGTATCAACAAATTAGGTTTGGGAACAATTTACCTGAGTATGAAATCATAAATCATTAAAAACGGTCAATAATAATAATCTAAGATTTTAATGCCAAATAAGTCTTAACAAAACCATAACTGAATACATGGATTTTAAAAAACAACAATAGGTACAAATAATAATAAAAATAGCATCAATTCATCCACAATTACTTTACATGACATGGGGTCATCACCCCTGAGCCGTCTCCACAACACCGCACCAAGAGGGGACTAACTACCCAAACTGCCTTCACCTGAGGTTTTGCTTTTAATTGAGTCAAACATACTTAATTCTACTTACACCCAAGGGGTGTATTTAGGGTGTGATACAAATACCAGTAGGATACCACACAAATATTCCAAAGGTTATGCAATTCAAAGTGAAAACCATGCTGTTTTACTATATAAAGAAAATAATGATAACTTCCAAGTAGTGAAACTTTCAATTGAAAACAGTTTTTAAACAAAACATTTCATATTGATTTCAATATTAAATATGATATGTTTTCTAAATTAATGTGTATCCAAATACACCCTAATTAATGGGTAAATAACAAAAATTAAATGACCACAAAAATCAGGAACACCCCATGGAAACTAGATAGTCTCAGGCCCTATGCACCTAGTACATAGGTGGAAAGTAACCATAGAGAAATCCATTCTCATGCACGATCCACTAGTAGGGAACATACCCATAACCTATTGGTCCCCCATAATCATCCATAAAGTTTATTTAGATTTGTCGTTATCTTTTTTCTTAGTAAAAATATGACAACACCCATCCGGTTCACTAGTTGTACTAGTGCATATTTTCCCACCTAGGTAAATAAGCGTCCCATTTTGTGCTCAAACAATTTCAGCAAGCAACACACATCCATTTGCATGTAAAAACACCACTTCCGATCACTTACAAACCCTACAGTATCCACACACACGTTTTACCACATAAAACACCCAATAATGCATTTTGATTTTTAATCAACAACTTCTCAAAATCTTGTCTTGTGTTGTGCCCAAAACTCCTTGAAACCCACAGATTGCACACCATGTGCCCAGTTTAAGTATCCAAAATGAAAATTGAAGTCCAAAACCATCCAATAAAAACAAAAAAATAAATCTTAGGGAATCCCCATAAATTTTAAGAAGTGATAACATTTTAAAACCTCTGTTTTTCACAAACATGGCACCTAAAAATTTCTGTGTTTCACAATTTCCATTAAAACATATTTTCCTAACACCCACAAATGGATATAGACATTAAAAATAGTATATAAAGACCTAATACATTTTAATAAAATAAAATAAGAAATTATAGTTTATCCCCAAGTAAAGAAATGAAATGTTTCTCTGAAAACATCCAATTTCACATAAAAGTGATACCAAAAATTCATTTTCTTTTTAAATACCACAAAAACCAATTTTCTCCACAACATTAAATTCAAATAAACCTAAAAATACCATTAAAATAGAATTTTAAGTCACAAAATTTCATACAAAATAGAATCACCTACCAATGTAATGAAAACCATGAATCATTTGTGCGAAAACTTAAAGGCACCACCACCACACCTCATGGAGGGTAGATTAAGTCTAAAAACAGAATATTAGACCTAAAAAACCCAAGGCTAAACCCTATGTTTGAAACCATATCCTCTGGTAATTTTGAACATCAAGGATAATGGAATAAACTGTAAGTACATTTAATGAAACCCTAAGAAAAATGAATGGAGAATGAAGGGGGCCCACTTATGTGAGGGATATTTAGGAAACCACCTCAAATAAACTAGTAGCTAAATTTCAAAACATCGAAAAATGCAATTGAAGTTAGAACAAGGAAGAGAAGGTTGATTGAGAACTGAAATGGGGTGGGAAGATTGAAAAAAGAAGTAGTTATGATAGAATTAAATTACCAATTTTAATCTGAACGAAATGTGAAAGCTTCTGATGTTCTGACCTAAACCGCAAGGCAAATGAGCTCGAAATATGGGGAGAAGTAAATGGGGTCACTCCTAGGTTCAGTAGGATGGGGCGAGAGGTGGAATCCCAAAAAATAATTAAAATTGAATAATATATTCAATAAAAAAATTTTGTTTTTAAAAATACAAATGGGATTTCGGGCTGGCCCAACTCCTTAAATAAAAATCCAAATACACCATAATTAAGGATTAATAAAGGCTTGAAATTAACATGGTGGTTTTAATAGATTGTGGTAGGAGATGTAGGAATTATAATGAATGAAAAATGTTGAAAAATGAAGTAGTTATAAAAGAAAAAGAATTATTTTTTAATCTGCAATTGTGCTCATGGTTTGGCCCAAATTTTGAAAACCCACCATTTCCACAAAAATGCATGGGAAACACCCAAAACAAAGAAATAATTGAAATGAAATGAAAAATAAATTTAAAAGTAGTCATGAATATGACAGTTTCAATAATCAATAAGATGAATTTGATTAACCAGGATTGGGTGTGTCCATTTATATGGTGTTTGATGACATCAAGGCCCTTAATTGTGTTTTGGCTAAGTTCATTTCCATGCTCATAAAATTACATCTAATGAAATTGTATGATTTATTCAATTGAGGAATTTATAAAAGGTGATAAGTAATATGATATTGAAATTTTCTAGGTCTCATATTTAATCTTGAATTCAAGGATAAAAGAACTTTTTAATGTACATTCATATGATTAAATCACACAAATACCCTTTTAATGTTGGTAGCTATGATGGGTTTCTAGATAGTACTTTTAGTTTATGATAATGAATGATATTTAAAATTATTTATAAATTTATAAAGGTTCTTTAGGATTATAAATAAGATAATTCACAATTGTATTGTTGGAATGATTTGAATAATTAATGAGTAAAAATATTTATGCTTATTGTAAAAACAAATAATATTTTGGAATTAAACATTTTGAATATTTAATTAAGTAATAGTTATTTAATTAAGTAATTGTTGTTGAATTACAATAACATAAATGATTTATTTAAAAAATAAATTCAAAAACAAAATAAAATGGAAAATCTCAAATGGGATTTCATCTTGATATTGGAGTAATGGGATTCCAAGGTTGGGAAAAATTCACAGTCCAACCTATATATACCTTTTATGTCCTTTCTTTACTATATTTTACAAATTTTGGGGCTCGATAATGTTATCCCAATTGATGTTTCTAAATTAAACCACTTTTGGTGACTATTTAATGCTCTATATGACCATTGGAGGATACCTATTTCAACCCCTTTGATTTTATATGAATTTAGATACCATAGAGGAATGTAAATTTACATATTGATATAAATAATAATGAGAAGGGGTGTATTATTCATTCAATTGAAAGAAAGAAAATGTGTTTCTTATTGTTCTCAAGTGTTTATCATCCAAAAGAGTTCCCTAGTTTTTCAAATAATAAATTTTATACAATGTATTTATCCATACATATTCTATCCATTTCATTGGAAGATGAAAAATCATTAATTATATATTAATAAAATCCCACCAAGGAATTGGTGATTATCATTATTGGTGGACATTGATGGAGGAATGACTTAATAATTAATGTTTTTTCAAAATATTATCATCCTTTTTAAAAAGTTTTTGTTATTTTATTGGTTTATTATTATGTTATCTATTTACTTGTTATGATATTGGAGGGTTATATGAATTCTTATACTCTATACTAACAGTTGGCCTCATAATTACAAAAATAGTTGTTTCTCCTCAAATTTTTAATCAAACATTCACATATAAACATGAATTCTAAAAATAAAATAGACACAGAGTGTTTTATTTATCTTTAAAAAACATCTTTAGGATTCCAAAAACCTAATCCAAAATTCATCCAAATTTAAACCAAGTTGTATTCCACCAATTAACTATAATTTTTAATAAACACAACCTCTTTTTATGTTTATTCAATAAAAATATTCTATAAAACATTGGTTATAATATTATTTCATTTAAATCTAACATGGATAGGTATTTTATTTGGGGATTTTTTTGTTATTATATTTATATTTATTTTAAGTCATGAAAACTGATAAATTTTATCGTTCTCTTATAATAAATAATGTAATTCATCCCATGTGTATGTAATTTATTATAATCATTAATATGGGAGTGATGTGCTATCATGGATCCCCAGATCTACACATTAGGTAATGCACTTGGGAGGTTACTAAAGAGATGAATGGTGACACTATGGACTATATAACCAAGAATTTCCCCATACCTAGATCTCGTACCAGCACCATAAGGAACTTTTCATAAGATTAAACTTATTCTATTAACTATACTATATCACGTCCATGTCTCACTTCTATATATTTCCATCATGACCATGGTCATTTACACATGAACGAGATCACTACTCGAGTGTTCCTATATCATAATTTTACTCAAATGTATTACATGGAGGGTCACATTGATCATTTTAATGGACACATGGATTGCATAAGGGTTTTATTTGACTCTATGGATAAGAAAAGTAGTCGCATTTGAAACCATCTTATATCATCTCCTATTCCCCTACAAATTCCCTCACTTTAAATTTAACCACATTAATTGACTAACCAGAATTATATATTTATATAATTGGAGTTGTTTGTGACCCAAATGGTACTCTAGTTCTAGGACGATCCATTCTACTACACTATGAGTTCTATATTATAACAACTAATTATTTTTCCCAAAAACTTTTTTAATTTTATTTTGATCTTGTATCTATTGTGGAAACACCCAAATGTACGTTTACATATATCTCTATATGATATTAATTATCCTTTAGTATATATAGTTTTCTTTGTTATATTAAATGATCCTCTATGTTGTGTTTAATTTTTTACCTCTATAACAATCAATTTAAATATCCCACCCCATAACTTCAATAATTGTTTCATTTCATTTATTTCATATTTCCCATCATACTGTTTTTCTAATACCATCCAGTCACCATATACATTTTCTATTTTTTAATACCATGAATTTTATGATACATTATAGTGTTGAGTTATACTAACATATTCACCGCCTCCTACTGGAAACCTCTAATTTTTTTTTATTTAAAACAATTTTTCCATATTATTACCTTATTCATATATGTTATAAAATTTGGAGAACAATATATTTTGATATTCATTAAATCCTTACTCATGAGGATATTTAGATCCAAATTTTTTTATATTGTTCACTATTTTTTATTATAACAAAGTTATAACATGTATTTATTAATATATTTAAAAAATATTTATCAATATTTTATGTTATAAAAACGATAGAGGTTATATTAATATTAGTTTACTACCATTTCACATTTATAAACCTTCTTCCATATCATTATCTATTACCGAATTTTTATCCATGAAGAAAAATTATTTTTTATTACCCATATCAATCTCAAACACGAATCCCACATTCTTAGTTGACACATACATTTCACACTCTTATTATGGGGGTGACATTAAAAAAAATTGTAAAATTGTGCTCGTTATTGGTAAAATATTCTTGAATTTATTACGTTTTATTATCTCTAAGTATTTATTTACATATCATTATAATCGAGGGACCATGAACATGATTTTTTCCACAGTGGTCACATTTTATACTATTATGAAATTTTATCCTATTTGAAATCTTACTCTAAATAATAATTAATATAATATATATTTAATTAAATAAAGCCTATGAAAATATGTTTGAAAATTTGGTAAGACAAAAACATATGTTAAAATAATCATGGCTGAGTTGAAACCCTTGATTGGGAATACATTATGAAAATAAATCTAATGATAATTTATTTATAATTGATTATTTTTGGGAAAATAATAGGAAGTTAAAAATAAATATGTATTTTGTTCTTAAACTAATTTCAAGAAGAAATAAATATTATGATGTTACACCTGATAGGAAAAATATATATATGAATATGTTTCACTTTTATTTGATCTACATTAATTAGGATTTCTAAGGTTTTTAAAAATATTAAGTGTTGGGGAGTTGGATTTTAAAAATTTATATTTAATATTCAAATATATTTTATAAAAATATGAAAAATTTAACCGTTAATTTTTAAATTTTTGTTATGTTTATGAGTAAATACAATTTATTTTCAAAATATAAACATTATATTAAAAAACATAAATTGAGGCATCATTGAAAAAAATTGTGGAATAATAAGAAGAATAGTTCATCATATGAAGTAGTATATATGACATAAACCACATTATAAACATATTTTATATGTTTCATGAAATAGTTAGGATATTTTTATAATTACGATTAATATTTTCATCTTCCTACAGTCACACATTATGTATATTAGTGCCAAGAACTTGTGATGTGAATAGTAGATAAATTTAAGGCCCATTTGAAAATTATTGTAGATAAATAAGTTATATTGACTAATTTCACACTATATACTTTTTTTCATGGTGTGTACTATTATAAAAATACTTGTGGGCTTATTGGTGTAATTCAAGATGGGGGAGAGACACTATAAGTTTTGATAAAAAATTATAATCACATTATGGTCATGGATGAATTTATTTTAAACTCTTTTATTTTATCTTTCTAGAACTGGTCATTTCCCTTTCACATCATACCAAATATATTTATTCCTTTTTTCCCACACACACACACACACACATATACATATAATTATATGAGGTGTTTGTGTTAATATTTTTGTATATGATATTGATGTGATGTATGATAACATATATAGAAACTAAGGAATGATATATTTCTTAGTTTTGGTATATCATTAAATACGATGTTGTGAAATTTTATCCACTAACTATGTCTATCATAGAGTTTGAAAATGTAAAATAATATGAAACTGAATCATATTATATGATAGATGTAGTGACTAAAAACGATCTTGGTAGTATTATGTTCAATTTTAACAATAGAATTATCTTTTGTTGGATATCATTAACATATGTAATGCATCGGATAGAAATAATAATTTACATGATAAATTCATGATGTTAATCGGTTTATAAAATTTTTACAATGACATTAATCTACTTATATTATATAAATGTATGATTAAATGCATTTGTACTCAAGGAGAGTCCCCAATGGCTATATAAAGAGGTAAAATCATTAAGGTATCTGATAAATGCCTAATATTTTCCATACCAATTCTTTTACACATAAATATTTCTACAACTCCTCCCATTACCACTCAATACACATGAATTTCACAGAAAGTAGGATAATCCCACTCGAGCATCATGTTATATAGATACCCCACGGATATACCATATAATATAGAGTAATATGGATTCCCATTAAGTAATCAACATCATTTATTTTTATTGAGGTAATATCAGTAATCATAATTGATTTAAGTTACATTGATCTTTAGTATATATATATGTGTGTGGTTTTGGGTTTCACAGAGGTCTTTTATTCATAATTATGGGTACCTAATTACTTTTTCTACATTGAATAAGTGTTATTTGATTCTTCGAAACCCTCTTGTGGTATCAAAGAATCCCCATGTTAGATGATTATTAAAAACATTTTTTAAAATGAAGAAATCATATATCATTTAATATGTTATATTTCTTACTGTTAGAAATGATTTTTTTTCAGGATTGACTAAAGATATTTCATATCGTAGGTAGTAATTGGATCACCCAATATGATATGTGATATCATTACATATGATTCATTTTAATACTCCAATTATATATATATTGTAATATATGATATAGGGAGATTATTTCCTGTGATAACACTAATCCTTGTTATTGAAATAGGGCATCGTGTCTTTTTAGTGATGTCAACACCAAACAAAAAATATGATTCATAGCCACAAAATTTTATACCATAAAAATAAAATTATCCATCATAAAATATGATAGATAAAATTGGAATCCACAAATTACTATATATCTTATATTTTGATATCTAATATTTAGGATAATTTTTTCCCAAATTTTCAATAATTAATTGGCTTAAATAATTTAATTTTTTTATAAATTATTGAACAAACATATTTTTAGATGTTTATTTAATTTATCTAATATTCATCAAATAATTTTTTATAAAAATTTCATAATTACATAATTATATAAAATAAAATTTCATAATATATAAGGATAATATTAAAATACTTTTGAATTTATATAGAATTAATTTAAATTTAAATTCAAATAGAAAACATTTGTTTATAAATTATAAAATAAATATTTAAAATGATATAAATTAAAATTCAAGGAACAATATAATGGTGTTTATTTTTAATATTATGATTGTTTTTAAAATTTAATTTGAAACATTAAAATTATAGGCCTTATTTGAGAAAATAATTTAAACCATATCTCAATGAGTTTTTCTAATTAATATGTTTAAGGTTCAAATAATATGAAATGTGTGATATTTAGATTATATAAATTGTTTAAATAATATAATTTGAATAATAAATGTTTATATATAATTTAATATTATATATTTAATTAAATCAAATTTAAAAGAATAATATGAAAGATTTAATATTATGGATGAATATAATGTGTTTGTATTAATCATAATATGAAGTGTCCATAATGCATCACTAAATTATAAACTTTTTATAATTTCTTTGTTTATGAAATTTTCATAAATACTTTACCTCATGTTTAGATAGGTTGATTGTTAAATAATTTAGTATATTACCTTGATTATTATTCAAGAATATATTTTTTATATTTGGAATGAATGTATTCTTTTTTTAATTCTTTAAATTGATTCTATATATTATCACACATGCACATAAAGAGTTTCATACTATGTTTGATAGTTATTTTAGTTTTTTCTACATCGAATTTTTCTCATCTTAGGTTATGAGCATGACTTTAATGGTTAATTATTTTTTTACATATATGGTGTTCAAATTATTATGTAGTTGAGGTTTCTATTATGTAATGTATCCTTGGATAGATGGAATTTGAGTCAGACTAATCATTGGTCAAGAGGCTCATACCATGTCTAGAAAAGTGGGGGTTGGCTATCTGTCACTCCATGATTTATCTTATGCGGTATTTTAATATCAAGTGACTATAATATTCTATATTAAATAGTTTCATGTACCTTATTCATGAGGATCATTTCTATATTTGTAAATATATTTGGATTGTAATTTGGGTTAGTAACAGAAGTTATAAGTCATGTAAAGTGTTATAAATAAATATGGTTTACACATATTCATTTAGTGGAAGTAATAATACTCCAAAGTAAATAATTTTAAGAATGTATTCATGTAAAAGATAATGAATTATATTATATATTGATATTAAATAAAAATTAATATTATTAAAATAGATTCCTTCAGAAGAATATACATACCAAGACCTCAATTATCCAAATAGATAGGTTATTTCAAATATGGGTGCCCCAAGATTATCAGGTATATGGTGAAAAAGTAATGGGTTACCCTAATAGTATTAGGTGACCAATTATATCATTTATATTGCGTAATAGTTTAGAAGGAGACCATATGTAGACTATGATACAATAGAAATAATGTTGAGTGAATCCATATGCTGGTTTTGTGTAAAATAATTATCCTTTCAATAGTAAAAAATATATATACGATATGACTAAAATGATAGCCTACTGAAAAAACTAATTGATTAATGAAATTACAAATCAAACTCATTACATAGTGGAATATGTTTATTCACCCACAACTTTAGATGTTGTATTTTAAAATGGGACATCATATTAGTGGGAACGTATTTAAAAAAATCCCTTATTAAAGGAATGTAAGACATGATACTTGTGAAACCCTTGTTTAACTATTGGTTATATATTATAATATGTTTATTAAATTTAAATTATTGTAATTTTCTATGTGATAATTTTAAAATATTTTAATTTTCATCTGTTTCAATGTTCAAGCAATCATTTTAGAGGAAACCATGTGATGACCCTTAAAAAAGGACTTTTCTAGTTCATTTTTTTAATTTTCATGGTTATTCTTTGAAGGTAACAAAATGTTCAGTCCAAACTATGTTAATTACAATAAAAAAATATAGGGACCTCTATGTATGTGTTTTATAGCACATATATTGTGCATGGTCATACGAAACATTTCAACAAAAATCCAAGTAGAGTTTCAATTTTTACAGTGTGGTTTATCATTGTTAACACAAAGTATGGTAAGATATGTGTCTAAATTGTGTGATTGAAATTTTATTTTCTAGAAGTACCAACATGGATAGTGCATAGTTCATAAAATGCTACATACTAACCATCAGGGTTGTCATAAATTCATCAAATGGTATAAATAAACATCTAACCCTTAGATTTACTCCCTCTTTTCTCTCTCATTTCACTCAGATAGACCTCATAACATGGGGGGGGGGGGGTCCTCCCATATTCTTCCATTTATTTTGAATCATTCTGCTTGATTCCATTTGTTTTTCTCTATGGTATTACCTCCCCTATATTTTTTTCCATTTCCCATCCTTTAAATTCAATTTCCCTTTGGTTATTTATCTCCTCACAAACTATTTCCCTTGTGTTGTTCTGGATTTTGGTTTGGGGTTGGCTCAACAATAGTGTTTTGGTTGTTATGGTTTATAGAGGTCAAATTCATTCTTATCTAGGAATTCACTATCAAAGGAGACACATTTTTTCTTTTTTCCACTTGGTTCATGGTTTTTTTGTACGTCCTTTAATCTACACATTATTGAATGAATTTTTGGTTTATTGTAATATGTTTTATAAATTTAAACTCTTTTGGTAATGATTTAATAGACTCCATAAGTGTTTAATGGGTTGGACAACATAAAATAAATGTATTTAAGGTTTATTTTTTAAAAAAAATTATTTTTATTACATGTTTTTTTAAATGTGTAAGATGATTTAATAAAATGTAATATGATATATAATGGTGTTTGAAACCATTTGGGTCAAAATATTGGCAAAAGGATTTTGTATGGGATTTGTATAAATCGGAGGAAAAATATTTAGTTTTTCAATGGGTTTGAAAGAAGATAATGTATTATTAAATAGTTTTAAATTTTTATTTCCTATTAATTGGTTTTAAATAAATTTTTAATATTTATTTAAAATGTATTTAAATGGATAGGGATTCTGAGATTATTTTCAAAGGATGATTTTGAACCTTTTTAAAAGATTTTCAAATCTTGTAGTACCCCTTAAGGGGTTTAATTTTTTCTAAATGACCCTAAGGGTTGTTGAGAGGGATATTACATTTAAACTAGGGGTACCGAGATATAGTGTATAGAGGAGATTAGGAAAAATTTCATTCATATTATATCCCAATGTGTTTCTAATGATACCAAGATTTCATTGACTACTTTCCTAGGGGATTTATAATATTCTAGGTTTTTATAACCTTATATTTGATGGATTTTATTAAACTATTCTTGATTTTTTATTTAGTTATTCTAAATGGGTTTCTTAGTTCTTTCATGTATCTATATTAATTTCTATTTTATTTTTTTACCTTTGAAATTTATATGTAAAATGAAATTGAAAATTTTATTTGAAATGAAAATTGGTAGGAATTTTATAAAAAGCTTTTTTGAGAAATGATTTGGAATGAAAAATTGTATTTGGATTATTTTAACATTTTTGAAAGTGTTTTCAATAGAAATATGTTGGCTCTTCCCAAGATTCTTCTATGAAGGGAGAAATTTTATTACAGAAATTATGGAATGTTATTTTGGTTCCATTTAATAACATGTGAAGAACAATATTTTTCTCTTTATATTTAGAACTCGAATTCAGGAAATGAATTCTAAATGGAAATGGAACAAAAACTCTTGTGAATTTATTTTGGGTGTGTTTTGCTCACACCCTACACAAAAAATTGATCAATTTAGCAATTATTTTTTATTTCAAGTGTTCAATTTCAAATATTCTCTATCTATGGTTTATACTAAGTTTTTTTGGGTTGGTACAATGGTGATAATATTGTATAGAGGTGAGTAACCATAGTCTATGTGGATATTTTACACAATAGATTAGAATTTCTTATTTTTATTTATATTTAAAGATAGATATTTATCACCTTGTTTATCCAATTTTTTTATTCATATTCTATATTTTCTGTATTTACTGAGAAAATAGATTAAAATTTTTGGATGTTTAACTATTATTATTCCCATAGTTGTGTTTTAATTTTATAGTTATTTATTTTATATTGATACTGCTTTTTCTTATGTGTGGGCCTTTGATTTTCCATTTGTTCATGTTGGATGATGGTTTCCCATAGTTGTATATATGATTATTTTAAGGTAAAATAATTTCCATGTGCATCATCTTGATACACATGCACTTGTTTCCAGCCTGTTGGAACCAATAGAAACCATTGGGCTTACTAAAGAATTAGTTTGGTTAATATATCATGTCATCCCAAGATAGATTGTTATGAATGGTATCATATATTTGGTTCATTAAATTACAATGTTATTAAGCATCAAATTTATTATTTGGGAAGTCAATAAGTACAGGTATATGAATTTTAGAATATAAGAGGTGGTTTTGGGGAGAGTGTCATGATATCCTTCCAATTTTAAGCCTTGAGTTACTATGGAATGTATGGATTTTAATATTTAATTTAATTTTTTGCTAATTATTCTCAATTTTTTAATAGGATATTATAGTATTTTGATCTTAATTGAGTATCCTAATGATTTTTGGGTCCCTTGAAGATTTAATAGTGAAAATAGAGGAAGAACCTGAATTTTATAGTTAGATATCATGGTCTAGAAAACCATGAAAAGCATATATGAATGGGTTTGTAAACTATTACAATGGATTTTATGGTATGAACATGGTTCTGCAACCCATGTGTCCAAACAGAGAACAATTCATCTTTCTACCTAGATTTTTTATTTTGTCTCCATCCTTTTTTATTCAATAACAATGGTACACACTATTGGTGTGAGAATTACTAAGAGAGTAGTTTTATGATGTTGTGTTGGTCCTTTTTTCCATCATCATGTGACTTATGCTCTAAGAAGTTGTTTTTTTGTTATAGAGAATTAATTTTTTGCAATAAAAAAATGGCTTGTGATGTCTATAGTATTTTTAAATGGTGAATGGTATTTACCATTCATTTTGAATTGGAATATTTTTATAAATTGAAATAACTATTTTTTAAATTATTTATTTTTATAAATTGGGTGTTAAGTATTCTTTGTAATAAGAATATTTATTTTCATGAATCATTTAAAAAGTGGTTTATTTCATTATGAATTATTTTTAATATTTTTTCAAATAAATTATAATTGATTAAAATTATATTAAATAAAAGTGTATTTTTACTTATGTTATGAGTATTAATTTATGTGTATGTTTTGTAATGGGAGAATTTGGATCCTTGAAATATAGTGATTTTAAATATACTCGATTTTCTAGACCTTCTAACAAAAGTGAAAAATATTCAAAGGGAGTTAGGTTTTTGTCAAAGTTCTTATGCCTTTCAAAAATGAATGTGAAACTTATATGAAAAAGGTTTGTTTTGAATGACATTGTTGTTTTGATGAAATTATAATAAGTATTAACCTAGTTGGGTTCTATTCTTATATTTTTCTTATGTTATATTAAGATAATTATTTTGGTCTGATTTTTTAAAATATCATTGATTTTGATTCATGTTTTTTGTTAACAGTGGTTTCCATCCCAAAAAGGGTCTTGAGAGAATATAGATGTTTATCTTATATGGTGATTCATAAGGTTGTCCATTTTTTTGGGAATACCTTCTTTAGTTATGTAATCTATTAAGCTCTAAATACAATGCCGGATATTGGATATCGTATACTCTTGGAATTCTTGAATCTCAATCCCATCTTATTTAGTGATCAATGTCCTTTTACAATAGGGGATAAATTAAGTCACTTTTAGAAATTATGAAATTTTTATTAGTTGGTTAGTAAGGAATTAAAAAGTATTTTTGACTCCTATATTATTTTGTGTTTGAATTGTTTATTATAGATTTGGTTGATTATTTTTAGGTGATTTATATTGTATTCTTTCCTTTTGGTTATTTTATTTCCTAAATTATGATGTGTTTCTTATAGTGGTGGTGTTTCTACCCGAGTCATTTATTTTGTCTCTTCAGGGTATAGGAGGCATTTAAATATTTTGGTTTTTAATGGGTTGGAATAAAGAAGGCTTTAGGTATGTGTTTCATGTGTATATGATTGATGTGGCACAAGTAAATATTATGAACTAGGTGGTGTCAATTTCTATCTTTTTAGTATCACCATAAGATGGTATTCCATGTATGAGGTCCTATATTTCCCTTTTCACTCAACTTCATGAACACAGGTTATATCCCTTGTCATTTTCTCATTGTTGCATATTTTTTTGAGGTGTCTTTTCTTTTTAGGAAATATTTTATTTAATGGGTTTGGTTTATTTATTGAACTATTATTATGATCTTTTTTTATGTTCTTTGGGTAATTCTCTATTTATTGATTTGTTCATGATTTTAGGAAACCGGTGTAGTTAGCATAATTATTTATTCCCTTTTTTAATTTTTGAAATCATAGTAAGAATTAATGCACTTCTTATAGAATATATTTCCTATTACTTCGACTATTGTAGGGAAATTTTACATTTCTGTCAAATCTATAATGGGTCATCATCTTCTGAGATAATTTTGATTAAGTATATAAGGAGTATTTTAGACATTATTTATCTTTGTGTATTGAATCTATAGTTTTAATGAATTATTTTTTTTATAGTTTTATTCTCTCTTTGAACCTATTTATGCTTCCCCGACCCTCCCACCACATATGTAGGTGTTGTGGATTTTAGATACTCCTTTACTTCTACTGTTATAAATGGATTTTGGGGGGAAGCAAGTCAAATATAAGGGATAATTGTAGCACACATATGTAACTGAAGTTTATATTTTATATTAGTTTAGGAAAATTTATATTTTTAGATGTTTTAATTTATATTTTTAAAATAATTAAATTTTCCTCTATTAAACATTTATGGAATGTAGTTTAGCGTAAAATATGTTATGTCCCTTATATGAGTACTTTAAAAGTTAATTTTTTATTACATGGTTTTTCTAGAGGGTAAAACATGTTTTTTTCAAAACAATGTAACATCTAGTAAAAATTGTGTATGGACCCTTTTGAAAGGTTTTTCTAGTGCATGGCTTATGCAATGTTATGAGAAACCATGCAACAAAAGTCTAAGAGGGTGTATTTAAATTTGAAAGTGTGGTTTCACAAATTTGGTGCATGATAAGGTAAATGATTTTCTAAACTATGAGAATGAATTTTTCTTTTTTGTGACTCGAACATGGATGGAACATGATTTAGTGAAATTTTTACCCAAACCTAGCATGCTACAAAAAATTTCATTAAATTTTGAATTTACTCATATACCCCTTGAACTTTAACATTTTAATCCATCCTATATCTCACATTCTACTCAACTAGACCAAGTCATATGGAGGTATGATCCTTGTTTTCTCCTCTTTTATTTTTTTGGTTCGCTCTTGATTCCATGCAATTTTCTCTAATGTAATCCCACCCACTGTTTGACTAGGGTTTCCAAAAAGTGTCTCATGTTGCCTTAGATTGGTAGAAATAACAGAAGATATGTTTCGCTAATAACCCAATTTATCCCTTAATAAAAATATCAATGCATTCCCCTAAAAATTATGATTTTCCCTGAAACAACATAATTTTCCTATGGTCTTCTTATTTGATTTATGTCATGTGATTATTCATTATTTATCATATCCTATGGGGGGGGGTATTTTTAAAACTAAGATGTTACAAGAACTATAAGGTAGAGATATTATGTACTGACTTAGCTATAGAGTTACATCTCTGTTATAGTATATCTTGTTTGGGCATTTTTTCCAATTCATGTATGTTTTCTAATTTCTTCAGTTATGTTAAAATTTCAAAGCTTTAATTTATGTTTTAGGGGTTTAAAATTATGATTTTTGATGTGTACCAAATCTAACTAGTTGTATCATAGATTTTTATTATTCTACTCTCAGTTACCAAAATGTGGAATTAGATCTTAGTTACACAATATATGGTGATTATTTTATGAACACTTGAAAGAAATTATTGTTTTTAAGACTACTAGGTTTCTTCTAGTGAAGTGATTTTTTAAGATTGAGTGGAATTTAACTAATAAAAATGTAATTGTGCCATTGAAATAGGTAAGGTTTTTATTTATATTCAATGGTGGAGGATTCAGACTTTGGGGGATAATGTGCTTGTACTCCTGGAGAGTTCAAAAGATACATTGATTTTGAATTAGTCAGAAGTGAGGTGTTCAGTAGAATGGGAAACCAAGAGATGAAAGCGTTAGAAATTGTTTTAAATGGTCTTTACAAGAGAATCTGGATCCAAGAGAGATTAAATACATTCCTCAACGATGTTGAGAATTAAAGGTGGATGTGTAGTAGAGTGAGAGATCAACGACTATGATTCTTGAATAGTGGAAGGAGGAAACACCTCCAAAATATGGTCTATATCGAATTTGGTTGTGGATATAATAAAAATGTGAGAAATCATTCCTTTGATCTAGAACCTACTGTCACTTAGTGGTGGGTTGCTTCATATTCATTACAAATAACTCAAAATAATGACCAAATAAGGGAAAATTGAGGTTATGCCTCACTAATGCAAACAAATTTTCACCTTTTTGTAGGGATATTAAACAATGATTCAGGGATATGTGAAATTCCCCCTTTTAAAATCATGATCACAAAAAAACTATTTCATAACATGATTCACATTACTTCCAAAATTCAAATATGCATTTAAGGTACAAAAAATGGAAGCCAAAACACACTAAAAATCCATTTCCCTTGGATAAATCAATTTTCAACACATTTTCACCTTTATATCTCCTTTGAAAAAATAATTTTCATATATCACACAAATAATAGAACATTATCAAGGAACACAACCACAAAGAAGATAATAGATACAACCAATTTCTTTTCAAAAAGAACATTCATCACACATGCATATTAAACCATTTCCAAAACATGTTTTGCACTAACTGAATAATCCATGGAAAACATATAAGAAAACATGAAAGCACATCATAATCATCTAATAATTTAAAATCATGGAATAACCAACCACACACATGGAAACCTTCAGAAATCGATATGAAACCACAACCAAACCACAAAAAAAATCCTATTATGGAATTATCCAAACTCAAACATTGGTATTTTTCCCAAAAAACAAAATATTAGACCAACAATATTTCAAATGGTCAACTAAAAAAAGGAACTCGATAAGGGGGAAGGGAACCCATAAAAAAGGGATAAATCATGAAAAATGATACATACTTGAGGTTTCTTTAAATAATCAGAGTCCAAACCTCCCAAGGATTGAGGTATAAAGATTTAAAGAAAGCACGGAAGGGGGTTCATGGCCGAAATAGATTTACAGTGGAGGAGCAGTCTCGGTGGAGGAGGGGTTGCGACAGAGGATAGATCGCGGTGAGGAGCATTCACAATGGAGGAGCGTTCATGGTTGAGGAGGGGTCGAGGCAGATGAGGGGTCGACATCACAGTGGTTAGCTTCTTCTAGATCTTGAGGGCTGTGAGAAAGGAAAAGACTGTTAGGGTTTCTTTATAAAACCCAATGGAACTTTTATCAGTGCTTTCTAAAAAACACTGATAAACGTATTTTTTATCAACACTAAAATATAAAGCAGTGATAAAACATTCCTTTATTAGTGCTTTTTATCGCTAATAAAGATATTATATATTTATATATAATTATATATATGAAATTTATATATATATATATATTTATAATAATATATATAAATAAATATTTATTTATTTTTAAAATTATCATTTAAATAATTATAAAATTATAATAAATATACATATTATTTTTATTGTCTTTGAAATATATATAATAAATATGTTAATTATAAATATTTATAATATTATAGATATATAAAATTATATTTCTTCTAATTTTATAATAATTTAAATGAATAAATATTTATTTATAATTATAATTATAAATAAATATTTACTTATTTAAATAATTATAGTATTATAACCAAATTTATATTTCTAATATTTATAATTTTATTAATATATTTATTTTATATATTTATTATAATTCTATAATTATTTAATTATATCTTGTATTTATTTATAATTATAATTATAAATACTTGAATTATTTACCAATATTTTTATATATTTATAAATATATATATTTAATTATATATAAAATTATATAATAAAATAATAAATATATTTTTAATAAATAAATTATTATTTAAATAAATATATACTTTTTATATTTATAACTATATATAAATATATATTTATTTGAAATGGAAAATTATTATAAATAATTATTTATTTATAGTTGTAATTATAAATATATAAATATATATAATTATAAAATCATAAAAAATATATTTATTATTTTATAAATATATATAATTAATATGTTTATTATAATTTTTTAATTATTTAACTATATCTATATTTATTTAGGAATTATAATTATAATTATTTTTATTTATTTATAAATATTTGAATATGTTTCTTAATATATTTATATTATTATATGCATATATAACATTATAAGTATAATAAATATATTTATTATAATTTTATAATTATTTACATATATATATAGTAGTAATTATATTTAGAAATATATATATATATCTATATAATTATATATGTATTTTTGGTAATTTTTTAATTATTTAAATATATATATTAATAATTATAATTACAAATAAATATATTAATTAATAACTATTTATATATACATTTAAAATTTATTAATTATTTATATAATAAATATATTTATTATCTAAATATAATTAATGAAATTTTATTAGTATTTTTGAGAACATAATAGTTCATATGAGTAACATGAATTAATCATATACCAAGTAAAGTATACATAATAAAAAACAAGTCATCACATATGGACAACATGAATAATAAGAATAGTGTAATGTATTAATGAACATTCATGATAAATAACATATATGCACATCGATTATACTCACGCTTGATCAATACATTTATTGACCAAATTCATTAGAAACATATATATTTATATAATAATTAATTTTAAATTTACATATTTAAAAAGTATTTATACATATTAATGATAAATAATATATATATAATAAATATATAATAAATATAACAAATATAACAAATCTAATAAGTCTAATAAATATAATAAATCTAATAAATCTAATAAATATAAATCTAATAGATAAAGTAGATATAATAAATCTAATTAATATATTTATTATTTAATGAAATTTATTGTAATATTATAATTATATAAATATATATATATATATTTATATTTATAATCTAAGATATACATTTTTAAAAATATATATATATATTTGATTTATCGAAAAGATATATTAATTATAAACATGCATTTTTTATTAAATGTATACAAATAAACATTATTTTTTAATATAAATATAATAATTTTATATAAATTGATAATATTTTTGAAAAAAACATTTACGAGTGAAAAAAATAGCCCTCATAAAGCCCCCCATCAGCTCTTTCTTCATAGTATTGATAAAATGAGGTGCTACCCTTTCCCCATTATGTGGTAGTGCTTATATATTAACCAAAACCACCCTTAATACAATCCATATAGTCTATGACTGAATCATATCTTTTTGAGGTGGCAGCAGTCCGCACATCTCCAAACAAAATTATTGTGTTAACACAGCATGGAAAGTAAAAAAAATATATTTGTTATAAAATGGAATAAAGAAGCTTAAATACATAATATATTTAATTTATGAAATATGTAAATATAATTTTCATCCAAATGACCACCATGGTAAGTGGTAATGGAAAAATGAACAATCATTGTTTTGTGAGGCAGAAGTTCACCGTACACAAAAACACTATGTTTGTCACCCACTAGATGGAGGTGTGTGTATGTATAGGTCTATCCAATTACATTCCAACAACTTAGTGTATTGGGGATACTACTTTTGTTATATAATCCTAGGATAAAGAGTGTTGGAGGTGGTGTATAAGGAAAGTAAAAGAAACGACTCGAGAGAAGATGTTGCCTCTTAATCGGGTAACTCCTTTTGGTTTATGCGAAAAGGCTTCCTCCGATTTCCTTATGCCCAAGGAAATGATTCTAGGAGTAAGGTAGGATTTCTAGGAAGTGTATTGGGATGGTATTTTCCAATCATAAGAGGTTTTATAGGTGTGAATAAGAGGAGAGGTGGTCATCTTTTGTAGGGAAGGAAAATGACTCACTTTGAAATTTTGAAAACTAGTTAGGTGTACACATGTACTTACCTTACAAAATCGATACCAAACAAGCCTAAATAAATAATGGATTATATTTGGATGGAATATGGACAAAAAATGGGTGGTGGAAAAGTGCCTAGTTTACTTTGGAACTTAATATTAAGGATTAGTCTCGGATTAAGCTTAATTTGACCATAATCATTGTGATTTATTTTAATCAATTTTACTAATATTATTGGAAAAAAAATTTGTTGATCTTGTTAGACACTAAATATTATACTGATTACAATAGTGTATTTTAGTATTTTAAAATTGAATTCTCATAAGTGGGAAAATAATGATTAATTCTAATCTCACAGACGGTATGAAATTATGGGTTTTTAAAGTTGAAAAACGTTTAAATGTTTGTTAAGTTTTTATATTCAATTTCAAAGGGATATTTTTTATAATGACATAAATTGTATTAATAGATATATAATTTATCTAATTTTTCCATTAAAAAAAATTATGTATACTTTCTCATTAATTATTATTTAAACAAAAAGGAAGTTTTTTGCTAAAACATGGTAGTTTTATATATTCATAAAAAATGAAGACTCTTAGAAAAATCCAAAAATTTTACCATAGGATAATTTTGAAATTATGAATTCAAAAATGAATTTTATTTAATCATATTCAATATTTTAATGTGTCTAAACTTAATTTTATTGTTTTTCACAGATGGACATGAAAAGTAGTTCATTTGAAAAAATTGTATTTTTAAAACATGTAGAGGCTTAATGAAAAATTATATTTTACATTTCCAATATGTTTTATTTATATAAAATCAATATAACAACATCTGATAATTATTTATTACTACTAGTATTACTATGTTTTAATTACTAGTTTTAAAAAAAAATCATTTAAATAATTATAATAATAAAATAATGTTTTATAGAAATGTAGTATTGTGTGTAACATAGGCAATGTTGATGCTCTGTATGGAATGAATGTTTGATTTAGTACATGAAAGACATAAATGAAAATTTAATTTGTTAGTGTAAAACAGTGTAGTGACAATAATAATATTTCTTTTTAAATTCATTTAGTTATCATATTATTTTATAATTAATTGTTACCTATGAATTCAAATTATATTGTATCACTATGGGAAAAACAGGCTTCTGCGACGGGCTATTTGCGATGGGATTTCCCGTAGCAAATAGTGTAACGTCCCAGCCCTAGGTTCCACGCAATGGGTGCCCCGAGCCCGGTTCGCCACGTGACCTCAAGCACATTTCCCCAAATGCCAGAGGTTGCCGACTAGCAGCGAGGGCCCAGGTCTGATAGTGGGAAAACTATGCCCTCATTTGTCTATGTGTAGCGCAGCGGAATACCAAAATAAACATACAACAACAGCGAAAGCAGTAAACATACACAACTGAAATAACTACAACACTGTATATAACCAACAGTATATAAGTGATGATGCTACATGTTTCAAGTTCTATGAAAACAGCCAGAACATGTTATACATCAATACAGTACAACAGAAAACAGAGTACAGCAAAGCAAGAAAAACAGATAGTAGCGGCATCATGAGCCTAGGCTCGGTCCCATGCCCTCCTACTCCTCAGAAACAGTCAAGTACCTGTATAGGGACTCTTTCCCCTATCTACACCTACAACAACGTAATCTGTTTGGGCCGAAAAGCGTGACCCAAACCGGGTGTGAGAAATATATCTCAGTAGACACCCACCAAAGGCCCGTGCTCAACTGTGTGTAAAACATGCAACAAGTGTGCAGTAGTAAAATTCAATAACAAAGTAGTACTCAAAAGTAACTAACTTAACAGTTAAATTTCCATTTTATTATTCATTTAATTCATTTAATTTAGTAACGTTTTTGTGCTCAGCACCAAGCCCTCAGGTTATCCAGAACCGTGCCCTCAGGCTAAAATAGTAACCACGCCCTCAGGCTTTCCCTCGGACCATACAGAATCCAACCCGCAGGTATTTCCCTCAGGCGTAACAGAAATTCTCTCCCTCGGGCATAGGAAGTGTTGCCCTCAGGCATAGAAGTCAAGCCCTCAGGAACAAAAGGTTGCCCTCAGGTGGAATAATGACAGTCCTCGGGCTAAAACAGTCACGCCCTCAGGCTAATCAAAACAACGCCCTTTGGCTAAACAGGTAACCGGGCCATGACCAACATATCAAAATGCAATAAACAAGCAACTCCTCTCAAGGAAATTCTACAGTTACTACATTTAAGGCATACCCTCGGGTTTCCTGGCCAAACGGCTAAACAGAAGAACACACCCCTCGGGATGGTCCTGGATCCAAGCAACGATCCCAAACATCATTTTATTATCAACATTTACTCACCTATGCAATTCTTGGCATTAAATATAGCAATGACCTCAGCCACACGACACCCCAACATGGGTTCAGTGCACAAAAATGCACAAATACGCACGACAGTTGGAAAATAAACACCAAGACACCTACCTTATACGTCAACGAACGCTATTCCCGAACGCTGACTCCAGAAATGCCCAAGAATGGCGTAGATCCGAAAAAGAACAAAACCCATTAAAACGTAAATAACTTACCCTGGGAGAAGAATTGGCAAAAACGGTACTAGGAGGAGGAAGGTCTTACCCGTGCGGTTCCAATGAGATCGTTCGAAGCTGAATCAGATTCCAGATGAACTTTTGGCAGATCTTCAAAGGTCTGGCCTCCTCCTTTGGCTCCAAAATGGCTCAAGTGCCTCCTCTACCAAATGAGGAGGCTACTTACTATTTTAAGCTGAAAAAACAAAGTACACGGCGTGTACTCCCTTCATTTAACTGTTCATTTGGCGGTACCGGCACTGTTCACCTGCCGACAAGACTACACGACATGTACTCCCGAGTACACGGCGTGTACTGCCGCCCAGCTGGCGGCAACTCCACCACCTTACTTTTTAACCTGCCGACTGACTACACGGCGTGTAAAGGACCACTACACGGCGTGTAGTCGGTTCCTACACCCTTCGTTGCCGGCATGGCTACACGCCCTGTGTACTTATCCCAACACGGCCAAAATTACATGGCGTGTGGATAAAGTACACAGCGTGTAGTTCCAAAATTTAGGATTTTTCCCCATTTTCCATATTTTTTCAAAACACTTAAGGAAAATGGAAAAAGAAGAAGCCCGTACCTCCAAAATAAGAACCGTGTTCTTACAAACATCCCCCCTTATAGCAATTCATCCCCGAATTGCCCTTCCAAGGGTGTCGAAGATAAAGCTTAGAACAGCTCTGGCCACTGAGCACATACATCGGCCTCCGACTCCCAGGTCTCGTCCTGCACTCGGCCATGCTGCCATAACACCCGTACGAGAGGAACTAACCGGCCTCGGAGAACCTTCATGCTCCTATCAACGATACGGATCAGATTATTCTCAAGGGATGCATCATGTTGAAGCTCAACCTCCTCCGACTGAAAGGTGTGAGATGGGTCTGAATGGTAAAGACGCAATTGAGACACGTGGAAGACGTCGTGCATGGCTCGGTACCGCTGCGGTAACTACAACCGATAGGCAACCATCCCAACTCTCTCCAAAATCTCAAATGGTCCAACATACCTCGGCGAAAGCTTACCATGTCTCCTGATCCGTTTGTGTCTCAGCCTCGACGAAACACGCAAGAAAACCTGATCCCCAACCATGAACTCCAAAGGTCGTCTGCGGCGATCAACATAAGACTTCTGACAAGACTGCGCAGTAGCCATCCGCTTCCGAACCAACTGGACCTGCTCAAATGTCTCTTACATGAGCTGTGGTCCCAGTAAAGCTGCCTCACCAGCCTCTAACCAACATAAAGGTGATCGGCATGGCCTACCATATAAAGCCTCGTATGGTGTCATATCAATAGTTTCCTGAAAACTATTGTTATAGGAAAACTCTACTAAGGGTATATGCTTCTCCCAAGAGCCCCCAAAGTCTAGGACGCATGCGCCCAGCATGTCCTCTAGCACCTGTATCGTTCGCTCTGACTGGCCATCTGTCTGAGGGTGGTATGCTATGCTCAGAAGCACCTGTGTACCCAGCGCCCTCTGAAAACTCTGCCAGAAATGAGACGTGAAGCGAGCGTCCCTATCTGAAACGATAGAACGAGGGACCCTATGAAGACGTACGATCTCTCAGATATACAGCCTTTCGAGCTCGTCCACACCAAAGGTCTCCTTGATTGCCAAGAAATGAGATACCTTCGCAAGTCTGTCCACAACAACCCATACGACGTCATTGCCTTGAGATGACCTTGGCAAACCCATCACGAAATCCATCGCGACATCATCCCATTTCCACTTCAGAATGGGCAATTACTGTAATAGCCCAGCTAGTCTCTGATGCTCTGCCTTCACCTGCGGACAGGTGGAACACCTCGTAACAAAACTAGCTATATCTCTCTTTATACCCAACCACCAGTACTGATGTCTAAAGTCTCGGTACATCTTGGTAACCCCGGGATGAACTGCCCAAGCTGAAGCATGAAACTCCTGCATCAGCTCCTCGCGTATATCCCCTGGAACCCATACACGTCCATGGAAATGCAAAACCTCATCATCGCCTATCGTCCAATCGGAAGGAGGGTCCTCACTTTCCACCGACTCCCGTAGAACTAGGCCTTATGAATTAGATAGTTGCCTCATCCTCACTCTGTCCAGGAGGGTAGAAGTAACAGCTAACAAGGAATGATAAGTCTGCCCCTAACTGTCATGAACCTCCAGATGCATCTCAGAGAACAAAGCCATAAGCTTCCACTCACCACTGGCCTCCTGCACTGCATGTATCTGAGTCTTCCTACTCAGTGCATCAGCTACTGTATTACCTTTACCAGGTGTATAGGCAAGCTCAAAATAGAAGGACTCTATGTACTCGACCCACCTTCTCTGCCTCAGATTTAGGTCACACTGAGTAAAGATATACTTGAGGCTTTTGTGGTCGGTGAAAACCACAAAATGCTCTCCCAACAGGTAATGTCTCCAACAGCGCAACACATGCACTACTGCAGCCAACTCGAGATCGTGTGTTGGGTAATTCCTCTCATGTGGCCTCAACTACCGAGACCCGTATGCCACAACTCGGTCACCCTACATCAAAACAGCTCCCAGACCAATCCCTGACGCATCACAGTAAACTGTATAGCTCTTCCCCTGCTCTGGGAGTATCACGATCAGTGCTGATGTCAGCCTTCCCTTTAGGTCCTAAAAAGCTGTCTCGCAAGCTTCTGACCAAATGAACTTCACACACTTCTTAGTCAGACTTGTCAACGGTGCTGCTAAGCGGGAGAATTCTTGTATGAAGTGTCTGTAGTAACCTTCCAGCCCTAAGAAACTTCGTATCTCAAACACATTCTTGGGATGCTCTTAGGAAACTACTGCTCTCACCTTCTCTGGGTCCACTGCAACTCCTGCCTCTGAGATGATATGACCCAGGAAGTGAATCTGGTCCATCCAAAAGTGGAACTTCGAGATCTTAGCATATAACTGATGCTCTCTCAGTGTACTCAATACGATCTCAAGATGGGTGGCATGGTCGTGTCGAGTGTGTGAGTACACCAAGATGTCGTCCACGAATACTACCACAAATGAATCAAGATATGGATGGAACACACGATTCATCAGAGCCATGAAAAATGCTGGCACGTTCGTGAGTCTGAACGGAATAACCGTATACTCATATATACCATACCTACTCTTGAAAGCTGTGAGAGGTATATCAGATGGTCTAACGCGCAGCTGATGATATCCGGATCTCAAGTCAATCTTCGAGAACACTCATGCTCCACGAAGTTGATCAAACTGATCATCTATCCTCATCAAGGGATATCACTTCTTAACCATAAACTGGTTCAGCTTCCGATAATACACACAAAGCCTAAGGGTACCATCCACCTTCTTCGCAAAGAAGATCGGAGAACCCCAAGGAGACGTACTGGGTCGGATAAAACCCTTTGCATGTAGCCCCTCTAACTACCTCTTGAGCTCCTGCAACTTAGGTGTGGCCATCCTATAAGGAGGAATGGACACCGGTGCTACTCCTAGAACAAGCTCGATAGAGAAATCCACCTCACGCACTGTAGGTAGACCTGAAAAGTCGTCCGGGAATACATCCCTGAAACGATCGACAACTGGAAGGAAATCCTTCTGATAAGTCCCCTGTTCATCCAGATATAAGCTCGCAATCTGGGTTGTGACTCCACCGGGCCCATGATGCTCTGGTCTAGCTCGACTCACCTGAACATCCCACTCACCCTTGTATAGAAACTCTCCGCCCTATGGTGATGTGAAACACACCATGCGACGATAGCAGTCTACAAAGGCTCGAAAGGGAACCAACCAGTCCATTCCAAGAATGAAGTCATATCTTTTCATCTCCAGGACATAGAGGTCCCAAAGGAAGTGACACCCACCAACCTCAAGGGGGTACTCCTTACACTGATGCACACCAACCGTCCTAGTCCCCAACGGAGTGTCTAGCGTCAAGATTTCGGAAGAAGTAGAAACACCGAGCCCAAGGCTCTCCACAACGGGTACAAATATAAAACTATGTGTAGCACCCATATCAAAAAGTACTAAAGACAAGACAGAAGATACTGGAATAGTACCTCTGACTGTCAAAGGTCCGGGATCCTGCTTCTGCTGGGTATGTTGCACTGCATATGCCTATCCAGTGTCACAGCCCTACGACACTGCCTGGCTACCCTGAGCTGTCCCGCCCTATTGCCTCTGAGATCCTGGTGTCTGGATACCCCGGCCTCGACCACCATCTTTGCTTGCACGCCCTGACGTATTCCAGTTCCATGACTGGTAAGAAGCCACTGGTCCTGCTCCCACACGCGGAGTCTGCACAGAACCCCTCTCACTAGCCACTGGTAGAAACACCCTGCAAAAGTGCTACAGATGACCCATCTTGCCACAAGATCGGCACTCTGCTGGGTCTCGTGGACACTGCGGCTTCTTGTGCCCCTCTCTTCCACACTGGTAGCACCTGATCGGGCCACCTGAAGAAGCTTCCTGGCTGGTACTGCCGCCCTGAGAGAAGTCCAGCTGTCTCTTCCTCTTGCCAGCAGAAATAGTACTAGTAACTGGTGTCGAACCGCCCTGGCCCACACCACTAGATTCTCGAAGGTTCCACTCTGTAATCAATGCCTGGTTCACAATTGTGTGTACAGTAGGTAACCTGAAAACATTCACCAGCGCTCGGATGTCGTACCGAAGACCATCCTCAAAACTTCTGGCTCTCAGTGTCTCATCACCCTTAGCACGGGTGCAAAGCGCTGAAGCTCTGTAAAATGGGCAGAGTAGTCCATCACCGACATAGCGCCCTGCTGCAGATTCATGAACTCTTGAGCTCTATATGCTCTCAGCGTCTCGGGAAAGAAGAAGTCATAGAAGACTATCTGAAAATCCTCCCACGCCATATCCCTGTGATGCTCTGACTGGGTGGTAACATCCCACCACCTCTTGGCAGAATCACGCAGCATGTAAGTCGCGAGCTTGACCCTCTGCCCTAGAGGCGTCTCAAGATGCTCGAAAATAGTTTGTATAGATCCTAGACAAGACTCTACAGCCTGTGGTCCGCCATCCCCTGAAAACGTAGGTAGATGCTGCTACTAAAAGATACGCGTCAGCTCGGCCATAGATGTGGCAGCCTGCGGTGCTCCCTGAAAGGTCTGCATGAACCGCAATAAGCCTTCACGGAACTGCGCCTCCATGCCCGTATCCAGTATAACAGCTGATGCCGCACCTGGCTCTTCTGGTGGATCAACTGGTAGCCCATGGCCTATCATCTCCGGAGTATAATCGTCGCCGCTCTCTTGGAGAACTACTCACGGTCGTCTAGGCGGCATGACTCTACAAGGTCAAAAGCACGCCTCAGATTCAAGATTATTAAGACTGAAACGAAGGAACCACAAAGGAACAAGAGGAATAAGGCATTTCAAAATTTTCAAAACAAGACTACACGGCGTGTACACTGACTACACGACGTGTACTTGACTTTCCTTTCCCTGCCCGGGTCCTTCTACACGGCTAAGCCACACGGATTCCGTTCAACAAACTACACAGCGTGTATAATATCTACATGGCATGTATGGTGTTATTTTCCAACTGCCTGTGTCTTCTGTGACACGGCCGACTACTCGGCTTTACTATACACGGCGTGTTACACCCGCACACGGCGTGTACACCATCCCGTTTCCCAGCCACATGGCTAATTCCACACGGTCTATCCTCAGACAAGACCACACGGCGTGTCCCAAAGGTACACGACGTGTTCTAAAAGAGGTGACACCGGCCCGTGTTGTTTGTTACACGGCCGAGTCCCCAGGTCACACTACACGGCGTGTCCATAACTGACACGGCGTGTTCTGTCAAGGAGTTCACCAACCCGTGTTGTTAGTTACACGGCTGGACTCTGGGTCAACACTACACAGCGTGTACAAAAACTACACAGCGTGTTTTACCCAAGCCCTTCCCTACCCCGTGTCGCCGCCCACACGGTTTGTGACATGGGAAGAGACCACACTGCGTGTACTCAGGGTACACGGTGTGTACTCAAAAAGTTCATTTTTTTCTTCCCAAACAGAAGAACACACACGGTGTGTATGAGGTCCTACACGGTGTGTAATCTGGGTTTCCAGACAGTATGTCTCAGAAACTTCTCTGGAACCCAGAAAATACCGAAAAAACCACACCTAAGTGTCAAATTCTGACCCGTGGGGGCCCATACACCCCACGAATCAATGTTTGACATCTTATTTGTGTTATAAACAATTACCAGTCAATGATCCACCAAATTACGGTCAATGGGGGCCCATACTCCCCAAAGACCAAAGTTTGGCGTCCATTCTATAAACAAGCTCAAACAAACATACCATATCAAAAGGCAGGTATTTATCAAGCAGCTATCACAACAACATGCGTTTCTAGAACAACAACTATCACAACAACATGCGAATTTCTAATTCACCTACATGGCATGGAAACTATGCATGGCATGAGATATCTAGCATGTGCCTATATGATTCATGAGACGTCATACCCTCATCTCATCGGGCTGCAACTAAAACCCACAAATAAAATATAAACAACACAATCCAAGTGCGTCACCCAACGGTCAAAACATATCAACTATAAAATTTGCAAATCAAATAATGCAAAATACGAGGTAAACTGGCTTTTCCCTGTACACGAGTTATCTATGCCCGGGCACAGCTAATTAACAACTACCGTTCTGTCCTATCCCTGACTATGGCTCCAAATAGTAAGTCAATGAAAAGAATCCCCTCTGATACCACTTTGTAACGTCCCGACCTCAGGTGCCACGCATCGGGTGCCCCGAGCCCGGTTCGCCACATGACCTCAAGGGCATTTCCCCAAACGCCAGAGGCTATCGACTAGCATCGAGGGCGCAGGTCTGATAGTGGGGAAACTATGCCCTCATTTATCAAAGTGTAGAGCAGCGGAATACCAAAATAAACATACAACAATAGCGGAAGCAGTAAACATCACAACTGAAATAACTACAACATTGGATATAACCAACAGTATATAAGTGATGATGCTACATGTTTCAAGTTCCAAGAAAACAGCGAGAACATGTTATAAATCAATACAGTACAGCAGAAAACAGAGTACAACAAAGAAAGAAAAATAGCTAGCAGCAGCATCGCGAGCCTAGGCTCGGTCCCATGCCCTCCTACTCCTCAGCAACATTCACGTACCTGTATAGGGACTCTTTCCCCTATCTACACCTGTAGCAACGTAATCTGTTTGGGCTAAAAAGCATGACCCAAACATGGTGTGAGAAATATATCTCAGTAGGCACCCACCAAAGGACCGTGCTCAACTGTGTGTAAAACATGCAACAAGTGTGCAGTAGTAAAATGCAATAACTAAGCAGTACTCATAAGTAACTAACTTAACAGTTAAATTGCCATTTTATTATTCATTTAATTCCAATAATTTAGTAACGTTTTTGTGCTCAGCACCAAGCCCTCAGGCTAACCAGAACTGTGCCCTCAGGCTAAAATAGTAACCACGCCCTCAGGCGTTCCCTCAGGCCATACAGAATCCAACCCGCAGGTATTGCCCTCAGGCGTAACAGAAATTCTCGCCCTCAGGCATAGGAAGTGTCTCCCTTAGGCACAGAAGTCAAGCCCACAGGCACGAAAGGTTGCCCTCAGGCGGAATAACGACAGCCCTCGGGCTAAAACAGTCACGCCCTTAGGCTAATCACAACAACACCCTCAGGCTAAACAGGTAACTGGGCCATGCCCAACATATCAAAATGCAGTAAACAAGCAATTCCTCTCACGGCAATTCTACAGTTACTACATTTAAGGCATACCCTCGGGTATCCTGGCCAAATGGCTAAACAGAGGAACACACCCCTCGGGATGGTCCTGGATCCAAGCAATGATCCCAAACATGATTTTATTATCAACATTTAATCACCTATGCAATTCTAGGCATTAAATATAGCAACGACCTCAGCCACATGACACCCCAACATGGGTTTATGGCACGAAAATGCACAAATACGCACGACAGTTGGAAAATAAACACCAAGACACCTACCTTATATGTCAACGAACGCTATACCCGAACACCGACTCCAGAAACGCCCAAGAACGGCGTAGATCTGACAATGAACAAACCCCATTTAAACGTAAATAACTTATGCTGGGAGAAGAATTGGAAAGAACGGTACCAGGAGGAGGAAGGGATTACCCGTGCGGTTCCAACGAGATCGTCCGAAGCTGAATCTGATTCCAGACAAACTCCCAACGGATCATCAAAGGTCTGACCTCCTCCTTTGGCTCCAAAACGGCTCAAGTGCCTCCTCTGCCAAATGAGGAGGCTACTTCCTGTTTTAAGCCGCAAAAACAAAGTACCAGGCGTGTACTTCCAAGTACACGGCGTGTACTCTCTTCATTTAACTGTTCATTTGGCGGCACCGGCACTGTTCACCTACTGACAAGAGTACACGGTATGTACTCCCGAGTACATGGCATGTACTGCCGCCCAGTTGGCGGCGACTCCACCACATTACTTTTTAACCTGCCGACTGACTACATGGCGTGTAAAGGACCACTACATGGCGTGTAGTCGGTTCCTACACCCTTCTTCGCCGGTATGGCTACACGCCCTGTGTACTTATCCCAACACAGCCAAAAGTACACGGCGTGTGGATAAAGTACACGGCGTGTAGTTCCAAAATTTAGGATTTTCCCCATTTTCCATATTTTTTCAAAACACTTAATGAAAAAGGAAAAAGAAGAAGCCCGTACCTCCAAAATAAGAACCAGGTTCTTACAAATAGCCCCTCCCAGAGGTTATTTATGGTGGGGGGTTCGACCCATCGCAGTTAACAAGTTATTTACGACGGGAGTTGGGGTCCCGTCACATAATGTAATGCGCGGTTTGCCACGGGTGGGCGCGAAAGCGCGGGATGGTTATTTGCGATGGGGGATCACCCCGTCGCAAATAGTGTATCGGTCGGAGGGTATTGGTGACGAGTCCCGTCAAAAATACTGGCGACGGTAAATGGGTTTTTGCGACAGGATGTTGTCCAGTCGCAAAAGGTGTGTCGGCTGGTCACTTTTTGTGACAGGTCCCATCGCTACAAGTACATTTTGCAACGGTAATCTCGTCGCAAATAGTCTCGTCCCAACTAATCTTACCTATATAAACTTCCCTCTGTTTTTCATTCTCTTCCCCTCATTTCTCACTTCCTCTCTCTCTTTAAACTCTATTTTTAGAGTGAAAATTTATCTCAATTATTTTTTCTACGGAGAAGTTGTGATGTTTCTTACACAATAAGAGATCATGTTTAATGGTATTTATATTTTATTTAATTTATTATTTATTTCATTTTTAATGTTATTTTTTATTAATGTTGATTAGTTGTAATTAAATTAGATTTAAATTATTTTGTTATATGTATTTAATTGTAATAATAAATTGGAATTATTAATTCCAATTCTTAATAATTAGTAATAATTAATAATTATTAAAGAAAATTAGTATTGTCTATATATAATTACTTATAATTAGTAATTAGTAGTTGTAACTTGTAGTTATTAATATCAATTAATGCAAATTTGTAATAGTTATGTTTACTTAGTAATAATTAAGGGTAATTAGTAAAAAAAAGGAATAATTAGTAATAAATAGGAATAATTAAAAATTAATAGTAACAAATAGTAATAAATAGTAATAATTAGTAATAATTTGTAATAAATAGTAATAAATAGTAATAAATAGTATTAATTAGTAATAATTAGTAATAATTAGTAATAATTAGTAATAACTAATAATAATTAGTAATAGTTAGTAATAATTAGTAATAATTAGTAATAATTTGTCATAATTAGAAATAATTAGTAATAATTAGTAATAAATATTAATAAATATTAATAAATAGTAATAAATAGTAATAAATAGTAATAAATAGTAATAAATAGTAATAAATAGTAATAAATAGTAATAGTTAGTAATAATTAGTAATAATTACTAATAAATAGTAATAAATAGTAATAAATAATAATAAATCGTAATAAATCGTAATAAATCATTATAATTGGTAATAATTAGTAATAATTAGTAATAAATAGAAATAAATAGTAATAAATAATAATAAATTTGATTAAATATGAATAATTAGGTATAATTAGTAATTATTAGTAATAATTAGTAATAATTAGTAATAATTAGTAATAATTATGAATAGTTAGGAATAATTAGTAATATTTAGTAATAATTAGTAATAATTAGTAATAATTAGTAATAATTAGTAATAATTAGTAATAATTAGTATTAATTAGTAATAATTAGTAATAATTAGTAATAATTAGTTACAATAATTTATAATTATTAATAATTAGTTGTAAATAGTAATAAATAGTAATAAATAGTAATAAATAGTAATAAATATAAATAAATAGTATTAAATAGTAATAATTACTAACAATTAGCAATAAATAGTAATAATTAGTAATAATTAGAAACAATTAGTAATAATTAGTAATAATTAGTAATAATTAGTAATAATTAGTAATAATTAGAAACAAATATTAATAATTAGTAATTGTTAGTTGTAATTTGTAATAATTAGTTATAATTAGTAATAATTTTTTATAAATAGTAATAATTAGTAATAGTTAGTAATAAATAGTAATAAATAGTAACAAATAGTAATAATTAGTATTAATTAGTAATAGTTAGTAATAATTAGTAATAATTAGTAATACTTAGTAATAATTAGTAATAATTAGTAATAAATAGCAATAAATAGTAATAATTATTAATAATTAGTAACAAATAAAAATAAATCGTAATAAATATTTATAAATAATCATAAATATTAATAAATTTAATAAATATTAAAAAATAGTAATAACTTGTAATAACTTGTAACAATTAGTAATAAATAGGAACAATTAGGGTGAAAATCAATTGTAATATATTGTAATAACATGTAATAACTTGGCACAATATCTAGTGGATTGACAACACTTTCTTTCTCGATGAATCTTCTCCTTTCAACTTTCACCGACTCAAAACATTTTGAAAAGTATGCTTCTATGTATGCGTATCCAATCTCGTATGCACGAGTTCGAATATGCATTCATATGACCGCATTTTTTCATAATTTGTTCTGGTGGTGACAGTTGTAAGAAGATGATTCCTAGATGAAAATGGGTCTCTTTTGTCCGATGACTCATTTACATGTAACTTTCTCACACATAAATCAAAATGAATAATCTACTAGGAGTTACACATATTCATTCTCGTGCACAAAAATAAATATTCGTACCTCTGAGAAGATTATTCATTGTGATTTCTATGTGAGGAAGTTGCAAGTAAACGAGGCGTCAGACAAAATAGTAGTCGTTAATCCACTGGAAATTGTATCACATGTTAATAATGGTAATTATTAAGAAGTAGTTGTAATTATTTATCTTTTTTTTTCAGATAATGTTTTTAAAATTTCAGATTATTCAAAAATTGTAATGATTTTATATTTGGTAGAAAATATGGAATAAGGAAGTCAACAACAATCATTATTAGATGATCGCTCCTGTATAAATCAGCATAGAAATCCAAACGGTTCTTATTTAAATCCTATATATTTTGAGGGTGTTTAAGTTTTTTTATAATTTGCATCATCAAAACCAGAATATGTTTCAGAAGGCACAATAAAGTGTCCTTGTAAAAAATGTTCTCTGAGAACATTTGACACATTTGAAAAGGTTTGGGGACATCTCTTAAGATTTGGATTTCAACCAGATTATGTTTTTTGGTATCAACACGGTGAATGCAGTTCCGAAGAAGATACTAATAACTTGATTCCATATGCATCACAATTTGAAAATTTAGTACATGATGTTGTAGGTCCATCGGTTCAACAAACTAAACCTCAAGATGGTATTGATTTAACTCCTGAGTTGGAACCATCAGAATTTTATGAATTGTTTTGGTCTGATAAGGATGCATTATATCCTGGTTGCAAGATAAGAAAATTAGAAGCATTTTCAAATTTTATGGCTATTAAATCAGATAATGTAATGTCAAACAACTAATTTGATCAGATATTATCTTTGGTTAAAACAAAGTTACCTGAAGGAAATGGGTTTCCTAAAATTAGTAAGAGAGATAGAGGCTGTTTTGTAATCCGGGCCTTAGTTATCGAAAAATACATGCATGTCCAAATGATTACATATTATATTCTGGTGAAAATGATTTTTTGGATAGTTGTCCCACATTTAGAAAATTATGTTATAAAGAAGCTCAACTAGGGAAGTTTGGATTGATTCCACTAAAATAATTGAGATATTTCCCCCTTACACCCAGGTTTCAGTGTTTATTTTTGTCTCAGAAAAAAGCGTCAATGATGTCATGGTACAAAACTATGATTTCAATTGTTAAAAACTTGAATCATCCATTTAATGGTGATTCATGGAAACGTTTTGACCATCTGTATTAGTCTTTTGATTTAGAAGCCCGAAACGTGCAATTGGGTCTTTCTACTGACGATTTATGTTCTTTTGGTTCTTGTGGTAGTTAGTATCCATGTTGGACTATCTTTATAACTCCGTACAATTTACATCCATGGATGATGATGAATGATCAATATATATTTTTGACCATATTAATCCCAGGACATTCGAAAAAGAATATTGATGTTTATTTGAAACCATTGATTGATGAGTTAAATGCATTGTGGAGTGATGGTGTTAGTACATATGATGTTGCTACAAAAAAAATTTAATATTAAAAGCTACATTGATGTGGAAGATTAGTGACTCTCTGACATATGGAATGTTATCTGGATGGAGTACACATGGTCTGAAATCATGTCCTTACTTTATGAAAAATAAAAAAGCCTTTATGCTCGTCAATGGAATAAAACATGCTACTTTGACTATCACCGCATATTTCTTCCAACCAATAATTCTTTTTAGAGGAAAAAATCTCATTTCAGAAAAGGTAAAATTCTAAGGGATGAACCTCGAAAAATGATCTTAGGATCTGTGAGTGATTCTATCACTTATTCTATAATTTGTGTTACAGTATGTAAACTTATTTTATCTATAGATTATATGATAATCGTATCAAGAAACAAATTTTAAAAATTACAGTAGCTTTTCTCGAAAAAATGCATACAACCAAAAATTCTCAAGTGTTTTAGAAACTGGTAACATAAATTATTGATGGTTTAATATCAATTCTTCTTATTATATGTTATATAGATAATTGTTTTACAAATTTTCATGTGTCTTAACAGACTGATAAAATTGATAAACGACTATGTATATTGAGTAACCCACCATCCAAAATGGTTAAATCTTATAATGCATATGTGGTGAATGGTTTTCGATTTCTTACTTGTGCATGTGGGGAATAAAAAAAAGAACAATGGATTTTGATTTAGAGGATCGCATCACAGTGAAAATGAAGTTGACTTTTATGGAATTCAAGATGAAATTATTGACCTGCGTTATCTAGGATAGAATTATATATTGATGTTTAAATGCTGGTGGTTGGATAGTGAGAGAGGCTCCAGTGTTCATCCGACTCATGGAATCGTTGATATTAAATATAAAAGTCTTCTTACAGAAAATGAACCATTTTTACTGGCTCAATAGGCACATCAAATTTATTTTGAAGAGTACTATGCTACATCAAGAGACTTGAGTGATTGGTGGAGAATAATAAAAATGAAATCTTGGGAAAATTAGTTTACTCAAATTGAAAGTGGTTGCACTGAAGTGGATGGAATTGAAACTTTTCATGAGACTGCTCAAAATCTATCTTTTTCACAAAGAGACATGAATATCAATGATGAAACACCACAATTAAGGATCGATGATGACAAAGATTTCAATGATGTTACAAATGAATTTGAAATGAAAAGAGAGGATGAAACTAAAAATCATATGTATATTGATGATGCTGAAGAGGAAGATGAGGACAATGATATTTAAAACTATGGATATGAGGATGAAGATGAATATTGAAACAGTTAAATGCTGCTTATAACCATAACTAATATATATCTATATATAATAGTTATTTTTAACTATTTTCTAAAAATAATCATTTTGTGTTTTAGATGGATCGTGTTCAATTTTTCAAGTTGTAGGAGGCTGAGCTAACATTGGATGAGGGAGATTGTGAACCATCTGACCCTCAGCCTACTGACAGTTCCGGGGGTATGCGGAGGGGGTGCGGTCTTGCTCGACTGTTGATTCCTGACCCTATCCCCAAGCGATGTCCACGTCTTGGCTTCGATCCACACACACAGAGATATGGTAACCTGTATATTTTAGTTATCTATCATTAATTTATTTATATATATACTAATTTTTTGATTATCTATTCCTTTTTCAAAGTTTTGTGCATGTAGCTTTTGGATAGAGGAGCTCTATCTTGCGCAATTAGTTTTCTCAGCCATGGATCATATGGGAACAGATTCCCGTTGATGTGTGGTGTGACATGTTCAATCATTGGATAGTATGTAAATAAATAATATTTATTTTGAAATTTATTTTTTTAGAAACTTGATATTATAAATTATTTGTAGGGTTTATGGTATCCCATCGATGATAGCATGTGTGACGCTATCCATGTGTCATGTTAGGTGTCTATACGTGACAGTTTCCATTATTTTTTGCACAATTAGAGAAGAACAACCATTAAGAATGTAGGAGTGACATAATTTGATGAGTCGTGTAGATCCCACCGACCAGAGTACATTTCATCTCATGTTTTGGATGGATAATGTTTACACTAGTTGGGTGGTGAATTTAAGAGGAGATCTTCAGTGAAACGACAGAACATGGGGAGACAAGAGGTGACACATTGAGCTAGTATCCATACATTCAGTATGCATAGAGAGCATCTGGTATGTTTATTTTTTTAATATTTTATATAACTTTAAATATAAACAGTATATTTTATATTTCTGTAGGCATTCAAGCACCCCGATATTATGGAGTTCGAAATTTATTAGAGGATGTATAGTGATCCATCTACTGAAGAGATTAGAGGTGATCACCAGTGTCAAATTGTTTTTAGTATTATTTTTTCAGTTTGACAGTTAACTACATATAATATTTTCAAAATTTTACTTTCCAATTGGAATTGATGGAGTCATCTGAGGCTACGACCTATCAGACACATGCTGAGAGCCCGGACGAGTCGACTATGGAGACCAATGCCCACCATTTCAATGAGGCGGCATGGATGCAAGAAACTCAGTATGGCTTTGAGAAGGTCTGAGTTGTTGGTATCAGCTCTCATTTGACTTTTGGTACTTATTATGGTATTGTTGCGATGTTGGCGTCCAACTCAAGAGGAGTTCATCGAGAGGCATCATCTTATGCCGCACAGTATCAGGAGCAGCTACAATTTCAGGTAGAGCTTATAGGGAGTTTGTAGAAGAAGCATGAAGAGATGTATCCATGGCCCCACTAGTAGAAGCAGCAGCGCGATGAGAGATGCATCAATGGAAACAGCAACAGCAGTAGTAGCATCACGAGATGATAGAGTACACGTGTCGTATGACTCGTAGTTTAGGGATAGAGTTTCTTCCACCATCTCCTACAGCTCCTCCACCCCCTCCAGAAGATGACCCCCCAATGATTTTTTTTTATGTTAATAACATTTTAATTCAAGATTTGTTGTAATATGAACTATTTACAGTTTCTGTCTTTTATATTGGTGCAAAAAATGCATAATTTTTTTTAATATTTTATTATTTATTATTAGTATTATATTTTTTAATATTTATTTATTTTATTCATAATAATAATATATTATGATTTTTTATATTTTTTTGTAAATATTGAGAATTTTAATATTTTTTTATTTTTTTATTTTTTTAATAATAATAATTTTAATTTTATATTAATCATAATTTTTATAAATATATTTTTTTAGTATTATATTTTTTAATGTTTGTTTATTTTACTAATAATAATATTTTTTATTTTTTTAATATTTTAATAATAATAATATAAATTTTTCATTAATTATAATTTTATTAAATATTTTTTTATTATGTACAGTATTTACAATGGGACCTTTTGCGATGGGCTCCCATCGCAAATAATTTAAATATAATTTTTTATTAATAGTATTTGCGACCGGATGACAGTTCCATCGTAAAATATTTTAATATATATAATGTATATAATCGGAGGCTTATTTGCGATGGGGAACTTCCCCGTCGTGAAAGGTTTATTTATATATTTTGTATATAATCAGAGGCTTATTTGCGACAGGAAATGATCCCGTTGCAAATACTACATGTTGTGATGGGCCTATAACAAAAAATTGCATTTGCGACGCCATTTTCTACAATGGGCTATTTGCGACGGGGCCCCGTCGCTAAAGCCTATTTGCGATGGGATCCCGTCCCAAAATAGCCTATCATAAATACCTCTAATTCCAGTAGTGTATAATCCATATATTTTTATAAATTAGTTAATACTATTTATAACCTTTAATTTAACGTTAATGTTTTATCTTATTATATTAAATAATGATATTTTAATAATATATTATTTTTTAGTAAACCTTGTTTTTGCATGATACCCAATTCATTGAGGAAATCCATTTTTGCGTATAACGTAAGCTAACCTCAGTGTTTCGTGAAGAGCGAGACAAGATTATATAGAGAGTAATGAAAAATTAACTTGGTGTTGTGTATAACTCAAGACAAATATAGTACTTTAATTTAAAATTAACTATCTTCAATGTTGCATGAAATACAAAATATCAAAAAGGATAAATTAATTCTAAAAAAATTCACAAAATATCTGGGTATTACATTCTACCCCCCTTAAAATGAATTTATCCCTCGAAATTCTTCTGGGTTATCAAATGATTAATACATGAATTATCATTCATATAAACCCACTTTGTAAAAATGAATAATAACAATTCCATTAAAAATGGAATGTTGGAACCATAACCGTTACCCAAAGTAACATATAACAGTGTTTTCACATAAGAGAACATAGGTTGGGAGTGAAGATTGGACATGGAGGAAAATCATCAACAGTTATAGGGAGTTATTTAGGTCCTAAATCACAAAAAATTAATATGATAAAAAAAACTGGGTCCTTAAATTCAGAAATTTTTGTTGATTTTAAAGGGCATCTGTTCATCAAAAAATTAAGGTATTAGGACAACACATTTTTCTTTTTGTTCATTATCCTATCATTGAGTAGTTATTTTATTGACCAAGAATGTAAAAAAAATCATTCGTTGGTTCTACATTTATCAATTTTCAATTCATCCATTATTTCATGAAATGTATATCCCAAAATTAACTTTGATGCCCAAAGCACTAAAGTACACTTTTAAAAGAAATTAAGGCCCATCAAAGAATGAAAATTATAACTATTTTTATTTAACTATTCTTAAAAATAAATATGGTTAATAAATTAATCTCTAAACATAAAAAGTAACTCTATGATTTCATCATAAATAATTATTATTAAAAAATAATTATACATAAACCCAAACATTGTGTAGGCCAGTGGTAGGCATGTTACCGGTATCTTCCTTTGATCATGGGTTCAAGATGTGTGGCCTTACCAAACATGATTTTTTTCACCCAACATACATGATTTCCTTTTCTAAAACAACACTAATATAATTTCCAAAATAAATTTGATGAACATCCTTGAAAAAAGGTTAATCACTAAATAAACTTTTATATAAGGTTTTTAATACAAAGACAATACATAAATACCTCCTATGATGTATAACTTGAATTTTTTGTAAATTGTTAACCTTATAACCCTTCTGGAAGATGGAAATCCAAATATTTTGAAAAAATGTCATGAAATCATCTTATAATTGACCCCCCATATATAATAAAGTACCACTTTTTTTCATATTCTAAACCTGTGAATACCCAAATCATGTATTACCATCCAAGAAGGTAATAATCTTAATTACCATAAGTCATTTTTGGAAAACATGCATTCTTAATTATTCTAATGTATACTAGATATATTATTTAAAACCAAAAAAATCTATAAACATCATCAATGATAACATAATACACATATTAAGTAGTCCTTACTTAATTCCACCGTAATATGTACCGTTCACTTCACTTATTTATAATAGAATTATATTAACATAAGGAACATAAAAAGGGTTACCTTCCCTTAGTCAAAATATCACATTGTCATTAAATCACTCCACTATTCCATCAGGAACATTCCACATAAACTTGTAAATACAGAGAAAAATACATTAGTAGAACATCCCTTGTAAATTTCATCATTAATATAACATAATTTTTTAATACAAATACATCCAAACATTAATTATTCCACTTCATCCTTATTCCATTGACAAGGATACCTCCTCCTATTATGTAATACCTCTTTCCTTTTATATTTCATTCATAGTCTTATCATAATCAACAATGTAACTATTACTCACACTATCTTGCAAATCCTCTCCGGGATCTTTCCTCTTGGGAAATTAAGTTTCAAAATGACAATTTATTTGACATTTAAAACACTTAATCTTCCATGATGTATTAGGGGGGGCCAATATTTTCATTTATTCAATTAACTTAACTCTTTATTATTCAATTTCATGAACTTTATTTGTTTCCTTCTTTCCTACAGTCAAAATATCATTCTGTTACTCCAAGGCATTCACATAGGTGATTCTTTCTACATTTTTTACAAAAAATAAACCAAATATTCTTAATATATGGTCTCAAATACCTGAACACTCATCAAACTCATACTTTATCTTCCTTGTTGAGTCTGAGAGTGGGTTAATGTAAGCAATTTTAATCATGTTCCTTAAATAATGATCTGTCATGATCACAATATCATTCACTATAGTGATCATCACACATAACCGATCATTAAAAAAATTTCCATTGCATTCAACAGTTGTCTCGTTCCATCTAGTTCCCACCATTGAATAAAATAAGAATCATAGTTAGACCATTACTTATCATTCTATAAAACCACATAATCATGAAAATATTTACTTTTGGTACTTCTAAATCACAAATCCTTCCTTAATATATGAAATCCTAGGTTAAAACTAGGAAATTAATATCCAACTTAAATCTAAATCCTTCATGATGATTTTTGAAGGGTTTGTGAATTTCTAATGCATATCCCCTAGGAGTGTCAAACCAGGTGTGCAGTAAGGTCATCTTTTATGTACCAACATACCCTGAGTTAGGACCAAAACATATTTCCAAAGTTGTTACACCTAGGTACATTTTATCCAATGATAAAACACCTTATAAAATCCATAAAAGAATGTATTTCTATGAAACCACTCACTTTAACCCTTATCAATGTTCTAGGAAATTTTCCTAAACATTGATCCATCATTATAATTATCCTTAGAGACATCCCCAATCATATCCTTAGAAATATACCATGGGATATCACAAAATTTTTCTCATCCTATTTTTCAACATTTTACTAAACTTTTCCTTTCATACCATCTTTAGTGACCTAGGCTTAACATACATGTATATTACATAATTTTAGATTAATATTATATACATTACAAAAATACATGTCTAATGACTATAATAGTTTAGTTTATTTTGAAACATGGAAAAAAATCTCCCATCCTATTGAAATATATTCAACATCTCCTATAAAGATCACCACCTTTTGTATTCCAATATAAAATAATTCTTCATAATCTAGGGAAAGGAAACATAAGAAAGGGGTGATCTGAAATGCTTAGTGAGGGTTAATAAGGGGGATATTTAAGTATAATTATGATCATATGGGTATGAGAAAACGATCATGAAAACAAAAGATCATACCCTACATATAAATGATCATATACATGATTCTAGGCATAAATCAAGGATGTTCATAAGACATGTATCATATGTAAATGAAGAACATAAGCCTTGGAAGCATAACGTTGGAATGAAACATGGGATTATGGCAGGAATATAAGCATATTGTATGATTTCCATAGTAGAGAAGGAATTGCTACAAAGACCACCTTGGTAATATGGGTTTAATCCCCATACTATATTGGTAGTCATGGTTCACTCCAATGGACATGTTAGAAGCATGACTTCACCAACGAGCACGTACCCATGTGGTAAGGGCTCCTGCTTCGCATCCAAGAGACCTGGGTTCAAAACTGGGTGGAGGCGAATTTATGGGTACTATAGCAATACTATAGCAGTAACTGTAAAAGTACTATAGGAGTATAAGGCCCCAACCTTAAACCTTACTTAAAATTTAATTAAATGAATAATTCACATTGAGGATCGTTTCAGGTTTAGAGTTTTAGAGAAATAGGACATAACTATTACATCTCAAAAGATTACAAAGTAGTCTCTTCTACTAAATTTACATAAAATAAAAACTCATAAAAAGAAACATGTCTAGTTTCATGTTTTAGGTAGCATGACTTTCCCTTGATCCCATCCTTGACCCTATTCCACACTAAGTCCTGTGAAAAACATTTCAAAAACTTGGGATGAGCATAAAAACTCAGTAAGGGATACACAAAGAATAAAAACTGTTAGTTTAACAAAACAAAAAGTAATCCATGTATACTTTATCAAAGTAATACTTTTCACCTTTATGAATTAGTAAAAACTCTTCACTAAATAAAATATCATTACTTACCTTTTTGTAACCAAAGGATTACCATAAAACCCTTATAAAGAACACATAACATATATAATGGTAACTTGGGACATAAACATACTTAAGTGGAATAACCATACGGTCGACTCCCACACATATCACTTAATGGAATAGCCATACGGACAATTTCCATACACACTTAATGGAATAGCCGTACGGCCGACTTCCATACCCAATGCATTGGAGGTTATAACGTAACCACCCGTCCTGGTATTCACGGCACCACCCGTCATATGGTTTATAATGCAACCACCCGTTAAAATTTCCAAGTACCAATATAAAATCATAAAACATAAAACCAATATAAAGTAATGATAACATTTCCACATCACAATATATCATAATAGAATCCTTTATCCAAACCATTTTCAAAACCATTTAAAACATTTATTAAAGAGATTTTTGAATCAAAGTGTCCCATACCACCTTGAAGCTTAAAATTTTAAACCATTAATATCCATATAAATAAATCCTTAAAACCATTTTGAAAACATGGATATTAATAAAAACAAATAATTAAAATCATTTAAAATGATATTTTGGTTAAAGGGGTTTTACCAAAATTAGAGACACTTGAATACAATAATTGAGGAATAACATTTAGTCAGAACTTTATAATATCATGAGAATAAATGGATTCATGATATAATACTCCAAAGGACAGTATATACACCATATAAGAGTAAATTGGTGCATAACAACAATGAACCCTCAATAGAAATGTCAAATGGGATGAAATCCCTTATAAAGAAGGTATCCTTACATTAAGGACAAATCAATCTCAAAAATATGTGTGACAAATATAAATACACCCAATATAAGTGTATATTAAGTGTAAAACAATCAAAGCTTATTCACACATATTCAAAGGATGACATATTCAATAACTACGTGTTGAACCCAAAGAAATTGAAATTGGGTTAAAAAGTTCCCTTGACAGCCTAACGGCATCCCATCAAAATGAGTTGATGAGAGATAAAAAGTGTATCTCATCACTTGGACATAAAATTTACATCAATAAGGATATATGAGAACATATCCAAACATAAAAATATGTAAATTAAAATACCGAACAAAATAAGTCTTTTAAAAAAGAGGAGGGTGAAAGGTTCCCTTACCGACTTGGGTATCTTTCAAAACGTACACCCCATGAAAGAAGGACAATAGATCATTGATGTAAATACTCATAAACGAAAGTATATTACATAAAGAGTAGAATAATGGGCAGTACATATACCACTCAATGGAATTTGTGGCAAATGTAGCATAAATCTCACGGGAATAAAAGTGAGATGAAAAATCCCTTACGAAAACTTGGCAGCCTAACGGTGCCACATAAAACTTCCGAATATAGATTGATGAGATCAAATAGGGTGTCTCATCACATTAAAATAAAATGTAAAGTAATAGAAATATAAAAGGACATCCCCCAACATTACAAAGAGGAGCTTAAAAGAAGTGACAGAAAGGAGAGTACTTAAAAAGAAAGAGAGAGGTTAGATCTCTTACGAAAGTTCGGCAGCCTAACGGCGCCACTCAAAACCTCCAAAATGGATTTATGAGAGAGAATAGGGTCTCTCATAACATGAACATAAAAATTACAGTAAGTTTAATATAAAAGATCATCCCAATAACAAAAAAGATGAGATTTAAAAGGAATGACATAAAAGTTTGTACTTAAAAAGAAAGAGAGGAGTAGGATCCCTTACCTCGGGTCCGACTTGACTCGATCGTTCTTTAATCTCCTGAATAATAAACTTGAGTTAATTTCTACTTCCTTAAGAACCTTTTTCAAGTTAATTATTCCTTTTATATCACTTATTACCATGTCATAAACATTATGTAATCATTTTAGTTAATAATATTTGTTTTGCCGATATTTGGTTCTTAAGTCGAAAGTGGACTTCTTACAATTACATGTTGTTCATGTGGCCAAATGTTTACTATATACAGAATTGTATTCATGATGTAGATATCATATATGTCATATATATCCAGTACTTGCATGCATTTATAACATAACATAATCATTTAGAGGTAAGAAATGAAATGCACCGTTCATGGAGACGGTAAGCCGTACATACGCATGAACGCTACTTTCATTTCTATTTCATATTTTATAGAATGGAATAATACTTATATAAAGGTATATTATAATTCCAGTATAATATAATATATAATATCATAGTTCCATCCTTTATACGTCCCACATATGGTATATAACGAATCAAATCACTTTGAGGGGGCGGTAGTCCACACTTCCTTAAAATGAAGATATCGCGTATACCCATAATGGAAGCCATCAAGGTAAGACACAAATAAAAAATAAAGAAGAATAAGTAAAAAATAAACATATTATATATCATATATAAAAATAGTTACATCATAATGGCCACCTTTGAAGGTGTTAAATGAGTATTGAACAATCATCGTTTCGGGAGGCATAATTTCGCCATCCACGGAAACCGTATGTTCTTTAACCATTTGATGTAGTTGTGTGAGAGTGTAGCTCGAACAAATCTTATAACAACATCCTAGTATATTGAAGATACTGGTGTTGTTACAAAATAAATAAATAAAAATAGTTTAGGGGGTTGGAGAAGCAAAATAAAACAAATGAACATGAGAGAATGAATTACCTTTAAAAGTGTAACTCCTTTTGATTTGAGCCTAAAGGCTTCCTTTGAAAGGTTTATTCCCAAAGGGAATCCTCTAGGATTAGGAGAGGGATGTGGAGAGAGTAAATGGGCAGGGTTTGGGCGAGCCAAAGGCTTGAGGAGTGTGTGAAATGAGGTAGAGTTGGGGACCTTTTATAAGAGGAGAGGAGGGACACTTTTGGAAAGTAAAGAAATATTACTTTATTTGAAAATTTGTTTTGGTTTTAAAAGGTACCACATTGAAATAATTCGTGTATAAGGTGATAAGGGTTCTAAATCCACTCATCCAATTGGTTTTGGACATGTGTAGTTCATAGATTTTACATTATCTTTCCATTTTATTTAAATCTTCAAATAATGATGTCATCGCTGCATCATTATTATGTCATAAATAATTTGATTTATATAATTTCTAAAAATTATAAACAAAATACTATTATGTAGGAAATATTTTTATCTTTCCAATGACTATTTATAATAAAAAATCTGATCTTTATAACCCCATGTAAAAATTGTTTTCGTAAAACATATTATGTTTGTGTCATTTTTACTTTTACATTAAATAAAAAGTTATTTATGTCATTTCTCAACCAAATTGTCTCCATGGGGTCCCCAAGTTGACCCATGGCTTGTCTTGGTCGTCCATGACACAACCAATGAGGGTATGACATGTGTCAAGCTCATCTTATTTTATTAAAGCATTATTTTTACCTTAAACTACACTAATTACCACTAATCACTTTTAAGAACTTAATAAGTTATTATTCACCAAAAAATTATTATAATCTCATTGAACCACATTTTAATTCTTAATGACAACCATGTATGTCGGATTTTTGAAATTCAAAACACAATGATGGCAAAATTTCATTTAAACGGAAAATCAGTCTTTATAAGTACCACTTAGTGGTTTCACTATTCATAAAAAATTGAAGTTTTTCAGAAAATTACCAAAAATTCACCCTAAGCTATATTTGATATTCCGAATTCAAAAATGAAGTCTATTTTAAAAAATTCAAAACATATAAGTCACATTAATTAATTTAATAATTAATTCCCGCTATCAGAGCAATTAGCGTGTTTTTATAAAACAATAAGTATCAAAAGATTGGCACCAGTTTAAGTCTAATTTCAAAGTGAAACTGATTCCAATCACCACCATTGGATTAAATGGTAAAAATTTATTCAGATTACACATTAAGACCAATTCAAAAGATAATCTAATCATATAAATAAATTAGATTAAAAAGAGGTTTTGAATTTAAAATACAACATTTTACACTATTCATTAAAAAAAAGAACTTTATCAGAAAGATACCAAAAAGTTACACAAAGTAAATTTTGATGTCCCGATTCTCAAGAAGAGTTTTATTTGGTCCAATAGAATGTATAAGAGTGAAAAAAACTATATTTAATTATGGTTCAACATCAAAAGGTGATAAGTGAACCTTTAGTGAAAACTAGGGCATATACGCCTAAAATTGAATTCTTTCCGTATTTTAAGCCATTATGTTTTATTGGATAAATGTAAAAACATTTAAAAACATATATAATCATATTTTAGTTATTTCTATCCATTCCTGCCAATACAACGGCTACATGTTAACTACCATTTAAAATAATATTATTTTATTATTAAAGTGCAACGTAAGATTCCCAAGAAACTCGTTTTTGCGTATTGGGTACGCCATCGGGCATAGCATACCCTTTAAAGTCATATTAATATTTAATTCAAAAATATGGGTAAATATAAAGATGTCATATTCTTTATTTACCTGGGGTGTTACATCCTTCCTCCCTTTTGGGAATTGCGTCCTTACAATTTTAAAATTGCGCTTGGAAACATCCTTGAAAGTCCCACATCGGAACAAGAGTCGGTAAAACAATCACTTTAAAATAAAGAAATATAAGCACAGAGGTCACCCGAGTTAACCCATACTAGGATTCCAAGTACGAAAATATGGACATGGAGGAAAAAACAAAGGGTCATGTTCTGATGGAGAGTGATAGAAAACATGTTTATGAGAAAGTTAACCACGAGAAAATCACAAACTTGTGATGGGTTAAACTGTATTCGATTCCCCAATAGGAAAAGTTAATAAACAACATTTTTGTTTTAAGTTAATTTTTATTGAGGAATTTATTCATAAGGAAACATAATCACTTATCATGTTGACTTTCAAATTTTATTAGATTCCTTACACAAACTCCTATTTTCTCCAAAAGGCGAGTATCTAGGAAGACTTGTTCACATTAAGAGTACTATAATCAACTTTTAGAGAAGCGCCTAATCCACAAAAGAGAACTATATACATCCCATTTCATTATACTTTAACCAAAACCAAACCAAAAAGGCTAGTACAAGATCAGATAACCCAGAAAAGGATAACCCATTAGAAAAAAATCTATTCTTAATCTCCAATATTTGTCAAACAAAACCCAAAGTTCAATGAGGACCATCCGATAAACAATTTTTCCATAAAATTCCTCAAAGTAAACCAATCTAAGATTGAAACCCAAAAATTTAAGGATTTAGTCACATAGTCTTCCAAGTTAAATCGTAACATTTATCTCCAAACAAAATCAGTTGCTCTTAAAGTCTCGCATTGAAAAGTAATTATCATAATCACATATCCTCCATGATAGGTTAATCATTTTCATAAATAACCCAAAATCAACTTACTCTTAAAAAAAAGAATCAGTCAAACTAACCAAGGACTTCACGTAGTCCAGTGGTAGGCGATAAATACCAGTCGCACTTTGGTTGTGGGTTCGATTCCCGCGGCTTTGTCCGACGCGACGGGTTGTCACACGGTCTGCGTGTTGTCCTTTTTCCAAAACTATATAATTCTTAAAAAATTCCCCAAAATGAGATAAAATCTTCAAGAATAATCATAACATATTTTAACCTCAAGTTTATCTCATTCCTTTCATTTTCCATCATATCATGGAGTAACCCATAATTACCTAAAAAAGGATCATATAAACCCTAATGGTTACCTTAATAATTATTACATGAATTTCCACATCGAGTTGGCCATCTCGTACATGATGCACTAGAGAAATCACCAAGGTTCAAGTGGTTGATCATGACTCCTTGATATTTCGTTTAGAACAACCATGAGTTTCCTCATTGAATCCTCCATTTTATCTAGTCTCTTAATCAGAGAACCACCACAGTTTCCTTCAAAACTGTTGTCTCTTTGGTGCCTGATAGATCCATCCATTCACTAAAAATAGAAAAGTCAGTGTGAGTATATCAACAAAACCATCATGTACTAATGAGGAAGATATACTTACTCATTCACTTTGTCTAAAAACTATGACTCTTTATGAAATCCTAACCATTATGGTAATGTCACTTATGCTTAAAGAATACCCTAACCTATAAAGTTATCTAAACCGACCTTTGATACCAACTATAAGGCCCCAGCCTTAAACCTTACTTAAAATTTAATTAAATGAATAATTCACATTGAGGATCTTTTCGGGTTTAGAGTTTTAGAGAAATAGGACATAACTATTACATCTCAAAAGATTACAAAGTAGTCTCTTCTACTAAATTTCCATAAAATAAAAACTCTTAAAAAGAAACATGTCTAGTTTCATGTTTTAGGTAGCATGACTTTCCCTTGATCCCATCCTTGACCCTATTCCACGCTAAGTCCTATGAAAAACATTTCAAAAACATGGGATGATCATAAAAACTCAGTAAGGGATACACAAAGAATAAAAACTGTTAGTTTATCAAAACAAAAAGTAAACCATGTATACTTTATCAAAGTAATACTTTTCACCTTTATGAAGTAGTAAAAACTCTTCACTGAATAAAATATCATTACTTACCTTTTTGTAACCAAAGGATTACCATAAAACCCTTATAAAGAACACATAACATATATAAAGGTAACTTGGGACATAAACATACTAAAGTGGAATAACCATACGGTCGACTCCCACACATATCACTTAATGGAATAGCCATACGACCAATTTCCATACATACTTAATGGAATAGCCATACGGCCGACTTCCATACCCAATGCATTGGAGGTTATAACGTAACCACCCGTCCCGGTATTCACGACACCACCCGTCATATGGTTTATAACGTAACCACCCGTTAAAATGTCCAAGTACCAATATAAAATCATAAAACATAAAACCAATATAAAGTAATGATAACATTTCCACATCACAATATATCATAATAGAATCCTTTATCAAAACCATTTAAAACATTTAATAAAGAGATTTTTGAATCAAAGTGTCCCATACCACCTTGAAGATTAAAATTTTATACCATTAATATCCATATAAATAAATCCTTAAAACCATTTTGAAAACATGGATATTAATAAAAACAAATAATTAAAAACATTTAAAACGATATTTTGGTTAAAGGGGTTTTACCAAAATTAGAGACACTTGAATACAATAATTGAGGAATAACATTTAGTCAGAACTTTATAATATCATTAGAATAAATGGATTCATGATATAATACTCCAAAGGACAGTATATACACCATATAAGAGTAAATTGGTGCATAACAACAATGAACCCTCAATAGAAATGTCAAATGGGATGAAATCCCTCATAAAGAAGGTATCCTTAAATTAAGGACAAATCAATCTCAAAAATATGTGTGACAAATATAAATACACCAAATATAAGTGGATATTAAGTGTAAAACAATCAAAGCTTATTCACACATATTCAAAGGATGACATATTCAATAACTACGTGTTGAACCCAAAGAAATTGAAATTGGGTTAAAAAGTTCCCTTGACAGCCTAACGACATCACATCAAAATGAGTTGATGAGAGATAAAAAGTGTATCTCATCACTTGGACATAAAATTTACATCAATAAGGATATATTAGAACATATCCCAACATAAAAATATGTAAATTAAAAGACCGAACAAAATAAGTCTTTTAAAAAAGAGGAGGGTGAAAGGTTCCCTTACCGACTTGGGTATCTTTCCAAAACATACACCCCATGAAAGAAGGACAATAGATCATTGATGTAAATACTCATAAAAGAAAGTATATTACACAAAGAGTAGAATAATGGGCAGTACATACACCACTCAATGGAATTTGTGGCAAATGTAGCATAAATCTCACGGGAATAAAAGTGAGATGAAAAATCCCTTACGAAAACTCGGCAGCCTAACGACGCCACATAAAACTTCCGAATATGGATTGATGAGATCAAATAGGGTATCTCATCACATTAAAATAAAATGTACAGAAAGATAAATATAAAATAACATCCCCCAACATTACAAAGAGGAGCTTAAAAGAAGTGACATAAAGGAGAGTACTTAAAAAGAAAGAGAGAGGTTAGATCTCTTACGAAAGTTCGGCAGCCTAACGGCGCCACTCAAAACCTCCAAAATGGATTGATGAGAGAGAATAGGGTCTCTCATAACATGAACATAAAAATTACAGTATGTTTAATATAAAAGATCATCCCAATAACAAAAAAGATGAGCTTTAAAAGGAATGACATAAAAGTTTGTACTTAAAAAGAAAGAGAGGAGTAGGATCCCTTACCTCGGGTCCGACTTGACTCGATCGTTCTTTAATCTCCTGAATAATAAACATGAGTTAATTTCTACTTCATTAAGAACCTTTTTCAAGTTCATTATTCCTTTTATATCACTTATTACTATATCATAAACATTATGTAATCATTTAAGTTAATAATATTTGTTTTGCCGATATTTGATTCTTAAGTCGAAAGTGGACATCTTACAATTACATGTTGTTCATGTGGCCAAATGTTTATTATATACAGAATTGTATTCATGATGTAGATATCATATATGTCATATATATCCAGTACTTTCATGCATTTATAACATTACATAATAATTTAGAGGTAAGAAATGAAATGCACCGTTCATGGAGACGGTAAGCCGTACGTACGCATGAACACTACTTTCATTTCTATTTCGTATTTTAAAGAATTGAATAATACTGATATAAAGGTATATTATAATTCCAGTATAATATCATATATAATATCATAGTTCCATCCTTTATACGTCCCACATATGGTATATAACGAATCAAATCACTTTGAGGGGGCGGTAGTCCGCACTTCCTTAAAATGAAGATATCGCGTATACCCATAATGGAAGCCATCAAGGTAAGACACAAATGAAAAATAAAGAAGAATAAGTAAAACATAAACATATTATATATCATATATAAAAATAGTGACATCATAATGGCCACCTTTTAATGTGTTAAATGAGTATTGAACAATCATCGTTTCGGGAGGCATAATTTCGCCATCCACGGAAACCGTATGTTCTTTAACCATTTGATGTAGTTGTGTGAGATTGTAGCTCGAATAAATCTTATAACAACATCCTAGTATATTTAATATACTGGTGTTGTTACAAAATAAATAAATAAAAAGAGTTTAGGGGGTTGGAGAAGCAAAATAAAACAAATGAACATGAGAGAATGAATTACCTTTAAAAGTGTAACTCCTTTTGATTTTAGACTAAAGGCTTCCTTTGAAAGGATTCTGCCCAAAGGGAATCCTCTAGGATGAGGAGAGGGATGTGGAGAGAGTAAATGGGCAGGGGTTGGCCGAGCCAAAGGCTTGAGGAGTGTGTGAAATGAGGTAGAGGTGGGGGCCTTTTATAAGAGGAGAGGAGGGGCACTTTTGGAAAGTAAAGAAATATTACTTTATTTGAAAATGTGTTTCGGTATTAAAAGGTCCCAAATTGATATAATTCGTGGATAAGGTGATAAGGGTTCTAGATCCACTCATCCAATTGGTTTTGGATATGTGTAGTTCATAGATTTTACATTATCTTTCCATTTTATTTAAATCTTCAAATAATGATGTCATCGCTGCATCATTATTATGTCATAAATAATTTAATTTATTTAATGTCTAAAAATTATAAACAAAATACTATGATGTAGTAAATCTTTTTAGCTTTTCAATGACTATTTATAATCAAAAATCTGATCTTTATAACCCCATGTAAAAATTGTTTTCGTAAAACATATTATGTTTGTGTCATTTTTACTTTTACATTAAATAAAAAGTTATTTATGTCATTTCTCAACCAAAGTGTCTCCATGGGGTCCCCAAGTTGACCCATTGCTTGTCTTGGTCGGCCATGAAAGAACCAATGAGGCTATGACATGTTTCAATCTCATCTTATTTTATTAAAGCATTATTTTTACCTTAAACTACACTAATTACCACTAATCGCGATTAAGAACTTAATAAGTTACTATTCACCAAAAAATTATTATAATCTCATTGAACCACATTTTACTTCTTAATAACAACCATGTATGTCGGATTTTTGAAATTCAAAACACAATGATGGAAAAATTTCATTTAAACGGAAAATCAGTCTTTATAAGTACCACTTAGTGGTTTCACTATTCATCAAAAATTGAAGTTTTTCAGAAAATTACCAAAAATTCACCCTAAGCTATATTTGATATTCCAAATTCAAAAATGAAGTTTATTTTACAAAATTCAAAACATATAAGTCACATTAATTAATTTAATAATTAATTCCTGCTGTCATAGCAAATAGCGTGTTTTTATAAAACAATAAGTATCAAAAGATTGGCACCAGTTTAAGTCTAATTTTAAAGTGAAATTGATTCCAATGACCACCATTGGATTAAATGGTAAAAATATATTCAGATTACACATTAAGACCAATTCAAAAGATAACCTAATCATATAAATAAATTATATTAAAAAGAGGTTTTGAATTTAAAATACAACATTTTACACTATTCATTAAAAAAAAGAACTTTATCAGAAAGATACCAAAAATTTACACAAAGTAAATTTTGATGTCCCGATTCTCAAGAAGAGTTTTATTTGGTCCAATATAATGTATAAGAGTGAACAAAACTATATTTAATGATGGTTCAACATCAAAAGGTGATAAGTGAACCTTTAGTGAAAACTAGGGCATATACGCCTAAAATTGAATTCTTTCCATATTTTAAGCCATTATATTTTATTCGATAAATGTAAAAACATTTAAAAACATATGTAATCATATTTTAGTTATTTCTATCCATTCCTTCCAATACAATGGCTACATGTTAACTACCATTTAAAATAATATTATTTTATTATTAGAGTGCAACGTAAGATTCCCAAGAAACTCGTTGTTGCGTATTGGGTACGCCATCGGGCATAGCATCCCCTTTAAAGTCATATTAATATTTAATTCAAAAATATGGGTAAATATAAAGATGTCATATTCTTTATTTACCTGGGGTGTTACAAGAAGTCCCTGTAGCAGTTACTGTTCGGTACTGTAGCAGCCAGAACTATTCAACCGATTTGGGCCTTCGAGCCACCGGTTTGGGCCTACGGGTCTCCAGGAACATCAGGTCATCAATGTCCTTTGGTCCACAGGGCCTTCGGGTCACATTGACCATGGAGTGGCCCAATTTACACAGAACATGCCTCAAAAGAGGATCAGAGAAATAGGAGTAGCAGCCACCAGATGTAGAGCTAACTGGATTGGATGAATGAGGGGGTATGGCAGCTGCCATCAGGACCAGGCACTGTGCAACTTTGTATGGGGAAATTATAGATGATCAGAAAAGTATGGTGGGGAGATAAGGAGATCAATGACTCAAGAAATTGGGGAGGGGCAGTTCTAGTGGCCTGGGCCTACAGGTCAAGTAATGGGCATGGTATGCCTATGGGCCTTCAGGTCATGTATTGCAGGTCATATCAGGCCTTGTGGCTTGGGCCTACGAGTCATGTACGGGTTCCCCTTAATCCATTAAAAGGGGGATTATCTATAATAAAATTAAAATAAGTCCTATGGGCCATTAAAGCTAGTAGCATAACTTCAATCCTCATTCCATCTTGGTATTCCTAGTTTATCCCTATTTCCATCTTAGAAGAATTAGTTCACTCCTCATACCATCTTTGTATTCATGGTTAACTCTCATGTCTATCTTAGTAGCTTGAGTACACTCCTAATACCATCTTGGTATTCATTGTTCACTTCCATGGCCATCTTAGTAGTCATGGTTTACTCCACAGACCATCTTTGTCTATCTCAGGAGATATAAATTATTACCCAATACATTTAAGGGTGATATTGGTCCCACACATATCACAGTGAAATTATACATACATGTGCCACAAAATCAAAAACAATCATATCGTAATCCATGAAATAAAAAGGTTATCATAATCATATGAATATATCATAAACTGTGGAAAAGATACATCTTTCAAAATTATTTCATTAAAATCATAACTCATGAAAGAGAAAAAAATTTCTTAAACATATAACCTATGAAAGAGAAATGTATTTCTTAATAGTAAAACCTGTGAAAGAGAAATGGGTTTCTTAAAGAACATGACATTAAGAAAAACCCATTCATAGAAAGAATGGGAATGAAAACATTATATAATTTACTAGAATGGAATATTGACTTACATAAATGGATTCCATCTTAGATGGAAAATAATTTTGAAATATCTTTAAATTTTTTTTTGATTAAAATATCATTTCTTCTTGAAAAAGGAGTTTTAATAAATAAAATCATTTGATAATCATTTTCACACAAAATATATTGAAATAATATAAATAATACATGAAATCATTTGAAAATATGTTTCCTTGAAAACATATAAAATAAGCTTCAAAACCTTTTAAAAACATTTTTCTTTCAGAAAACATTGAAAACATATAAATAAATCTTCAAATACTTTTTTAAATCATTTGTTGGAAAATAATTTGAAATCATATAAATACTGCTTCAAAACATTTTGATAACTATTTTAGGTAAAAATATTTAGAAAACATATTAATAATTCTAGAAAAGAAATTTAAATCCATTTTCTTTGAAAATCATTTAAAAACATATATAAAATTATTTAAAACATTTTTATTGTCATTTTCCTTGAATACTTATAAATAAAGCATAAAAATGTTTAGAGAACCTTTTTCCTAGAAAATTTATAAAATAAGTTTGAAAACGTTTTTAAAACCATTTTCCATGAAAATATATATAAAAAAATTCATAAAAAATAACTTTTATACATGAAAAGAGACCTTTAAATTATTAAAGGTGGATAAATACATACATGTCATACAAGGTAAAAAGAACATTCCTTTTACATGGTAAAAAAACATAAAATTTCCTCATATGGAAAGAGACAATACTATTCCTTTCGAAAAATGGTAAATTAAAAAAAAGTGTAAAAATTTCATTTAGTGATCATATATTATTAGTAAAATATTCTTGGAAACCGTTTTTAGAAAGAAAGGTTTTGATGGAAAATAAATTTCTGGTCGAAGAGAGGGTAAAGTTAGGCTTTGTTAAATACAATTTCTTAAAAATATTATATACCAAAGAGTATAAAATGGTACCACTAAATAAATATAGAAATAATAACCAAAGGATAAGAAGATTCATTAATGACTTCAGATATGTAAAAAAATAATTCAACAAAGTCTACGTAAACACAAACAATCTCAAAAAACGATGATATTTTCTCAATAAAGTATTGTAAATTGGTAAATTGGGATCATACTTTCCATGTTTGAAAATAAAATTACATGAATATTAAAATATCATTAAAATTATGATATTCATGATAGAACATGTAAAATATAACTATATAAACCTCGAAAAAGGGTTTTGGTGCATAAAAACATAAGTCTTGAAGATGGAAAATTGTGAGAAAATGTTTTTACCAATTTTGTATCTTTTGAAAAATGAACCCCATGAATGAATGTTAATAAAAAGTATATATTAATACCAATAAATTTAGATATAAAATACATATAATAAAATCATTTTCATTACTTAAAACATACAAAAGGAATGAGTGGTGAACATAGCATGTATCTCATGGTAATAACAAGTGAGATGAAATCCCCTTACCTTATATCTTGACTCTTATCGTATGCATTAAAACCACATGTATAATAAAAATAAATTTATTATACATTTCTTTTAGACACATTTTATTAGTTATAATACATTATATGGTTTTATTATGACATTATATTACCCTCGTGTTAACAATTGTATGTTACGGTTTCACATTGTGTAATATTCACATTGTTATTCGTATGTGTCTTAATTTGTTATATCATTGGTATTTATACTTTGTATCATGATTTCATGAATTTAAAAATTGATATAAATTTCATTAATATATATTATATGTTAATTAAAACAATATAATATATAAGTATGAAATTGAATACACCGTTCATAAAGACGGTTGGTTGTATGAATGCATTAATGATATTTCTCTTTAATTGTCGTGTTGAGTGAAAGAAAGTAAAAGAAATATATGTATATATGTCTATATATATCATTATTATAGTATATTTACCACATCATATATATCTTATTCATTTAATAAATCAATCCTTAATTAAATCCATGTGGTGTATGAATGAATCATATAACTTTGAGGGGAAGTAATCCACACTTCCTCAAACAAAATTATCGTATTAACAAAAAATAAAATGTAAAAAAATATATGTGCTGTAAGAAGGAATATATACTCTTAAATATGTAATAAATTTAATATATTACATATATAAATATATTTTACACTGTAATTGACACCATGGTATGTTGTAATTGTAAAATGAAGGATCATCATTTTGTGAGGCATTAGTTCACCGTACACAAAAATAGTATGTTCATTACCCACTAAATGAAGGTTTTTGTAAGTGTAATTAAAATGATTTACATAAAAAATTCCTATTATATTGTGGATACTATTTTTTTATATAATAATAGAATAAATATAATTAGATAGGGTGGAGACGGAAAATAAAAAAAGGACTTGAGAGAAGATGTTACCTCTTAATCGGGTAACTCGTTTTGAATTGTGCCAAAAGGATTGCTTGGCTTTTGCACAAGGTAATGATTCTAGGAGTAAGGGAAGATTTATGGGATGTGTATTGTGTAGTTATTGTATGAAAATAATATGTTTGATACGTATGAAGAATAGGGAGAGGTGGTGGCCTTTTATAGGGTAGGAAAATGACACACATAGAGTTTTTGAAAACTAGTTTGGTGTAAAAATTTCATTACATAACAAAAGTAATACCATACCGAAAAATATAATTAATTTAAGGTTTTTGGCCAAAATATGGATATAAAATGGGAGTTTTACATATAAATACATCATTTGATCCCTTAATTTTATGGATTATTCCTTAAATAAGTTTAATTTGACCTTAATCACTAGGATTAGTCTTAATCACTTTTACTAATATATTATCAAAATATTTATTTGATATTATTATATTCTAAATATGTTTTATGTCATTTTTTGAAATCAAATTCACTCAAATGGAAAATTTAAGATTAATTCTAATCTCGTATATGGGATGAAATTAATGGTTTTTAATGTATACAAATTTTCAAATGTTTTTTAGGTTTTTATATTCAATTTCAATTTTTTTTTCATAATGACCTAAATTTTATTAATATATGTATAATTGATCTAATGTGACCTAAAAACAAATTTATTTTATAATTTATCATAGATAATTGTTTAAAAAAAGTAGTTTTTAACTAAAATGTAGTTGTTTCCTTATTCATCAAATAATGAAGTTTCTCAGGAAGATCCCAAAATTTTACTATAGAATAATATAGAACCTATGAATTCAAAAAAGTAGTTTATTTTATCAAATTAGAATTTTAAATGTTTCTAAACATAGTTTTATTTTTTTTCATATATGGTCATAAAAAGTAGTTCATTTAAGAAAATAGTATTTTTAAAACAAATAAAGGAATTACTAAAAAATTATTTTTCATTATCAATATTTATTATTTATATAAAACCATTATAAATTTTTTTTACAAGTAGTTATTATGATTCATATTACTACATTTTAATTTTTATGATATAAATAACATTTTTAAATAATTATAATAATAAAATGATGTCTCGTAGAAACTTGGTATTGCATGTAACATACTCCAAGTTGATGTTCCATGTGAAAGGAATGTTTGAGTTAGTGAATTGGAACACATAAATGAAAATTTAATTTATTAGGGTAAATCATCTTTATTACCACAATAATGTTTTCTTTTATAATCAATCAGTTCTCATATTCATTATAATTAATCGGTAACCTATGAATTCATATTATATTCTATAAACTATATATTTTTCATAAATTATTTAATACTAACCATAACCTCTAATTTAATGTCATGGATTTCTCTTATTATATTAAATAATAAAATTTTAATAATATATTCTTGTTTGGTAAACCTTGATCATGTGTGTAATTCAAGTCATCGAGGAATGTCATTATGGTGTATAATGCAAGTTGACCTCGGTATTCTATGTAGACAAGGATAATGTTTATATTACGTGAAGTGCATGATTAACATGGTGTTCTGTATAATGCAAGGAAGAAATAGTGCATTAATATAAAATAAACTATCTTCAGTGTAGCATGAAATGAAAGATATAAAAAAGGTTAAATTAATTTGAAAAAACACACAAAATATCAGTGTGTTGTAACTATAGTAGACAAAAATACAACATATATAATACATAATGAAAATGATAGATAATTTTCACATCAAGTCAAGAATTCAACGTAATCAACACAATTCATATGTAATCAACATATGCATAGGTCAAGGTAAACACACACACAAACACCACATCTAATCAAGAATAACATATCTGGTTCATAGGCTATGAATGTATGCCAAACAATCATTCCAATTACTCTTAATAAAATAAGTACTAAAAATAAAGTAATTTTTACACATGGGTTTCAAACTATGATACATAAGAAAGGAAAAAATCATGTTAATAACTTATCTACAATATGCATTAACTTCATGAAGTTCCTACCTTAGGTGAAACGATAATTGATGGAAATGGTTGATGTCTAAATTTTAATGCACCACCCAAATCTATCCTCTTTCAGAATCAAAAATATGTTTAAAATTAATCTCATCGAGATAAATCCAACAACACTAAAGGATTTTTAATATGATCCATATCATAGAAGACATTGAGGATAGAATATATTGAAAAATAGAAATAAAATAAAAAGAATAATTGTAAAGAGGGAAGGAGTGATGCGTAAGAGAGGGAGGAGTGGGGAGTCAGACATGAGGAATTTTTCCTCCATAGAAACTGCCACATTTCATATATATATATATATATATATTTTAACTCCACATTTATTAAAATTTTAATTCATTATTGATTTTCATCCATCCAATTGTTTCTAAGGGATCTGATAAAAAATAAAATCCATTGCTTCAGGTAATTCCCCCATGGAACTCTATTAAGAAAAATATTCATTTAATTATTTATTCCTCTTAAATCAATTCCCCATTCTTTAAATATATATTAATAATCATTTATATATATTTATATATACACATCACATATATATGTGTGTGTGTGTGTGTCTATATATATATATTTAACCCATATATATATAAACATTATATATATGCATACACAAATATACATATATTCACTTGCACACACACATGTATATATATAACTAACTAATACATTATTTATATACTCTTTCATATATATATATACTAACATATATATATTACCCATAAATACATATACATATATCAATTTATCATACACATATTACTTTCCCCATTTAATAATAATAATACTAACAACAGTAATTATTTTTTTTATTAAATGTCTCTCATTATTGCCCCTGTTAATATTAAAAAAACCATTAAATACGAATAATAAATTAATAATAACCACACATTTTCATTTAATTTGAGTAATTAATTATTTTATATTAATTACTTTGGTCACTCATTATTTACACCGTAACACCATTATTAATAATTGAATTATATTTTCAATTTTCTTCCTTGACCCAAATAATGATAATAATTAAATTTTTATTATTATTTGTAACTTCCAAATAAAATAGTCACATACAAATTATTATTACCCAACCAATGTGAAAAAACTTATATCATTCCTTGTATAAACCCCATATTTCGAACATATTGGTGGTCTCAAATTTTCTATCGGAAACAGTTTTGGGGATATATTACATTATTTACAGAAAAAATATATAATTAAATTTTAAATAATTTATCCCCAGGTGAGATTTTTTGAAATTCCCAACACACAAAAATCTTTTGTCATACCAACTATAAACACCTCACCGTATACCAAACGGTGGTATTAGATTTCTCATAGGACACTTCATTTTGGAGATATTAATTTTCTCTAAAACAAAATAGCATGGATAAAATATATTTTCTATTTTTATTCCATCAATTTCAGTGTTCTATGAGCCTCTAAATCCCAGAACGACTCAACTCATAAATCCAAAAATATTCTATAAATTATTCCAAAGTTTTAAATAAGTATCTTACACTTTAAAAATTCCATAATAAATAGAATTTTTGAAAAATTAATATTTTGAACCAAAATACTTATAATCTCTTAACAAATGTGAGGTTTTTAATATCATTTACCAATTGAGGATGTCACAATTCTCCCCACTATAATTATTCCCATTCTAGATAGTCTTTTTATATCATGGAACCCCTACTCCCCACCATAATAGTTTCCATATAAAAATTGAAATATTTTTAATTAAAACATTTTAAATACTAAAATAAGGTTTTATAACTAGGAATTTTAATTCTGTTAAATCCCATTGAAAAGAATGCATAAACAATTACCACCTATTCATGAATTATGACTGTTATATTAACACTAACACATTAGTCACACCCATGTATATTAACTCAATCATGGAATACAATAACATAAAATTAGGAATGCTAGAAATAATGTAATGGGGAAAATATCACAATTTCAGTATACATTCAATTATTTTTTTCTCTATATAATACAATAAACAAGTATATATTTCATGTGAAACAATGTTCCTATCATGATGTATGAGCACACACGAATGCCAATAAATAACATATCATCATCACGTGCTTCATCAAATATTAATTTAATCGATGGTAATAGAAAAACATAATTTCACCATTTTATCAAAACACAGATGTCAGCTATTCATTAATGATCATACACTGACATAGTTCATCTACCTGAGTCCTGACCATCCTGACTCATTTATATACTATCCCAAATCAAGTTCAAGAGAAAAGAGAATTTAGTGAATATTTTTCCTCTGATACCATTTTGTTACATCCCAACCCAGGCCACCAGGTCCGAGGCAGATGCTACAAGACCTCATGAGCATCTCTCCTTAGTAAATAGGTTATTGACTAGACAAAAGGGTCAAAATCCATTAATGGGGAGACCATTCCATCCATACCATTTCATGGGAGAAATAAAGAATAAAATCAATATATAAATAAATTTTAGAGTACATTATTTAGAAACTATAGGATGGAATACATGATACAATAAATAAAAAACAAGGATCCATGGTGTGGGATTAGCTAGTAAAATAAAAATAGTAGCATATTTCCCTCTCATCCTCTATCCAGAATCATCATCATCTTCATATTTTATATGCTCAAACATCTATCATAGGTAAATTTCCCTATATCAGATCCCTATGTAAGAAATATATCGGTGTACCAAATTACCTGAGTGGGATTTCAATACAAGAATTAGTAGGACACCACCAATGCTTGATGTTTGATCACATTTTGTGTGTGTGTGTTTTTGTATCCCTTGACTAATTCATGTGTTTTCGGCATATGGATTGTGATGATAATGTTAAATACTAGATGTGATATTGGTTTATTAATTGGGTCATGTATTGTATATGTTGAATTGTTGTATAATGTATTTGAGTGCGTATGCTTGTCCTATTTGGTCAACATATGAGATGTGATACTTGTATTAGTCTACATTAAATGAAATTTAAGGTATATAACATGATTTATGAAATGGGATATTTAATTATTGTTTGAGACTATCCTTTGAGAGGGATGTGACAGTCTTCCGTCAGTATGTACTTGGAAAATTCTAGTTAGTGGGGTGTGTCACGGTCTTTGGGAAATCTATATTGGAGGTATGTGCTATACATGGGTCAACATGTGTTATTCGACACTTTTTTAGTCTATTCACTCGAGATGGATGTGCCAAAATTGGGTTAGAATTTAATAATTCTACCAATTATGAAAGATTGTGTCACATTCTTATAGATATCCACTGGAGTATGATGTGTCTTTCTAGTCTCCAATGTTCAATCTATCATTATGTCAAAGCATTTATGTTTCTCTAGGCATGGTTCCAAAGCAAGTAGAGTCAGTCCCCGAGGACATGCCATGTGATCAGTAATTTTTTGGTATATTGATTTTGTATATGTACCCTATTTATATTCATGGAATACACCTTTATATTGTATGCTCTATTACTAGGGGTAGTCAATGTTTTCCTACAGTCTTATGGTCACACCCTACTCAGGAAGTTCAGTGCACCAGTAGATTTTATACATAAGGATCCAAAGAATTGCAAGGGCCCTCTGATGGAGGATTGAGTAGGTGGAGTGGGATGATGTTGGTGATGATGTATGGAGTTTTGGTGAGAAGCATGAAACTACATTTATAGATTTCATTATCTTTTATTTTGATTCTTGTAGTGTTAGATTTTTTATCATGTATGTCATCTTTCATTTTATGCATTTATTAATCTGGTTATTTGTTTAATTTATATATTGATGTTATTATTTTTAAATCTAATGACATACTATGCATTGTATAATCTCCCAACTAATTAATTTAGACCGTAAATTATTTTCGAAAGCCTCTAGTGTACTAAGAGTCACAAATGAGGTCAGGTAGCATCCAATTAGAACCCAGTGGTTCGAATTTGAATCCTCTTACATGTAGCATTACAAAACACCCAATGCACAAAAAATTTATATCCCACATGGGGTAAACCCCATATTTCATACATAATAATAGTCATATATTTTCCATCGAAAACACCATTTGGGTGATATTCCATAATTTTTAGTAAAATATATAATTAGATATTAAATAATGTATCCTCACATAAAATATTTCCAAATTCATGATGCACAAAAATCTTATTTCACGTCTAGGGTAAAACCCTTATCTTAGGCCTAATGGTGCTCTTGTATTTATCATATAATGTAAAATTTGGGATAAAATAGTTTTTTTTTGTAAAAAAACACACACATTTGAATAAAATATAATTAATATTTTTATTCTATCAACATCGATGCTCTACTAGCCTTAGAATCCAGTGCTGACTCAACATCTAAATCTAAAAATATTCCCTAGAATATTATAAAGTTTTAAAAAGAGATATTACCCTTTCATAAATCCATAATAAACACAAGTTTTAAATTTTAGATTTTTACTCCAAAATATAAGTAATTTATTAACAAAAGAGGGTTTTTATAACATTTAAAAATTAAGGATGTTACAATCCCCCCCCACCATAATTATTCTCTTTATTGAGAATTGTTTTAGATCATGGAGCCACTAATCCCTACAATTACAGTTTCCTTATTAAAATAAAAAAAATTTGAAATGAAACATTTCCAATTAAAACAGTTTTAATTCCACAATATGTGTTTACAATTAGTTTATTTTAATTCCCTACAATAGCATTGAAAGAAACTCATAAAACAATTACTTCCTATTCCAGACATATTTACATTATACCTAAATCTTCATGTTAGTCAAACCTAAATATATATAATCAACCATATAATTCCACAAGCTCAAATATCGAATACCAAGAATAATGAAATAGGGAACATATCACAATTTCAAGAAACATTTAATTATTTGGGATCTATATAATGAAATCAATAAGAATATATGGGATGTGAACCTACATTCTTATTATAATGAATGAACATACACCATAAACCATTAATCACATACCCATGTCACGTTCTTCACCCAAGGTGAATTTAATCAATGGTAATAGAATAACATAATTTACTTATTTTATGGAATCACAGAGATCCACTATTGAGTACTTATCAAACACTAACATAGTTTCCATACATGATTGAAAACTATCTTAAATCCTTTATATTCTATCCAAATTAAAGGAATAGAGAAAAGACACATTACATATTCCTGATCCTATGGTACAATTTTGTAACATCCTGATCTGAACCACTGGGTCTCAGATGGATGATACGTAACCTCATGCACAACTCCCAGTATGCAAGAGTATTCTGACTAGAAGTGAGGGTATAAATCCATTAGCGTAGAGACTATACACTCAGTATCATGTCATGGAACTGATAAATAATAAATTTAATATGTAAATTATAATTTGAGTACATCATGTGGAAACTGAAATATAGAATACAGGATAAAACAAATAAGAAAACATAGAAATGGGGTATAAGGTAAAGTAGTAAAATTAAAAAAAGAAGTTGGCGTAGCACTTGAACTCCATCCGACATCATTATCATCATTTTTTTTGATATTCTAAATCTTCCATCTCAGGGACCTTAAACTTTGTTGGATCATGAGGAATGAAATCTACATGCACACTAAAATTTCTTTAGTGGGTAAGGAGTGCAAGACTAAATAAGAAACAACTAATGGACCTTAACAACCGTGCCGAAAATATATAAGTGTATACCATTAATATAAAAGGGTACATATATAAAAAAAAATATGACACAAAATTACCAAACACATGTTCAGTCCATAGGGACTGAATCTACCTACTTTAGCACCATGCTGGGATAAATATACATTATTTGGGACAATGCCAGATGAACCATCGGTAACCTGTCGAACACATCCTCCTCAAATAGATATCCCCAAGAATGCGACACATTCCACTGCCAGTGATTGTCCAAGTACTAGATGACCAATTTTTGGGACATCTGTATAGATTGTATAGAAAAAATAATCATCAAATCTCACATGTCAACAAAAATCTAGTACATCCCTCTTATATTGAAATCCTCAATCATGTGACACAACCTACGAACTAGAATCATCTATGTTCATGTCGATGCAAGTCTAGCACATCCCTCTGATAGAATATTCCTGAACATGCTCAAATATCACATGTTTTCAATCTTTTTTCCTATCTAACATGTAACCCAATGTTGACTAATTCATATATCACATCTCACATGATGATCAAATAGGCCAAACCGTCATTCTCAATTATATTAGACTAAAATATATCATATACGATGAATAATGCAAATGAAGGATCAATATCACATCAATTCAGAAAGTGAACATAATGCAAAAAATCTATATACAAGAAACAAAAGTACATGTCAAGGGTTAAACACACACACACACACACCATATGTGATCTAGAATCAAATATCCATCTCATGGGATACAAACACATGCAAGAAAGTCATGCTAATTACCTATAATAAAACATGAACTAAAAAATAAGGGAATCATACATAAAGGATGAACACTTGGATACACACACATGCAAAACATCATGTCAATTACCTATATAAAGAAATAAATAATGTCATGGAATTTATATCTTAGGTACAACGGTAATTAACAAAAAGGGTTAAAACCAAAATTTAACTGCACCATCGATTCCTCGCTTCTATCATAAAACAATTATGTTTAAAATTATTCTCATTGAGATGAACTTAATAGGACTAAAGGATCATCAATCCTATAAATTTCATAGAAGAGGAGATAATATTTTAAATAATAAATATATCATAAAATAGAATAATAGTAAAGAAGGAAGCAGTGATTCATGAGAGACGGAGGAGTGGGGAATTAGGTGTGAGGAATATTTCTTCCATAGGCACCTCCCCATTCCCTATATATATATATATATCAATTAAAAATTTATTATCCATTTAATTCATTACTGAGATTCTTCCTTCCAAACATTTCTAATGGTCTTGATAAAAAATAATCTTCTCCTTGATTCATGTAACACCCCCATGTCACTATATTAATTAAAATATTCATTTAATTATTTGTCCCACTTAAATACATACACCATTAATTAAATATATTTTAAGAATAATTTTTAAATATTTATATATAAACATTATATATATGTGTATATATATATAACTCATATTTATATATGCACATTATATAGACACACACACACATATATATACATATATTCCCCCGTACACAGATATATTTATAAACACACACATATGATGTATATTTAACACGCACATTATATATATATACTCACAGATATGTATATAAACACACAGACACAGAGATATATATATATATATATAACCCATACATATATATACATATATCAATTCATCAGACACATTATTTTCTTAAAATTATAATAATAATAATAATAATAACACCCGTTATTTTTATTACTAAATACCACTCATTGTTTACACCATTAACATTTTAAAAACAACAACCACTATATACTGATAATTAATAAATATTAACCCCACAATTTTATTTATGGTGAGAAATTAATAATATAACATTAATTACATTGGTCAGTCATTATTTACATTGAAACTCCTTTATTAAATATAGAAGTATATTTTCAATTTTTTTCTAGATAATAATAATAATTATTATTATTAAATTATTATTATTTCCAATTTTCATATAAAATATTTATAAACCAAAAGATTTTACCCTTAAGTTTGATGTTACCAAACAACCGACACACAAAAAACATATCTTATTCTTATAGTAAAACTCATATAAACGACCTAACAGTTGTTCTTTATGTTTCATTAGGAACACCATTTGGGTGATATTCCATATATTTTGGAAAAATATATAATTAATTATTAAATATGTTATACTCATGGATGATGTTTCTAAATGCCCGATGCACAAAAATATTAATTCACACCTGGGGTAAACCCCTCATCTTGGACATAATTTTGGTCTTTGATTTCTAATGTGATACACTATTTGGGAGATATTCAATTTTTTGAAAACAATGCATGTCCACGAATAAAATATATTTATTATTTTTATTCTATAAATGTCATGGATCTAAAGGCTTCAAAATAGCATGTTGACCAAGCTATTAACTCTAAAAATATTCCAAGGAATATTATAAGGTGTTAAACCTAGATCTTTCCATTTTATAAATCCATAATAAACACATGTATAGAAAATTTAATTTTTTACACAAAAATAGTAGTAATTTAATAACAAAAGTGGGTTTTTATTATTCATTTAAAAATGAGTATGTTACAATACACCATATGTGATTATGTATGATGGATACTTCTTAAATGATCATCACAAAGAATTTTTATTGAATACAGTAATAGAATCCTTTTTTTGTGTGAGCCATAGTGTTCTTTATATTATGTATAAACATGGTTTTTGGTTTTATTTATGTTCGATCTATGAAATATTTGGATTCTAAGTGCATTACATATAATAATTAAGTGTTAAATGATCCTTAAAACACACCAGTACTTATGAGATGGATTGAGTTATATACGAATCTCATCATTATTCCCCTATCCATGATAAACTATGATTCTAGGTTTGGGAATTGTATGCTATCATAAAGATCAAATTCTGAAAGTGTCATGTATGATTAATTTTAAAGTCTTAAATGATGTTTATCTTATAGAAATTTGTATTTTTCAACATAAATTTTTAAAATATGGGTTTCAGGTGAAAAATATTTGAACAAATAGTGTCATAGTTTATTTATTTTGGAATTCATCGATATTGGTTATAAAACTGTTGTAAAAAATATTCGAGGTCTTAAATCATTGTTTGTTTATGGATTACATCATACAAAAAATATATTTTACACAAAATTGTTTGTCTAATTTGGCCAAATACAAAATATTATATATTAAAATACAGTGAAACTATTTAATGATAAATTAAATAAAATTAGTTTTTTAAATTTAATAATTCAACCCAATGAAATTGTAAAAAACCCAACATTTTCTTTTAATTTTTTAAGTAGTACTTTGCAACCATTTTTTAAGAAATAATTTTTCTTGATCTTTTTTTACTAATAAATTTTATGTACACTTTATTTAGTTCCTTTTGGTTCAAAATCATCAACATGCCACTATACTTCTCATATAATATAATAAAAAGGGTAATATTAAACTTTAAATTTGATCCATATTGATTTAATTATGTCCCACATTCAATATCAAATGTTTTATTTTTTCCTTATAAAAATACAAAAAAAAATTCATAATAATTTGTAGAAGAATGTGTATTTAGTGTTAATAAAATTGTGTATCATTTTATCATGTAGATAAAATATGGTAATAAATTTTTTTTAATGTAATTCCATAATTTGACTTAACTTTTAAAGTATAAAATCATGTAAAAATATAGAATAAGAAATTATATTAACACAAATAAAGAATAATTATTTACAATTTTATAAAATTGAACCATATTTGATTATTTAATACATAGTGGTAAAAAAGGGTTTCTAATATTACATATACTGATTTTAACTTCAATGAGATTAATAAAATAAATTAATCAATGATTACATGAAATTAAATGTAAATATAAGGATAATTATCAATTTATAACACAAAAAACATATAGCTATAGACCAAAATATATTTTTAAATATATGTACTTCATCAGACATCATTTTTTTATTACCATGTTAGGAAGATACTTGGAGAGGGGGTGAATTAGGTTTTTTTAATTCAGATGTACTTTTTTCCAATTATATTTTTTTGGGGTAATGAAAACACTCTTCTCTTAGATATATTAAACATAAAAAAGGTGTAAATGCGGGATATAATAAATTTTTCTTATTTTATCAGCACTAGAAGAAACTCAGGACCATACGCTCAGTGATGTGTTAGTGTAACATAATTCACTAAGTTCACTACTTGTAATAAATTCAATGTGATATAACTAACTATATAGATTTATAGCCCATGAAAAATAGAGACCCTACAACTCTAAAAACACATTAAAAGTTTCTAGACCTCGAATGAGAATGAAATTAGTATTGGTGAAGTGATAAAATTTATTCATTATATAATTAATGAATCTGTGTTGATATTCCATGATTGAACCCCATAAATGAGTCTTCTTCTATTTAGTTTTATAATACAGTCAGATTTAGAATTCTACCACTTTTATATATCAATCTCGGATCTTCTTACACCATTTTTGTTGAAATATAACCATCTAATCAGTATATAATATCCATATTTCCTTTCTTTAATAGCATTAATATACAATTTTAATGATAGGAAAACTTATCGCAAAATTGTTTGAAATTTGAGTCAAACATGGTTAACTAAGATCAAATAGTACATCCCAAAATATAAGAATTTAGACATAGATAATTGACTGAAACTTATCCCACACTAGAATTGAAAACATCATAATGTGTACTTTGATGTCTTTGTCGGACTTTGACCTCTTATAATACATCATTAATATCTCAAATTATCCCATGGATATTTCCATTTTTATATTCCAAAAGAATAGATATAAATCCATTAATAAATATAAAACATTATAACATGTAACAATCTAAATCCATGAAAAATACCCTATAAAATCATCTCAACATTTCTCAGATTTCCATTTTGTAAACCACTTTCTATAAACCCAATATGCCCCATGTCCTCTTCCATGGTGAAGTTTAAACTCAATATTAATTTTATTTAATCATACATGAGGAGACCACGACTAGTTTTACACACACCCTGAGTCTCCTATTTTACATAAGAATTCTATTCTAGATACCACATTCATAGAAGAACAATTTTGAAATCAATCATCACATTTTTATTTTTTCTTCAACTTCATGATGACTACCTATAACATAAAAATGGAATCCAAATCCATTTTACCAGAAGAAATTCCCTTTCCCATGGTATAATATATAATGAAATCCCCATTTTCAGGAATACTAAGAGAACTATAAGGATTCATTTAATATAATATGTGTTCCCCCCTATTTTTGTCCTTTGGTTTTTCCATAACTATAAATTTTCATAAATGGGTTCTCCATACCATATTTTAACCAAACCAAACCTAAAAATACTCTAAGTATCAAAATGTATATGTAATGATTCTCTATAAGAATTATGATTCTTTAGAGTACATATACATTGATGTTTAACAAAAAAATACAAAAAAATGGAACATTAGATTTTTTAACAATATCCTCATTTGGGATTTTTTAAAACAGTAACAAAATATAATATATTTCCATATCAATGATTTTATTCACTATATTCTGCATATTTCGGTAATGTATTTAGAGATTAAATAATTATCCACCAAAATCCCATAGATTCATGCTAATCATGAGAAATAGGAGTTGAATGAAAATTTCAAAAATGTTATACTTAGTTGGTTTTCAATATCATGGACACCCATAGTTAATTTAATGAAAACATATTGAAACCACTTATTTCATTGTTAATAATCTATAAATAACATAAAAAAAATGTTACCTAATTTTCAAAGTCACAAACACTCCCCTAACACAACAAATATATATTCATCCACTTTTTCAAATAAATATTTCTCCACCTTGAATATATACAAATTCTATATCCACCTCCCCCTTTATAAACGAACCCACATATCACATCCTTAAATTTTCACAATATAGAAATAATCTTTTTTTAATAAATCTATGAGGGAAGATACCCCTCTGCATGAATCACATAATGAAGATGTATCTTATTGATTGGAGAATAGAAAATTTTATCATGGAATGAAAAATAATAATTAAGGGATATGGTGTCCCATTTCAAAACCATAAAGTGAATGGATATGGTTGAAATCCATGATCTAACCAATGAATTTAAGAAAAATTCTTAGGTAGTTACATTTTCATGATATCTATAAACTGGCGTTGAGTAAACACATATTCCAATTTCATTGTCACATACACAATATTTTCTTTATGGAAGTGATAATTTCTCTCAATATATGTTTTCCATGGGTGATATATAATATTTTAATTAATATTAATATCACTCTAGTTATCATACTTGATTGAAATAATATATTTCACATAAACAACAATATCTTTAAAATATTTTTTTATTTACACAAATTGGGTACATTACTTTATATCTATAATATATTCCACTATTCTAATACACAATGTGATGAAAAACTACTTATTTCATATATAATAAATACATAAATATATAATATAAAATTTACCATCCAATGTTAATTTCTTATCATTAGTTGAACTTGTTCGGTCTACATTTTTATATAACAAAAAACATTTTTTTATGATTCATTGTAAAGAAAATTAAAAAATTACATGAATTTTATATACCATAGGATTACGTTACAAAACAAAAGTAGATTTACAAGGATTAATTTTGTCTCACACATCTTTAAAACAAGAAAACAAATATCCGCCTAAATCACTATCAGGTAGAAATAGTTATTTGATGATTTTCTATACTTTATAATGCTTACCTCTTTGCAATTATAATTTATTAAAAACTCCATTTTGCTGGAAAAAAAGTTGTAATATCTTTTAAATACTCTATTTAAAGGTTTATGAAAAATTTATATTCATATTTTAGTTGTGATATAAATATATCATCCATTCCATGTATATCATATAACCCAATAAAAATAAAAACTATAAAATCATTAAAATTTCTAACTTGTACCTCATGAATTCAAAAAACATCTAGTTCTGTTTTTCATTTCATCTTATAAATATTATTTCTTTAGTATATTTGATAACTATAGTCCATTGGTCATTCTACTTAATGAAATATAAGATATGATAAAATCCACCACCTTTTAAACTAATATATCTCACGTAATAATCAAAACTAAAATACCATTCCCTTAATGCTTGATTCATCTGATACAAAAACTAATTTAGTTTATAAAAAAATTATCATAATTATGAAAAATATATCCTTAAAAATTATAAATTTCGGATTGTTAATTAATATATCTATGATTAAACCTGGATTTTACATCTATCTAGAAATCCATGAACCATTTTACACTAATATGGTCAAAAATAATTGGATCATTTGTAATATATCCATGAGAGAAAATTTAATATCCACATCGATTCCATTAATATAATAACAGCCTTTTCATATAATATATGCCTTATTTTGAATTAATTTATCATTATTATATAATTATTTATACTAAATCCACTTATTTATGATATCATATTTCGTTCCTGCCTTATTAAATTTCTTCAGTATGATTTTTATCCATTTTAAAGCTCTTCATTCATTTATTTCACCCAAACCTCATTCCTAGCATCCCTAATAAAAATTTTAGACTCTACTTGTAATATATGTGTGGTTTATTATATATACTTCACTCCTCAGGTTTTCACTTATTTTTTAGTCACAAATAATGTTTTATTTATTAATTGTATCCTTGATTCTTATATTATATGTATATTTCAATCGTTCTTCATCATCCTCATTATCTGTCTCTTTATTTGAATCATCACCATCTCTTTCACCTCCCCTTGTGATACTCTACTAGAAATAACTTTCCCCCAAGAATTTTCTTAATATTTTATTTTTAAATATAATAATTCTCTACCACAGTGAATTCTTGGATGTCAATAATTTTTTCATGTTAATATTTGAAAAATTTGTAGGCCTTTTTCTATGATGATTATCAAAGAAATATTAAATAAACCCACTAAAAATAAAATATATTTTAGTTATTTTACTTATTTTGAATAAATAAATTACTTCTAAAGATTTAAAAAAATTTCAATATTGGATTATTCCCATAACACATCTTGTATGGAGTATTTTCTTCTCTGAGATTCAAGAAGGCTCTATTGGTAATACAAGCTAACATCAAGATCTCTTCCTTCCCAAATTTCTATGGTGGGACTATCTTAATGAGAAATTATTAAGGTATATTATTTATATTATAGTTTCTCCTCTATAATATTACATTTTGATAATTATTTCTCCTTGTTAATACATATCTCATTATCCCATCACTCTCAAAATATTCATCTTTTTAGCTGTTGAAAGAATCTATCTCGCTATCTATGTAAATATTTTGAGTTTTTCTCAAGCATGTTATCTAAAAAATTTTATTGTTTACTATGTAATATAAACCATTGGACATATTGGTGATCACATAAATCATTTTATAATGTAATAATAATTAACTAATAACACATATTACATATTTTTATCAATGGATATTGATGATATCATCACAAAAAAATCAACATGCACTGACTCATGAAACCACGATAACATCTTCTATTTTGGATTTTATATCTTCCAAATGAACATTACATATTATAAAAAATATCATATGTGAATATGATCATGTGTAGGTTTAGGATAGTCACGTGATACAACATGTTTAACCAACTCATTCATGTAATTTTTTATTTAGTGTCTTTGAAATTTATGTCATGTCTTTTTTTATACATCCATGGATAGGAATCACATGTCTTCATCTCTAATAATTTGGTAGAGATTCCATTACATGTGGTTCCCATACATCATAATATCAATATCATTTACCTTGATAGTAAATTTCTTATTTCGGAAACTTATTATATTTCATGTTTCATGTAAATGACTTACACAATGAATGTTGTGACTGAGGCCTTCAACTACAAGTACATCAATGCATGTCTTGTTTTTTACTCAAATTTTTTATTTCCTTATTCAAGTTATCTTGAAGGAGTTATAATTTAAAATATTATGTCACATTCCCTTTTCATACTTATTCCCATGACAAATCATCATTTTCAATCATATGGGATGTGCATTCATCATCAAGGATCTACACTCTGGATTGATTTGTTTCTTTTAAAAAAATCTCTATAAAAATATCTTTCTTTTCCCTTTTATTTTTAATACATGTCCACTAATCCACCAAATTTAGTGGTAAGTATGATTGTTAATATTTATGATATAATAGATCAATATCATCTTGAATATTTGAAATTGACTCTTTATTTTCATCCCACTAGTCTGTTCCTTCAACTCCTTAGAATTTCCAAATTAAGTCTCCCATGGAATAATAATTTGAATCCGTGATGTGAAATATATGTCTTTTTTTAATACTTCCAAAACAATATCCATAAAATTATATACTATGTGTATTGAACTCTATGAATCTATCGCTATTTATTTTATTTGATAAAGTCTCTCTTAGTAAAAGAACATAAAAATTATATATAAATAATATTCCGATAATAATAACACTAATCTGTTTGTCTATTATAGCATTTCTTCATAGATGATTTGATAATATTTATAGTATTTTGAGTGTAAACTAAATATTTCCTCCTCATTAATGTGGGTTCATGTCATTTATCATCAACTAAGATCAATTGTTTTTTACAATAAAGCCCCATATAATATTTTACTACACTATTTTATAATTGTATTTATATAAAATCCTAAAACATTTTTTTAACTGAATGATTGTCTATCATTTTCTATACATCATTTAGAATATAATTTTTTTAATATCATATTCGGAATCAATAGTATCCCCTAATCTTTAAGTAGTCATTATGAGATAATGATTTATACTTATAGATTCTTCATTCATCTAACTTGATCCTTCATTATGATTGTTAAATTATTGATAATCTATGAACAATATTTAACTTTGATTTTATACTCTCTTACTTCTTATCAGTTATCCAGTTTTTTCAAATTGAGTAATTTAATTTCCACCTTAAAATCATAATTCTCCCCTCTTGTTTTCTACATATAGAGTTTCAAATTACATAACACTCTATTTTACGTCTTCCATTTCACTCATAATTTTTTTTATTTAGGTTAAAAATATAACCCTACTGTTAGGTCCACTCTGTAACACCCTAAGCTTCCACAATACGTTTGCCTTTGAATAATGCAATAGCTTGCATTGTACGCAACTTCGAGATTCTAACACACCGCGCCCAATAAAACTTACTATTATGAATAGTAATACACACCTTTTGAAATTTTAGAAATTTTAATTTTCAAAATGGACTTCAGTTTTTAATTCAGACTATCCAAATTAGCTTAGGTTGAATTTTTGATATTTTTCTGAAAAATTTAAATTTTTTATGAATAGTGAAAAAGACTGCATTATTGGTTAAACCAAATTTTTATTTAAATAATTATATATTTTATTTAATATTATTTTACATAAAAATAATACATAATACCTATATATGTAAAATTTAATTCATTGGAGTCATTTTATAATAAGTTTAGATATATAAAACGTTTATTGCACTTTTTACCATCTTTTACCCACCTCATATGAGCATTTGTAAATTTGCATAAAACATAATTTTAGCGCTATTGTGAGTTGAATTTCAAAAATCAAAGATACATGGTTAATATCTATAAGTAAAATGTGGTTCAATAAGGTGAAAATAATTTTTGGTGAATAGTAACTTTTGACTTTTATTAACCACGGTTAAAAGTAAATAGTATAATTAAGGGTAAAAATTATATCAGAATCACCATAACACATGTCATAATTCTATTGGATAACTATAATTATACCAAAAACAACCTTAGGATTAAAATATGATCCTCTTTGGTCAACATGGATTATGTTAGGACATTTATTATTATTTTAACTAAAGAAGAGTTAAAAAGGTTAAATTAAAAGTTTAATAAATAAACGATTTTTAATATAGGTTTAAACACAATATAAATTAGACTATAAATATTACATAGATATATAAAAATATTTCCTACATAATAGTATTTTAATTATAATTTTTAGACATTAAATAATTTAATTTATTTATGACACAATGATATTGTAGTAATTTACATATTAATAAATTATTAATATAATTGATATTATAAATATCCAAATAAATGTAAATTGAGACTTATGATTAATTCCACTAATTTTATTGGTTAATATGACATGTTATTAATGGTTAAATAAATTTTATTCGAAGTGATAGAGTTTTTATGGTTTTCAAAAAAATCAAATCGTTAATAGTGTCAAAATTGACATAATTGTGTTTTTAAAACAAATTCTATATTATTAATCGATATAATATTCAAAAAAATATATGGTTCATAAAAAGGACATATATAACGTTATATATATTAATAATGAACCAAATTTGGTTATATTGGCTTCTTATAGTAATTTTATTAACCATATAATATAAAAATACAAAGAGACATAGTAAATGTCATACTATTTAACTAAGAGTTAAATATAAATGATATGGTTAATATGATGACCTAAACCTATCTAAAACCTATTGGATGAGAGTTTTTTGACCCCTAACCACCTTATCATAGAAATATTTCATTTTTTGGCCATTAGAAACCCAAAATTGTTTTATTATAATATAATATTTCAAGATTTTCCTAAAGTGACCCTCACCTCTCTAATAAAAGGGCACTTCTTCTTCTATTAATTTCACACCTCCAAACCCATTTGGATCAGCCAAACTGTGCCCAAATATCTTCTAGACTATTATAACTTCAACCTATAGGCCTTATTTTGATCATAAATCCAACATATGGAGCCATTTTGATCAACTTAAAAGGAAACACCCAAAGAAGAGGTAATAATTTTCACCACCCTCTTTCATGTTCTTTTCATCTCCCACTTCCTCTTTATTTGTTTTTTCAATTCCAAAATAATAATTCTAGTACCTACTATATACTATGATATTATTATAAATATTTCAAAACTATATTCATTATTCTATCCACCCTATGAATGATAATTTCATCATGTGTGTGTGTAAGGCTTACCGTCTCCACGTCGTGGTGCAGTTTGTTATTCAACACTTCATTATTTAGATGAGTATTATAATGGGTATAATTGATGTAAATAACAAATATAACATTTTAGTTATTATTTATATATAATCTACCCTAAAATTACATATTATTTCACCATCAATAGAATTATATCATCGCTCGTGCGTACGTATGGTTTACCATCTCTATGACGCGATGAGATAATTTCCACGTTCACCATTCAACGATGATTATAAAAGTATATATTATTAATAGTTATGTAAAATATTAAATAATAATGCTACTGAATATATATATATATATTTATTTATTTTTGTACTTACATATATCATATTCACTTACTTCCATTCAATATGATATGAAAACGGAAACAGCGTTTATGCATACGTACGGCCTACCATTTCCATAAACGGTGTTTTTCATTTCATATATATATCTATTATACATATTTATAATATAAATATATATCATATATTATGTGTTATATTATGGAATTATTTAAATCATTATCTAAATGATATGATCAGGAATAACAAGTTAAAACACAATCGATAAAGAAAGCGATTATTACCCAAAATGTTAATTTATCATGGAAATAATTATTAAATGGGTAGAATACTGTCATAAAATAATCATGTACGATATAATAAATATTAATATGGTTCTTTTATAATTTAATAACATACTATGGTCATTATACAAGAAGTTAAATGTACCCTTGACTAAAGGAATGTTCAAGGTAAGGGTTATTTCCTCAATCTCATTATTATCCGAGATTGTTTATGTGTAAGTATTTACTGGGAAATATTTATCATTGATCCCATTGTTTCATAAAAATGTTTTCAAATGGAATATATTAAGTTTTTATGGGAGTGTCTATTTAACAAGGTCATACTTTTAAATATTTTAAATATTTATCTTTCTAAATCCTTTTAATTAATGTCCATGTTTTCAAAATGATTTTAATGATTTATTTATATGGACATGAATGTTTTGAAATGATAATTATTTTCAAAAGTTTAAAATTTGTATGGGAATATTTGATTCAAAAATATCTTTTAAATTACTTCCTTTATAAATGCGTTCATTTTAAATTTTTTCATTAAAATGGGATACTTCTCTCAAAGAGTTTTACAAATCATTTTCATCTATGTCAATATAAGTTGATGGTTCATAAACTTGTTTAAATTTGATTTATTATGATAAAAGTCATCCATATTGCATTGAATATTTTTTGATATATTTTACTGTGGATGTTTTATTTTTATACCATTCATGGTTTATGGTTTATGGTTTATGTATTGACATTTCCTATGCAAGTTTTAATACAAATGTTTATGTTATGCTTCAACCTTTTCATTTTAATAATGTATTGGACATAGTATTTGATGGGTGGAGCCCTCTATAGATCCTCAGTGCATTGGTAGGTCTCATGAGATAATTAGATGTGTAATTTTCTAAGGCCTTTCCCATATTTCATATATCGTTTTGGCCGAGGCCATAATAATTTTTAGACTTCTTGGTCGAGGACTTGACAAAATGTTTCATAATGTCTGGATTTATACATTCCTTCATTATGAAAATATTATTGATGGTTCATGTGGTAATTCGACTAGTAGAATACCCCTCACTATGTTTTATTAGGGAATTATTTACTCATTTCATATTCCTGCCGTAAAGTGTTCATTTTTATTATTTGTAAAGGCATGTGTCTTAAATTATTCACCATGCCTACTGTTTGTGTTATCTTCCACTGTATTTATTACCCTTACTAAGTGTTTAAGATCACCCCTTATATTTTATTTTCCAAGGATTCTAAGAAGTTTATTATTATTGATAAATAAGGTTACGCTAGGAGATTAATGGTGTTCTCAAAGGATCATTTCTGTTGTGTTTTATTTTCTAATGTGTAATGTAACGTTCATGTATGTAATCTATTTTTAATTACTGCTAAAATATAGTTATTTTAGGACTTGAATCCTTGGAATCATGCTAATTTATTAAAATAATGCACCGACTCTGGGCTTCTGGGGTCAGGGCGTTACAGTTAGTATCAGAGGAAGTTTAGAAATAACCATAGAAACTAGACTTAGATAAACTTTTATAAGGAAACATTACCCTATGATATACTTTGAAGATTAGTATTGAATATCATCCAAAAATATTGCTAATGTAGATATTATGTGGGTTTTCCACAAAATATATACCTATCTGGATATTAGCAGGTAGAGGCAGCTCTGGCACATATGTACCTAGGAGTGAAAACTCCAACAAGGAGTTTTGGGCTTGACCCGTGGTATCATGGAACAAGAAAACGGGCCTTGCATCAGTCTTGGTTACGACACTCCTAAGGGATATTCTTAGGATAATTTACAACTTATTTACAAACCATTATGAAGGATATATGAGTAATTACTCTAGCAAAAATACCATTTTTATGACTGTGAGACTAGATGTGTTAAAATATTCAATTAATGTTGAGAATTTTTCTAGTTTTTGGATTATAAAGTATTATATGATCTAACCTAATGTGTTTCATCATTTAGAAATGGCCCTTATTAGAAGGATTGAGAACTCCAGCAATAGGCATGATCCAAAGGGTAAGAAGGATCATATCCTTCATAGTCTTAAGCCATCATTTAGAAGGGAAATAGTCTCTCATGTATTCTTGTCATATGAAGAAATAGTATCATTTGTTACTAAGATATGTGAAGAATTATTTACGTCTTATGGATTTTAAGGGATGTAAGAGAAGATAAATATGTTATAGAGAAAGATGGATAAAGTGAAGAGGGGAAATAAGGATTTTCCCATATGTGATAACTGTAGAAAGAATCACCATGGTAAATGATTGAAGGGAATGTGAGTTTGATATAAGTGTGGAGAAAAAGGACACCAAGTGAGTGATTGTAGGGATGAAAAAAATGTTTCAAATGTACAATGCTTCATCTCCAAGGAGTTTGGATACTACACGAATCAATGTCCAAATCATCAGAGTAAACCCCAAATGCTGCTATTAGTTAAAACCGAATTTTTATTTTAATAATTTATTATTTTATTTAAATTTATTTTAGGTCATAATAGATACATAATACCTATCTATGTTCATTTTAATTCATTGGAGTCATATTATAATAAGTTTTGATATATAAAAATTTTATTGAACTTTTTACCGTCTTTTAACCACCTCCTAGGAGCATTTTCAAATTTTCAGAAAACATAATTTTAACACTTCATTGAGTTAAAGTTAAAAAATAAAAGATACATGTTTAATATAAGTAAGTAAAATGTTGTACAATATGATGAAAATAATTTTTAGTGAATAGTAACTTTTGACTTTTATTTACCACAGTTAAAAATAAATATGGTAATTAAGGGTAAAAATGATATCATAATTACCCCAACACATTTCGTAATTCTATTGGATAAGGATAATTCAACTAAAAATAAACTTATGAATAAAATATGATCCTCTTTGGTCCACTTGGATTATATTAGGACATTTATTATTCTTTAATTTCAAGAATAGTTAAAAGAGTTAAATTCAATGTTTAATAACTAAACCATTTTTATTATAAGGTCACACACAATATAAATTTGACTATAAATATTCATTAGAAATATAAATTTATTTCCCATATAATGGTATTTTATTTATAATTTTTAGATATTAAATAAGTTAATTTATTCATGACACAATGATTATGCAGTAATTACCTTATTAATGAAATATTAAAATAATTGATATTATAAATATCCAAATAAATTAAAATTGAGGCTTCTAATGAATTCAAACAATTTTCTAGGTTAATATTACATGTTATTATTGGTTTAAAAGATTATATTCTAAGCGATAAAGTTTTTTTGGATTTCAAAAAAATCAATTTCTGAATAGTGTCAAAATTGACATAATTGAGTTTTTATAACAAATACGACATTATTAATTGATAAAATATTCCAAAAAATATGAGGTTCGTCCGAAGGCCTTAGATAAGGTTATATATATTAATAATGAACCGCATGGGGTTCTATTGTCTTGTTATAGTAATTTTATTAATCGGATAATATAATAATACAAAGAGACATGGTAAATGTCAAACTATTTAACTAAGAGTTAAATCTAAACGATAAGGTTAATATGATGACCAAAACCTGTCTAAAACCAATTTTATTAATTCTTTTCAACCCATCCACACCTTAGACTCGAAATAATTCATTTTGGAGCCATTAGAAACTGATAATTATTTTATTATAAAATAATATTTCAATATTTTCCTAAAGTGACCATCACCTCTCTTATGAAAGGGCACATCCCCTTCTCTTAATTTCAGACCTCCAAATACATTTGGCTCGACCATACCCTACCCAAATATCCCCTAAACTATCCTAACTTAAACCTAGAGTCCTTAATCTGATCATAAAGCCAACATAAAGAGCCCTTTTGATCAACTAAAAAGGAAACACCCAAAGAAGATCTAATAATTCCACCACCCTCTTTCAAGTTCTTTTCATCTTCCACATCCTCTTTCATTGTTTTTTACATACAAAAATAATAAATCTAGTGAATTTTACATACTGTGATGTTATTATAAATATGGTACAACCATATTCATTATTCTATCCATCCTATGAATGATAATGTAACCATGCGTGCGTGCGTATGGCTTACTGTCTCTACGTCGTGGTGTAGTTTGTTATTCAACACTTCATTATTTAGATGAGTATAATATTGAGTATAATTGATGTAAATAATAAATATAACATTTCAATGATTCTTTATATATAATATAACATCAAATTAAATATTATTTCACCATCAATATAATGATATCGTCGCTCATGCGTACGTACGACTTACTATCTCAACGACGCGATGAGATTCATTTCCACATTCACCATTCAACGATGATTATAAAAATATATATTATTAATAATTATGAAATATATGAAATAATAATTCAACTGAATATATATTTGTATGTACTTACATATTTCTTATTCACTTACTTCCATTCAATACGATAGGAAAACAGAAACAACCTTTATGCGTACGTACAGCCTAACGTCTGCATAAACGGTGTTTTCCCTTTCATATATCTATATATTATACATATTTATATTCTAAATATATATGATAAATCATATGCCATATTATTTGAGTATGTGAATAATTATATAAATGATATGAGTAAGAATAACATGTTAAAACACTTACTATAAAGAAAGCATTTATTTCCCCAAATTTTAATTTAACATGGAAATCATTATTAAATAGGTAAATTAATTCCATAAATGAATCATGTGTGATATAATAAATATTAATATAGTTCTGGTATAATTTAATAACATACTATGGTCATTATATAAGAGTGTAAATGTACCCTTAACCAAAGGAACATCGAATTTAAGGTTTATTTTCTCAATCTCATTATTATCCGAGATTGTTTATGTGTAAGTATTTACTGGGACATATTAATCATTGACACCCATATTTAATATAAATGTTTTCAAAAGGAATATTTTAAGGTTTTATGGGATGTTATATTTAACTATATCATCATTTTAAATGTTTTAAAGATTTATCTTTCTAAATCCTTTTAATAAAGGTATATGTTTTCAAAATGATTTTAAGGATTTATTTATATGGACATGAATATTTTGAAATGATAATTATTTTCAAAAGTCTCAATGTTTTAGGGGACACTTTGATTAAAAATTATCTTTTAAATTACTTCCTTTATAAATGTTTGACTTTTAAATGTTTTAATGAAAAAGGGATATTTCTCTCAAAGAGTTTTGAAAATCATTTTCATCTAGGTCAACATCCTTTGATGGATTTTAATCTTGTTTCATGTCGATTTATTATGATAAAAATCTTCCATATTATATTCTATGTTTTGTGATATATTTTACAGTGGATGTGTTATCTTTATACCATTCATGTTTTATGTTTATTTTATTGACATTTTGTATTCCAGTTTTAATACGAATGTTTATGTTATGTTTCAACCTTTTCATATGAGGAATGTATTAGACTTAATAAGTGATGGGTGGAGCCAACTATAGCTCCTCGGTGCATCGGTATGTATCATGAGATAATTATATAGGGAATTTGCTGAGGCCTTTCCCAAACTTGATACATGGTTTTGGTCGAGGCCTTAATAATTTTAAGACGTCTTGGCCGAGGCCTTTACAAAATGTTTCAGAATGTCCAGCATTATACATTCCCTCATTATGAAAATATTATTGATGGTTCATGTGGTTATTCGACTAGTAGAATAACCAAGACAATGTTTTAATATGACATTATTTACTCATCTCATATTCCTGCAATAAAGTGTTCATTTTTATTATTTATAAAAGAATTTGTTTTTAATTATTCACCATGCCTATTTTTTATGTTATCTTCCACTATATTTCTTACCCTTACTAAGCATTTGAGGTCACCCCTTTCTTATGATTTATTTCACTTGGATTCAAATAATTGTATTATGATTGATAAGAAATGATAATCTAGGGGATTAATGGTGTTCTAAAAGGATCATTAATGGTGTGTTTTATTTTCTAATGTGTAATGTAATGTTGAGGTATGTAATCTATTTTACCATACTGCTAAACGATCAGTATTTTGGGGCTTGATTCCATGGAATAATGCCAATGTATTAAAATAATGCACCGACTCTTGGCTTCTGGTGTTGGGGCATTACACCCTCCCTCATTAAATTTATATTTGTCATCATCATTATTTTCTTTTTTTGTTATTATTCATTGATCTCCAAAATAACTTCTCAATTAAGGTCCTTACAATCTCAAATTTCATTCATCCATGTTTTTTTTGATATGACATAAACTTAAAATGAGTTTCATATTATTAATGAATTTATTTTATGAAATAACATTTAATTTCATGTCCTTTCGTGAATATTCCATTTTTTATTCATATATTTCATTTATAATTTTTTTGGACACTTTATGGTGAGGCATCCAACCTTTTTACACACAAAATATTCTAGTGGAGTATTTAACATGAAATTTACATTTACTATTTTCATGGTTAGGGAAAGTATCAACATAATTCCATCATTCTTCTTTTCTTTTTTGTTATCTTCCATGGATAGATTCTTAATTTCATTGAATAAAACATAATGAAATATCACCATTTCCACTGGATCATCATAATTATTCCTTATTTCATACTCAATAAGAGTGATATTAAAATATTTTGTGTGAAATAATTTGGATCATTGTCCTTATTCATTAATACTTTTATGTTCAACCAATGTGTAAATATTCTCATAATTATTTCCATAATTTTTATACCATCAAGGGTTTATCTATGTCCTCCCATATCCTTCACATTTACATTAATTTGACCAAATAATGTATCAAAAAATTTATTTAGGTGCATATTTAAGTCATTATACCAATGATACCTGGAATTTTAATTCACATGGATTTTAGTCATCGTAAAATATATTTAGTAAATTTTATCAAATATCATGTGAGTATTTACATTACATAAAATTTATTTAAATAGAGTTATAAAATACTCCCCCTAACAATGTAATTCATTTGTAATTGATATATAATTATTTATGATCAATTAATAATTAAGTTCAAGTTTTTATTTTGATAGTAATTCTCTGTTTAAATGTCATGAATAGATACATCCAGAATAACTAGATTTAATTTTAATTTAATTATTTTAAATTTGAATGTTTTTTCCAACGGATATGACTACTCCATTGCGATTAACTACAATTTTTATTTCATAAAAATAGATTAAGTAACTTTATGAATGAAACTAATATGTTTGTAACACTCTTTGGTCACACACAATGAATATTAATTGTGAGGGGGAAAATTAGTATATAAAATTTTCAATCTAATTTTTACAAATATATTTTTTCATAGTTTTGAAAACTAATATTTTGTCCCCTAAAATGAATATAATAAAAATAATGTATAACTAGATACACAAGTTATTTTACATTGTTCACCCATACTGGGATACATTAAAGTACCAATACTTGGTGATCCTCCATTGTACATCAACCATACGAAATGATTATGTTTCCAAAATATAGAGTCATTTCAGTAACACTATAGGTTTTCAAACCATAAAAAATTAGATAAATCGATTCAATTATCAATTATAAATAATTAAATAATCCTTTAAGAAATACCTTGATCAATTATGAACCAATAATTATTATTACACAAGGATTGGTGTAGTAATATTATCCTCTGTTATCTACTTAATGAATCTCTATAAAAATTCTTGGATATTGCTCAGGGAATGATTCCTCTTTATCTATTTTTCCGGCATAATCAAATCTATAATTCCTTATCATTTTTTATTTATATTAATCTATAAAACTATTACTAATTATTATAATCTATAATTATAAGATAATCTACATATTCCCTTTATGAAATGTTACTCATTTTCTACATTAATATGTGACCTTTTTCCATAAAAGTATTACAAATATAATTGAAAAATGATTATTTTGTATCACTTAATACCTATGAAAATAAATGAAATTTTGGATTTATTTATTAATTTCAACTTATCCTTCCACAATATATAAGACTTCACCATGACCATTTGTATGTTCGAGTGAGCGTTTGATTCCACAAAACGCAGCCTTAAAATCTCAAATTGTCCCATAAATATCATAATTTCCTTTTCTAAAAATATATATCTAAAATCCACCATGGAATATAAAACTTTGTAATAATGCATAATCTAATATTTGTAAAACTTTACTTATAAAAGGGAATCCATAATCCTTGTTTTACCATTTTTAGTACACCAATAAAAAACCCAATATGATTCACACCCTCCACTATTCTCAAGTCAACTTTAACTTCACATTTTAATTAATCATATGTGAGTACAGCAAAACTTTTTCTACAACCATTTTTATTCTCCACATTTCTTATAAAACATTTTATTAGACATAATATTCACTTAAATACTCATTTGGAAACCCATCATCTCATTTTCATTTTTTCTTCCCCATCAAAATGTCTCTATAGGAATCAAAATGGAATTACTCACTATTTTCATAGTTTGTATTCCCTCTTCTATGAAATAATTTTTCCAGGACTCCTAGTTTAAAAAAAAATAGATGGAACCATGAGGATACCTGTAGTATTTCAATCATTTATACGAATTATGGTCACGTACATAGTTTTCTCATCACTATACCATAACATAAACTGGTTCTTCGTTACCATGTTTAAAAAACATCAACCTAAGATTTCCTATTTGTCATAAAAGGAACCATATAATGATTATTTTTTAGTATTATGAGTATTTTAAATTATATCGATTACTCTTTGAAAATAAAAAAACCCAAAAATACATTCTTTATTTTTTATAAAATTTATAAATAGTTAGTAAATAAGTGTTGGGTAATGGAATAAAAAATATTATATTTTAAAAAACATTAACTAATCATAAGGAATAAATAAAATAATAGTAGTATATATTTCCCAATTTTTAAACAGAATCCCAAAATAACATTTTTAAATCTGGTTTTCAAAACTATAATTACCCCAGTTGCTTTTAGAAACTGTTTATCATAAGTGAAACATGCTATTAGAAATTTTCAATAAGTGGTCTTAAAAGGTTTTTAAGACTACTATGGAAAAATTATCATGTTGAATTATAAATACTTGGAATCATAAATTTTGAATAAATATTAACTATGAATATTCTTCCCAATACGATTATTCTATTATACTTAACATCACTTAAAAACTATTATGGATAGTTAATCTTATTTTAGGAAACAAAGTTAATTATCTCAAGTTGTTGAGTACACATATAGTGTTAAACTTTAATGTTCACCAGTTTCTTATATTTCATCATGATATAGTCAATTTGAAATTAAAATAAATTAAATCTATAAAACTCTATAAATATATACATAAAGAATTAAATGGAATTTAGAAAAAAATTGAATAGGAAGATTTTTTCCATTGAGGTTGGTTAAAAATTTGAACTATTAATAGTTCCATGAATGTTTAGAAAAAAATTTCATTCCTTTAATTCGTACTATCATGGATGAGTTATTGAATTGTTTCTTGGTGAAATAATCATGTGAAGTGACATTCATTATGGGAATGAGTATTTATAGAGAAAGATCCATAAATCTCACTAGCCTTAGTCAATACTTTTAAATGATTGAAAATTTTAAAAGTATTAAGATAGATATTCTATTAGAGGATCTATGTCAATTATAGATCACATTATTTTTATAGGCTATGTATCCATTTTAAAATCAAAAAAATGAAAAATATGAGTAAATATTATTAGTCATAGTTGATATTTTTTTTTCATGTACCTTAGGTTGTGTACTCTTCCTCATGACTCATGTATCTTGATCTTGATGATTAGAATATAGTCAATCAAATTTAAATATTATTAGATCAAAATTAAAAACATTTCATAATACCTACAAATGAAAAAAAAATTAATCTTTTCTTATGAAATAGAATAATATGTCATTATAAGAGGTTACAATGGTGTTATTTTCCTTATACATAAAGTTGAATTTATTTCATGACATGAATATGTATTCGACCTCTATAGAGGTGTTATGGATTGTAGAGTTCCAAAATATTTTAGTTGATAAATATATGATTTAATTTTCATACACTGAATTATATGATCTGTATAAATGATTATTTGGAAATAAATAGGTTATTATTGTAACAACCCGATATTTTATAAGATACATTCTTTTTAATTTCATTCATATCTTCTGTTTTACGATACACCAAGATTATCTTGCGCTATACGCAACACCTTATTAGCTTGCAGTATACGCAACACCATTCTTGGCTCGTGTTACATACAATTTCAAGTTCGTTTGATAGAAGTAATTCTACACAACATTGAGTGTGTATATATATATATTCAATTTATAAATAAAATATGGTTGGATTATGTTATATGAAACAACAAAGGAGTTGTGCACTACACACAACCCTGACTTGGCTTGCATTACACGCAATCGCGACCTTCCCTAATAGCGTGTGTTGTACGCAATACCGGGTTTTACTAAACAACAATATATTATTATAATACTGTTATGAACTAGTCGTTATGAATAGTGTTAACTAAATTTTGAATTTTATAACATTATTATTCATCTTACACATTTTCTAGAACATGGTATAAGAACAAAATAAATGTTTCGGGTAAAATAAGTATTTTTCAAAAAATACAGTTTTGCAGCCTTTTGATGGCGCACCCACTTTAAATATAGTTTTTGAAATGTTTATAAGTTCCATTTGAAAAAATAAAATTATTCTTTGGAATCAAGAAATAAAAATTTACTTTGGATAAAATTTACATTTTAATCTGATAACTTTCATATTTTAATGAATAGTAAAAACACACTATATTTTAATTAAAAACAACTTTTTTCATCGTAATATCTTATGTGGTTAAATTATAATATTGAATGGTATTAAAGTATAAATATAATATATTTTTACCATTTAATATAATGTATGTCATTATCATTGATTTTAGCTTGAATTCGTAGGTTAAATCAATTCAATCTTTTGCAATGTTTTAAAGAAAACCCTGTTTTCTTTCGACAACGGGATTAATTTTAATTTAATTTCTGCTACTTTTTTGTATTGAATTTGGAAAAATTGATTCCATATTTGGAATCATTGGGTGAAATTATGTTAATAAGCTAATTTTTATTTTTGGGCATTGAGAATAGTAACTACGGTAAATTTTATTTACCATAGTTAAAGGTAAATCGGGTAATTAAGGGTAAATATATGATTATAAAATTACCCTAACACTTGGAAAAATTCTATTGGATGAATAAAAGTAGACCCATATCACCTAAGGGTCGGATTAGAATCATTTAATGGACTTTTGGCCTTGAAAATAACTTAATTATTATTAAAACCAAAGAAAGTGACAACATGTCACTCTCTTAAATCTTATAAGGATATTAATTTTAATATAGTGATAAACTTCATGAAACTTCGAACATGAATAGTCTCCAGAACTATAATGAAATTATCTACATCATATGAATTTATCAATAATTTTTAGGGATTAAATAATTATCATTAATTGTGACACAATAGTGATGCAGAAATTGTATATCTAGTGAAAAATCAAGAATATAGTTTTTATTAAACTAATAGTGACCATAAAAGGCACAAAACCCTGACCAAAACTTATTTTTCATGTAACTATAAACCATAATCATACAATGGTCGAATATTTGACCCTTTGGAGCCTTATAAATGCAATTATGACACTTGTATTATTTTATTTTAAATGATGCCAAAGTTGTCACTTTCATAATTTAATAAATCTAACAATTTAAATATTGTGATTTTAAGATGCTAAATTCGAGAAAAAGTATTTTTTTTTAAAATTTGATAGATTTATCTTCATAATAGGATTTTATTCTTAATTTTTAAACAAAACATATGTATATTAAATAATTATACAAAAATGATGTAGTAATTATTTTTTAAGAGATAAACCAAATAAATGGTTTTAAAAATAATAAAATAAATATTATATATACTATTTAATGTCTCAACTAATTTTATAGATACATATGACCTTTTATGAATCTATTAAATCTTTTAGTTCGAACATATCTTCTGTATATATTTTATTTAAATTCAAATAAATGAATAGTGTAAAAATTGACACTAGTGTTATTTTATAAAAATAACATATTATAAAATTGTATAAAAATCACAAAAATATTTAAAAATTATAAATTTAACTTTATATGGTCCATAATTTTATAAAGTAACCATTTATGGAAAATTAACAACAAATAAGTAATTATTTGTTATAATTTAAAATTTACAATTATATTACCACAAATAAACTTAAATAGATTAAATAAGGATAAATCAAAATGATAAGGTTTAAAATAAGATCCAAACATGTCTAAATTTGATTGGTTGATGATATTACAACCCTATCTCATCTAAACATCGAATATGAGTCATTTTTGGCGGTTTTTAAGTGGGGTTAGATTTATTATAAATTAATATTTTTAAGAATTCCAAAGGTTCCCGTCTCCTCCCTTATAAAAGGGCACCTCCTCCCTCTCTTCCTCACACCACTTTGAGCCTTCAAGCTCAGAAAAACCCTGCCAAATTATCTTCTCCACTTCCCTAGAAACATCTTTGAGGTTCTGTTCTACTTCAAAGACCAATCTTAGTGCCCTAAGAGGAGGTCTCAAAGATGCGCTTCAAAGAAGAGGTAATGTCCGTTACCGATTCTTTCCACTTTATTTCTTCTTCCACTTATTCTTCTTCGGTTGTTTCATTTTGAAGTAATAACATCAGTATAAATAATATACTGATATCTTATTATAATTATGAAACAACCCTATTTCACCATCTATACATCCTATGGAAAACGAAATCACCGCGCGTTCGTACGTACGGAATACCGTCTCCACGCCGTGGTGTAATCTATTTTCCACCACCACCTTATTTGGATGGGTATAATGGTGTACATAATAACTATATATTATTATTGTAAATTTATATTGATTCTGAAATAGTATACATACACTCCAATACAATTCCACGATCATGAGAACGATATCATCGCTCGTGCGTACGTACGGACTACCGTCTCCATGACGCGATGAGATTCATTCTCCATGTTAACCATTTAGAAATCATTATAAGGTATATATAAGAAATAATAATGAAATATATGAAATTATAAAGCTACTATATTTATGTATATATATATATATGTATGTCATCTACTTAATTCCATTAAACTTAATAAGGAAACGAAAACAGCGTTCATGCGTACGTACGGCCTACCGTCTCCATGAATGGTGTATTTCTTTCCATTTATCGATCTATTATATATATGTATATTCTGAATATATATTATATATAAATCATGTTATATATTCTGTAATTAATTAATCATGATCTAAGTAATCATATGAATAACTACAAGTCAAAACACGGACGACAAATGAAACGATTTTAACCAAAACACTCTTTAACATGGAATTTACAAAAGAACGGGTAATATAAAGCCATAAGTGAACCATATATGATATAATAACAATGAATATGATTCTGTAATAAGAAAATGACATTATTTAAATCATTATACAGGAGGTTTGGATACGTACGAAGCATATCGGACCTAAGGTAAGGGATAATTGTGCAAATCTAATTTTTTTTATCTGAGATTGCTTATACGTAAGTATTTACTAGAGTTATTGTTATCATCCATGTCCATGTTTTCTAAAAGTGTTTTTATGTATGTTTAAAGTCCTTTTACCCATTTTTTACTTTTACTACATGTTATGTAAGGAATCTTTCTTTTGTTTACGTTAAGAGGTACTTTATTGACTTTTCCGGCAAAAGTACGAGAAGAATGTTTTTTTAACTTATACGGAACGAATGGATTTTTACGGTTTTATAAAGCCTTATTTTAATGAATCTTACTCCAAAATATTTCATGTCTATTTTCAACAAAATCCTTTTCTTTTAAAATTGCATGACATTTTGTAAAAAGAGAATGATTTTGAAGAAGAAATGATATTTTCCTCAAGAATTCATTTCAAGTGTTTTATCAAAACCATTTTCCATCTAAGATGACATTATTTCATATGTGTATGTTTCAAGTATAATGTCTCTATGATTTACATGGTTTCACTTTTCTTATTATGAAATCCATTTCTTTTATATGGATTATGTGATGATGGGATGATTTTTATGAAACCCATTTTATTTATTGGGTTATTAAGAATGATGTATGTTTATTTTGTGGCACAAGTAAGAATGATTTCATTATGAGATGGGTGGGACCTATATCTCCCTCCAATGAATTAGGTAAAGATTTTGTGTCTCATGAGATAGACATGACTGGAACAGAAAGTTAAACCGGTTCAGTAATACAGGACTGGAACGAGGAGTGAGCTCGATTCAGAAAGGGACTTTGTCCACTAAGATGGTCTTGGCAGCAAGGCCTTGGCTACTATGGAAATCATATCATGTGCTTAATGGTTGCCACAATTACATGTTTTATTCCCATTCTATTTTATCATTTTTAATGTTTCTTTATGATCTATGCCTTACATACTTCCATGTTTTATGTCATTACTCAAGCTTTTGATGTTTAAACATTATGTTCATGTTTTTAAGTTCAAATTAATATGGTATGTTTTATTTTATCCATGCTTACCATTACTGAGCATTTGAGCTCACCCTTTTTATGTTTTCTTTTCCCCAGGATATAAATAAAGGTTTTAGGTAAGAGAAAAAAGGGGAAGATCTTTATGGTAGATGTTGAAGATCTTTCACCACGATTAGAAGATTACGTTCCAAGTTTCCAAAGACACTAAACTATTACGGTCCTTGTGTGTCTGTTTTTGTTATGTATTATGTATTCTGCAAAATTAATGTAATTTCCATGTACGTCAAGCTTAGGGTCTCTACAGTTGGTATCAGAGGAATGGTTTAGTCAACCTTTGGAAACTAGGACGCGAAAACATTAGTGAGATCCCTAGAGATATTTCTAAGGTATGTCTAGGGATGTCCCTAAGGATAAATATACATCTATGATATGGTCCTAGAACTATGGTAATGATCTTAGAATTTAACCTAAGATGTTAGATATTGAGGGTACTCCCCCTTTACTATGTTTCTTTCCCTAGCATGATTTTTTCCTCTCACACTATTCTTTTTGGATTTTAGAAAATGGATGGAAACAGGAAGATTCATGATAATGGAGGATATGACAGACAATTTAATGATATTATTCATGAGAAACCAAATGAAACGGGATTTGGAAGTCTAAACATCGTTATTATTCCTAATCAGCAATCTCATAATATTATCAATAATCTCAACTTTGGTAAGTTTCCTGACTCAGATAATAAGAGAAAGATGGAGTTTTATGATGATCATAGAAGAAAGAAAGTTCAATTTCCCTCATGTAAATCATGTGGGAAGAGGCATCGGGGAGATTGTTTCAAGGGAACTGGAAGTTGTTTGGGTGTGGAAAAGAAGGACACAAAGCCAGTAAGTGCAAAAGAAAAGGTTTAGTTAACACCATGGATGAGGATAATGGTTTTGCTACGACATCAACAACGGTTAAATGTTTAAAATGTGGAATGTATGGGCATTATGCAAACCAATTCCCTAAGGGAAAGTCTCATGAAGAGAATCAGTGTGGCCGTATGGGTAGTATTTATGTTGATGATGATGAAGAGACTACAAATGATATGTGAGATGAAAGAATTGTTGAAGCTCGGTCAATGGTTTGAGAAGGTAGTGGAATGATTACATGTTTATCAAGTGTAATGTTGCATAAGTAATCTCATGGTACTATGGAATAAGGACACATCTAAGGATTGTTACATTGTTGTCTTTCCTTGAGTTTTGAAAGTGTATGATTAATTCTACCAGTATCCATGAAAGGTTATTCAGATATTTTTGAAATGTAGATGATATGCACATAATGAAGGGATACAGAGAAAATTAAATGTTTGATAGTATTCATGAGCTCATGACTGATATAAGGAGAAGGTTATATCACGGTTTGAGTACATAGAATTTTTGGATTTTGGTATGTGGAAAGAGTTAAATTTTGACAGCATTCATGTTTTCAATAAGGTTAAATGGGTATTCAATTTTCAAGAGAATACATTATTAAGGTATTCACATGATTGGAATGTGACCAACAAGATATATGGGGGATAAATGATGGTATTCACATGCTTGGTTGATGACATTTCAATTATTTGTTCTCTTTATACTATGAGCTTAGACCAAAGTATTTTAGATAAGCCTAAATATTGGAATGAATTATGTTGCATATAAGTTAGTATTGTTTAAGGATAGAAATTTTTTTTAAAATTATTGATGGGATGTTATAGTAATGTAGTTTTAGAAAAGGGACAACCTGCAGGACGGACGACAGCCCATCGCGTCGGACAAGGCTGTGGGAATCGAACCCACAACTGAAGTGTGACTGTCCTTTATCGCCTACCACTGACCTACAAGAAGTCCCTGGTTAGTAGAAACTAGTTTTATTTTATTAAGCGATGTGATATATGAAGTATAAGTTCATTTTTTCATATACGATTAACTTCACCAAAGACAGACTTATGTATATTTGATAACTTTTGCTAACCCTTTTGTTTGAAATAGATGGAATGACCCATCATTCTATCACATGATCTTTTAACACATCACGAATAACAAATTCAACTTCATTTCTTTAAGAGATGAAGTGGAAATTTTTCAAAGCATGAACAACAGTGAGATTGTACCAAAATAAAGTAAGTATTTATTCTAATTAAAATTATTCAACTTTAGGGAAATGACCTTGAAAACCAAAAATGTTGTCCTAGTGCCTTTATATCTGATGAATCAGATGGTACCCTAGATCATCACAAATTTATGGCTTTGTGATTGTTGGCCTTTTCATAGCCATGTTCTCTACCACTCTCTATCAGAACATGATGGTTAGATTTCTCTTCCATATCCATATTTTCACCAATGTTATCCTATATGGAAACCCAGTGATGAGTTAATTTGGGTAACCGTTATATTTCATACTTTTGTTTTTAAAGTTCATTTTTGGTATTTCTTTTTATGATGTGGGTTTCTATGAATAATAAACGATTTATAACCCCGATGAATTTCGAGGGGAAATTCATTTTAAGGGGGGTAGAATGTGACAACCTGATATTTTATAAGATACATTCTTTTTAATTTCATTCATATCTTCTATTGTACGATACACCAAGATTATCTTGCGCTATATACCACACCGTATTAGCTTCCAGTATACGCAACACTATTCTTGGCTCGTGTTACACACAATTTCAAGTTTGGTTGATAGAAGTAATTCTACACAACATTGAGTGTATATATATATATATTCAATGTATAAATAAAATATGGTTGGATTCTATTATACGCAACAACAAAGGAGTCATGCACTACATGCAACCCTGACTTGGATTGCATTACACGCAATCACGACCTTCCCTGATAGCGTGTGTTGTACGCAATACTAGGTTTTACTAAACAACAATATATTATTATAATATTGTTATGAACTAGCCGTTATGAATAGTATTAACTAAATTTTGAATTTTATAATATTATTATTCATCTTACACGTTTTCTAGAACATGGTATAAGAAAAAAATAAATTTTTCGGGTAAAATAAGTATTTTTCAAAAAATACAGTTTTGCCGCCTTTTGATGGCGCACCCACTTTAAATCTAGTTTTTGAAATTTTTAAAAGTTCCATTTGAAAAAATAAAATTATTCTTTGGAATAAAGAAATAAAAATTTACTTTGGATAAAATTTTCATTTTATTCTGATAACTTTTATATTTTAATGAATAGTAAAAACACGCTATATTTTAATTTAAATCAACTTTTTTCATCGTAATATCTTATATGGTTAAATTATAAAATTTAATGGTTTTAAATTATAAATATAATATATTTTTACCATTTAATATAATTTATGTCATCATCATTGATTTTACCTTGAATTCTTAGGTTAAATCAATTCAATCTTTTGCAATGTTTTAAAGAAAAACCCGTTTTCTTTCGACAACGAGATTAATTTTAATTCAATTTCTGCAACTTTTGTGTATTGAATTTGGAAAAATGGATTCCATATTTGGAATAAATGGGTCCAAATTGTGTTAATAAGCTACTTTTTTATTTTTGGGCATTGTGAATAGTAACTACGGTAAATTTTATTTACCATAGTTAAATGTAAATCGGGTAATTAAGGGTAAATATAAGATTATAAAATTACCCTAACACTTGGAAAAATCCTATTGGATGACTAAAAGTCGAACCATATCACCTAAGGGTCAGATTAGAATCATTTAATGGACTTTTGGCCTTGAAAATAACTTAATTATTATTAAAATCAAAGAAAGTGACAACATGTCACTCTCTTTAATCTTATAAAGATATTAATTTTAATTCAGTGATAAACTTCATGAAACATCGAACATGAATAGTCTCTATAAATCTAATGAAATTACATACATCATATGAATTTATTTATTATTTTTAGGGATTAAATAATTATCATTAATTGTGACACAATAGTGATGCAGAAATTGTTTATCTAGTGAAAAATCAAGAATATAGTTTTTATTAAACTAATAGTGACCATGAAAGGCACAAACCCCTGACCAAAACTTATTGTTCATGTAACGATAAACCATAATCATACAATGGTAGAATATTTTACCCTTTGGAGCCTTATAAAAGAAATTATGACACTTGTATTATTTTATTTTAAATAATGCCAAAGTTGTCACTTTCATAATTTAATAAATATAACAATTTAAATATTGTGATTTTAAGATGATAAATTCTTGTAAATGTATTTTTGTAAAATCTAATAGATTTATCTTCATCATAGGATTTTATTCTTAATTTTTATACAAAAATAAGTATATCAAATAATTATACAAAAATGATGTAGTAATTATTTTTTTAAGAGATAAACCAAATAAATGGTTTCAAAAATAATAAAATAAATATTATATAAACTATTTAATGTGATCCACTAATTTTATAGATACATATGACCTTTTATGAATCTATTAAATCTTTTATTTCGAACATATATTCTGTATATATTTTATTTAAATTCAAATAAATGAATAGTGTCAAAATTGACACTATTGTTATTTTATAAAAATAATATATTATAAAATTGAATAAAAATCTCAAAAATATTTAAAAATTATAAATTTAAATTTATATGGTCTTTAATTTTATAAAGTAACCATTTATGGAAAATTCACAACAAATAAGTAATTATTTGTTATAATTTAAAATTTAGAATTTTATTACCACAAATAAACTTAAATAGATTAAATAAGGATAAATCAAAATGATAAGGTTTAAAATAAGATCCAAACATGTCTAAATTTTATTGGTTGATGATATTAAAACCCTATATCATCTAATATTCGAATATGAGTCATTTTTGGAGGTTTTTAAGTGGGGTTAGATTTATTATAAATTAATATTTTTAAGAATTCCAAAGGTGCCCCTCTCCTTCATTATAAAAGGGCACCTCCTCCCTCTCTTCCTCACACCACATTGAGCCTTCAAGCTCGTCCAAACCCTACCAAATTATATTCTCCACTTCCCTGGAAACATCTTTGAGGTCCTGGTCTACTTCAAAGACCAATCTTAGTGCCCTAAGAGGAGGTCTCAAAGAGGCGCTTCAAAGAAGAGGTAATGTCTGTTACCGATTCTTTCCACTTTATTTCTTATTCCACTTATTCTTATTAGGTTGTTTCATTATGAAGTAATAACATAATTATCACTCATATACTGATATGTTATTATAAGTATGAAACAATCCTATTTCACCATTTATCCATCCTATGGAAAACGAAATCACTGCGCGTGCATACGTACGGAATACCGTCTCCATGCCGTGGTGTAATCTATTTTCCCCGCCACCTTACTTGGATGGGTATAATGGTGTACATAATAACTATATATGATTATTGTAAATTGATATTGATTCTGAAATAGTATATATACACTCCAATACAATTCCACGATCATGAGAACGATATCATCGCTCGTGCGTACGTACGGACTACCGTCTCCACGACGCGATGAGATTCATTCTCCATGTTAACCATTTAGGAATGATTATAAAGTATATATAATAAATAATAATGAAATATATGACATTATAAAGCTACTGGATTTATGTATATATATATACATGTATGTCATCTTCTTAATTCCATTAAACTCAATAAGGAAACGAAAACAACGTTCATGCGTACGTACGGCCTACAGTCTCCATGAACGGTGTATTTCTTTCCATTTATCAATCTATTATATATATGTATATTCTGAATATATATTATATATAAATCATGTTATATATTATGTAATTAATTAATCATGATCTAAGTAATCATATTAATAACTACAAGTCAAAACATGGACGACAAATGAAACGATTTTACCCAAAACACTCTTTAACATGGAATTTACAAAAGAACAGGTAATATAAAGTCATAAGTGAACCATATATGATATAATAACAACGAATAAGATTTTTTAATAAGACAATGACATTATTTAAATCATTATACAGGATTTTTGGATACGTACGAAGCATATCGGACCTAAGGTAAGGGATAATTGTGAAAATCTCATTTTTTTATCCAAGATTGCTTATACGTAAGTATTTACTGGAGTTATTGTTATCATCCATGTCCATGTTTTCTAAAAGTATATTTATGTATGTTCAATTTCCTTTTTACCCATTTTTTACTTTTACTACATGGTATGCAAGGAATCATTCTTTTGTTTACGTTATGAGGTACTTTTTTGACTTTTCTGGTAAAAGTACGAAAAGAATGTTTTTTTAACTTATACGGCATGAATGGATTTTTACGGTTTTATAAAGCCTTATTTTCATGAATATTCCTCCAAAATATTTCATTACTATTTTCAACAAAATCCCTTTCTTTTAAAATTTAATGACATTTTGTAAAAATAGAATGATTTTGAAGAAGAAAGGAAATTTTCCTCAAGAATTCATTTCAAGTGTTTTATCAAAACCATTTTCCATCTAAGATGACATTATTTCATATGTGTATATTTAAAGTATAATGTCTCTATGATTTACATGGTTTCACTTTTCTTATAATGAAATCCATTTCTTTTATATGGATTATGTGATGATGGGCTGATGTTTATGAAACCCGTTTTATTTATTGGGTTATTAAGAATGATGTATGTTTATTTTGTGGCACAAGTAAGAATGATTTCATTATGAGATAGGTGGGACCTATATCTCCCTCCAATGCATCGGGTAAAGATTTTATATCTCATGATATAGACATGGCTGGAATGAAAAGTTAAACCGGTTCATTAATACAGGACTTGAACGAGGAGTGAACTCGATTAAGAAAGGGACTTTGTCCACTAAGATGGTCTTGGCAGCAATGCCTTGGCTACTATAGAAATCGTATCATGTGCTTAATGGTTGCCACAATTACAAGTTTTATTCCAATGCTATTTTATCATTTTTAATGTTTCTTTATGATCTATTCCTTACGTACTTCCATGTTTTATGCCATTTCTCAAGCTTTTGATGTTTAAACATTATGTTCATGTTTTTAAGATCAAATGAATATGGTATGTTTAATTTTATCCATGCTTACCCTTACTGAGCATTTGAGCTCACCCTTTTTATGTTTTCTTTTCCCCAGGATATAAATAAAGGTTTTAGGTAAGAAAAAAAGGGGAAGATCTTTATGGGAGATGTTGATGATCTTTCACCACGATTAGAAGATTACGTTCCACGTTTCCAAAGACACTAAACCGTTACGGTCCTTATGTGTCTGTTTTTGTTATGTATTAAATATTCCGCAAAAGTAATGTAATGTCCATGTACGTTAAGCTTAGGGTCTCTACAATTATCATACTAGAGTTGATCTATATTATTTTAGATTTCAATGAATATTTTTTATCATACTAAACCTATCACACTATTGAATAAACCTATTTCTCTATATAAATTCAAAAATATCCTCTAAAGATATCATCTCATTATAAATATTGTCATTATAAGAAATATAAAGGTATATAAAAATATTTAAGGATAAAAATGTAGTCAATCCACTAAAAACACATTACCATTGTAAGAGTATTATAGAAATCCCAGATTTGTTGGTATTAAATAGATGAGTGATTGGTTTTAAAATATGAAATATATATTGGGGTTTTCCCTGAATTCAACAATCATAAGATGACATAAAAATGTTATGATTTTATGTTTTATTGTAAACATGATATAAAATATACAAGGATGATAAAACACAATAGTATAGTATATATATATATATAGAAAATTTATCCTTAATCAATGAATAATATGGAAATAATGTGTGGTGATAATTGTAGAGAACAAGACTAGGTCTACCCGAGAAGCCACCTGATATGACCCACCCCAAGACCTCAGGTGTTTATCCCCATATACCAGAGGTTTTTGACAAGATGCGAGGGTCTAAAATATATATTATGGAAATTATAACCTCTATTTAGAGGGAAATAAAAACATATAAAACAAAAAAATATCCATGAAGATAAGCATCGGTGTATGCATAGATAAATAAAATGAAACAAAATCTTGATATAATAAATGAAATTATTCATATAGTACTGAATGGTCAATCTATAACATATAAAATGGTCACCCACTAGGCTGCACACATATTGAAAGTAAAAAAACTAAAAAAATACATTAGGATTTACTACCAACTTCGACTCATACCACATACCTGGTCTCTATGACTCTCAATCTACACCGTTCGGATCTTGAGACTCTATACAAGCAACTACACTCAATCAAGGAACAATGGCCCCTTTACGGATAAACTAAAAACTTTATTCTCCAATATGAATGAATATATTTTTTCATGCTATTCTAGGTAAACACATAGTGGTGATAAATAAATATCATTAGGAAACCACCAATGGTGAACATATATTCAATAGTTATAACATGTTCATACACAATAAAATTCCTAGACTTGTTAAAAACTAATAATAGGCGGTATAGAATAAACAAATTCTAATGCATCCACATGAAAAATCACATCTAAAAAAATAACCAAAATTTATAAATCAAAATATGAACAAATGTTTGACCCCAAGGTGTAAAAATTGGAATATACACAAGAACACACATATACCATGCTCTTGGACTTTAATGGAATGATCTAAATTAGCAACATGAACTCTACTACCATAGAGAGTACCTATCCAGAACATGACAGTACATAAAAACAAAATAGATCCATAAACTAATATTGTTTCGGAGGCCAAGCCTATAAGCTTGGTTTACATATTTTCTGGGACTACAGACTCCCATGCACTATCCATGTTAATATATTTTCACTCTTAGAGAGGGGATTACCTCCTCCAGATCATCAATTATCCCCCTTCACCCATTTAGGAAGTGCCAACCAATATAGGAGAGAACAAAATAAACTCTTAGGGCCAATTTATGGCCTAAGACATCACAAGGGTCTCACCCTAAAGCAAAGTACTCAATAGAAACTACCTCATAATATTATAAAAAGTCTATCTTACACTTGGGTTGATCAAACACTCAAACCCATCATCCAAAAAGCTAAACTAGCATTATCGATAAATTTTCAGCTAACAAATAATGGGAAACTATTAGTCCCATATATCTCAATATCCATAAAACAACTACTATGGGCTTTCATCATCTCACACAACGAATTGACAAAGCATGTGGCTCCTATAGTCAATGACGTCATATCATAAAGAGACTTCCTATGATAGGATCCCCTAATGCACAGAAGATCTCAAGACACCCCCATTGAACAAACCTCAAATTAACGTAAGAAAAATGAAGAAAATAAAACCCTTCTTGAGATTACTTTATCTAACTTGAAATCATATTCCAATTCTTTCACGAGAAATGATCTAAAAGTAGCCATTAGTGGTATCTAATTTATCCTTGATCAACAATGCATCCAAAAGGGAATACAAAGACACAAGTATGACTATAAAAGGAACTAACAATAGTCTTCATAAACACCCCCAAGAACATGAAACCCTATAGGGGTATCATTATAAAAATCCAAATAATGTGGAAACACCACAACTATAAATCCTCAATCAGCCTCCCTAGCTTACCACCAAACATCAGGTACTATCTCACATATAAGTTCATCTATAATAGGCCCCTCAGAACCAACTCAACATCACTTTTATGGATAAAATTTGCAAATGCAGCCCCAATGTGTCAACCAATACATAAGGCTCCAATTAAACCAATCAATCAATATCTGGGATAAAACCTCGATCAAGAAATCTAGTACCCTAATAACTAAAACATCAAGCAATAGTGATAAAAAGCCTCGATATAAGACATCACTAGATCACATCATTGAAAATTATCCATAAATATACTCAAAAAATATCACTTTGTAACACTTAAGCATGGGAGATCACTAATATTAAGACCCTCAATCCGGTCTTGTAGGTCACAACAAACCTGTTAGAGTATTCTGAATCAAAACCTCCAATAAATCCTCCTAAAAAACTTTTCAAATAAAAAAACTTTCAAGAAGGCCTCTAAATTCCAAAATTATTCCATCATAATTATTTATGTGAAAAAAACACTCATAATTTACTACTCATAGTCTAATTCGGATTCTATGATGAGAAAACATGGAAAAACCTAAAATGTGGAAATACACTGAATGTACCTCATGTACAAGAAATGTTCCCCCAAATGTCCACCCAGGATATGTACCTCTAGAAAATGTATCATGTACACCCATATTACATGATGTGATATTATGGTATATGGTTTGTACTCCCACACAGGGTCCCTATCAATGTACATTGTCTGTTCTCCGCATAGGGTCAGCCCCACTATAGTACATGAACACTTTTTATTTAACTCAAAAAAGCTCTATCCATGTTCACAAACAACCATGTTCCCATTACATTGGGATTCTAGAGGAATACTCATCTATATACTCAGCTATGACTACATTTTGTGTCCATTAGGACTAAATTCCATGAAATAAATTCTTCCTCACCTCAACTGAATGGAATAACATTCAACATGTGTTATGTGATCTACGCATCATGTACATGTGTTTTTCTAGACATATTTCCACAAAAATGGCCAGAAAATCCCCCCATAATTCATTCTATAAAACCCATAGATCAATCTACTATGGGTCCGCAAAAATAGATAAAATATATTAAAAAAATTAAGAAACAAATATTTGGTTATCTATGGAAAAAACAAAAATGTTACCCACCTTCATATGTAAAACATCGTAGATTTACTCCAGATATGTCCCACAAACCCACTGATTCACAATATACAACCCATACGAGATCCTTCATAGCACCTCTACCACCTCCCTATTCTATCCAAATCCCATTCTTAGATTCAAGAAATAGGATCCCCAATTGGAGTGTACATGAGAAAATAATAGGGGAAATAAATAAAGAAAAAAAATTAAAATAGGAGAAAATGAAAAATGAAAACGAATAGTATACAAGTATTAGGCCCAAACCCAATAACAATGATAAGTTTATGCCTCACCTTAGAAAACCCCTATATTCTGGATACAACAATGGAGCTGAAATTATAATCTGAAACTCCATTCAGGATATAACTAAATGAACATTCATGAATAAATTAATAGTTAATTAAGTAAATATTAAATATTTCGTAAAAAAATGAACAACCATTATTTCCACAAAAATTCAATCCTATGATAAACACCATATTTTGAGACCACTTGAATGGTTGGAAAAAATATCTATGATCATATTATAGGATAAATTACAATTTTTTTGTAGACACAGTCTCGGGAACAAAAAATAAAATTTCTCATGATTTCTCAACTTATGATGGAACAGGTAATTACAATAATATATTAAAGAAATAATTAATAATTGTGTATAAAAATATAAAACATAGATATAAGAAACATGAAAAAAATAATTTTTACTATATTGACCCACATTGAGTACATCAAATTGATCATCATGAAATCCCTAGATTTTTTTCAAGTGGATGAATACAATTCTTGCTTTAACCTAAGATGAAAAATGTTTCTATTTGATAATTTCATTACTTTTACTTTCCTTCTATACAATTTTAAAATAACAGTAGATGAAATATTTATTATTATGTTACTCATAAAGAGTGGAATATTTCATAAGCTAATATTATATTTATTTAGTAATATTTGAAACATATATGTTCACTAAATACATATTGTAAATTTTGATATAAAAATTTTATTCAATTTTATATGACTATCAAGTGAATATCGCTTAGAGATATATTAAAATATCACTAAGTGTGATATATATATATATATATAATAAGTGTTATATTATTATGTGATAAGTTTTATCAAATCATGAAATATTCGGCATCATTATCCTCAACACTTTACCTCCACACAAGCTATTATACATTTGTATTACCATATCTGGAAAATGTTAATTGGAAATTATAATACATTACAATGAATTTAAAATTATTAAACACTCATGGTTTCAATGATATGGTGACCCTTATATATATAATAAATGTGTAACTTGTGATATATATGTAGTGGGATGTATTATAGAATGTGATATGTGATATAATTTTTTATAAAATATAAAACAATAAGGACAGTAATATAGGATATCACAAAGTGTGTTACATAAAAATTACATTATTACTATATCACTAACATATATATAGGGTAAATTTTTCCAGTGGTATAAATGTTTTTTATTATATTTTAGGAAATAAAATTGTTTTTTATAAAATGTTTATAAAAATTTTTGGTCCCACCTAGGTAAGGAAGAATATGGGCACCCAATAACAAAGTGCTTAGCCATACCTAGCCCAATATTATCTTCATTAAGTACATATAAAATAGGTATTATTAGGATTTAGGTTTTTAAAATACTATAATATTACTAATTTATTTGAGTTAATATACCTCTTATGGGGTTTCTGAAACCTGAATATATATATATATATGTATATATTATTTTTTTTTAAAAAAAATTGCTTCAGGTTTGCGTATCAAATTAATTTTACCCTTAAAAAACAATATATTGTAAATAATAAATATAAATAATTATATAAATGAACTTGGGTTTTAAATGGGTATTCAAATGATGGTTCAACTTTGGGTATATTTAAATGCGTATTAAATGGATTCATGTTTTTTCTTGTTAAATAGGTTTCGTTTTAGGTAACTACTTTTCAACTGGTAAGTAACATGTTTCCATTATTACGCATAGTTATAATACCTATAGAAGGGGTATAAATTGGCGCATTCCAATTCAAAATAAACCCTTCAATTATTTTATTCCATAGTTAGTAGGAACATGACTCTCTCCCATACCGAATATGAATTTAGTAAAACTAAGGTGCTATGAAATTTTACATTATCACCTACACAGGGATACATCCAAGGATTATATAATTGTGAAGTTTCAGGGAACCAATATTTACTTAGTACACTAATTATATATGGTTTTGAGTGAAAATAAAACCACTCTTGATTTACAACATCTCAAACATTGAAACCTGAATATGCTCCTTTATAAGAATGAAATGATATCAAAACCTATGTATAATTTTGTCATTAAAATACATACAAGAACAATTATGCCTATTTTAGGGTAATAATATCTTTCAAATTAAAAATATATATTGATTCATTATTCTCACTTAGTTTAACATGTCAACGATAAAAAATCATCACCTATTTTGAAGAATGTTTTCCCAACATTTCACTCCACTAGGTTTGTCTGTCTCTTGTAATTATTTAACACTACATTTCTGATCAGAGTGTCTTCCTATATGATCTATAAAAGTAAAATTTCAACTAATATAATTAATTCTAGTAAATATCATATACTAATCCTTAGGAAAACTATGTGAATATAATTATATAAAAAATCTAATCCTTGCATATTTTAAGAGTTGTTCATATTTTAAAAGACATAGATAAATATAAGAAACAATGATGTTGTACACCAAAACCAAGAATGGTTTCTTTTCCCAATTATTTGACTAGATAACAAAGGATTTAATATCTTTAAATACTCTAATATATATATATATATTGGATTTCATATCTAATGTTCACCACATTTTGGTTTTTTCATCACCATAATGTAGTTTTTTTGTATTATTAAAAAAATTTGGTTTGTGGGAAATTTTCGATAACCAGGCCTAAAACCATTAGCTTGCATTAATTTTTGAGAAACCCTAATGAAAATTATAACACACTATAGTTTAAATAACCCATAATTATAAGTTTAATAGTAAGGATTTCGCATTTAGTTCCCATGACCTTTTAGGTTTATAGTATTAGAAAATTTTGAAATTCATTACATAAAAAAGTGTAGAGTTCCAAACACTAAAAAAATTTTCAACAAATTAATGTTCATAAAATTACACCCATGTTTCATTCATGACACTATTCCTTAAATTAATATGAGTCACCATAGAATAATTTTTTAACTTTCTCTAGTTTATAAACACCATTAGATCCAATGAATAACATTTGAAGATGTAGGATGAGAATAATCAACACAATGAGGGACATAAAAATAAAGTAAATCTGTTAGTATATTGACAAACATGAAAACCTATAAAAATGATTAACTTTTCCAAAATAAAAATAAATCGTAAAAAAAATCATAGCCACGTGTGAAAACAAACATTTTCTAAAAGGAAAAATTTAAAACCCATATAAAATATAAAAAACCCTATATCAATCATAGAAATCCCCATAAATTCATCCTGATGAATCATATCAAAAACTTCTGTTAAGCTCTTTCATTGAACCCTTTTAATATGAGTATCCTAATTTGTTATATCCAACATTTTATCATTCACCACAAAAAAATGAACCAATTAATTTAAGGTATATATCACATGATTAAATATCATAATATATAATCTCAAGTACCTTACCATGAACAAATAATTTATCTGATTCCACTTCTTCAATATAAATCACATAAAAGGACATTTGTACTATAAACAAAATCATTTTCTGCCTTCATAAATAAATTAGAAGGAATATAATTTTATTTTAAATACTCTTAAAGATGTCTTGAAATAATAAGAATATGATATTATTTCAATATCCCTAAAAAAATATAGAGCTAACTTGATAATGAAAAATTTACATGATGGAAAGAAAATGGATTCATGTGGTAAATGTAAAAATAATCCTTTCACAAATTTATAATGAAACCTAAAATAACTTCTAAATAAAATATATGGAATATTACATTATAAAAAATTTTAAATAATTTAAAATATAAATTTAAACAATTACTAAATCATAAAAAATAAAATTATTAAAATAATTTTAACAAACTAAATAGAAAAAGTGAAACAAAAAACATCAAAATATTTCAAAATTATGTTTTAAATAAAATCCTCTTTCCCTGAGTCTCATAGTGTTGTGTACATTCTATAATACTTAAATAATAAATATAAAATAATTATTTAATTAAGTAATAAAATTGATCATTTTTATTACCTTGTTATTATTCTCCTTATTTAATTTATAACTGTGTACTATTTAGTTACTAAATCAGATAATCTTGCATCAAATTTTTTGACATTGTTTAGTCTAAAAACCTTCAGTGTGTTGACCATGTCCAAAATAGTCATGGTTCTATCATATCTAGAATCTAAATCATGTTATAATTATTATTTTTTATATTAATTAAAATTTTAAAATAATCCATGTAATGTGGTATTGAAATTTGATATATGTTTTTCATTGAGGTTGTAGTCTGCATGTATGCATGAACGACCTTCTCATTTTTAAAATGAATGAATATTTAATATATTAGATAGAGGATTTAAATTATAGAACCATAATTATATTATAAAAATCATTCTTTTTCATTAAATACATATTTATGGTCGTCCATTTAAAGGTTTGGAATATTCCTGAGCCTCCCATTTCAATTATGTGGTGTCTAGTGGATAGGGAGAAATTTCATAAATTTTATTGTTTTTTAAAACAATTTTATAATTTATTAAATAGTTTTAAAAAAGAAAATCAAAATATCGATTTAAATTCAACATTTTAAATTTTTATTTAATAAATTTATTAGAATTTTTAAAAGTTAATGTTATATTTTATAAGTGATTTGGGAGTTGTTGAAATGTTTTAAATAATTTTGGATGTTTTTTCTAATATTTTAAAAATAATACCACCCTTTCTCATAATTATTAATAATTTTGCCTACTTAAATTTCTTGTATCTAATAATAAATATTTACCCTTACAAATTAAAATAGAGTTATGTACGGGTAATGGATGCTTTTATTATCTTATGTAAGGGTAAGATTATTTTTCTAATACTCATGTAAGGGTAACTCTAAATTTGTAAGGGCTACTTATGGGTAATTCACCACTGCATAATGGTAAAGGAGTTTAGGTAAGGGTGGTTTCCCCATAGTGTAAAATATCGAAAAACTCCCTTTATTTATGTAAAGGTTGGTTTTTAGTAGTTTATTGGTAAGAGCCTTTTTTATTATTTGTATAAGGGTAAGTTCCTATTGGGATAAAGTTAATGGTGAAGTTCTAATGGTTTTATAAGGGTATCATGTAATTGCATAAGGGTAGCAACTAGTTTTTTAATGATAATTATAATTTTGTTAATCCCACATAATGGTCCTCTTAAATATAAGTATGGGTTATTGGATTTATATAATTCCTATGTAAAGGTATTCCGAATCTTATGTATAGTTCGCCTCAAATTTCCTATATTTTGGTAAGGTTAATCTTTATTCGTGTAATGGTACCCATATCTTCTGTATAGAAAAATTCTTACCTTCTAAAGGGTAATAGAAAATTACCAAACCCCATATAAGGGTAACCTCAATTTTATTCTACTCATAGAAGGGTAGTAGGATATGTATGGTTAAAACCATATCACCCTTATAAAATATATATTAGTTTTTTTCATAGAGTAAAAATCATTAAAAATACAATTCTTCCTTCCAATCCCACATGTAATGCATTTTAAATGATTTAAAAGCCTAAAATCATGTTTTTATAATTTTTTGAATCATTTCAATTATGTAATACATTTCTAAATGCTTTAAATGTATCCCAATTAATATTTTATTTGATTATAAATTAAATGGGCGAAAAAATATTTTAATTTAATGGTGTATCCAATGGGGATATCTATGAAAATTACAATTGAATTTCTTCCATTCATTGGCTTCCTTATTAAATATCTCATGTTCATATCCCCCATAACCATGATTTTCGAGTTTCGTGATGTATTCTAAAAATTCATATGAGGTTCCTCCTGCGTTTTATGGGTGAATTTTTCTTTCTATCTCCTCTATATTTCAAGGAGAAATTATTTATAGAAGAAATGAAATAATAGGTTGGTGATCTTGTATATTTCTTCTAGTTACACAATGCATGATGGATTATCCTTTTGTTTATTCTTTTCATAGATTGTCTTCATTAGTTTATTGAAGATAATTAATTGGTTAATAGTAAATGAATGGAATGGGGAGTCTTCCTAGTTAGTTACATGGTTTCCTAATATTGTAGATAATTTTTTTTCTCTATTATGTGTTATCAGACACATAGATATTTATTATCACATGTGGTGTAAATTTATAAAATTTTAGGATTATCCTCTAAATATAATGTTATAATAACATGTAGATAATTAAAAACAATTTCCCTGAAAATTGTTATCATTCATGCTTTCTCTTATTTGTAATGTTATTTAATGATTTATCTATTATTTTAATTGTTATAAATAATGGTTATAAGAAAATTTTATTTTCATAGTAATTTTTGTGGATTAAGATACCCTTGATGTGATTTTTTGATAAATATCACTATACAATAAAATGGAAAATCACATAAATATGGTTAATGAAACATGTTTCCCATGAAAATATATACTTTCATGATAATACCATAGAATAATGATAATGTAATTCATGAAAGATATATTTGATATATGTGAGATGTGTATGTGTTTTATTATTGTGATATGTTGAATTGTGATGAATAATTGGCTGGAATGTGAAATGATTTCAATGTTAGACTTTTTGGAATGATGAGTATGGGTTGTTGTGTGTTGTGTGTATATTGCGATAATTGATGACTAATTATGAAAATGATTGCGGTTGGAAATAATACTTTGTAAATGGGATGTTGATGTTGGATTTTTGTATGGAAATATGAAAGTTGATGTGAAAATGGTTGGTGAATAAAATTACTAAACGAGAAATATGATCTTGATATGTGGTTTTCTAGATTAAGGAATTGAATAATAAATTATTGCATTTTTCTGATATGAAATTAGCTGTCATAGTTTGTGGATATAATGCAATTGTGGTTGGGTTGATGAGTTTCGTAATGTGGATTATAGTGCCATTCATGTATAGAAGGAGGAGGACACAATGTTGATTTCCTTAATGTCTATGCTACCCTAATTTTCTAGTTGTGGTGGTGTATAGTATATGATGAGGTATCCCAAGTGTCTTAAGGTCTGATGAGATGTCTAGTTGTATGTGGGGTTATTGACATAATACAACTTCCAACGTGTCTTTTGTCTAGAAAACTTTGCAGAAGAGATGGGGGTTCCATGATTTACCATGTTTGGGTGTGTGAGTAGAAAATCTACAGGATAGTGGTTTGGGGTACCCTTTTACTAATATAATTCACAATATTTTACAATAATTGGATGTTCTATTTATTTAGGGTCCCTTTATAAGGATTAGTTCAGTTAGTTGACCTATTTATGTTTACTTGGTTATACTGTTTTCTCACGGGTGCATTAGTATTCCATTCTCACATATTCATTATATGATCATACATGGAATACTTGTATTCTCACCATATATATATATAAACTTATTTTTAGAATACTAAGAGGACATCACAAACTATGTTGGACACTACTATGTACGACATTGAAGATATTTTTTAGTTACTATCATAGGATTTTCATTGATTAATTACTTGTAGAAACTTTTTGTGTTAGTAAGAAATTAAATGCATTGTGTATATCATGGATTATACCATTATTATGTTATGGTGTTGTTTGGTGGATGATATCTTATCTCTCGATCAAAATTTTATTTATGTTTAAGGAAATTCCTCCCATATGTGTGATTATTATACCCTCGCTGACAATCCCCATCATGAGTCCTACTTGAGCCCGGACTCAGGGTTCATTATCTCACTTTATCCATTTATAACCAATGAGGGATACCTTTGGAGGGAGGTGGTCATGAAAAATTTATCACAACCCCTCCCACCAGTGATTATGAAATGAAGGGAGGGATATAATGACCCACTGAGTCCCGCCTGTAGTAGGACATGGGTTGGTGACTGGCACTGAGGGTATAAAAATCTCACAATTTGGGATGAATTACTCTCCATTAATGAAATAGTTTCAAGATATAGGAGAAATAGTCACTAAATAAGTCTATAAGACTATATAATGGTAAACTAAAAACCATCCCATATTGCATTAATAAATAAAATGGATACATAGAAATGTATTCAAATTAAAAACCATAAAGAAATGTCTATGATTTTTTTTTCAAAAACTCTTATCAAGCTATTAATATCCATCGTGGTCCCCAAAGTAATCTTGTAAACTTGAAAATATTTTTTATATATAGGGTGAGAATAACAAGTATACTCAGTAGGGACATAACCAAGGCCTGAACTACAAAAATGAAAATAGTGTGGTAAAGCGCTTGTGACAAAATAGTGGAACCAATAAGAACATGTACAGGTCATCTAACTAAACCCAGCCTCATTATCACTCACTCACCAAAGCACACATCCAAGATAATAACATAACATTGAAATCATAAAAATTAAAGGCTCCCTACTACCTCTTCCCCACTAATTTTCCTCCCTCATGAACCCAATGTCGAACATCCTATGCTCCCATACCATCCCACTATATCACATCACATCACATCACATAACATACATTTCACCCATAGACATCTGGTTCACAAAAAAATCATACCATACCACATCCCACCCACAGACATCTTGGACAAACATCACAACCAGATCTAGGGAAGCATCAAATCATTAAGGTGAAGGAAATCACTATTGTGATCTCCTCCTATCATATATGACCCATACTACACATCACATCACATCACATCACATCTCTACCAAATAAACCTTATCCAACACATAAAATCATTCCAACATACACATGGTCCACACTTCACTGATTAAGGAAGTGAGGGGGGAGAGGAGGGCAGCCATCCATGTCATTACCATCTTATATGTTGGTGAAAAGACATGAAACTCAGCCCCTCTGAGAACTGATTAGTGTATCCAACTCAGGTGGGGCATGAATAAAATAATATAAACATACATGGTATATAGATAGAACATAATAACCAGCCTAATGGTTTATATTAGAAACACTTGCCTACACCACTTCACCACCATGTAACATATATCAATAGTCACAATGGATGCCACCCTTTTACACAACCGCTATATAGTATTTTTCCACTTTCATCATACCGGCTTCTCTACGTTTATTCCTTAAGACATTTACCACACATAAACTTCCATTTGATTACATTAAATTACAAAACCATTTATTTACTCATTTCATTTTGACATAATCAATTCATAAAATATCTATATCCATCCAACCCTTTTTTTATAATCATATTTTATTTTTTTGTCATCAGAGTTCATCCCATGGATAATCGGGAAACTATCTCAATCATGCCACACAATCATCCTAAGAAACATAACTACTACCATGACACCACACATATAACATCTTCATCGTATCACATTTCCAAAAACATCTCATAATAACAACCACACATCTCATCCATCACACAACCACAACCATATTTCCACAACCACTACGCCTCAATCACTTATCCACAACCTCATCACACCACATCATAATACTACCCACATCACTTCCATTACAACCAACCACTACATCCCTATCACGTACACTACATGACCTAGTTGTTCATAACACTCATTACAAAACATCCCAAACCATGTAGGGAAACACAAAAATAATAAGAATATATTAAACTACATGTTTAGGCTTCAGTTTATTTTGGGGATTTATCACATTACCTATTTATATTAGTCTTGGTATTTTCACCGAAACTCAAATAAATGGGAAATCATTTTTTATTTGAATATACATTTACTAACATTTAATTCTAGTGCGATCACAAAACAACACCACAAGGTTCATCACAAAAAAAAACTAATACAGTGCCTATAAGGCTCCCAACAACCGCTACATTCAAAATGGGAAATAAGAGTTCATATTAATTTAAACAACATATAACAATGTAGTAAATCATTTGATAACTCCCCATACCCATCAATTCTAGGAATTCCAATTAATTATATGATTATGTTGACCCTTAATATTAACCCAATGGTGTCAAAAAAATGCATATCCCACATATATACTGTAAAATAAAAAGAATGAGGATACCCTACCTTAATAAAGATTTTTTATCTTACTATGCACCGCAAGGTGGTGAAGAAACATCTATACCCTCAAATGTTCAGAAAACCCATGGATTAACCTACACCACACGAAAGGGTTGTGAAAATGAATCACACAAATCCTCTTAAACCAAATGAACATCAACATAGAAAATAAAAAAGGGAAAAAATAAAACCATTGGGAAGGAAGAATAACTCACCACGAAATACCAATGTGGATCCATTGGAACCAAAAGATCAATGTTGGGAGAAAGAGGCATATAATACCTCATTAGAGTTCCTAGGATCCTCCAAAATGACATAAAAATGATTTGTCTAAATGAATGCGATATTGGCCAAAACAAATAACTTAAAAGATGTAATATTGTAGATTTCAAATCGTGTAACCATTACTCAGTGTGTAATCATCTAGTTTCAAAAATTTCAATCATTCTCTGAAAAAGGTGTCACCTCAATGGATTAATCACCTGAATTATTACACGTCATGCAACACCCAGTGAAAATAATTCACTATCCACAAACCCCATATTCATATATTTTAAAACATTCATGTCATATACTTCTTATTCTTCCATATTTTAGTAGAAGAACTCCATCAGTCCCGCTCAAGGCCTCCTACAAGCACCTCCCACACCCAAAAATGAAAGTGTAATAGACTAGGAAGGAACATAATATTACATTAGAAATCTATCAAATGATTATCGCCCATGAGAATCCCAAACCAAACCCATAAAGAGAAAAGGGTCCCAAACAATGACCATGTGAGAAACATATTAAGTGTTTTGTTACTCTTCAATGCTTCCATCATCCAATCATGCCAAACCAATTCGACAGAAAACATATCACACAACCTCACAACCACATCAACTTGACACCCAATACTAACCACCAGAAACTACACACCACACAACCACCTGGATAACCATCATAACAAATAAACTTCACATCCCTGAATATATGAATTAAGATATTTCATCCTTTATTCCAAGATACTATCTTCTATGGGTTGAACTAACTCACCCACATGGGTTCAATTGCTTCACAATTAATGTGTCTTGATTAAGAATAAGGTCCTCCTATTTCCATATGTCGTAACATTATCACACATCACACATGAATGGAAACATCACATTTCATATCATTGAATTACACAAACATCATACCATAAAAATAAAGAATGTCAAAACTCAAAAAAATTCTGAGTACTAGTCAATCATCTACATATCTCTCTCCCAAGTACTCTCATCTAGGAAACCACGCCTCTACAACACTAGACCAAGGGAATGGTTGGAAAACACATCACCATCTCTTGAGGATCCTAGATCCTTACTAGAAATTCCAAGAATTTTAAGTTTTCCTAAATATCCAACACTCCCCTTTCAAAAATGAGGGATTCATATTGAAGATATTGATAAAGATAAGTCACCTGAATGATGTCATGGTTCCTTTAAAAATATGGTGGATATACCAACAAATACATAACTTCACTGGAAAATCCCAACACCCAAAATCCCCATGAAACCTAGGAGAAGTCATACCCACCCATCCAAACCTCTACTACCCACACCGAGGGAAGACTCTCAAGAATACATGGTCTCTAACCTTTAACTATAGGGTCATATTCCTATGATTATATTATGCCTAATGATGATCTTGTACTGCCCTAATATTTTCATGAACCAATGGTATATTCTCAGTTGTTTTCTGCACCACATTTGGACAGGGAACTACAGACCCTCTAACCTTCATCTATCATAATGGAGAATGACATGGACAACCGTACGACACCTCAAATGGATACATACCAATTGATTATTGATAACTATTTTTTTAAACAAACCTGATTAAAGGTAGGATTCATACCCAATATCAACTAAAGTCCATGAAACATGCTCACGACATATCCTCTGGTATCTAGATGGTCTACTCTATCTTCCGATATTTCTGATGGTGGAGAGGATTCATAAGGTGAAATTGGGAGCCAAATTCATACAACAATACCCTCTTGACTAATGAGATAAAATTGTGATCCTGGTCATATATTATGTTCCTATATACCTCCTAAATCCTAACAACATCATCCACAAACTACCTCTCTAGAATATCCACAAATTTCCTAGATGAGTAATTCAACCACAAATTTATCTTAGACACAACTTCCAATAACTTCATATCATAGGTGGCATAGTTATTCCCTTAGAGACATAACTTTCTAGACCCATAAGATATTACTAACCTCTTCCACATTAAAATTCATCCCATTCCCTAATGGGATGAATCATTGAAAACATAAAACAAAACACCCTCCTCCAGAAACTAAAACACTGGACCACTAACCAACTTCTCCTTTAGGTAATAGAATTCTATCTATAAATAATATATCCACACAAAATCTTGGTCCATTCCTATCAAAATTATCAACGGGGCTACGAATCATGAAAACATAGGTACAAACCTCAATTAATAGCCCATGATAATAATGAAACCATGAACCTATATCATATTTTTCTGTGTTACCCAAAATACAACTCCCTCGACCTTAGAAAGTTCCACTTACACACCCTTCCAAGAAACCACATGTCCAAGGAAACACACCTCTCACCTCCAAAAAAATCACACTTGGACTACTTCCCTAACAGATGGTGGTGTTTTTCGACCTTAAAAAAATATTGAGATGCTATACATACTCCTTATCTTACAAAATGTATACCAAGATATCATCAATGAATAGAATGATTAATTATTCCAAGAACTCTCGAAACATTGATTTCATAAGTCCAATGAACATGGAAAGTGCATTCATAACACCGAATGGTATAACAACAAACTTAATGGGACCATACTAGCATCTAAAGTTAGTATTCTAAATATCCTCATCCTTTACCCTAACTGGAGATATTCAGATCAAAGATCAATCTTCGAGAACCAAATAGATTTTCTCAACTTGTCAAATAGATCATAAGTCCTTGGAAGAGGATAACAATTTTTGACTATTACTTGATTTATCCTCTGGTAGTCAATACAAAACCTCATACTCCCATCTAATTTCTTGGTGATAATAGTTGGGGAACCACATGGTGACATATTGGGTCAGATGAAACAACTATGAATCAAATCATCCACCTATAGCCTCAAATCATTCAACTATGTTGGCCTTATCTGATAGGGAACCATCAAAATATGAGATGATCCAGGATATAACTCTATCCCAAACTCAGCATCGCATTGAGGAGGTAGTGTTATAACCACATCATGGAAAAAATTTAGGGACTCCTCCACAACCATTGTAATATCCCCAACCTGAGATTCTACTGACAGTTCCACCCACTGAAGCAGAATATTCTCTACTTTCATACCACCTAACTTATAACCTTAGTAAGATATGAATTCCACTCACCTTCCATCTATGTTAGAAAATGAGCCTCCTGTCTAAAATAAATAAATTACTAAATCCATGGAATATATCCAATCAATAACAAGTATAATATCATATTATGGTATCTGCAATAAGAAGAAGTCCCCCATGTACTAGGGCTTCCCCATTACTAGTTTACATCCTAGAACACATAAAAAAGGAAAACGGGCCCCCAATTACTATAGATAGCACTAGGATAATTGGAATCCTCTCCATATCCTTTAAAAACATAAAAGATAAATCATGAGATACAATGGAGTGTGAGGTTATTGAATCAAACAAATCATACAGAAGGGTGGGCAAATAAACTAATCTTACCTTTAACATCTCTCATATCTACTGTCTCTACTGCCAATAATGTTTGAATGTGACTATTCCCAATTTCTCTACCTCTCTATTTTTATCCATCATAGTCATTATATAGCCTAGGTCCCTAAGGATGGGGACTATAATGAGGATAAGCTATACCATCACAGAATTATCTCAACTGTTGAACAACAGCCTCCATTACCTACTACTGGAACTATCATAGAGGCGGTATCTACAGCTGAAAAGGTGTCTAACTATCCATCTAAATTTGGTCTCCATGAGTGGTTAGAAACTAATCCTAGATACTCCCATATCTCATGTAGATATGTCACACAAATGGAAAACCATTGAAAGGTGATTGGAAACCACCTTTACCTGATGGTTAGGAAAGAAATGATTTTGTTCATTTCCCCTTTGAATGGAACCGTGACTACCTAAACACCCACGCCCCACTGCCTAAATATATAATCCTAAAAATACCCTACTGGATGTTATGATGAGGCTCAAATCCTAAAGAAATAATCCTATCGATAACCTCATACTTTTTTTACCTCTAGATACATAGAGTGTGGAAATGATCTGACCATGTACTTGATCACTGGACATAATTCGTCTTCTAGGTGCCACTTTTTGAAATCCCCATCTTTGAAAACATCTTATGAAAAGGGTATGAGGTCCATGAACAAGATCCCGAGATCCTTCATACTCATACTCTCACATTGAAGGGATATAATCTCCTTCCTCTTGGATACCCTCATTAGTGATGATAGAAACTCTACATTAAACTACCTATAAAGGTCGGGCCACAACATATCTTCTTCCTTATGGTAAACAAGAAAACACATGCACTACTGATGCATAACTCCCCAAATAAAAATAATTTTTGGAATCACCCAAATTGATCTCATGCTCAAATAATACTAAAACAGATATCAATCACCTCTATCTAACTCCCCATCTCCAGATTTGAGACACCCCCCCCATTCTTTGCCAAAATATGCCACTGAAATCCATGAAAATCCCATTATCATGCCCATTATTCCTCTATCAGGTCAACCCTCTCACAATCAACTAGACTAACATGATGGACCTTAACTACCTGATCAACTCATGAATTATGAATTTGATCCATTACTAAAAATAATGATAACATCCTAAGACATATTGCATGTACTTTTATCAAAGATTATTTTATTTATTTTTTAAATTTTTTCTTTCCCAAAAAACCCAATTAATACATAAAAAAGACACCATGATGCATGTACCACTCCTATGTATCTACCCTATAAAAAGGTTAACCACACTTTTTCATTCAATAAACTCAAATTTTGTGCACCAGATCGTAAGGGGACCTAAAATGTTTTGTTCCTAGCGGGTCTCCCTGGTATATGTAACACACCATGGTCAAATTGAACTACTTCCATACCAACCCATCAAATCCTCAATATTCCTAACTCATAACTCCATCAAATCTAACAACCAAAACCATTAATACCACTATATCATGACCCCCTCTCACCAAATATGTCATTATTAAGGGAGAGAGATAATAAACCCCCCATTCATGCCTCCAATAGGCACCAGGTTAGAAACATGAATTTAGGGAATAAAAATATCACACTATTGGAAAAATTACCATATATAAATAAAACATGATCGGGGGATAAGAGAATCGATCACCAAAAAACTCCATGAGAATATATAAAGGTGAACCAAAACCATCTCACAATGTGTGACCAAATAAAACATATACATATAAAATTCTAAAAATTAAATACCAAAATAGAATTATATAACAAAAAATCCATACAAACTCAATCCCAACTAGTATTGTCTAACTCAATCCCCAAATTCCTCCTAGAAAACTGAAAATAGTTTATAAACATAGGGTGAGCATAATAGGTATAATTATAAGGGAGATAACAAATGCCTCATGTGAACATGTGAAAAGAGTATGATAAATTTATAGTTAACAAATCGAAAAACCAGAAATCATTTATACATGTCAAATAACCAAACCCAGTCTCACTATGAATAACCCACCAAATCACACAGCCAATATAAAAATATGACATCGAGATCATAACAAAAAATGGCTCCTCGCTGCCTCTTCCACAATAATTTTTGTCCCTCATGCTCCCAACACAGAATGTTCTATACTGCCATCAAATCTACACATATCAAATCACATCACATTCTTCTTACAAACACATGGACCATACATTACATTACATCCCACCCTTAGAAATCTGGGCCACACATCATAACAAGAACTAATAAAGTAGGGTATCATGAACATAAAGGATATCAACCTTGTGCCCTCCTCATACCATGACTGACACCCACATCATATCACATTACATAAAATCCCATCTCACCCATTGTCCCCTAGGACGAGACATCAAATATCTCCCATATTCACCTAGAAAAACACATCACATCTCACCCTTAGACACCTGAGCCACATATCACTACTGATGGAAGAGTGAGGTAGAGGGGGAAGTCAGCCGTTCATATCACTACCATCATAGATGATGGGAGAACACCCAAAAATAATCACCTTTAAGAGTTGGTAAGTGTATCCAACTTGGTTGGGGCAAGTATAAAATGACATAAACTTACATGATATAGAGATATAACACAATACCCAATATAAGGGTACCTATCAACAACACTAGTTCACACCACATCACTACCACATACCATACATCATCTATTAAAACTACAAACACCAATATATAAAACACACTAAAAAACCTCCACATAAGATTTTCTACTTTTAGATTACCAGTTTCACAACATTTATTCAATAATCTATTTACCACTCATCAAATTACATCCCATTACATTCAATTACCAACCCATTCATTTATTCATTTCATTTAAGTTTAATACACTTATCACATATTTATTTATATCCCATATTATATTTTTACAATCCTATTTTTTTCTTTTATCATCATAGTTCATCCCATGAATAATTGGGAAACTATCGCAACCATGCCACATGACCATCAAAACCAACATAACTACTATCTCAACACCACACACCTTCCATTGTTGTTGCATCACATCACCAAATACATATAAACATTAAAACCACACATCTCATCTATCTCAATACCACATCTATAATACAACACAACTACAACTCCATAAACATTACTCCATAACCATTGTGCCACAGACTCATCACACTATATCACACAACTTCCCAGATCAATCCATGCCAACCAACAACTACAATATTTTCTCAGCACACCGAGAATCCCATCTGGTCAGATCTACCATTAAAAAATATCCCAAACCACACAATTTATCACAACAATAACAAGAAAACATCACAACACACAATACAACTTCCTTTGTTTAGGATATTTATTGCATTATTTCATTATATTTGCATGAGTATTTTCACAAAAACATGAATCCTGGGGAAAAAAGTTATTATCCGAATATAAATTTTTTAACATTTTACACATCTATGATCACACAAAAACAGAACATCGGTCATCATGTCTTGACAACTATAGTGCAAGAAATGCTCCTAACAACAACTATTTTCAGAATTGGCAATAGGCATGAATAATAATTTCAAAAACATATAAAAAAGTTTAAAATCATCTAATAACTCCATATACAACTTGATTTTAGACCAAAATATTAATTATATGATTACGCCAACCCATACTATCCACCCAAAGGTAAGTAAAAAAATTATGATCCCACACATAGTAGGTAAAAGAGTGAAAATATGGATCCCTTACCTCTATGAATCTTTCTTATATTATTGCACATTTCAAGGTGGGGAATAAAAGACAATAACAAATAATGATCTCAAAACCCATATATCATCCTAGAAAACACCAAAGGGTTGTCAAAATATATCCCACAACTCCTCCCAAGCCAAATCAATATCACCACTATGAATCCCCAAGGGAAAAATGAAATAAAATCATTGGGAAGGGAGAAGAACGCACCTTTTAATACTAACGGGGATCCATCAGAACCAACTGATTGAAGTAGGGAGAGAGAGAGAAAGTTTGATGATCTCCATAGGTCACCTAGGGTTTCTCCAAAACAATAGGCAAAATGTTTTGAAAAAATGAATAAGAAACAAGAATAAAATAGAACTTATACCCTAAAATCCCATAGGGTTTATATCTTGTAACCATTAGATGGTTTTTGATCTTCAAATTTCCAAAATTTCGATATTTCACTAGAAAAAACATATCCTTGAATAATTAAACACCTGTATTATTACACATTGTGTAACACCACATGAATTATCCTTCACAGGTTATGAACCCCACTTTTACACTGTGTAAACCATGCACAAAATTTATCTCCTCTACATCTAGATTTTACCTTCCAACCACCTACAATCCCACTCGGGGCCTCCTCTAAGAACCTCAAACACCCAAAACTATGAAACTAGGAGACCAAGAAGGTATGGACCATTAAAACATGGTATTAGAGGTTTAGTTTTAGAGATAAGACTATGTTTTTATATATAAACGTTGATGATTATATGGGTTGCTTGGGATACTGTGTAAGTTGATCTTGCTGTGTGACATAGGACAAGGAAGAATCTCTAGTACATGGGATTTTTACGTATACCATGATCTCATGAATGGTAAAAGATCCTACTATATGACCCAATGAGGTGATGCTGCAAGTGTGGTAGAGGCCTAGGAGAGTTACACATATCATGATTGGTTTTACTTTTGCTTAAATGAGGTATATTGTATAGGTTAATTAATTTAATTAAATAAATCATGAAATTTTATATGTGTTTATCTAACTATTACCAAGATATGGTAACTAAAGAACTATTATTATTTTCAAAATTAATATTATGGCCTAAAATGAAATGGTAAAATGATGATTAACTACAATATGATATTTATTTAAAATCTTATTGAAACCTGAATGTGTTGCTTCCATTCCAATTACAACATGATTCTTCATGAAATAATTTTTTTCCCATTGATAAATTAAATAACATGATAACCTATTTTCCTAAAGTTTTAAATTTTTAGATAATCATGCTTAGTAATTTTTTTGAATAACTATTTAATTTTTAAAACCATTAAGAATCATTTTACTTTGAGTAGATTTTATATTCTCATCTTAAAATTATTATTTTAAAACCCATGATTATGAGTTTTTTGGTTCCTAAGTGAGTTAATATTTCATGAATTTTTATCCACTATAACTTATAATGAGGATGTGTTTGGAATTTTATATAATGTTGGATTTTGATTTTAGTTTTAAAATTATTATAAAATGGAAGGAATTAATTATGTTAACCTATTGAGACTTGAAACTATTTAAACGATTTAACTTATTTTTTTCAATACTAATAAAACATTTTTATTAGTGAAATAACTATTCCAAAACTATTATTCCATGTTTATTTTTTTATGGGAAGAATGTATAATGGTGAAAAAATGTTTCTTGTAACTATGAAATTTTATGTATAAGAGTCTTGAGAATGTATCATGTTTCTTAATTTTTAATTAATATATTAATTCATGTAATGTATTTATCATGTTGTACCAAAATATGCATGTATAACCATGTTACCATTATATCAAGTATGTATATTATCATGTTTTAATGAACAATGAAATATTTAAATAATATTTAGTTTGAGTGTTATGGAATAACAAATAATAATAATAAAACATGTTCAGTTTTTGTATTTGGAATAGCCACAATTATATTCAGCGAATAATATTTACCTGGAAATGACTAAGAAATATTGAGTGATTGATTAGGCTACATTGTTCATTGATTTCTACAATTATTTGTTGATATTCCTTGATAAAAATTGTTTTTTAATTATATGATAATGTATGAAAAGATATTTAAAAAGATGTTCCATAAGGTAATTTAATCCATAAACACCTTTATGTTTCTTCACATGGAAAAATATGTGATCATTGGCATGCTATCTGTTTTTTTAGAACATGTATCCCAAATTTTATTGTGTTTTGTGTTGTGGTTTTATTTATGGAATCACTAACCTATCAAAATAAAAATCGGTTAATTATGTAAATCAAGTACAATTAGATTCCTAAATAATTAAAGAGTAATTTTTATTGAATCCATTGATTATTAGAATTTCTTTGAAATGAAATTTTGTTTGGGGTATGTTAAAATTAATGTTTTTTTCCATAAACTAATAAGTTTTGAAAAAGAATGTGATGATGTAGTTACTTTTTTTTAAAAAACCTTAAAAGTAATTTAAATTAGACTATTATTCCATAATGTTTCTTTAAATAGAATGATATAATTGAGGCAATGCTTAAATAATTTATGGATTTATATACATGATGACTTAGGTTATATGTGTTGGTGACCTATGATAAATGAATTGGTTAATCCAAGATGCTAATGAAATTTATTGTTTGATAAAGGTAAAATTTTTAGATAGAGTGGTCCCATTTTCTTGTGAAGGTTATTTGTCTTTTTTGGGGCCTAGATTTTTTATTTACATTGTTTCTTATTCTATAGATTCTTTGTTTTCGTTGTATGTCATCATAGATATATGAAATGATGAGAGCTGAAGATGGATGTTGGTTGTTGAGTTATGGTTAGGGATTCCTGAGGTTATGATATTAGAACATGTATCTAGTTTAAATGATGATGTTGGCATAAGATGCTAGATTTTTTGTTATGCCCAATGGTTCTAGGGATAGAACTATGATTAATTTAATGGGTAGAAACTAGGATTTACAATTAATATTGTTTTGAAATATGTGATGCTTGTTTAACAGATAATATAACTGATTAATAGTTATTTCCTTGGGTGTTTATATCCCTAAAAGATACTCATCTCATAATATTTACTTGTGTAATGGATTAAATCACATAAAGAAGTGAAACCCCTTTTCTAATCAATATTCAATAAAGACACATTTTCAAACCATGTGGGAGAGTTTGTACCACCCAAAGAAGATAATATCTTACTAAAAAGTAAATTTACTTGATATTTATGTTTTTGGAAGCTCTAGTTATGTTTATATAAGTTTTTTTGGTTGATAATTGTATGTGAAACTATTGGAATTAATGGAATACACATGTGGAAAATAAAAATTGGAATAGTAAACACATTGTTGCTTCTACATGAGTGTGCTCCCAGTAAATAAAATTTTGTTAACAACCTTATAATAATTTTGAACCTAGATATGGAGGACTTCCTAAGCCTTGTTATTTTTTTTTAATGAAAATCATATTTAAAATTAGGTTCATCAATTTTTTTATTTACTCCTTGATCCCAACATATGTTAATATAATGTTAGAGTTATATTATTGGAACATATAGAAATTTATGGAAGCATGTGACTTGACTACAAAATTTGAGAAGTATGTTAAATATTAATGGTTATATATAATGTTGATTATGTATTACATTTCTTATAATCATAAATGTGTCTTTATAAAAAGAATTTTTGCATTATAAATGAAATATTGGGAGGATGAATTAAGTCATGTCATGTGTGTAGAATTAAAATAGTTATCCATTTAGTAGATTAAGTTGTTTAAATGAAAATTAAGTGTTTTTATAAAAGAAAATTTTACATTGAGTATATCATCTTTTGAAGTTCTCTTATTCTTTTTAATATAATTTAGTGAGAATGTGTTGAGAAAAAATTTAAGCTTTAGAAAGAAGTCATCCCAAACAAACTAAAATAATTTTTTTAAACAATTTCATTTATCTATAAATCTTTTTTAAATATTATATTATAAGTGTTTTATAAAGAGGATTCTCATATATAACTTGTTATAAATATTATTAAAAAGGGTTTTCATCAAAAATTGTTTTCTTACCCTGTAGCATTTTAAATGAAATATACTTGGGGAAATTTTTTTATCAGTGTGTTTTTGAAATTAACATATTTCAATATGAAGTGTTTTGAAATATATCTATCATCTAATGTTTCTTTTTAAAATAATGATCCTGTTTTTATGATTCTTATTCAAAAATATTTTATTAATTATTGATGGCATATCAAAGTTAATAAATCCCTATATAAGGATAATAATATAACTTTTCCTGACATGTAATGCATGATATGTTTTGAATGTTATAAATTTAAGTTTACTATAAGGATAAATGAGGATAAAGAATGTTTAAATTTATATTTACTGTCACTCTTGAGTAATGTTATTGATGTGGATGATACAATAATTTCTTATAAAACATGAATATCTATGATTTTGGTTTTAAACAAAATTATGTTTTTATATTTTGATGTACTCCATCTATGGTGTTGTTTTAATGAAATGATTGTCTGATTTAGGTAATTTTTTGTTTTTCATGGTTATTTTTGTGTCATTGTTCCTATTTGAGTAATACCTCCCCCTTTAGTTTGTAATTATATTTTTTATTAAATTTCAAATATAGTTAGAACCATTAGATGTATCATATGTGGTAGTGAAATTATCACCCTTTTATTGTTATCTCTACCCCATTTTTTTAATTCACAACGATGAGAATATTTTGAGTGGTATCTAATGTAATGGTCTAGAATAATCCTAATAATTTTCCCATTCTGGGGTTCCTAGTGATTTGGGAGTAATATCATAATTTTTATAAGTTGTTTTAAAAATTTTCTCTAATTTATAATGAATTTTTAAAAAGTTTTTTCAAATTACAGAAGTAGAAAACATGTTTTATATATTTATCTAAGAAATTAACCAGATATTTTTAATGTTATTCAAATCTTTTAGAGGTGATTTTGTTGTTTTCGAAACGAATTAATTAAATTTTAATGTATTTTGGAATTTTTTTGAAATGATAATAATACCTAATATTAATTATTTATATGGTTTTTAAATTATTTTAAGTATGTTTAACTGAAATGTTAATATTTTCAAAGATATTTTTATCCTTATGCATGAAAAGAATGTTTAATAAGGGAAATAGTGTTTTTTAAAATCTTTCATATGAGTAAGAATAATTTTAAAATACTTATGTAACGGTAACTATAAGTTTATATGAGTTATGTAAGGGTGGAACATTATTCAGTATTGGTAAATGAGTTTACATAGGGGTAGTTTCCCCGTGGTGTAAAAGTCAATTGAACTCCATATATTTGGGTAAAGGTTGGTTCTTACTTATATAAAGGTAACTTCCACTATATTTATTCATTTAATTGTAATTTTCTAGTTTTTTAAGGGTAGTAAGAATGTTTTAAATGTGTTGTAAGGGTATCTCATAGCTTCATATGGGTAACACACAGTTTCATAAAGGTACCTATGAATTTGTTAAGCACATGTAAGGGTCCTCCCGAAGCTATGAATGGGTCATCCATGTTTTCTAAAGCATACGTGAGTGTAATCCAAAAATTGTGTGAGGTTTTCCCTAAAATTCCACTATTCTCAAAAGGATAAACTTTCCTCACATAAGGGCACCACCATCTGATATATAGGTAAAGACTTACCTATGTAAGGGATCTAAATTATTTTCCAAAACCCACATAAGGGTAAACTAAATTTTATCCTACATCCATATGGATAAAAAACTTGGTTAGGGTAAAAACATATTAGCATAATTCATATTAGTTTTTTATAGTTAGCGGGAAATTTTGAAAGACACTAGATTTTTCTTCCCAACCCTCTTGTAATGCATTTCCACTAATATAAAATCATAAAAAAAGGTTTTTATTTCTTATGAATCATCTCAATTATATCCAAAATTCTAAAAGTATTTAAATTGATCCGAATTAATATATGATTTGAATTATAATTAAATGTGGAATAAAATATAGACATTAAATAGAGTGTCTGAGGTGGATACCTATTAATGTTCATAATTAATTTATTTCTCAATTTTGGGATCATTTTTATTTTTCATGAGGTTTGGTGACTCAAAATCCTGAGGTTGATATTTCATGGAGTCTCATAAAAATTCAACTGAGGATCCTCTTATATTTTCTAGTCTTCAATCATCTTTCTTTGTCCTTTATTATTCTGGGTGTAGTGATTTATAGTGAAAAAGAAATAAGTGGTGGAGATCCTTATTATTTATTCTATTTGTAACATGTACGAGTGATTATTTTATGTTTATCCTTTGAAAGGATGTTATAAACTATTTTAATAATGATAATAAATTTTTTAACAGAAATTAAAGGGAACATAAAGATTTTCATTTATTTTACATAGTTTTCTCTTATTGGGGGTAATTTTTTCCCAAATAATATATTCTCAAATGTGTAAGGAATTATTATCCTTATTATCCCATGCAATGTTAATTTTGATAATCGAAGGATTTCCCCATGAAGAAAAATTAATAATCAAATAAAGTTAATAAATATTTTTTACCTGAAAAGGGATTCATCACATTTTTTTTACTTTTTTTGTGATATTTTTTAATGAGTTATTAATTTTTTTTACCTACTAAAAAACATTTAGGGGAAAACTCACTTAGGAAATTGTTATTATGGATTAATATATTCTTGATGTGATATTTTTTTCAATATCACTATGCAATAAAAATTAAATCAATTATATATGGTTAATAAAACCTATTTTCCCATGGATATCTGGATTTTAGTGACAATACCCTATGTTAAAGATGATATAATGTTGTGAAAACCCCTTTTTAATGATTTAAGAAGTTAATTTATTTTATGGTTGTGATATGTAGTGTTTTTTATAACGAAGAATTTATGATGTGAAATGGTGGATGTTTGGGGATTGTTGGAATGAGGAGTATGGGTAGTGGTATATTGTGTTTATTTTGTGATTATTTATAAATATATATTAAAATGGATTGGGTTATATATAAAAAACAATAAATTAGATGATGATATTTTATTTGAAAATGGAAAGATGATGATGGATGTGATGATAATTGGTGATTGAAATGGTTAATTGAGAAATATGAACATGATGTTTTGTTTTTGGATTAATGGAATTAAAAGATAAATGAATGGGTTGTGTTGATATGAAATTGAATGGAACTGGCTAGAATGGATTCCTGATACAGTGAAAATATGGTTGGGATAATGATTTTTATAAGGTGTTATATAGTTAGGATCATGCATGGTAGGAAGATTAAATAAGTTTCATTCCATTAATGTTTACAATACCCTGCTATTTTAGTTATGTTGGTGGTATAGATATGATGTGGTGGTCCAGATGTCTTCAATTGACATCAGATGTCTAGTTGGAAGTGGGGTGCTTGTCATAATGTGGTTTACTTGGTTTTATCAGGGCGGATTACTCTACAGAAGTTGTGGGAGCACCAATATGTGCTACATTGAAGTTTGAGAGTATAAAATCACTAGGATAGTGGTGTAGAGTATCCTTCTACCAATATCCGGATTATTTTGTTACTATACTAGGATGTGTTATTAATGATTCTGCATTAGTGCGAATGGGTTTTCTCACTGAGTATACATGTATTCTCATACAAAGTATATAAACTTATTTTCAAGTCTCTAATATGACATTAGGGATTAAGTATGACACTACTTGCTTGATCATTATATGAGTTGTTAAGTTGATGTCATATTATTTTATTTGATTTTTTATATTGATATTTTTTTATTACTTTGACATTAAGTGAATTTTGGATAATGTTTATTTTTTATTTATTATTTTATATAGTTTTTATGTGGTTGATATCATCTTTCCTTATCCAACATTTCTTTCAATTAATAGTAATGTGTCCCTTATGTGTGACTTTTATACCCTCAATGCTAGTAACCTTCCCAGGGCCTTCTTGAGGTATGAATAGGGGTTAATTATCTCTATTTAGAAACTTTGTACCAATTAATTTTATATTTTTAGAGAGGGGTTCATTAACAATATATGTGATGTTTTGATGAAAAACAAATCACATCTCTTCATGGTGGTGGCATTACGCACATACGCATGAGTGAAATTTTCATTTTCCAAAGGATGTAAATGAGGTATAAAATAGTTCTTCCATAAACATAATAAAATTAAAATATATTTTATATATTTATTTAAAAATAGTATAATGGTAAAAATTTATATTAATGAGGTTGATGAAGAAATAAAATTTACTGATAATTAAATACTTATACCTTCTACATGTATATCATTATTTGACTTACAAATTAATCATTATAGGATTAGTCTTTTGGGAAGAATAAAACATCTAGTATGTGTGTAAGATAGTTGGGGATGGATTTGGATTGTGATTATTTTCTATAGGGTGCTCATATTGTGAAGATAATTGAGTATAATATATTCCCTTTTATAAGTGATAGGGGTTCCCACCAGTAAATATTATTCACATTAAAATTTAATAAAATTATTTCTCATAAAAAGTGGATTTAATTTATATCAATTGAAAATATAGGATACTTTTATGATTAAATAAACACATTAAATAATATTTTTATAAATTTTATAAATATTTTAATCTGTATCTCTTATTTTAAACCCCCCTTTATTTATTTTTCCCTTAGAGTGGTGATAAAATTTTATCAAAGAAAATATTATTTATGAAAAAAATATTGAACTAAATAAAAAATGTGAACATGGTGATTAAAAATATTATATCCATTTTAAATGATTCAACATTCATATGTAGTAATAATAACTCCTAATACATGTACTAAAAATGCAATGAAAAATATTTTTTATAAAAAATATTTTTAATAATAAATATGAGTTTAAAAAAATCAATTTATGTGATGATTCATATAGAATTAATTAGATTAGTACAAATTAAAGGATAATTATTTGAATTCAAAACCAAACCAAAACATAAATTCTAATTTTCAAAAATGATTTATGTTTAAAAAGAAAAACTATTTTTAATTTCAATGCAACCACTAAGTAGATTTCCAAAATTACAAAAATAGATTTCTAATTTCATCATTATTTTTTAAATGAATTATATTTTTTATAAAATTTAACTTTTTCTATAAAAAAATATTTCATAAATGTTCCTGTCATTATTATATCATTTTCTTATTATACAAATGATAGTATTTTTAAAATATTTATTTTTCACTATTCATAAAATAACAACCATTTTAGAACAATTCCAAAGAATAATATAAATATTTTGACCTGAAAATGTAATAAACTAATTCCATTTTATTAATTTTTATTTTTGAAATTTTGAAAATTTACTTTTAAAAATCTCTATAATACACGGTAAAACAATTTTTTAAACTAAAAATATTCCATTTTCCATTTAAAATTTATTTAAGATTTTTTATAAAATTATTATTAATATAAATCCATACATGGAAATCATAAAATCGATCTATTTCTTTGATTTCCTATGATTTCATATTATTCCCCTAAAATAATTTTTGTCCCCTAAATTTTTTTATTTACCAAAATACGTGATTCAATTTTCATTAATAAATTCACTACTACAAAAAATGGGCAAGCAAAGTGCCACCTTTATCAGTGCTAATCAAAAAGCGTTGATAAAGGATAATCTTTATCAATGCTATTTAAAATATCTGATAAAGTGTAGATTTATCTGCGCTTTTCTAGCACTGATAAAGGGTAGTTTTTATCAGCGCTAGAAAAGCGCTGATAAAGCCACCCATTATCAGTGCTAAAATTTCAGCGCTGATGAAGGGTGTCTTTATCAGCGCTTTTCTAGCACTGATAAAACCTGTCTCCGATTTTATTAATAGGAGGAAGACATTTTCCTCTTTTTTATCGTGCCCGAAGCTCTCATGGTACTGTACCCTTGCGACTTCTTCCCTCCCCCCGATCTTCCCTTTGACGGACCTTCGTCGTACTCTTTCTCCTTATCCTCGACCCTCTTACATGGATCTTCCTCCCTTCCGAACCCTACTCCTCCTCTTCAACCATTGGCAGCTCCTCCCGTGCACCCCCACTCTGACGGATGCGTCTTCTAGTCAGCGCAAAAGGCTCCCTCACCTTGAGTTTTTCTTGGACTTCCGATTTCTTCACCCAAGGTCAGTGGATTCCCTAAATATTGTTTTTCAGTGTAGGTTGATCTTTAGGTTTTTCATGCGGTTGTCATTTATTGGCATTTCTTGTTCACAGTGAGTTGTAAAACCTTCTTTGAGGTTTGGAATTCCTTTATTTCTCAATTTTTTGATTCGTGCAAGAGGAGAATACTCTTGTCTATCATTGGGGATGGTTTTCACTAGCCTAATTAAGATAAATTAATAAGTTAATTTAAATTTAAGGGTAAGGGTTAATGATTCTTGTACTTTTATAGCTTTGATATTATTGTGATGTTGTGTTTGTACGGACTGAATACCCCGCTAAAAATAATTGATATTGGGCGCCCTTTCATTCACTATATTTTTTGTCATATGGAAGCCTTTTTTCATGTTGTTGTGATATCACCCCAAAATGGAAATTGGATAACCACTTATATTTGGCTAATGAAATTCTTTCCCCTGGATTTATGGAATGTGTGATAACACTCTTAAAGCAAAGTTAAATGTGCGAAAAGTCCCTTTGTTAAATCTATAAACGGGTATTTGATGTGTTGTGATGTGTGGTCATGCTAGTGGGGGTCACGATAATTGGTTTTGATGTGGTGTGGGATGATGTGTGGTTATTTTTTCCATGCTTTTGGTTTGGAGAGGTGATGGTTTGTTTTTCCACGCTTTTTGGGTAGTGAGGGGATGATTCATTTGGTTTTTCTTTTTGGGTGGCAAGGTGATGGGTTGTTTGGCAATGCTTTTGGGGTGGTGAGGTAATGATTTGTTTGGTCATTCTTTTGGGGTTGTGAGGCGATGATTCGATAGGAATGATGAGCTACGTTTTATGTTTGGTTTCTTTGTGCTATAAGCCTAGGTAGTGAAGTAATAATTATTTAATAATTATATAAATGGTTGGATTTTGTTTTGGATAATGGCATTGGTTAGAAATTATAAATGTTTCTTTTGGATTTAACCCCTTTCCATGATCCACCAAGACTCATCCATAATCAAGAATATGACTTTATATTATAGGGAACATATATCTAAAACATGGATTTAACCCCTTTCTATGATCCACCAAGACTCATCCGAGATGTTTAATGTTTATTATGAATGAGGTGACTAGTAGGAGTGGTTAAAAGAATTTTTAATGTTTTGTTGCAGGGTGGTGGGTGCTAGAACAATTGGTAAGGGGGATGGAATGTGTGTTCATTTTGATGGAGGTTTATCCTGGTTCTGTTGATTTCCAAATCATTATTGAAAATGGTTAGGCTATATAAGTATCTATTTTAACATGGAAGTGGTTCTCTGCTACTTTGTATTTGGAAGTCTATTTTTGTGTATTTGAATCATAAAGAATAATATTTCAGATTCAAATAGGATGGAGATGAATAAAGATTGGATGGATGCTAATCGTTTGACAATAGAGTATGAGAACGAAGAGAAAGAGTTCATCAAGTTTGCAAAGTATCATGCAAAGGATCCTTCTCAAATCCTTTTTTCGTGTTTACGTTGGTGTTATTCTAGACTAATTACTCCAGAGGAGTTGGAAGAACATTTGATATGTCACTGAATAGATCAGAGTTATAAATGTTGGAATAAACACGGGGAAAAAGTGAATGTAGCTACTGGCTAGAATAAAACTGTATTTTATGGATCATCAGATATGATTTCAAATATAGATAATGAAGAAGACTGTATATAAGATGTGATTACAGATGCCAATGATGATGAAGATCATATTGAGGAAATGAAAAGGAAAATTGAACATGAACTCTGTGATTTCCCAAAATTGTTTGAGAAGTTAAAGAGTTGTGCAAAGACGCTATTGTATGCTGGTTGCACTAAATATACTTCATTGTCAGCTATACTGAAGTTGTATAAATTGAAAGCAGGCAATAGATGGAGTGATGTCAGTTTCACGGAACTACTTGCTCTTTTAAATGACATGCTTCCAGAAGATAATGAGCTCTCTAGCCGGACATATGAAGCTAAACAAATGCTACGCTCGATGGGTATGATTTCTGAAAGAATACATGCCTACCCGAAAGACTGTATATTGTTTCGCAAGGAGAAAAAATCAATTACAGAATGCCCAAAGTGTGGTGCTTCTCGATAAAAGAAAGATGAACGCAGTCGTACGAAAGTTGTATGGTATTTTCCAATCATTCCTAGGTTTTGGTGTCTATATGGAAGTGAATAAACTGCAAGACAATTGTCGTGGCATGCAGATAAAAGAAATAAAGAAGGAAAATTATGTCACTCGACCGACTCTCCTCAATGGAAGAGAATTGATCATGAGTATCCTGAATTTGTAAATGAGCCGAGAAACTTGCATCTTGCGTTATCTACCGATGGAGTGAATCCTTTTCGTTTTCAAACCAGCACTCACAGTACTTGGCTTGTTATGTTGGTAAATTATAACTTGCCACCCTGGTTATGCATGAAACAGAAATTCATTATGTTATCTTTGCTTATATCATGCCAAAACAACCAGGTAACGATATTGATGTATATTTGGATCCCTTGATCGAGGATTTGAAGTAACTGTGGGATTCAGGTGTTATGTTGTATGATTCTTATGAAAAAGAATACTTCACGTTGAGAGCGATGTTGTATGGGATGATAAATGATTTCCCTGCTTATAGAAATTTGTCAGGATATAGAATTAAAGGAACTCAAGGGTGTCCTATGTGCGAAGAAGATAAAAAATCAATTATGTTGAAACATTCATTGAAATCTGTGTTTCTATGACATCGTAGATTTCTACCCCATCGACATAAGTACTGATCTTGGACGATATCATTCAATGGAAGTTCAGAACAACGCAAAACACCGTCTCCACTAACAGGTGATCAGCTGTTTGAGAATGTAAAAGACGTGAACACTGTTTTTGGTAAACCATTTTCGAAAAACATTACGAAAATCGGTTGGAAAAAGAGATCAATTTTTTTGAATTACCATACTGGAAATGTCTGTACGTCAGACATTTTCATGATGTGATGCATGTGGAAAAAAATGTATGTGACAGTGTTATCGGAATGTTGATAAATGCACCTGGCAAAACAAAGGATGGAATTAAGGAAAGGTTGGACATGGTTGACATGGGAATAAGAGAAGAGTTGGCTCCCATGAAGGGTGAAATAGAACGTTTCTTCCTCCCATGGTGTACACTCTTTCCCGGGAAGAGAGATATCAGTTTTTCAACTTCTTCAATGATGTAAAGGTTCTGATTGCCACATAGTTTGTAGCGACCACATTTTCTCTAATACTCTAATGATCTTCATTGCTTCATGTCTCTTATACTCTTCCAGAAACTCTTCTCTAAGAAGGTCCACAATCGTGTATGCATACCAACCTTCAAATGTGACGTGTACGAGTCTACCCCGCCTCAATCTGAGGCCCGGTGTGGCTGACACCACACCAAGTGCCTCTATTTTGTTCAAAATGGACTTATTTTTATGTGATAAATAAACAACTGACATACGGGAAACCAACCAAATGCCTTTGGATTGTGTTGAAACTTTAGGACAACGATTCATGGGTCATATGTGATGTGTACGAGTCAACCTCGCCTCAATCCGAGGCGCAGTGTGACCGGTATCACTCCAAGTGTATGTATTTTGTTTAAAATGGACAATATTTTATGTACATATGCCAACCCGTTCTAAAGGTTTCTGATGGTGTTGATACTTTTTCAAAACAATCCATGACTCATTTTTGATGTGTATGAGTCAACCCCGCATCAATCTGAGGCCCGGTGTGGCTGACACCACTCCAAGTGCCTCTGTTTTGTTCAAAATGGACTTATTTTTAAGTGATAAATCAACAGCTGACATACGGGAAACAGAACAACGCCTTTGGATTGTGTTGACACTTTAGGACAAAGATTCATGGGTCATATGTGACATGTACGAGTCAACCCCACCTCAATCCAAGGCGTGGTGTGACCAGTATCACTCCATGTGTATGTATTTTGTTTAAAATGGACAATATTTTAAGTACATATGCCAAACCGATCTAATGGCTTCTTATTTGGATGATACTTCTGCATAACTATCCATGAATCATGTGTGACGTGTACGAGTCAACCCTGCATCAATCTGATGCCCGGTGTGCCCAAAACCACTCAAAGTGTCTCTGTTTTGTTAAAAATGGACTTAATTTTAAGTGAAATCAACAACTGACATGCGAAAAACCGACCAAACGCATTTAAATTCTATTGAATCTTAAGGAAAACGATCCATGGGTCAAATTTGACGTGTAAGAGTCAACCTCAACTCAATCTGAGGCCCGGTGTGGCCGATACCACTCAAAGTGCCTCTATTTTATTCAAAATGGATTTATTTTTAAGTGAAATCAACAACTGACATACGGGAAATCCACCAAACGCCTTCGGATTGTGTTGAAACATTAGGAAAACGATTCATGGGTAATATGTGACGTGTACGAGTCAACCCTTCCTCAATCTGAGGCGCGGTGTGGCCGATATCACTCCAAGTGTATGTATTTTCATTAAAATGGACAATATTTTACACACATACGCCAAACTGACCAAACACATTCGGTTTCTATTAAAACATAAGGAAAAAGATCCATGAGTCAAATGTGATGTGTATGAGTCAACCCCGCCTCAATCTGAGGCCCGGTGTGGCCGACACCACTCAAAGTGCCTCTGTTTTTGTTAAAAATGGACTTAATTGTAAGTGAAATCAACAACTGACATACGGAAAACCGACCAAACGCATTTGGATTCTATTAAAACTTTATAAAAACGATCCATGGGTCAAATGTGACGTGTAAGTGTCAAACCGCATCAATATGAGGCCCGGTGTGGCCGACACCACTCATAGTGTCTCTGTTTTGTTAAAAATGGACTTAATTTTAGGTGAAATCAACAACTGACATACGCAAAACCAACCAAACGTATTCAGATTCTATTGAAACTTAAGTACAACGATCCATGGGTCACATTTGACGTGTAAGAGTCAACCCTGACTCAATCCGAGGCCCGGTGTGGCTGACCCCACTCCAAGTGCCTCTCTTTTGTTCAAAATGGATTTATTTTTAAGTGAGAAATCAACAACTGACATACGGGAAACCAACCAAATTCCTTCAAATTGTGTTGACACTTGAGGAAAATGATCCATGGGTCATATGTGATGTGTACGAGTCAAACCTGCCTCAATCCAAGGCACGGTGTGGCCGGTATCACTCCAAGTGTATGTATATTGTTTAAAATGGACAATATTTTACATACAAACGCCAAACCAACCAAACACATTAGGTTTCTGTTGAAACATAAGGGCAATGATCCATGAGTCAAATGTGATGTGTACGAGTCAACCCTGCCTCAATCTGAGGCCTAGTGTGGATGACACCACTCAAAGTGCCTCTGTTTTTGTAAAAACTGGACTTAATATTAAGTGAAATCAACAACTGAAATATGGAAAACCACCCAAATGCATTCAGATTCTGATGAAAATTTAGAAAAAAGATCCATGGGTAATATTTTACGTGTATGAGTCAAACCCGCCTCAATCCGAGGCCTGGTGTGGCCGACACCACTCACAGTTCCTCTGTTTTGTTAAAAAAGGACTTAATTTTAAGTGAAATCAACAACTGACATACGACAAACCGACCAAACGCATTCGGATTCTGTTGAAACTTGAGAAAAATGATCCATGAGTCAAATTTTATGCGTAAGAGTCAACCCTGAATCAATCTGATGCCTGGTGTGGCTGACACCACTCTAAGTGCCTCTCTTTTGTTAAAAATGGATTTATTTTTAAGTGAGAAATCAACAACTGACATACGGGAAACCAACCAAACTCCTTCGGATTGTGTTGACACTTTAGAAAAATGATCCATAGGCCATATGTGACATGTACGAGTCAAACATGTCTCAATCTGAGGTGCGGTGTGGCCGGTATCCCTCCAAGTGTATGTATTTTGTTTAAAATGGACAATATTTTACATACATACGCCAAACCGACCAAACAAATCCGGTTTCTGTTGAAACATAAGTACAACGATCCATGAGCCAAATGTGATGTGTACGAGTCAATCCCCCCTCAATCTGAGGCCCGGTGTGGCCGACACCCTTCAAAGTGCCTCTGTTTTTGTTAAAAATGGACTTAATTTTAAGTGAAATCAACAACTGACATACGACAAACCGACCAAACGCATTCAGATTATGTTGAAACTTTAGAAAAATGATCCATCGGTAAAAGTTGACATGTACGAGTCAACCCTACATCAATCTGAGGCCCGGTGTGGCCGACACCACTCATAGTGTCTCTGTTTTGTTAAAAATGGACTTAATTTGAAGTGAAATCAACAACTGACATACGACAAACTGACCAAACGCATTCGGATTCTGTTGAAACTTAATTACAATGATCCATGGGTCAAATTTGATGTGTAAGAGTCAACACCAACTCAATCCAAGGCCCGGTGTGGCTGACACCACTCCAAGTGCCTCTCTTTTGTTCAAAATGGATTTATTTTTATGTGAGAAATCAACAACTAACATACGGTAAACCAACCAAATGCCTTCAGATTGTGTTGAAACATTAGGAAAATGATCCATGAGTCATATGTGACGTGTATGAGTCAACCCTGCCTTAATCCAAGGCGTGGTGTGGCCGGTATCACTCCAAGTGTATGTATTTTGTTTAAAATGGACAATATTTTACATACATATGCCAAACTTACCAAACACATTCAGTTTCTATTGATACATAAGGAAAACGATCCATGATCTAAATGTGACATGTACGAGTCAACTTCGCCTCAATTCATGGCCCGGTGTGGCCAACACCACTAAGAGTGCCTCTGTTTTTGTTAAAAATGGACTTAATTTTAAGTGAAATCAACAACTGACTTACATAAAACTGACCAGATGCATTCGGATTCTATTGAATCTTTAGAACAACGATCCATGGGTAAAATGTGATGTGTACGAGTCAACCCCACCTCAATCTGAGGCCCGATGTGGCTGAAACCACTCAAAGTGCCTCAATTTTGTTCAAAATGGACTTAATTTTAAGTAAAATCAACAACTGACATACGGAAAACCAACCAAAAGCATTCTGATTCTATTGAAACATAAGGAAAACGATCCATGGGTAAAATTGGACGTGTAAGAGTCAACCTAGACTCAATCCGAGGCCTGGTGTGGCTGACACCACTCTAACTGCCTCTCTTTTGTTCAAAATGGATTTATATTTAAGTGAGAAATCAACAACTAACATACGGGAAACAAAAAAAACGCTTTCTGATTGTATTGGAACATTGGGAAAATGATCCATGAGTCATATGTGATGTTGAAGAGTCAACCCTGCCTCAATCTGAGATGCGTTGTGGCCGGTATCACTCCAAGTGTATGTATTTTGTTTAAAATGGACAATATTTTACATACATATCCAAAACCGGCCAAACACATTCGTTTTCTATTTAAACATAAGGAAAACTATCCATGAGTCACATGTGACATGTACGAGTCAACCTTGCCTCAATCCGAGGCCCGGTGTGGCCGACACCACTGAAAGTGCCTCTGTTTTTGATAAAAATGGACTTAATTTTAAGTGAAATCAACAACTGAAACACGGAAAACCGACCAAACGCATTCCGATTCTGTTGAAACTTTATAACAACAATCTATGGGTCAAATTTAACATGTACGAGTCATCCTTGCATCAATCTGAGGCCCGGTGTGGCCGACACCACTCACAATGTCTTTGTTTTATTAAAAATGGACATAATTTTCAGTGAAATCAACAACTGATATACGGCAGACCAACCAAACGCATTCGTATTCTGTTGAAACTTAAGTACAACGATCCATGGGTCAAATTGGAAGTGTAAGAGTCAACCCCAACTCAATCCGAGGCCCGGTGTGGCTGACACCACTCCAGGTGCCTCTCTTTTGTTCAAAATGGATTTATTTTTAAGTGAGAAATCAATAACTGACATACTAGAAACCAACCAAACGCCATAGGATTGTGTTGAAACTTTAGGACAATTATCCATGGGTCATTTTTGACGTGTAAAAGTCAAACCTGCCTCAATATGAGGCATGGTGTGGCCGGTATCACTCCAAGTGTATGTATTTTGTTTAAAATGGACAATATTTTACATACATACGCCAAACTGACCAAACACATTCGGATTCTATTGAAACATAAGGGAAATGATCCATGAGTAGAATTTGATGTGTACGAGTCAACCTTGCCTCAATCCAAGGCCCAGTGTGGCCGACACCACTCAATGTGCCTCTGTTTCTGTTAAAAATGGACTTAATTTTAAGTGAAATCAACAACTGACATAAGGAAAACTGACCAAACGCATTCAGATTCTATTTAAAATTTAGAAAAACAATCCATGCGTCAATTGTTATGTGTACGAGCCACCCCCCCCCCCCCCCCTCAATCTGAGTCCCGGTGTGGCTGACACCACTCAAAGTGCCACTATTTTGTTAAAAATGGACGTATTTTTAAGTGAAATCATCAACTGGCATACCGAAAACTGACCAAACGCATTTGGATTCTGTTGAAACTTAATGACAACAATCCATTAGTCAAATGTGACGTGTACAAGTCAACCCCGCCTCAATATAAGGCCCGGTGTGGCAGACACCACTCCAAGTGCCTCTCTTTTGTTCAAAATGGGTTTATTTTTAAGTGAGAAATCAACAACTGACCTATGGGAAACCGACCAAATGCCATAATATTGTGTTGAAACTTTAGGAAAATGATCCATGGGTCATATGTGATGTTTAAAAGTCAGACTTGCTTTAATCCGGGGTGCGGTGTGGCCGGTATCACTCCAAGTGTAGGTATTTTGTTTAAAATGGACAATATTTTACATACATACGCCAAACTGACCAAACACATTCGGTTTCTATTGAAACTTAAGGAAAACGATCCATGAGTCAAATGTGACGTGTAAGAGTCAACCCCGCCTCAATCTGAGGTCCGGTGCTGCTGACACCATTCAAAGTGCCTCTATTTTGTTCAAAATGGACTTATTTTTAAGTGAGAAATCAACAACTGACATACGGGAAAAAGACCAAATGCATTCAGATTCTATTGAAACATAAGGAAAACAATCCATGGGTCAAATTTGATGTGCACGAGTCAACCCCAACTCAATTCGAGGCCCAGTGTGGCCGACACCACTCAAAGTGCCTCTATTTTTTTCAAAATGGACTTATTTTTAAGTGAAATCTACAACTGACATATGGGAAACTGACAAAACGCATTCGGATTGTGTTGACACTTTAGAAAAACGATTCATGGGTCATATGTGACGTGTTTGAGTAAAACATGCCTCAAATATCATGTACTCATACTCAGCATCAAATTCATGGGTGCAAGTACAAGTCACAAATGAAGATAAACAATTTACAAATCAAGTTGACAAACATGCATCATCCTCGATGGAAGTATGATAGAAATTCACATGGAAGATCTTAAAGAAATGATTTTGATGTATATAATTAAAGGGTGGTGGAGGTTCATTGTTGATGTTGTTTGTCTAAGGGACTTTCACCTTCTCTTCTCCTCTTGCTATGTTTGAACATCATGCAATAGATTTATATCATGTGGGGTTCTAGTGGTTCTTTCCCGATTATGGAGGTGTTAAACATCAGATGGCGGTGTTTGTGAGCTAAAGCGTATAGTGGGGAGCACCATAGAAATTAAGTGGTCGGTTGATGACATGATCGGCGTTTTGAATTACATAGTCTTGGGTAAAATCCATCCTAAGTGTTTAGGTCGGTTGAGTACATTGAGATGAAGGTTGTGGTTGTTGTTGGGTTGTGTTATGGGTGTTTGGGGCAATGTAAGTATTTAATGGTTGGGTTGTGATCGGTAGATAACAAGTTTTTGGTTGATATACATGTTTTTCTGCAGGTCTTTTCGGCTAGCTATACTGATATAGATTTTTTATTTGTAGCAGGAAGGGATTTAACAGAGCTTTTCTAGCGCTGTTAATGGTGTCCTTTAACAGCGCTTTTTAGCGCTGTTAAATGTAACCTTTAACAGCGCTAAAAAGGCGCTGTTAAACGACACCTTTTACAAAGCTAAAAAAGTGATGTTAAAGTCATGAATTTAACAGCGCTTTTTTAGCACTGTTAAATCCCCCCTCTTTATTATCTCAGAGATTTAGAGCGCTTTTCTATCGCTGTTAAAGCCCGATTTTAGCGCTGATATTGCCCGTTTTTGTAGTAGTGATTTTTCATATTATTATGTTGTTTATTCAATAATATAGTTCTTCCATAAAAACCTAATCAGATGAATCCATATATTTTGCAAGACCTAAACACTGTGATCTAGAATCTAAACTATATATTTCTTATAAGATATATTCACTTCTAATTCTACCACTCCACGGGTCAAAATATGACTTGAATCAAGTACATATTTACTTAACAATAAAACATTAAACACATATTGTACCAAATATAAAAGTGGAGGTAATTATAATCAGTAAACAACTGATCCTACATTGCCTAAAACTTCATAATGACCAATATATCATGGATTTAATTTTCTATTACTACTATGACATATAACACCTTTTTATAGAAAAACTATGCTAATAACATATTCCCCTACCTCAAAAAATATCTTCCCTCTAGTTATCTGCAAACAAATTTGGTTCTCTATGATCTACCCTTATATGGTGTTGAATCATTATTACCTTCTCAACCATAACCTCTACCAATTCTGGTCCCAATCAATTTCTTTCAATGACTTCATCATAATATTAAGTGTTTAACAACTCTTTTCATATAATTCCTCATTAGGTGACATTTGTATACACGGATAAAAATTATTATTATAATAAAATTGAAGAAATGAAATACATTGATCCCAAATTCCCTAATAATTTAATTATAATCAATGAAGAGAATATTTTAAATTCTAAATTTTAGGTACATCAAATTGAATATGAAAATATGAACTAAAATTTAATTCAGTGCCTAATGACTTTTAATGTCCTTTAAAAAATTTAAATCAATCTTGGATCATGATTAAATACAATAGGTAGAGGGATTCCAGGTAATATAGATATATCTATAATATTAAATATAGAAATATGATCTAAATAAATATTATCTCAAAAACATAGAAAATGCACAAACTTATACATTGATAAAAAATTACCCAAATTAAATTATTTTCTCAATATGCCTTTTGAAAAGTCTATATAAAATCCATTGATATATTCTTCTATTTCCATTTAGGAACATGAAACCTATGAATCATCCCATTAGTTATTTTTCATTAATCTTTAACATGTTTAAAAATAAAAAATATCATGGTAAAATCAACAATGTCATATTTCATTCCATCCCAAAAATAATATCCTCAAAGGTCTATATAAAAATTACTGCTATTGGGATAAACAATAAATCAGAGAGTTGTGATCCTCACTCAATGATTTTTTCTTCAACTGAACTTCTTTTGTAAACATAACCTTATTTATAAAAGTTATAACATGTTGTTTTTTAACATTAAACATATTATACATCCAATTATTAACCAATTATATTATTCTACGCAAAACATGATTTTTTGTTCAAGAATTATTATTTATTTTTAATAGATGTGTCCACTTTGATACCTAAAACAAAATTGAATAGTTTATATATCCAAAATCATTAGTTTAACATCCATTAAATCAATAAATAATGGATAAATTTATAAAAATAACATAGTGAATGATTCATTATCTTTTTTCCTCAAGACATCAGTTGTATTTTTTTCATTACATGAATGATAGTAAATAATGTAATCATAATAGTCTGTCACTTATAACCTCTCCCCATCCTCATTTTAAACTCTTTTCTAGAGAAAATATATATTAAAATTTTATGATCCAGGTATGTTTAACATTTCTCCACAAATAGAAACTATCTTTAAATTTTGAAATAAAAAAACACCAATGAAAGATCAATATAATTATTTAGATAATTATCTTTGTAATTTTTTAAATGGCTTGATGCATATGAAATTATAAAATCATCATACATGAAAACACAAAAAATGATATTCAATTAAATATCACTATAATAAAAAAATCCCCATTTCTAGATGGTAAGGATATGATTGGAACTATAAAAAACTTATTTTCAGATCTAGAAAACATTCACTACAATCCTTTATCTAAATAAATTTTACTCCCTTTTGAGATAACTTTTTTAGTGTACTATATAATTGAGAAAAGTTTTAAATTTAACCATAAATAGTATCCTTATATTCCAATAATTCATTGAATCTAAAAGAATTTTTTTTTTTGTCTTGGACACTATTCTACTATTTTAGTTTTTACATGATCAATAAATAATCTATATTTAGAAATAATATTCCAAAGGAAAGAAATTTTTCAATAAAAAATCACATTTAATAGATATTACATACAATTTTTTTTTAAAGTGAGTAAAACTATCTTTAGTTATTTCCCTTAAACCCTATAACTCTTATAATATACTAGAATCTCATAAATGAATACTACCACAAATTTATCCAAAATATATAAGAATATCTATTCATTATATCCCTAAATATAAAAAATGAATTTGTTAATCAAAAAATTTTATAAAAAATTCATAATGCTCATACATTAGTTTAAAAATATATCTACATAATTATCCCTTCCATAACTTTGAGCTAATTGTGTGAAGATCTGATGTCAATATTGGAAAAAATAATGCACCTTAGAACTGATCAAACAATTCATTGATATAAGGAAAAGATATATTTTTAATAGTAATTTCATTGAGTTATCTATAATCATTGAGACACCACATTAACCATCTATATTTTTTACAAACAATAATAGGATAACTCTATGTGCATGTTCTATGGTGAAGGAAAACCATTTAAGAAACTCTGGTAACGTATTTTTATATTTCAGTAAATCTAATATATCCATTTTATAAGGAGGATTTCAAAATATCATCACATTAAGAACTAATTATATGGTAACATAACACTCTTGAATATGAATAAAACTATTAAAATCACCGTGAAATACATAAAAAAATTCATTTACTACAAGAACATCCCAAATTTGGATAGATCCCTTATTTTCAATGTTATTTGAATAAGATAATTCACTAATATAGTTGATCATTTTAGTAGTTTATTTATATTTTATGAACATTATACACTCAATATTATATATAAATTTAGAATCATATAAAAAATTGAAAACAAATCTTTATAGTGTGGAATCTATTATAGGAAGATAAAATGAAATCCAATACATATCCAAAATAACACAAACATGTTCACTGATTATTAAAACAAGGATTTTATAATCTTCCATTCCATAAATAATAATATTAATATTCCTATAAATACATATTGGTTTAATAATTCACCCATGAGTTTTTACAAAAAAAAATATATGTATTTATTGAGGTGTTATTCACATATTAAATTCAAATTTCGTAGAAAAATATTATTAGAACCAGAGAAAAATAATACATTGAAATAATTTGAGTAGAAAATAGCATACTTTTAACCCCATAATGTTAGGGTATAAAATCCACCATAGTAATAGAAAAATAATTTTATAAACCTATCTAATTTTGATAATTTTTATTCTCATCTTTAGCAACTAACTTCTGACATTTGTTGGAGACATTACCCAATATGTTTCAATTAAAAACTCTCATTTTTGAATGAGTATCCACATTATATTTTCGAGTGTAATAAGATATTTTTTCATTACAATCATGAGACTAATTTCTAATATTACCAAATAGAAAAAACATTCCCAATCCTATCAATAAATCCTCAAAATTTATTTTATCACATTTACAATATTTTTTAGGATTACCTTCATATTTATTTATTGATTAAATATATATTCTATTTAATTTTAGATCACTAATATTTTATATTTTCACGAGGAATATAATATTTGGAAGAATCACTCTAAATTTTCATAGAATATATTTTAATTTATTCATATCATTTTAATTCATGAGTGTCCAAATATCTTTATAGACATGGTTGAAAGCTTGTGTAGAATATAACAATTTTAATTTCATTTTCCAAAACAATATTAGGTTCAAATCTGTCATTTCTGGTGAAATTTTTATCATAATTAGCAACTGATTCTTCTGATCTTTACTTGAATGAATTAAATTTACATTCCATTCTATGTAAAATAAAATTACTTTTATATTTCTCAAGAAAAAAACTGATTAATGATAGTCCACTCCATGGTCTCAATTTTATTTTTATTCACTAAATTATTAATAAATACCTTCATTGGTCATCTTCATGTTCAAAATGGCATATAGAAATAGGTATTTTATGATGCTCTGAACATCTAAAAACATCAAATATATTCTACAATGTATTTATCCATACTTCATATTTCAGTTGGTCTAAATATCCACCAAATTTCAGAGGGTTTTTTTCATAAAATTATCTAATATCAGCTTATTAATCTAAGGAGAATTATATTCCTCTAATACATGGTATACACCATTTATTTACCTTTTTGATTGAGTTTACACATCTAAAAAATAATCAGTTTTAAACCTATCCTTTTCAAGTTGCTGACTCAGAAGGATATTATTATTTTGATTCCTTCATACTGTAGTTGCCTATTTTTCCTCTATGAAAACCCATTCTAAATATACATATATTAGATAAATAAACATGTATATAATAAAAATTAAAATCATGTAAATATAACAAATGTCAGAATAATGTAAAATTTTCATTTAACATCAACTTACCGTATAAATTTATTTAAACTCGTTCTATTGTACCTACTATAACACTTTTTATCATAAAACATCAATAATTATGATTATAATATCATGTATTTCATATTTTTACATTACCATGATCTTTTAGGTTTATATTAATATATAAATAGAAAAACCATTACATAAAAAGTGGTCATTTACATTTAGTGTACATTTTACCACAAAAACATGTTTTCAAATTTACAAATTCTTTCATTAAAGAATCATATTATTCAATTAATATTGGTTGATATAGAAGAATGATTAACCATTTTATATTCCCCACATGTCCATATATAATATTAAAATCATTTAAAAATGATTAATGAGCAAAAATATTTCAATTAGTGATATAAAATTAATGTAAACCTATTAATCTAGTGAAAAACATGAAACCCCAAAATTTTTTCCTTTTCTTAATAAAATATCATTATATTATTTAATAATATCCATATATGAAAATCATTTATTCCTCAATGAAAAATATTAAAACCCATATAAATAATAGAATAAATGATAAATAAATCTTGATGAATCATTTATAAAACCCATGTTGAACTCTTTCATATAACGATTTCAATAAGAGTAACCTAATATTTTACCACAAACATTTTTTTCTTAGAGGAATAAATCACTACCCAATTCATTATACTGCTATAACTCAAGCTCACTCATTATCATTGATTATTCTAAAGTACTATATCATGAGAAAATAATTTATAATATTCAGTTTTTTTATCCTAAGACACTTGTAAAACATATTTTAATTTATAAGAAAAACTACTTTCCATTTTCACATAAAATGAGGAGGAATATACTTTTCTTTTTAGAACTCTAAAAAATGAAAAATTCAAAGAAAAATTGTAATTGGATATTTTTTTAATATCTATAAAATATTTTATATTTATCATGATAATGAATAATAACTATGATGGTTGAAATTCATGTTCATGAGGTAAATGTCAAACAATATTCTAACTAAACCTTTATAAAGAAATTCAAAATAATTATTTGAGAAAAAATTGATAAGATCCTTAAAAATGAAAATTAAAATAAAATAAGTGATAAAGCATAAAAAATCATTAAAATTAATTTTTAAATTATTTATATGGAAGATAAATTTTTTAATGGAAAACATCAAAAAATTTCAAAATAATGTTTTAAAGAAAATATGTTACATTGAGAATCATTTTTCTTCATACATTCTAAAAATAAATAAATAATTAAAAATAATAATAAATTCATAATAAAATTTTTAATGTCCATTACTTTATTATTATTAATTTAATTTAAATTATTAAAATTTTCTATTTAGATACCATTTCAAATAAGTTCATGTTGGTTGTTTTGAGGTTCTTCGGGCCAAAACACCTTCAGTGTGTTGATCCTGTTGAAATGTTTTCTGATTTCACAATATATAAAGATTTAAATATGATATAATTAAATTTTTTTACATTAAATATAATTTTATAACCATTCATGAAATTAGTTAATGAAAAAGGAAATATGTTTTTCATAGAGGCGATGGTCTACATATACTCATGAGTGTCATTTTCATTTTTCCAATGGATAAAAAAAATAAAAAAAAATTAAATTTAAATAAGAGTAACTGAAATATAAATATTATATTTATTCAATAAAATCATCCTTAAAAAATTAAATTTTAATTGGTTATGAAAAATGAATAGCATCGCTTCATGGAGATGATATTCTTCATGTAGGAAGAAGTGATATTTTCATTTCTTATGGGATAGAATAGAGGAATCAAATAGTTTTTATATCCAAATAGTAGTATTTAAATATTATAATGATACATATTGAAATATATTGTCATGGTTATAATATATTTATGTATTTATAAAAACAAATAAACTTCAAATAATTTAGTTAAGACATATTCCACCTCTATAGATATCTTTCATTGGTTGACACATTAATCATTCTAGGACTGGTATTTTGGAGAGACAAAGACTTCTACGAAAAGGATATGAGAGTTTTGGAGGGATTTTTTAATATCTTGGTCAATCTAAAAAATAAAATTTTATGGATAAGTGATGATATAAGGTAACCTTTTATATGTGAGAGAAGTGACACCCTTGATAATATGAAGAATTTAAAATATAATAATGTTATTTTTCCTTAAAAGTTACTCCAATTTTGTAAAATTTATAATATAGGAATATTTATGTTATAATTAGACCCATAAAATCATATTTAGATATGTTTTATATCTATTTTAATACTTATATCTTACCTTAACCCCCCCCCCCCCCCCCCCCCGACCCCCCCCACTCATTAACTATTTTAACCCATATTGTGGCGACAACCGTTTACCACAGTAATTATTCATTATGAATAAAAATTAAAATTTAATTATTAAAAATTTGAAAATTATAATTAAAAAAATTGTATGTATAATTTTAAATTCAATTTACAAAAGAGGTAAAAATCACTTTTAGCAGATGTTCAATAAATTCACTAAAGAGCTATTTTTATAAAACAAAAAATGTATTTTTGAGACTAAATATAATTATACACAAAAATAAAGTATATTTTTTATTAAAATGTTATTAATTTGGTTATTTTAAATCAAAGGACTCATTTTGGAAATTGAAACCAAATTAAAACTGAATATTTTTGAAACATTATTAAATGAGAAGATCTAAAAATAGTTGTTATTTGAATTAAAACATTTCTTAAACATCAAAAATATCCAACACGTATTTATAAGGTCAATTTTTTATTTTAATATTAATTATATTACATGTTAATCATATATTATTTCATTAATAAAAGGTTCATAAAATTTCATGTCGTTATCATATTATGATAATATCATAAAAATGACAGTATTTGTAAAATTGATATTTTCACTATTTCACCAAAAATAAATTCTTTTAAAAAAATAAAAAACAATTATCTTAATATTCATTTTAACATTATAATATTTTCAATTAATTTTATTTTATCACTTTTTATTTTTAAAACTCTGAAATTTATCAATTAAATAAAACAATGTTATGTATAGAAAAACAATTTATTCAATTAAAACAATTCTATTATACATTGAAAAAATAAGAAATATTATTTATAAAACAATGATGAATTTGAATCTATAAAATGAATACAAAGAAATCATTAAAAAATTCTCGTATTACCAGGTTTTTCAAAAAAACAATGAATTGATTTAATTTTCCATGGTTATCAGCGACTATAAATTTATTCATAAATATTTCCATGATTCCATAGATATTGAAGGAACATAAAGAATATAATTGTCAAAGAGGAGATGAGCTAATGATCTCAACTAAGAAATTATCATTATAGTATTAATATGTACCCTAAGAGTTAGATAAAACTCCAAAATATCATTCTATCTTTTGGTATTGTACTTAAATAACATCCAGATTATAAGAACGCTATGAATAGTTTCCTGAGGGTATTAATTCCTGAGTTATATAGTTATTTCAGGATGTATTTATTAACAAATTTCTCATTAATGTGTAGGAATATATTTTGAAAAAAATTGAAAGTATATAAATAAAAATTATGAGGAAGAAAACTTTATGTCATTGTGGTCTACTGAGAATGTTTTTGTGTATGTGCAAAAATGGTTTACAAAGAATTTGAGTAAAAAATAACCATTTATAGGAATGTGGTTCTATGATTCTTTTTTTATTTTCCTTGACAACTATGAAAATCATCATGTAAAATCCCAACTACATTGTGGCCCATGTTGAAACTATTTAGTATGAATCAGTTCAAGCTTCTAGGATACCTACATTAGATGTTTATGTCTTACCGTGTGTAAAATTGACTAAAATGGGTTTGGAGGATTCCCTGTTGAGAATAAAAGTAATTTTTTCCGTGATTACTATGAAAATAACCATTGGATCTGACAATTTTAGTCATTACATGAGGGATATTATTTCATGTAAATATTAACAATATTATAGTGGTTATTGGAGACATGTTTATGGGAGAAAAAAAAGTCATGTAAAAAGGAGATAAGAAATATATATTGTAAAATATTTTGGATATCTGTGATTCTAGTAAGAACACAACATGGACAACCATATAATTCCCTAGTGAAGTAATCATAGTATATATTTGGTTTAATATTCAAAAATTTTGGAATGATTTTATTTTAAAAGATAATAAAAATGTTAAATAAAATTGGAGAACACTCAATACGTTATTCACATCACACTTTGTAAAAAAATGAACATAAATTATGTGGTTGAAGATACTTAATGGAATTTAGTTAAAAATATGTGATATCCTTGATAGAGATTAAAAGGTCAATTATTCATTTTTATAATCTTATAGAAATCAAAATTAAGATATTGTAATATGATAACAAGATTCAATGGATCAGATATTCATTCAAGAAAAAGAAATCATTAGATGAATTCAAACATTATGAGAATTACTTGAAGATTATATCATTGTGATTAATCATATGGGAATTATACATGAAAATTTTATTGAAAATATTTCACCCATGAGAATAAATACTTGGATTAGTGGACCATTGATAAGTTTAATAATTTTTTGATAGCTTATGATATGAGGAGGGGTATATCCTTAAGGAGGAAAGGAAAAACTGAAAAGAAAACTAGATTCAAAAGAAATTAATTTTAAAAAAAATTAATCCTAAAAAATATAATGATGTTGAAAGTTTTTTTTAGTATGATAACATTAATTTTATGAGTCAACTTTATTCCCTTTAAAAGGAATAGTGTGATTTTATGGTAAATACAAAGGAAAACTAATTTTATGTGTTTCAATCATTAGAAGATTATATGTTTTTAAATAGTCTTCCTAATATGAACTGAGGATATTGAGATGATTAACAACCCATAAGATCATTAAGAGGAAAATATAAATTACTCAAATTGTAAAAATTTAATTATAGTTATAGTAAATTCCGATTCATTAATGAAAATAAGTTTTCTCTCAAAACATGATTTCATATTTTTTGAAGAAGAATTTAAAATTGATGAAGAGAATTCAAAAAATGAAGGACCTAAAGCTATTATTACTAAATTAAAATATTCTAATGATGCATCTTGAGAATAATAAGGTAGTGTAAAATATGATATTAGTTATATGATGGAACCAAAGGAATTCTAATTAATAATGGATATCATTGTGTTTTTGAATAAAAAAATTTAGATTGGAATAATATGAAGATACAAAATGGGGGGTGAGTTGTGTTCATTTTAGAAAACATAAAAGATTTATATTTTATTATTATTTATATATCATCAATATATACAACATTCAATACTTTAATAAATTTCTACAATGGAAAAAAGATATAAAAAGAACACCAAAATTTATATAGTAGTTGTTTCGATGGAAAGATCAAATGCATGGTTGGAAAAAAATGGTCCAATGAGAAATAGGTATTATATTAATTTTAACCTATGAATGATATTTCATTATAAAATGGTGTGACATTACTTTTGGAATTTTTTTGAAAATAAATCCATTTGATCTGTTACACAAAATAATTGATAATAGGAGGTTTGATGTCTATAAAATCATTAATGATGGGTTCACAAATTCATTTTATCATCCATAGAATCTCTCAATATCTCACATATCCATATCTAGGTACAGACCTTCTTTCCAATGGAAGGTGGTGAATTGGGGTTTAAGACCCAATTGAACTTTAGATCATATTCGTTAAGAGGATGGGAGATCAATCACATCACAACCTTTTGTGGGGAAATTTCTGCCTATATCGAGACTCTATTATAATTTTAAGATATGTTATGGAATCTATTCCAAATCACAATACGGGATAGGTTAACCTAAAAATGATGATCTAATGAATCCTTACAGATATAAAGGTGGGTCTATTAATGATTAAATCTGTATTAATTTGAGGTTTTTCATTCTCTTCCCGCTAATAGACAACTGCTTATATTTTGAAGTCGTATAACCAGTCACTCTAGATATTACTACCATATAGGGAGGAGATTTATATTTTGAGGATGGGATTGAACCATTTTGAGGGATCCTATGTATCCTATTTTAGTAGGAATCAAACCCCACAATGCTTGATGAACCCATGAAGTTTAATGCTAGGCATAAAAGATATATATGAGGCCACATTGAAACCGAGTATTGAGCTCAGGCATTAGTGAGTCATTCTACATATCTTGCGTGTGGTAGGAATTAAAGTTCTGAAAGTTCTGTTTCAACCCTAGGACTAAACCTTATATTGATTCCCTTTATATGGGGATATTAATATCATTTTATTGATCGAGTCTTATACAATGAGGTTTTCCTTGATGGTGGAGACTCATGATGAAAATGATATGATCATTGAAAATCCCTAAGCCCACATGATCCATACTCATTATGAGAATCAAATGGTAGAATATAATCAGCCTCACTTCTTATGGATGAGAAATTAATTTACTAGTGTGGTTCTATGGGATGTTTGATATGGATCTAAGGCCTTAGGAGGAAATCCTATGTATCCTAGTTATGGGTGGAATTATAGTCATTATTGTTAATTTATCTTCTCACTCCATCGGCGGATAAAAAATAATTACAAGACCATGGGGGAGATTGGGTTATAGGGGTTAGAATATTTGAAATATGGAGGGCCTTACACTTAGGCGAATGTCCATTGGAGATCGGGCCTTAGAAAGGTTTATTATATAACTAGTTTTGATAGGAATCATAGTTCTCATAGTTCATTTGATTCTCAATCTGTTGATAGATGAGGAAGAATGGTGTACACATAGGATAATTTTGGCCCTATAGGTTTTGAATATCGAATACATGGAGGGGTTACACCATGGTGGATACCCATTAGAGATCAAGCTTTATAATGATTTTTTATGTATCATGTTTGAACAAGAAATAGTGTTCTCATAGTTCTTTTTGGGGTATTCCAAAATATATCCACCAGAAATGTTTATCATGCCTAGAGATATATTTTTGAAAAGTCCTGATTACCTGTTTAAAATATCTTGATTCTCTTCTTTACATGTTTGGGTGTGCTTATGAAATGACTAAAGATTTCCTGACATGTTCATGTTGCCTCATGGACATGTCTAAATAAAATTCCATGATCCAACTGAATTTCATTAAGGACATCACATAATTGGAATTAAATTTTGTGAGGACATCACCTGATCAAGAATAACATGTCTGGAGGGTGTCCCATGACCTAGATGACATGTCTAGAAGACATTGAATGTTCAATATGACATGTACAGAATAAATCAAATGATCTAGATGATGTGTATGGAGTATAACACGTGAACTAGATGAAATTTATTGGGGCCATCCTAGATAACTTATATGGAAGATATTTCATAATCTAGATGACCTATCTTGTGGTCATCCTGAGACCTGGCTGACTTGTACTGGTGCATTCATATAAATTGGATGACATTTCTAGAGGATATCACATGTTTTTTTGGAAATCATATAGTAATTATAAATATTTATGTGTCATTCCTGGAGGTTTTTCATGACTTCCTTAACATGTCCAAGGGAAATTTTATAATCCTACTGGCATGTCGAGATAGTGTTGCATGACATGCACAACATGCCATGGGTTTGTCACATGATCAGGTAAGTTCATGTAAAGAGAATGAAGATTAGTGTACCCATATTTTCCTAAGTATCCCATTCTTTTTAGCCTTTGTTCCATGGTTTATTTCATATTGACTCATGCTTTGTCCAGTGTTATCTTATTTTAGGTTTCGTGTGACCCAGTCAATAAAGGATACCTTCTTCATATGACCCGACTGTCATTCCAAAAGACATTTATTTCATATATAGATTGATCAAAAATCCACATATAATGTTTCCAGATCCCTAATGTCAATCCTTGAGTTTTACCTGTTGGAATACCTTTGAGATCACATGACTATCAACTCCAAAAATTCTACTCCCACAGTGCCCTATAGCAGTCACCTATGGTGTGTTTTTATTTGGGTTGAGGGGATGGTATTTATAGGCCACTCAACCCTTTTTATACACCACATTTTAAATAATGTAACTCTAAATTATGATCTACATACGGTGGAGGGATTGATGTATCATGTACATTTCATGATCCTATCACGGGTCATCCATTGAACCGCATGAAAATAGCTACCATAATAATGTTCTTCCATTGAAATGTTTATTAGACCCCAACCAATCAAACATATTTCACCTAAATATTTATATATAAAATGTATTTTCAAAAATTTAGTATACATTCTCTAGGAGTATTTACAAGATCTGGATGTCTGTGTAAAGGATTCCATGTTATCAAAGATTACTTGTCTGGGGTCCTTCACTTGACTAAGGAGGCATGTCAAGGTATACTCCATGATATCAGGATGTTATTTATAAGGCCCCTAATGAGATCATGTTATCTTATTTTTGGGGAATCATGTGATCAATGGTGATTCCCCGATGTGTATAATCACTTTCTTTTGAAGGCAATAATATCTTCCCTTTGGGAGAAGAATCCTCCTTTTCCATTTTTTATTTATTTAATTATTTTATAAGGACATGATACCTCGTGATGTCTTATTTGTATTTTTTAGGACAATCACTCTCTTTTACTATGATGTGTCTCATAATCAATAATAAATATCGTAATTTCATGTTGGAATATCTATTGAAAACCCTTCTACATGGATGTGGATCCACTGGGGAATCATTTTATGGAATGGATGGATCTGAGGTCCTTCAAATGATGAAGGTGATATTCTGACATAATTTTGTGTGACTAGGTGGACATGCCACTAGTTTATTTTTTTGGTCGTGTGTGTCACTTGAGTACATCGCATGAAGATCAATGTAACCCTACCAAAATGAGGCTCCAATATTTTTTTGGATTTACTTTTAAAAGATTTTTGGATTTTTTTGGGCCCTCCTTCAATTGAAAAGTAATTTGATTGGAAAGGATCATCTAGAATTTTTTATATGATCACCAATGCTTGTCAGGAAGCCTTCACAAGACCAAGGAGGCTTGTAAAAGGGGATCCATGTGATCAATAGTAGATCATGATCGATGCATGATATTATATAATGACCTCTCATAAGTCATGTGATCTCGGGTACTTATATAGATTATGTAATCTACGTAATTCAGACACCATAACTTCCATTTTTTTGTGGAGAAAATATTACACATGCTTTGGGTATTTCATCCCTTCTAGATTTTATAACTCTCATTTGGAAGGCATCAAAAATAACCTAATAAGAGAGACATCCATAGGGACATGTAATTGGTTATGGGGAAGGTAAATGATCACCATAGTCTTTGGGGATACCTAAAATTGGTGCATCGAGTGATGTTTGGTCACCCAGGTGACCTTTGGTATTATGTGGAGAACTCTATAAATTAGAGGAGATGAAGCTTTTTAGTTCATTGGTGACATCAACTCTCAGAGCTCTTTATATTCCACACATCATGTTGTTCCTTCTCATGAAATCATGGATTTCATGATAGTTCTTGCGGTCATGAGATATATCATGGTTCATGTGGTCCATGAGATATCCATGAGTCATGCGGTTCATTAGACCTGTATTAGGTCGTGTAATCATGAATCCCTTCATGTTTCATGAAATTATCATGATTCTATTAGATTCATTAACCTATTCTATTAGGATTTTGCACTCTTATAATATATACTTCTTCTTTTATACACATGGATTCTTGTTTTCGTACATCTTCCACCAGAGTTGGTTAGAGGGCCATCATTTTTAAAAATCATAATGATGACACTCGGTGCCTTGTGTTCTCTAAAAATGAGGTTACAAATATTCTTCTTCTATATTTACTTTGAAGTTATCCCTTTTGACACTAGATTCCATTGTATGGATTCAGTATTCTCCCTCATTCTTTCACTCCCTCACCTGACTACAATGTGTATTCATGTTGATTATCACCTTCCCTAGATTATGATAAGGTGACTATGTACACAGGTAGTAAATTTTTCATGGTATAGTCCCATGGATTGTCATATGTGTTGGGGAACTCCCCATTGTGTCTAGAGTGTTGTGATATTTTTCCCTATCCCATTGATAAATTCTATCTAAGATAATTTGTATCCTCTGTGGATAATTCGAGAAGTAGGTGGAGTTCAAAATGTTAACTACAAACCAGTTGAAGTTTTTTTTAATGGGCATGGTTGTTTTTGGTAAGATATAGATTCTAATAATTTTATAATCATCTACATGCTCTTTACCTTTATGATGCTATATAGATTTCCTAGTTCATCATCTATCATCAATTGGATCTTCATAGAGAACTGATTATTCATTGGTTCCATAACACTGATTCATTCCATCTATCCCATTGAAAAGATGGAATCAATATTTGAGATTTATGCTGACTATGTAGGATATCCCCCTTAGGGAGATTAATAATGAGTTCTTTCTGACCATATATTTCTGGGATGACACCAAACAAAGTCCAGTTTTGAAAAGGTGCATTATTAACATTGTGAAAGATAACTAAAGAATGATCTGAATATAAAATCACTCATTTCCATTAAATATTGGATGAAAAAAATTCTCTGCAATATAGAGGCTTGACCAACCACTATAAGCCATCACTGATTCCCTTCACAGAAGGTTTACGATAGTGTAGGATTATATTGGGAAAACCTTGACTCTAGGGAGTATACAATTTGGGGATTATAGGTTAGAACAGAGATATATCCAAGCCTTAGGATGGTGGGTTTCTTAGCCATGCTACTGAATAGGTGGAATTTCATTATTGGGAATACTCTCCTTGGAATTTCAGTTAGAAAACTAGTGATGGTACATCGATTAATAGAGGGGTGACCCCTTATTTTAGTCATACCAAATATTACTCACATATACCGAATCCTAGGCCATATTTACCAAGAAAACATTACTTACATGATTACAGGACCTTTCTAGTTTTCATTTGTCTAGATAAGGGAGTATTTTCATCACTAAAACTACCAAAACACCACAGGGATCCCTAATTCATCACTCTAACCTAGGTTGATAAACATTTCTAGGGTTGATAAAATTCTTTTAGGCCCTAAGGAGGTTTCTAGCATTCTGATTTTCTCTGATCAATTATAATTTATTCCACATCGTACATCGACCTATCCTATTATTGAAAATGGTGATGGCTCCATCGCGGATATATTATATAAGATCTATCATTGGTATGGTGTTCTTTCAGCCCAAAAGGTTGATTTTTTTTATTTTCAAACCACATACCCTCTATCGGTTCTCCTTCCAATTCAGTTTCATTAAAAGGGTTTATACGATGCCCTCCATGGGTGTATGGGTACAATGACATCCTAGGATTATATTCCAATTTTGGATGATATTGGTATATTAAGACACAAATTTTGAGATTATCCTTCAACCTATTGGTGCACCTACCTGCTATCTTATGATTATTCATAGGATTGGGTGGAGAGATAGTTGGGTTTTTTGGTGGATAGGTTGGGTCATCACAAACTATGTTATTCACCAATCCATTTGTCTGTAAAAAAATGAAGTTAATTTATGATTTAGGGGATCCTTAGAAGAAATATCCTCATCCAAGTGATGAACATCTCATTAGTGGGGTATAGTTTTTTTAAAGAGGATTTCCCTTTGATAAGAGAAACATACAATGCATCATTTTACAGAAGATCACTTCTAGATTCCTCTCTTTTTTCTTCATCATCTCCTCCAATCATTCCCCCTTCTGAAATACCTACTCTTGGTTGTTATAGTGGACCAAAGATTGTGCAAGATAATATGGATGTATATTCCCACACCAATCATTATGAGTCCCCTAGAAACATTTTTTGACCCATAGTAATCCCTTAAAAGTATTTTTCTTTATTTGGTGGTGGGAAGCTTCAATTTCCAGTTGCGATATGGCATCATGTGACAAATTATTTTGACCCATAAATAATTGGCTCTATGAAAAAAATACTTTTTTGATTTTCATGATGGGACTAACCTAGTCAATATAATAATTTAATTTTCATATGTGATAAAATACATTCATCATATAATATCCCAACTACACATCCAAATCAATGTCTTGACTGTATAGATAGTGACATATGAGGAGATCACATCTCACCCAAAGTCTGATATTTTGGAATCATTCTTCTCATTAACAACTACTAATAAAAGAGTTTATGGCCACTATTATCTTATAGAGACTCCTATTCCTTTAGTTTAAGATAATAATTAGTCTTGGAAACTCTTCAGAACTCAATTGATGCTTCTTGTCAATATTTTTCCATCCTAGAGAATTTAACTAATCAAATTTTACAATAGTCCGGTCACAAATGTTTTAGTTTTTTAATTAAATCCTCAGAGAATCATTAAAATGTGTAAATACCTCATTATTTTTTTGAGCAATGAAAAAATTATCTAAACATTACATATCATTTTCATGTTTTTTATCCATGATTTTTGTGATATTTTATTGACCAGATATTTTATGGATCATCAACGATTCCCATCATTTTCATAAGATAAAGTAAAATATAATGACTAGATTTTAATGTTTAAATCAAAACATATTTTCCTTGAGAAATGATCAGGAATACCCACCAACATGAAATTCCTCATTTATGTATCTAGTTTAGTTTTTTGAGATCACCTGACTCACAAAAGGATATTTTAGGTAAAATAAAATCCATGAAGGGTGAATGCTCTAATTTTGGCAAAATTTAGTTGTATTCATGATAATTAAATAATTTTTTCTAGGGAAACAATATTATTCTAAAATATTTTTTACCTTTTTTTATATTTATTTAATTCATTATAAATATTCATGTTGTGGAAGGATTAGTGGTCTTGGAATTGGACTTTTTCCTATCTACACTCTTATTGGGTTTTGACCTGAAAAACTTTCGGCCTTTTCCATTTCATGACTGATCAATATTTCTTGGATCAAATAATTTGTTATTACAGTGATAAGAGACTCTACATTTTCCAACTATTATATTTTCATGTTTCTAACCTAGAGATAATTTTTTCTGTTTCAATTGGATATTTTGTATTTTTTCAAACTAGACCATTAATTTGTTGTAGTTTAGGGTCTTCTAGTTCAGACCAATTATTAGTTTAGTTTAGGGTATTTTAGATTGAATTGTCTATCACTGTAGTTTGGGGTCTTTTATCTTAGACTGTCAATTTTTGTAGTTTAGGGTCTTTTAGATTTTACCTTTTCTTTATATATTATATAATCCTTTATGTTGGATGTTCTTTGTAGGTAATATACCATTTATGAACTAATTTTCTCCATGAAGTTTAATTTTTTATGGAAAGGATGTCTTCCATGTAGTTTAACGCCATGTGATAAGGAAGTAAAATTTTATGTAGTTTAAAGTATTTCTATCAATAAATGATAGTTGAATATATAGAATGGGAAAGACATAATTGGGATGACCCAAAATTCCCTATGGTGATGATTTTTCCATAGTGTTTCCATGGAACGTGAGGATTCGAGTTCCTTTCCTTCAAGAGGGATGTTCCTCTAGTATGTTGGTCAAATCCATTATGTGTCGATATCATGATCAAATAGTGGTTTCCTCATGCTTTTCCAAGGTCCATTAAATATTTTTGAATAATGTATTGGTGAAAGATAAACTATTAGTGATGTCTAGTGTACCTGGATCGTTAGAATATGGATTGAGTAAGTCATGTCCCCAAAGTTTGAATTTTTGAATATGGACTAGAGAAGATGTTTTGAGTATGAACCATAACACCCTGATTTTTTGGGTTCTTCCATGGGGTTATTGGGCTTCATGAGGATTAGAGTTCCTTTCCTGTAAGGAGGAGATGCCTCTAATTGGTTGTTCTATCCATTATGCAAGAGCCCAAATGGAATATCTGTATGGTCATGTAAATAGGGTCCCTACTCATTTATAAGGTCCATAAAATATTTTCAATGACTCAAACATTTCGACAAAAAAGTAGGGTATTGATATAAGAACTATTGAAGAAGGGTTCTATCACCATATGGCAGTTTATGTTTCAAAAGGAGAGCTTGGGCCCTAATCTTTATGGTTTCTTGTTACATTGTATAAACCATTAAAAGGATGAGGAATGGAGTTCAACAGTCCTTCATTATGTTTTAGTAAATTTCATGGTGATGTGATGTTGAGGATATCAAATCCACATGAATATTTTGGTTACATGGATTGTAAATCATGGTCCAAAGTACTCAGGTCATGATGATGATGTGGGAAAATTGTGTTGTGGATGACCGAAAACACCCTCAATTGGTGAGTTCTATCATGATGATGTTAGGGATCATAAGTATTAGAAATACCTTTTTTTCAAGATAATGACACAGTTTTTTGAAGACTAAAAGCTCTTATGTAGGAACCAGAGGTGGATGTGCATAGTTAAAAAAGGGTATATTGAATTTGTGTATCCTTTTCCATTGTCCAGGGAAGGTTTTTGGTGGCTTGAGGTTCTAAATTCATGATGCTTGAGTTATGGAAAATTTAATATTTTAGAATGGTTCATGAACATAAAGGTTTTTTAGCTCTAATATTTTCTTAAATTCTATAGATGGTGATCCTAAAGAGGGGAGACTTATGTTTTACTCAGGCCACATTTTGTGGGTTTTCATCCTAAAAAGTTTTATGTCTCTTTTGTTTATCTATTTAAGGTTTTTTAATTTTGAACATAAATGGATATAGTGTAAGGTCATGTTGAATTGACCAAAGTGCACAAATTTTTAGGTTAATGACAACTGTGTACCTAGTATGAGAGCAATGTTACATAAAAATCTATTTAGGATATCCAGGGTTCTGATAAATCAATATCCTTTTTAGTGGGATATGGAAACACTGAAAATCATGGCATGAGGTTCTCAATCCATGTGTAATGATATGGGCAAATCATGTTTGGGGGGGGGCTCAGAAAACCCTTAGGCGATGTGTTCTTGCATGTTGAAATAAGGATCACATGGATCATAAATCCAGTCTTGTAGGGATAACATGTCTTTTGATGGTTGGTCAATACCTTTTATGAATCCATATCATGGTAAAATATAGAAATATATTTTCATTTTCATGTTATGGGAAAGGTTTCTAGAAACCCAATCCATTAAAGACATGGAGTATGATTTATGGGCTAAGGGGCTCAAATAATAATATAATCACCCCATACTCCGATGGACCCAGGGTCAGGTTTATGTGGTCCTTTGATAAATAATGATGATGGATGATGTCCTGCACATTTAAAAAATATATAGTGGAGACTTTTTTTTAATTCATTTTTTCATAATTTGATAAAGAAATATTTAAGGTAGTTTAATGTCATGTTGTGAGGATGTTTTTCTTTCCACACATTTTAACATTATGAAATAAGGATTTGGGAATCGATGTGAAAACTATATGAGATATCCTTGGGGAAATATTGCATTGGTCAAGGGAATTTTTATACATGGTACATATTTTATCTATTAATGGGATTATTTTTGGGTAGCCATATGTCAAATCCCTTATTACATAGATTTATCATGTGTGTAAACAAGTCATATATAGATATGAATTATTTATAGTAATAATGATCATATATGAATCATCCTTCTCTAAATAGGGGTGTATGCTACTTTTATGGTCCTTTCACTATGAATACTTTTGTTTTTCATTATAATTTCATGTGAATAGAACATGGTTCTCAATATGAGGTGTGTTGTGGCTGCGTTGGCCATATAGGATTTCTAGGTTCTCTATTATCACATAAACCATGTTATGTGTGAGAAACAAGGGAAAATTGGATACTCGACTAAGCCATGTTAGATTGGGTCTTAGAAAGATCACTGTATTGGTCTAGCACATATGTAGTTAGGGATGAATTTTTACCATTTTATAAATTAAACATGGAACTAATATTGGACATATAGGAATCACTACATATCCTATAGTGATAGAAATCATTTTATATGTAGTTCTTGAACAAAGGTTCCCTGTGTAGGTCTGACCCGTACATGAGGAGGGGCATGTTTTTATGATTATTGTTGTAGCTAGACCCATTATTTGAGATCAAGAAATCTCTATATATCTTGAAATTATATGAATTAATACACACAAAGTTCTTGAATGAGAATCTCTCTGCACCATCCTGAACCATACGCAGAGGGGGCATCATTTCCATTTTTGTTGTAGCTAGACCTAGGGTTAGAGATCTGAGCGTCCCTACATATCTGGTGATTGACAGGATTCAAGACACATGTAGTTATTGAATGGGAAACTCTCCACATAGTCCTGGACCATATGAAAAGGGTAAATTATTCTTATTGATTATTACTGGTAGACCCGGGATTGGTGATTCCATCGTCACAACATATCTTCTGATGATAGGAATCAAGAAGCACATAGTTCTTGAATGGGAAAATATCTATGTGGTTCGGAACCATATGAAAAGGGGAGATCTGTTCTGGTTGATTATTGCAAATAGACCTAGGGTTGGAGATATGTGTCTCTATGTATCCTATGATGATAGGAATCAAGCGATGCATAGTTATTTAATAAGAAGCTCACCATGTAGGTCTGACTCATATAAAGAGGGGGTATTATACTGATTTATTTTCAAAACTAGAGCCATTACAAGAGATCTAGGCCTAACTATGTTTCCTATATAGAGTGAAATCAAGCCACAAGTTGTTCCTGGGAAACCATGTAGTTTAACATTATGTGAAAATTACATAGGTGACTTGACATGAAAATAGAAATAAATTTTTTGGACCCTATAAGTTAGATCTAGGAGTCACTACATATCCTATAATGATAGGAATCAATCCATTCATTGTTCTTGAATGGAAACTCTCTAATAAAATTTGACACATATGTAGAGGGGGGCCTTGTTACCATTAATTATTACATCTATACCCAGGAATAAAGATCTAGGACCACTATTTATTTGGTTATGATAAGAATAAATACACATGTATTTCTTGAATGGAGGTGTGGTGGGAGACCAACACCAAGGACAATGGCCCACTCAGCTGATTTGTATAGTAATTCTCCTTTTTATATCATTCAAGGGACATAAACCATGCGGTTTAACATCATGTGACAAGGACTCATGGTGTCTCTTTATATGTTCTTGCATCTATGACCATGTAAACCCATTCAAGGTCTAATATGTCTCAATGGTGTGGATAATTCCTTTGAAAAATTCAATATCCAATGTCATCTATTCTCAATGTGACAAACAATGAATATAAAAGGATTCTTTTACCACACATAGAAAAATAAATAAAAATAATAGGGAATTTTGAATCATCTAGTTTCGGGGTCAATATATATAATCTAAGAATCTCTATACGTTTCATTAGAATTAGAATGAAGTCATAAATTGTTTTATAAAATTATTTAGTATAAAGTCAAATAGAAAGATGTCTATTATGCAGTTTGACGTCATACAGCAAGGAAAAAGATTTTGTACATGAAAAAATAATTGTGAACATTTTAAAAAGTCTGAGGACTTATGTCTTGGAGGGATATATTATAGTTGGACATATGATTTTTGATATGGTAATCACTACATATCATGGGATGTTAGGAATCATGCCATGCATAGTTTTTTTGAGACAATACCAATAAATATAAGACCCTCAAATAGTTATGAGGAACTTCATTTCTATTTTGACAGATCTAGATCATATGTGATGAATCATCAATAAAAAAAAGATTCCCATGAATTTTAATTTCAATAGGTGACTAAATATTCTATATAGTTGAATTTCTTGTGGTCGGTATGTCTTCTATATAGTTTAACATCATGTTGTTAATATATATCCCATACTGTTTAACATCATGTTGTCAAGAAATACTTCATACAATTTAACTCCATGTGGTCATGTTGTATTTTTCTCTCTTCAACGTTATGAAACTATGATGATAATAATTATTTGTGGATGTAATGAAAATTATTTCTTAAGAAACCTCGCATTGGTGGGGGTGTGATGCAACCCATGTCTATTGTGGTAATGAGTAAGATTCATTGGGAAAGAACATATATATGATGTATGTACCTTCCTATATGGATTCCACCTTTGGAGGGTTCTTTTTGGGTATCATTGGGGTTCAAAGTCCTAATAACAGCTATTCCTAGAGGAACTAATGTTGGAGAACCTTTTTATTAAAGTCTTGTGTGATCTAATTTTTATGGACCATGTTGGTATGCATTATATGCTACCCATTTATCATCAAGAAACTCTAATTCATCCACCCACTTTTGAAAGTGCTCATCATCTCAGATTTTTCTATAGATAACGATTCAATTCGAGGGAAATTATAATTTTATGGGAAACACTACCTCTTTAACAACCTGATATTATATTATTTTTTTATTAATATAATCTTTTTGATTTTTTTCATTTCACACCACATTGAGATAAGACTATTTTATATTAAATCACATTTTGTGAATTGTGTTTTATAAAACACCATGTTAATCATGCACTACTCGCAAAAATAAACATTATCTTTCTTTACACATAACATTTAGGTTAGCTTGCTTTACACACAATAATAAATTTCATTCACAACATTTGTAACATGCATGTCTGAGGTTTACATAACAATAATATATTATTAGAATTTTATTATTTAACATACTAATAAATGAACCAGAACATTACATTTGTTTTTATGAATAGTACTAAATAAATTATTAAAATATATTATTTAAACAATATAAGTTGAATTCATATGTTTCTAATTAATTAGAAATGAATATGAAAACGAATTGAATATAAAGGGACATATTATAATTTTTACTATCACAAATCTTTTTTATCCTAATAAATTAAATTAGAGGGTGATGTTAATTTATATATTATATATTTTATAAAATAATTTTTATATTCATCCAACATATTTGATTGAAATAGGATAAGAACAGGCACATTTTTATGCTTAAAAACTATATTTTTATAAACATAGTTTTACCAAAATTTAATGAAAAACACTTTTTAAATCCAATATTTCGCACTTTTATAGATTTAATATTTTAAAATAGAATACTTATTTCAAATAGAAACATGAAAATTAGGTTATGATCAATTTTTTGTATTTTTCTATAAGGTTTAATTTTTTAAAGAATAGTTAAAAATATTGAATTTTAATTCAAAACTGCTTTTTCATCTAATTAATTTAAAAGGATAAATTATATTTTAATTTTTTTAAATTTTAATTAGATAATAATTTTATAAATTAATCTAATTTAGGTAATTATAATAAATTTCACACTGAAATTGGGTATAAAAACATAGAAATATTTTGGACATTTTTTCTTTAAAAACCCATAATGTCATTCAGTAAGCATGATTATTTTTAATTTAATTTATGTCACTTATATGATTTGAATTTAAAAATTTGGATTCTATATTTGGAATTATAATAATTTATAATGTGTAATAAGTTTAATTTTTTGACCAAAAATAATAGTGAATGTGATTAAAATTAATTACAATGATTAGGAGAAAAATTAGATAAAAAAGTACTAAACCAACAATTCATAACCCAAAATTACCTAAAAAATTGTCCAATAACCAATGGCTAGCCATGCTTCATCAATGAAACTTCCATTATTGAGTTTTTCAGTTTTTTATGACTTTTTAGGTAAAAATTTGGGTACACCAAACTTGTATTAAAAAATTCCACGTGTGTCTTTTCCTTTCACTATAAATGGCCACCAACTCTCACTCTTCTTGAAACCTCTCAAACCACATAGGATCAGCCATGATATGGCCAATCCACTTTACAAAATCCCTCTGTTCTTCCTAGAAGCCTCCCCTTTGGAACAAATCAATATAATGAATCCTTTTGTCAAAAACCAAAAACAATTACCTGATTCAGAGTTTGTTTGAATGAGTACAATGAGAGTCAAGGCACAAGGTAAGAGAATTTCATCTCACTTTTTATGTTTTTGAGATATATGATTTAATCATAACTCATTTTATTTGGGTGGTGATTATAATACCTGTGTATGTATTCTATTATTATTATACATAATTTTATAGTCATTTACATATCCATTTGATGATATTTATATCATGGGTATTATGTTTCAAAATTCCCCAAATTGTTAAAGTAATTTTGTCACAATTTTCATTCTTTAAGACACATGTCATGTCATGGACCAATATTTTACATGAGGTTTATATAACACCTTTGACATGTTATATCATGAATATGATTGTTTTCTTGAAATTATAAGCTTCATGTAATAATATTCATTCCATTTTATTATGATTCAAATTTACCAAATCGGTAACAGTTTATAGCTATAATATAATAGTTTATTGGTATTGTTTATGATTATTCTCCCATTGATGAAATATTATGATCCATAACTTCATAACTCTCATGATTTTTTTAACATCTTTTCATTCATGTTATGTCCAAGTAATGGTACCATTTTTCACACTATTTTACTTAAGATGATCAAGAATGTGTCTTTAATAAAGTTTAACTTTAGCTCTCTCTTCAGTAAGAAATATGTGTTCCATAAAACACCTTTTATAAATATTTTCCAAGAATATTATATTATTCTCTTATAATATATAAAATAAATTTTTACCCATTTTTCTTTTACCAATGTTTTCAAAGAAATATTCTTTCCTCTTTCCAAACAAAGCATTTTTTTATCTAACATTTTTACTGTGCAAAATGAATGTTCTTTTTACCATGTACAGAATGTATGGATTTACCCAGCATCATTTCTATGAAGCATCCTATTCATGTATAAAAGGTTTAATTTTACATTTTTTTAATGTAATTTTCAATGATACTTTTTTTTAAAAGTTTTTAAAAATTCTGTTATAAACTTTTAGGGAAAATTTCTTTCAAAAGATTTTCAAGATTCTTTTATAAATTTTTCATTGAAAATGTTTTTCAAAATTTTTTACATATTTAATTATATTTTTTAAATAATTATTAAAATTAAAATGATTTTAATATGATTTCAATGATTCTTTGATTAATTTTCCTAAAATTGGTTTTCAAAAGGTTTTATGTTTTAACAATCATTTTCAAAAAAGAGAATGGATGTTTTCCTCATGAAATGTTTTCAAAATATATTTAAAAATTATTTTCCATCTATGATGACAACTATTGATTTTACACATGACTTTTTAGGAAATTATATAAAGGTTCCATTCATATTCTTTCTCTAAAAAATTTATTCATTGATTTCATGATGTTTATGAAAGACATTTCTCTTCCATGAGTTTTATTCTTTTGAAACCCACTTATTTTCATGGTTTATTCCTTCATTAAGTGATTATGAAACATATCCATTTTCATAGGTTATTATGAGATTAAATTTTAATGATACTAATATCATTTCATGGGTTTTCATTTGATTTTTATGAAACCTATCACTCTTTATGGGTTATAATATGGTTATTTTTTTATTTTATATCATATGTATGAATGATGTTATCATGAGATAAGTGGGACCTATATATTCCTCCAATGCACTGTGTGACAATGGATGAATCATGAGTACAAATGGTATGTGTGAACCTTATAACATGTTCAAAATGTTATGAATGGACCTGGTTTCATGTCTATAAGTTTATGTGTTAAATTTATTACATGTACACATTGTTATGAGTGAACCTTAGTATGTGATCATGATTTTATGTTTCAACCTCATTACATGTTCACAATGTTATTATTGGGCGTAGTTTTATGTCAATATTTTTATGCGTGAACCTTATTACATGTTCATAACATTGTTCATGGACATAGTTTCATGTCCAAAAGTCTATGAGAGGACTTGATATCAGGACCTTAAATTAATGTGTTAACCAATTTATACTCATATATGTTCACAATGTTATAATTTTATGTTTATTCGAAAATTCCATGACTTATTTATATATTATACTACCATGGCTTCTAATATTGATATAATTATGATTCATGTCTTATGAACTAGAAATATATATTCCATGTATAATTATTATGATTCTTAATAAGCAAGGTATTATCTTCAAATGTTATGATCATGTCCTCATACCCTTATGTTCTTGTAATGATTATATATTTCCCTTATTTACTCACACATAGAATTTGAGCTCACCCCTTTTTTATGTTTCCTTTTGTTCAGTTTATTAAGTAATGCATAAGGTAGATAAACTAGATGGGAAGATCATTACTAGAGACATTAAATATCTTTCAATATGTTAGAAGATTCTATTCCAAGATTTTGAAGACACTAAACTGTTATGGTCCTCAGGAATGTAATTTTATAATATGATGAATATTCATAAAAAAAAAACTATGTAATATCCTTGTATGTTAAACATGGGTCACTATAGTTGGTATTAAAGGAATTTTTTTGTCAACCATTGGATTATTGGATGGAAAAACCTTAATGACATCCTTAAGGAATAGTCTAGGGATAAGTATTGGTATATGTAAATATATATGTGATAATTTCCTATAATTTTGGTGAGGGATAGAGTAAGTGGTTTTCTGGAAATACATCCCTATATAGATACTACCAGTGGATGTGGCTCTGGAATTGTTTTTAATAGGGTAACAACTCTGAAAAGATGTTATGGGCCAGACTCGGGGTAATCCGGTACACAACAACGGGCCTTACTGTACACTTGGATTGACATAGGATAAACTTAATAAGTCATATATTAATAAATATTTCATAATTTATACATCCTATTAGTGAATTTTCATGATTATGTGTCTCCTAATTATGATAACTATTTCAAACTTTATGCTTTTGGTTTTAGCTAATGTATGGAACCTAAAAGAACCACGTTAATAGGGACTACGATGGAGAATGCAATTATTGTTATCCTAAATAACTGAATTCTATGGGTGTTAAATAATGAACCTAGTTTCTAAACACTCTCAAATTTATCAAGATACAAATCATGCTATGATTCCAATTAAGAAAAGAAAGGAATAATGTTATACTGAATTCTTCATGAGACAATGTCCAACATCTTTCAGCTATTTTTCTGATCCAATTATTTATGAACATTTGATCAATACCACTGATAATATTTTATACATTCTCTAGTGTTAAGATCATGAGAATGTCATTTTGGTTGTTCATTAGATAGAAGGTAAAGCATACCAATGGTGGAATATAATTCAAAATACAAGGAAGAAAGATGAAATTGAATCCATTTATTGGTATGAGTTAAAAAAATATTCTTCAACAAGTACATTCCTTGTCTTATTCATATGAAAATGGAAAAGGTGTTCCTTGAGTTGAAGCAAAAGGATGAGGAATCTGTAAGTACCTGCAAGGATACCTTCAAAATACATGCAAGGTATGCTTCTAGTATTATCATCTAACCCTAAACTAATGTTAGTTGGTTCATTAGTGGTTTAAAGCCATGTCATATAAGGTAATTTTCCATATAAGACATTAGTATCTAGGAATAGATTGTGTGTTGTTCAATAAAAGTTGAAATTGAGTTTGGAGTTACGTATCAATATCATTGGTTTAATAATAAAAAGAATATTTAGTTAAATGTAATATCTAATCTCCATGGAGAGAAAAACAATATCCATACTTATACTTTCAAAAACTATGTGAATGATCACTTAGGAGAGTTCCTAAAAGGAAAAAAGAATGTGTTTCAAGTGTGGGAAGTCTAGCCACCAAGCATAATTATGTAGAAGTGATGAAAAGGTAAAATTCAATGAAATATGTGGAGAGAATGCTCCTGAGGATGAACCATCCACACTTTACTATTTCAAGTGCAATGTTTTTGGGCATTATGAAAATAAATTCCCCAGTCCAAGGGTTAGTACGAATGATAAACACATAAAATACTGAAGAAAAGGGAAAAACTAAAATCTTATGCAATCATAATGGATGATGTGAATAAGGAAAATTAGGGTAAAATATGTCCCTCCCCAATAGTTTTTAACTTCATGTTTGACTTTTTATGAATAAGCCCTATGATAATCATAGTGATAATACTTCAGTGAAGTTTCATGTGATTATATCCCTCTACATATATTTTGGACAAATAAAATGAAATTTAATATTCTCTCAGTGCAAGGATGATCCCAAGTGTCCCATAAAATTGTTTTTCGTATAAGATAAGATCATATTTAAGGAATAAACAGTGAATTATATTTTGGTAGGGTTATAAGGTTAACCATTTATGGAAAGATTAAGTGAAAATTTGAAGATTTTTTTATATTAATGCATTATATCACCACATGATGATTTATAAATTTTTCATAAACTATTTGTGTTGATTTTAATTTAAGACATATAAGATGACTTATCAAGGATCTTGTGATTTTTTAGTACTTTAGGAATGCAAAAATTCAAATTCATTTCTTAGGGTTTGAGATAAATTGGAAATATATCAAGGCACAACCAATGTTTGATACTGTGTGTAACATCCCAGGTAAGTAAATAATATTACATTATAATGTTTATCAATATTTGTGAATAAAATATTAATATTACTTTAAAGGGGATGCTATGTTCGATGGCATACCCAATAGGCAACAACGAGTTCTGTTGAAATCTTACTACGCACACTAATAATATAATAATATTTTTTCAAATGTTAGTTAACACGTATCCATTTTATTTAAAGGAATGTACAGAAATAACTAAAGTATGATTATATATGTTTTTTAAATGTCTTAATATTTATCCAATAAAGGATAAAGGCTTAAAATAAGAAATGAATTAAATTTTAAGCTTAAATACTCTAATATTCACTAAAAGGTTGATTTTTCACTTTTTGATGGCGAACCCTCTTTAAAAGTAGTTTTTATCACTATTATACATTTTATTGGAACAAATAACATCCTTATTTATAATCGAGACATCAAAATTTACTTTGTATATGTTTTTGGTATTTTTCCGATAAAGTTCTTTTTTTTAATGAATAAGTGAAAAATGTTGTATTTTAATTCAAAGCCTCTTTTTAATCTAATTTATTTATATGATTATATCATCTTATGAATTGGTTTTAAAATTCAATTAAAATATATTTTTACCATTTAATCCAATGGTGGTCATTGGAATTAATTTCACTTTGAAATTGGACTTAAACTAGTGTCAATCTTTTAATAGATATTGTTTCTTAAAAACACACTATTTGTTTTGACAGTGGGATTTAATTATAAAATTAATTAATAAAACTTATATGTTATGAATTTTTTAAAATAGACATCATTTTTTAATTCACAATATCAAATTTATCTTAGGGTTAATTTTTGGTATTTTTTTGAAAAACATCAATTTTTGATGAATAGTGAAACCACTAAGTGGCAGTTAAAAAACTAATTTTTCATTTAAATGAAACATTACCACTTCTGTGATTTTATTTTCAAAATTCTAACATACATGGCTTTCATTAGGATGTAAAATTTGGTTCAATGGGATTAAAATAAATTTTTTATGAATAGTAACTTTTAGATTTATTAATCGCGATTAGAGGTAATTAATGTAATTTAAGGAAAAAATAATGTTATAATAATATGAAATGACCTTGAAACATGTACTAACCTTATTTTATGTGTCATGGGCGACCATAAAAACCTATGGGTCAACTTGGGGACCCCATGGAGCCACATGGGTAAGAAAATGACATTAATAACTTTTTATTTAAAGTTAAAATAAAAATATCACAAACATGTATTGTTTTAATAAAACAGTTTTTATATGGGGTTATACAAGTCATAATTTTTAATATAAATATTAATTGGATAGATAAAAATATTTCCTACATTATAGTATTTGTTTATAATTTTTAGACATTAAATAAATTAAATTATTTATGACACCATGATGATGCAGCGATTACCTCTTTATTTAACGATTTAAAAAAAATGAAAAGATAATGTAAAATATAAGATATAAACTTGATAAAAACCTATTTTATGAGTATATGTAGAACTCTTATCACATTATACTAGAAATATATCAATGTGGGACCTTTAAAATCCGAAACTCATTCGAAAATAATGCAACCCTTCTTGAATTTCCAAGAGTGGCCCTCCTCTCCTCTTATAAAAGGCCCCCACCTATACCTCATTACCCACACCTCTAAATCCTTTGACTCAGACAAACCCTTCCAATTAAATCTCTCCACATCCCTCTCTTCATCATTGAAGACTAAACTTGGGCAGAATGCTCTTCAAGAAACCCTTTTGGTTCAAAGAAAAGGGAGTTACCCGATTTAAAGTTAATGTCTTCTTCAATGTTCTTTTGTATTATTTTTCTTCTCCAACGCCCTAAAATATTTTTTTTCATTTATTTTGTAACAAAAACAGTATCTTCAATATACTAGGATGTTTTTATAATAATTATTTGAGCTACACTTCCACACACCTCCTTATAATGGTTAATGAACATACTGTTTCTGTCGATGGCGAATTTCTGCCTCACGAAACGATGATTGTTCAATATTCTTTTAATACCTTCAAAGGTGGCCATTATGATGTCACTATATTTATATATGATATATAATATGTTCATTTTTTCCTTAAGCTTCTGTATTATTCACTTATGGCATACCTTTATGGTTTCAATTACTGGTAAACGCGATATCTTCATTTTAGGAAGTGTGGACTATCGCCCCCTCAAAGTGATTTGATTCGTTAATGCCATATGTGGGACGTATAAAAAATAACTTTAATGATATTATATATGATACTATACTGGAATTATAATATACCATTAAATCATGATTATTTAATTCCATTAAAGTATGAAATAGAAATGAAAGAAGCGTTCATGCGTACATACGGCTTACCGTCTCCATGAACGGTGCATTTAATATCTTACCTCTAAATGATTACATAATATTATAAATGAATGGATATTCTATATATATATATGGTATATATGATATCTAAATCATGAATATATTTCTTGAGATAATGTATATTTTACTACACGAACAACTAGTAAATATAAGAAGTTCACTTTTGACTCAAGTACCAAGTATCGACAAAATGACCGTTATTAACTTAAATGATAACATAATGTGCATAACATGGTAATAAGGGATATGAAAGGAATAATGAACTTGAAAAGGGTTCTTAAGAATTTATAAATTAACTCAAGTTTATTATTCAGGAGATTAAAGAACGCTCGAGTCAAGTCGGACACGAGGTAAGGGATCCTACCTATCTCTCTTTCTTTTCAAGTACTCTCTTTTATGTCATTTCTTTTATGATCCATGTTATTATGTTGGAGTATGATATTTTATAATCCTATTTCTCTAATTTTTATTTTCATGTGATAAGATACCCTATTTGATCTCATCAATCCATTTTTGGATGTGTTATGTGGCATTTTTAGGCTGCCGAATTTTCATAAGGGGATTTTCATCTCACTTTTTATTCCCATGAGATTCATGCTAAATTTGACACTATTTACTTTTGTGTGGTGTATTTACTGCCCAATATTATAATATTTTTATAATATACTCTAATTTATGGGTATTTACATCTTCATTGTATGACCCTTCTTTCATGGGGTGTACGTTTCGAAAGTTGGCCAAATCGGTAAGTGAACTTTTCACACTCCTCTTTTTAAAAGACTTATTTTGTTATGTCTTTTAATTTACATATTTTTATTTTGGGATATGTTCTCCTATATCCTTATTGATATAAATTTTATTTATAAGTTATTATATACCATTTTTTCTCTCATCAACTAATTTTATGAATTTTAAAGTGACGTCGTTAGGCTGTCGAATTTTTCAAAGGGAACTTCTTAACCCAATTTCTATTTCATTGGGTTCAACATGTAGTTATTGAATATGTCATCCTCTTAATATGATTGAATGACCTTTGAGTTTTTTACACTGAATATCCACTTATATTGGGTGTATTTATATTTTTCAAACATAATTATGAGATTTATTTATCCATAATTTAAGGATACCTTCTTTATAAGGGATTTTATCTCATTTTACATTTCTATTGAGACTTCATTGTTGTTATGAACCAATTCACTCTTATATGGTGTATATATTGTCCTTTGGAATATTATATCATGAATCCCTTTATTCTCATGATATTATAAAGTTATGATTAAATGTTATTCCTTAATTATTGTATTCAAGTGTCTCTCATTTTGTTAAAAACCCTTTAACTAAAATATCTTTTTAAATGTTTTAATGATTTATTCTTATAAATATTTCTCATTAATATCAATGTTTTCAAAATGGTTCCAAGGATTTATTTATATAGATATTAAATGTTTAAAATGTTAAAAGCTTCAAAGTGGTATCGGACACTTTGATTCAAAAATCTCTTTATTAAATGGTTTTGAAAATGATTTTTTAGTATGGATTCATTATTTTAATATCTTAAAATGTTATATTGTTATTCCAATGCGGGAATGTTTTCTTTAAATTTTGCTTAGGTTATGTGCTATGATTATGTTATGGTTCTTGGGCATTGTTTATGAAGACGGGTTGTTCCGTGATAAACTAACGGCGGGTGAGCCCGATATAGCTCTCCAATGAATTGGGTAACACGAAGGGGTTAAACGTTAAGGTTTCTCTGAAGAGATTTAGGGAATATACTGTGATGGGTATTCAAAACATAACCAATAGGGTTAATCCCTACGTAAGAATGTTATGAATGCCACAAGTTTCCTTTATGTCTTATGATTTCTATGATTTATTCACTATTTCATGAGGTATGTTAAAGTGCTTATGTTTTATGAGTAAAGTAGGATTTCATTGATTCTTAGGTATACATTTACTAATGTTTCCTTTCCGTATCTTTATATCCCTTACTAAGCTTTTTATGCTCATCCCAATCTTTTGAAATTTTTTCACAGGTCAAGGGAAAGGTACATGATGTGATGATAGTGTCGAGGAAGTGTCAAGAAAGAATCCATGACTTATTTTAAATATGTTTCCTTTGATGTAAAAAATGAATATTGTCTTGTTGTAACCACCTTGTTTAAATGTGGAATGTAATAAATGGTTTTATGACCTAATTCTCTAAAACTCTAAACCTGAAAAGATCCTCAATTATAATTCTGTAATAACTCAATATTAAGTAATTTTTAAGGCTGGGGCTTTATAGTTGGTATCAGAGGTCAGTTTAGATAACTTTAGAGGTTAGGGTATTCTTTAAGAATAAGTGACAAGTTGTGTTTAACCACAATGGTTAGTATATTAGACGGAGTCATTGTTGTTTTTTTGAAGGTTGGAATGATTTTGAGATAACATGGATAAGTATATCTTAGTGTTTATCTTCCTCTTTAGTACATGATGATTTTGTTAATATACTCACACTGACTTTTTTTTTATTTTAGTAAATGGATGGATCTAGTAGGAACCAAAGTGACAATGGGTATAAAGGAAACTATGGTGGTTCTCTGATTAAGAGACTAGATGAAATAAGGGATTCAATGAGGAATCTCATGGTTATTCAAAACTAACTATCAAGAAGTCGTGATTAAACACTTGAACTTTGGTGAGTTCTCTAATACATTGTGTACCAGAGAACCAACTCGATGTGGAAGTTCAGGTAAAAATTATAAAGGTAACCATTAGGGTTTGTATGATCCATACATTGAGGTAATTATGGGTTATTACATGATATGATGGAATACGAAAGGCATGAGGAAAAATTGATGTTAAAATATGTTATGGTTTTTTTGATGAATTTATCTCTTTTTGAGGAATGTTATATAATTATATAGATTTTGAAAAGGGATAACACACATACCATGTGGCAACCCGTCGCGTCGGAAAAAGCTGCGGGAATCAAATCCACAACCCAAGTGCAACTAGTATTTATCACCTACCACTAGACTACGTGAAGTCCCTGGTTAGTTTGACTAATTATTTATAGTTAGATGATTTTATGAATCAAGAATAAGTTTTTGGGTTATCTATGAAAATGATTATCCTATCATGGAGAATATGTGATTAGGCTAATTACTTTTCAATGTGAGACTTTAATAGTAACTGGTGTTATTTGGAGATAAATGTTAAGATTTACTTTGGAAGACATTGTGATTAAATCTTTTAGAGATTTGGGTTTCAATATTAGTTTGGATTACCTTGATGAATTTTATGGATAGCTGTTTATTGAATGGTCTTTGTTGAAATTTGGGTATTGTTGGAAAAAATTTGGAGATTAAGAGTAGCTTTTCTTTTTATAAAGGATTATCATTTTTGGGTATTATCTGATATTGTACTGACCATTTTGGTTTTGGTTAAAGGTCTTAAGACATGGGAAATGTATAGTTCTCTTTTTTGGATTAGGTGATTCTCTATAAGATGATTATAGCACTCTTAATGTAAACAATTCTTCCCAAATACTCATTTTTTGGAGAAAATATGAGTTTGTGTGAGAAATATAGTAAAGGATTAAAGTCTATGTGACAAGTAAGTATGTTTCCTTATGTTTTAGATAATCTCATAAATAGATTCTTCAATGAAATGTAACTCAAAACAAAAACATTGTCTTTTAACTTTTCTAAATGGGGAAGCAAAGACGGTTTAACCCGTAACAAGTTTATGGTTTTCAGATTGTTTACATTCTCCTAATCATGTTTTCTAACACTCTCCATCAGACCTTGATGGTTTGTTTTCTCTTCCATATCCATATTTTCATGGAATCCTAGTATATGTTGTCTCGGGTGACCTTTTTACTTTTCTTTCTTTCTTTTAATGTGATAGTTTAATTGACTCCTTTTCCAATGTGGGACTTTCAATGATGTTTCCAAACCCAATTTTGAAATTGACAGGACCCAATTCCCAATAGGTGGGAAGGATGTAACATCCTAGGTAAGTAAATAATATTACATTCTAATGTTTATTAATATTTATGAATAAAATATTAATATTCCTTTGAAGGGGATGCTATGTTCGATGGTGTACCCAATACGCAACAACGAGTTTTGTTGAAATCTTACTATGCACACTAATAATATAATAATATTATTTCAAATGGTAGTTAACACGTAGCCATTGTATGGGAGGGAATGTATAGATATAACTAAATTATGATTATATATGTTTTTTAAATGTCTTCACATCTATCCAATAAATGATAATGGCTTAAAATAAGAAAAGAATTCAATTTTAAACTTAAATACTCTAATATTCACTAAAAGGTCGATTTATCGTTTTTTGATAGAGGACCCTCATTAAAAGTAGTTTTTATCACTCTTATACATTTTATTGGTCCAAATAAAAACTTTCTTTATAATCGAGACATCAAAATTTACTTTGTATATGTTTTTGGCATTTTTTCGATAAAGTTTATTTTTTAATGAATAAGTGGAAAATGTTGTATTTTAATTCAAAACCTCTTTTTAATGTAATTTATTTATATGATTAGATCATATTTTTAATTGGTTTTAAAATGCAATTAGAATATATTTTTACCATTTAATCCAATGGTGTTCATTGGAATTAATTTCACTTTGAAATTGGACTTAAACTTGTGTCAATCTTTTAATAAATATTGTTTCTTAAAAACACGCTATTTGTTTTGACAGCGGGATTTAATTTTAAAATTAATTAATGCAACTTATATGTTATGAATTTGGTAAAATAGTCATAATTTTTGAATTAGGAATATCAAATATATCTTAAGGTGAATTTTTGGTATTTTTCTGAAAAACATCAATTTTTGATGAATAATGAATCCACTAAGTGGCAGCTAAAAAACTGATTTTTCATTTAAATAAAACATTACAACTTCTGTTATTTGATTTTCAAAATTCTGACATACATGGTTGTCATTAGGATGTAAAATTTTGTTCAACGGGATTAAAATAAATTTTTGGTGAATAGTAACTTTTAAATTTATTAATCGTGATTAGAGGTAATTAGTGTAATTTAAGGAAAAAATAATGTTATAATAATATGAAATTACCATGACACATGTCCTAAACTTATTTGATGTGTCATGGCTGACCAAAAAAACCCATGGGTCAACTTGGGGACCCCATGGATCCACATGGGTAAGAAAATGACATTAATAAATTTTTATTTAAAGTTAAAATAAAAATGTCACAAACATGTATTTGTTTACTAAAACAATTTTTACATTGGGTTATACAAGTCATATTTTTAATTATAAATATTCATTGGAAAGATAAAAAGATTTCCTACATCATTGTATTTTTTTAAATAATTTTTAGACATTAAATAAGTTAAATTATTTATGACACCATGATGATGCAGCGATTACATCTTTATTTAACGATTTAAAAAAATGAAATGATAATGTAAACTCTAAGACCTACACTTGTTAAAAACCTATTGGATGAGTATATTTCGAACCATTATCACCTTTTCCTCGAAATATATCAATGTGGGACCTTTGAAATCTGAAGCTCATTTGAAAATAATGTAACCATTCTTGACTTTCCAAGAGTGCCCCTCCTCTCCTCTTATAAAAGGCCCCCACCTCTACCTCCTTACCCACACCTCTCAAGCCGTTGGCTCGGCCAAACCCTGCCCATTTCATCTCTCCACATCCCTCTATTCATCATTGAAGCCTCACCTTGGGCAGAGAGCTCTTCATGAAACCCTTTTGGTTCAAACCAAAGGGAGTTACCAGATTTAAAGGTAAAGTCTTCTTTAATGTTCTTTTGTTTTATTTTGCTTCTCCAACCCCCTAAAATATTTTTATTCATTTCGTTTGTAACAACACCAGTATCTTCAATATAATATTGTGTTTTTATAAGAATTATTTGAGCTACACTTCCACACACCTCTGTCTAATTGTTAAATAACATACTATTTCTATGGATGGTGAATTTCTGCCTCACGAAACGATGATTGTTCAATATTATTTTAACACCTTCAAAGGTGGCCATTATGATGTCACTATATTTATATATGATATATAATATGTTTATATTTTCCTTAAAGTTATGTATTATTAATTTATGGAATACATTTATGGTTTCCATTATGGGTAAATGCGATATCTTCATTTTAGGAAGTGCGGACTACCGCCCCTCAAAGTGATTTGATTCATTAATGACATATGTGGGATGTATAAAGGATAAAGTTAATGATATTATATATTATACTATACTGTAATTATAATATACCTTTATATCATTATTATTTCATTCCATTAAAGTATTAAATAGAAATGAAAGTAGCGTTCATGCGTACGTACGACTTACCGTCTCCATTAACAGTGCATTTCATTGCTTACCTCTAAATGATTATGTAATATTATAAATACATGTATATAATGGATATATATATATGGTATATATGATATCTAAATTATGAATATCATTCTTGAGATAATTGATATTTGAATACATGAACAACTAGTAAATATAAGAAGTTCACTTTTGACTCAAGTACCAAGTATCGACAAAACAACCGTTATTAACTTAAATGATTACATAATGTGTATAACATGGTAGTAAGTTATATAAAAGGAATAATGAACTTGAAAAATGTTATTAAGAAATTATAAATTAACTCAAGTTAATTATTCAGGAGATTAAAGAATGATCGAGTCAAGTCGGACACGAGGTAAGGGATCCTACCTATCTCTCTTTCTTTTCAAGTACTCTCTTTTATGTCATTTATTTTATGCTCCATGTTCTTATGTTGGAGGATGTAATTTTATAATCCTATTTCGGTAATTTTTATGTTCATGTGATAAGAGAAACTATTTCATCTCATCAATCAATTTTTGGATGTTTTATGTGGTGCCGTTAGACTGTCGAATTTTCATAAGGGGATTTTCATCTCACTTTTTATTCCCATGAGATTAATGATACATTTGCCACTATTTACTTTTGTTTGGTGTATGTACTGCCCATTATTATACTATTAGTTTAATATAATCTCATTTATGGGTATTTACATCTTCTTTTTATGACCTTTCTTTCATGGGGTGTATGTTTCAAAAGTTGGCCAAATCGGTAAGGGAACCATTCACACTCCTCTTTTTAAAAGTCTTATTTTGTTATGTCTTTTAATTTACATCTTTTTATGTTGGGATAGGTTTTCCAATATCCTCATTGATTTAAATTTTATGTCCAAGTGATGATATACCATTTTTTCTCTCATCAACTAATTTTATGAATTTTAAAGTGACGTTGTTAGGCTATCGAATTTTACCAAGGGAACTTCTTAACCCAATTTCAATTTCTTTGGGTTCAACATGTAGTTATTGAATATGTTATCCTCTGAATATGTGTGAATGAAATTTGATTGTTTTATACATAATATCCACTTATATTGGGTGTATTTATATTTTTCACACATAATTATGAGATTGATTTACCCTTAATTTATGGATACCTTCTTTATAAGGGATGTTATCTCATTTTACATTTCTATTGAGACTTAATTTTTGTTATGCACCAATTCAATCTTATATGGTGTATATAATGTCCTTGGGAATATTATATCATGAATCCCTTTATTCTCATGATATTATAATGTTCTGATTAAATGTTATTCTTTAATTATTGTATTCAAGTGTCTCTCATTTTTTAAAAACCCTTTAACTAAAATATCATTTTACATGTTTTAATGATTTATTCTTATAAATATTTCTCATTAATATCCATGTTTTCAAAATGGTTCCAAGGATTTATTTATATGGATATTAATGTTTTAAAATGTTAAAAGCTTCAAAGTGGTATGGGACACTTTGATTCAAAAATATCTTTATTAAACGGTTTTGAAAATATTTTTTTAGAATGGATTCATTATTTCAATATCTTAAAATGTTATATTGTTATTTCATTGTGGGAATGTTATCTTTCCTTTATTATTAAGTTATGTTCTATGATTATGTTATGGTTCTTGGGCATTGTTTATGATGACGGGTGGTTCTGTGATAAACTAAGGGCGGGTGAGCTCGATATAGCTCTCCAATGCATTGGGTAACGTGCAGGGGTTAAACTTTAAGGTTTCTCCGAAGAGATTTTGGGAATATACTGTGATGGGTATTCAAAACGTAACCAAGAGGGTTACTCCCTATGTAATAATGTTATGAATGCCTCAAGTTACCTTTATGTCTTATTATTTCTATGATTTATTCATGATTTCATGAGGTATGTTGAAGTGCTTATGTTTTATGAGTAAAGTAGGATTTCATTGATTCTCAGGTATACATGTACTAATGTTTCCTTTCAGTAACTTTATATCCCTTACTGAGCTTTCTATGCCCATCCCTAGCTTTTGAAATGTTTTTCACAGGTCAAGGGAAAAGTATATGATGTGATGATAGTGTCAAGGAAGTGTCAAGAATGAATCCATGATTTATTTTAAATTTGTTTCCTTTGATGGAAAAAATGAATACTGTCTTTTTGTAACCACCTTGTTTAAATGTAGAATGTAATGAATGGTTTTATGACCTAATTCTGTAAAACTCAATACCTGAAAAGATCCTCAATTAGAATTCTTGAATAACTCAAGATTAAGTAATGTTTAAGGCTGGGTCCTTATACTGTGCATATTAATGGGAATAAAATCAAGTAATTAAAGCTTCTCATGAAAATTCATTTACTTTATATAAGGAATCATGAAACCAAAAATGATATCTTTATTCTTTCTTTTCCAATGAATCAAATGGTCCCTTAGATCGTCTCCGATTTATGGATTTATAATTGTTAAATTTATCATGACCAGGTTATCTATAACTATTCTCCATAACTTAATAGTTATATATATTTTCCATGTCTTATATTCACTACCAAACAATGTTATCCTATATGTAAACCCTAATATATGTTATATTGGGTAATAATTATGGTTCCAACATTCCCTTTTTATGGGAATTTTTAGTATTCATTTTTACGATGTGGGTTTCTGTGAATGAAACTTTCACGTATTAAAGCACTGATAACCCAGATGAATTTTGAGGGTGAAATTCATTTAAAGGGGTTAGAATGTAACACCCATACATTTTGTGAAATTTTTTAAAAATTAATTTAATATTTTTGACATTTTTAATTTCCCACAACACTGAAAATAATTTATTTAATATTAAATACCTCTGTTTGTCTTACATTATATGAAACACCAAGTTAATAATGCAATAAACACAACATAAATTTCAGATTTATCTATAAGGAAAACTGAGGATAGCATCTTTTTCACACAATAATGAATTTTCTTGACGGCTTGCATAACACGCATGACTGATGTTTACCAAACAATAATATATTATTAAAATATAATTATTTCTTGTAATAATATATAACCTATAATGTGAAATTAGTGTTTATTGATATAGTTAACTAACTTATGAAAATATATGGTCTACAAAAAATATAATATGAATTCATAGATTACCAATTAATTAGAAATGAATATGAAAAATAATTGAATTTAATGTGAAATATTATTATTTTTATGGCCACATATCGGTTTTACTATAATAAATTAAATTAGTGAGTGATATTAATATATATTTTATGTATTAAATCAAATATTTTTTATAGTAATCCAATATATTTTATAGATATAAGATATGAACAAACCCAATTTTATGCTTAAAAATATATTTTTATCATTGTAGTTTTACCGCCTTTTAAAGGTGAACCCATTTTAAATCCAATTTTGACACTTCTATATATTTAAGAAGTCAATATAAAATTAATATTTTAAATATAAACATAAAAATTATGTTTTGATAAATTTTTGATAATTTTATGTATGGCTTCGTTTTATAATGAATAGTAAAAAATACTAAATTTTAATTCAAAAATATTTTCATGTAATAAATTTATATGTTTAATTTATATTTTAAATTGGTTGTAGATTGTAATTAGAAAATTATTTTATATTTTAAAAAAATTTAGGTCATTGGAATAAATATCACTTTGAAATTGAATTTAAAAACTGAAGAAACATTTGGACGTTTTGACATTAAACACTCGTAGTGTCGTTCCGTCGGCAGGAATATTTTAAAATTAATTTCTACAACATTTTGGATTATAATTTTGAAAAATGGATTCCATATTTCGAATAATAATAATATATAGTGTCTAATATGTTCAAAAAAAATTTACTAAAATTATTTGAGAAAGTTATTAATATTAATTACTATGATTAAGAGAAAAATTAGGTCAACAAAGTATTAATCGTTATATTTATGCCCCAAATCGACCTAGAAAATTATCCAACACCCATTGAATGGACATTATTCATTGATTCACCTTGCATTCTAATATTTGGTTGGTTTGGTATTATTTTTTTGATTAAAAACTATGGTAAACCTGACTTTTATTCAAACATTCAAAGTGTGTATTTTCCCTTCCCTTTAAAAGGCCACCAACTCTCTCTCTTCTTGAAACCCCTCAATCTAATTAGGTTTGGAAAATCACATCCCAATAAACTTTTAAATATCCCTCATTAACTACAATAATCCTCCCCTTTTACATTACGAAATCCATAGAATCCTTTTGGCACAAACCAAAATGAGTTACCTGATTAAGAGGTGGTTTTAAGGAGTACGATGTGAGTCAAGACACAAGGTAATGGGATTTCATCTCACTTTTAGTTTTCATGAGATACATGCATTAATCATCACTCATTTTGATTGGGTGTTGTTTATAATTCCCATCGATTTTTTCTATTGTTATTGTACTTAAATTTATTTATATTTACATATCCATTTTGATAATATTTCTTTAATGGGGTTTATGTTTCAAAATTTACCAAATCGGTAAAGTAATTTTGTCTCAATTCACTTTCTTTCAAAAACATTCCATGTCAGGAAACTATATTTTTTAATGAGGTGTATATACTAACTTTAACATTTTCTATCATGAATATCCTTATTTTCATAACATGTTAATCTTTTTATAACATTATTCTTTCCCTTGTACCATGATTCAAAGTTACCAAATTAGTAATCGTTTATAGCTACAACATCACAGTTTATTGAGATTTTTGTGATAATGATCCCACTAATGAAATATTATGATCAATATCAAAATAACACTCATGATTTTTATTAACCTCAGGTGATTCATGTTATATCCAACTAATGGGACCTTTTTTCTACTATTTGATAGATAATATGATCAAGAACGTGTTTCTAAAAAGTATGAATTTACCTCTCTCTTCAGTTGGAAATCAGTGTTCCTCCAAAGCCATTTTTTCTAAAAGGGTTCCAAGAAGAATATATTATTATCATATAATATTGAAAAAAAATCAACCTTTTTTTCTTTTACCAATGTTTTCAATGGAATATTCATGTCTCTTTTCAAACAAAGAATTTTTTTCTATCCTTTTTACCATGGAAAATGAATTTTTTACCTCTTATGAAATGTTTGGATTTTCAATCCATCATTTTTGTGAATCTCACATTCCATGTTTAGAAGTTTAAGTTTTAAGAACACAATTTTAATTTTATTTTTCAAAGAAAATTTTTTCAAATGGTTTTCGAGATTATTTTGTATTTTTTAAGAAAAATGGTTTTCAAAATTATTTTAATCTTCTTTCATAAAGTATTAAATGAAAATAGTTATCAAATTGTTTTAAATATTTTTTTATAAGTTTTAGAATGAATTTTTTTGAATATTTTTACAATCATTACTTTTGTATGAAAATTGTTTTCAAAAGGATTTATGTTTTGAAAATAATTTAAAAAGGGATATTTTCTTTAAGAAAACATTTCAAAAGTTATTTCAAAATTATTTTCCATCTAAGATGACATCTTTTTATTTTACTCATACCATTATGGGAAATTATCTAAAGTGTCAATTCATATTCTTCTTCTAAATTTTATATTCTTTGATGTAATTATTTTTATGAAACTTATTTATCTTCCACAAGTTATATACTTTTGAAACATTATTGTTTTCATAGTTTTTTTTCATTAAGTGATTATGAAACCTATATCTTTTCATAGGTTATTATGTGATGAAATATTAATGATACCTATTTCATTTCATAGGTTTTGATTTAATGTTTATAAAACTGATATGTTTTTATGGGCCATGACATGATGAATGTTTTATTTTTTTGGAAAATATATGAATGTTGTTATCATGATATGGGTTGGACCTATATATCCTTCTATTGAATTGGTAAATTAGGGATGAATTGTGAGTATAAATGTTATGGGCGAACCTGATTACATATTCACAATGTTATTAATGGACCTAGTTGCATGTTCATAAGTTTATGCATGAACCTCATTGAATTTTCCCAATGTAATTTATGGACTTGGTTTCATGTATATAATTTTATGCATGAACATGATTACATGTTCACTATGTTATGCATAAAGAATATTTCATGATTCCAAAATTATTCATGGACCAGGTATCATGTCCATAAGTCCATGGGATGTCCTTATTTTATGTCCTTAATGTAATGTGTGAACATGTTTCTACTTATATATGTTAATGATTTTATACAATGATGTGTATTCAAATATTTCATGACCTATTTATATGTTAAACTTCCATAGATTATTGTCTTGATTCCTTTATGATTCAAGTCTTATGAAATTCCAATATTTTTTTCCATTTCTCATGATTATGTACTTTGAATTGTAGGGTATGATCCTTAAATTTTATTCTCATGTTCTTATACCCTTATATTCATATTAGTCTTACACATTTACATTATTTAACCATACCGAGCATTTTAGCTCAAACATTTCTTATGTTTCCTTTCCCTAGGTTATGAAAGGATTTTCTATGTAGAATTAATAAACTGGCATATCTTTAGAAGAGACACTGATGATCTTTCACCAAGTTAGAATATTGTTTTTCTAGTTACCAAAGACACTATAAAATTATAGTCCTCAGTCATGTACTTTTTTAATATTCTGAATATTTATAAAAAATGATGTAATATCCATGTTTTTAAATTCTGGTTCACTATAACCTCAGTTCTAACCTTAATGAATATAGAGTTTCTTGTGTAGTAGTATGTGTGGTGGTACGGTAGGCCCATAATTCTTGGAGGATCTTTTCTGAGAAAGAATTTTTATCTTTATTCACTATATTTTAGAGGATATTTTAGAGAATCTTATTGAAGGCCTCAATCTATCAACTTTTCACTATATGATTTCAGTGTGAATGGATGGAATCAATGTTATAATCTTGGTAAAATTTTATTAACTATGTAGAATAAAATATGGTGTCATTTTATATCAGTACTGTTTGTGGTTCCCCAATAAAGTGATGATATAAGACTAAATGAATTTGATTATAATATTCATCCATAATTTCATGAGGGGAATTTCCCCAGCCTATTTGGAAAAGAAGTCAGTAGAATTTATTTTGTACTTAAAAATATTAGCTATTGCTCGGGGATATAACTCCACAACATCCATTACTTGTATAGAGAATGAGAAAGAATATATTGTTGTTTGTAGAAATTCTGGTAGCTAATGGATAAAATTTTCATGAATTTGGAATTCAAGAAATTTTCTAGTTAATTACATGAAATCATGTATTATTTATTTCTTGTATTAACCTATCCTTCTAATTTGATAGGAGAGTCTAGTCCCAGACCGATGAGAACCACATGAGCTTGCATGCACTTCTTTCATTATGCCAGGAATCCCTTTTTCTTAAATGAATCTTAGGAGGATTCTATATAAGAGTTACTTAAAGATGGATTTTTCCTCATTTAGACAACTCAAAAGGGAAATGTTCATTATTTGACAAAGATGCCATTCCCTTCCATATTGATCCATTGGGATATACCCATTTTGGATACAATATATTATTTTATCAATCCATACAGGGGTGGATTTCGGTTCACCATTCTCTAGGGCAGTGTTGACCGGATTGATTTCTTTCATGTCATAGATGATGATCGACGAGACCATCAATCAGTGCATGATGTGAAATACCACCTTTTCTTGATTAGGTTCAATCAGAATTGTGGATGCATTATTCAATGTATCGATATGATTGTTTCTTGATCAGGGGATAGGATGCAATGTGGGTTCAACAAATAACTCCACCATTAATCCTCTAAAAAATCCAGTGAGAAGGAAAAATTCCACCATTTTGTGGAATATTTTCCATTGATCTACTTTATCACTAGCTATGAGTTCCCTTAGAGATTTTGGTGGCCTATTTTCATCTATAATGAAAGTTCTAATCTGAAAATGAGGGATTACTATTCACTCTCATTATACATGAAACCTTCAGATAGTGAGAATGATTAGGTAAAGAATTATTAGTCCCAAAAAAAAATACGATTAACAAACCAAGCCAATTGAGATTTAGATATTCTAATCTCTTACTGATAGTACTTCTATATGCACCATAAAAAATAAATCCTCCATGTCCAAGGTGTTTTCTGGGGATTGAAAACCTCCTCGTTTGGACGTTCGGTTTCCACTAGTGTACTCTCTAGGGTGGGATGTAATGTAAGGAAATCAGTCAGGGCCTAACCTTTCAATGAGTTTTGTGACATGAACTAGATGTCTTACTAATATTTAATGACTGCCCATCAAGCTAGTCACCTGGTCAACACAGGGAGGCTAAGGATGTACTTGAGTAGGTTAATATGAGAGACCAGGAGAACTTATTGGTGTGGTAAGTAATGGATAATAATTTTTCACTACAAATAAGTGAATTAGATAGTTGTTTTCAGGATCATAATATCAGGTATTAGTTTTAATAATAATTTGAATGAGGTAATAGAAGTTGTTCTCATTAACCATATTATTTTCCTCTGTGAGGTGAGTGTTGATTGATCATTCCATGGAAGCCACATATGAGATGAACTAATTTCCCTCCACTAGTATCATCAATACTTGTTGGTGAATTAGGTACTACATGAATCATTAAAATGCTTCTTGGAAGTCCTCATCCCATTCACATGAAAATATTCTCTTCATTATCTTTGTGAAGGGGAGAGATTATATAGCTAGGTTAGCTATAGAATGCCGAATATAAAAAGGCTCCCTTGGAGATCCCTCAATTATTTGATACTCTGATGGGGTAACATTTATATAACTGCAATAGTATTTTCTTGGTCTAACTCATTTATATATTGTCATTCCAAAAAAGTAATGTAATTTTCCAAATTTTTCCCTTAAGGTGAATTTTAACATATTTATCTTCAAACTATGTTTCCAAAACATATCGAAGAATGTTTGATGATCTGTGTGGTGATCAAATCACTATCAAGATTTGAACACAATTTCATTGACATAACATTATTCTATTCATCCCATTAAGGGATAAAATATATGATTCATGGTGTGTTAATAAGTAGCTCCCGAATTCATTAATCCATAAGGAATGACTAGATAATAAATGATCCCCAAGGGTGGTCTGAATGTGTTGGCTTTCACATCTTCTAGGTCCATATTTATTTGATTTTACCATTAATATCCATCTATAAAGGAAATGTCTTCAAAGAAATAAGTTGCATCAATAAAGAGTACTCCAATTAGAAACCAGAAGTCTTCTTTTGGAATGTGTCGATTATGGTCTCTAAAATCAGTGAATATCATGATCTTTCAAATCATTTTCTTGATAGAGAATATCTTAGTGATCCATATTGGGTATTTCGCATCCCAAAAAATGGATTTAGTTAATTTTCACCATATAACTCTAAATTAGTAGCGTGATAGGGGTGAATTTTCCTAGACACCTACTTGAAACCTTGATGGTCATCAAGTAATCCTAGATGGTACGTAGCCACATCTGGGTTTAGTCTAGGGAATTATGTTTAATACCATGAGAACACATATCGATGTTTATTTAAAAAATCAATTTGGATCACTTTCCCCAAAAGTGGAATAGAGGCACAAATCAATTTGGGCCATGGGTATACTTATATTCCCAGATCTTCCTATTTGAGCTCATTGATGGTGGTGGAGATGCCCTCCCCAAATGCGGGAGTAGAATTCCTGATGCCATCCTATTCTTCATCCTCCTCAAGTCTTTAGAGGAATTTTCATACATGGTAGGTAATTTAATGTAATCATTACCAAAATCGCGATGAGAGAGTCCATGGGAAAATACATTATATTCCCATACTTCTAGGGTCACTTTCGGTATATTCTAGATATAATCATTTTCTTTCATAATTTCATTAGGGACGGAAGGATCATGGACATCTAAGATTAAATTTATTGCCTCAATTAAGTTTATGTGTAGCACATAGTCACTTTCAAGAATACTCTAGGGATTCATAGGGGAAGTACCCAAGACATTGGGGGTGGAAACATTCTTATTTTTATCCACACTTGGTTGTTTTCTCTCTATTTTATAGAAACCTTCCTCAGTATATATGGCTTCACAAGACTTGAGAGATGTTCTTTAACTGTGTAATAGGTCAAACTTCCCATCAATTCCGTATTTCAAACACTTGTAAAAATTTTAATGTAACACCATGTGGGTATGAATCTAATGTATTATGAGCATGAAATTATATAATTTATCCTTTCGGATAATCATGAACCTAGTATCAGACATTAGATCCCCAAACTGAGCCTTTATCATTGAATTAATGAGGGGACTATACTCTCTTTTATCATGCCCATGAATGGTTAAGAGTTTAAGCGATAAATATTCCTCTCTCTATATCCCAAATGACCAAATGAATAAATCATGACGAGGTTGATCATGAATTAATTTTCAATCATATCCCTTCATATGTTGACATAATTGAGTTTTCCCAAATCATATAGGGGCATGGTATGTCCCTGAATGAACTCTTCTTGATCCTGCTCTATGAATAAGATGGTTAGATATAATTTTAATGGAATGAACGCCACTCGATGAACCTTATAGGTAGTGACCTTTGAATAAAACTCATATGTAACTATAGGGATTATATATCTTCCTCTGTGAGTTCTTTTGAAAGAAGTAGAGTATCTCGGATTGAGAGTTCTTTCAGGACAAATGCCAAATATTTTAGAATGCTGTAATTTTGTGCCAGATGTTTTCACTTTTCAAGGTGGTGTTTGTCCATATTATCTAATTCAAGATCTGTGGTATTTGAGGTATATGTGTCTATAGATTGTGAAGAGGTATAGGGATAAACTTCTAATAGTGGAGTAGGTCATGTTAGCCTTCCTTATGGTCTGGGTTGGTCAGAAAATCACTCCCCTTTTATGTTGTTGTATAATAATTCTATCCACAGACGACCACTAGAGGGTTCTAGGACCCCACCTTTTCTATGTTGGAATTTCTAGATCACATTCCCTAGTATCTCATCTACAAATATTTCTTCTATGGGTATGTGATCTAGTTATTGGGTCTGAACGTACCCACGTTGTCCCTTGTACCCTTAGTTCATGTGCCTACGGCATGTGGATCCATAGTTAAGTATAAGGAAATAATAATTGGAGGCATATTCATCATCAAATAAGATTTATTAAAAGTTTATTTTGTTCATAGATTAAAATATGTTCTCTTTGTCAAATTAGGGATCCATTTTGTGGGGTAGTTCCCATGCTTTAGATATAGCAAGAAATAAGTCTGTAAGAGTTAGAGCATGCATGGGAGATAAATATGACTCTACCACTTCTATTTATTCTTGTGAATAATGGTTACTTAAACCTATATAAGGTGTATTTGATGTCATCTATCAAGTTTAAATAAATTTTTTGGTTTTTCTAAGTTGTTCTCTCAGGGTGGAATGAGCTCGATCAGCTTTCTTCTGAGTCAACCAATTCTCAAATTTCTTCCCATGCATAGACAAAGAATTGTTTCGATCGCCCTATATTTTTTTAAATGGATGATGGCTTCCCAATTTACCTATGTTGGGGAACTATCCATCATCACCTATCTAGATTCACCCATTCATTGGATGAAATTTTTAAATTTGAAGCAATCGTGGATTGTATGACCTACCCATCTATTGAAATAGAAGTAGTCGGGTTAATCAGTGAGGTTGTCCTTAATGGGATTCATGGATGTGGAATCATGAGTAGAATATTTTCCAGGGATATAAAAAAATAACTGGGGACTAGCTCAGTTTAAAATAATTATGCTTCATTTATCCATTGATCAAATCCAAGGTGAACCTGATCTCTTTTAACTTCTGGTCGATGCTGATTTTGTGGTTGCTTCCAATCGATATGAGGTGTTTTGAAATTTGGATGCCATATAGGTGCCTGAATATTTAATTATACTCATATAAGGATATAATAATTAGTATCTACCATACCAATACTTTTCCCATATTTTGAGGGTATGGGTTGAGATTTAGCTCAGGTCCACTAAATGGAATCTTCTAAAAATTTGGTTGTTTATCAATATTAATGGAATTTTCATACATATTTCATCATGATAAAGGGTGTTTAATGATCAACACAAAAATTTTCAGAACTAGGTTCCAATATTTTCTCATGTTAGATAGGGATACTAATTGAATAGTTTAAAGCATTCCATTTTTCTATGAATTCGAACACACTCTAATTTTTTCATTACATGCAGTTTTTCAGGATGATAATTGTTGGTTTCTTCATTGTAGAGATGAACTAGTAATGGAATTAAAAAATATGGTCATATCATCCTTCAGTGTATCCTTATCTAAGGTTGTTATACCAAATAATGGCTTTCCCTATTAAATTATGTGCAAAACACGTCAGTTTAGTCACATCCTGGTGATCTTGATGTCCCATCATCATACCGCATTAGGACACAAAGTTCAAAAGATACTATTTTGGATATCTTGTGCCATAAAAGATAGATAATACAGGATTGCATAAATTTTTTGGGTGATAAGTTTCTTCCACCCATTCGATACTAGGATTCTTTTCAAGATTCACTAGTTAACATCTCCCTTACAGGGATTTTACTTGAGTTGCCTAGGACTCAATATTGGTATGTAGTTCCAGAGGAACTATTTTCTGTGGAACCTCTCACCTATAAGGAGAGAGATAGTCTTGATGATGTAGCCCTGTTTTCATCTCCTACTAATTATAGATCCATGTTAAGACTAAATGGTTTCCCTGGTAAGGGACATATTGTATTCATAAAGTAGGGAAGTTGTGATCATCTCTATATTCCTCATTTATATATACCAATGTCAAAGATCTAGATCCAGTTTGATGATCAGATTCTACTCTTGAAGATAGATTGAATATTTTTGGATGTATATGAGCAGGGATATTTGTCTTATTCAGAAGATGATACATAGTGGTAATGTTTTTCAATAAGTAGATCTTTTTTGGATTGTCTATGATTTTTTTTCTCATTATATTATTGTGAAAAATTATCCTCTTGGGAATAAATTTCATCTCTTCTCAGTGAAGAGTGAGATATAACAGATTTTTTATATTTATCCTTGTTAGTTTTCCACCATAGATATAGAAACTAAATTTTCAGAGGTGCCAAATATTGTATTTTCTTTGGTTTTTCAAACGTGCAACCTTAGTTGCTGCATCCTGATCACTCCCCTCTTAGGATATGTTATCTACATTAAATCCATTTGAATTTTTATCTTGATAAAACTTATCTATTTTTTTTATGGTTAATACATTCACAGAGGTGTATTGGCCAACATTATTTTTCCCATAACTCTCAACACAATAGGGTGATTCGGTTCGGCTTACATACGAGTATTTTGTTCCTTACTAGTACCTATATTAGACCACCTTAGTTGATGAAACCTGTGGGGTTTTATTTTCTTCTCAATACATTCCACCAATCTCAGTATATGAGTAATTACCTTGAGGGTGTTTCTAATCGTACAAAATTAATGTGCCCTATATAAAAAAGGTTCTTCTTGTGGTGGGATGAATGGAAGGAATGGCCACCTTGGATATTTACCTCCCAATATAGATAATACCTATTCACATTGTGGTGATGATATTGATGATGAAAATGTGTAATGCTGCAACCCCAGTTACCCAGAGTCGGTGCATTATTACATAACATTAGCATGATCATAGGGGATCAAATACTGAAAGACTGATCAGTTTAGTATCTTTGAAATTACTACAAACATTAACAAGTTTTACATTACATCAGGAAATAAAAACATCAACAAAATTTTGTCCCCTTTTTAACAGACATATATCCTTAGACTATCCCTTTAGGTCAACCATAAAATACTTCTTCACAACCTGGGAAAAATAAAACATATAAAGGGGTGAGATCAGTTTCTCAGTAAGGATAACAATATAATGGAAACTTTCATAAATAATCACAAACAATTAAGGCAATATATAAGACTAAAACAAAAGATTTTTAAACATAAACATTAGCATAATATGGAAAATATAAAATCAAATAATTCCATTTTCTTATTCAAATAGATATTCTACTACTCGAATAATCACATTCAATATCAATAGCCACTTTCATAAAGACGTAATTCATAATGCCAAACTTCATAAGCACATAGTCAAGGCCTTTTTCCACGACTAAAAATAAGATATTGTCAAGGCCTTGTGCCAAAACCCTTTTTTGTCTCATGAGACCTACCAATGCATCGAGGAGCTATAGCAGGATCCACCCGTCAATTACTAATCCAATGCATTCCTCATATAAAAAGGTTTAAAATAACATAAACATTCATATTAAAACTATCATATGAAATATCAATAATTTGTCCATAAACAATGAATGGTATAAAAATAACACATCCACAATCAAACATATCACAAAACCTTTAATATAATATGGAAGATTTGTATCATAATAAGTCAACCTCAATCAAGAATAATATCCCATAAATGATGTTGACAATGTTGAAAATGATCAATAAAAATCTTTGAGAGGAATATCCCTTTTTTCATGGAATAATTTAAAATTCATATAAATGAACTCATTTAAAAGACAATTTTGAATAAAAGTGTCTCATACCACGTTGAATCTTTTGACAGGAATTAACATTTTAAAACATTCATGTCCATATAAATAAATCATTAAAACCATTTTGAAAACATAAACATTAATGAGAATGGTTTAGAAGATTGACTCTTTAGTAAAAATTCCCTTAAAAATAATTCCTTTGAAAACTCTTTTATGAAACATTGACATGGATAATAAATATGTCCTAGTAGATAATTATGTAAAAACAACCTTGGATAGTGAAGAGATTGTAGAATTAACCCTTAACTTGTACTTTTCCTTGGTCGAGAGTACGTTAACCTCATGTATAATAGTTAAAAAATTGTTACTAAATTAAACAATAACTATATAAAAAAATATGATATCATATATGATCCTCTAATACTTCTTGGTTAAAAATATTTTAGTAGTATCATCGTTTCGGGTGTTAACTGATTCGTTTTCTTTAAATGGTCGATTATGTAAGCCATGTTTATTATATATAGAATTTATTTTATTCATATCCATAATGATATTTAGTTATTAGACATTATTTTTAATAATAATATGAAAATTATTCTTGAATGAATACGATGGGGAATGAATCTCATCGTGTTCGTGGAGATGGTAATCTGTACGTACGTACGTGAGAAAATATCATTATATTGATGGTAAAATAGTATGTAATTGGATGTTATATCATATATAAAAAATCATTAACAATTTATATTTATTATGTACATCATTTATACCTATTATTATACCAATCCAAATAATGAAGTGTTTGAATAACAAACTACACCACGACATGGAGACGGTAAGTCGTATGTACGCACGTATGGTGACTTTGTCATTCATATGCTGGATAGAATAATGAATACGGTTGTAATATTATAATAATGTCACTATATATAAAATATACTGGAGTTATTATTTTATAATAGAAACAACAAAGAAAGAGGGAGTGGGAGAAGTAAATAACTCGAAAGAGGTGATGAAATATTAACCTCTTCTTTGGGTTCGTCTTTTTGATTTGATCAAAAGGGCTCCTTAGGTTGGTGTTATGATCAAATCAAGGCCTCTAGGTTGATGGGAGGGTAGTTGAGAGAATATTTTGGCTGGGTTTGGCTGATCCAAATGGCCTTGGAGGTGTGAAACTAAGAGAAGGGGAAGTGCCCTTATATAAGAGAGGTAAGGATCACATTAGGAAAAGCTTGAAATATTATATTACAATAAAATAAATTTCGGATTATAATGGCTCCAAAATGATTTATTTAAAATATAAGGTAGGTATGGGTCAAAAACCTCTCAAAAATAGGTTTTATATACGTTTAGGTCACCATATTAACCTTATCTTTTAGATTTAACTCTTAGTTAAATAATTTGACATTTACCATGTCTCTTTGTATTTTTATATTATATGGTTAATAAACTTACTATAACAAGACAAGTGAACCCAAAGTGGTTAATTATTAATATATATAACATTATCAAATCCATTTTCCCTATCCTTGGATTTTTATGAATATTATATCAATTAATAAAATTGTATATTTTTTTAAAACTAAATTATGCCAATTTTGACGATATTTAGCATTTGATTTTTGTGAAATTCATATAAAAATTATAACTTCGAATAAAATTTATTTAACCAATCCTAACATGTTATATTAACCTATAGAAGTTTTGAAATTCATAAAAAGACTTAAATAACCTTTATTTGGATATTTATAATATCAATTATTTTAATCTTTCATTAATAAGGTAATACTGCATCACCATTGGGTTAGAAATAAATTAAATTATTTAATTTCTAAAAATTATAAATAAAATACCATTATGTAGGAAATATTATTAAATTTATAATTAATATTTATAGTCGAATTTATCTTATGTATAACCCAATATTAAAAATGGTTTAGTTATTAAACCTTGAATTTAACTCTTTTAACTCTTCTTTAAATAAAATAATAATAAATGTCCTAATCTAATCCAAGTGGACCAAAGAGGATCATATTTTGTTTATAAGGTTTTTTTGTTCAATTATACATATCCAATAGAATTAGGTCATGTTTTAGGGTAATTATGTTATAATCTTTACCTTTAATTACCCTATTTACTTTTAACCATGGTAAATAAAAGTCAAAAGTTACTCTTCACTAAAAAATGTTTTCCTCTTATTGAACCACATTTTACATACTAATATTAACCATGTCTCTCAGATTTTTCAAATTCAACTCACAGAAGTAGTAAAATTATGTTTTATGCAAATTTGAAATTTCTCCGAGGAGGTGGAAAAAAGACAGTAAAAAGTGCAATAAATTTTATATATATCTAAACTTATTATAAAATGACTCTAATGAATTACATTGAACTTATATAGGTTTTATGTATCTATTTTGACCAAAAATAAATTTAAATAAAACAAATAATTATTTAAATAGAAAGTCAGTTTTAAGCAATAACATAGTGTTTTTCACTATTCATTGAAAATTGAATTTTTTCTGACAAATATCAAAAATTCACCCTAAACTAATTTTGATATTCATAATTCAAAAATGAAGCCCATTTTGAAAAATAAAATTTATAAAATTTCAAAAAGTGGGTATTACATTCATAACGGCTAGTTTGATTGGTCGCGGTGTGTTAGAATCTCGAAGTTGCATTCAATGAAAGCTATTGCATTATTCAAAAGGAAATGTACCATGGAAGCATGGGGTGTCAGATTCTTCCCTATTTCAAATAATTTCATTCGAGAAATTTCTATAATACTACCACACAAAATGTTTTGGGTGGTTCTTCATCATAAGTTCCTCTGGTTCCCACGTAGCCTCTTCCATCTTATGGTTTCTCCATAGAAATTTTACCAGATCAGTCATTCAGTTTCTCACCACTTGTTCTCTTGTTCCAAGAATTTTGATAGGCTCCTCACAATAAGACATATCAGGTTCTGTTTCAATTTCCCCTTATGTGAGTTCATGTGTTCGGTCAGGCATGTATTTTCTCAACAGTGATACGTAGAACATATCATGAACTTTGGAGAGACTTGGAGGCATTCCCAAACTATAAGCTACAACTCCAATTCATTCTAGAATTTATGTTCGATGTACCTGGGAATCAATTTACTCTTCTTACCGAAATGTATACCACCCTTCCATAGAGAAACCTTCAAGAAAACATTATCTTCTACCTGAAATTCCAAATCCTTCCTTCGTTTATCAGCATAGCTCTTTTTCCTACATTGATCTTCTTTGATGTGGGTTTGGATAACCTTCACCTCTTTCATTGTTTCCTCAACACGTTCTGGCCCTACCAGTTTTTTTCACAAACATCATACCAACAAGTGGGTGTGTGACATCTCTTTCAATATAACTCTTCATATGGTGCCATCTGAATACTTTAATGGAAGATATTGTTATAGGAAAATTCTACCAGTGGTAAATATTGATCTCACAAACCTTTAATGTCAATTGAGCAAGATCTCAACTTGTTTTATAAGGTTGGAATATTCTATACTGATTGTCCATCATTTTGAGGGTGGTAGGTAGTACTCAAACGATGTTTAGTATCTAGGGCATTCTAGATAATTTTCATGAATATTGATGTAAAACAGAGAACACGATCAGAAACAATTGATAGGGGTACACCATGGAGTATACAACTTCATTTATATATAGTGATTCCAGTTGTTAAAGTGGTAAATCTTCCCTTCTAGAAGGAAAATGTGATGACTTTGTAAGATGATCAACAATGGCCCATATTGCATCATTCCTTTTGGGAGTCTTTGGTATCCCCATGGCAAAGTCCATTGCAATATTATTCCATTTCAAATCAGTTATGGGAAGAGGATCCATGACTCCTCCATGATGTGGACTTAAAACTTTCACTTGTTGAATAACCATACATCTTGACACAAAATCAGATATCTCCCTCTTCATGTTGCCCAACCAAAAATTTTCCTTCAAATCTCTATACATCTTGGTGCTCCCAGTGTGTATAGAGGAATTGGAACTTTGAGCATCATCCAACAATTCCCTTTTTAGATCAGGTATATCAGGAACACAAGTCTCTTCCCAAATTTCAAAATTCTATCTTTATATAGGATGTCGATAAATCTCACATCGTTCACAACATTAATAGTCTTTTAAAATTCTTCATCATCAATTTGAGAACTTTATATTATTTCTAGTAAAGATGGTTTAGAAACCATTTAAATAAGTATTGTTGTTTCACCTTCCATGGTTATTCCCATATCCATCTTTACTAGATCCATGAAAATTGGATCCCATTCAACTCTCATCTTTTTCAAAACTCCGTGATCCTTTCTGATAAAAGCATCTACCACCATATTTTCCTTCCCCGAGTGGTAGTGTATTGTACAATCATAATACTTGAGTAGTTCAAGACATCTCCTTTTCCTCATGTTTAGTTCTTTTTATTAGAAAATATACTTCAAACTCTTCTGATCAGTATAAATCTCACATTTTTCACCATAGAAATAGTGTCTCCCTATTTTCAGGGCAAATATTGTAGCTACTAACTCAATATCATGAGTGGAATAGTTTTTCTCATGAATTTTTAGCTGTTTTGATGCATAGGTAATAACTTTATCCTTCTGTACAAGGATAAAACCAAGTCCTTTCTTTGAAGCATCACTATAAATAACAAACCTATCATTCCGATGGTATAGTCCAGATATGATAATTAACCAATATTTTGTTCAGTTATTAAAAATATTCTTAACACTCTTTTTTCAAACAAATTTAACCCGTTTATGAGTGAGTTGGTTAATGGGTTAGCCAATCGGGTAAAATTCTGGACAAAATTCCAATAATAACCTGTTAAACCCATAAAACTGCATACCATAGTTATACTCATAGGTGTTTTCCATTCTTGGATTACCTTGGTCTTTAAAGGATCAACAGAGATTTTATCCTTAGAGACAATATGGCCAAGAAAAGAAATCTCCTGAAGCCAGAATTCACACTTGCTAAACTTCCCATATAATTCATTTCTTTTATGAATCTTTAGAATACTATCCATGTGTTTTTTATGATCATTATATTTCTTGTATTATACCAAGATATCATTAATAAATACCACTATAAAGTCAACAAGATATTCCTTTAAAACTCTTTTCATTGGATCCATGAAGATAGAGGGTGCATTAGTCAATCCAAATGGAATTACTGTAAACTCATAATACCTTTCACTGGTTCAAAATGATGTTTTCGGAATGTCTTCCTTCTTCACACACAACTGATGATATCCAGATCGAAATTCAATATCTGAAAAAATATTGATCTCCATGAAGTTGGTCAAATAAAACATCAAGTTTAGGTAGGGGTACTTGTTCTTTATTGTTATAGCAATGATCTCAACGTAGTCAATGCACAACCTCATAGGTCTATCTTTCTTTTTAACAAAATGGGCAGGGGCTCCCCATGGAGAAAAACTAGGGATAATAAATCCTTTATTACTTGATTCCTCTAGTTTTTTATTTAGTTCCACTAATTCCGTAGTGGCCATTCTATAAGGGGTCTTCAATATGGTCCATGAACAAGGAATTAAATCAATAGAAAACTCAATTTCTTGTTCTGGAGGACGTCCAGGTAAATCATCTAGAAACACATCAATATATTCTTCCACAATAGGTATGTCCTCTAATAGAACATTCTTTTCCTCGCCCATAATTATTTCATTATCTTCCTCTCAAATAATTGAATTTAGTATAGATATTGGGGGTGGATCTAGATAAGAATCAGGTGCTGACGTTTCTGCTCTAAAGATAAGGAACTCCTTATCATCACCAAAAATTGTAACCGTTTTCTTTGTAAAATAAATTTTCACATAATGGTCTAAAAGACAATCCATTCTGAGGATTATATCAAATTCAATCATGGGTATGATGATGATATTAGCAGATAAGAACATATATATGCCTTAATGGGAACTGATTCACTATACATTGTTGCAATGATACTTCCCTTAGGAGTTTTTACTGGCAAATCCCTTGCTAAATCAAATTGGAAATATCTTCTTTTCTTAGAAAACTGTGAATATATGAAATAATGTGATGATCCAGAATAAAAGAAAGCATTGTCTAATCTCAAGGAAACCATTAAATTACCTACCACCACATCTTTTGGAGATTCTACCTCAGTAGTAGTGATCACATAAGCTTGGCCTTGCTCACTTGGCCTTTTCTAAGGTATGTTCCCATGGATATTAGGAAATTAATATTCAAAATTCCCCTTTTTCAACAATTGTAGCATTCAACATTGAGATCCCCTTTATTTCCCTTGCAATCACGAGCTTGGTGGACTTTTACACCACACATGTAATAGAATCCAATTCCCTTTAGGAAAGAATCAGGGTGTTTCTTCCCACATTTACCATAGAATGGGTATTCAACATTTCCTTTCTTCCCCTTATTTCCATTTCTAGAGTGTTAGGAAGATTTCTTCTTCTCTTTCTTTTCTTTAAAGTCATAAGACTTAGAGAATTATTTTATTATCTTGATATCACATGAGACTACATCATCGCATGATAAGAAAGATTGTGAGGCTAATACTCACTATAGAAATTGTTTTAACCCATAAAAGAATCGATCAATCTTACTCCTTGGGTTACGTATATAATCTACATCATGCCTTTCTAACCTTGTAATGTTAGCCTCATACTTTGTGACATTCTCATCCTCCTTTTTCCTCAGAATCAGAAATTATTTTTCCATATCTGCTCGATGGTCATGAGGAAAGTATTTTTATAATAAAATCTTATTAAACTCTATCAATTCCATGTTCGATACTTCTTTAACTTGTTTTGTGTTTTGAATAAATGACCACCATTGATCTGTATCTCGCATGCGGCGATAAACTTCCATGACAACTTTTTCCATTTTTCTACTCCCCAAAGCATTAAATATTTTCTCTAAGGAACTTATCCATTTCTTAGATACTAACGGATTTGTACTCCCCATGAATGTTGGTGGTTTTTTCCTCTTTAAGAGTTATAAAATTGACCCTATGAATTTTGGATTAGGGAATTCCATACAGGTAAGGTTATTATTCATAACCTATGTGAGTTGTCCCAATGTGGTGATAAGATGATCAGCACCAGTTACATCACTAACTCCACTATAATTATCTTGAGTTAGAGGGAAATCCCAACATGGATTATATACTTTGATATTGTTTCCATTCCTTCCACTAGGTTCCATTTCGAAATAGTCACATACAGTATATTAGCTTATGAATCACCGTACGTAATTCCGAACATCTAAAATGATTAAAATAAATTGAACAGTTTATGGATATAGTCCAAAATCATAAAAATGTTTTCTTTGAAGGGGTATATACTCATAAACCCTTCAAAATGGTTTGTAAAGAAAATTAGAATTATCATAAGCGTATCCCACAGGAGTGTCGTAACCTAGAGTGCAGAAAGGCCGGTTGTCATGCACCAGTTCCCATTCAAGTACAGCTCAAAGTGTTGATTTGGAGTTTTACCCATAGGTACATCTTTTCCAGAGCTGCCTCTACCTACTCGTATTCAGAGAGGGATGTATTTCATGGAAAACTCACAAAATCTCTACAGTACCAAAATTCTAGGAAATTCTTCTATATTAATCCTCAAATTCTATCTTAGGGTAGTGTTCTCTAATCAGAGTTTTTTTAAATATAGATTCCAAGGTCTATACTAAAATTAATTTGATACAAACTGTAACTCCATGAACCCAGTTACCCAGAGTCGGTACATTATTACATAACATTATCATGATCATAAGAGATCAAATACCAAAAGACCAATCAGTTTAGTAGCCTTGGAAGTTGTAGATACATTCATAAGTTTTACATTACATCATGAAGTAAAAACATCAACAACATTTTTCCCCATTTTAAAACACACTTATATCCTTATCCTATCATTGTAGGTTAACCATAAAAAACATCTTCACATCCTTGGAAAAATAAATATAGAAAGGGGTGAGCTCAGATGCTTAGTAAAGATAACAATATAGTGGAAACCTTCATAAATAAGAAAACCCATTTAAAGAAATGTATAAGACTAAAACGATAGTTTATTAAACATAAACTTTTCCATAATATGGAAAAGATAAAATCAAATAATTCCATTCACATATTCACATGGATATTCTATTCATCGAATAATCACATGCAATATCAACAGCCACTTTCATTATGATGGAATGCATAATTCCAGACTTCATAACCACATAGTCAAGGCCTTATTCGAAGACTGAGGTTAAGATTTTTTCAAGGCATTGTGCCAAGATACTAGTTTGTCTCATGAGACATACCAATGCATCGAGGATCTATAGCGGCCTCCACCAATCACTTACTAAGTCCAATTCATTCCTCATGTGAAATGGTTTAATCATAACATAAACATTCATATTAAAACTAGCATATGAAACGACAATACTTTATCCATAAACCATTAATGGTATAAAAATAACACATCCATAGTCAAACATTTAACAAAACCTTCAATACAATATTGATGATTTTTATCATATTAAATCATCCTCGATCAAGAATAATATCCTATAAAGAATGTTGACATAGTTGAAAATGATCAGTAAATATCTTTGAGAGGAATATCCCTTTTTCATGAAATCATTTAAAATTAATATAAATGAAGTCATTTAAAATACAAATTTTAATCAAAGTTTCTCATACCACTTTGAATATTTTGACAGGAATTAACATTTTAATACATTCATGTCCATTTAAATAAATCCTTAAAACCATTTAGAAAACATATACATTAATGAGAAAGGTTTAGAAGATTAATTCTTTAAAACAATTAAAATGATGTTTTAGTAAAAAGTTCTTTAAAAAGAATCCCATTGAAAACTCTTTTATGAAACATTGAAATGGTTAATAAATATATCCCAGTAGATACTTGTGTAAAAACAACCTCAGATAATGAAGAGATTGTATAATTAACCCTTAACATTAACATTTACTTGGTTCAGTGTACGTTAACCTCATATATAATAGTTAAATAATTGTTGTTAAATTATAAAATAACTATATACATAAATATGTTATCATATATGTTCCTCTAATATTTCTTGGTTAATAATATTTTAGTAGTATCATCGTTTCGGGTGTTAACTGATTCATTTTCCTTTAAATACTCAGTTATGTAAGACATGTTTGTTACAGATAGGATTTATTTTATTCATATCCAGAATTATATTAAGTACTTAGACATTATTTTTAATGATAAAATGAATATTATTTTTGAATGATTATGATGGGGAATTAACCACATCGCGTTCGTGGAGACGGTAATCCGTATGTACGCACAAGCGACAATATCATTATATTGATGGTGAAATCGTATGTAATTGGATGGTATATCAAATATATAGAATCATTAACAAGTTATATATATTATTTACATCAGTTATACTCATTAGTATACCCATCCAAATAATGAAGTGTTTGAATAACAAACTATACCACGACGTAGAGATGGTAAGCCGTACATACGCACTTATGGTGAATTTTCCATTCATATGATGGATAGAATATTGAATATGGTTTTAATATTTTAATAACATCATAGTATATAGAAGATATTGGTGTTATTATTTAAGAATGGAAACTACAAAGAAAGAGGAAGTGGGAGAAGAAAATAACTTGAAAGAGGTGATGAAATATTTACCTCTTCTTCAGGTTTTTCCTTTTGATTTGATCAAAAAGGCTCCATTGGTTGGATTTCTGATCAATGTAAGGCCTCTAGGTTTAAGGTAAGATAGTTGAGAGGATATTGGGGTTGGGTTTGGCTGATCCAAATGAATTTGTATGTGTGAAATTAAAATAAGTTGAAGTACCCTTTTACAAGAGAGGTGAGGGTCACTTTAGGAAAATCTTGAAATATTATTTTATCATAAAAACATTTTCGATTTACAATGGCTCCTAAATAATTTATTTAGAGGATAAGGTGGGGATGTTTCTAAAACCTCTAAAACAATAGGTTTTATATAGGTTCAGGTCACCATATTAACCTTATCTTTTATATTTAACTCTTAGTTAAATAGTTTGACATTTACCATGTCTTTTTGTATTTTCATATTATATGGTGAATAAACATACTATAACAAGCCAAGAGAACCCCAACAGGTTAATTATTAATATATATAACTTTATATAAGTCATTTAGCTGATCCTTGTATTTTTAGAAATATTATATCAATTAATAATATAATATTTATTTTAAAAACTCAATTATGTCAATTTTGACACTATTTAGCATTTGATTTTTTTAAAAGCCATAAAAACTTTATCACTTAGAATAAAATTTACCTAACCAATCCAAACATGTCATATTAACCTATAAAATTATTTTAATTCATCAAATGTTTCATATTATATTTACTTTGATATTTATAATATCAATTATTTTAATCCTTCATTAATAATGTAATTACTGCATCATCACTATGTAATAAATAAATTAAATTATCTATTGTATAAAAAGTATAAATATAATAAACTTATGTATGAAATATTTATAGATTTCTAATTAATATTTATAGTCTAATTTATCTTATGTAAACCCCTATATTAAAAATGTTTTAGTAATTAAACACCGAATTTAACTCTTTTAACTCTTTTTTAAATAAATTTATAATAAATGTCCTAATCTAATCCAGGTGGACTAAAGATGATCATATTTTATTCCAAATGTTTTTTTGTAGAATTATACTAATACAATATAATTATGACAGGTTTTAGGGTAATTATTATATCATTTTTACCCTTAATTACAAAATTTACTTTTAACCGTGGTAAATAAAAGTCAAAAGTTACTATTCAACAAAAATTATTTGTATCTTATTGAACCCCATTTTACTTACTGATATTAACCATGTCTCTTGGATTTTTGAAATTAAAATCAAAGAAGAAGTAAAATAATGTTTTATGAAAATTTTCAAATTCTCTTACGTGGTGGGTAAAAGACGGTAAAAAGTTCAATAAAATTTTTATATATATAAACATATTTTAAAATGACTATAATTAATTACATTGAATTTATACAGGTATTATTTTTCTATTTTGACCTAAATTAAATTTAAATAAAATAATAATTATTTAAAAAAAAGATGTTTTTAACCAACAACGTATTGTTTTTCACTATCCATCAAAAATTGAAAGTTTTCAGAAAAATACAAAAAATCCACCCAAATCTAATTCTGATTTTTTGAAATACAAAATGAGGTCTATTTTTCTAAATAAAATTTATATAATTTTAAAAAATCGGTATTACTATTCATAATGGCTCGTTTGATTGGTCGCGGTGTGTTAGAATCTCGAATATGCTTATAATGCAATCTATTGCATTATTCAAAGGGAAACATACAGTGAATGATTGGGGTGTTACAGAATTCCCTCATCCATATGAGCTAGGGACTAATTAGGCCCACCATTGGAAATTTTTTACCTTATTTATGAGGATCAAATGATTCTGGTAAAATATTTGAATACTCCTAAGATGTAAATTCAGATATAAATTTTCCCAACCATGTGAGAAAGATTTGATCTGGAACTACCTTAGATTTATTCAAGACCCTCTTGGGGTGTCATGAACCTATTGATGGATATTAAGATAATATTTACACCATCCTAGTGAGATGGGGTTGATTTATAGATAATGATTATATGTCATGGGTACTCCTAGGGATTGATGATCTGATGGGTTGAGGTGGTGTTAGATATTCGCTCATCTTGATGGGATGGGTTTACTCCTGGATGGATACTATAGAAGTTGACATTATGACCGATTTGATTCGATGAAACTATGCTCATGTACGAGTTAGGTACAATGGAATCCCATCATGGGATTCATTCTTTACAAGAAGTAACTTTGGATTCCTGTATGAAATGCATTCTCATTTTTTAGGAGGCCCAGATTGATGATTTTTTGACATCCCTCCTGTCACGACCCGACCCTACCCGGGCTCGAGCCGTAACTACCCCATGCCCGCCTCCATACGCCAGGGGCTGGCGACCAGCACCGAAGGCACAATAACTCGGGGAGGCCTTTTCCTAAGCACCTGTACACACACACGCAGCAAACTCAATGCAAAAGTGCAGAGTAAAAGAAAAGACAAGAAAAGAAAAGAAATGGGAAACTTCTATAAACATACCACAAAGTGCATCGACCTCTACAAGTACAAAGTACAAGATGAAAGGAAAAAGGGGCAAAACACGCGCCCAGCCCAAAAGTGCCACAACCCGGCAACAGGTAGATGAAAAGAAACAGCTGACGGGTCTGCCACCTGGAACCCAGCCACGACCACCGCACGCGGTCCAAGATCCCAAGCTCCTACGCTCCACTGAAGTCACGACCAACCTGTCCGTCGTCTGCAAGGGCACACCAAGTGCGGGCAAAGCCCAAGCAGGGGTGAGTATAAAAATACTCAGTAGGATACCCTGAAGGCTCAAGGGAGTAACAAAGGAGGTACCGAAGGGTGAGCGGTAGAGCGAACAGGGGGAAGTAAAAGAGTACAACATAGATTGCAGTAAAGAGTCCAGCTTAACCCAACAAAAGGAAGGAAGTAGACTCGTCCAGGCACAAGGAGCTGGAAATGGTGAGAAGACGAACTTCCCGTCGAGTCTTTGCTTCCTATAGTAGGAGAGTAGACTCGTCCAACCACGAGAAGCTAGACACGGAAAGCACGTGGCATACCCTGCGCGTCTTCGCCTCTCCTGGAAGGAGAGCAGCCAAAACCCAAGGAGTGGGTACTCGTATGAGGTATATACATATATATTCTCTGCCAAGAAGCTCGAACAAGCTCGTAAGGGGATCTCCGCCCCGTAGCTCAGCCCAAGAAAACAAGTAGCCAATAGTCCCAGACATAACCATCATTGATGCCCAACATCCCACACGTCTGCCCTGAACCGCAAGCCAAGGGGCTCAGTCACCGCACCTTGATACTATCTGCTTTGGGCGGCACTGACTCGCCCGCACGGTTTTAAATCGCATCACAAGAACGCATCTCAGTGGGGAAAGTGCCCCTCGAACTCGAGATTTCTAGGGAAAGTCAAACCACACCTCGTCACTACCCCGCAGTCGAGAGGTCTCCTCAAAGTCAAGCCATCACAACACTGACCCGTATAACCAAGGGTCCCGCTCCGGTAACCACGGAGGAAAGCCATAGACTAGCCTAGTACTAAGGACTGAGTCTGGAATGCCAACAAATGACCCACTACCCAGACCTGTTGGAGGGTAATTCATAACCAGATATCAGGTGACCCACTGCCCAGCCCCGCTGGAGGTTAGACCATAATCAGACATTGGGTGACCCACTGCCCAGCCCTGCAGCAGGGTAAACCCTAACACATCATCAGGCGACCCACTGCCTAGCCCTGCTGGAGGGTAAACTAAATTACATCATCAGGCGACCCACTGCCCAGCCCCGTTGGAGGGTAGACCTGGAATAAGTCGACAGACAACCCACTGCCCAGCCTTGCTGGAGCGTAGACCTGGAACTAGACGACGGGCGACCCACTGCCCAGCCCTACTGGAGGGTAGGCCCTAAGAGGTCATCGGGTGACCCACTGCCCAGTCTCTGCTGGAGGGTAGACCCTAATAGCGTTGGGTGACCCACTGCCCAGTCTCTGCTGGAGGGTAAACCCTAGTAGTCAGTGAGCAACCCACTGCCCGGCCCTGCTGGAGGGTAAGCCCGAGGAAGTCGATGAGTAACCCACTGCCCAGTCTCTACTGGAGGGTAACACTCAGAACTGCTCTTCCATCTCTACAGGAGGGTACAACACTAGCCGACCGAACACGGAGAGGGTGTTGCGGAACCACCCAACTCTAGAACAACTCTCCCAAAAGAGGTGCAGCTCTGCTCTAGCACTGGGTGCCACTAGCACCACTACCGGCCAATCCATCGCGAGCGAAACCAGGGGGAGACCACTCAACCCTGCTGGCCCAACAACAGAGCACAAAGCTAGGGGAAATAAACTCCACCCTGCTAGCCAAACAAAAGAGCACAAAGGGACCTTCTATGCCACGAGAGGTCCAAGTACGTAAGGCAGAACACGGCATGCACATGGGGCTCACACGACGTGTGGCCCCAAGTCAACCCCAACCAAGCGCAAAAACATCTCAGGTACGAACCACATGTACCTCCAAGCACTCTCGTATACTCCAAGATTATACGACGTCTCCAGCCCAAGGGCTATCGTGCACACGGCACCCGACGTCAATGCGCAGGCGTGACATAACATCTCCAACTTAAAGGCCTGGGCACGACCAACGACATCTTTTGAACCACTTACATCACTCTACCAAGAGTGCGCGATCACACGCCAAGGGCCCGCTACAAACAAGTTAGGATGAACCGCCACCGGAGGACCTCTCATGCTTCCAAATTTAATAAGATCGCATAAAAGGCTCCGCTCGCCTGAATGGATTACACCGTTGTAATCCTTGCACAAAAACACGTGAGTTAGACTACTCACTCGCCCAAAACGGTCAACAGGTGAAAAAGGCACTATTCACCGTGGCCAACCTGGGTGGGGCCCACCCCAAGATCCCAAAACCAAACCAACGGATCACACCACCGTGATCCCCTCGGAAAAACACACGGGATTGAGTACTCAATCGCCCAAAACGGACACCTGGTGGAAAGTTCACTATTCACCATAGCCGGGTCGGGTGGGACCCACACCACGTCTCCGAAAGAGGTCGGGCGGACTGCACCATCGCGATGCTCTCGGAAAAACACGTCTAAAGCACTACTCGCTTGTCCAAAACGGTCGCCCGGTGATAAAGATGGAAAATCATCGTCAACGCCCAAACGGCCCTCACGGGGCCCGCACCATCGTGCGTAATTACAGCGGGCAGACTGCGCCAACGCATTGCCCTCGGAAAAACACCCAAAATCGACTACTCGCACGCCTCGAATGGACGTCCGGTGAAAAAGGCGTGAAACGCTGCACGCAGCTCAAGAGTCGGCCCGTGGGGCCCCCGCCTCAACTCCAGCCTCAACGCCTGGAACCGCACTGGAAACCTCCGCCTCAGTGCCAGGGTCACAACGCCGTTGACGACGCTCAAAACGGATGTCGGACGCGTCCACGCCGTCCAAAACAAGAAATTCGGGAGAAACCCTCGTCCACTTAAGGACGTGTCGCGCCTCAGCGACCCCTCGTTTCGGGAATTAAAAATTCCCAAAACCATCTCAAATCATTCCCCTCGACGCATGCTCCGTGCTGCCGCAGACGGTGCACAAAACGGACGCCCGTAGCCCGAAATACGGGCGTCCGAAGTCCGAGGGGAAAAACCCCCTTGGGTCGGACCGGCCCGAGCCTGCTGGTCCGCCCCGCTCCGTCCGGCCCGCTGAACAGCGTCCCAGCCGCTGGGCCCGGTCCTCCCGAGCCGCGGGCCGCCACTCCGCAGCCCACCTCTCTTTGACACCCGCGCACCGCGCGGGTTCTCCACCGACCGGCCAACTGGCCGGTCGTGATTCCCAACAACGACCCGCTTATCGCGGGTCGCGGTCTGCCGCACGGGGCCGCGAGTCGCGCGGCCCTCTCCGCCTGGTGCCCTACGCCGGTGCCGCGGCCGAATGCCGACAGCCGGCTCTGAAACCACCGCCGCCGCCCAACGCTCCCGAGTCGTCGCCGCCAGCGCGAAGCGCTGCGCCGCCGTCCGCATGTCGCGCCGCCGCCTGCTCGCCGCGCCGCCGCCCGGAACCGACGCCGCCACCTGCAAGCCACCGTGCCGGAGGTCGCCGCCGCCGTCTGGCTCACCGCGCCGCCGCCTGGAGCTGCTCCGCCGTCGCGCCTACCCGCCGGAACACCCGAAAACCCCTCCAAAAACCCGCAACCTTCGACGATCAACCCCGGCCTCCACCGAGATCGGATTTTAATTCCGAAATATGCGTTGGAAATATTAAAAACTCTACTACGCATTCAAGTGGTTCGTTCGAAAATCCAACAACAATTAGAGAATAAGATTTTTGTTCAAAGGAGGTGCGGGAAGGAAAAACGTAATAAGATCCTACCTCGTGGGTGTTGCCCGGCGCTTCCCGCGCGATCCATCGCGCGCCATCGCACCTTGCCGGAGACGCCTCGCCGGAGATCGCCTCGCCGGAGCTCGCCTCGCCGGAGGTGAACGAGGGGGAAGGAGGGTTTGAGGGAGAAGAGGAAGAAAAAGAAAATGGGGGGGGGGGGGTTAATTATAAATCACTTAAACGCCCGCCCGATAGCCCCGAACCCGAACTCCCTACGGGGTTGGGATTTAGCCTCCCCTAGGCTAAGAACCCTGATATGAGTGCAACGGCGGTCTTGGAATTTTATTCCGAGACCCCGTTCAAAAGATACTAAACTTAGCGCCCGAGGCCGCCAAATTACGAAAACACCCCTTGGGCCATTTTTCACAAACGGCCCGCGCCCACGAAACTTACACCCCTCCTAGGGTAAACGGCACGCTCCGAACTCAAAGGTGCCCTCAGTTTCCCAATCAGAGCCACCGTTTAAGAGATACTAGCGTTTCGCCATTAAACGAATAAATTAATTAATTTATTCATCCGTTTAACGTTCCGGGGGCGGGCGAGGGTTCCGAACATCCCGCGCCGACAAGTTTTATGTCGTTCCTAGGGTAAACACCCCATTATATACCCATCTGTACACTCAGATCCCTGATCTGGAACTCCATTTAGGAGTTATCTCATTTATTTAGCGTTTCTAGTGTGAACGCACTGAAAATTTAATTATGGCCACTCCGGGGCTCGGAATCGCACGCCGTCTGAAGGCACTGCTCTGGAATATCATCAAGAATATTCCAAAGTCTTTCACAGCAAAAACCGGGTTCTTAAATCATTCCATCCTTCAATATTTTCAACCTAGAAAAGCAAAACTAGGGAGGAAAACAGGGTATGAAGCCCACACTTGGCTTTCCCATACCCAGAAGAACCCATGCATAGCTCTACATCACCGCACACAGACCAAAGGATTGATTCGTTCATGCGAGGTCGGTCCTTGCCGATGTCGTGCACCCACTCCAGACCTTGGGGTTAGGGCAAGGCGGTAGAGAACCTCGCCATCCCTCTGCACGGTCTCAAACAGCCCGAAGGCCCTCGGGGGTAGCTCTCCTCCCCGGTCAAACCTCTACATCGCCCGCCGCGACTGGAATCACCGCCCGCACCTGAAACAAGGCCCGGTGATTCCCTCCTTCAGAATATCCATATGGTGAAACACCCAAGGATATCTGGTCACGCAAGATTCCTCAGTCGATGCTCTCTCACATGCTCAACAGGCGAAGGAGTCAACACTATCGACTAAAGGGAAAGGTCTCACGCCTTTTTCCCTTACCAACACAGGGTTACACCTGACGCCCTGCGTCACCTTGGTAACACCTCAAACAAGGAGCCGGGAGAAATCCCTTCACATGCAGACCCTAACAATTCTACTGCAAGAAGTAGAAGAGTCGCAAGGGGTACCTCTCACCATCCTGTGCTCTGCAGGATCGTAGACATCCAAAGCTCGCGGCTACCCGCGGTCCCAACCGTTAGCTCCCGGAGCCTGACGTGGACCGCCTAGTGGTGATGGGGAGATCTTGTAACGTCGTCCCCCACCTCCAGCTCCTCCCGCTCCTCTGCTATCACCACCTCTTTGGGTACTACTCCGATCATGGTGCTGCCTCTGCCGTGGCGTTGCGCCTGTTGCCTGCCCGAAACTCTCGGTAACTCGGGTCGGGCAGTCTCGTGCCAAGCAACCTCGCCCGTCACAAGCATAGCATCGGCGCTCTTTGGGCTGCCCTGGTGCCTTCCGGCGCCACTATGGTGTACAACCACGGCCCGGGATCCACTCATATAAGGGCATCCTCGGCTGAGGAACTGCGCCTTTTTTGCCACAGTGGTATACGAACACGTCTCCGAAACCAGCAGGGGGAAGGCCACCTGCATCGAGGTCCTGTCCTCTGGCGCCTGCTAGCTACAGGCAGACGTCCCGGCTCCATCGTGCCCTCTGCCACTACCATCCGCAAAACATGACAGGAATCCCTCTCTCACCAGCGTCTGCTCTAGCACCCCGGAATATGTGGAAATGCCCAAGGGTACTCTGACAGCACGAATCTCTCGGCGGAGACCCTGCTCAAACTTCTGCACTTGGAAGTTGTCGTCATGGACCATGTCTGGGTAAAAGCATGCACGGTATGCAAAACTATCCATGTACTCGCCCACCGACATCCCTCCCTACTGAAACTGCAGGAGCTCCTGAATCCGAACGGAGTGCAAGCAGGAGGGGAAAAACTCCTCATGGAGCAACAACTGAAAGTCGCCCCACGGAAGCGACGACTCGTCAAGAAACCGAGTCACCAGACTCCACCAACGCCAAGCTGATCCACAAAAAGGGGTGGTTTCCAAAGTCGCTCTCTAATCTGTCGGCGTCTGCACAAGCCTGAAAAGGCTAACCACTGCCTCGAGCCAAACCCCTGTTGCCTGAGGGTCTGGCTCACCACTGAACCTCAGCGGTCTCTACCGCTGGAACTCACGGAGCGCGCTCAACCTGCGCTCAAGCTCAGCCTGCTCTGCTGAAACTGTCTGCTTATCAACGGGTCGAGGTGCTGCTACCGGCCCACCCGGAGGAAGGGGCCCGCACAATGGGTCCTGGACTGTGGCCTCGTAGCTCACAGGGTTGTCTTCACGCACCCAAAACTGGTATCTGGGCTGGCTATCTTCGCGGAGACATCCTAAATATTATCAAGGAGTGTCGCGGTCAAATGGGCATATATGTATATACCAATAGCAACGACGATGGGGAGCTGACTCAAGAAGGACAGTCAAGACTCAGTCCTATATGATGCACAAACAAATTCCCTGCAACAAGTGTCTCAGCATGCCAAGTCGACAAGCGGGTTATCAAGGTTCTGGTGAATGGATACGTCAGCCGCCGCACCATCACTAGACTCCCTGGCCTGAGAGCCTCTCTCGAGACACATTAACACCGTTTCCCTATATCCCAACCAATTCCTCTTTTAGGGACGTCCGCACAATTCCCCAAGGAACGAACCACCTCTGATACCACTTTGTCACGACCCGACCCTACCTGGGCTCGAGACGCAACTACCCCAAGCCCGCCTCCATAGGCCAGGGGCTGGCGACCAGCGCCGAAGGCACAATAACTCGGGGAGGCCTTTGCCTAAGCACCTGTACACACACACACAGCAAACTCAATGAAAATGTGCACAGTAAAAGAAAATACAAGAAAAGAAAAGAAAAGGGCAACTGCTATAAACATACCACAAAGTGCATCGACCTCTACAAGTACAAAGTTCAAGATGAAAGGAAAAAGGGGAAAAACATGCGCCTAACCAAAAAGTGCCACAACCCGGCAACAGGTAGACGAAAAGAAACAGCTGACGGGTCTACCACCTGCAACCCAGCCACGACCACCGCAAGCGGTCCAAGCTCCCAAGCTCCTACGCTCCACCGAAGTCACGACCAACATGTCTGTCGTCTGTAAGGGCACACCAAGTGCGGGAAAAGCCCAAGTAGGGGTGTGTATAAAAATACTCAGTAGGATACCCCGAAGGCTCGAGGGAGCAACAAAGGAGGTTCTGAAGGGTGAGCGGTAGAGAGAACAAGGAGAAGTAAAAGAGTACAACAGAGAGTGTAGTAAAGAGTCCAGCTCAACCCAACAAAAGAAAGGAAGTAGACTCGTCCAGGCACAAGGAGCTGGAAATGGTGAGAAGAAGAACTTCCCGTCGAGTCTTCACTACCAATAGAAGGAGAGTAGACTCGTCCAACCACGAGAAGCTAGACACGGAAATCACGTGGCATACCCCACGCGTCTTCGCCTCTCTTGGAAGGAGAGCAGCCAAAACCCAAGGGGTGGGTACTCGTACGAGGTATATACATATATATGATCTGCCAAGAAGCCCGAACAAGCTCGTAAGGGGATCTCCACCCCGTAGCTCAGCCCAAGAAAACAAGTAGCCAACAGTCCCAGACATAACCATCATCGATGCCCAGCATCCCGCACGTCTGCCCTAAACTGCAAGCCAAGGGGCTCAGTCACCGCACCTTGATACTATCCGCTTTGGGCGGCACTGACTCGCCCGCACGGTTTTAGATCGCATCACAAGAACGCGTCTCGGTGGGGAAAGTGCCCCTCGAACTCGAGAGTTCTAGGGAAAGTCAAACGACACCTTGTCACTGCCCCGCAGTCGAGAGGCCTCCTCAAAGTCATGTCGTCACAACACTGACCCGTATAACCAAGGGTCCCGCTCCGGTAACCACGGAGGAAAGCCACAGAATATCCTAGTACTAAGGACTGAGTCTGGAATGCCAACAAATGACCCACTGCCCAGCCCTGCTGGAGGGTAAACCCTAACACATCATCAGGCGACCCACTACCCAACCCTACTGGAGGGTAAACCAAATTACATAATCAGGCGACCCACTGTCCAGCCCTGCTGGAGGGTAGACTTGGAATAATTCGACAGGCGACCCACTGCCCAGCCTTGCTGGAGGGTAGACCTGGAACTAGACGACGGGCGACCCACTGCCCAGCCCTGCTGGAGTGTAGGCCCTAAGAGGTCGTCGGGTGACCCACTGCCCAGTCTCTGCTGGAGGGTAGACCCTAATAGCGTCGGGTGACCCACTACCCTGTCTCTGCTGGAGGGTAAACCCTAGTAGTCAGTGAGCAACCCACTGCCCAGCCCTGCTGGAGGGTAAGCCTGAGGAAGTCGATGAGTAACCCACTGCCCTGTCTCTGCTGGAGGGTAAAACTCAGAATCGCTCTGCCATCTCTACAGGAGGGTACAACACTGGCCGACCGAACACGGAGCAGGTGTCGCGCAACCACCCAACTCTAGAACAACTCTCCCAAAAGAGGTGCAGCGTCTGCTCCAGCACTGGGTGCCACTAGCACCACTACCGGCCAATCCATCGCGAGCGAAACCAGGGGAGACCACTCAACCCTGCTGGCCCAACAACAGAGCACAAAGCCAGGGGAAATAAACTCCACCCTTCTAGCTAAACAAAAGAGCACAAAGGGACACTCTATGCCATGAGAGGTCCAAGTACGTAAGGCAGAACACAGAACGCACATGGGGCCCACACGACGTGTGGCCCCAAGTCAACCCCAACCAAGTGCACGAATATCTCAGGTACGAACCACATGTACCTCCAAGCGCTCTCGTATACTCCCAGAGTATACGACGTCTCCAGCCCAAGGGCTATCGTGCACACGGCACCCAACGTCAACGCGCAGGCATGACGTAACATCTCCACCTCAAAGGCCCGGGCACGGCCAACCACATCTTGTGAACCACTTACAACACTCTCCCAAGAGTGCGCGATCACACGCCAAGGGCCCGCTACCAACAAGGTAGGACGAACCACCACCAGAGCACCTCTCATGCTTCCAAATTTAATAAGATCACGTAAAAGGCTCCACTCGCCTGAACGGATTACACCGTTGTAATCCTTGCGCAAAAACACACGAGTTAGACTACTCACTCGCCCGAAACGGTCAACAGATGAAAAAGGTACTATTCACCATGACTAACCTGGGTGGGGCCCACCACAAGATCCCAAAACCGAACCAACGGGTCACACCACCGCGATCCCCTCGGAAAAACACACAGGATTGAGTACTCAATCGCCCAAAACAGACACCCGGTGAAATGTTCACTATTCACCGTAGCCGGGTCGGGTGGGACCCACACCACATCTCCGAAAGAGGTCAGGCGGACTGCGCCATCGCGATGCTCTCCGAAAAAAACGTCGAAAGCACTACTCGCTTGTCCAAAACGGTCGCCCGGTGATAAAGATGGAAAATCACTATTGACGCCCAAACGGCCCTCGCGGGGCCCGCACCATCGTGCGGAATTACAGCGGGCAGATTGCGCCAATGTGTTGACCTCGAAAAACACCCAAAATCGACTCCTCGCACGCCCCGAATGGACGTCCGGTGAAAAAGGCGTGAAACGCCGCATGCAGCTCAAGAGTCGCACCGTGGGGCCCGCGCCTCAACTCCAGCCTCAATGCCTAGAACCGCACTGGAAACCTCCGCCTCAGTGCCAGGGTCACAACGCCACTGACGGCACTCAAAACGGATGTCGGACGCGCCAGCGCCGTCCAAAACAAGAAATTCGGGAGAAACGCTCGTCCACTTAAGGACGCGTCGCGCCTCAGCGACCCCTCGTTTCGGGAATTAAAAATTTCCGAAACCATCTCAAACCATTCCACTCGACGCACGCTCCGCGCTGCCGCAGACGGCATGCAAAACGGACGCTCGTAGCCCGAAATACGGGCGTCCGAAGTTCGAGGGGAGAAACCCCCTTGGGCCGGACCGGCCCGGTCCCGCCGAGCCACGGGCCGCCGCTCCGCGGCCTGCCTCCCTTTACACACGCGCGCCGCGCGGGTTCTCCACCGGCCGGCCAACTGGCCGGTCGTGATTCCCAACAGCGACCCGCTTATCGCGGGTCTGGGTCTGCCGCACGGGGCCGCGAGTCGCGCGGCCCCCTCCGCCTTGTGCCCTACGCCGGCGCCGCGGCCGGATGCCGACAGCCGGCTCTGAAACCTCCGTCGCCGCCCTCCACTCCCGAGCTGCCGCCGCCAGCGTGCCGCGCCGCTCCGTCGTCCGCATGTCGCGCCGCCGCCTGCTTGTCACGCCGCCGCCCGGAACCGAGGCCGCCACCTGCAAGCCGCCATGCCGGAGGTCGCCGCCGCCGTCCGGCTCACCGCACCGCCGCTTGGAGCCACTCCACCGTCGCGCCAACGGCCGAAACACCCGAAAACCCCTCCAAGAACCCGCAACCTTCGACGATCAACCACGGCCTCCTCCGAGCTAAGATTTTAATTCCAAAATATGCGTTGGAAAGAGTAAAAACTCTACTACGCATTCAAGTGGTTCGTTCGAAAATCCAACAAAAATTCAAGCATAAGATTTATGTTCAAAGGAGGTGCGGGAAGGAAAAACGTAATAAGATCCTACCTCATGGGTGTTGCCCGGCGCTTCTCGCGCGATCCATCGCGCCCCATCGCACCTTGCCGGAGCCGCCTTGCCGGAGCTCGCCTCGCCGGAGCTCGCCTCGCCGGAGCTCGCCTTGCCGGAGGTGAAGGAGGGGGAATGAGGGTTTGAGGGAGAAGAGGAAGAAGAAGAAAATGGGCGGGGGGGGGGGGGGTTTAAGTATAAATCACTTTAACGCCTGCCCGACAGCCCCGAACCCGAACTCCCGAAGGGCTCGGGATTTAGCCTCCCCTAGGCTAAGAAGCCCGCTTTGAGTGCAACGGCGGTCTCGGAATTTTATTCCGAGACCCCGTTCAAATGTTACTAAACTTAGCGCCCGAGGCCGCCAAATTATGAAAACGCCCCTGGGGCCATTTTTCACAAACGGCCCGCGCCCGCGAAACATACACCCCTCCTAGGGTAAACGGCACGCTCCGAACTCAATGGTGCCCTCAGTTTCCCAATCCGGGCCACCGTTTAATAGATACTAGCATTTCTCCATTAAACGAATAAATTAATTAATTTATTCATCCTTTTAACGTTCTAGGAGCGGGCGAGGGGTCCGAACATCCCGCGCCGACAAGTTTTATGTCGTTCCTAGGGTAAACACCCCATTCCGGACCCATCCGTACACTCAGATCCCTGATCCGGAACTCCATTTAGGAGTTATTTCATTTATTTAGCGTTTCCAGTGTGAACGCACTGAAAATTTAATTCCGGCCACTCCGGGGCTCGGAATCGCACGCCGTCTGAAGGCGCTGCTCTGGAATATCATCAAGAATATTCCAAAGTCTTTCACAGCAAAAACTGGGTTCTTACACCTCCCCCTCGTTTTTATATTTTTTCCATCATTAAAGTGTGGTAAATCTATTATTGTTCTCAACTACCTCATGTGGTACCATATCCTCTTTTCTCACTAGAGTCTATGACATTATAGGATTCCATATTTGGTGGGCCCTACTATTTTAGGTGTTCTGCGATGTGAAATGCTCCATACATTCACAATACTTAGATGTAGATATATGATGAAGCTTTAGAGATCTTCTTATAAAGAGATGTCATTCCATGGTGGAAATAATAATGTAGATTTGTGTTGTGCTTTTCCAGTTTCATGTATCGATCCATGGAGATAACAACTTAGTCTATCTGAAAAAAAAATTGTTTATAGGATTAATGGGACCCTTTTACCCTGGATAAGGGAGGTTTCATGCCTTCAATAATAGATGATGTTACCACATATTTTGGAATAGGTAAGGCACCCACTCTTTCCCTGTAAAGACCTGTAAATTTCAAGGAAATTTTTTTCTTAATTTTCATTGGAATTTTACAAGAGCGCAGCTTCTGACGGCACCTAATTCCGAGGCCCGGTGTGCCCGAAATCATTTTCTAAAGTTTCGCTCGGGTACGTTCAGTGAACGAACGTGCAGGTTTTTCTAACTTTTGAACCGGTGCCCGGAATCGAATTCTGAGGGTTCCGATGAAATCGCAGCGCCGGTATTCACTTAGAAATGCCTCTTCCGGAGTTGCATTTGCTCGGGTGTGGTTTTTAATTTTCGGGCTTAAAGTTAAGAAATAAAATAATTTTGCGACAACTTTATTTTATTTCGCTTAAGCCACTTGGAAGCCACTTGAAGCCACTTAAAGGCGGCTTGAACTGAGTTGAACTGGATAGGATGCTATCCAGAAATATCCTACCCCTTGGTAGGATATTTGTGAGGTGGGGCCCGCATGAGCCCCGCCGTTTCTTTCCGCTAAGAAACGCACCCGTGAAAACCCGTCTTAATGAAAGTCAACTGACGCGTTTTCTTAAATTCTTAACAGACCATTTAATTGGGCGATTTATTTCGTAAATTAAATGAGCTGTTTCTTTCGTTGAATTAATTCTACGAATTAGTGGTTTGTTTCTTATCTTTTGAAATTCAAATGTTTAGTTGTGTAAATAAAATAAGGCTTAAGCTTATTTTATTTTGGGTTGAAACTTGTGGCGTGGAGAGGATTTGGAGGAAAGCGTTCTTCTTCGGTGAAGAACGCGAAGAACGCGAAAAACGCGAAGAACGCGAAGAACGCCAAACCTGTGGAGATCGACGACGCAAAGCCTTGTACCGCGACGCCAACGGATCTCCCTTCGGGACGCTTCTTCCGTGACGATCCAACCCCGCGACAGCCTTCGATCGGCAACAACCAAGGTAGGGGGTTGCGCTTCTTTTTATTTTCTTTTTGGATTTCAACAACAACATGGATTTAATTATTATTAATTAAAATCCGTATGTTCTTGGTCCTTGGAGATCGTCGACGCGACGCCCTTCCGTGGTGTGACGATCACCTCCTTCTGCGACGGTCAATTCCGCGACGACCTCGCATCCGACGGCGAAGGCGAGGTAGGGATTTATTTTTGGGAATTACCCCCCTTTTCTTTTTATATTCCCGTAATTGTTTCTTTAAAAAGTTAAAGAACTAGATTTGTGAACAATTTTAAAATTATTAAAATTGTTGTTTCCGTTCAAATAAGGAACCCGTTTTTATGAAACAATTTTATTTCAATAAAAAAAATTGTTTCAGATATGCGTTCATGTGTTGAACTTTAATTTCTCCCGTTGTTTATATCTAACGCGGAGGGTGCGGGCCAAACGAACACGGCCCGACAACCCTCCGCCGTTCTTCGTTCTTGTGCGGATTTGACGGGCAACGACGGAACGTGCCGCAACGGATGTTTGATGATCCCGCAGTAAGGAACGGAACTCGGGAGGAACAACGGCGCACACGGGAAGGAAAACGGGCCACCGGAGCGACTCCGGCGGCCCGCGGAAGCCGGTGGCGGCGCGGCGGCACCGGCGGCCGGAGGCGGCGGCACCCCGCGGGTGTCCAGCACGACACCCCGCGGGTGCCGCGGGGTTGTCACGCGGCACGTCCGGCTGTCTGGCCGACACCCCGCGGGTGCCGCGGGGGTGTCACGCGGGGCGGCGGCTTTCCCCCGTGACGGCCGCTCGGCCGCTCGGCCGAGCCGAGCCGGACCGGCCCTGGCCAGGCCGGGCCGGGCCAACCGGGTCGGACCCGACCCGGTTCGGGCCAACCAGGGGGGTCGGGCCGGGTTGGCCCGGGCCCGGACCCCCCCGTCTTCGGACGACTTTCGTTCAAACGCCCGTAACTTGAGCTACGGGCCTCCAAACGACTCGCCGTCAGCGGCAACGCAATCCTTGGAGCGAGTCGGACGTTTCGGTTTATCGCACTCAAAGTTTCGGAATACTTTGGGTTCGGCCGGGTTGGTTCGTACACGAAACCAACCAGGCCCTCGGAGCGGAAACGCTCATATCTTGAGCTACGGACGTCCGATTGACGTACCGTCAGCTTTGTTAGTTTCCTCTTAGTGAGACGGATCTTTTGACTCACTCCGCCCGGGGTTTGGGCGCAGGTGGAGTACGGTCGGGATGGTTTTTCTTTAAAAACCAACCGGGCCCCTGGAAGGAAAAAGCCAATAACTCTCAGACCGGGCGTCCGATTGACGCGCCGTCTGTTGCGTTGAGTTCCTGTTGACGATACAGAACTTTTGGCATCCTTCTCCCGAGTTTTGGATACAATTGGTAGTGGCTGGGTTGGATCGCACCCGAAATCCAACCGAGCCCCTGGAACAGAAAAGATGATAACTTTCAGACAGGATGTCCGTTTGATGAACCGTCAGCGGCGTTGAAGATCACGTTGAGAAACGGTCCCTATGAGTATACCCTATGAGAGCTCGGGGTACAGTTGAGATACGGCTGGGTTTGGTTCGCTCACGAAACCAACCGGGCCCCTGGGACGAAAAGGCTAATAACTCACAGACCGGGCGTTCGATCGACGCGCCGTCTGTTGCATTGAGACCCATGTGAAGAAGCGGTCCTTTGAGTTACTTCTTCATGGGACCTTGAGATACTTGGAGTATCGACTTGCAGCTCGTGGAGCGGACCCTCCCAGAGTCGAGCGTGCGGAGTACGGAGACCGTGTAGCCGACTGAGACCTGACGACTGCTTGACCGACTCGACTTGGAGTGAGTCGACTAGCCCAGTGGATGGAGCACTACTTTGTTTGGGTGCAGAACCATGGCAGATGGAGCACTACCTGTGTGATAGTTCAGACCCGCGGTACTCGTCCGGAGAGTACCTCAACAGGCTACTAGGGGGTGTGCACTACTGTGTTTGGGTGACATACCTCGGTGGGAAGCACTACTGTGTTTGGGTGGCTGGCCCGCGGTACTCGACAGGAGGAGTACCTCAGCAGTCTTAGGTTAGTGAGCAGTACCTCGGAGTCGTGATAGGACCACTGTACACTCTATAGACGGAGCTCTTCAGTAGTTACGGTTTCGATAATGAAAATCCTGGTTTGAGCTGAGACTTTTGACCTTTGTGTTTCCTCATGATTGAGATGGGTTACTTGATAACTTAGGTATATGTATGGTCTTATACCTGGGTAGTGGTTATCCGTTGATCTCATGATCCTTGTGTTTCCTCATTATTGAGATGGGTTAGTTGATAACTTAGGTATATGTATGGGCATATACCTAAGTAGAGTTTATCTGTTGAGATCTTCTTGTGGTTATCCTTGTTGGATTTAGTGAGACCTTGAGGGTCTCGGGGTCCCTACTGAGTATCGTTATACTCACCCGTGCACGGGCTATTCCTGCACCTCGTTGTGTTGGTTGCAGACGACAGGCAGTGCTGACGGAGGCCGAGTGTTCGAGGACTGGACGGTACTCGGAGGTGGACTACACGACAAGTCAGTGTCCGGAGGTGGACTTCACGGCGAGACAACACTCGGAGGAGGTTGACGGACGAGAGCACTACGGAGGCTATCTGTACCTACCCTTCAGGTAGGATTCGTGGTGGACGATCCAGGAGCTGCGCCATCTGTACCTACCCTTTAGGTAGGATCCGAGGAGGACGACCCAGGAGCTGCTTCCGTCCCTCCAGCTGTTGTTTTTTTCTCTTGTACTTTGTTCAGTTGTAGTTGTACTTTCTTTTGGGTTTGTATTCTGGACCATTTACTTTTCAGCACTTCTTTTTATACTTAGTGTTTTACTTCCGCTTGTACTCTGTGGTGTTTTGTAACTTTTATAAAGGAAATGCGTTCCCAGTTATCAGGATTTACGCCTTTGGTGCTAGTCGCCAGCCCCTGGCCTATAGAAGGCGGGCTTGGGGTAGTCACGACACAGGCCCCGAGGACGGGTCGTGACAAATTGGTATCAGAGGTGGTCGGTTCTACCGCAGACTCTGATCTTTCTTTCTGTGAGGCAATAGTGTTAAAGGTACCAAGTGTGGTTTTCAGTTCAGGGAGTCCAGTGTTGGTGCGGGCGGCCGACGTATCCATACACCAGGACCCTGGCAATTGATTTCCGACTTTGTGCATGAAAACACTGATTGTGTGTGTGTTTTCAAAGGTTTCCCCCCTTAAAACAGCTCAAACCAGGTCATCTCACCAGGTATAATCGTTTGACCGTGTTACGTTGTTTCTTTCAGTATGCCTTTTCTCGGACGACCAACTAGAGCCCAGAGGGATGTGCGTGCTGACAGCCTGTCGAGTGACGAGGCTTCGGTACAGGGCCCTCTTGCAGTTGAGGCACCAGCGGAGGCGCCAGCGGTACTACCCGACGTTGGGCCACTGATGCCACCAGCCCCAACAGTAGGCGATGCCCGCTACTTGAGCGCACTGCATGAGTTCCAGCGCCAGAGGCCCCCCAGGTTCGGGGGAGAGACGGACCCGCAGGCGGCTGAGGATTGGCTGGAGGCTGTGGTGGGAGTCTTCAGGGTAGTGGGGACGCCATCGGACTTCATGGTGACCTTTGCTGCCAGCCTTCTCCAGGCAGCAGCAGGCAGGTGGTGGAGCCACTTGTTCCAGTTTTGCGATGGGATGGATTTCACATGGGAAGACTTTGAGACCTTCTTCAGGGTGGAGTTTGTGCCAGTAGCTCTACACCCCGAGCGTGTTCAGGAGATGCTGCCTTTGCCGCGTGTTTTTCGATCAGAAGCCGAGTCATCTGTGGGCAATAGACAGATGATGCAGAGGTCCAGAAGGACCAGACCAGCAGTTGGGCGATCTCGGGTTTTAGGACCGGTGGTGCGGGGCACCCGAGGTGGGGTCAGAGCCAGGCGTGCCAGAAGCAGACTGTGTTACTCGTGCGGTGGAAAGGGGCACCTGGCACGTGACTTTCCGACTCCTCGTACAGTTGATCCATAGGCTTTTGAGGAGCCACCGAGGCAGAGGCAGCGACGAATGCTTGAGCAACAGTAGAGCAGTGGACAAGGAAGTAGAGCTCCTGGAGCAGGTGGACAGGAGCGGAACTAGTGGATACGTCTCTTGTACTTCTAGTTCCATGTTGATATTGTTTTTTGTGTCTTTGTACCATGAGCTGCAATAAAATAAAGACACTTATCTTGTGGTGTTTGCCTTCCTGTCCTCTTTTGTGATGTTACTAAGTGGTCCTGGTTAAGACTGTTGACTTGACCCTCACTTTCGAAATTCCTACTGGAGGAGACCCAGTGACCTCACACTGATGCCGACAGTGTGACTCGACCCTTGGAGGCGAGAGTGACAGTTGGATCTCTTAGTAGTTAGGTCGAGGCCTTACGACGTCATCCATGGCATGAATGCATCATTTATGTCAGGATTGACTGTATTAGGCAACAAATGTGGTTCATCCAGGGGATGAGACCAGATTTCTCTTATCGACAAAGAAGAAATCATAGCAGCTCTTGTGAGGCTAAAGGAGGTGCAGTTCATCCAGGAGCGGATGAAGACTGCACAGTGCAGTAAGAAACAAGGAACCGGTGCTAGTCTTAGATACTCGGGCGTGATAAATGTTTCAAGGAGAGGTAGCTTTAAATAGAGATGAGTCTGCGAAGTGGAAGACGTGGAGGCAAAGCTAGGAGAGCAGCATGAGGTGGTGTACATCTTAACATGCTACAACCACCCGCCTTAGTTATTCCCGCCAGGCTCAGGGAGCTGGAGGGCGGAGGAAGAGTGTGGCTGCATGCAGTCAAGGAGTGTGACCCAATGGCTCTAGAAATGATTCAAGGGACAGTCTATGTCCACTACTAGCTGCTGTAGTAACAGACGTCGATATGAATCATTCCTTGCTTCCACAAATCTTGTTCCAGACCTAGAGTTTCCGGTAAGCCGTGGACTTGACCCTCACGTCTGGAGATACCTTGGGAGGAGACTCGATAATCACACTTACGCCGACGGTGTGGTCAGACCCTCGAGGCGAGAGTTTTGGTTGGAATCTCTTGGTGGCAGCGTCGAGGCCTTACGACGTTAGTTTGAGTATGGAATGGGCAATAACTGTTCATACTCAAATTGACGGTTTTAGGCAAATGTTGGGATGGGTTTTCCTTGGTCGGCGGAAAAGGAAACCCCAGGCAGTGCAGGGTAACTCTTTCACAGGAGGGTGTGACCGATCACTCTTGATTCGGTCAACCTTACCCTCATAGCAGCAGTCGTTTTGAGTTTCAGTTCTAACAGAAATAGAGACCTCTGGAGTTCGAGGATGACGACCACGTCTTCTTATGGGTCTCACCTCGACGTGGTTTACAGAGATGTGGCCTGGGAGGAAAGTTATCTCCGAGGTTCAACGGACCTTTCTAGGTCCTCAGCTGGGTAGGCGAGGTGGTTTACCGCTTGGCCCAACCACTTCAGTTGCACTTGGTGCACGACGTTTTCCACGTATCCCAACTGAGGAGATATGTGCTCGACCCCTTCGCATATCATCGACCATGAGGATCTATACGGTGGCGATGAGTGTCTTATACGGAGGTTCCTATGGGGATCGAGGATCGACAGGAGCGGATCCTAGGAGGATGGTTGATTCCTCTTGTGCACTTTCTTTGGCAGCGCGGGAACCTCTAGGTGAGCACATGGGAGAGAAAGACTCAGATGCGTGCTCAGTACCGCTTTGTTTCCCTAAGTTTGTGTTGGAGCTTTACGGGGACGTAAAGCCCTGTGGTGGGAGTAATGTAAAGACCCGTAAATTTCAAGTAAATGCTTTTCAAAATTTTCTTTGGAATTTTACAAGAGCGCAGCTTCTGACGGCACCTGATTCCGAGGCCCGGTGTGCCCAGAATCATTTTCTGAAGTTTGGATCGGGTACGTTCAGTGAACGAACGTGCGGGTTTTTCTAACTTTTGAACCGGTGCCCGGAATCGAATTCTGAGGGCTCCGATGAAATCGAAGCACCGGTATTCGCTTAGAAATGCCTCTTCCGGAGTTGCGTTTTCTCAGGTGTGGTTTTTAATTTTCGGGCTTAAAGTTAAGAAATAAAATAATTTTGCGACAACTTTATTTTATTTCGCTTAATCCAATTGGAAGCCACTTGAAGCCACTTAAAGGCGGCTTGAACTGAGTTGAACTGGATAGGATGCTATCCAGAAATATCCTACCCCTTGGTAGGATATTTGTGAGGTGGGGCCCGCACGAGCCCTGCCGTTTCTTTCCGCTAAGAAACGCACCCGTGAAAACCCGTCTTAATGAAAGTCAACTGACGCGTTTTCTTAAATTCTTAACTGACCATTCAATTGGGATGTTTATTTCGTAAATTAAATGAGCTTTTTCTTTCATTGAATTAATTCTACAAATTAGTGGTTCGTTTCTTATCTTTTGAAATTCAAATGTTTAGTTGTGTAAATAAAATAAGGCTTAAGCTTATTTTATTTTGGGTTGAAACTTCTGGCGTGGAGAGGATTTGGAGGAAAGTGTTCTTCTTCGGCAAAGAACGCGAAGAACGCGAAAAACACGAAGAACGCCAAACCTGCGGAGATCGACGATGCGAAGCCTTGTACCGCGACACCAACGGATCTCCCTTTGCGACGCTTCTTCCGCGACTATCCAACCCCGCGACAGCCTTCGATCGGCAACAACCAAGGTAGGGGGTTGCGCTTCTTTTTATTTTCTTTTTGGATTTCAACAACAACATGGATTTAATTATTATTAATTAAAATCCGTATGTTCTTGGTCCTCGGAGATCGTCGACGCGATGCCCTTCCGCGGTGTGACGATCACCTCCTTCCGCGAAGGTCAATTCCGCGACGACCTCGCATCCGACAGCGACGGCGAGGTAGGGATTTATTTTTGGGAATTACCCCCCTTTTCTTTTTATATTCCCGTAATTGTTTCTTTAAAAAGTTAAAGAACTTGATTTGTGAACAATTTTAAAATTATTAAAATTGTTGTTTCCGTTCAAATAAGGAACCCGTTTTTATGAAACAATTTTGTTTCATTAAAAAAAATTGTTTTGGATATGCGTTCATGTGTTGAACTTTAATTTCTCCCGTTGTTTATATCTAACGTGGAGGGTGCGGGCCAAACGAACACGGCCCGATAACCCTCCGCCGTTCTTCGTTCTTGTGCGGATTTGACGGGCAACGACGGAACGTGCCGCAACAGATGTTTGATGATCCCGCAGTAAGGAACGGAACCCGGGAGGAACAACGGCGCAGACTGGAAGGAAAACGGGCCACCGGAGCGACTCCGGCGGCCCGCGGAAGCCGGTGGCGGCGCGGCGGCGCCGGCGGCTGGAGGCGGCGGCACCCCGCGGGTGTCCAGCGCGACACCCCGCGGGTGCCGCGGGGTTGTCAGGAGGCACCCCGCGGGTGTCCAGCGCGGCACCCCGCGGGCGTCCAGCGCGGCACCCCGCGGGTGCCGCGGGTGTCCAGCGCGACACCCCACGGGTGCCGCGGGTGTCCAGGGCGACACCCCGCGGGTGTCCATGGCGACACCCCGCGGGTGCCGCGGGGTTGGCACGCGGCACCCCGCGGGTGTCCAGCGCGACACCCCGCGGGTGCTGCGGGGTTGTCACGCGGCGCGTCCGGCTGTCTAGCCGACACCCTGCGGGTGCCGCGGGGGTGTCACGCGGGGCGGCGGCTTTCCCCCGCGACGGCCGCTCGGCCGCTCGGCCGAGCCGAGCCGGAACGGCCCGGGCCGGGCCAACCGGGTCGGACCCGACCCGGTTCGGGCCAACCAGGGGGGGTCGGGCCGGGTCGGCCCGGGCCCGGACCCCCCGTCTTCGGACGACTTTCGTTCAAACGCCCGTAACATGAGCTACGGGCCTCCAAACGACTCGCCGTCAGCGGCAACACAATCCTTGGAGCGAGTCGGATGTTTCGGTTTATCGCACTCAAAGTTTCGGAATACTTTGGGTTCGGTCGGGTTGGTTCGTACACGAAACCAACCAGGCCCTCAGAGCAGAAACGCTCATATCTTGAGCTACGGACGTCTGATTGACGTACCGTCAGCTTTGTTAGTTTCCTCTTAGTGAGACGGATCTTTTGGCTCACTCCGCCCGGGGTTTGGGCGCAGGTGGAGTATGGTCGGGTTGGTTTTGCCTTAAAAACCAACCGGGCCCCTGAAACGAAAAAGCCAATAACTCTCAGACCGGGCGTCCGATTGACGCGCCGTCTGTTGCGTTGAGTTCCTGTTGACGATACAGAACTTTTGGCATCCTTCGCCCGAGTTTTGGATACAGTTGGTAGTGTCCGGGTTGGATCGCACCCGAAATCCAACCGGGCCCCTGGAACGGAAAAGCTGATAACTTTCAGACAGGACGTCCGTTTGACGAACCGTCAGCGGCGTTGAAGATCACGTTGAGAAACGGTCCCTATGAGTATACCCTATGAGAGCTCGGGGTACAGTTGAGATACGGCTGGGTTTGGTTCGCTCACGAAACCAACCGGGCCCCTGGGACGAAAAGGCTAATAACTCACAGACCGGGCGTCCGATCGACGCGCCGTCTGTTGCGTTGAGACCCCTGTGACGAGGCGGTCCTTTGAGTTACTTCTTCGTGGGACCTTGAGATACTTGGAGTATCGACTTGCAGCTCGTGGAGCGGACCGTCCCAGAGTCGAGCGTGCGGAGTACGGAGACCGTGTAGCCAACTGAGACCTGACGACTGCTTGACCGACTTGACTTGGAGTGAGTCGACTATCCCAGTGGACGGTGCACTACTTTGTTTGGGTGCAGACCCATGGCGGACGGAGCACTACCTGTGTGATAGTGCAGACCCACGGTACTCGTCCGGAGAGTACCTCAGCAGGCTACTAGGGGGTGTTCACTACTGTGTTTGGGTGACATACCTCAGCGGGAAGCACTACTGTGTTTGGGTGGATGGCCCGCGGTACTCGACAGGAGGAGTACCTCAGCAGTCTTAGGTTAGTGAGCAGTACCTCGGAGTCGTGACAGGACCACTGTACAGTCTAGAGACGGAGCTCTTCAGCAGTTACGGTTTCGATAATGAAAATCCTTGTTTGAGCTGAGACTTTTGACCTTTGTGTTTCCTCATGATTGAGATGGGTTACTTGATAACTTAGGTATATGTATGGGCATATACCTGGGTAGTGGTTATCCGTTGATCTCATGATCCTTGTGTTTCCTCATGATTGAGATGGGTTACTTGATAACTTAGGTATATGTATGGGCATATACCTAAGTAGAGTTTATCTGTTGAGATCTTCTTGTGGTTATCCTTGTTGGATTTAGTGAGACCTTGAGGGTCTCGGGGTCCCTACTGAGTATCGTTATACTCACCCCTGCACGGGCTATGCCTGCACCTCGTTGTGTTGGTTGCAGACGACAGGCAGTGCTGACGAAGGCCGAGTGTTCGAGGACTGGACGGTACCCGGAGGTGGACTACACGACAAGTCAGTGTCCGGAGGTGGACTTCACGGCGAGACGACACTCGGAGGAGGTTGACGGACGAGAGCACTGTGGAGGCTATCTGTACCTACCCATCAGGTAGGATTCGTGGGGGACGATCCAGGAGCTGCGCCATCTGTACCTACCCTTCAGGTAGGATCCGAGGAGGACGACCCAGGAGCCTCTTCTGTCCCTCCAGCTGTTGTTTTTTTCTGTTTTACTTTGTTCAGTTGTAGTTGTACTTTCTTTTGGGTTTGTATTCTGGCCCATTTACTTTTCAGCACTTCTTTTTGTACTTAGTGTTTTACTTCCGCTTGTACTCTGTGGTGTTTTGTTACTTTTATAAAGGAAATGCCTTCCCAGTTATCGGGATTTACGCCTTTGGTGCTAGTCGCCAGCCCCTGGCCTATGGAAGGCGTGCTTGGGGTAGTCACGGCACGGGCCCCGAGGACGGGTCGTGACATTCCCTAGGTCATATGGGATCTCATATTTAGATGTGGAATGGTTCTATACCATTGTTTGGTGGTTGTTTCTAGATAAATCTCTCTATATGTGAATTTTGGGTTCTTCTTCATCAGACTTACATGCCACCACCTGGTCAGATGACAATGGTTGCTTATCTAGGAAGCCTACTGATCGTGGTTAAGGGATATTGGTAGTTGATAGGGAACTATATATGGTTGATCTCAATGTTTCAAGAACCTATCTATATAAATGTGTCTTTGTTTTTATCACCTCTTTATATGGAGGTGTCTGGGAAAATAGAGGATTTCCATTTCTAAGGGAGATATGGCTATGGAGAGGTTTACCATAGCGAAGGTTAAGATAGAAGTCTCTACAATTCATCTCTACAGTACCATGAAGAAGAATATTGAGTTAAGGATCAACTTATGATTTGGTTTAAGAGTCAAAGGATTCTTGATGTGTTTAAGACATGAATCAATAATCCATAAGGACACTATCATTGATCTGATCATGGATAAGAGCCTCATTCTTCATTGTTCTTGAAATATATCGACCATCATTTTGTGGTTTTACAAGGATATGAAATTTATATTTGAAGGATGTTAGAATATATTTATAACCATTTGGTTCTCTAGGATTGTGATCTTGCTATTGAGAAGCATCTAGAGTGTTATAATGAACTTCTTCTTTATCAGTCGGAATATAAGCCTTCCTATGGGGGGTTTCTGGAAGATATCAGTCAAACATAGATGTAGTGGGGTTGTGAGACTAGTCCAAATATGAATTCCCCACTAGAATATGTAATGGATCTTTAGAACGGGATATGGGATATGAGACTCCTCCTTTATACCCTCTGAAGGATGCTAGTGCAGTCTTTTATTAGAAGAAGTAGGGGTATGTGCCTATATTCTATGAGTTAGTATAATATGCCAAGTAGCTTCACTGAAAGAAATAGTGTCCTATCTCAAGACATATGATTCTCTCACCTTGTGAGACCTAGCTGGAATGGAGATATAATCCCAATCCTATGAATTTGGAGTATGTCACTAGTATTCTTTTATAGGCATATTATCCTTTCTTGAGGCATGTACCACTCTCACATGGTAATCCTCATTTGGAATGGTAATATGAGATCTATCAGGTTCCATTGGAGTATGTTTCTGGTATTTTTCAATAGGAATGTGTGCCTTTCATGAGGTAGGTTCGGATCTCATTTGGTGTTCCATATTTGGAATGATAATATGATCAACGTCTGGTCCCACATCCTTTACCATAGTATATTGATAATCCTCCAATATAGGAGAAAGAATATGTGATTTCTCCATAGTATCCACTTGTTCATGATTATCAGAGTGTTGTGCTTCACCAGATATAAGGATATGAATATGTTCCACTCTTTGTATCTATACTAGTTACAAAATATGATGGAATATCTATTTAGTTATTGTTAGAATGTATTGACATTTTAGAAAAGTGTGAGTAGGAATATAGGCATGCACATTTTCTCACATCAATTTGTAATGGTAGAAATAATTGATTGAAGAAGGGATATAATACCACTCATGTCATCCTTTATCCATCAGAGTATTCATACAGTCTTCATTGCAAGTGAGTAGTGATATATTCCTCCACCATTCTTGTAGTAGGAATATACCCAGAGACTTGATCTGAGTGAGTAGGGATATGATCCATCTCACTGTCTACCACTGGAATATACTAATGTGCTTCATCAGTAGTAGTGGGGATATGATACCCCAACCAGATATCCAAATTTTGATATGCCTTATGTGACATCCTTGGTCACTATGAATGAGAATCAGTGTTGTAAATGTGTTGGGTGGTGTCCTCACCAGGGAAATGAGGGTAACCAACTAGATGACACTGATGACGACGGTTAATAGGATCCATCCTCAATATCCCTTGACCGAGAAGGTATCTATTGTTGACTCCTTGATTTTAATTCATCTGATATTGAATGTGGTGATTTTCTAAATCATTGGATAAGCATTTTGTCTGATTTTTGGTGGCAATGAGTGGCACTCTTTTCACTACAACTTTTGTTAGTCAACACAGACTCATTGCTTTTAGTATCTGGAGACACTTGTGTGCAACCTCATGGTTCAAGACCATACCATGTTAATGGTATACCCATAAAAGTTTTTCACCTGAAACTAATGGTGTCGAGTGGGTGAGGCCATTCAATGATTCTCATGGGTTACAGTAATAGCTGATTTTCCAGAATAGTCATCGAATGATAACATGATCTTAGGTCGAGGGGGAGTTATTTTTTAGAGTAGTATCTATAGTCAAAAACACAATAAGTTAAAAGGTCACCAATCAGTGCATCATTTTTTTAATGATATGTTCTCAATAATATATTCACAGGTAATGATATTTTACTTTATTATTCCCATTTCGTCTTTTCTTATCACATTGAATTGTCACGGTGAGGATGGAATTATTTCATGTGCACTCTAGGTACATTTGGTTGATAGATAATTTTAATAATTTAAGAGACTAAAATTCAGTTGACCATTTTTATTTCATTGGAAAGATCACATGCATGGAAGGAAAAAAATTCAACAATAACTGGTAGGTATATCCTTTTTAACGTGTGAAGGAGATGTCATAGTAAAATGATTTCACATCAGGTTCACCATTTTTGTTTCCAATGAAAACACACATTCTTGTTTTCACTAAAAAGTTGATTCATATGGGTTTTATGTATATATAATCATTAAATTTGGGTTCACCCTTTTTTTATCTTCCAAATAAACTCTCAATTTATCCCACATCCACAACTTAGTACAAACCTTCTTTCCAAATACAAACAATCAATTGGGGTTTTAGAACCAATGGAACTAAAAAACTCATAATTGTCAAGAGGATGGGAGGTCAGTCTCTTCACACCCTTTTAGGGGGGTTCATACATTGTAATCTCTTATATATTTAATATATGTTTCAAAATATATTACTAATCTAGATACAAGACCGGCTACTCGAATAAAATGATCAAGTGTTGAATATTTTGATGTGTAAGGGGGTCTATTAATGAGTCCATCTATATGTTTGTGCGGTTCATTATCTGCTTCATACTAATAGATAGTCACTTATATTTTGATTCCATATAACTACGAACTCCAATGTTTACTTCTATTCAGGGATGTGAATAATATTTTGAGGATGGGATTCATCCTTTATGAGGCATCTTACATATTCTAATTATTATGGGAATCAAAACCCACATTATTGGTTGAACACATTCAATTTAATGTCATGTGTAAAGGATCTATATGAGGGAACTTAGGCCTCATATATTGAGCTTGGGCCACAAGGAGGCATCTTTTTTATCCCCAATATAGAAGGAATCGGATTTATAATAGTTCAATTGAGCTCTCGGGACATACCCTATGGTGGATTTCCTTATATGGGGGTATTCATATCATGTCTCTAATCATGGATTACATACTGAGGTTTTCCATGATTTTGGAGTCTCATGATGCGAATGATAATAGTATTTAAAACCTTTAATCCCATAGGATCCTTGTTTGTTATAAAAAACAAGGGGTATTAATTATTCGGTCTCACTGCACAAGGATGCAGGGTTAATGTTATGGGGTATCCAATGGGATGTTTGTTATGGATCTATAGCCATAGGAAGTCATTATACATATCCTAGTTATGTAAGTAATCATATTAAATATAGTTTAGTTATATTCTCACTCTAGTGTTGGAAGAGAAAGAATAAAAGGCCCATGGGATAGATTGGGTCACATAGGTTAGAATGTCTTAAATCTGAAAGGACTTATACTAAAGTGGATTCCCATTAGAGATCAGGCATTATAAAGGTTCTTATTTATTCTATTTTGATATGAATTATATTTCACATGGTTCAGATGACTTCTCAATCCAACGATGGATGAGGAATATTGGTTTACTCATAGGAGAGTATGGGTCCAATGCCTTTGAATGTCGAATACATGGAGGGAATTACATCGAGGGGGTTCCCCTTAGATCTAGAGCCTTAGAAACACATCCTACATATCCTATTAAAGTATTAATCATAGTTATCATAGTTTTATTGGGGGTATTCCCAAATATATCCACTAGATAAGGTTATCATGTCCCAATATGTCTACTCGATTTGTCTTGATTTCCTAGTTGACATATTGACTATGTTCCTGACAAGTCTGGGGTGTCAGTATATCATGTTGGAGGATGTTTGAACATATATTGGTTTCTTGGTTTGTATGTCCAAATAGAATCTCATGATCCATTTCACATTCCTGATGTACATGTCATCATTTTAATGACATGTTGTGAGGAAAAATCTTGATTAATGATGAAATGTCTTATGGGTGTCACATGACCTAGATGATATTTCTTGAAGACATAACATGATCTGAAAGACATGACCAGAAGACATCACATGATATGGATGACATGTCCAAAGGACATCACATGATCTGGATGACATGTTCGAGGGATATTATGAAACCTTGATGACTTTTCGGGGGGAAATGGAATGATTTGGATGGCATGTCTAGTGGACATCGCAAGACCTAGTTCACTTGTCCTAGTGTCATTACATAACATGGGTGAAATTTCTAGAGTACATCACAAGTTTTTGTTGGAAAGTATCGAGGAACTTCCAATATTTTTTTTAATTATTTATGTTAATTGTACTAATTTCTAGAAATGTCCAAGGGAAATTTTATAATCCATTTAGCATGTCAAGAGGGTGTTTAATGACTTGGGTGACATGATCTGGTGATGTTTCATGATTAGGGTGGGTCTTAAAAATCGCATAAAGATTCTCATACCAATTTTATCCTAAATATATTATATTTTTATGTGTTAATTATATCATTTATTCTATATGTTCATCAAGGTTTATCGAATGTTATCTTTTTTTCTGTTTTGTGTGACATAGTTGGTTTTTGGGACCTTTTTTACATGACCCAGATGGCACTTCAGAAGTTGTTCATGTGATCTATAAAATGGTCATAGGAATCATATATTCATGAATTATGATTCCTTAGGTCATTCCCTAGGTTTTACCTAGCATAAAACCTTTGTGATGTCATGAATGGATTATCCCAGAAGACCACTTCAATAATCTTGTGTAGCAGTCTCATGTGGTGTATTTTTTTTGTGATGAGGGGAAGGTATTTATAGACATATCTACACTATATATACACTACCTCCCACTTTGAGTATCTCAAGAATATGATCTAGAGACGGTGGAAATATTTTTGTATCATGCTCTTCGTATGATCCTATCATGGGCCATTCATGGAACCACATGATGACAATGACCATATGAATGTTCCACCATCTTAATGTTTATTAGACCTCGACCAATCAAAGGGATTTTCATAATTATGTTGATGTCAAATAAAATTCAAAGGGTTAATATGAAATGTATAAGAGTCCTCATGGGATTATAAAACCCATGGAATGTATTTTTCATGATCAAATATTCATTTTCTGTAGTCACTCATGAGAATAAAGTTGTATGTCAATGGACCTCCACAATATTAGGTGGATAGGTCTAAGGTCCCTCATGATCTCACGATAGATTATCAAGGGGGCCTCAGGTTATCAATAGTGATCACCAAAGGTGTATAACCCATTTCATGTTAATTCCAACATATATTTCCTTTTTTGATAATCTTTCACCATTTCCCTTTTTTACTTCTTTCATTACATTATAAAGTTATGAGATCTCAGTATGTCAAATGAGTGTTTTTGGGGAAAATAAATCTCCTTGTTTGTGATTTTTTGTGTGATAATAATGAATCTCACAATGATACAAATTAATTTCCATGAACATCCCTTATTCTTGTCTATGGAGATACATGTACATCATCTTATGGAATAGATTCATTTGAGGTCCTTTTTAGGATGAAGGGGACACACCAACATAATTCTATGTGACAAGGTGGATAGGCCATGTAACATCCCAGGTAATTAAAGAATAAAGAATTTTCATATTTATTAATATTTACGAATTAAATATTAATTTTAATTAAAAGGGGTTTCTACGTTCGATAGTGTACTCGATACGAAATGATGAGTTTCTTTGAAAACTTACGTTGCACACAAGTAATAAAATAATATTATTTTAAATGTTAGTTAACAAGTAGCCATTGTACTGGCGGGAATGGATAGAAATAACTAAAATATGATTATATATGTTTTTAAATGTTTTTACATTTACCCAATAAAAGATAAAGGCTTAAAATACGAAAAGAGTTCAATTTTAGGCATTTATACCCTAATTTTCACTAAGGGTTCACTTATCACCTTTTGACGGCGAACCGTCATTAAATATAGATTTGATCAATCTTATAAATTCTATTAGACCAAAAATAACTCTTCTTTATAATCGGGACATCAAAATTTACCTTGTGTAAATTTTTGGTACCTTTCCGATAAAGTTCATTTTTTAATGAATAGTGTAAAATGTTGTATTTTAATTCAAAACCTCTTTTTAATCTAATTTATTTATATGATTAGATTATCTTTTTAATTGGTTTTAAAGTGAAATTAGAAAATATTTTTACCATTAAATCCAATATTGGTCGTTGTAATTAATTTCACTTTGAAATCGGACATAAACTAGTGTCAATCTTTTGATACTTATTGTTTCATAAAAACACGCTATTTTCTCTTACAACGGGAATTAATTATTAAATTAATTAATGTGACTTATATATTTTGAATTTTTTAAAATAGACTTAATTTTTGAATTAGTAATATTAAATATATCTTAGGGTGAATTTTTGGTAATTTTCTGAAAAACTTCAATTTTTGATGAATAGTGAACCCACTAAGTGGTACTTATAAAAACTGATTTTTCCGTTTAAATGAAATTTTGCCATCATTGTGTTTTGATTTTCAAAAATCCGACATACATGGTTGTCATTAAGAAGTAAATTGTGGTTTAATGAGATTAAAATAATTTTTGGTGAATAGTAACTTATTAAGTTTTTAATCACGATTAGTGGTAATTAGTGTAGTTTAAGGTAAAAATAATATTTTAATAATATGAGATGACCAAGACACATGTCCTACCATCATTGGATGTGTCATTGCAGACCATGACAAGCCATGTGTCAACTTGGGGACCCCATGGAGCCACTTTGGTTGGAAAATGACATAAATACCTTTTATTTAATGTTAATGTAAAAAATGGCACAAACATGATATGTTTTACTAAAACAATTTTTAAATGGGGTTATACAAGTCATATTTTTGATTATAAATAGTAATTGGAAATCTATAAAGATTTAATAAATCATAGTACTTGTTTTATAATTTTTAGACATTAAATAAATTAAATTATTTATGACATAATAATGATGCAGCGATGACATCATTATTTGACGATTTAAATAAAATAGAAAGATAATGTAAAATCTATGAACTACACATGTCCAAAACATATTGGATGGGTGGATTTCGAACCCTTATCACCTTATCCACGAATTATATCAATGTGGGACCTTTTAAAACCGAAACACATTTTCAAATAAAATAATAGTTTCATGGTTTCCAAAAGTGTCCCTCCTCTCCTCTTATAAAAGGCCCCCACCTCTACCTCATTTCACACACTCCTCAAGCCTTTGGCTCGTCCAAACCCTACCCATTTACTCTCTCCACATCCCTCTACTCATCCTAGAGGATTCCCTTTGGGATGAATCCTTTCAGAGGAAGCTTTTAGGCTCAAATCAAAAGGGGTTACACTTTTAAAGGTAATTCATTTTCTCTTGTTCATTTGTTTTATTTTGCTTCTCCAACCCCCTAAACTCTTTTTATTTACTTCTTTTGTAACAACACCAGTATCTTCAATATACTAGGATGTTTTTATAAGATTTATTCGAGCTAAACTTTCACACAACTACTTCAAATGGTTAAAGAACATACGGTTTCTGTGGATGGCGAAATTCTGCCTCCCAAAACGATGATTATTCAATACTCGTCTAACACCTTCAAAGGTGGCCATTAAGTTGTCACTATATTTATATATGATATATAATATGTTCATGTTTTCTTTAAGCTTCTGTATTTTTCATTTTGGGCATACCTTTATGGTTTCCATTATGGGTAAACATGATATCTTCATTTAAGGAAGTGCGGACTACTGCCCCCTCAAAGTGATGTGATTCGTTAATGCCATATGTGGGACGTGTAAAGGATGGATTTAAAGTTATTATATATGATGTTATACTGGAATTATAATATACCCCTATATCATTATTATTTATTTCCATTAAAGTATGTGATAGAAATGAAAGTAGTGTTCATGTGTACGTACGGCTTACCGTCTCCATGAACGGTGCATTTCATTTCTTATCCCCAAATGTAATGTACTATTAAAAGTACATGTATATAATGGATATATATAATGAATGATATATCTAAATGATGAATATAATTCTGGAATTAAAATATACATACCTCTCATTTATTTTTAATTCCATTAATATGATAAAGAAATGAAAGTAGCGTTCATGCGTACGTACGGCTTACCGTCTCCATGAACGGTGCATTTCATTTCTTATCACCAAATGTAATGTACTATTAAAAGTACATTTATATAATCGATATATATAATGAATGATAAATCTAAATGATGAATATAATTCTGGAATTAAAATATACATACCTCTCATTTAGTTTTAATTCCATTAATATGACAAAGAAATGAAAGTAGCGTTCATGCGTACGTACGGCTTACCGTCTCCATGAACGGTGCATTTCATTTCTTACCTCTAAATGATTATGTAATATTATAAATACATGTATATGCTGGATATATATGATATATATGATATCCAAAATCAGGAATGTCATTCTAGATATAAAGAAACTTTGACCACACGAACAACATGTAATTGTAATATGTCCACTTTCGACTTAAGAACCAAATATCGACAAAACAAACATTATTAACTTAAATGGTTACATAATGTTTATAACATGTCAATAAGTGATATAAAAGGAATAATGAACTTTAAAAAGGTTCTTAATCAAGTATAAATTAACTCAAGTTTATTATTCAGGATGTTAAAGAACGATCGAGTCAAGTCGGACCCAAGGTAAGGGACTTCGTCTCAATCTCCTTTAATTGAGGCATATTTTATTTTATACACAACTTTCTTTTATACGGTGTATAAAACCCTTTGACTTTTACTTTTTTACAAAAGGAATCTTTTTCTACGAAGCGTTTTACTAAAAGACAAAAAGGAATGTTTTTTTAACGTACGCAGTGACAACGACCTTTTCCGCCGTCGCGAGTATTATTTGGTCTTTGGCTTCCTCAAAAAGAAGTAATGTTTTTAAAATAAAATAAATACCATATACTGTTTTATGTATTTTGGTATTGAGAATGGTTTTGATAAAGGATTCTATTATGATATATTGTTATGTGGAAATGTTATCATTCCTTTATATTGGTTTTATGTTTTATGATTTTATATTGGTACTTGGACATTTTAACGGGTGGTTACGTTATAAACCATATGACAGGTGGTGCCGTGAATACCAGGACGGGTGGTTACATTATAACCTCCAATGCATTGGGTATGGAAGTCGGCCGTATGGCTATTCCATTTAAGTATGTATGGAAATTGGCCATATGGCTATTCCCTTAAGTGATATGTGTGGAATTCGACTGTATGGTTATTCCACTTAAGTATGTTTATGTCCAATGTTACCTTTATATATGCTATGTGTTCTTTATATGGGTTTTATGGTAATCCTTTGGTTACAAAAAGGTAAGTAATGATACTTTATTCAGTGAAGAGTTTTTACTACTTCATGATGGTGAAGGTATTACTTTGTTAGAGTATACATGGTTTACTTGATGTTTGAAAAAGTAACAGTTTTCATTCTTTGTGTATCCCTTACTGAGCTTTTTATGCTCACCCCAAGTTTTTTTGAAATGTTTTTCACAGGACTTAATATGGAATAAGGTCAAGGATGGGATCAAGGGAATGTCATGCTATATAAAACATGGAACTAGACATGTTTCTTTTAAGAGTTTTTTTTATTATGGAAACTTAGTAGAAGTGACTACTTTGTAATCTTTTGAGATGTAATAGTTATGTTCTAATTATCTAAAACTCTAAACCTGAAAAGATCCTCAACATGAATTATTATTTTAATTCAATATTAAGTAAGGTTTAAGTTCGGGGCATTATAGTTGGTATCAAAGGTCGGTTTAGACAACTTCAGGAGTTAGAAAAGTGTTAAATTATAATATGATTGAAATGATATAGCATTTACGGATTACCATGTTTCTTCGCCTAAGATATTTCTGTGTTCAAAATGGTTTTCCGCAGAGGAAACAAAGAAACTATGTTGGGACGACATCAGGAGGAAGAAAACCTTCCAAATCAGCAACCTGAGATGGTCGGAATCGGAACTGAACAATTTGTTGCAGTGATGGCACAGTTGACTCAGGCTATAAATGGTGGTGGTATCCATGCACGAGATCAGCCAGATCAACCACAGGGAAACATGTCAGTGGTGGAACATTTAATGAGGCAACATCCCCCATCATTCAGAGGATCATCTGACCCTGTGCAATCTTAAGGGTGGATTAAAGCACTGGAGAAGATTTTTGATGTCATGGGGTGTTCATAACATCAAAAGGTTAGTCTTGCTGTTTACCGTTTTGAAGGTGAAGCTGAACAGTGGTGGTCAATGGTGAAAAATATCAGGGATAGTGATGAGATTGATGATCTTCACTGGGACGAATTCAAAGGTATGTTTCTTGAGAAATATTTTCCTAAGGTGGTTCATCTTAGGATGGAAAAACAGTTCCTAGAATTGAGGTAGGATGATGATTCAGTGGCTGCTTATGAAGCAAAGTTCACTCGATTACCAAGGTATCCTCCAAACTTCATACGAGATCTTGATAGTAAAATAAACCGTTTTTACTCAGGGTTAAAGCCAATGTATCGAAGGGATTTAGCTTCTCGTGAGTTCAAAATTTATGAAAAACTTGTTCGATGTGCGGAGAAGGTGGAAATGGAGTTTGCCGATGATCAGGTGTTCTATGACAAACAACAGAATAAGAGGTCTAGTTTGCAGGAAAAGGGGAAGAATTCATCAAATAAGCAAGGAGGTAAGAAAACCAAATATCCATCCTGTGAGAAGTGTGGTAAAATGCATCTTGGAGAATGTTTATCCAAGTCCGGTAATTGCTTTCGATGTGGTAAGTCTGGTCATATTGCTCGTAACTGTAAGGAAGATGATCATGCAGGCAATGAAAAGCCAACGGTAAGATGTTTTAAGTGTAATGAAATGGGTCATTATGCAAACGAGTGTCCAATGAAGAACTCAACTGGGGGAATGCAGCTAGACTACAAGCTGAAAGGGGTGGTGAAATGCTTTGCAACAACTTCAGCAGATGTTGGGCCATCGAATGAAGTGGTATCAGCTCCAGGGAGCTCAGTATTTTTCGAAGATTGACATGAGGTCGGGGTACCATCAGTTGAAAGTAAAAGAATCAGATGTTCCGAAGACTGCGTTCCGTACTAGATATGGCCATTATGAATTTGTAGTTATGCCTTTTGGGTTAAACAATGCACCTACTTTATTCATGGACCTTATGAATAGAATTTTCCATGAGTTCTTGGATAAGTTTTTGATTGTTTTTTGAGGTTTGGGAAGAGATTATGTGTGCCTTGTGATTCACAGTTGAAGAATGAGTTATTATGTGAGGCTCATAGTTCTCTGTTTTCAGTTCATCCTGGAAGTACTAAGATGTACAGAGATCTGCGGGAGTATTACTGGTGGGATGGAATGAAAAGAGATATTGCTGATTTTACTTTGAAGTGTTTGACATGTCAACAGGTTAAAGTAGAGCAACAGTTACCTAAAGGGATGCTTCAGCCTTTACCAGTGCCAAAGTGGAAATGGGAAAACATATCCATGGACTTTGTTGTGGGATTACCGAGGACATATCTATGTAATAATGCAATCTGGGTTATTGTTGATCGCTTGACCAAATCTGCTCATTTCCTTGCTATACAAGATACTTTCTCTCTAGATCAAATTTCCCGTTTGTATCTTAAAGAGATAGTCATGTTACATGGAATTCCTCTCTCCATTGTACCGGATCGTGATCCCAGGTTTACTTATAACTTTTGGAAAGGCCTTCAGAAGTCATTGGGTACTGAATTAAATTTTAGTACAGCTTTTCATCCTCAATCAGATGGGCAGTCCTAACGAACAATTCAGACCTTGGAGGATATTCTATGAGCTTGTTCTATGGATTATCAAGGAAGTTGGGACCAACATCTTTCTTTGGTTGAATTTTCATATAATAACAGCTTTCATTCCAGTATACAGATGGCTCCGTTTGAGGCGTTATATGGGAAGCGGTGTTGAACTCCAGCTTTCTGGGAAGAAGTGGCTGGAAGGAAGTTGATGGGACCAGAATTGGTAGAAGAGATGGCAGAAAAGGTTCTGTTGATTCAGAAACACATGAGAATAGCTTGGAGCAGGCAGAAGAGTTATGAATACAATAGGAGGAAGGATCTATCTTTCAAGGTAGGTGATCATGTTTTTCTCAAGGTTTCGCCATGGAAAAGTGAGATGAGATTTGGTAAGAAAGAAAAGCTGAGTCCAAGGTTCATTGGACCATATGAAATTCTAGAGAAAGTTGGATCAGTTGCTTACCGAGTGGATTTACCTCCAAGTTTATCTCAGGTACACAATGTTTTCCATGTTTCAATGTTGAGGAAGTATATTCCAGATCCATCTCATGTTTTGAGTCCAGAGCTAGTTCAGCTAGAGAAGAACCTATCTTATGAAGAACAACCAGTCCAAATTCTTGACCACATGGAGAAGGTGTTACGAAATAAGGTGATTCATTAGGTAAAGGTTTTGTGGAAAAACCATGTGATTGAAGAGGCAATGTGGGAATCTGAAAATTCTATGAGGGATAAATACCCCCACTTATTTTGATAAGTGAATAAAATTGCGAGGATGCAATTCACAAAAAGGGGGGAAGGATGTAACATCCCAGGTAATAAAAGAATAATGAATTTTCATATTTATTAATATTTACGAATTAAATATTAATTTTAATTAAAAGGGGTTTCTACGTTCGATAGCGTACTCGATACGCAACAATGAGTTTCTTTGAAAACTTACGTTGCACACAAGTAATAAAATAATATTATTTTAAATGTTAGTTAACAAGTAGCCATTGTACTGGCGGGAATGGATAGAAATAACTAAAATATGATTATATATGTTTTTAAATGTTTTTACATTTACCCAATAAAAGATAAAGGCTTAAAATATGGAAAGAGTTCAATTTTAGGCATTTATACCCTAATTTTCACTAAGGGTTCACTTATCACCTTTTGACGGTGAACCGTCATTAAATATAGTTTCGATCAATCTTATAAATTCTATTGGACCAAAAATAACTCTTCTTTAGAATCGGGACATCAAAATTTACCTTGTGTAAATTTTTGGTACCTTTCCGATAAAGTTCATTTTTTTAATGAATAGTGTAAAATGTTGTATTTTAATTCAAAACCTCTTTTTAATCTAATTTATTTATATGATTAGATTATATTTTGAATTGGCTTTAAAGTTAAATTAGAAAATATTTTTACCATTAAATCCAATAGTGGTTGTTGGAATTAATTTCACTTTGAAATCGGACTTAAACTAGTGTCAATCTTTTGATACTTATTGTTTCATAAAAACACGCTATTTGCTCTTACTGCGGGAATTAATTATTAAATTAATTAATGTGACTTATATATTTTGAATTTTGTAAAATTGACTTCATTTTTGAATTCGTAATATCAAATATAGCTTAGGGTGAATTTTTGGTAATTTTCTGAAAAACTTCAATTTTTGATGAATAGTGAAACCACTAAGTGGTACTTATAAAAACTGATTTTTCCGTTTAAATGAAATTTTGCCATCATTGTGTTTTGATTTTCAAAAATCTGACATACATGGTTGTCATTAAGAAGTAAAATGTGGTTCATTTAGATTAAAATAATTTTTGGTGAATAGTAACTTATTATGTTTTTAATCGCGATTAGTGGTAATTAGTGTAGTTTAAGGTAAAAATAATATTTCAATAATATGAGATGACCTATACACATGTCATACCCTCATTGGATGTATCATGGCCGACCAAGACAAGCCATGTGTCAACTTGGGGACCCCATGGAGCCACTTTGGTTGGAAAATGACATAAATACCTTTTATTTAATGTTAATGTAAAAAATGGCACAAACATGATATGTTTTACTAAAAAAAATTTAAATGGGGTTATACAAGTCAGATTTTTGGTTATAAAGAGTCATTGGAAATCTAAAAATATATCCTACATCATAGTAGTTTTTTTATAATTTTTAGACATTAAATAAATTAAATTATTTATGACATAATAATGATGCAGCGATGACATCATTATTTGACGATTTAAATAAAATATAAAGCTAATGTAAAATCTATGAACTAAACATGTCCAAAACATATTGTATGGGTTTATTTAGAACCCTTATCACCTTATCCACGAATTATATCAATGTGGGAACTTTTAAAACCGAAACACATTTTCAAATAAAATAATAGTTTCATGGTTTCCAAAAGTGCCCCTCCTCTCCTCTTATAAAAGGCCCCCACCTCTACCTCATTTCACACACTCCTCAAGCCTTTGGCTCGGCCAAACCCTGACTATTTACTCTCTCCACATCACTCCCCTCATCCTAGAGGATTCCCTTTGGGCAGAATCCTTTCAAAGGAAGCCTTTAGGCTCAAATCAATAGGGGTTACACTTTTAAAGGTAATTCATTCTCTCTTGTTCATTTGTTTTATTTTGCTTATCCAACCCCCTAAACTCTTTTTATTTACTTATTTTGTAACAAAAACAGTATCTTCAATGTACTAGGATGTTGTTATAAGATTTATTCGAGCTACACTTTCACACAACTACATCAAATGGTTAAAGAACATACAGTTTCCGTTGATGGCGAAATTCTACCTCCCGAACCGATGATTGTTCAATACTCATCTAACACCTTCAAAGGTGGCCATTAAGATGTCACTATATTTATATATGTTATATAATATGTTTATGTTTTCTTTAAGCTTCTGTATTTTTCATTTTGGGCATACCTTTATGGTTTCCATTATGGGTAAACATGATATCTTCATTTAAGGAAGTGCGGACTACCGTCCCCTCAAAGTGATGTGATTCATTAATGCCATATGTGGGACGTGTAAAGGATGGATTTAAAGTTATTATATATGATGTTATACTGGAATTATAATATACCCCTATATCATTATTATTTCTTTCCATTAAAGTATGAGATAAAATGAAAGTAGCGTTCATGCGTACGTACGGCTTACCGTCTCCATGAACGGTGCATTTCATTTCTTATCCCCAAATGTAATGTACTATTAAAAGTTCATGTATATAATGGATATATATAATGAATGATATATCTAAATGATTAATATAATTCTGGAATTAAAATATACATACCTCTCATTTAGTTTTAATTCCATTAATATGACAAAGAAATGAAAGTAGCGTTCATGCGTACGTACGGATTACCGTCTCCATGAACGGTGCATTTCATTTCTTATCCCCAAATGTAATGTACTATTAAAAGTACATGTATGTAATGGATATATATAATGAATTATATATCTAAATGATGAATATAATTCTGGAATTAAAATATACATGCCTCTCATTTAGTTTTAATTCCATTAATATGACAAAGAAATGAAAGTAGCGTTCATGCGTACGTACGGCTTACCGTCTCCATGAACGGTGCATTTAATTTCTTACCTCTAAATGATTATGTAATATTATAAATACATGTATATGATGGATATATATGATATATATGATATCCAAAATCAGGAATGTCATTCTGGATATAAGGAACCTTTTACCACACGAACAACATGTAATTGTAAGAAGTCCACTTTCAACTTAAGAACCAAATATCGACAAAACAAACATTATTAACTTAAATGGTTACATAATGTTTATAACATGGCAATAAGTGATATAAAAGGAATAATGAACTTTAAAAATGTTCTTAATCAAGTAGAAATTAACTCAAGTTTATTATTCAGGATGTTAAAGAACGATCGAGTCAAGTCGGACCCAAGGTAAGCGACTTCGTCTCAATCTCCTTTCATTGAGGCATATTTTATTTTATACACAACTTTCTTTTATACGGTGTATAAAACCCATTGACTTTTACTTTTATACAAAAGGAATCTTTTTCTACGAAGCGTTTTACTAAACGACAAAAAGGAATGTTTCTTTAACGTATGCGGTGACAACGACCTTTTCCACCGCCGCGAGTATTATTTGGTCTTTGGCTTCCTCAACAAGCCGTAATGTTTTTAAAATAAAATAAATACCATATACTCGTTTATGTATTTTGGTATTGAAAATGGTTTTGATAATTGATTCTATTATGATATATTGTGATGTGGAAATGTTATCATTCATTTATATTGGTTTTATGTTTTATGATTTTATATTGGTACTTGGAAATTTTAATGGGTGGTTACGTTATAAACCATATGACGGGTGGTGCCGTGAATACCAGGACGGGTGGTTATGTTATAACCTCCAATGCATTGGGTATGGAAATCGGCTGTATGTCTATTACATTTAAGTATGTATGGAAATTGGCTGTATGGAGAGTCCATTAAGTGATATGTGTGGAAGTCGACCGTATGGTTATTCCACTTAAGTATGTTTATGTCCCAAGTTACATTTATATATGCTATGTTTTATTTATATGGATTTTATGGTAATCCTTTGGTTACAAAAAGGTATGTAATGATACTTTATTCAGTGAACAGTTTTTACTACTTCATGATGGTGAAGGTATTACTTTGTTAGAGTATACATGGTTTACTTGATGTTTGAAAAAGTAACAGTTTTCATTCTTTGTGTATCCCTTACTGAGCTTTTTATGCTCACCGCAAGTTTTTTTGAAATGTTTTTCACAGGACTTAATGTGGAATAAGGTCAAGGATGGGATCAAGGGAATGTCATGCTATATAAAACATGGAACTAGACATGTTTCTTTTAAGAGTTTTTTTTATTATGGAATCTTAGTAGAAGTGACTACTTTGTAATATTTTGAGATGTAATAGTTATTTTCTAATTCTCTAAAACTCTAAACCTGAAAAGATCCTCAACGTGAATTATTCATTTAATTCAATATTAAGTAAGGTTTAAGGCCGAGGCCTTATAGGCCATGAGGGGATTTTTGAATACTTTAGGATTTCATGATCATGCCACATGAAGAACAAAATAAACCTCCATTACATGAGGCTTATTCCTTTCTATTATATTACTTTATATGTTTTTCTGGATGATTGTTGGGTCATCCATCGATTGACAAGTCGAATGATTATAAGGGATCATCTAGCTACCTCCGCATGATCACCAATACTTGTCACGTTACCATTTCAAGAACATGTAGGATTTTAAAATGGGATCCATGTGATCAATTTTATCTCATATACAATAAATGATTCGTTAACATTACCTTCAGAAGGTTATGTTGTTATGTTTCCTTATAACTATTATCTGATCCTTGTAATTTGGCCACATTCCCATCCATTGTTCTATAGAGGAAATAATTCTAATGATTTGGTTATTTCTTCCCATATATACATTCCAATGCTCATTTGGTGGGAGTATATAGTTTTTTAGGGGAAAAAGATCACATATCCCACTCCACCAATGATCTCTTAGTGAGATAGGTTTTTTTACTAAATAATTCTCCTTTTCAAAAGACATCAAAAATTGAGTGTCACAAAATGACACCATTAAAACATGGAATTTATAGGGCCTTATATTTCATTTATAGTGAACTAAAATATCCCAAATATAGAATTAGAAGATGAAACTCCATCATGACTGAGTACAAGTAGCCTATAATCTATGAAATCAATATTGAATAATTTTAGTGAGAAAAATATATTTCTCATAGTCAAAATAGAAACTTTGAGTTAATGGTTCTTATTCTTATTAGTTAATAATCTTAATGAAATAACATCTTCAAAGAGATCCCAGTATCAAATTATATTTATGATATACTACAAAGGAATAATAATAGAAACAAAAATACAATAGTAGTCAAACTACAAAAGATCATAATATGCATGTTTCAAATGGGTATCCCTTTAGAACAAGAAATATGTTCTTTATTTTATAAATTATTTTACTTATTTTAATTATATAACTCTCACTATTTAACAATATAAACATGTTTTTCTTTTAACCAAACTGATCCTAAAACAACTTCTGAAAATTATTGTGTTTTTTAAATTAAAACATTCAAATAAAGTCAAAACTTGTATTATAAATAGGAATGATTTAATATATTGAACAAGTCAAGTAGAATGTTCTTTAGGTAGTTATAAAAATATGTTTAAATCTGGTAAGGCAATTGTAGAAATCCTAGAAATTATCATGATTTTAAACTCTGTATTTTACCAAGTCAAGCATAGGGTTGACGTTGAATGTATAGTTGACAACATACGATTAAATTAAATAAATTGAGTTGTTGAACCAGTTATCAGTTTCAAAAATGAAGGGTTTCTTATCAAAAGTATTTCTCATGATCCATACTTTTATAATAGTGTAGCATATATGATCTATATGTTTACTCCAAACATATGGTTTAAAAACCACATGTTCAACTTACAAATGTTGGTTATAAATCTATTTTCATACTACCTGAAAACATATATAGAATACATTATACAAAAAAATTAATCAATGAATAAGATAAATTTATCATGAAATATATTCCAAAAAAATAGATCAATTAATTTCATTGGTAAAAAAACAATTTTATTTGTGAGAATAAAAATCAACAATATTCATAGTGAATTGATGAGAAAATACATACCCGAAAATATATCCCTTTTAGATAATCATAGAACCCATATTGAAAATATGGAAAATATAGGAAATGTAAACACAAATAAAATAGTGTCTTGAAGACATATAATAAAAATTATAGTTCTCAATTACCAATTTATAAACTATGGGTAAAAAAGAATAGTAAAAAATTATTTTGACCAAATAAATAGATTAATTTTAAAGATTTAAATTACTAAATTTATTTTATTCTCTTTGTTAAAAATATTATAGTCAAAATAATTTTGTTTTACTGAAATATTCTCTCCCTTTTTGTGATATCAAAAAGAAATTATCAAAAAATGGTTTCTAACATAGTGAATGTAACAAAATACTAGAAGTAAATGTTTTGTTAAGCTATGATATAAATTACTCAATCTCTATAAATAGAGGTGGGAAAATAAAAATAAACAAATGAATAAAATTATAATGAATAATTTAATTTAATTTAAAATTTCATTATGATTACAAGAAATATTTGGAAGTGAAAAAGAAAGATTAGATAAGGGAGAATGTTCTAGTTCAGATGAGGTTTTAGATGTGATTGGATCTCAAATTGTCTAATGAACATCCTTAAACTCTACCTTCATTCAATTAAAATTTTGATTATACTTATCATCCCAATGGTTAATCAAATTATATTAGTCCTGAACCATTTTCAAATTTTCAATTAAATTCACCTTAAAAAAACTCATGGAATGTCTCTAAAAAGTAGACAAACTTTTCCAGCATCTCACTTAAATGATTGAGAATACATTTAATACCAAACTCGTTAGATTTAAAACTCTAAATAAGATCCTTATGACTGTCCATAAAAATGTGAAGTGGAATAATATCACGCTAAAGACTCTGAATCTGATCATTTATTACTGAAAGAATAGAAATAAGGGATTCAAACCTTTTTATTAAACCTGGAGAATTTAGATGACTATAAGTAGAATCCCTCACTTGAATTGAGATACATATTATATATTTAAATTGAATTCCTCTGAATTTTTTTAAACCCCCAAAATATGACATTGAAATGGAATCTTCCATGAGATTTTGAAGTTGGTCAAACATTTCTCTCTGAAATGCATCAAAATATCTTCTTGAAATAGAACTCTCATGAATTTTGTGAATTTAATATTGAAATTATTTTACTCTTCCTAGGTATAGTTTAACTTCCCAAATATTACAAATATTTTCTAGTAATTTCCAACTCACTTTTCATGTTTGAATTATCTTCTTACAACTAATTATATATGAAAATGTAATTATCAATTTGAGAATTAAGATAATTAGAAGATTAAACTTCTTGAATACCTGATGGTTTTATAACTTCAACTACATCTATGGAATACCAATTATTATTATCACTATAAGATGATCAAAATGTTCTAAGAACTTTTGTTTTCTAACTAGATTCTAAAGAATCCTTTTCAAAAGATTTTACAGTAATAGAGACTGTCTGATTTTCAATTATTTTTGTAGTTTCAACTAAAGATTATTAAGCATTATCACCATCTTGATAATTATTTTTATCCTAATATTATTAATGTTCCCCATTATTAACTATATTTTTAGTTTCTTTTTAAACATTTTTAGTTTTTACCCCTTAAACATTGGTTTCTCAATTTCTACATATTCATCTTATTAGGCATGAACATTAGGTTCTTCTCTTTGTATAGGCCTTGTTATAATAGATTCACTATTTTCCTCTTCTAAGGGTTGTTTATAAAAATTCTGGACATCACTTACAACATGTGGGTCTCTTACATCAACCTCAAGTCTCCTACTAGTTACATAAAATCATCCTCTCTTCGTTATTCTACAACGTCATCACCATGAAGCTGTATTGATCTAGCTGACTTATAAGAACATTTGTACCTCAATGCATGAACACTTGATACTTATTAATCATCAATAGAAACATGCATCAGATTTTATTTTATGGTGCTCTAAAAGAATTTTTTTTTTCAAAATGTGCTACCAGAATAAATGTAATTGTGTTGAACTATAACGGCTATTTAAAAATCATGAGTCTTATTATTTTTTTAGAAAATTAGTGAAATAATTGTCCCATTTGGATAAAAGTAAATTCAAGCCTATTTTTTATAGTGAGTATATATATACCTTATCATATATATATATATTGAAATTCAACGTGATGTCACATTACATAAAAAACACGATATACATATTTGGACAGATAATTATCTCTTACATATAATGTTTTGAAACTATTTAAAATTGAATAACTTTTACCAATGATTCCTAGTCATCTTCATGATCTATTAAAAACATTTTTCATACTAGAGTGGATCTAAAAGTATAATACATAATTTCTTCATTTTTATGTTTCTCATCTCCAATAGATCAAATATTAATGTGAAAATACCCTTCATGGGGACACTAAAAAATCATGGCTATTTCTATGGAAGAGACCAAAAGATACATATAATTTATGTAATGCCCCAACCCTAGAAGCCAAAATTTGGTGCATTATTATATAACATGGGCATGATCACAGGGGATCAATTCCCGAAAGACCGATCAGTTTAGCAGTCTTGGAAAATAAATTATATACATGAGTTTTACGTTACATTATAAAGTAAAAAACAACAATAAAATTGTCTCCACTGACCACATTCATCCCTTATACTATCCTTGGAGGTCATTCATAATATAATTATTCATATCCTAGAAAAAATAAAACATATAAAGGGGTGAACTCAGATGCTCAGTAAGGATAACAATATAAAGGAAAATTTAAAAAATAAGAATAAACATTTTAGGCAATGTATAAGACTAAAATATAAGCCTTTAAAACATAAATTTCTGCATAATATGGCCAATATAAATCAAATAATTCCATTTACATATTCACATGGATATTCTTGTAGTCGAATAATCACATGAAATATCAGTAGCCAATTTCATAATGATGGAATGCATAACTCCATACTTCATAACCATATATTCAAGGCTTTGTACCAAGACTACAAATAAAATTTTGTCAAGGCCTTGTGCTAAGACACTAGTTTTTCTCATGATACCTACAGATGCATCTATGAGCTATAGCAAGATCCATCAGTCACTTACTATGTCCAATGCATTCCTGATATGAAAAGGTTTAAACATAACATAAATATTCATTTTAAAACTAACATACGAAATGTAAATACATTATACATAAACCATTAATGATATAAAAATAATACATCCATAGTAAAACATATCACAAAACCTTCAATACAATATGGAATATTTTTATCATACTAAATCAACTTCAAAAAAGTTTAAATTCAATCAAAGGATGTTGACATAGATGAAAATTATTTGTAAAACTCTTTGAGAGAAATATCACTTTTTCATGAAAACATTTAAAAGTCACATAATATAAAAATGAATTAATTTAAAAGATAGTTTTTAATCAAAGTGTCCCATACCACTTTGAAACTTTTGAATATAATTAACATTTTAAAATATTCATGCCCATATAAATAAATCCTTAAAACTATTTTGAAAACATTGGCATTAATGAGAAAGGTTTAGAAGAATAAATCTTTAAAACATTTAAAATGACAATTTAGTAAAAAATTCCCTTAAAAATAATCCCTTTGAAAACTCTTTTATGAAACATGTACATGGATAATAAATATGTCCCAATAGATACTTACGTAAAAACAACCTCGGATAATAAAGAGATTGTGAAATTAACCCTTACCTTGCACTTTCTTTTGGTCGTGGGTAAGATTAACCTCCTGTATAATGACCGTAGTATGATATTAAATTATAAAGGAACCATATTCATATTTATTATATCATACAATATTCACATATGACTTTATACTACCCATTTAATAATTATTTCTATGTTAAATTAACATTTTGGGTAATAATCGCTTTCTTTACCGTACGTGTTTTAACTTGTTATTCTTGATCGTATCATTTAGAACATGATTTAGATAAATACAGAATATAAACCTTGATTTATAAGTAATATATATTTATAATATAAATATTTATCATTTATAGATATATTAAATAGAAGGCACCATTTATGGAGACAGTAGGTCGTACGTACGCATAAACGTTGTTTCTATTTTCATGTCGTATTTGAAAAAAGTAAGTGAATAAGATGTATGTAAGTACACACACACACACACAAACACACACATATATATATCTCAATTATAATTATTATTTAATATATTAAATACTTATTAATAGTATATATTTTTATAATCATTGTTGAATGGTGAACGTGGGAATGAATCTCATCACTTCGTGGAGACGGTAATCCATGCATACGCATGAGCGACAATATCATTATATTGATGGTTAAATAGTGTGTAATTGGATGTTATATCATATATAAAGAATAATTAAAATGTTATATTTTTTATTTACATCAGTTATACTCATTATTATACCCATCCAAATAATGAAGTGTTTGAATAACAAACTACACCACGACGTGAAGACGGTAATCCATACGTACGCACGTATGGTGGCTTTTTCATTTATAGAATGGATAGAATAAAAAATATTTCTTTACCATATTTATAGTAACATCATAGTATGTAGGAGGTACTTGAGTTATTATTTTGGAATTGAAACAACAAAGGAAAAAGTGGAATAAGAAAAGAATTTGAAAGAGGGTGGTGAAATTATTACCTCTTTTTCGGGTGTTTCCTATTGAGTAGATCAAAAGGGCTCCTTAAGTTTAATTTATGATCAATTTAAGGACTATAAGATGATGTTATGGAAGTTGGAAGGATATTTTTTTAGGGTTTTTCATAGCCAAATGGCCATGGAGGTGTGATTTTGAGATAAGGGGAAGTGCCCGTTTATAAGAGGAGTGAGGGTCACATTAGGAAAATATTAAAATATTATTTTATTATACCATCATATTGGGTTTATAATTGATTAAAATGAATTTATTTCTACCCATAGGTGGTTATGGTTCAAAATCCTCTCAAAAAATAGGTTTTATACAAGTTCAGGGTACCACTTTAACCTTATCTTTTATATTTAACTCTTAGGTAAATAGTTTAACTTTTACTGTGTCTTCTCGTAATCTTAAACTACATGGTTAATAAACATACTCTAAACTTAAAAGATAACCTAAAGTAGTTCATTAATAAAATATATATTATTATTTAAGTCTTTTGGCCTAACATTAGATTTTTATGAATATTATATCAACCCATAATATAGTATTTAAAAAAAGTAATTTATGTAAATTTTGACACTATTTGGTGTTTTGTTTTTGGGAAAGTTAGGACAACTTTATCACTTAAAAAAAATTATATATTTAACCCAAACATGTCATATTAACATAGAAAATTATTAGAATTCATCAGAGGTCTCAATTAACATCTATTTGGATATTTATTATATCAATTATTTTAATATTTCATTAGTAAGGTAATCACTATATCATCATTGTGTCATAAATAAATTAAATTATTTAATGTCTAAAAATTATTAATAAAATATCATTATGTAGGAAATCATTATATATTTCTAATGAATATTTATAGTCAAATTTATATTGTGTGTATCCCAATATAAAAAATGGTTTATTTATTAAACATTGATTTTAACACTTTTAACTCTTCTTTAAATAAAATAATAATAAATTTACTAATCTAATCCAAATGGACAAAATAAGATAATATTTTATTACTAAGGTTTTTTTCAGTCGAATTAAACTTATCCAATAGAATTAAGACATGTCTTAGAGTAATTATAATATAATTTTTACCCATAATTACCTTATTTACTTTTAACAACAGTAAATAAAAGTCAAAAGATACTATTAAAAAAAATATTGTCATCATATTGAATCACATTTTACTTACTAATGTTAACCATGTTTCTCAGATTTTTTAAAATCAACTCACAAAAGTGGTAAAATTATGTTTATGCAAATTTGGTAATATGCCTAGAAGGTGGGTAAAAGAGGTTAAAAAGTTCAATAAAATTTTATACATCTAATTTTATTATAAAATTACCTCAATTAATTACATTGAACTTATATAGATATTATATATATATTTTGACATAAAATAAATTTAAATAAAATAAATAATTATTTAAATAAAAATCCGGTTTTATATAATAATGCAGTGTTTTTCACTATTAATCAAAATTTGAAAGTTTTCCGAAAAATTACAAAAATTTACCCTAAGCTAATTTTGATATTATGAATCAAAAAATGAAGTCTATTTTACTAAATTTATAATTGAACAATATAAAATATTTTTTAAAAAAAGTTGTTTTCAATTAAAATTTAGTATTTTTCACTATTCACCGAAATATGAATGTTATCCGAAAACACCAAAAATTTATTGAAACAAAATTTTTATGTCCCGATTCTAACTAAGAAGTATATTTTTTCAAATTAAATATATAAAAATTTCAAATATTGGATTTAAAAAGAGTTCTCCATTAAAAGGAAGTAAAATTTCATTTTTTTGAAAAATACTTCCTTTATCTGAAAAAATTAATTTGTTTTTATATTATGTCTTAAAAACCATTAATATGGGTGTTAAAATTATATAGAGTTTATAATATTCAAAATACAGTTAATACTATTCAAAACCTCTTTCTGAATGGCTAGTTTTGTAAGTTGTGGTGTGTTCGAACTCGGTGTTGTGTGTAGCACAATCTATTGTGTTACTTTAATGGGATAACATTCAATAAAACCATGGGGTGTTACAATTTAACATTCATTAGATTAAATCCTCTATTTCACCAAAAAAATATGAATTTCAATAAACCTTTTTTCTTAACAATAAAAAATATATTGTATATTTTCAAAATTGAAAGAAAATTCTAAACCTTAAAAACCTAAATATTTCTTTAATATTAGTTTCATGTTATGTAATCACATAATGTACAAAACCATCCCAAAAAGTACTTTTTGGTTCGATGATAAAGTCTGTTGGCCCTTAGTTACACTCAGTTATTCTTCTTCTACCGTCTATATCATTTCTATTACATAAAATATGAAGGTTTTTTGTTTGAATTATAGGTTTGGAAGGGGTATAGAGAGATATGAATGTTAAAAGGGCTTGAGATTGAGTGTAATAGAGATGTTTATTTTTTAAGATGTGGTTGATGCAGGTTTTTTTTCTTGATCCAAAATAATCATAGTAATCATTATAGATATTAATTTTGAATAAACATTTTTCTTGAAAATAGTAATAAAGCCATAATATATAAAATATAACATAAATAAAAAATATATGAACCTAAATTATAGTAAATAAATAAAAATAATTAAATTAAAAAAATGATGATAATTTTATTCCAAATAATATATACCAAAACCACCCTTGGTAAATTCAAAACATGCAGTGAGAAGTGGTTTACTGAAAATATTATCACATTTATATTTATTATTAACAAGTTCAAAAGATATATTTTTTCTTTGAACAAGATATCTTAGAAAATGATTTCTTATATAAACATGATTATTCCTTGAGTGACTTAAATGATTTTTTGAAATATTAATTTTAATTTTATTTTCACATAAAATATGAATATTATTGAAATTGAGTCTAACGTCAAGTGGTGTGTGTTTCATCCGCAACACTTGTGTATAATAACTTCTAGAAAAGATATATTCTATATTAATTATTGACAAAGAAACTGAATATTATTTCTATCTTGACCATGAAAATAATATCTTCTGTAAAATGTAATAGGTTCTTAATGTACTCTTTCTATCTAGCATTCATTCTCCAACATTAGCATTTGAATATGAAATTAAATTAAAATCAAATGTTTTGGGTACCTAAATATTGAGAAATACTTCCTTTAAAATATCTGATTATGATATATACAATAATAATATGGGAATATTTTAGGTTTGATTAAAATTTAAAAAAATGATTCATAGAAAACATAATATTTTTTATACTTGAAGTAAGGTATATAATATTTTCGATCATACCTCTCTATAATGTTTTTGTCAACTGGTTTTCCATCTTCATAAAAATCAAGTTTTATTTTTGAAAATTCTAGAGTTTTATAATTTTTTCTATTTTATAGTCCAAATATTATCCATCAATCAATAATATATTTAATTTTATTAAAAACATTCCCATAATCATTATAATAGATTTGAAAAAACTGAATAAAAACTAGTTCTCCCATTATCCTCATTTCAAATTAGTTTTGTATAATTTTTTAAAAATCATTACAATTGATTTTATTACATGACCCAAAAATAATATCATGTCTATAACTATGTACTAATAAAACATCAGAACAAATAGTTTTTTTAAAGAGTAGTATCATCCAATCCATCAAAAATTATATTCTCATGTAGAAAATAACATAGTCATTCCTACCAAGATCTTGGTGATTTTTAAGGACATTAATATTGTTACTAATTTTGAAAAAAAATTTGGGTAGAAGTTTATTTTAAAAAATTAGAGGTTTTTTTCATATAAACTTTTTCCATTTAATACCCATATAGTAAACCTAATTTTAAATCAATCTAATATAATTTAAAAATTTATATATTTTATAATATAAAATTATTCTAATAGTTTCTAATATAGAAACAGGTGGGAAGGTTCTATCATAATTTATTCATTATTCCAGATAATATTTTTTAGATATTAATCTGGATTGATATATTTTAATTATCCCATATTCATTTTTTTTAAAAAAAAATCCATTTGGCTCCGATTACATGATGATTGGGAGGCATTTCTACTAATTCACGAATATTTTTTCTTCAAAAAGGGTTAAGCTCTTCTTGGATAGGTATTATCCAAATGTCCCATTTTAATTATTCCTCTACAGTTTTATGTTTTAGTTAAGAAAGGAACACATATAATTTATCTATATTTCCTACACTTCTTCTTATCCAAACTCATGTATATTGATTTCATTTTATTTTCAAATTATGATACATTAAAGAATTATGATTTCTAGTTAAGACACTTTTGGGTTCACGAGTTTCATGTTATTATGGACTAGAACAAATTTAACCATATTATATTTTATTTTCATAATAATATTTAAATTATTCAAGTATTAAATAGTCTAAATAATTCCTAACATCATCAATTTGATTTTTTGTATGATCAAAAATATCACTTTCATCAAAATTCACATAAATTGATTATTAAACTATTTTTTACTTTTTATTATATACTATATAAGATTTATATGTAGAAAAATATCTTAAAATTATTCATTCATCAGCCTTTGGACCAAATTTACATATATTTTCCTCAGTATTAAAGATATACACCTTTAAATTATCATACTATATGTAATCTATTATTTCATAATTCAGAAGGTGTCATTTTAAGAAAGGGACTTACCAAAACCCTATTCATGATATGACAATTTTTGATAATATATTCTTCCTAAAATAGGTTATAATACTATTTAATTCAACATAGTTCATGTATTTATTAAATAGTCATATTTCTTCTTTATATTATTCCTTTTTGTTGAGGTGTTCATAGTACAGAGAAGGTATATTTAATAACCAAGTCTAGTAAAAAATAATTAAATTCTAGAAATTATCCACTCTAATCACTTTAAAATTAAATTATTTTAAAATATTTTTCATTTTGAATAATTTAATAAAATGAAAAAAACACATGAGAAAAAATCATTTAAATGTTTAGAAAATTAACAGAAGTAAATCTTCTAAATTATCAACTAAAACAAAATCATAACATCTTCCATATAATCTATCTACTATTGATGGTCCACAAAAATACACATGGATAAGTTCTAGTTGATTTGATGTATCAACATTTTTAGAATATTTGAAGGGTGGATTGTCTTGGTTTCTTAATTGGTATAAATCTCAAAATCTATCTTTATCAAATTTAATACTAGGAAATCAGAAACTAAATGTTTGTGAGATAATATTTAAAAATTGAATACATTATACTTCCCAAATATCCTATTCTAAATCCATGATTAATTTTCCTCTGTAGTTAAACAATTCACTTTTTGATCCAATAAGAAATTAATATCCAATTCAGTTTTATGATCACAAAAGAAATTAATATCCAAATTGAAATAATTTTCTATTATAGGTACTCTAAAACAAATAAATTTATAAATAAAAATAAAGAAGGTATTATTATCGAAATCAATATAATATCATTAATCAAAATTTTAACAGATACTTATTAGATTATAATTTAACCATTAAACATGTAGTACTTTTTTTTATCAAAAATTATTTTGGATTCCCAACAGATCCAACTATGAATATTTTTCCTTTTTTAATATCACCAAAGGATACTAGGCCTTTATATAATAGTTATAATGTTTGAAATTTGAGAGATTATCTAATCATGATTCTTGAGAAGCCACTATCCATATACCAAACTACATGTTTTTCCTACGGCCTTCTTCTAATAAAATATTTAAACAAAATATTCTTTTGGTACCCAAATTTTATTTGGTCCAGTTGTGATAGCAAGAAATGATATGGGTAAATAGAATTTCTAAATTTTTAAAAAACTTATAGGACTAGCTTTGTACATATCTCTATAAATAATATATTTTTTATTATATGGGTTTGTTTATTTTTCATACTATAGTTATTAGAAAAATGAACATAAATTCTAAAACAAAAATATTTTACTCTTGATATGTTTTTATTCTTATAACTATGTAAAAAATTATTTTTATATAGTTCTATTATTTCTCAATTTCTTTATATTCCATGTTTCTACTTTTTATTAAATATTTTACCATGAATCTGATTTCGAGGTTATTCTCCCATATTTAACATACTTGACGAAATCTTGAACAACTCTACATTATTTAATAACTCTTTAATTCAATTTTTACGAACAATATTGTTTGAGTTAGATTTTCAAAAAATATATTTCAAGTCCAGCCCTGGTTTTAGAATGGAATTTTACTCATTTAAAATAGTATTATATATATTTTGTAGTGATTTATTCATTTTTAATAAATATCCATACTATTATTCAAGAATTTAATAATATAAAACTAATTTATAATTAGAACAACTTTCAAATTTTGATACAAAATAATAATAATAATATGACTCTTCTTCTTATTTACCTATAACACACATATTTCCTTTAGTATTGGTTGTATATTTTTTGGAATCGTATTTAGAAGAACTGATGGATTCTTGAGAGACACTCTGGGTATCCTTCATATCTTTTTATCTTTGTTCTCATAATAAGTTATCATATGATACTTCCTTCCTTTATTTTTCATTTTTCTTTTCCATTATTTTAGTTATGGGAAATCACGTTTGATATGTCCCATTTTTCTTCATTCATATAATCATACTTATTTATGTCCTCTACCATATTTATTGGTATTGTGGAAAGAATTTATATATATATATATTTTTGTTATAAATTTTGTAGAATCTTCTAGATATATGACTCAATACCATTCCAAAATCTGAAAATTCTGAATCCTTTGAGAATGCATCATCCTAATTTTATTTATATTAATATTTCTTATAAGTTACTTTAAGATAAGTACTCTCCATTATTATCATCCTATTTTCTTCAACTATATCTTTCATTTCTTTATCGTACATCAATAGTGATCATATAATCTATTTCATTATATGTTATGAGACCAAAGTTTATTTTCTAATTGTAACATATATCCCATTCCATTTTGATTTTAATACTCTTATAAATTAAAATTATTTAATAACTTTAATAATTTTTTCTCTCAAGGTAGCAACACCATTGACTATTTTATTGAATAATATATTCATTTGAGTTATTATTCCACCATCATACAGTCTGAAAGTGTTTAATTATTTATTTTTAATTTTATATCTTAATTTTCCAACATTTTTAGTTCATTCATAAGAAATAATGAAAGTTTTCCATATCTCATAAGAAGTATTAAATTTTGATACGTGATTAAATCCACTTATAAAAATTCAACATATAATAGCGTTCATCGCCCTTAAATTGACATCATACTCATCTACTTTAGTAAAATTACATTTTTCATGTTCGTTAGGGATTTTGCATATTTTTATTATCTTTATTAAATATTTGAATCCACGATTTTTTAATACTTAATCATGTGATGTTTCTAGTTTCCATAATTATCACCATTAAAATAAAGATCATAGATAATGGATATGTATTATTTAATCTCAGTTATCAACAACAGTCTTTGTAATTGTCTCTTCTCATTATTTCAATATTTTATTAGAATTATTTTCGAATAAGTCCTTTGATACCAATTATTAGGTTAGAATAATAATAAGTTACACAATATGGGAATAATTGTGTTCCTTTTATAAGACATAACATATTTAAATTTTATCCCTCTCCGTATATTATAAATAAATACACCATTCTCTTATTTAAGAATGTTATTAAGTGAAAAAGAAGAACATGGACACTAAATTTTTTATAATTGTTATGCGCACAAAGATAAATTAGTCCACTCCCCTATCACTTTATCATCAAGCTTGGTTATTTTCACAAAATAGGTCCTCTTATCATAAGAACACTAAAACTGAGTGCTAGAATTTGGCACTGTTACAAAAAAGAATTTTATTGCACCTTATGGTTCTTTTACATGGATCTAAAATATCTGAATCCAATAATGAGAAGTTATAACTCCACTATGAAAAGGAAAGAGCAAAAAATAATCTAAGAAATCAAGATTAATTGATTTGATTGAGAAAGGATTAAGTACATAATTTCAACATCAATTGATAGTGAAGGGATATTCCTGTTCATTGTTGAGGATCTTCAACAATAAAATATTCAATGAGATCTTGGTAGAAAATTATATTCAGTCAATACAATAACAAAATAATAGCAGAAAAATGGAACACCATTCAAATAGCACAATATCATAATATTCATGTTTTAAAAAGTGTATCTCTTAATAACAACAGAGGCATTCATTATTTTCAAAAAGATACCCTATATCTGAATGATATGAATCTCAGTATTTAGAAAGAAAAATCAGTTTTTTCAATAATATTAATCTTAAAATAGAAACTAAAAAATCAGTAGTATTAGAATTTATAACAATATAAGATATTCATAATTACCAAAAAAATAGTAATGATTTAATATTTTTTACATGAGCCTTTTAATTAGTCTATAATAATATTTAAAAAGATATTTAGTTCTTGTAAGAACATTGCAAAAATATCAAAAAAAATCTTGATTTTAAACTCCATAGTCGACCAATCCAAACATAGTGTGAACATTGAAAGTACAATTGACAATGAATGGTTAAATTAAAAATTATGGGTTGTTGAACCATAAGATAGTTTAAAAACACAAGGTTTCATGTAAATTTTATTGTTCTTGATTCATACTTTTAAAACAACATATGTTATCTTATCCATACATTTACTCCAAACATTCAGTTTGGAAACCATATGTTCCTCTTACAAATATAGATTATGAATAGTTTTTGTTGATTACATGAATACATATACATAATATTATAAAAAAAGTAAATTCATAAATAAGAAAACTTTCTCAAGAAATATAATCATGAAAAACCTTTTAAAATAATTTTATCATTTAAACAATCAAGGGTATTTTTGAGCATAAAAATAAACAATATTCATTGAGTATTGTTCAAAAAATACATTTCAAAAAAATAGAATCATAACAGATAAAATAAATCACAAAATAATCATAATGATTTATTAAATAAGTATCTTTATAAATTAAACACCATGGAAATATTTTAAATGGAAACATAGTTTTCATGGAAAATGAGTGGAATCATTAAAATCCTTGAATAAAGGGAAAACATGATTGAGATTAATATACAAAAAAATATTTCCAAAAAATAAGCGGTGAATAAACATGTTTCAATCTTGAATGAATAAAAAAATTATATTAAATAATTATGGAAATTAGAGTTAAGTATTTTATTAAATAGGAGGGTAAGAGATCTAAATTAGTGGTGACAGTATTTAATTAAACTAATAAATATATATATATTCTTCTAATAAAAAAAATATACACTCAAACTAAAAATAAAAAGGTTTTTATTAGTGATAATATAGAGAAAGTTATTACATAATATAGGAAAGTATAAATTACCATTTTCACTCCTAGTAGTAGTGTTAAAACACACAAAATTATTATAGTGTGAAAGAAATTAAAATAGTGTGTAAACCCCAAATGGAAAATCCAAGGTGAAGGAGGATGATACTAGGGGAGATAATATTTTCAAGAAGTAGGGCTTCTCACATCTAAAGATGACTAATCAAGTGTATTTTGAGGATGAATATTTCAAATCAATAAGATTTCAGTTTAAATGGATTCCTTGGTGCTATTATGTATAAATGAATAAAGCCTATGTGTTCTGGTACAATATGGAACTCCCTTAATCGGAGAGAGTCCATAAATTTTGGGTATTCATTTTGAAGTTCCAAGAATCCAACCATGATAAAATTTGAAAGAGAAGGTTGAATTTCATATGTTATTGGCTCTTTTTTAAAAAATGTGGGAGGTTTGATCAGTTTTTACAATAAAAAATTAATTGACTCAATATACTACAATAGATAATAAAACCATTGGATAAATTCAAATATATTAATAGTAAGAGTTATCAAGAATAAACGATATTGGATGGATTATCTTACAAAGAAATAAAAGGTGGAATATCTATGGTACTAGATAGCAGTTTTTGATTATATATGAGTGGAAATAAAAAATAATGAAAGAAATTAAAAGGTTTAATGGAGTAGATGATGATTTCACAAATCATGGATGAATCAATTTTAAAGGTGTTGGAAGCACAAATATTGGTGAAAAGAAAATTGAATCCATTGATTTTCTCATTATCGATGGGTAAATACAAAATCCATTTAGTTTCATTAAAATATATTAAAATGGGAATGTGTGGATATTTTTGAATAAAGAATGTGACATAAGTAAAATAAATGATAGAACTATCATTAAAAAGTTACATAGGACAATATTTTTCATATTCTAGATTTAAAATTTTTAAATTTTATATTTCATTATTGTAAAAGAATAAAACAATATTTTGCATTGAATGTTTGGATATTATGGTAAAAATAACATTAGTAAACATAGAAATATGTTTTTCTAAAGAGTCTATCAAAGGTGATTCATGTGAGGATAACCACATGTGATGTGTGTCATAAATGAAATATAGTTAACATGAGATTTAAACATATAGAGAAAAAAATTAATTATCTTCTTGAATTTTTAAACATATATGTTTTTCATCCAATGTTCTTGAAATAAACCAATAAATATGGGTACATTATTAGTTTTTTATTATATTACTCATATGCATTATATTTATTTTATATAGATTTAATAAAAATATCCTTTTATATTTATTAAATTTCAAATTTGTGAGAAAAGTAAAGTTGGATTTGTTATCAAAATATGTAGGTCCAATGATATATATGAAAACAAGAATAAAGATTCAAAGTAATATCTTTAGAACTAGGGGTGCCTGTGGGTTGGGTTGGGTCGGGTTGATGGGGTTTTTGGACCAGACCTGATCGAAAGATGTTGGTTTGGGTTGGGTCAGGTCAGGCATGTTTTTTTGCTCAGACCTGACATGACCCAACCCGTACTGAATCGGGTTGGGTCGGGTCGGGTTGATGGGTTTAAGGGGAAAATTTGACTTTTTCTGGATATCCCACAGGACATCTCCGCTTCGACCCGGTGCAACCGATATCCCCTCCACCCAAGAAGAAGCTTCCTCTCTATGCCTCCATGTCATGCAATCAATGTTCTTAAAAATGGAGGCAGTGGAGCATCCATCATAGTGGTAGGTGGGTGCTAATGAAGGCAACAAAGATCGTGGTGGTTCTATGAGAATCCTCCCCAATCATCTTCCCCTCCGAGTAACAATCGCACTTCCATACCCCCATTATCGAAAACACACCTATAAAAACCATTAGAGCGATGAAAAAAATTACAAATTATAATTGTTCTAAGTTAACTTGCATGATCAAACAAAATCAATCATTGCGCTCAAACAATTCCAGCGCTTCTAAGTTCAGTTCCATGCTCGAAAAATTCCAGCGCTTCTCCTAAAAAATTGAAAGAATTTTTTTTAGAATGATGTGAAAATAAAAAATTGATCCCCACTATGGAAAAATTCCAGCGCTTCTAGGTTTGGTTCTATGCTCGATCGAAATCAATCACTTCTTGATCCTCTATGGCAGGATTCCTTGGATGAAACACCAATAGTCATCTTGGATCTGGAGAAAAAAGAGCTCCCCTCCCTAGTGGATGTGGTTTCGTAGTCATAGTCGAGACGGAGGAGGAAGGCGGTAGTGAGGCGATGGACTTAGGGTTAGTGCGGTGGAGTGGTGGCCCTCAGACGAGGTGGATGAGACGATGAATAGTAGGGAAGGCTATGAAGAAACAATAGTAGAGGCGGGGGTGATGTGTGGGAGTGACAACATTGGATGAGAAGGATGGATGGTTAGCATGGAGGATGATGATGGAAAGGGCCCCGGGTTGGGAGGGAGGGAGTAAATAGAGTGAAGTATGACAAGAAGGGGTCACGGGAGAGGAATACCAGCTCAGCGAGTTGACGCAATGCAGGTGGCTATCGATTTGGTTGGGTTGGGTTGGGTTATTTTATTCCCAACCTGTGACCCGACCCAACCCGACCAAATTATGACTCAACCCGACCCAACCCATGGAATAATTTTTCTAACCCGACCCAAACCGACCCCACCCAGTCGGGTCGGGTTGGGTCAGTCGGGTTGGGTCGGGTCTGGACACCCCTATTTAGAACTATGGAATATGGCATGAATATAGTGCTCTATATACACCACAAAAAATAATTAATTGTATGAAAAAATTAGTATTTGGTGCACATGGGAAGAATGGTTTTATTAGATAACGGTATGTCAAATTTATGTTGGAGAAAAGCCACTATAACTACTCTTTATATTAATAATTGATGTTTACTATTACCAAATTTGTTAACAAAACTTATGGTATGTGGTTTGAGAAGAAAATAAACTTTATCTATTTTAAATAATTCAAAATTATATGTTATATGCAAATTAATGTAATAAAATTTGGAATGTTTTGTAAAATAGTTGATGAGGTGATATTTCATGTATATATTCCTAGGGGCATGAGTTACCTTTATTACAATAAGAATATAAATAAATATTTTGATAACAATACTTTTATTGCCTTTAAAAATAAAAATTTATTTCAAACATAATCATCTTTTGATGATTAAATTGAATAATATCATGGATAAATTCATGTATAACTTGGAGCATTTTTTTACTATAGTAAATTTTGGATTTTATTCTATTTCTTCTAAAATTTATAGTAATAATGAAAAATAGTTTTATGGATGAACTATGTCTAAAATTCACTGAAAAAATAAGTGTCTCAAAATATTTTTAAATATGTATGAAAGGGTTCTATTACATGAAGACTTATAATGAAAATCCAATTATTTAAGTTTTCCCTTAAAAGTTAAACTAATGAATATTGATAAATCCATATATCTTGATCATTATATTATAGTGGTAGGAGAGGTGCTGAATTACAATGAAAATAATGAAACATGGTAATTGGATTCATTTCTTAATGATAATAATATAATTGTGACTAAGTATAATTTTTAAAACACGATTAATAAAAAGGGATAAGTAGCACAAAAAATTAATCTTATATTGTTTTAAAATTATACCCTGAAATTGATGGTGTAAACATTGATGAGATGTTTTCTTTAGTTTAAAGATTCAAAAAAATAATTTGTTTCCTTGTTAAATGTTCTCAAGAGAACTAATTTGTATCTAAATTGATGTGATGTTATTGTTCTTGAAGGTTGAACTTGAGGAAGGGTGTTTAATAGAAAAACCAAAAGTATTTATCCATTACAATGATGGTTCTCTAATTTCACAGCAAGATACACTATTATATATTCTAAATAAAGCATCCAAAACTATGATATTTAAATATATAGAGTAAATTAAGTAGAATAAATTTAAATGAAGGCTTAGTGGATAATAGTCCCTATTCTAAGGGAGATGACACAAATTCACTCATAGTGAATGTGTTTGTCAAAGACAAAATTGTTATTGGAAATAAATAAAAAGAGTGAAAGTTTCCTACCTAAATGAAAATCAGTTTTATATTTATAATATTAGTGAAATATTATTGATTTTATTTTTTCATGTTATGAACATAGTATATTATAACATTATCTCAAAATATAAGTAATATTTTGAGTTTTTAAAATAGTTCTGAATAAAAGAATCAAGAGAGGTAAAAAATCCAATAGCACGAGGGGACTAACTTTTCTATAGGATAATGAGGAACGATTGTATATTATCTGATATTGTTAAGGATTATTGTAATGATAATTTTCTAGAAAGTTTCAAGACTTGAAAACATATAATACCTACAAAATATAGTTTAAATAATACTATGATCAAGGACATCCTTAACAGGTAACCACATTCATTAACCGAACTATGATATACTATAAAGATATTATTTAAATGTGAATTTCATCAAGTGGATGTCAAATTAGAGGTATGAATAGTAATAACCAATTTATGGATGATATATTTCGTTTTTTATAATTTGAATTTATTTATTAATTCACAATAAAAAAGTACCCAATTTTAATCAAATTAATTTTATACATAAGAAATTTTGTAATCTTCAAAAAATATATTTTCTGCATAGAAATTATAAATAATTTCTAACTTTTATAGAAATTTTATATTAGCAATAAAATATAAATTTTTAAATCAATATTTCAATATTATCTTATGGTGAATTTTTTGGTTTTTTTGATGTGATGTATTTTTAAGTGAATAACAAATAATACCATTTTTTGTAAAGATGTGATTTTTTTTCATTAAATAGAGTAATTTAAATATTAAATTTTATTTTTCTTTTTATATTAAATTAAAAAAACTATCCTATAATTTTAAATAATATAATTAATTACATTATAAACAACATTACACTTCATTTTTTTATTACATCTTTTTCGGGCTAGAAACACATTTTTTTAATAGTACATGTGTAATGTTAAACTATCCTAATAAGTGAAATTATAAAAGTTTTCAATAATGATAATTAAATATTTAGATTATATATTCTATGAATTTTTTTTAAATTTACATAATGTTAATTTCTATACAATGAGTGATAGTAAAATCAGTTTTATTCTTAAAAATGCATTTTTTCCAAAAACGAGTTTTAATTGCATTTATACACACTTATTTTAAAATTAAATTATTCAAATTATTGATATTTAATTTGATAAAATATATTCCCTATTTTTTATCATCAATTAAAAAAATTTAAATGAGCCCACCTTCATTTTTTTGTTATAATTAATAGTAAAAACAATAAATACTTATTACCATGATTATGGTTAAAAAGGGTCTACTAGGGGTTAAACAAAGTGATGAGGGTAATATTTCCACATAAAAATATATAATTATTATTTTTAGAATATATTTATACACTTTTATTTATTACCATTGAATTAATGGTCATTTGGATTAACTTGAACAAGAAAATGACCTTATATTTTTAAATCTTTTAAGTAAATCAATGTTTGTACTCCCCCTCAATTATAAATGGGTACCTACTATATTATGTTATTCATGAATTTTGTTAATTTTATTTCAGACAAAATCTAATCCAAACCATTCATATATTACTTCACTTCTTCCTAAATCCCCATTTATTCTCTTATGGGTAATATTTCAAGTATTAATTTATAATCTAGATGAGATCTAAAAAAAGAAAAGTTATAAATATTAACTGATCTCTTTTGATTTTTTATTTCCTTATAAATTATTTGAACCTATGGTATTCATAATAACTTTATAATTCTATTTCAATTAAAATATTTATATTTTATTATGATTATTTAACAACTATTTCCTACCTCCTTTCCATCATATGGTAAATGAAAGTATCACTAGTGCTTGCATGGGACTACCACCTCCACATATCAATATGAATCATTTTCCATAATTTATACAAATTTATGGATACAATATTTATTTTAATAAATAAATATTATATTAATTATATAATTATTATTTTAGAATGGTTAAATATTATTTATTTTTCATTTCTTCCTTTTAATAGAAAACGGAAGCAACGTCCAGGCGTACATACAGACTACCATCCCCATAAATAGTGTAATTTATTTTTTTTATATACCATTTATGGATATTTATTAATATTTATATACTGAATATATATTATATATATATATCCTAATTTAATTTTTATAAATTATGGAACAATGTATATCTTAAAAGAATCAGAACTATTGAAACAAAACTTTTTGGAAAGCTGAATTAGTTAACACCCTAAAATAACGATTTTAATAAAAAATTATTAAATAAGGGGTGTTGAAATGTTATAAGTGGACTATATATTCTATTATATTTATGAATAATTTTTTAATTATAATAAATTTTAATTTATTATACATGTGGTCAGAGCGTTTACAAGGCAAGTCGGACATACGGTAAGGGTTCTTCATCTCAATATTATTTTTTTGAGACATGTTTCATGTTTTTCACTTATTTTGGTTTATAGGGATTATATAATTCCCATTTTATATGTTATTTCAGTGATACTTATTCATATATTGTATTTAAATTTTCAATTAATATTATTTAATCTGAGGGGTTTTAATCAATTTTTTTCAAAAAAGTAAGGGCTCCTCATCCCACTTTTACTTCCATTAGAAATATTCCATTTTTACTAATTAACTCTTTTATTTGGTGTACAAACTTCCCATGAATTTATATTATGATGTTTCTCCTGAAAATTATAGGGATTTAAAAATACATATAAGGTTATCTTTTTCAGTAGGTTTTTATTTGGATATTACCAAACTAGTATGCATTTTATCATATAATCTTATTTTATTTAGCATTTTTATACTAAAATTTAAAATGGTGAAATTATATGATCTATATATCATAAATCTCGTCAATTTTATTCTCATCTAGTAATTTCTATATATTAATTGTTTTACATTCACTTTTCTCTCCCTATGTACTCAAATTTTTAAATGAAAGTTTTTAAATATGTAATTTATTTCTCTCTTCGATCGGAATGATTTTCCATTCTGTATCAATGTTTTATAAAACATTTTTAATAAATTTTTTTACTATTATCCTATGATTTATTAAATAAAGTTTTACATATATATTTATTTCTATAAAATAGATTAAAATTAATTTTATTATGATTTCAAAAATGAGGTACTCTTTAATTAAGGTGTGAACATAGTCTTTGTTTTAACATATACCATATGAACATAATTTCCTAAAATCATGAATAATTTTTTATTTAATATAAAATAAAAAAAATTCATGATTATTTTCAAATATAATACCTTCCTTAAATTTTTTTAATTTTTTATATTTTAAATAATTTATTTCAAAATGAAATGGATATTATCATAAGGAAATGTTTCATTAATCTTTTAAAGGAATTTTGCTTCTATATAAGCATCCTTTTAGGTTACTTATTCTTTTCTTGTGATATGATTCATTGAAACCATCCTTATTCTTCCACTGGATGGTATATTATTTTGATGATGAAATATTTATAAATCCCATTTTATATTCTATGGGTTAAACTGTGATGAAATGATAAATTTTTTCCTAGACTTATAAAATAAATATGAATGGATTATGATTTTGTAATGGGTGGTTCCTTTATAGAACTCCAATTCAATTGGTAAAGATACATTTTTTATTATCTAAATCTTTACACATAATGTATTCCAAAGAATAAAAAATTGGGTACATAGGAGGTTATATCAATCCTAAGAAGATGGTAAATGAGAGGTTATCCCCTGCTTAAAATAGGTCCACGGGTAGTTTTCCCAATCCTAACATATGATGATTGTATTTGTTGGTAGCATCATCATAATGTTTCAATGATTTTGATTATTCCATAATTTATGAAACTCTTTTATGAAAATATATTATTCCAATGTTATGCTCACATGGCCCATGTTCTTATATTTCTTTATGATTCAAGTATTATGAACATCAAATCATTATTCCATGACTTGTGAATTAGATCAATGAATTATTGGGTATAATATTCTAATTTCATACTTATTTTATCATACCCTTATGCTCATGTTATGATTAAAAATTACAGTTGATTGATATATACATTTTTTAACCTTTTGGGTGTATGTGATTCACCATTATAATGTTTCCTTTTCCATAATATATGAAGGAATGTTATAAGTACGAATTGTATAAGAAGGGTGGTAATTGTGAACAACTTAATGGGAAATGATATAGATCTATTATTAACCTATTTACTATGTATCCAAATTTGAAAATATAATGAACCTTCTGGTTCTTGCATTGATCCAAATGATATGTAATGAATATAAGTCTAATTAGATGTAATATTTATGTTTTTTATTCTTAGTTCACCTCATTTGGTATTAGAGTGGGGTTTATATTTTTCAAAATGAGATAATAAGGATATATTAAAATCTATTATGGTAAAAATAAGTATAATAGAAAAACGTATTTTATCTAAAATAAAGGATTTTGGGATTCCACGAAAATATATCCATGTATGGATACAAAAAGTTTGAGGTACCTATAGCATAGATTCCCATAGGGGTAAAAACTATGAAAGGGGTGTATTGGTCTTTTGTGGTTCATAATGAGTGGGAAAAATAATAAAAACCTTGATAGAAACTCCCATAGGATATTCTTAGGTTAATTCACATCTCATTTATAAACCATTATGTTGGATTTTAATTGATAATGACAATGGATGACATGGGTTAGTCATAAGGTTTCATAGATTGAAAAGAAGATTTCTTGATTTAGGTATCCTATGAATTATTTTTCATTATCATATGATTTATCACTATGTTTATTGTTATTCATAATATTATTTTTGATATTATTTTTTGCTTATGACTATGAATAATTTTGTTAATGCTTAATGTTTTGGATATGAAATGATTTTCCGGACGAGAAACTAAATGAAATGATAGATAACGTGTGAAATATTATGATTATACCTAAAAATATCTCCTGATATATGATTAAAAACAAGAACTTATGTGATTTTACAAATGATCCAAATAAAATAAAAATGTATTTTCAAGAATACCATAGAGGAAGAAGATTATACTTCTTATATGTCAATAATGTTTGATGAATAACCTAGGGAGATGTCTTAATGTAACGAGATAGTTTTTTATGTGTAGAAAATAAGTTCATAAATCAACTAATTTCCATGGAGAAATGATGTGTTCAATGGGGGAAATAAACTACATTCTATGGTACCATTTACTATTTTGTTCCTTATGTCTAGGGGATATAATAATTATTTTAAACAATCTCTTAATCCAAGTTCTAAATCCTTGTCAAAGAAGGGTCTATTCTATTCCAATCATTGAAGAAGAATGAATTAAGTTTTTACATAACTGGATATTAAAATTAAGTTATAGATGATTTCAGTAGTCATATTATCATTATAAGAATCGTGAAACATATAAGGATTTTTCTACAATAGGTTTCCATTATGGATTTTCAAGAAAATGTTTAATGGTACTGATAACATAGAAAAGCGATTTATCAGAAAAGTGAAATTTTTTAATAATAAATGATCAAGGGATAGGTAACCCTTAATAAGTTCATAATGTTTAGATAATAATTTTTATCCTAGATAAATATTTTATTGATACTGAAATGTAAATTGGATATTATTTGTTACTATGAAATTATTTAGATCTTTTTTCAAAAAGTTATTTATGTTATATTTGATGAAGATTAATGTTTTTTGTTGATTTATTATATTTTATATTTATTGGTTTTATTTAATGAATAAGGATGTAGTTATTTTGTGTAATAATATATGTTTACATATAGTTTTTATGGTGATTTAGGTTCTTGGCCTATTTTATGAGAACATATGATCAAGGTATTAACATTATTGGTTTTGGAATTATGAGCTATCACAAACTGAATCTGGTCTCCATAAAAACCAGAACCCAACCCGGTACGTGACAATTATTGAAGGGAATTACAAATATCCACGGACTCAAACAAGTTCCCAGGTATCATAAAAAAATTGGGATTGATTTACTCATGTTTATAAACATATAGTGACAAAAAAGTCCAATAAAACCAATCTCGATTTTTCAAACAGAACCATATTTTCAAAAATTTCAGAACTTAATTACATAGTTTTAAACAACTCATAAACACTATAACAAATAAATAAAAGCAAAAAGGATATCCCAATAAACTCTACATGGTAAGAGTAACCTCCCTCAATCCATCTCCACAACACCGCATCACGATGGACCGCTAAAAATCCGAATTGTTGGTAGAAAAGTTGTACCCAATCCTGAGACAAAAATAACCAAGTCTAATTACACACAACGGTGTATATAGGGTGCGAGACAAAGACAAGTAGGATACCACCACTAAGATATTTCATGTGATAAACATTCAAAGATGAAAATCATGTAAGTTTTTAATACATGAAATGGTAGTAACAATTTCTAAATATGCAACTTAAATAAAAGATGTTTTCAAGTGGTATATTTTAAAGAATCAACAGTTTTAAAAATAATGTCAATACTACAGAATTTTTCATGGAATCCATACTGTATGCCGAATGTAATCACAAATTAACAAATGAGCAAAAATAATGATAAAGTAACCCCTAGGCATTATCTCGTTGTGGGTCCCAGGTACCTCGTATCTCAGTGGGAGTAACCATTACAATATTCGTTCTTGTGCACACGAGACACTAGTAGGGAGCATACCCATAACCTAGTAGTCTCCCATCATCATCATTATAGTTTAGTTAGTTTTTTATGCATCTAAATTGTAATGTGAAACTCAGGCCAAACCCCACAGTATCACTAGGATACTAGTACACTTCCACCCACCTAGATACGCAGGTTTCCCTCTGAGGATCAAACAAGTTAAACAAATCAATAAATATAATTTTTACATGAAAATACCACTTCAATGTCACATATTATCTAAATATCCCATATGTATAACACGCAAGTCACATAATCCACTTTTTTCATTTAAATGAATTTTTAAAACATACTCACCTCAAAATAACCCACAAGACTTTTCACATTTCTTTAACACTTCTAAAAATCCATTAAACAATTTTATAAAACCTTTAAAAGATAGTACAACTCACAAAACATCCCACACACACATCACCTAAATTTTTTTAATAATTAAAATTCACTTTTCACATCACACTCACACAAAAAATCCCACAAACGTGTTCCTCCATTCTCTTTCCATTTGATAGACATTTCAGTAATTTGTAAAACATTCTGAAAATATTTTACATATTAAATCACCACTTTACCTTTAATACCCCATATTATGTGAACACACTAACCCAAACAGTACATATACACCCATTTCCCACTTCTTTTGACTGAATAAAACATTTATAATTTTCACAAAACAATCCCAAAGGGTATAACTATGTATTGCACACAAAACCCATTTCAAAACCCCCTTTTAAGGGAAAAATCACACCAAGTCCCTACCAAAGTTGACTTTTTAGCCCTTGAAACATTTATTAAACCATTATAAAGTACTATATAATCACCTCAAATTATACCACAAATGATACACATGAAAAACACACATTTTCATTAAACACTTTCAACGATAAAAACAAGGTTTTACATATAAAACTTATTCAAAAACCCTCTTTTAAACAAAAAAGTGCACCAATCCCCTAACAAATCATAATTTTCATCCCAAAAAAATACGTAGAAATCCTCTTTAATATGTTATAACATCAGCCCAAATATTACGACAATTTTTACACCTAGAAAACACCCAATTTGAAACAAAGTGCAACTATAAAATTAACTGCTTAACAAACTCAATCAAAAATGGTTTTTGCAGAATGAAAATCATATAAGGACCATTAAAAATAATTTAATCAATCATGAAAACTCATTAAAAAATTATTACACATGTAATCACCTATAATTTGAATCAAAACCCTCAAATCTTGATATGAAACATCAACTGCACCACCATCGCACCTCAAGGATGTGAAATCTAACCTAAAACCCAAATATTTGACCAAAAAGGCAAAAAATCAAACCCTAGGATCAAACCCTAATTTTGTGACATTTTAGAACTTCATGAATGAGGGTGGAAAGCCAAATGAAAATGATGTAAATGAAGAGAGAAACACTTACATGATAAAAATGTGAAGAAATCAGCCCAAATTTAGCAATACTTGAATCTTCATGTAACAAAAACTAGTAGGGATGACTGAAGGAGTCATATTAGGTCAAGTGTGGATTGAGTTTGGGGGAAAATAGTAAAAATTAAAGGAGTTATGAAATAAACATTTTACCTCTTCAAATCTGGATGATTTGAGAATGATTAAGAAATATCGCCTTAATATGTGGGGGGAGATGAGCTCTAAAGAGGAGGAGGAGATCATGGGAGCGCACCTTGGTTAAGTGGGGTCGGTTGAGAGTTAAAATCACCTAAAACAATAAAAACTGAATTATATATTAATGAATTAAAAAATTATCCAGAAATGTGCTTTCGGGCTATCCCAACACCTTAATAAAAACCCCAAATCAATCATTCTTATTGATTCTTATGGGGTCCAAATTGATATGGTGGTTTTAATATACAAGGGGATGCCAATTGGAAAGTGTCATGGGTTTAAAAAATTTTCAAATGAAAGGGTTTTAAATGAAACAAAATTTATTTTTAAATCTGGGAATGGGATCATGGTTTGGAAAAAAATTCGAAAACCCACCAATTCCACCAAAATGAATTGGAAACCCCCAAAACAAAGCAATAATGGAAACTAAATGAAAAATACCTTTAAAAGAAGTAATTTATATGACAATTATCCCCACCATAAAACATTATAACCTTGGAAATCCATAGCAATGTCAAAGGAAGAAAAGAAAACCCACCCGAAAGGCCAAAACGGGCTCCTTTGCCATGTCTTTTTCGCCCCCAAAAGGCCAAAACACCTCTAATTTATAAATCAAGGAATGAATAATCTCACCAACAAAAACATACCCCACTTCCAAAAATTATCTAGTATATACATATTTTATCCCAAAATAAAACTCCTCAAACACTATCCGAACAAGAATTCAGCAATTTGCCCAAACGAACAACAGCAACGAACAAGGTTAAACATACATTGATTTAACAAGAACATTGGGCATTCTACACTCCCAATGATTACCCAAGGAATAGGTAGAAAGATAGATATATCCAAACAATTCTACCTACCACAAATATTATACCAAGGACCAATCTGAGTTACTAGTATGGGGAGACACAAATGGGCTCCCCACCATAAGAGACAACTCAAATTTTCTTGAGACAGGATTGGGACACTAATAGGGGTGGCTCGAACGGACTCCCTGGTACAAGGGGTAGACCTCCATTAAAATTTTCCAAAGGAACATACATGAGAATCAAAGTAGGTCTCACCAAAATAAAAACCAACCATCATAACTGACTATCATGGGCCGTCATAGGAAGAACCCAAATTTAAAGAGTTGGGATGGCCACACAGTAAATCCACACAGTTTAGGAAACCATTCACTAACCGTGTGGATCCTTCTACTTTTAGGGATTTCTGGGGAATTGTTACTACTAACAATGTGAAAAACATGTGCACAACCTATCTAGAAAAATTTCCAACCATACTCTAAAAACAAAATGGAAACAAAAAGATAAAAGAATGAAATTGGGTGATAACATGGGCATGAGTCCCTCCCCCTCTTTCCACTGAATGGGAAAAGTAGAGGAAAGTTGATGAAACTATAGGTTTAAATTATTCCAATTTTTTCACACTGAGGATATGACTTTGTACAAGGGTTTTAATGACCCTGGGACTTCCCCTGACTACGTGCCAACTTCACTCTGGGGCCTATGGTTATTTCACAAAATATTGAAGCATATTCGTACTTGTAGTTAAGATTTGGAAACCCCTTCATGGAAATTCTATTTTCTATGCCACAAAAAACAACACCACAATCCCAGAAAAGATTATAAAGACATAACACACTCCAAACTCATCTTACCTTAACCTGAAATTTCACTAGAACAAGGGCTTAGAATATGCACACACATCACCCCTTGTTTCATCGGATAAGAAATGGATGGACGAAAGGATATATAGAAAAATCGTCCTATAAACAAAGGATGTAAATATTTCCTAAAAGGAGACACACTTCTGACAAAACAAATACCCAAAAAGGATTGTACAAATTTTCCTTTACAGTCAAACAAGAACATGACATCACAACACATCACTAAACATGGCCAATGTGACTGATAGAAATAATAAATTGAGGGGGGCCTTATTGAATGTCCCCAAGCATCACAAAATTCCATAAAATGGCCATAATTTCCTCTCATGAATAGATTTACCCCATTGGTGGTTTGACATAAACCTCTACTTTGAAGAGACTATGAAGGACCCAGAGGCCCTCTTAGACCCCATCCAGATACTCATCCCCACGAATAACCCATGACTACTTCCACCTTCAACAGATTAGGTAACATAAGAAGCTAAAGTATCTCTCAAAATTCTCTAAGAACTCTCCCACTATAAGAGGATCCACAAAACCAAAAAGGAAATGGTGTAGACTAATTCTAAAAATCATGAGAAAAATCCTTATATTGATCAACTGTAGGATTTTCCAACGACGAAACAATCCATGATTCACTTCAGTAGTGCACTAACCCTTAATGGGGGCATAACTTATGTAATGAGAAAACCCAAGGACCTAAATATTCTGTTCCATTGATCAATAAGTTCCTTAAACTAGATTCAAAATAATGAAGGGAACCATCGTAAAGGCATCCCGAAACATTTCTCAAAAGAGACCACTAACTTGTCCTTCAATCATGTTTACCAACCAATCACATACCCCAAACATGTTTCAAAAAAGAGGGGTTCTTGGACTCAAAACATCCTAAAACATAAAAATTTTCAAAATCACATAATGCACACCATCCCAAACCATTCAACAAGACATCAAGTTTTCCTTTAAAAACATTTCATTGAAATGAAATGGTTCAGCGGTTAGCGTATCCACCAAGGGTACCCCATGGGATTTACACATGAATTATTCTATGCCACACCTGTCACCTTCCTCATATCCATCCCAAAAATTATCCAGTCATGCCATTAACCATCCATCATCTCATATAACCCCATGCATTTGGTCACTCATGGAAATACCAAACGTTAAAACAAAAAATCTTTCAACTTTTCTAAAACAAAACAATCAGCCAATACTTTCTTTTTCTCAAGACCGCTATCCAAAAAATCAAAATCCCAATAATTCAAATTAATACTCACTTTCAAGTCATATACATCAATTTCAAAACATCTCACCCATTGAAACACCTTTCAATAGTTTAGAAAACTCTATTGGGAATACTTTTTCAAAACCAACATTAACATAATTTCCTACTTTCAAAAGAGGTGTAAGCACACCATTTTCCATTTCAAAACAATTCTAAAAATTAAGTTTCACCATTTCAAAAATAAATCCATTCCATATTTATTAGAAAATACTTTCACAAAAACATTACTCTTTTTAAAACCAAGTCAATTTTTCTTTAGAACCAAACATCCAAGATTTCAAAACTATAGAACACAAGACAATGCGAGAGGAAAATAGTTTGAGTGGGTGACTTGGAGATTTGGTTGGATTCCATATGCCAATCAATTCACTATCACAATGAGTGAACTAGGTAAATATTCCTAGCTCCACATGGCTTTCCAGGACCTCCAATATCCCTAAGACCATTATCCCATCTCTCCATTAATTTCCTCAATTCATCATCAAACCAAGAAAACCAAAGGACTCAGACAAATCCTGACTTCCACTGGCGACTAAAATACCATCATAGGGTGTGTTGGATGGTCACACTACCCATAACTATAATGTCAATTCTTGACATTTCTAACTCCTTACAATCCTAATAGTTCTCTAAAAACAACACCCAAAAGAGAGAACCTCTTTTGATATCATTTTTTCACGAACCGAATATGGGCGCCATCAAAACCGGCACCAAATGTGGCCCATGATAAGGCCCAATGGGCGTTCCCAATACCTATAGGCTGGAACAATTTCTATAGTATCATAAAACAAAAATTGGGAATGATTTACCTGAGTTTATAAACATAAAATGACAAACAAGTCCAATAAAACAAATATGGATTTTTCAAACAAAACCATATTTTACCAAATTTCAAAACATAATTACATGATTTTAAACAACTATAAAATACTATAAAAAATTAATAAAACAGAAAAAGTACAGCCCATTAACCTCCAAATTGTGAGAGGCACCCCCCTCAAGCCATATCCACAACACTGCATCGCTGTGGACCGCTAAAACCCAAACTGTTGGCCCAAAATCTGTACCCAAACCTACAGAAAAAAAAAATAAAAAGTCTAATTACACCCAGATGTGTATATAGGGTGTGATCCGAAGCCCAATAAGATACCACCACTAAGAGATTCCATGGGATAAAATTTCAAAAACAAAAATCATGCATGTTTTCAATACATGAAATCCTAGTAACAATCTATTAAGATGCAACGTAAATAAAAGAAGTTTTTAAGTGGGATATTTTGAAGAATCAAAACTTCTAAAAATAATGTCAATGCTACTGATTTTTTCATCCAAAGATACTGTATTCCAATGGTAAGAACTATTTAACTAATGATCACATGCAATTGGAATGTAACCCCTAGGCACTAGCGTGTTTTGAGTCCCAGGTACCTCATATCTCAGTGAGAGTAACCATTATAATATCCCTTCTCGTGTACACGAACCCCAAGTATGAATAATACCTGTAACCTAGTGGTCCCCCATCATCATCATCATCATATTTTAGTTAGTTTTTGAAGCTTCAAACATTCTATGTGAAATTGAGTCCAAAACCAATGGGATCACTAGAATACTAGTACAGTTCCACCCACCAAGATAATCGGGTTTCCCTCTTTTTCTCAAACAAGTTCAACAAGTCAATAAATATATTTTTCACACGTAAACACCAATTCCATAGCACACATTCACCAAACCGACAACATATATATCACTCAAGTCACATAATCCACTTTTTCATTCAAAATCATTTTTTAATCATACTCACACCAAAATAGCCTAAAACACTTTTCACATTTCATTAACACTTCCACAAATACTTTAAACAATTTTATAATTACATTACAATATATTACAACTTAAATAATAGACCACACACACATCACATAATACATATTTCATCAATAATATTCATTTTTCACATCACAATCACACACACAAAAATCAACAAACGCGTTTCTCCTATCTCATTCAATTAGATAAAACATTTCAACAATTTATAAAACATTTTGAAAATGTTTGACCTCTTAAATCACCAATTTAACTTTCAAACCCCATATTATTTGAACATACTCACCCAAAATATATATATACACCCTTTCCAACTTTGTTTGACCAAATAAAACATTTACAATTTTTACAAAACAATATCAAAGTGTATAACTATTTCTTTCACACAAAACCCATTTCAAAACACCCTTTCAAGGCCAAAATCACACCAAGACCCTACCAAAACATAATTTCAATCCCTTGAAACATTTATTAAACCATTATAAAGTACTATAAGATAACCTCAATTTATTTCAAAAAAGATACACAAGAAAAACACACATTTTCATAAAACACTTTTATGGAGTGAAACAAGGTTTTACACATAAAACCTCTTCAAAACCCCTCTTTTAAACCCAAAATAACACCAATACCCAACCATATCCGAATTGGAAGACAAAAAATATTTTAAAAATCACTTTCATAAGTTATAACATCAACCCAAATATTACCACAAGGTTTACACATTGAAAACCCCCAATTTGAAACAAAGTGAAACTATAAAATTAACAGCTTAACAAACTCTATCCAAAATGTTTTTTCCCAATGCACATCATATGAGGAAAATTCAAAATAATTTAATAAATCATGATATCTCATAAAAATTATTACACATGGAACCACCTAACTTTTGAATCAAAACCCTCAAATCGTGGTATGAAACATCAACCGCACCACCGCCGCACCTCAAAGAAGTGAAATCCAACCTAAAACCCAAATAGTTAACAAAAAAATACACCAACTAAAAAACTAGGATCTAACCATAGCTTCGGTAAATTTTATAACTTCATGAAAGAGGGAGGAAACCCTAATGAGAAGGAAGGAAATAAATATTGAAACACTTACTTGAAGAAACCTTGAAAAAATTGGCCCAATTCCACCAATAATTGAATCTTGAAGTAACCAAAACTGGTAGGGAGTCTCAAAGGAGTCATATTAGGTCATTTGGGGACAGAACTTGGGGGTTAATAGTGAAAATTGAAGGAGTTATGAAAGAAATATTTTACCTCATAAAATCTGGGATATTTGAGAATGATTAAGAAATATTACCCTAATCTGTGGGGGGGGGGGGGGGTATGAGATCCAAATAGGGGTTGGAGAGCATGGGAGAATTACTTGGGTAAGTGGTCTTGGGTGAGAGTTGGATTCACAAAAAAACCATAAAAATTTAATGAGATATTAAAAAAATTAAAAACACATTAATAACAGTAAATTGGATTTCGGGCTAGCCCAACACCTTAATAAAAACACCCAAATCCATCATTATTATGGAATCTTACGCAGTCCAAATTGATATGGTTTTTGTAATATAATAGGTTTTTTCAATTGGGAAGTGGAATGGGTGTAAGATTTTGAAAAATAATGGAGTAATAAAGGAATCAAATTTTATTTTTAATTTTGGAAATGGGCTCATGGTTTGTCAAAAATATTAAAAACCCATCATTTTCACCAAAATATATGGGAAACCCCCAAAACTAAGAAAGAATAGAAATTAAATGAAAAATACCTATAAAATAAGTCATGTATGTGAAATGAGCTACCTTATATTCTTTTTAAAATTAAATAGAAGTTGAGTTTGGAACATTTGTGACCTTTTTTCAAAAACAAATTGTGTGAGGATAATTATTAACAATTCATTGATGAGTTTTGGAATTTATCAAAAATTTTAAGTAATTAAGTATATAATTAGGTATTATTATTAACATATTTGATATTAAACATAAAAATTAGGTTTATTAGTATTAGATATCATTGCATGTACTAGAGATTTTTAGTTTCAATAACTGAATAGAGAAAGGAGGAAAATATTATCATTATTTTTTAGATTGTGTGGTCTATGGGAATCTTATTTTAGTTCTTCAAGGATGAAAAATTCATATTATTTATTTATCATGGGAGGATGGATTAGAAATGATGAAAACTAAATGCAACATCCAATCAAATAATGAAATTATGTTTATAGATATAAAAAAAGTATCTATATTTTCTTTTATTCCATGTTAAAATAATTTCTAAACTATAGCAAAACAAATCTTGAAAATAATAAAAAATTATTACAGTTATTTCTCAATAATAGAAATATGTTTCTATCCCTCACTGTTTTATGGTTTTTTTCTTTAACTTTATAATTAATATGTTCTCTATCACTCCATTTTATTATTTGGAAAAAATATATCTCTTCTATGTCCATATTTTCACATCCTGATAATGTTATCATAATCTAGGAATTCAATTATGTGTTATTTAAAGTAACCTTTATGTTTCCCATATTCCATTTTTAAAGGGTTTTTTATTTTACCTTTGTATGATGTGGGTTTTCAATATATGTTTTTTTTAATATTAAACCATTGATTACTGATAAAAAATATATGGAATAAGTATATTTAAAGGTGGGAAAATATAACAAACTAAAAATTTAGTTTAAAATAATATTATTCTTGGTCTCTTTCTTGACATGCAACAATTATCTTTAAGTGAACTCTAATATACTATAAATATATTATTTAAATGTGATCATTATAACATGGATAATAAATTTTTAGTATTAATAGGAATAAAAACATTATAGAAGATATTTATAAATCTTTTTATAATGTAAATGTATTGAAAATTCCTAAAAAATAAGTACTGAATTTTTAGTAAATTCATTTTATTCTTCAAAAATAAGTATTTCTCAAAAAATATTTTTATGGAATTTTATTTATAGAAATTATAATTAATTTATAAATTTTTATAAATTTTATTTGATTAATTTAATATAATATTTTATATAATTATATTAATATTTTCTTAGGGTAAATTTTATATATTTTATTGAGAAGATGAATTTTTATGTTAATAGTGAAAAATTATGACATTTTTAAAACTATCATTTAATTTAAATAAATTAATGTGACCATGACCCCATAATCCTAGATCTATTGCATTATACCAATATACTAGAATAATATATAAGTAATTTTATCTTGAATTTCACACAGGTTATTAGTCTTGGTAACCTCGAAACATACAAAAGTCTTGAATTACATTTGAGTACACAAATTACTAAATAATTTTATTTTCAAGAATAAAATTATTAAATCCAAAATATCCCAACATATCAGTAATAGTAAAATTCATGTAATATGGGGGAAAAGAAAAAAATACAAGTTAGATCAAATAACCAGTAAGGTATGAGTATATGAGAAGTTATCACAAACCAATAAGCACAATCAACATGGTAAGATAGATAACCCAAATCACATGTCATTTAAATAATATTATTTACTAAATAGATTATTTTTAATTGATATGGAAATAAAAATAAATGAAAACACACTCCATTTAATGAATAAAATAAGAGTGAAATTTATCCATTGATTTTTTCATAGTGAAATTATCAGGGATAAAAATAAATGAATCTGAATGGAGGAAACACTTAATTATTGGATTCTATGTTCTCTAGGTACATGATACCGTTAAAAAAGATATATTTAACAATATGGTTAAAAAAATTTAAAACTCTATTTGATTTAGCCTACTAAATCTCTATTTTTAAGACCTTTCACAAGATAGTTTAAAACATACTGGTTACAAATTTATTAGGTTTGTTCAACTGATTTCATCTCATGAGACTACAGATGCATCAATGGGGATTACTTTAAATGGCCCCAAACCAATTTCATACCATTTCAAATAATTAAAAATATATAAAATAATTGATTAATCTTTAAAAAATTCATTATCATCACATATCAGTGTTGAGTAAATAATATATATTTATCAATACTTTCTGAAATAATCAAAATAAATTAAAGTAAACACCATATATAAAAATGGTATATGTATTAAGGATTAATCATCTATATCACACAAGAATATAGATATATAAGATAAATTTAATTACTAATATAAAATTATTACAATAAATTGGTTGTTTCAAGAGATAGTTAACAATCAGAAATGAATATGACTTTTTCAAAATAAATTCTATCACTTGTTAATTTTAAAATAAAATACCCTTTGATAAAATAATACAAATCAAAACTCAAAATTCCATGAATAATGAAGTATTTATGTTATTAAAAGTCAATGGTGTATTATATGCACCACATAAAAGTGACTTGGTTCAAAATTACAAATAGGTCTCAATGGAATGTAAATTGAGAAGAAATCCCTAAATACGTGAGTAACTTTTGAATCCTGAGATCTATGAAGGAATAAAAACAATTTAAAATTTTAAAATCCAAAAATAAATTAAATTCATATTATAAAATGTCATAGGTAATTATATACACCACAAAAAATAAATAAGTGTTGAATATGGCATAAGTTATGTAAAAATAAAAGTGAGACAACAATTCTCCTTACCCTACGATTCCTTTTAGTTTAGCACTATTTAAACTCATCTATAATGGGTTTAAGAATGTTATTAAAATATTAATGAACAATATTAATACTTATAAGTTCATATATTATCCATTAATATCATCTTATTATACATTCAATAATAATATTTTATTATTTTCATTATTTTTGGTGTTAATTGTCATGTTTTCTCATGCATGTTTCATAATGAAATATCCATTTATTACACATATTATTTATTTCATACACATAATGAATAATAACATGATATAAATATCATATATATTTATTATTTAGTTATTTATATTAATCCATAATATTTAGTGATAGGAAATACAATACATCATTCATAGAGACGGTAGCTCATACGTACGCATGAACGTTGTTTCTTTTTTCTTTTCATTTTTAAATAAAGAAAATTAATTGATATATATGTATATATATTATCATTAAAATTTAATTATTATTTAATATGTATCACATATGTTTATTAAAACTATCTTTAATACATTTCATGTAATGTATGAACGAATCACATCGCTTCGTGAGGTGGTAGTCTGTAGTACACACAAGAGACATTATTGTATTCCCAAAAAATGGAAAGCATGAAGTAACATGATATATAATAAATAAAAATGAATAATAAAATCATATATATCACATATATATATATAATATAAAAATTATAAATACATCATTATTACCAACCTTAGAAGGTGGTAATGATAAAACGAAAAACATTGCTTCGCGAGGTGGTAGTCCTCCATACATAGGAATGATGACTTTTTATCCCATTTGATTGAAGTGTGTAATGTTTTAGGTCATAAGTTTATCATTAAAATACCTCAATTTATTTATCATACTTATGTTATTATATGATCATGTAATAATAATAATTGGAGGAGGTGGACAACAAAATAATATAAAAAACATTTTAAAAGTACATTACCTCTTCTTCAGGTCTCCACCTTAGGTTTACAATAAAACATTTAGAGGTCAAATTTTTTCTAAATGTGTTGAGAGGTGTAAATAAGTGGGGGAGTTATTGCCTTTTTATAGTTGAGGAGGATTGTAATTATTGTAAATACTCACAATTATTCACTATTGGGAGGTCAATATTACCACAAGTGGTTCCAATATTGATAATTAATGGGGTTTAAAAATTATGTGGTCAATCCACACCTCAAACACACAATATAATACATGTCGTAAACATTTTTCCCATAACTCTTATGTTTCCTTATATTATAATTTTGGTTTCTCATTATGGTAACTTGTTTTCAAAAAAAAATGTATTTTATCCATAAAAAATAAAATAAAATGATCCTCAATATATAATGTTTACTATATATTATAAAAATTATACCTAATTTATAAAATAAAAATCCCATGTGTGTTAGAAATTAATTCTAATATAAGTGGAGTAATGCACAAAAACGTAACTTTAACTATAACCATGTTAACAATGTTTTTACTATTTTGGGGTAAATATATTCATTATAAAAGATGAAATGCTCTATGAATGAACCATATATAATATTAATTGAAATGTTAAAATAATTTAGAATAATATGGATTTTTAGTAATTTAAAATTATTTAATAATATATCATTTATTATAAAATAATCTTAATATCAATTTTTCCATTATTAATTTAATTTGAATTTTAAAAATATCTAGATAGTTTTAGAATTAAAATATATTAATTTAAAATATTTTTTAAATTATTTATTAATCTAAAAAAAATATAACAAAATAATTTATTCAATTTACATCACTTTAGATATTTTTAGTATAGTTCATTTTTTATTATTAACCAAATAATTAATGTGTCTGTCTTTCATAATAATTTTATGTAATTAATTCATCTCTGGAAAATTAAAATATGTTATCATGAAAAAAAAGCAATTTATCATTAAAAGGGATATACATAACTGAATATATGTTTTATTTTCCCCTATCCTATATCTTTATAGAAATTAAAAGTAAGAAAATAATATATTTTTTCTTCCTCATTACATAACATATTATATAGGACAATTTAATTGGAATGTATCCCATATCTCATGAAATTTGATCCTAAGGACATAATAATTTAAATATTTCCAGCCAATGGGTTTTGAAAAAATGGGTAGGTCATTTTTACCCTTATATTGTAATCTTAACAACTTAGCAAACTTATTTTTACATTAATCACATTAATTAATTTTAACTATTTTCACTAATAATTTTGGTAAAATATTAAATGAATTTTATATAAATTATAAATTATTATAATTAAAAATATGGAATTAATATTTACAAATTCAATCCCCATTTGTGGAAAAATTTAAATTAAAATTAATCATGCAGAAGTGACAACAATGTGGGATTCCAAATATAAAATCTTCAAAAGTTTACAAATTTTTATATCTAAATTGAATATAAAATTAGTTAAATAAAAATAAATTAGATTAATGTATATAAAATTTAACAAATTAAAAACTGAAACCAATTTAAAATATAATTTAATATTATAATTTAATTATATGAAAACACAGTTTTCAAATAAAATTGAGTATTTTTCACTATTCATCCATAATGAAACTTCTCAGAAAAATAAAAAAAAATCAGAATAAGGTAATTTTGAAACTGCACTTTCAAAAATAAAGAATAATTTTTCATATAAAATTTATAAAATTATTAAAATTTAATTTGAAAATATGTGCACCAATAATGATAAAATTGTCTTTTAGAAAAAATAATGTCTTTAAGAAAATATTTATTTTTATTTAGAATGATTCTTATTTTATTTATAATCAATAGATAAATAATTGAGATGTTTCAAATGTATATTATTATATTTTAGCTAATCTAGTTTATACTCACCATTCCAAAAGATATGTGTCAACTATAATATCATATAATAATATTAATAGTATATTGTTGTTTGGTGAGACTCGGTCTCGCCTGTAATGAACGCTATTGAAGGAACTCACTATCACATATAACATAATATAACATGGTATTAATTGGAACATATTATATCAAAATAAATTTTATTATTTTAAAATCATAATGGTGTTACATTCTCCCCACCTTAAATAAATTGTTCCCTCACAATTTAATTTTATCTCTTTATTCCAGGGTCTAACATTTGGAAATACCATTTTTGAGAACCCACATCATAAAAGATTTAATAAAAACTCTTATTAATAAGAGAGAAATGGGGGTAAAAATTTCATTTAGAATAATCACATAAATTGGTTTCCAGATAGGATAAAATTTGTTGGAAAAGAAGAAATGGACATGAAAGGGAAAACTTACACTCAAATATGGAGGCAGGGAGACAGAGAACATATTTAAAAGATAGATAATGACCACAAATCCATAAACTAGATGTATTAAAAAGTTCATTGATATCATAATAATTATAATTATTTAAAAATATTTTTTCTCAACAACCTTTACATAATGTTGAGTAATTCTTTAAATATAAGAGTATAAGGAAATATACATACTTGATATGTCTATATTTCATAAGATTAATGTTATCCTTTTTTTGTGCCTAAAAATCATTGTACATAATCTCTTAGAATAGATTGAATCATATAGGGAAGTAATACATTAATCTATAGAACCAGTTCCATGAATGAACTTATACCATTTCATAAATGGTTAACTTTTCCAAATTATTGTGATCCAACAATTTAGTCAGAAGGTCAATGAATCTTGAAAATTACATTATCCTTAGTCTTCAATAAATATAAAGTGGATCATTAATCATCGTATACCAAACATGCGAATACCATCATCATGTGTTCTAATGAAACATGGTAATAACATGAAATACCATAAAACCTTATTGAAAACATGCATGAATCATTATTACTTATGTAAAACATAAGTTATTGGATACATTCCTTAAATACCAAAATGTTTTAAACTCCATAAATGATCGCATAACTACTTTTCCAATAAATCATTAACTAGTTATAAGGTAGTCAGTAATATCTAATTTATTTTTTCCAGATTATTTATCAATTTATATAACCATCATTATATCCATACCAGGAAAATATTACATTTTTTCCATAAATCATATGTTTTCCATGAAGTACAACTTTTCAAAAAATCATTTATATTGGTTATTAGTATCGTTCAACATGTTTTCTAAAATACTTAGTGAAAAAGTAATGCATTACAATCCTTATATATTTCATAACTGTTATAATGAGTATATCATTGATTAAATACTCAAATGACATAATACATCTATCAAAACATGATCACATTAATCATTCCTCTTGAATTATATCAATATCACAAGCTTAATCGGGATACCTTATTTTATTCTGATGTATGCTTCATTTGATGATTGTGGAATTCATTTATATAGTTTTTGTACAGTTGAAGAGTTTTAAATTTAAATCTTTTTTCTTTACCTTAGAATCAAAATAATGGTTTCCTTCCTTTATACACTTGGAGTAAACTCCATATCCATTTAAGAAAGTACCATGGTGTTTTATTTCAAAATTATCACATGTTGAAAATACTTCCATCCATTCTTACGTTTATTCGTATTTTCCCATTTCATCATCTTCTTATATTTCTTCCCATTGAAGCCATAAGACTGGATAATTCTTTATCTATCTTGTTATAATATGATATTATATCCTTATATGATTATAATTGTTGGTACAATACTTATATTTAAAATATTGTCTTAAGAATAAAGAAGACAACATTATTTCTACTCGTTAGATCATGTGCATTGGTGAGGTTCACATTCCTTCTTCTAGGTTCCATTTATAAAATGATAAAAACACTATATTAGATCATATCATTTTGAAACATAGTTTATAATCCAAAAACAATTGAAATAATAAACATAAATTAAAAAATTATTTTTATCTAATCTTATAATCATAAAAATGGTTTCTTTGGTTTGTTCTCCTATAATAATCTTTAATTTTTATCATGATGTTTTGTTTATTAATATATGTTTTCCTAAATTAATTTTCCAGGGTTTCAAAAAATATTCATTTAATACCAAATATAGAGAACCCAAACACAAAAGCCCTAAGCTAGTTCCTGATACCATTATATTGGCATAATATACACGGAATTTCATCCTGAATGATCAAATAGATTATAAGTCTCGGTAAACTAGGTATATAAATGATGATCCTTGAATTACAAATGAATACATTAATTTCAAAATAATTTTCTTCAAAATGAAAATTATTCCATGTAGAATTTCCCTACATATCATTCATAGTAAAGATCATGGAATCATAGAGAAAGTAAAAAAATTATGGTTGATCTTAAATGATCATTAAGGGTTATGTGTAGCGGAATCTATCACTATTCCATAAACACAATCAACATGAAAAGGTAAAGAAATGAACAAAAATTCTATTAAAATAACTTGAATTTATGTATATATAAGAAAAAATCAATATTTAATGAAGAAAAACTGAAAAAACTTGTGGTTTAATAAATAAAATAAGAATGAAATGCATCTATAGATTTTTTTTCATTGTGAAAATCTCATGGATATTAGTAAATAAATATGAATGAATGCAATGATTAATTAGTGGATATCATTTTATCTAGGTATATTATAATTTTTAAATAAAGAAAATTCATGATTTTATTAAAGATCACTACTAGAAAATGACCCTATAGCAAAGGGTTTGGAAAAAAACCCTACGTATAGGTAGAGTATGGGACCCTATACCGACGATTCTAGTAGAACCGTGGGTATAGACTATTTTTCAATACCTATACCAAATGTTTTAAAGAAAATGTTGGTATAGGGTTTCTTTTAGGACCTATACCCATAGTTTTTGTAAATCCATGGGTATAGGGATGTTTTCTAAAGATTTATAAAAATATTTTTTTAGAACCACGGGTATAGCATTTCGACCTTATCGAGGGGACAATAAAATATCATAGGATATAATTTTTTTTGTGGGAACACTTATTCCCATATTTTTCTACCTATATCTATAGTTTATAAAAATATATATTTGTAAATATATATTTATATACCATTAAGAGGAATGATGTAGTGTTTAGGAATGGGATGAATAAAGGGGTAGTCCAAGGATTTAATCTCGTGACCACGTATTTTATCAAAGCTATACCCATGGTTTGTAAAACCATGGGTATAGGTTAATGACACGGTATAATAGGTAATTCATGTCACATATGCCAATGTATTCCAAACCATTGGTATTTCCTCCTATACCAATGCCACAGTATCCCACAGTCACCCAAACTATTGGTATAGCCTATACCAAAGGTTTTGGGACATATACCAATGGTTACATAATATTTGTATACATTATGATTACATTAGTGGATATTGGGTATAAACCAATTCATTTTGGATAAACGTATCTATATTTTCAAAACCATTCATAAGATTGTTTAAAACATACTGGTTACAAACACATAGGGTTATTCCAACTAATTATGTCTCATGATACTGCCATATAGGGGCTTATATTAAATGGCCGAAAACCTATATCAGACATTTGAAAAGAATTCATCATATATCATGTAATGTATTTAAATAATAAACAATGTTCATTATTATCATGTATCCATAAGTTAAAGAATATGGATTTATTAACATTTCCAAAGATAATTAAATTAATTTCAATGTAAACACTCTATGAAAATAATAGTATAATGTTTCGGAAATAATAACACACATCATATAGGAATATTAATATTTTATAAAAATGTAATTAAAAACTAAAAAGTATTATAATAAACTAATTGTTTCACGATAAATTTAACAATAAAAAAAGAATTCTAGATTTTACACTAACATTTATCACATGGTAATTTTCAAATCAAATCCCTGTGGATGAAATAATTCTAATTGAAACTGAAAATTACATGAATAATGAATCATTAATGTTAGTACATGTCAAATGTGTATTATATTCACCACATAAATGATAATTGGTTTATAATAACAAATATGTCTCAATGGAAGGTAAATTGAAATGAAATCCCTTACTACTTAGATAACTTTTAAATTATGAGATACATTAAATAATAACATCAATTTAAACAATTAATATCATGAAATAAAATAAATTCATTATATAACATGTAATAGGAATGTATATACTACACACACAAAATAAATGTGAGACTAGAACTCCCCTTACCTTACACTTCCTTTTGGTTAAACGCTCTGTAACATACTGTATAATGGTTTTAAGAATATTATTATCTTATTAGATAACCATATTAATATTTATGTTATCATATAAGATCCTTTAATAACATATTATCACCCATTAATTAATAATATATCATTATTTTCATCATTTCTGTAGTTAATTTCCTTGTTTATTCATCCAAGTTTTGTAATGAAAGATCCATTTCATGCACATATTATTTATTTATAACATATACATAATAATATTCATGAAATTAATATAATATATATTTATTATATTTTAATTAATAATACACCATAAAATTTAGTGATATAAAATAAAATACACTTTTCATAGAGACGGTAGATCATATATACAAATGAACACTGTATCCATTTTCTTATCATATAAAAAGAAATTAAAGTAAATTATATATATATATATATATATTAATTTTAGTATTATTATTATTTAATATATATAATTTTTTTTATTAAAACCCTCCTTAATACAATCTATTTAAAGAATGAATGAATCATATCACTTTGGGATGCAGTAGTCTGCCACACACACGAGCGACATTATCATATTCCCAAAAAATAGAAAGCATGAATGTATGTGTGATATAAAAATTATATATTCCTAATAAAATCTTAAATATAATATTTATATTAAAAAATATATATATTTTATATATTATATATAAACTATAAATATGCCATTATTTTAATCCTTGAAAGGTGGTAATGGATAATTAAATGACATCAGTTCACGGGGTGATAGTCCATTGTACACACAAATGATGATTTTGTAACCCATTTTACAAAAGTGTGTTAATTTTTAGGTTATACCCTTAAAATTAAAACATATTAGTATATTTTATATACTTATTTTATTATATTATCATGTAATAATAATAACTTAAGGAGGCGTAGAAGGAAATAATATAAAAATGATTTTAGAAGAATGTTACCTCTTCTTCGTGTTTCCACCATAGGTTTTTAATAAAACAATTAGAGGTTTGATTTGTTCCCAAAATAAGACTTCTATGATGGGGGAGGTAATTTTTGAGTGATTTGGTTAGATATTTGACGATCCAAATGGATTTAGAGGTGTGAAGAAGTGGGTTGATTGGGTTTCTTTTTATAGTTGAGTAGGAGTGGAATTCCTATAATACTCAAAAGTATTAACTATTATAATGTCAATATTACCTAAGTGTCTATAATTTTCCTAATAAATTTGGTGCAGGAATAATTTGGATGAGAAACACATCAAACACACAATATAACACATGTTTTCAACTTTTTCCCCTCAACTCTATGGTTCCTTTATTTTATAATTTTAGTTATTCATTTTTGTAACTACTTATCTAGCGAAATTAAATTATATATTAATACTAAAATAAAATGACCTTTTATATATAATTTTTACCCAAAAAATCTATATATTAAATCTAATTTATAAAATATAAATGTCATTTTTGTTGTAAATTAATTTTAACAAAATGGAAAGTAACGCCCAAAAATAGTACTTTAACCCTAACCATGCCAATTATGTTTCTAATATTTAGGGGTAAATATGATAATTATAACCGATAAATTATTTATGAATGGACCATACATTATATATATTGACATTTCAAAATCCCTTTTAATGAGTTATTATTTTTATTAATTTTAATTTATTTAATAAAATATCATTTTTTATAAATTAACATTAATTTCAATTTGGACACTATTAATTTAATTTGAATTTAAAAAATAATAATACAATGATTGAATTAAAATATATTATTTTCAAAGCAATGTAAATTGATATATTCATTTTAAAAAAAATTAACATCACAATTCACTCAATTATCTTCACTTTTAATATTTTTAGTATCATTTATTTTATTTTCTTGTTAAATATATAATTACTACACTAGATTTCAATAAAGATTTTATTTAATTAATTCATTTCTAAAAAATTAAAATAAATTATAAGGATTGAAAAAACTCATTAATAATTTGAAAGTATATACATTTCTAAAAAAAGTTATATCTTCCCCTCTACCAAAGCATTATAGAAATGAAATGCCAGAATAGAATATTTCTTGTGTTTTGTTTATATAACTTATTATATGGATCAACTTCTTGTACATGTGTGCCAAAACACATAATATTAAATACATAGGTTATAGGAAACCAAATATAGCCAGAAAATGGGTGTTTTAAAAATGGTTAGTTCATTTTAGACCTTATATACTATGTTTAACCACTATGTAAATTCGTATATACATTAATCACTGTAATTAATTTTTAACTATTTTCGCTAATAATTTTTTTTAATGATTTAAGATAAAAATAATAAAAATTAAAAATTATTGCAATTAAAAATACAAAATCCATTTTTCAATATTAAATCTACATAAGTGGCAAGATATAATTCCAAATTATTCTCAAAGACGTGACCAAAATGTGGGTTTTAAAAGATAAAATGTTCCAAATTTTACAAAGTTTTTATATCTAAAATAAACATTAAATTAATTATAATGACATAAATTGGATTTAGGGATTTATAATTGAACTAATTAAACTTTAAAAACAATTTTAAATCTAATTTATCCTTAAAAATTATTTATATGAAATTTTTGTTTTCAATTAAAATTCATTATTTGTCACTATTCATCAAAAAATGAAACTTCTCAGAAAAATAATAAAAAATCACTCTATGATAATTTTGAAATTATTATATCAAAAATTAATTTTATTTTTTTGAATAAGTATTCTAAGAGATTAAATTTTAAATTTAAATTTTTTGAGCCAAGCTTGATAAATATCCTTTTAGAAAAAATAATGTTTTTAAGAAAATATTTATTTTTATTTTAAATGATTATTATTTTATTTCTAATAAATATATAAATAATAAATATGCGTAATCTATAAATTTTCATAATTTAGTTAATCCTAATTTGTACTCACTATTCCAATGATTATGTGTTAACTATCATATTAAATAATAATAATGGTATATTGGTCTTCGATGAAATTTAGTCTCATGTGCAACGCAAGATACCGAAAGAACTCAATGTTGGATGTAACACAAGCTAAGTTAGTATTTCATGTAACATACACTATAAAATAAAATGTTGTTCTTTTAGATTTTTTAGGGTGTTACATAAATAAACTAATTCAAAAATCCATATATATTTTTAATTTGAAATTAAAGTAACATGATTCTCATTTAATTAAAAATAATATAATTAATTAAATTGGAATCACCATTACACTTTATTTCAGTATAAGTTCATTTTTTGGATTAAAATGTATTTTTATAAAAATATTTTTATATACACAATTTATTTTTATCATAATAAATTATATTAATCAATATTTATTAATAATTATAATTATAATTTTATATTATATATTCAATAAAATATTTTTACATTCATATAACAGTAATTTCCTTGTCATGAGTGAAAGTAAACTCATTTTTCTGTTTAAAAATTCATTTTTCTAAAAACAGGTTTAAATGTGTTTTGTGTTCTTTTTATGAAATAAAAATTTTTCACTTATAGATAATGAAATTGATAACACTATTTCCATAAATGAAATTAGTGTGTGTAAAATTGGTAATGAGGCCAGATTAATTTTTTGTAATACCAGAAAATTCCAGACCACGGGCGTCCCCATGGTCCAAGAAAATTATTATAAAAGTAAACAAGAAAGAAACATAGAGTGTTCTGGGTACTAGTGACATACATCATCAAACAAAAAAGAAAAATAAATTTTATCCCTTATTTCTCCCACCATGTACACATCCTCCAATGCCTCTCAGGTTTTATACCCTCTTCCATTACATTGGGGTATGTTATGCCTCTTGTTGTTCATTAGCCTCCTCCTCACTGACTTGATAATCCACCTGAGCCACAGTCACCACATAATCTATCCATTTACCTCAACCAATGGGATCTCCCAGAATTATTTCTTTAGGGGGTTTCCCTTCCTAAAACTCCTTGATGGTAACCTGATTGGCTAGATTAGAAGATTTATCAAGTGCATCAATTAAGACATGTTTACTTTTTCTCTCCCTCGTCTCCATGTAAATCTTTTAAAATTAATAAGAGTTCATAGAATCCAACACATTAAAAGATTGTTCTTCATAGATTCATGAAAATGATTCTCCTAAAGAGCCTCCAAGTCAGCTGAAGATTCTAGAATATAAACCATAGACAACATAGATTTTTTGAGTTTCTCTACCCCCAATTCAGGAGGACCTCAGGAAACACCACATGCTCTGGTTGGGTTTTCCATGGTACATGAAACACACAAGCTGTATAGGCATTTTGAACAGAGGATTTATCAAGCATATAACTTCTTGAAGCACCTGGTTGTGTCTCCAAATGCCCAAAATTCATGGGATATGACTCAACATTAGGTATTGTAACATGCTTAGGAACAATATGCACAAAATCTACTATGGATGTAGCCAACACGTTCCCAACAGAGTACCCATACAGGGAACCACAAATTGATTCCTTTATAAAAAAAATTCAGTTACATTAATACCACAACATCCACTTCGGTGTCACCTTCATGTCCATTAGATAAATCATCCCCAAACTTATAGGACTTTCCATAATCAATAGCGTAAAATGTAACATGAGGGTAGAGTGTGAAATTACCCAGAGGTAGCACACCTCCACTACTATTAATATCAAGATGATTGTCAAATGAGTTTCTTATAGCCACAACATCAGAAAAAGAAAACAATCCCACATTTCTATTAGAAGTTCCATGAAACATTGGTCCCTTGATGGGTGAAGGTGGGGCATCCTTCACACTATCAAAAGCATCCTTCCTTTCAGAAGTAATAAGTAAATTGAATTTTCAATTTTTCATAAGATGTTCATAACGTTTACTAGTTGAACATCACTATCCTATTTGATAATTTTCCTAAAAATCCTGATCGATAAACAATTAACATAGAAATCTGAGACATATTCAAATTCTATCTCATGTTCAAACTTCAACCCACCAGCAATCACATACAAAGCCTCAACAAGAGGTAAAGTCATATCAAATTTGACTAAGAGGTGAGAAAATTACCAAATTAACCCGATGTTGTTTCCTTGTCAATATTGATGGGGGTCCCAATCGCCAGTGTAATATCCCATAAAATTATTTGTTGCCAAAATACCCAACTCAATCCTTTAAATCGAATCTAGGATTGAGCTACGGCATTCATGGATGGAAAAGGGTCGAACCAGGGATCCCAGTTCTGAAACCTCAGGATCCCAAGTTCAAGGTTAAACAATTTGTGGCACCAAGCCCTCATTTTCATGTCAATCGAGTGGAAATTGAAATGAAAATAGTTCATACCAAGTGACATCATCCTCTCATGTGAAATGAATGTATCTCTCATCTGTACATGTTGACCGCCACCTCCACATAGTGATATGATTTATTTTCCATCGCCACCTCACATTGATGTATATAAAGATGTATTCGACAAATATATATGATATATATGATATAATTATGCTTCTTTAATGATGAAATATTATTTATCTTTATTTAGTTATTATCATTAGAAAATGAAAACATTGCTCATACATACATATGGACTACCGTATCCATGAATAGTGTAATTCATTTTTCTATGTCTACATTTTATGGATGGATTTAAGTATTTATATAATTAATATATATTTTATTTAAATTAGGAATATAACTTTTGAGATTATGGAACAATGATCAATGTATAAGTATAGGAACTGCCTTGTTTAAACATTTATGAAAGTTAAAACAATTAACACACATAAATGAATATTTCAATAAATAATTATTAACAAATAGGTGTTTAAATATCATAGGTGGACCATATATGGTATTATTATTATCAATAATATTTTTCTATAGAATTATAATAAATTTTAATTTTTTATACAGAATGTTAGAGAACATCAAAAGTGAGTTAGACATAAGATAATGGTTCATCATCTCAATATTGATTTGTTGATACATGTTTGAAGTTATGTGGCTATTTAGGTTTCATGAGGTTTATATACTAACCCATTTACATTTTATATCATGGATCCTTCTTAATTAATTTAATTTATTATTACCATTCATATTATTTCATCCAAATGGTTTTGATTGAAAAGGATAAGGGTTCTTTATCTCACTTTTATTTCCATAAGATATATTTCATATTCCAAAACTATTTATTTTCTGTGTTAAATATAATTCCCATGAATGGATTTTATCATTATTCACATAAAAATGATTGGGTTTTAATAATCCATCTAAGGTACTCTATTTTATGATTTCAACATTCTGAGATTACCAATGCGGTAAGGTTTTCACATTGCAATCTCATATTTATCAGGATTGTTTATAGTTAATTTTATAATGATGAAATAATATAATATATCTCTATATAATCTCATTAATTTTATTATAATTTGGTTATTTATGGATATTACATGTTTTCCACTCACTTTTTTCCCTTTTTATTTACTCAAAATTCATATTTTTGTTTTTAAAATCAACATTATTTCACTCTTTGATTGATAATATTTTCTCTTCTATATCCATTTTTTATAAAAAAAAATTAAACAATAATTTTACTATTATACAATGATATATGAAACAATTTTTTCCTATTTTATTACTTACATAAAAATATTTAACATGAATAATATTAGAATATTCTAAATTAGGTACTTTTTACTGAAGGATTGAACAGATTTTTTTAACATATACCACATGAATTCATTTTACTACTATATTGAATAATCATCACATTTATGTTTCCTTTCCATGTTTCCATTTTTCTTCTAAAAAAAATTTCCTTAATATTTTAAAAATTTTTAGATTTTAAATAATTTATTTCAAAATGAAAATGGTATTATCCTCAAGAAGTGTTTTAGTGATCTTTTAAAGGAATTATTATTCTATTATATCATCATTTTATGCTACATATAATTCACTAGGGATATTATCCTATAACTCCATAGTAATTATTTTTTCATATGGTTTATGATTAAGGTGATAAAATAATGATAAAGCAAGTTTTCTTTTCCATTTTGTAAATAATGATGAAATGATAAAGGCTTTCATGATCCTATGGCACACATATGAATGGATTATGATTATATGATGGGTGGGTATGTTATATCCCTATAGTGCATTAGGTAAATATTAACATTTTAAGATCAAAAAGGGTATATATGAGATTATACCAAGCCTAAAAAGTGGTTATATTGGAGGTTATCCAAAGCTTTAAAATTAGGTACACAAGAGGTTATCCCATGTTTAGTGAAGATGCAAATGTGGTTATCCCAATCCTAACAAGTGAAGAATTTCATGGTGGGTTTCCTTGACATAATTTTTTTTATTATGATTTTAGAACACATTATGATACTCCTTTATAAAATTATCTTATTTCTATGTTATAATCTCATAAAAAATTTTATTTGGTTCTTTATTATTAATGTCTTATGAACTACAAATATTTTTTCCATGACTCCTGATTCTAGTCTATGAATTTATGGGTATGATTTTAAAATGTTCTTATCATTTTCTCATACCCTTATCTTTGACTTATGATTAAAAATTATCATTGATCCATATCTTCAATGTTTAACCTTTTTGAGAATCTAAACACATACTTTATTTAATTTTTTACCATGGGTATAAAGAAGGGTTTTAATTATGATATGTCTATGAAAGTTTCTAGTTGAAAATAATATAATGGAAGAAGATGTAGAAATTTTTTGTAACCATTGTTTGTGTATCTATGTTTCCAAATAGACTAAATTTTTATGGTTTGGGCATGGATTATAATGATATGTAATTAATACTCTTTTGATAAGATGTAATATTTATGTATATAATTCCTAAGTCCCCTCACATCATATTTATTGTTACGCTTTAAACATAATTCCAATGAAATCATTAGGAGTAACATATTATAGTAGTAAAAATGAAATTACACTACAATAAAGAGACTCTAGATTATGTTAATATGTATAAAAACGAAACCCCATTTAATTTTAAGTTATATAATAATACATATTGTTAAAATTACATCAAAAGAAGAAATTCATATTATGGAGGTACCTTCATAACTAGAAGAAGTTGGATTTATTATCACTGTAACAATAAAATTTTAATTATTCTAAACACAATAAAAGATTAATATTGTTATAAAAATACACCACAATTTTTTCTAGGTTGATTTTATTTATAAATGTAGTGTAATATCCTTTAAAAGACTCACAAAATCATTAAGAGTTATTATCAAAGAGTTTTGTTAAGTTTATATTAAGAAAGATAATTATTTTAAGATATAGAAAGCAAGATACAAATAAAATTGAAACATATAATTATTAATTATTATAGCTCAATCTAGTACTAATTGGATAATATCATTGTAATGGAATGGGTTTTCCGTGAAGTGAAAAATTGTGCTATAATAGGAGCAGCTATAATAAATTCTATTTTATCTTGGATTTGAAAACACATTAGAATAAATAATATCATGAAACATTGATGAATCATTCTAAATATGACATTTTTAATTAATTATACAATATAGAGACATTAAAGATCAATTTCTCTATAGAATATGGCATTCTACCATGATTCCTTATATTTCACAGTAAATGTTTTATAGAGAAATTTTTTAAAAAATTTCCAAAAATATAATTTATAAATTCTGAATTAGGATTACAACATTATTGTTTAGGACTAAATTATTGTGTAAAATGTGTTTTTTCACAACATATAATAGACATGAACCATTATATTCAAATTTGGTGTAAAAAACATAAACATTAAATCTATGTATTTGATACCAATAAATGTGATCCAATTTTTTCATCTAAAAAGTATAACATTAATATTATATTTTAGATCACATATATATCCAAATACCTTTTAGTTTTAATGTTTTATAGATTTAGTGAAAACTATTAAATAACCATCCCCCATGACTTGAAGACATTTTCCCCACTATACCCATTTTTTCAAATTCTATATTAAGTCTTCGACATATCCCATAAAATTATACACATAAAAAAAATTCAAGACCAAAATAATTTAACATAATTATTTGTAACCTAGGGGATTGAAAACATAGGAAGTGTGATCTAAAATTCTCATTAAGGGTAAAAATAAGTCTTATCAATTGAATGTCATTAGTGATAATAAGATGAGCATAACGGTATGATGACACAATAAAAGTGCATGATTATAACATAAGGGAATTCGTACCAAAAAATACATGGATAATTAATCATGAACCAAGGAATAAATCATTAACAAAGGAAAGAGTCATTGGAATCAATAATAATGATGTATGTGACGTCAATATTGATCAAAGGAATTATTGAAAATCCATAGAAAGAATAAATAAAATGAGTTCTTCTCTTGTAATGTTATCATTATAAAACCATTAAAAATCCTTTATAGATTGTAATACCCATATAGTTGACTTGTAATATAATTACCTAATTCATTTGATATCTATAATTCAATTCACCATCATTTCATGAGAAATATTTGGTCTAAAACCATCATATCAGGGGCTATAAGGAGGCTTAACCAATTAAATAAGTTTTATTGGTATCACCCATTCTAATAAAAACATTATAATAACTATAACATGAATAAAGAACATATATCTTTCATTTTACCATAAAATTTATAGGAACAACCATTAATATTTTCAAAACATGATTAACCCATCGAATAGAAATGCTTTCCATGAGAATCTCATTAAAACAATCAAAATCCAACAGGAAAAATAATGACAATGGTTTCATTAGAAAATATCCTCATTGGAGAATAATTAACATCAAGGGTTTTTATAATTGATGAATGAAATTACCATTAACATATTGTTAAAATCACTCTTTAGGAAAATACCCTTTCCATGATGAAAAAACTAAATAATCAAAAAAAATATTGTTAAAATAATTTTCTTAAAAAATAAACCTAGATACATATAAAGTAATATTCAAGTAAAATAATGTCCATAATGGTATTAAAATTTATTTATGGAATAAATTTCAAAAATAATAATTGTTTTTAAATATTTTGTAAAAGGAGTCAAAATACAACATTTGGAAAATGTTAAAACATTTCCTTTCTCTAACATTATAAAATAATTTCAAAGACTATGTGAACTAGATTGTAGAAATAAATTGTGTTGGTAAAAGAAATGTTTTGAAAATATTTTGGAAAACATGGATGTGGTAGAGGAATGATCTTGTTCTAAAAGAAGATACAAATTAGTATCACTTATAAAAAACTACCATGATGTTTATCTAATAAATAAGGGTATAAATGGGAATTAAACATTAAAAAACATTCATAAAAACATAATAATAAAATATATAATTATAAATAAAATAAGTAATATGATCCCCCTCATGGAACATTGAACAAAAATAATCCTGAAAAGAAAGGTGATTGTAATATAAAGCCTATGCCACTTTGGTAAATTTTCAGTCAAAAATATCCATGAAATAATAACATCAAATGAACTATTAAATATCATTATTATAGGGAAATTTGTGATATTACATATTAGTTACGAATTATATAGACTTAATAAAATAATATAAGGGTATATCATAAAATTTGGCCTCAAAGAAAGTGAATTTGAGAAGAATAACCCATATAAAGATCATAAAATTAAATTTAGTTGTAATAAGTTGATATATTTTGTGTGAAAATCATAAATAAACACAAAATATGTGTAAATACATAATAATAAAATTTATAGATAAATTCATAAATTATCATTTAATGAAAAATTAATGGATGAAGAGTTATAACCCAACGAAAGGAAATTGAGTTCAGAAACCCTTTACCAATTGGTAACATTCAAGTCAAATTTCCTTGGATGAAAATTTTAAAATTCCAATGAAAAATATCATGAATTATGAAGGATTATTTATATAACAAGTAAAATCGGGATTATGTGCACTATATAAAGGATACTAGGTCCATAAAATAAAATATGCCACAATGAAAGGAATTTGAGAAGAAATCTCCTACCTCGAGTCTTACTCATCGCGTACATTCTCTATCTTATTAAATAATAAATTTAGATTATTTTTTTCATTATTAAATTTTTTTAAATATTATTACTACTTTTATCTTTTTTATTACTATTTTATATTCAGTTACTTAATCAATTAACTTTACTTCAGATGTTTTGATGATATTCAACTTATATGTCGAAAATGACTATGATAGGTTGAATATACTAAATAATTTCTTTTTTCTATTACATCCAGAGTAATTTTAATGAAATAATTTTATTTTTATACATAAATTATAATTTAAAATAGATCATGAAATATGTTAATGAAAAATAAACTATATTATATTCATGGACATTGTTGGACACATGTACACTTGACTAACGTTTCCTTTTTTTAACGATCATTATGTAAAAAAGGTAAGTATTATATTTTTTTAATTAAATAAATATAATAGTATCATAAAACAAATATAACTTATCTAAATATAATTATATATATCGTCCATGTTATGTGATGATGAAGAAATAATCACATTACTTTGTAGATGTAGTAGTCACACGTATACATAAGAGACATTACGATTTTTCAATGAAAAAAGGTAATAAAATAGGTGTTTTATTATATTTAAATAATTATAAATATTCCATGAATATCAGGTATTTAATTTATATACATCATGATAATTTTACATTGGATGTGCTGATGGAAAATTAATTATATCAATCTATGTGGTGGTAGTCTGCCATACACAAAAATGATGGATTACATTTTCATTTCGTGGATTTTGGTGATGAATATACATTATGAAATTAAAATAATAACATATAATTTTATGGGAGATAATTATTTTGTTATATATTCATGTTTAGGTAATATTTCATGAATATTGAAGAATAAAAAAATTCTCACTTAAGAATGATATTTCTTCTTCGAACAACCTCTTAATGTTTACGTCTAATGGCTTCCTAAGTTGGTTTTTTGACCCCCAAAAAAATATAGGTTTACGGGAGGTTTAGAAGGAATGTATTTTTTCATTTATTATGTAATAAAAATTTTTCATTAATTATTATGAAATAAGAATAAGATGTTCCCTTTTATAAGAGAAGGGAAAAGCACTCTTGGATTTTATTAAAATATTAATTTAATAAAAATTAATTTTGAAGTATGAATGGCTCAAAATTGATAAAATTATAATCTAAGATAAGTATTACCCAAAAAATACTCATCCAATAATATTTTTACAAGTTTATATATCATTTTTACCCATATATTTTTTGTGTTAACCCTCCTTTAACCATTTCAACTATTACCGTGGAATATTGTTTTTTACCATTTAGATGTTAATATAGTTAATACAAATGAAGAAATGTACCATAATTGGACCATGATTAGTTACAATAACCATATCGCATTAAATTGGTCTAAAACATGAATTTTTTGAGTTCCAAATCCTTAAATAAAATATTATTTATTATAAAATAGAAATATAGTCAACTTTAAAACTATTCATTTAATTTGATTTTTAAAAATTGAAGATATAAATTTAATTTGAATAAAATAAATAAATCGTATATAATATAGAATTTATCTATACAAATTCAATAGACAATTTAACACACTAAAATAATATTTTTTTAGAGTTTTTAAAATAATATATTTAATTTTTCTATGGCTTTCATAAAGATTGTGTCAATGTTTCCTTCGAATTTTAGGACATTATTTCATCACTAAAAATTAGAAACAAATAAACAAAATGGAAAAAATTATATATATATATATATAATTAATATTTATAACTTAACATATCCACTTTTTTGCCCTATGTCAAAAATTAAAAGATAATAAAACAAAGAGAATGACATTTTTTACTTTTTTATATAAAATAATATAATGTCCAAAATCATGTCCTAATGAAAAAAGGCCTTAGGTCAGAATTTAAGTTGAATATAGATGATATATACTAAAAAACTTAAAATTAGTTTATGTTTTAGGGTCATTTTTTATTCTTTTCATTTTATTTTAAAACTTAATTACCAGATTTACCCTTTATCATGCAAAAAAGTACTAAGATTACTATTCATAATGTCTAAAAATAAAATAGACGTATTTACATAATTTTTAATGATTGATAAAAATTATAGATTCAATATTTCATTATCATAATCATTTAATTTGTTCAATATAATTTACTATTAATCCAGGAAAATGCGACGCAAAATATTTTTTCATTAAAATGTGATTCTATGTATAAAATATTTTTTATATATAATTTATGTATAGTTTTAATTTAAAAAATCATTATGATATTATTTTAAAATAATAATAACTAATTTAATATTAAAACTAAAACAAAATATATTTCTAACTTCTAAATACTTCAATAGAAAATACAATCATTTGTATAATTCAATATTTTTCATTTTTCACTAAAAATTCAAAAAATTAAAAATTTATTCAAATTTAACTTTAAGATAATATTAACATGATTATTTAAAAAATTAGTTTTATTTTATGAAAAAAATTAAAATTCTCTAGAAATTCATTATAATAATATCTCATAAAATTAAATATAAAACATTTTGAAGAAAATGTATTTTAAAGAACAAAATGACGTTACTAAAAATTGATTTCTTATATTGTAATAATTAATCAATAAATTTTCATTGAGTAGGGACTTTATTTATATTTTAAAATTACTTTACTCTTATTCATACCATCCAATTCAATGGTTATGTTGTAATGGTCACATTTAAACATAGAGGGACAATGAGGATACACAAAATTTATAAAGAAGCATTGTGATTATGGTGAATTTGGTTACACTAAAAAATTGCATAGTGTATTCTCATTAGGAATATATTATAGGATGTGATACAAGTAAAATTACCTATTTCGATCTTTAATGTATTTATTTATTTATATGTGAAGAAGTGAAGTGATTTTTAACTAATCATAAGAAAATATCATTGGGAAGGTATGTTCTCATTTCGAATAGCCAAATTCACCCCCCAGAGTAACTTTTTTGTATGGGACATATAATTGGTATCAGTAAATATGTTTTGATTTAAATATTTTTTTTATTTAGAATCTATTTTAGTGTAATGAATAACAAAGAGATTTTTATTAATAAATTTCAAAAAATTTAAATTTTGATGAATGATATTTAGAACTACTTCTAATGATTAGGTATGTGTATATATATATGACTATATTTTATGGAATTATATTAAATATAGATAGAGGAGATCCATAAAAATTGATTGTGAGGAGTTTTAAATTGATACTAATGTAATAAATAAATTAGGGGTACTGTTTTACAAAATAATGTATATAAAGGTAATTTCAGGTAAAATCTTCAGCACCATGTGGGAGAAGTTTATTAATATTTGTAAATGTAACACAAATGTATTGGAAGGAAAATTAAATTTTATAATAAATAAGTATAATTTTTGAGAATTCTACCAAATGGATTTGTTGATATGTTTTTTGATTTGGTGAATGTGGTTATAGAGGATATGTATATACTATAATAAATATTATATGATATTAAAATTTTGAATTCTATCCTCATAATATTTTCATAATATTTCAATATAAATGATTCAACAATTAAGGAAATGGATCCAAGGGAAGTCTAATTGGATTGTATTTATAGTAATATTATTGTTTATTAGATTGTAAATAATTATAATGACCCAATGTTAGAGGTGAAATATAATTAAATGGTTTTCAATGATATGAATAATTTTTCAATAGAGTATTATATCCAAAAAAATTTGTTGACAAAGAAATTTCATTTCATAGAAAATATTTGAAAACTGAAAAAAAAATAAAGGGAATCTTCTGATCACTTGCTTTCAATGTGGAATCATTGGGTGTCTTTATATTTAGTATCCTATTATGTTTTAAGATAATAAATAATATGATAAACACATGAATAAATATTTTATAGAGATTAAACAAATAATATGTACCAATAAATTTTTTTAACATGAATAATTTTCTTTCATACGAATGAAACATCTTGGAAGAAATAAAAGTGGATGAAATTGAGGATTTTTAATACCGAGTAAAGGATGTTCTTTTATTTATCATTTAAAAACCACAAATAAGGTCCCAAATTGATATTAAAGACAATTAATTTGATTGTTTTGTTGGACTAAAATTTGATATAGAGGGTTCTCTTGTTGAAATATATATTTTTAGATTAAAAAAGAAAAAAAATACTATTATACAATATTCTAATACTTATATATTGTATAATGAAGTGGATAAGGCATAATTGAAGGTTGGTATTGAAAAATTAAAATCTAAGAAATTGTAAATCCCAAATAAAATCGTAGAACTCAAGATCAATATGGAAGAACATGCCCATATCATTAATAAATTTACCAAAATGGTAAGGCATAAGTTCAAAAGGATATATTATTGTTAATGGAGGTTTATTAAAATGATGTAAAAGATCAAAAATCATTAAAGGGATTCTTCTCCTAGAATTAATAAAAAAATTGAGCTATAGAAAAGTTAATGAAGATTCATAGAGATCCATATATTATGTTAGAGGTCTTTTTATAGCAACAAAGGTCTTATCAATAAGGTAAAACTGATCTAAGGATTCATCATAAGAAAAAATTTCTCATGGTTTACGCTAATCCACAAGAATAAAATCCTTGAAGGATGATTTATTTGGGAGAAACCCAAAATATCTTTAGAGTGGTATTTAAGATATAATATAATAAATATATAATAAGAATTTTTTTTTTGAAAATATGGTTTCTTTAATAAATTTATGTTTAATATAGAAGATATAATTTAAGAAATGTGTTCAATTGGAACATTTGAGTGTAAATAAATTTCATCCATATGTTTTTTAATGATACTAATTTTTTCTGAAATATATGTTTTCAAAGACTTGTCTTTATAAAAAATTAAATGAGAGATGTTCTAAGGGAGATTCAATGTGATTGATATGAACATATCTAAGAGATATCAAGTAATATAAAAACCAAAAAATGGTTTGTGCTATTGAGTTTTGAGGTGGACCCATCATGCCTTGAGGATGCTTTTATAAAAGGTATTATAGTAGTTATGTGTAATTTAGTAGATATAGGTATTATAGAAGTATTATTAACATATGAGGGTTATGATCATGTTATAGTAATTTATGTCGTATGGCCTCAATTCCATCAAATATGGGCTATATGACCTCAGGGAATTTATGTTATGTAAGGCTAATATCATAACCTATAAAACAGGGTTTATCATGAAAGTAAATAAAAAATGAATTTGGGGTAAAATCCTTGTTTTTTGGAATTAATTATTTCATAAACATAATTTTATGAACATGTATATAATTATAAATGGATTAAATGGATATAATACAGATTAGTTTTAGGATAAAATAATTTTTTTTATCTTAATCTATTATCAATCACGTCGATCTACTTTCGGAGAGATCATTCCAATTTTATAGGTATCAACTAAGGGTATTTTGTATCATGGCCACTAGTATCTCTTAAAAGATGGAATGATTCTACAATATGAGAGTATTTTTGAAATTTATATAATGTAACAACTCAATATTTCATGGATTATTACATTGTGTATTTCAGGCATTGGAGTTATCAGGAGAAGATTGCTTTGAAGATATAAGATTTTATAGACTAAAATCTCAGCTGTAAGAAGGTTTTTTACCATGAAGAATATTATTATTCCATGATAAATTATTGTAGAAAAGGATTTGTGTCTATATGGTGTGTTTCACAAGGAATAGAGGGCTTATAGAATGAACATGTCCTTTCATAAAAGGGGATTTGGCCATGAATTTTAGAATTTTTTATCTTTATTTGGGATTTTTAGGTTGGATAATGATCGTTCAGGTTATAGTATAGTGATCCTCAAGGTAGTTCTGGTTAATATTAAATATGGAATTTTTTGGAATGGTGTCTTCTCTTATAGAATAGAGTATTTTTTGTTGTTTGGGGATAAATCTTAATATGTTAGATATAGTAGAATATCTTTACTCATTGCGTTGTTGAGTCATTCATTGTTTATTTTTGTAGCTATTTATTTTATTGAATCATTGCACCCTGGTTATGGATGTTTTTTTATGGTGTATCATTGAGATTTCTTGGGTTAAGATGAAAGTATGGGTTTTCAGCCATATTTCTTAGAGTACCAAGTATTGTTATTTTACTACCTTTGTTACACCATGAGCATCATTGATGATATCAATTTTATGTTACATTTACCATGATATTCTTGGGAGTGATAATGGAAATTATAGTGTGATTTCCAAATATTCCTTTGACTTAAGAACATTGTAGTGTGTCCCATACCATTGTGTTGTGATGGTTCCTTGTTTGTTTTAAAATATAAAATTTTACTGTTGTTTCAATTTTTTCCAATTTTCTCAAATTCATCAAAAAATTGGTATCCATTGGAGTATCTTGGGATCTCTTGATTATTATTTAGTGTTCCTTTTATTACTATAATTTTGTGATAAATCTATTGCACTCTATGATTTTATTTTCATTCATTCCTTTTATAATATTCTATTTACCTTCATTCTCTACTTGTTATTTCCTCATAAGAGGGATGTAGAAGTAGTTTCAGTTTAGTTTTGATGTTTTTATTAGATGCATAGGGTTTTACATTGGATTTCAAGGTTGTTATAATTGTTCTTCCTCGATCATTTGTTGTGATATTTGGGCTTTGATTGAGATGGTGAATTCAATAATTCACTTTCATTATTATTCATAAAAATGTAGATGAATCATATTTTCATTTTTATTTAGAAGATACTATAAATTAACCCAAATTAGATAATGAATTGGACTAAAGGTATTTAAAGGGAAGGAGGTGATTCACATGCAAGTGAAAAAAAATTATGTGATTGCTTATATTTTTAGGTTCTTCAGTTTAAACCCACTACTTTGATAAACTTCATTGTTAATTTTATAATTATTTAATCACATTATACTATTGTATAATAACTTACATAATGTAATTAAAATGTATGGATGTAAATCTAGAATTTTTATTTATTTCATTTGTGTGTGGTATGTTGAATGAAGAAAGAAGCATAATTGAATATGACAGTTTAATGTGGTTTATTTTTGTGACTCTTGTTATATTATATTATTTGATACCTTACACTTTTAATAATTAGATAATCATGTAAATATGGTAACTAATTAGAGGAATTACAATCTAGGAATGGAATTTATGTGTTCATACAAAAAGAGTTAAATGGTTGTGAAATTATGAATAATGGGACATTATTCGGTGTAATTTATTGATAACATTAGATTTTTTTCTAATATATTGCCACTTTTATTCTTTTTATGTTCTTTTTTTGAGTCATTGTAGCTATTTTGGGGTTATGATGTTATTTTTATGATTTTTTAAAAGTTTGAGGTGATGAAGTGTAACATTGTGGACAGTTCAACATGGTTTTTGTGATAAAAAGGTGGTGATGTGGTGAATGTTTTGGATTGATATTGTGTATTTTTTTAATTAGTTTGGTGTTTTTTGGAATGGTTTTGTGTAGTGTTTGATGTATTTTTGGGATTTTTTGATGGGGATTAGTTATTTTTTATGGGAAAATGTTTTCCTATATGAATTAAATGAAAAAATAAATAACTAGTTGAAAGAGGAATGGGTTCATGGGTAAATAATGTTCTAATAATTCAAATTTATGAAATTGGTAAATTATATTTGGTAAGTGGAATGATTAAATGTAACATTTTATGGGTGTAATAATTGTTAATAAATAATTATTACTAGTTTTAATGTATAAATATGTTTAATGAATGGTTTTATATTGAATATGGAAAAAAGATATAAATTGGTTTGTAAATGGAAAATATAGAAACATATAAATGATATAATTAAATGGGACTTTATATATTGTGTGGAATTTTTTCAGAATTATAGTGGTCATGTATTATTGTCTATTTGCGGGAGGGGTTTCCACTACATTATAGATAGATCAATTAGAAAGTTATAGTTGTGAGTTGAACCATGGTTGGGTTGTGTGTGTTTATATAAAAATTATATTTTCATGTAATTTTATATTAACCACCACATGATTTATGTAACATTACAAACACTCACATTAGGAAATGTATTTAGGGTGTTTTCAGACAATATTTTGGTTTTAGAGGGAATTAATGGTTGAATACACCATTTCCCCAATGTCCCTTTAGATTCAGTACAAGTTATGGTGGATCAAGTAGGTATATACATATGGGTTGTATTGGATTAAGGGAATAGTATATAATTACCAACTAACATTTTTATATAGTTTTCATATGTTTATATGGTGGGGGTGTGCATGGAAGGAGGGATGAGGTTAATTTCATTCATGTTCAAATTTTCCTATCATGATGGGGATGTGATATGTGATTATGATTTGGTGGTGGATATGTGGTTATAGTTGTGATATGGTATATGGTGGTGGATATGTGGTTATGATTATTATGTGGTATGTGATTTTATAGATATGTGGATATGAAAGGGATTTAAGCACAATATATCCATTGTTGGGGCTTGAATGAAGCATGATTAGTGGGGAAGTAGTTGTTGGTTACCTTCTTAACATATATTATTTAGATAATATGTTATTATACATAGATACGTTATTAGTTGAGTGATATATGTGTTATAGTTTTCATGGTATAGGTGTATGTTGGATCATATTTTTAATCATTAAGGCATTCATATTATTCTTTAACATTTTCATCAGAGGTTTCTATGATGAGAATATTGTGCGTATATTAATGCTCAACACTTTATATATATGTATATATATATATATATATATCATTTTTTAAATTTTTTGGAGGGATTCAGGGAGTAGGGTGGACATTAATAGATCTTGGAGTCCATGTCAAGTTTTTTTGTGATTATTTCATATATTTTTCTAAAATTATTTCATTTTACAGTTTTTTAAGTATGATATTAAATATAGTTGGGGTATATTGGTTCTGTTTCATTTTATAATTGTTTTATTAGTGGTTTTCTCATTATATTTTTAAAGAATTTACAAGGGATAATCCACATTTTATGTGGCTTTGTAGTGTGATTTCTACTCATCATACTCTGTCCTAATAAGGGTGGTCATTGGGGATCACTCTTATATTAAATGTTGGCCTTGGAGGGGTACCGGTTAGGGGTTATGAAAACTTGATAGTGTTGTTATAAGTGAATTCTCTCCAAAAATACTCTTAAGTCTTCTAAATTATTTTATTTATTTCAATTATTTTAATTTCTTGAAAAATTGGATAATGAAAAGGATCTCTTATTAAACAAAAGAGATACTCATTTAATTTTTTTAAGTGGTAACCAAGGGGGGGAAGAGAATAATATGGTTGTATTTTCAATTAGAGATTTGAATTTTTCAAAGCTAAATTAATGAGAAGAGCTCACTTTTCTTGATGTTTTGAATGTTTCGAATAAATACAGATGGATATATTGATAATACTTTAGATATTAATGTACCACCATGAATTGAATTTACTAAGGGATGCTAAGTAGATGATCTCAATTAGTAAATGGTAAATTTAGTATTGATATTTACATCAATAGTTTTCCAAATTAAAAAACATAATTATACCTTATGGGTTATTGTTTATAGAACTTCTATATAGGAATCATGTTATGAATTTTTTTCATGATAGAACTCCCTCTTGAGTTTTTTGTGGTATATTTATTAATAATATACTAATATATGATTCAGATGATGTTTAGAATTGGGAAAAATTTAATGTACTAAAAATTTCTATGATGTGAAATTTATATCATGGTAAACTACTATTTCATCCACATTCCCAATACAGACAATGATGGATTGAATTTGTGTGTTTAATTCTCCTTAGATCTCACTAAATATTGTTATTATGATAGAAATAATAGTATGAACCTATAATTCATCATTCAGACACACGATATATAGATGAAAAACATAAATTCAATGAGAATGTGATTTTAAATGGTTCAACATAATGAACTAGTCCATGGATCGTATTATGATTGTGTGTTTATATACCAGGGTTTAACACAACACATTGTAAATGTAACAATTATTTAGAAGGGTAAATTTATTATCCAAGCCTAACATCCCTTATTATATCTTTGTGCACTACATGGAGAGAAGTAATATATAATAGATGAGATATGTGTATCACTTATAATAATTAGTCATAATTAGAATAACCCTGTTTAAAAAAACTCTATGATGTTATTTAATTTATTCTTTGGAACCTATTCTTCAATGTATTTCTCTTCTTCAAAATTTGAATTTTCAATGGTGTTACTAATAATTTTTTAAATATTTTTAATTTTCTGTCATATCTCATTTTTCTTCCTAATGATTTTACTTTATATAATTTAATCTATTCCTCAAAAATGTGTTACATAAAATTTCCATCTACCACCCAGATAATGTGTGTTTAAATAATTCATAAACTAATAATTAATTCATCCAAATAACATAATTTTGAAAAAAATTCAAACAACTAGATCAGTCCTGGTAAACTATCATCACAATTCAACATCATCCTTTATGGTATAGTTTTTCCTAGAAACTCCCATTTTAGGCATGGTGTCCTTCACCATGGTGTGGTATCTTATTTCTAAATATATCCCCAATATTTATATATTAATAATATTTAAGTCATTGAAATATTATTATGATATCTACATAATCTTATTGATCTATACACCATTTGTGATGGGATCTATAAACTATATTATAGCCATATCCATCTCATCAACCTCTAGATATGGTGTTTTGTAAAAACTCTACCATGTTGTGGGGGTCTCAAAATACCATGTACTAATGAAAGTAACCTAAAAATCAATATTTAGGCTGACGTAATATGAAATTTCTTCCTTAGTCATATTTATGATTGATTCTATTATGGAAAATAATGTTATCCATGGTGCAGTTAACTCCAGAATTCTAGTATCACTAAAATTATCCATATAATATTTGTGGTATTTCATATATTTTTATGGAATGGAACCCTTTAAATTGTAAAACCCTCTAAACATTTCCAATCTTACTATATGGGGTGGAAACATGTACTGTGGTGTACAACCCAAAACACAAATGATGTAATAGTATGAAACCAAACATTTTAACCAAATTAACCTCCTGAAACAAAAATTAATTTTCCCTTTTAAGATATCCAACCTTGTTACAAAATGGTATACTTCCTTGAAACCAATGATTTTTTTTCGAGTTATTCTTGAGCTACCCCAATCATCTATGCATTTTATAAAATCTATATACTTGAATCTACTTCACATGAATTCCAATCAACACATAATTGAAAATAAATACAACATTTCAACCCAATGGTTTCAAAAATTCACCCCCATTGGATTTTATTTTAAATTCTCACATCAATCCTCACTTATCTATAATTAAATCCTATACATAATTTTTCCCCCTTCCAGTGACTCCCCCTATTTTTATGTGTTTACTTCTTCAATCATGCACTAAACATTCTCTTTGTGTCCTTGAATTTATACACCTTTGATAAAAAAATTCAAGGTCCTCTTCACCCAATTTCAAATCAATTTATTTTATCCATAAATATAACATTATACTAAATCTATGAAAATAACTATCAAATACTTCTATTGGATTACATGAGTCACATATCATTGAATAAAACAAAAAAAATTGTTTTCCACAATGTTTTCCATATAACAATTTTCAAACCTCAATATTTATTTTATAATTCCCCGTGGATAGTATCTCTCAATGTTTTCTAGACTAAACAGAAGTTATATCCTTACAATATTTACCAATTTCTAGATAAATAATTATATAATATAAGGAGATAGGATCATTTAAAACATCCTCAAGCTGAGGCAGGTGGCTGAATATAAATGTTCGACTGATTTTTTTTTAAATTTGAGTGTGGTTAGAATATTTTTAATGATTCATGCCACTAATTGATTTATATCCATGTGTTCTAGTTCAATTTTACAATTTTATACCATCTCTTTAATTAAATAGTACCATATCTCACTATGAATTGTTTATAAATGTTGTAATGTTTTATTATTAAGTTAAATCACACTTTTATTATCATAATAGACCACCATGGGAAGCTTCACCTCCAATATAGGGTCCTCTAATTTCTATTCCATATATTCTAGTTGTGTATAATCATTTTCTTGAAAAAATAAATTCTTCATTAGTTATACTAAGATAGGATGTTTCCTTCCTTATACTAGTCATCCAATACACTTTCTCCAAATAAAATTGTCTCCATAACTAGTTGTTTTTTTTAAATATATATATTCCAATACACATCAGAGTATGAATATAATTAATTTTCATTTCATATAGAATATCCTAAGGCATAATCAAGAATTCTACAAATGTACATCATCATCAACTTTAGAACTTACTAATTCTCCTCCGTGAGGAATATTTGGTTGAGGGAGACTAAGAAAATTGTGAAAAATATATGTGTTTATGTTTCTTTCTGATACATCATGCTTCCAATAATACTCTGGTGTAGTTTTAGATTACTTTATTTCTCTTTATCATTTTTTCCCAACTTCATTTTGACTATTATTGGGCTTTCATATTGAATTCCATTATGCATCTCAAACATATTGAATAGATCCATTACATAATTATCTAGATAAATGAAATTATAAATCCCTTTTCGGACAACATAGAGACTAATAAAAAAAATGTGATCTCCTTGACCATAAATATTTCACACTATTGTGTTCATTAAATAAGTAAACTCCACTAAATTCAAAATTTATTTTTTTGAATATAATATCTTCAAAATATAAGAGTATCCTAAAAAAATTCCTTAGTTGATTTCATATAAATATTTTGATCAAAAAATCTTCTTCTAAATTCTATGTTTCTTAAGAATATATCTTGTCAATTATAATATGACTAATGTTCCTTTTTCAAATTATATAGGGCCTTTTTCAAACCCCACATTTTTTATTCATAATTCCAAATTATAAAACCCAACTACTATTCTATTTAAACTTATTCATTTAGAATGAAATTTAAAAATGTGGTCATAACATCTATTTTGTTTATGTTGAATTTTTTCAAGAAATTTATATCATGGAAGATACAAATTAAAACATTCCTACTCTTTATTAAACACTTAATCGTGATTTATTACATAAAATTTCACTTAATAAAAATTCAGTGATCGAGAGGTCTAGTGTACTGAGAAATTAAGAATATTAAATAATAAATTAAAACATAAAATACAACATCTTTATTGAAAACCTCTTTTACATGACCACAACATTCCTTCGTACTTAGCATTGCATGCAATAACCTGAGGACATACATAAGAAAATGGTGATCTATAATGCCTATTAAGGGAGTAAACATGGAATAACATGAATAAAACAATAAATTTTAGGAAATAGGCATATCAATAGAGAATAAGAGAAATATGAACATAAGGTCATGATATAGCATGATTATCATAACATGGAGATGTGACCACAACATTTAACATGATATTAGCATTTGCCAATGCTCATTGCACATAGAGCATGAGTAAACCCACATTGCACAAGACTTTTCATGATTAAACCTTCATTTCACATGAATTATCATGAGTAAACACTCATTGGACATGACATATAATGATACTATTCATTACACAATGCATTAGAGTACTATCAGGGAACACCCTTCTTAATCATTTCATTTCATGAATAAGTGTGCCACATATATCATGCAACATGGATTCATTAAACATAATAATTTATTCCAAAAAATAAGAGATGTGGAATACAAACATATAAGTCATAAATAAATAATTACATGTTCATAATGGTGAATACCCTTGGTATAGAAATGGGTATGGTATTCACTAAAATGATGATTTCGCCATGGGTTATTTTAGTGTAACTTCAGTAGTATAACGATGTCAAACAGAAATCATGAAACAAGTTGATGAGAGAGAAAAGAATCTCTCATAATTTATAAATGAAATGGAAAGTAATGGGGTCATATAACATAATATCCCAACATATGTAATGTAATTGTATGCCTAATAAAAAATAATTTCATGAATGTAAATGAGGGGAGAGAAATCCTTTACAGAATTTCAACATGGTAATGTGTGTATATGGGAGAAATTAATGAGAGAAAAAGGGGTATCAAATCATTAAAACAAAAGAATGGAATTATAGTGGAGGTTAAAAAGTATATCCCAACATTTTTAATTGAAAATGAAATGGTATACCAATATAAGGAAACTTGGATATAAATAAGGAAGGATGGAAAGTGAGGATCCCTTACAGAATTTTGGCATGGTAAGGAGTGTACATGGGAAGAATTAAAGAGAGAAAAAGCGGTCAATCATCATTTAAACATAATGAGTGAAGTATGGGGTAAGTGGAAAATCATAACACAACATTTTTTACTAAAAACAAATGGGTATAACAATATAAAGAAACTTTGAAAAATGAGAAAGGAAGAAATACCTTACATGGAAGTGTTTGACTTCAAGAGCATGAGAAGGGGATTCTTGAAAGCTTGGGCACCTTGGGAGGATTATAGATAGTGGAGATAAGATTAGGTACGTTCTAAAATGGTTTTATGTAACACTACGGCAAAAAAGGCATTTAGCGGCGGTTTTTTTTGTTTTGCGGCTGTTTAAACCTCTACTAAATCGATTGGCGACGGTTTTGAAAAACCACCCCTAAATCGTGCGTCGGGAAACTATTCGGGGGGGGGGGTGTAGAACCGTCGCAGAACGTTTCGCGGTGGTTTTTTAGCGGCGATTTTTTTAATTTTTAATTTTTTTTTATTTTTGTTGTTTTTTTTATTTTTTTTATTTTTGTTATTTTTTTTAATTTCTTTTATTTTTAATTATATATATATATATATATATATATTTATTTATATATTTATCTATTTATATATATTTTTATTTTTCGTATTTATTTATTATATTATATTATATTTATTTATTTATTTATTTATTTTATTTATTTTATTTTATTTTATTTATTTTATTTATTTATTTATTTATTTTTCGTATTTATTTATTTATTTATTTTTTCGTATTTATTTATTTTATTTATTTTATTTCGTATTTATTTTATTTTCTATTTATTTTATTTATTTATTTTATTTTATTTATTTGTTTTATTTATTTTATTTCATATTTATTATTTATTTATTTTATTTCGTTTTTATTTTATTTATTTATTTTATTTCGTATTTATTTTATTTACGTTATTTATCCATGCATGCACATCCCATGCACATGCACATGCACATGCATGCCCATGCAATATAAAGAAATTCTTCGTCTGGTGAGATTTGAACTCCAAACCTCTTGCAAATTTTCCAAAGACTTTACCACTCCAGCAAGCTCGCCATGTGCTTAATAAACAGAATTTAATATACTTATATATATTAATAGAAAAAACAAATAGTACATATATAATAGATATAAACTCAATAATAATAAATAAGGAATAATAAATAATAAATAATAAATAATACATAATAAATAAATATAAATAACGAATAATAATTAAATATAAATAAATAATAAATAAGGAATAGTAAATATAAATAAAAAATAAAAAATAAAAAATAAAAAATAGTAAATAATTATAAATAATAAATAATAAATAATAAATAATAAATAAATATAAATAATAAATAAATATAAATAGAAATAATAAATAAGGAATAAGGAATAATAAATAATAAATAATATATAATATATAATAAATAATAAATAATAAATAATAAGTAAATATAGATAATAAATAATAAATAAATATAAATAATAAATAATAAATAAATATAAATAATAAATAAATATACATAATAAAAAAATATAAATAATAAATAATAAATAATAAATAATAAATTATAAATTATAAATAATAAATAGTGATAAATAATCAATAATCAATAATCAATAATCAATAATAAACAATAAATAATAAATAAACATAAATATTCAATAAATATAAATAATAAATAATGAATAATAAATAATAAATAATAAATACATAATAGATATAAATAATAAATAATATATAATAGATAATAGATAAATAATACATAATAAATAATAAATAAAAAATAAATAATAAATAATAATAAATAATTAATTATTAATAATTAATAATTAATAATTAATAATTAATAATTAATAATTAATAATTAATAATCAATAATGAATAATCAATATTAAATATTAAATATTAAATATTAAATATTAAATATTAAATATTAAATACTAAATAAAAAAATATAAATAATAAATAATAAATAATAAATAATAAATAATAAATAATAAATAAATATAAATAATAAATAATAAATAATAAATAATAAATAATAAATAAATATAAATAATAAATAATAAATAATAGATATAAATAATAAATAATAAATAATAAATAATAAATAATTAATAATTAATAATTAATAATCAATAATCAATAATGAATAATCAATATTAAATAATAAATATTAAATATTAAATAATTAATAATAAATATTAAATAAATAAAAAAAATAAAAAAAAATAAAAAAAATAATAATAAATAAATATAAATAATAAATAATAAGTAATAAATAAAAATAAATAATAAATAAATATAAATAATAAATAATAAATAAATATAAATAATAAACAAATATAAATAATAAATTAATATAAATATAAATAATAAATAAAGACAAATAATAAATAATAAATAATATATAATATATAATATATAATATATAATATATAATATATAATATATAATATATAATATATAATAAATAATAATTAATAATTAATAGAAATAAATAATCAATAATCAATAATCAATAATCAATATTTAATAATACATAATAAATAATAAATATTAAATATTAAATATTAAATATTGAATATTAAATATTAAATATTAAATAAATATAAATAATAAATAAATATAAATAATAAATAATAAATAAATATAAATAATAAATAATAAATAAATATAAATAATCAATAATCAATAATCAATAATCAATAATGAATAATAAATATTAAATAATACATAAAAAATAATAAATAATAAATAATAAATAAATATAAATAATAAATAATAAATAAATATAAATAATAAATAATAAATAATAAATAATAAATAATAAATAATAGATAAATATAAATAATAAGTAATAAGTAATAAATAATAAATAATAACTAATAAATAATAAATAATAACTAATAAATAATAACTAATAAATAAATATAAATAACAAATAAAAAATAAAAAATAATAAATAAAAAATATATATAAATAATAAATAATAAATAAATATAAGTAATAAATAATAAATAATAAATAATAAATATATATAAGTAATAAATAAATATAAATAATAAATAATAAATAATAACTAATAAATAATAACTAATAAATAAATATAAATAATAAATAATAAATAAACATAAATAATTAATAAATATAAATAATAAATAATAAATAATAAATAATAAATAACCAGTTACAAATAATAGATAATAAATAAATTAAAGTATATTATGAATAATAAATATCAAATAATAAAGGAAACATATGAAAAAGTATGAAAAGATGTGATAAGAGATGAAAAATCATGAAAACGCATGAAAAAGGATGAAGAAGCATATGAAGAATGAGGCATTAGAAAGAATGAGAATGCATGAAAACTCATGACAACTCTGGAAAACTACTTAATAATTCAACAAAATCATCATAATAACCCATAAAAAACCATTGATAAAGATAACAAGTCATGGAAACCCAAATAAACAGTAGTAAATTGAGCTACCGTTAAAACCCGTCAAAACGGTCATAAAGAGACAAAAACATTGGACTCACATTAACGAAGATAACTTATGATCCAAGAGTCCGTTTTAGATCCGCGACCTGTCAAATCAAAGATCCTGAAATGATCTTTGACCTGAAAGGTGAAAGAGTCCGAATGGATAGGCGGATCGGAAGTTATGACCATTTAAAAAAAAGCTGACGGGGAACAGGTGCTAGAAACGAGGCATTGAAAAACATAACAAACCAGATACCCACTAAAAAGGCCATAACATATTATCTAGGAGTTCATGTGGGCGCCGCGACCAGTCAAACTGAAGCTCATGGAACGAGCTATGATCTGGAAGGTGGGGGAGGCCAAACTGACCCGCGGATCGAAAGTTAGGTCTGTTTGAAGACAAGTTCGATGGGACACTGGTGACGGAAACGGGGTTTTGGAGGCCTTTGGAGGAGTTTTGGGGGTCAAAAAACACGATAGAAGCTTACCTTTGTTAATTTGTGCGTATATCTCTTCACTGGCTTCGATTTGATATGTGGTAGAGCCCAAACGGACACCCGAAGCGAAAGTTATGGCTGTTTGAAGTTGGAGAACTTTTTTCAACTTTCCTATAACTCTAATATCTTCCACACATTAGACCGTCTCATGGTTTTGATTATATGTGCCTTTAGATCTCTTCATGATCTTTTATTTGACTGATCGTGGCGCTTCAACGGACGCTCGGATCAAAAGTTATGGTCGTTTTAGTGATTTTGGGGTTTCTCGTGTTTTTTTATTTTTTCATTTCATTTCGCGGCGGTTTTACCAAAACCGCCGCTAATCCTCGAATAAAATTTAAAAAAATAAAAATAAATAAATAAATAAATTTTTCCGTTTAGCGTCGGTTTTCTTGTAGTGTAATTACAAGTGGGATATTGGGTGGGTATATATATTAAAAGAGAGAGGAAATCTTCAATATTTCACAAATATAGGTTTTGAAATCTATATAATTAAATATTCAAAACCACAAACCAACCCATGGTTTTTTCTGATGGTTTTTTCCAAAGGGGGGTGGAAAAAATTATTTTATAAGTACAATGGACAAAATTGTTAAAATATTAGGCTTTCTTATGTGGTGGTGAGTCACTCTCTCAGGGAAATCATTTTAAAATGTTAAAATATTTTATAAGTCTTTGAGGGTCCACTAAGGCACATTAAAATTAATCAAATAAATATAATATCAAATTATATTAAAGGTAAAACATATATTATCTGAATATCAAATTTATAGTATATTATTACATCACTATTGGGTCATTATGATGTCATAAACACATTATATATTTAAACGGTATTTAATTTTTACCCAAAAATTTGACTGTCTCAGAAAATTATGAAAAATTCACCATGAGATAATTTTGACATCCTGTATCTAAAAATAATATTAATTTTATCTAAATAATTTTTTGAATATGTTTATTTTCACTTTTAAAATAAAAACCGACATTTATCGGAAATTCATGTGTTTTGACAAAAACATTTTCAAACCATAAAATTTACAATTGTATAACCATTATATGATAATTTATATTTAATGAAAATTAGTTAAATAAAAATATATTATTAAAATATTATTTAACTAAAAAATCCATTAATTCATAAAAATAGATTTCTTAATTGAATATTAACTAAAAATACTATTTCTGTTTTAAAAACTATTTTCAAAGTAACAATAATAAAATGAATATATATTCTTTATTCAACAAAACAATAATTCACATAATCATTGTACTAAGGTCTTATAACATAACCCCTTATAACTCCCACAAAGTACCTAAGGGTTAGGTGTTTGATGGTGACAGACTCTTAGCGCAGCTCGGATAACATCGCTCGGGTGGTAATCTATATTAACTTCCACTTCTCCTGTAATAGATTCCATTAAATCTTAACATGTTGAAGCTCAGATTGGGATTTTTCAATAATAAAGACTAGTGACTCTGCCTCCTTTATGAGATCTAAAAAATGGTCTTCGTATCGAGAAATTCTAGTAGATGAGGTCATCACTTCCATTGTTTGAGTAAATTGGATTTCTTAAAGCCTTATATTTATACTAATCATGTGATCTCTATTAAATGCCAATATTAGCAATGGTAAAAATTATTAACAGTATTTTAAAATACAAAAACATAAAATCCAGGAACTGAATATGTTTTATATAACCATTTTACATAATAATACATTTAATTAAATCGAGAAGAATTTTTTTAACAAAATTTTGGGTCGTTACAATCTTCCTCCATTAATAAATTTCACCATAAAAATTTCCTTTTCCCACACTAAAATAGATGAGGGTCACTCTGCTTCATCACATCCTCTGATTCCAACGTTTTTTTTTCAAACATGTGGTTTCACCATAGCACCTTGACATGGGGAATTATCTTATTTCGTAGAACTTTTTTCATATGATCTAACATATTCACTGGATTCTCTCCATAAGATAGGTCATTATCTAAGGGTACCACCTCTATATTCAGTACATGTTATGTTTTAAGTATGTACTTACTCAATATTGATACATAGAATTCATCATGTGCTTGAGAAAGGTTCAGTGGGAATCTAGTCGATAGGCCACTGCTCCAATTTGATAATGGATCTCAAAAGGGCCGATATACCTTGGAATAAGCTTTCCCTTCTTCCTAAATCTCACAACTCTCTTCCACAGTGATATGTAGAGGAATACCGTATCTCCAATGTTAAACTATATGTCTCTTCGATGATTATCATCATAGTTATTTTGTCTAATTTGAGGATCTTTGATGTGTTGTTGGATGGTCTTAACACTCTCTACTATTTATTTGACCATTTCTGGACCTAGGAGTTTTCACTCCACAACTTCATCCCAACGTTCCAGTGTTCTACACCTCATCCCATAAAGGTCATCATAAGGATCCATTTGGATTCATGAGTGTACACTGTTGTTGTAAGAGAACTCAACCAGAGGAAGATGTTGATCCCATCCTCCTATGAAGTCCATTGAGCATGCTCTCAACATGTCCTCATGTGTTTGGATAGTCCACTCCGATTGGCCATCATTTTTAGGATGATAAGCTGTAATGAAGTTTAGCTCAATATTCAGAGCATATTGGAGACTCTTCTAAAACATAGTGGTGAATCTTGGATCTTGATTAGATATAATCGATATTGGTACTCCATTAAGCCTTACCACTTATCTGATATATATCTGTGTGATTTTATCTAGTGGTAAATCCTCTTAAATTGCAATGAAGCATCCAGTATTTGTAAGGCGATCCAAAAGAACCCAAATAATATTGTTTCTTTTAGATGTCTTCATAAGTCTGGTGGAAAATTCCATGATGATGTTCTCCATTTTCAATGCTGGTAAGGGTATTATTTCCATCATCCCTTTAGACTTCTTCCTCTCATCATTCACTTGCTGACATACTTGGAACATTGATGTATACTCAGCAATCTCTTTCTTCATGTTATCCCACCAATACTTCTCTGGGAAATCTTAATACGTATTTGTGTTTCCTGGGTGAATGGAGAAATTGGAACTTTGTGCATCATCCCAAAGTTCATTCTTTAACTCTAGACTTGATAGAACACATAGTATTGACCCAAACATCACAATTCCTTTTTCATTAACGTAGAACTCTGAGGATTTACCTATTTATGATAGTCTCCACTTTCTTCTCAATTGCTACATCATCATTTTGAGCATCCTTTATCCTTTACAAAAGAGACGGTTGAGTAGTAATTTGTGAAATTATTGACGATATTCCCTTATTTAGGATTATCATTCATATCTTCATCAAACAAAAGATGATTGGATCCTTTTCAATTCTTATCATTGATAGAAACATTGGGTCGTTTCTACATAGAGTATCTTCCACCTTGTTCACTTTCCCTTATTGGTAATGGATTGAGAATTCGTAGTCTTTGATCAACTCTAACCATCTTCATTGGTGCATGTTCAACTATTTCTGAGTGAATATATACTTGAGGATTTTGTGATCTGTATATTTTTCACACTTCTCCCCATAGAAGAAATTTCACCAAATTTTTAAATCGAAGATTACTACAACAAAATCCAGATCATGTGTTAGACAGTTTTTCTAATGAAATTTCAATTTCCTTGAATCATTGGAAATGAATTATTCATTTTTCATCAACAAAAATACCATTCCCTTCTCCAAATCATCATGAAATACCATGAAAATTTCTCCACTTTTGGGTAGTGTGATCATGGGTGCAGTGATAAAACTCATTTAAACTCATTGAATCTCTCTTCGCATTCATCACTCTAAGAAAATTTGACTCTCTTCTGAGTTATCTTGGTGATAGGGTTTGAAAATCATGATAAATTTCTTATAAATTATAAATATTATCTAGATAACCCAAGGATGCTATAGATATCCATCACAGATGTTGGCCTCGGCCATCCCTCAATTTCATTTTTCTTGGTGGGATCCACATATATCCCATTTTGTGTGATGATATGACCCAAGAATGAGAATTATTTCAACCATAACTCACACTTGTTGTACTTTTCATATAGAATATCCTTTCACAAGGTCTCTAGTACAATTCTTAGATACATCTCATGCTCCTCCATGGTTTTGGAGTGTAATACAATATATTTTATAAAGACTACCACAAACTTGTCTAGGTAATCTCTAAAGACTCTATTCATCAATTTTAGGAATATTTCTAGTTCAATAGTGATTCCCAAAGGTATTACTATGAATTAACAGTGCTTGTACGTTGTCCAAAAATCAGTCTGGTGAATATCCTCCTTCTTCACCCTTACTTGGTAATATCCGGACCATATATCCACATTGGAGAAGTATTGTGCTTGACATAGTTGATCGAACAAGTCTTAAATTCTTGGGGAAGGATACTTGTTCTTTATCGTGATTTTTTTGAGCTCATGATAATCAATGTAAAGGCGCATTTACCCATCCTTCTTCTTGATTAAGAGGACTGGTAAACCCCATGATAAAGCACTTGGGTGTATAAACCCTTTATCTATATTCTCTTATAGTTGTTTCTTTACCTCCTCAAGCTCCAAAACATCTATTCTATATGGAGTCTTGGATATTGGAAAAGCCCAAGGTATAATATCAATCAATAATTCAATATCTTTTCTAGGAGGAAGAAAAGGAAATTCCTCGGGAAACACTTCAAAGAATTTCCTCACAATAGTTATGTCTTCAAGGATGGTTTCTTCCTTAGAATCAATCATCTGAACAAGATATAAATTTGTATTGGGTAGTAATATCTATTCTTGAAATTATGGTGATAAAGAAGTTTCATCCTTCTCCTTGTACTTGTATAGAATTAGGGGCCAATTCTTAATATCGGGAGTGATTTCCCTCTCACGACAATTTATGTAGGCTCTATATTGGGAAAGCCAATTCATTCCAAGAATTTCATAAAATTCCACCAAGGGGAGTATGATGAGGTTTTTAGGGATTTTCAATCCACAAATTGTGATAGGGGATAAGTTATATTCATGGGATGCAATGATTGATCCATTTTCAATTCTCACCTATATATCTACTTCCATGATTTGTGTTGTTGTTGGGATTGTTCTACTAAATATTCTTGCTATAAAAGAATGAGTAGAACCAAAATAAAATATTTAGATTTCTATTATTGAATGTATAACTAGATTACCTATCACCATTTCATTGTTAGGGTTCTCTTCGGTGGTGGTGGTGGAAAAAGCTCAATATTTCTACCTTGGAGATGTGACAACAACATATAACATGGTATTAGTATGAGCCAAGGCTCATTTCACATGGAGCATGAATAAACACTCATTGCAGAGGAATTACCATGAGTAATCCCTCCTTGCACATGACTTAGCATGAGTAAACACTCATTACACATGAGGTATCATGATACTATTCTTTACCCAATTCATTGGAGGACTATCAGGGCACACCCTTCTTAATCATTTAATTTCATAATTGTACCACATAGATCATAAAACAAGGATTCATTAAACATAATAATTTATTCAATGAATAAGAGATGTGGAATACATGTAATACATCAATCAAAAAGTAACTTTTCATAAAGTTGAATACCCTTGATAGAGAAATGGATATGGTATTCACTTACATGATGATTTTGGCATGGGAAATTTTTGGGTAACTTCAGCAGGATAACAACGTCAAATAGAAATCGTAAAATGGGTTGATGATAAAGAATGGGGTATCTCATAATTTATACATGAAATGGAGAGTAATTAGTTAATGTAACATAATATCCCAACATATTTAATGAAATTTAGATGCATAATATAAAATAAATTCTTGAATATAAATGAGGAGAGAGAAATACCTTAGGGAATTTAGGCATGGTAATGGGTGTGCATGGGTGGAATTAATAATAGAGAAATGGGTCTCACATCATTCAAAAATAATTATGTGAGTATATGGGATGTGATAAATAATACCCCAACATTTTTAATTTAAAATAATATGAAATAACATTATAAGTAAACTTGGACATAAAAAAATAAAGAAAAGTGAGGATCCCTTATAAAATTTTAGCATGTTAATGAGAGTATATTGGAGGAATTAATGAGAGGCAAAGAGGTATATCAACTTTCGAAAATACGGAGGGAAGTATGGGGGAGTTTATAAATCATACCCAAACATTTTTAATTGAAAATAAATGGTTATAAAAACATAACGAAACTTGGAAAAACATGAGAAAGGAATAAATCCTTTACTTGGAAGTGTGTCACTTCAAGAGCTTGGGGAGGGACTTATTAAGAGCTTAGGGAACCTTGGGAGGATTCTATAGAGAGGAGGGAAGATTAGGGATGTGATAAAAGGGTTTTGAGTAAAGAAATGTGAGATCTTGGGTGGGTTTATATAGGAAAAGAGAGAATAATTTATTAATATTTCAAAAACATAGGTTTTGGAATCTATATAATTAAATATTCAAAACCAAAAACCAAACAATAGTTTTTATCCCTTGTGTTTTTCATAGGGGAGTTAAAAATATTATTTTATAAGTACAATGACCAAACTTATTAAAATATAACGGTTTATTATGTGGAGGTGATTCACTCTCTCAAGGAAATCATTTTAAAATGTTAAAATGTTTTATAAGTCCGGAGGGTCCACTAAGGCACCATAAAATTAATCAAACAAATATAAAATCAAATAATGTTAAATGTAAAATATATATTTTCATAACACCCCTTTTATTTTTTTCTATTACATCACTATTGGGCCATTATGATGTCATAAATCAAATTATATATTTAAACGATATTTAATGTTTACCAAAAATTCGACTATCTCAGAAAATTATTAAAAATTCACTGCTAAATAATTTTTATGTCCTAAATAAAAAAATATTCATTATATCTAAATAATTTTCTATATAAGTGAATTTTCACTTTGAAAATAAAAACTGACCTTTATCGAAAATTCTTGGGTTTTGAAAAAAACAGCTTTCAAACCTTAAAAATAACAATTTTATAAAAATTATATTATCATTTATATTTAATAAAAATTAATTTAGTAATAATATTTTATTAAAATATTATTTACTTCAAAAATCCATTAATTCATCAAAATAGATTTCATAAATGAATATTATCTAAAAATAAAATTTGTGCTTTAAAAATATTTACAAAGTAACCACAATAGAGTGAATGGATATTATTTATTCTATGAAATAATAATGCACATAATCATAGTTATATGGTCTTGTTACTTATCTCATTATGACCCTCGCATAAGACCTAAGGTTATGGTGTGTGAGGGTGAAAGACTCTTGGGACGGCTCAGATAACATCACTCAAGTGGTAATCTATATTAACTTCCACTTCTCTTGTAGGAAATTCTGTTCAAACTTAACATGTTGAATAATGGATTTGGCTTGGTCATGAGTGAATCATAGTGATGCTACCTCTTTTCTGAGCTTCGACAAATGGGCTTCTTATGGATCAATTCAACTGGATAAGACAATCACTTCCTTCATTGAGTAAATTGGATTTTTTAAAGCTTTATATTTATACTAATCATGTGATCATTGTTCAACGACTAAATTAGAAATGGTAACAATTATTAATGGTATTTTAAAATCCAAAAACATATAACCAAAGAAGTGCATATGTTTTATATAACCATTTTAAATTATAAGTAATTTAGTTAGATCAAGTGGAATTTTCATTAATATATGTTTGGGTCGTTACACTAATCAACCCTATTCTATACACTGGTGTAATGTTTTATTCCACATAAATTTCTTCCACTAGTGCATACCAATTATAATACAATATTTATTTATTTTGAATCAATTTATCATTCCCATCATGTTAATCTCAGAACACTGACATTTAAAATGATATTATGATCCAATGGCCAATCTATGAGCTCCCAAGTCTAATTTTTCTAAACTAGAACTTAATATTAATTCATAGACATCACACATGACTCACATTTTTTTACTTCTTGGAAATAGGTTGAATACTATTAAAAAAATAGATAAATATGATCTGTAGTTCTAATCCTTTGAGTTTTCAATGGTGTAGTTTTATCACTAAGGATATATTGGTCGGAGTAGGACACTCAAGAGGGGGTGAATTGAGTTCCTATAAAAACTCTATATTAAAAACATTATTTGAAAATACTCCAATTAATAATCAAAACAAGCCAGTTAATCTATGTAATTTATTTATAATCGTTTGAATATTCGATTAATTTCTCAAGAGATTGATTACTTCTCATTATATCCCCCAGAAATATTGAAATAACTTTTGAATCCAATTTACTAAATAAAACAGTTATAAATACAATCCAAGACTAACTATCATAGTGAAACATACTTTTCTATCATATAAGTTAAAATAGTGTAATCTAAATTTGAAAAATACAGCGGATTTAAAAAAGTGATGTAGTCTCAAGAAGACATATAATCATCTCCAATTAGTTATTAACTATGGCCAAGAAAAATATATATAAATATTTGATCCACACCCTGGATCAGGGTTTAAACTATAGTACTCAAGACTATTTAGTTCACAAGACCTAAACCATAGTTCTATGTGGGAAATATAATAGTCAGGTCACACAGGACCTCTTCCACAATTATACATGGGTGAAACAAGGTGTAAAAAGATATTTGTTTGAGGATATCTTGTATCCTCCAATTCAGTGTAAGAGAGAGTGTGTGTTTAATATACATATGTACAAACCACTCGAAATATTACTAAAACAGTACACAATATGGAAGAATATAATAATAAGGGATTATAAATTCCTTGAGTGTTGTTCAATGAAACTATGGACTTCTAGGATGTATCATATTTGATGTTCGGGTCCACTTCTAAAATCAGACTCAAAAATAGGGTGTCATGATTTCTGTGCTCTGGTTTCCAGTTTACTGAGTTTCTCATCTTCTCTTATTTTAGTTGGTGCTGTAAGGATGTTGGCAATTTTAGATCCACATCAATACATCTAGAATAATATGATAGTTCTTTATATATTCTTGTGTATGTTCTTTAATTAATGTGTGTTCTTCTCTAACATCACATTTAGTCACTTTTTCTAACTCATGTGTCACCTTATATTTAATCATTGATTGTTTGTGGTATTTCCAAAAAGAAGCATGATCTCCTCATCTCATACCTCATACTATAAGGTGTCGTGTATTCAAAAATTCATTAATTATTTCAGTGTCATTAAATGACTCAAATATGACCATTAGAATCAACTTTTAAATTTAATTGAAAATGACAGATAAATTTTTATGTAAGGAACAATTTCACATCTGGTGGTTATATAGGAACGGTTCCATAGTCACACTAATTCAAAAGTTATGCCACAGTTAGCGATTACATCCACCCTAAGTTTTGGAACTGGTATCATGGTTACAGTTGCAGGTCCTTTGAGTATTCTGAAACTGGTATCATGGATATGGTGTCTGGTCATTTGAAAATTCCAAAATCAGTAGCATAGTTACAGTGTCTAGACTTTTGGAAATTCAGGAACTTGTAGCATATGTAATGGTGTCTATCACGTTTCCAAAATTTTCAATGTTGTCTTGTTACAATTTCATAGAACATGGTTCCTGGAAATGGTGTCACAAAAAAATCCAATTTCCATAAAAATGGTGAGACCATTTGGGCACAAAAACGGTGTCTCATACTTAGTTAAATATCTACCATATTTTTTAATAAGTAATACTCACATAATTATTAACGTTAAATATAATCATAATAAAACAGAATAGAACAAGTGTAATCATGATTTATATGATTTAAACATTATTTACATGATTTACATGATTTATAAGATTTGTGAGCAATAAAACAAGAGTATTCCAACAATCTCCCCCTTTTTTATGATAAAAAATCATGGAATTTACAAGCCATGCATTTTATAAATGAATAAACAGTGTTCTTATCATATAAATAACTCATGAAAATACTTGATAGTATTAGAACATATATGTAAAAAATATTGTTTCTCTCTTTATCACAAATTTCATCTCTCATCCCACTTTGGGATTATCAAAAAGTTTGTAAGAAAAAAATAGTAAATGAAACAAAAAAATGAATAAAAGAGGGATCACACTTGTCATTTCATATGAAAAATAGAGTTTAGTTATAATCACAAAAAGGGAATACATCACAGCCATATCAAAACGTATCTGTCACTTCTCTTCAAATTCTGCACCATCCACTTTATCCTTGTAAGAGACAACAGAAGTAGATGAAAGAGGGGATGAAGTGGAGGTTGTATAAGTAGTATTAAGGGAAGGTAATTTCACTCCTTCAATGATCGAAGGGGCAACGTTTGGTCTGGTGGAATACTGAGGCAAGGTTTTCTCAACAATATCAAGTTTGATCTAGCTTAGAGCCTGAGTAATAGAAATTTTAGAGGGGGAAAATGGATTAGAGGAAGAAGTATTGGTGGAAGGAGCTAAACCAATCCTCAAATGAGTTGTTGTAGGAGCCACGATGGTTGTGCTCTAAACATGCAGATGTAGTTTTAGAAAATTTATGAAATTCATAATGATTTCACCACCATAATCCATGGCCTTTTCAAATTCATCTTTATTTTCCATGAATTTCTCTAGAGTAGGTGTGAACTCCTTTAGATTCTTAACATGATCTTTGAAATCTTGACATACAGAAGGAACATTATATTATACACAATATAATTAAAACAGTTAGTCAAATCATGCTTGGAATAAATCCTCTTGAAGTAGTAATCCACATTCTTAGAGATTTATTCTTGAGAATCAGTGGAAATGTTTCAATGAACTCTTACCAGTTCAAGCACAAGGTCACTGTTCTTAACAACTTTATCAATACATTCCTTATCAAAACCTACAATAAATGATAGAAACTTATTTTTAATTATATATCTGAGCATTTTACTCTCTAAATGCTAAGATGGCTGGGAAGAAACAAATGCAGCAGAAATAGATGATGCGAGGTCATTAATGTGTTTTAGAATAGTCTTTAAACATCGTTTATAGTCAGTGGTCCGATTATTGATTCTCGATACAATAGAACACAACACATTTTTTATTTTTTTGTTATTCTAAAATACCTTTTCATACACATTAATCAAGTTAGGTTGAATCAGAGTTACAACCTTCTTTGGGATCTTTTTATCATCATCCCCACAATGATGAGAAATAGGGGCTAGAGCAACATGAAATTATTTCCTTATTTCACCAAACATAGATCTTAAATATTTTACCTCACCACTCAATTTTTTGTTTTCAATCCAGACTTCCAAAATTTCATGAATCATCTTAGGTTGTATTTGCTATATTATTTTCTCTAGAAGCAATGTAACATCCCTTTCATTGAGATTGGTTACAGGGACAGGTTGTGACTTCGTGAGCTTCTCAAAACCAGAGAAAAAATTGTCTCCAAACTCCATCAAATCATTATGAATTTCATAACTATAAGTTTCATGGGAAGGATCAGGAGTAGGAAAAAAGATAGGTTATAGATCCTTTCTAGATATTACATCCTTAGTAGTGATCGATTTGGAATGAAACACAGTTGAAAGATCAAATATTTATTTTCAGGTTCCTTGAGACTCATAAATATCAAAATACCTTGTAATCATATTCCAGGTATCCATATAACTTGAATCCAAAGGGTTTGGAACATTAATCCCTTCGAAGCTGGGGTATTTCTCCCACTCAACAGATGAATATTTTTTAGGACTAAGATACTCAATCTCTTGACCAGTTTCCAAATCCTCTTCTCTATCAGATTCAGAATCATCTCTAGCTAATTGAAAATTTTGATCCATTATTTCATTAGTAGATAAAATGACTTTTGTTTCGTTAGATTCATCCTCTATCTATTTCTTAGTGGCAGCATGCTCTTCCATTGAATCATCATCTTCTTCTTGAGAAACGTTAATTTTATCAATAACTCCACCTTCTTATCTACCACATTTATCAACTTTATAGATAGAATATTCTCTAGAGGTATCATCCTAAGGTTGTCTAAGAGATTCAAAAATGGGTTATCCAGTCCTTTGAGGAATCTATGGATTACTACCTTCTCCATCTGAATCCATTTCGACTTTATTTCTGGGAACAACAACTTATATTCCTTCATCTGAATATTCCACAAAATCATCTGATTCTAAACAAGGGTCAGCGAAATTCTTAGGTCTTAAAGGGTTATCAACATTATTAAAATCCTCATATAGTGTGTCATTATCATAAACCCATGATCTCTTCCACAGATTCCAAATGATCTTCATTTTTCTGTATATATCCTTTAATATAAAAAAATCATAATCTCCAACCACTTTATCATTCTTTCAAACCTAACATTATTCTGGTATCATTACATTGATAAACCTTGCATAGAAAAGATAAGTTGACTTTAATGTTTGCTTGATTATAACACATATGTTTAGGATAATGTACTTACACAAATTTATTTTATGAACATTATTTAGAAGTTGTATCAAAAACAAATCTTCATAATTGAGTGTGGAAAACTCTCATTTCTTTGGAAATATTAGATATTGAACAAACATAAACAACAACCTAGTCTCTCCATCCAGTTCAGTAGTAATATGCCTTATTTTCTTTTTATTTCTAGTCAACTCACCCAAATTATCTTATAAAAAAATAAGTCACTTATTGGAGGATGAACTCTTTGATAGTCCTCACTAATAACCTAATGTGGTATTCCTAAGAAGGAGGACCACAAAATTGAAGAAAAGGTAAATCTCTATCCATTCACCCATCTTCTAACCCCAAAATCATCTTTAGAGTTGAAAGAAAACTAAAAATACAAATAAACTTCAAAAAATAGGTTTCGATAGATAGGTATTTTCACTTTTTTAATCCACTTTAACCATCCCTATTCTTCCAAGACATTCAGAACAAGTGACTTTCTTGATAGGAGACACTTTGCACATATTTCATTCATTTCCATGCTTGTATGATCTACAAGACCTGGGTTTAGTGGTTTCTTGGGCATGGCAATCAGAGACTTTTTTTTTCATTAAAGATCATATATTTTTAAGAGACAATGAAGATGGATTCTCCATCTGAGGCATTCAACTCGGGATCAATAAAGATGAGTAGTTTGAGAGAAAAGAGATTGGTTTCGAGAGTAGAGAGAATGATTGAAGAGAGATGCGAAAATATGATTTTTTTATCATGCAGGGAGTTCAAATATCGCAAAACAAAAAACATGGTATAAAGAAATAAATTAATCAATACAACGATTAGAGAAAAATATTTCTATAAATAGAATTATGAGTCATAACGGTGAGACCAGGACAAGCAGTCATGGTGTCAATATTGTGGTGTGAATCTTGTAGTGCGACTATACCCAGTGAGACAGTAAACATGAAACATCAAACATGAGATAGAAAACATGAGACAACAAGGTGAGATACAGTAACTATGATACAGAAACTGTTAGATAGTAAAATGGTCACTCAAGTATGATCATTCCTAATTCATGTATTATGTAACTTATCCTTTTATAATTTAATAGTTTAGTGAAAATTTCAGTAAGCTGATGTTAAGTTCCAATGATTTCTAAAGCAATATCACCCTTTTGATAATTATCTCTCAAAAAGTGATGTATTCCATCTAAAAAAATTTCTTGAATGATAAATGGATTTTTTAGAGATGTTAATATCACTTTTGTTATCACTATTTATAGGGACATGTTTAAATTGATATCTATAATTTAGAAAAGTGTGTTTCAACCAAAATATCGGTGCACAACAACTACCATCAACTAGGTATTCAGCTTTTTTCAAAGATAGTGCAATGGAATTTTTCATTTCACTACACCATCATACTAGTGACTTTCCTAGAAATTTACATGTTCTAGAGGTGATTTATCAATCTAACTTACAACCACAAAAATCACAATCTAAATAGCTAACTAAGTTAAATTATTGTCCTCTAGGATAGAATTGTCATATTTTGGTAGTATATTTTAGGTATTTATAAATCCTTTTAGCAGCAAGAAGATGTGACTCTTTATAATTTCCTTTAAAATGAGCACACATACACACACATAACATAATATCAGGTGTACTGGAAGTTAAGTAGAGTAAACTCTCAATCATTCCTCTGTAAGTGGTTTGATCAATAGATTTACCATTCTCATTATGGTCCAACATAATTTTGGTAATCATTATTGTGTCAATAATTTTTGTACTATCCAATCCAAAATGATTTAGAATATTTTTAGTATATTTTCATTGATTCAAAATAATACCTTCCTTGTTTTAAAATATTTGAAATTTTTTAAAGAATCTTAGTTCACCCATCAATCTCATTTCAAATTCACTTTGCATCATTTTTGAAAAATCAACACATATAAAATATTTTGAATATCCAAAAAAAATATCATTAATAGAGATTTGAACCACTAAAACATCTTTTGAAATTATTTTTATAAAGAGAGTAATATCAACTATACCATTTTCAATGACTCTAGAGATAAGAAAACTACTTAGTCTATCATACCAAGCTATTTGAGATTTTTTTAAACAATATAAATATTTTGTTAATTTAAAAACATTATTTGGAAAATGAGGGTTTGTAAAATCAGGGGTTGTTCAAAAAAACACCCGTAAATATATACCCATTTAAGAATTCACACTTAACATCCATTTTATATAGTTTTAAATTTAGATGTGCTACATATTCAAGAAATATTCTAATAGATTCATGTATAGAAACTGGTGAAAAAGTTTCATTATAATATAAACCTTCATATTAACTATGGACGTGTGAAACTAGTCTATCATTGTTTCTTACTATGTTTCCAGATTCAACTACCTTATTCTTTATCCCCCATTTAGTAACTATGTTCAAGTGTCTTTATATATATCCAATAGTTTGTAGACTTTATTTCATTAAAATTTATTTAACTCTCCTTGCATATCCATCACCCAAAATTCATCATTGATTGCCTCATTGATGTTATTAGGTTTAAGTTATGATAAAAATCCTTGATATTCAATCTGATTTCTTAGAGAATTTCTTGTATGGGTTCCTTTATTTAAATATCCAAAAAAAAATCTAAATAATTATTCATAAGGGTTCTAGAAGATATATAAAAAGAGGATCCAGTGGTTTATGGTTCTTCAATAGGTTCGGGTTCATTATGGCAGGAGTTTGAAGAATTTCCATAACTGGATGATTTAATAGGTTTCCTGACAGAGGGGTTAAAAATATTTTTCATTTATGTCCGCATATGAAAAATCATCCTCAATATTTTCTTGAGAGGTCTTGGGTTCTTGTGGATCTATTTCATCAAATATGATAAGTACATATTATTCCACACATTGTTTTCATTTGTTAAAGACTCTATATTCTTGACTAGAGATTGAGACACCTAAGAAAATTCCATCATCACTTTTGGAGGAACTTTTTTCAATATTGGACATAGTATTGATAATATATGCTTATCAACCAAAAACTTTTATGGAATTTACTTTGGGTTTTTTATTCTTCAACAACTCATGTGGAGTTTACTTAAGAATTGGTTTGATTAAGACTCAATTAATAATATAACAACTTTTATTGACATCTTCATCCAAAAATTAGATATGTAGGTCATATTCGTTGTGCATTCTTCTTGATATTTTTTTGTAAGGTTCTATTTCTTCTTTGTGCCACACAATTTTTTTGAGGTGTCCAAAGGGTAGAGAATTTATGGCTACAACCATTTTTTGAGTAAAAGGATTCAAACTCTTGGTTTTCAAAATCACATCCATGGTCACTTCTTTGGGTTGTAATTTTTAGACCACTTAGGTTTTCTACTGTTCTAGCATACTTCATGAAATGATAACAAGATTCAATTTTGTGATTTAAGAAAATGTCCAAGAATATCTATAATAGTAATCTACAAGAACATAGACATTGTGATTCCCATTTAGACTTCAAACACTAGATGGACAAAACAAGTCCATTTGAATCATCTGAAGAGGTTTAGAAGTTGAAACTTCATTCTTTGGTTTTAAAGATACTTTATGTTGTTTACCATTTCGACAAATATTAAAAAAAAAATTCATTTGGAAAATCTTGCTTAGTTAGATACTTGACTAAAACTTTCCTAGTAATAATTATAAGGGACTATATATTGCAGCGCCCTAGTCTTCTATGCGAAAGCCAAGTATCTTTGTGAAAGGCACTCAAACAATTGTTTTATAGACTAAAGAATCTATTTTAAAATTACAAACATTTTCATTTCAAAAATACTAAAATACTAGTTCATTTTTAGAATTAAAATCATTGAAATCCTAAATTTCAATTTTATCATGAAAACCATCATCAAATAATTGGGAAATACAAATCAGATTGTATTTTAATCCTTTAAAAAAATTAAATTATAAATTAAAACTGAGTTAGAGTTACCAATATGGTCAAGGCCAATTATTTTTCATTTATCATTGTCACAAAATTTAACATGCCTAGCATAAATATTTATCAAATTATTGAATCATGGCTAATCTCCTATCATTTGTCCTGAACATGCACAATCCAAGTACCATAAACTTCTATATGAGCTATTCAAATAGATTTCTTACAAAATAATTTATAAATAGATGATTTTGGTACCCAAATTTTTTTGGGTTGAGTAACATTAGTAATAAGTGCTTTGGGAACTCATAATTGATTCATGGGTTTCCTATAAATTGTTTGTAATATATTGGAATAGTAAACATTTTTTGATCCTAAAAACCTAGTAGTAGTGAATGGATTTCTAGAGCTTCAACTATAAATTTTTTTAGTTCTAGACATGAAGACAAATTTTCCAAACTTTTTTATAAAATGAGTTTTATCTATGGTCGTCTTTCTAGGTTGGTATCTTAAACCATTAGTGTACCACAGAGATACTTGTTTACCAAGAATTTTTGTTAGAGTATTCTTTCCATTGGTAATGTTTTCTAAGTCCATTTTTTATTTCTCATTAGATAATTTACGTTCATTATTTTCTTTAAGTAATTGAGAATTATATTCCTTTTCTATAGTAACGTCATATTTAATAGTAGAAGTAGGATCATGATATTTCTATAGATAATTTTATTTATAGTTTAATTCTTTGCATATATCTTTAAGAATTTGGAATTATTCGAACATTCCCTTACTAGTCATATTTTTTGAATCACCTTCATCTCCAGAGTAATATGAATTTTGTACAGGAGAATCAGTTGTTACCTCACATGTGTTTGTCATGAAACACATATTGTCTTTGTTATCCTTTTCATCATGTGAAGATTTTGAGTTACATGTGTTTTCCTCAAAATCACTCCATGTTGCTTTCATTTCCTTTTTTAAATTTATAACATTGTCCTCATACTTATATTTAAAATTTATCTTGGGAAAATTATATTTTAAATTTCCTTTCCTCTTATATTCATAAATGACTATTTCATTTGAGTTCTCATTACTCTTCAATTCCTTCATCCAATTACCATTATTGTCATATTTTCTATAGTATCTGGGATTCCTAAATAATTTTTCCCTCCAATAAAAATTCTTAAACAATCAAAATAATAGGGAAATTTCCTCATCATTATTTTATACTGAATCATCATTACTAATAATTTAAAAATTAGTTTGTGTCCGTTATTTTTCTTTATTTTTGGATGTAGTGGTTTTCAAAGCCATTGAATTTCTCTTTGGTTCATCTTCCTATTACTTTGTGACTTTTAATTATTATTCATACTTAATCAATTTACATATCATCTCCTAGACTGGAAACTTATTGATGTCACAAGATTCTATAATTGACAATAAGGTTCCTATCCACCTTCCAGGTATACATCTAAATAGCTGAATGATTATTTCTTGGTCACCCACTAGCTTTCCAAGAGAGCTCATTATATTGACTTTATCATTGAACCTGAGATACATCTTAAAAATAGGCTCATCATGATTCATTTTATTGTTATCATATTTTATAGTATATGTGATACATCTCATTTTCTAAATACTAGAGTTTCCTTCATGTGAAATAGATAATGTATCCCAAATTTCATAGGTAGATTTACATGTAGATATTCTGTTAAATTCTTCATCCCCTAAAGCAAAAAATAAATAATTCATAAATTTACAATTATTATTGAAAGAAACATTTTTGGAATCACTTTATTTAGTTCTTGTTGGATCTGGTATGTCATATTTATCTTCTATTACAATCTAAATATCAATCTCAATACTCTCTAAGTGCATTTTAATTTTAATTTTCCATCGTGCATAATTTCATCCATTAATGTAGGGAGGTATGTTGGTAGCAGCACCTTCCTGTCTGTTATCCGTAAACAAGAATAAAGGAAATATTTTTAAAGATCTATAAATTTATAACTAATATAAATTTATAGATTATTAAAACACAACATAATAACTGTTGAAAATATTTTAAAAACATTGAAGCCTTTGGAAATAATAGTTTAGAAACAACCCCTGATACTAAATGTCAGTGGAGTAGGACACTCAAGAGGGGGTGAATTGAGTTCCTATAAAAAAAATGTTAAAAAAACTTTATTTGAAAGTACCATTATTAAAAAAAACATGCTATTTAATCAAAGTATTAAATTTATAATAGTTTTACTGTTCGATTATTTTCTCAATAGATTGATTACTTCTTAGTTATATCACCCAAAAACATTGAAATAACTTTTGAAATCAATTTACTAAATCAAAACTATAATAAATACAATAAAATACTAACTATCAAGGTGAAATTTAGTTATTTTTTAATATTAGTTAAAATAGATTTAATTTTTTTTTAAAAACATGACGAATTAAAAGAAGTGGTTCAGTCTCAAGCAGAGTGCTAATCAACTCCACTTGGTGATCACCTACCACCAAAAACAATTTATAAAAAACTTTGAACCAAACCCTTAATAGGGGTTTACACAATAGTACACATAACTATATGGGTCACAAGACCTCAACCATAGTTTTATGTGGGAAATATAATAGATAGTTCACACATGACATCTTTCATAATTATACATGGGTGAAACAAGGTATAAAAAGATATTTTTGTGAGGATATCTTGTATCCTCTAGTTCAGTGCATGAGAAAATATGTGTTTAATAGACATATGTACACATATCTTCAAAGATTAATAAAATAGTACACAACATATGAGAATATAATAAAAAGGTATTATAAATGCTTTTAGTGTTGTTATATGAAGCTCTAGACTTCTATGATGTAGCATATTTGATGTTCGGGTCCTCTTATGAAAAAAGACTTAGAAACAGAGTGTCGTGAGTTATGTGTTCTACTTTCTAGTTCATGGAGTTTCTCTTCTTCTCTTATTTGAGTTGGTGCTTCTAGGATTTTCCAATTTTTTGATACATATAAATACAACTAATGGAATATGAGAGTTGATCGAGTATTCTTTGGTATGTTCTTCCATGCATGTGTGTTCTTCTCTAACATCTTTTTAGGTCACTTTTTCCAACTCATGTGCCACCTTACATTTAATCATTAGGTGTCTATGTTATGGTTGACAAGGATCTCAATATCCACACCTCATAACTCATAATGTTAGGTTTCATTTCTAAAAAATCATTAATTATGTCAGTTTCATTAGAGGACTCAAATATGAACGTTAAAAGAAACATGTAAATTTAATTGAAAAATACTGAACAATTGATAAGGACTGGTGTCATAGTTGGTTGTGATATAGTAATGGTTACAGCGTTATGGTCAGTTAGATGTGGTACCACAGTTAGCGGTGATGTCCTTCCTGAGTTCTGGAACTGGTATCATGGTTATGGTATTTGGTCCTTTGAATATTTTGAAACTGATAGCATGGTTATAGTGTCTGGTCTTTTGAAAATTCTGAAACCATTAGCATGTTATGATGTCAGGTCTATTGCAAATTCTGGAATAGGTAGCATAGATAATAGTGTCTATTCCTTTGTCAAAAATCTGAATGGAGTCTTGTTATGGTGTCACGAAACCGGTGTCATGGAAATGGTGTCATAGACTTTTCTGACATCCAGACTAAACGGTGGGACTGTTTGGGCATTGAAATGGTGTCTCATACTTAGTCAAATATATTCCATCTCTTTTATGAAGTAATACTCACAAAATGTATTATAGTTAAACATAATCATAATAAAGCATAATAGAATAATATTAATCATGATTTATTCTATTTAACAATGATTTACATGATTTATGTGATTTACATGATTTACATGATTTGTGAGCATTAAAACAAGATGAGTCTAACAATATATATGACTCATTGACCTCGTCTAATCTTATTCTCTATAGAGTCACTGGTTCACTCCATTTATCATATTCTTCTTTCACTTATTTATCCTTTGAATCATCATAATTTGATAGATTATGAGAACTACCTTTATTTGTGTCCATATCATCTTCATAATCACTTAATACACCTATATCTTGGATTGTAGATTTTTTCCATGATTTTTCTTCAATAATTTTAATGTCACTTCTCCCTAAAATCATGTTCAACCTTCTGTTTTGGATTGTAGACCTTACTTTTGAAGTAATAGTCTAAAAATATCCCTTCATTCACTATATCTATGTATTTTCCTTAGTTTTATTTCTTGTTCCCAAATTATCATCAATTCTCAAACACTCTAAAGTGATTCAATATTGGTCTCTTCCATGCCAAATTTGGAATGGGATAATGTTTTCTCCATGTCCTCAAAAATCATGATTTGGAAGATGAATTTTTACTTCAAAATATTCCTTCCAATAGTAGAAAGTGAATTTACCATCAATGCGTAATGTTTTAACATTATGTTCACAATTAAATTTTGCATTTGTACTAAACCTTTTATGTAACACCCCCAATATTTTCAAATATATTTCTCTTTAATAAATTCAATTTTTTCGACAACTTGTGATGTGTGGAAAAAAAAGCTTATGTGAATAAAAATTTATTAAAATATAAAATTAAATACAAAATTATATTATTAAATGAAATCTACAAATATAAATGAAATCATAAAAAGGTTTAAAATAACTTTAAGAAATACCATTAATTTTTTAGAAACTATTTTGAATTATTTTTATGAATTGTTCATTTTTGTAAAATTTAATAGTTTTGAGGAATGATATCAATAAAATTTGTTGAAAGAATTGAATTAATAGTTAATAAAATAAATTAGTTAAATTTATTAAATGTTTAAGTAATGATATAGAATAATAGTATAACAATTATTAGTTAAATATAAATGATTTGTTTATAAAAATTATTTTATATGTATATGTTTTTATTTAAAATTAAATTTATCTTGTTTTTAAACCTATGGAATTTTTTTTATAAATTTAAAAAAACTTTTTATCATTCATAAATTTATCATTAGTCAGTTATAAATAAATATAAAATCATATGAATGTAAAATGAGGTATTTTTTAGAAAATAGTTTTTTATGTTTATAATGTATTTTTATCATAATTAATTAAATCAATCTATATTAATGAATTATAATAATGAAATTTTTTATAAAATATTCAATAAAATTAGTTTAAATTAATCTAATGGTTGTTACTGGTAAAGGATTAAAGATGAAATAATTTTTCTCTTCAAGAAACATTTTTAAAAAAAATTGATTTTATGTGTTTTACGAGTGGATGTTAGATTAAATTTTTGGAAACCCTTGAAGTTTAATCTTGAATAATGTATTAAATATTTTAAATAATAATAATAAATATTATTTGATAATTTAAACTTAAATTTTGGTCATAAAAACAAGTTTCTATGGTAATGTTTTTCCTCCATTGTAAGGGTTTAAAGGGGGTTATCCTAAGATATACTAAAAAAATTATTACTAATATGTGTAACAATTTTATTCATTTATTTTATTTCATCATTAAATTATCCAATATTTAAAAAAATATTTTTTAACTTTACCATGTATGTGACTTTATATTATTTTAATTTCATGGGAATTAATAATGGTGACACTCCATTCACTTATAAATGGGCACCACATATCCTCCCTTTTCCAAACAATTTGAAATATTTATATCGACCAGTATTAACCCAAAAAATTTCCCAAATCTCCCCCCAATTTCTTTGGTGTTTAATTATAACTAAAATATCAACCTAATAAGGATTAATGTGTAATCCAAAGGATAATACTAAAGGAAGAGGTAATTGTCTTAACTGGCTTTTTCATGTTTATTTTTTTGTACCTCCTCGAAACCTAATATTACCACATAAACGTAATATAATTAGTATAATTAGTATATATAAATTTTATTATGTCAATTTAAACATCATTATCTACCACAATTCCATATAATGGAAAACGGATACGTCGCTTATGCATACATGCAGGCTACCGCCTCCAAGAAGTGATGTATTTCATTTTCCATCACCACATATCATGGATAATTATATAGATGGGTTTAATTAATATATATGATATTAAATATATAATTATTATTTTTGAAATATGAATTATTTTTCATATTCCTTTATTTAAATCTATTTAAAAATAGAAACATCACATATGCATATGTGCGAACTACCGCCTCTATGAAGTGACGTAAACCATTTTTCATCGCTAACTTTCAGGTATGGTTATTAAAGTATATAATATTAATAAATATGATATTTTTGAAGTGATTAATATTCTATATATGATCAAACCAGGCCAATTTTTAATTACAAAAATCTTTAAACTGAAACATACAGGGAAAATACAAATGTTGACACTCAAATATTTATATTAATGAATAATTATTAATAAATGAGAAATTAGAAATAATAAGGAAATTATATATTCTAATATGGATTTTAATATGGTTATTTTATATATGTATAAAAAAATTAAACATATTATATAGGAGGATAGATCATGTACGAATAATGTTGGGACTTGAGGTAAGGGTTTACGTTATAATCTCACTTTTTATCGAGATTGTTTATATTATAATTTCTATTGTAGGAAATTATATATTATTTTTATCTCAAAACCCATTTACTTTTTTATCCTAAGATTTTATTTCTCCTTTTGGTCGGGAATATTTCTCTTCCCTATCCATTTTCATCACAAAAATATAGATGTTTTTTTCTATACATAAATGCTCAATAAAGTTTATTTACTAATTTTACTTTCCTTATAATTGATTAAAAGGAAAATTTTAAAAGTATTTTTATATGGATTGTTTAAGAATTTTTAAAAATGTGTAAAATTAATTATTCCTTTAAAATCATATGACATGAATGTATTTTCCCACAATCATGAAGTTTACTCATTATTTCAATTCTATATCACGTTTTTATGGTCTTACAAAGAAAATCAAATTCATATTTTCTTTGAATTTTTAGTTTTTAAAGTTTCAAAAAGAAATGGATGTTTTTTATTGTTTTTAAAATTATATTAATAGTGTATTTATAGAATTATTTTTCATCGGGTATACGATCTTATGATACAATCTACTTCCTTTCTCTATATGGCTTTTGATGATTATTATTTTTTAATGATGTTTTCTTGAAACTCATTTCTTTCACATGCGTTAATTAATTTAAGGTGAAACAATAAATGATTTTATGATATTATGGAATATATATGTATGTATTATCATTATATAGTGTGTGGGTATGCTATATACCTCCAAATCAGTAGGTAATATTTTATATTATAAACTAATATATTCCATGTTTTCTTTTTCTGAGCATCTGAGTCAACTCTTTCTTATGATTTCATTTCCACAGGCCATAAATAAAGCTATTATATAAGATATATCTATGATGGGTATTAATAGAGAGTGTTTTATTATTTTAAGTATTATATATTCTTCTAAAATAAGGTAATATTTATGTTAGTAATTATCTGGTTTTCTTAGTTGGTATCAAATTAGGGTTTAGTTATTTGGGGGGATTAGGATTAGAAAACATTAGTAAAAACTAAAAGGATAATCTTAAATATATAAAATATCATAACATTATGGTAAAAATGTAGCATTTTATATCCAAGAAATAACATCCCTTTCTAGTTACAAATATGTGGATGATGGATCTTACAAAATTCATTGAGGTGTAATAACCCTGAAATCTCCAGTTTGGTATTAACTCAATCGTCACATAGGGAAAGAAAAAGTGTTCTAACTACACACATAGTTTAATACTACTATGGTACAATATTTCATTAATTAACATTCTCTTTATGAAACACTATCAGGTATTTGAATATATTTATGTTATAAACAATAATAGGAAATTTCCAGGGAAAATATAAATTAAAACATTGAATTTTTTAGTTTTATGAGGTGTATAAAATAAAAATTCACTATAATTATTTCCATTATTATATGATTATCCACTTTTATTATTGATTCATGATACTCACACTAGGAGTCTTTTATTTAATCAATGGAATGAACTGTGAGAAATCCTGAGAATAAAAAATGTGATAACCAATGTTATGATTGTCCCCGTGGGAAACAAAATATAATGGGGGGTGGGATAAAAATTATATGTCTATGATTAACTAATTTTATGAATATATTAATGTTAACATGAATCATATAGAATATAAAACCTTTTGAAGGAAGAATAAACATAGAATTATATCCTTTATGTGGAAATTTCTACTGTCCCATAATCGATCATATGATATACTAAGTATTAATAAATGGATTAATTTAATACAAAATATATTCTCCATTATCAAGTGCCCAGACTATGAGAAGGATTTATTATATGTCTATCATTTAGAAGGTGAGACTAATCAATAGTCCAATCATATTAAGAAATTAAGACAAGATAATGAAATTTGAAACATTGAATGAGGAGACTTTGAAACGGTAATTTTGAACAAAAAATATTTTTTGAACCCTTCACACTTTGATAGAGAAATAATTTATAGAGAAAAAATGATAATGATGTTGAATCCATTTGTACCTATATAGAAGATTTCACAAGACATACAGGTATGTTTCTAGTTTTATAATTGTCCCTAAAAGAAAAATTAATCAATTCCATATTGTCTCAAAACCATGCCTCCAAAATGGATTAGCTATAAGAGTCTTCAGTAGTTATTAAGAAATAATTTGATTTTCTATATAGGTAGAAATATATATTTTAGACATCCATCATTCTCTCAATTTTTTGTATAATAAGATAAATATGAGTTTTTAAGGAAATTGAAGTAGTAAAACCCATAGAGTAATAAAAATTAATATTCCATCCTACCAAAAAAATAAGAAGAAACTTGTGGTAAATTGTCTATAATAAATAGGTAAATGTTTTTATTGTGGAATAGAAGGTAACTAAACATAATAATTTTTGGGATATTTGGGTGAATAAGGTCACTGAAATGTACTAACCAGACTACAATTATTAAATATTAAATAGTATAGGAATTCTGATACAACGAAACTAAACCATGGTTTAATAATAACAATCAGTGTAAATAACCTCACCATCCAAAGAAAAAAAAGGAAAATCTTATACAATAACAACTTCTAAAGTTATTCATGAGAATAATATTTTTAATGGTATACTTATAATTAACTCAAGAACTGAAAATTTCTTATTCGATTTAGGTTCTAACAACTCTTTTATATTTGAATAATTTTCAAAGAGTATAACATCACCACTTAAATTTTATGATATTGATTTATCGGTGAAAACTTATAATGTTATGTTTATTTCATATCATGTCTATTGATCCTCTCCTATTGAACTTTTTGATAATGTGATTCCTTAAAATATTTTTATTATCCCTATATTCAAATCTGATATGATTTTGTTCGTGTGTTTGATCTATCTATATAATAAACATTTCAATTATTTGGGAAGGGAAGTCGTATTTGACATTATAAATAAACCTACAATTATTTATCAGTGTGAGGAGGAAAAAAACTTCTTCTAGAAATTTCTTCAATTATATGGGTCTTACTATTTTTTTATGAGGGGTGACTATCTATAATGGATAGATATAAAATAAATATTGATTATAAGTCAATTTTTGTGGAATATTTTGAATTATTTCCTAAATAATTTCATTGCATTCCCTAAATCGTGAAGTTGAGTTTTCAATAAAAACCATGTTAGATGCTACATATTTTTTAGAGAGTCTCTATAAAATTTCCTTAATTGGGATGAAAGAATTGAAAAAGAAACACTCTATGAATCTATGAATGGGATTTAAAATATCTAGAATGTGACCATGGTCACACATATTCTTTTTGTTAAGAAATTAGTGATAAATGTGTTTATTCATTAATATTCATGAACTTAACATGATCACTATTAAGAAAAAGTATCATTTACCATGTATTGATGACTTGTTTGACCTACATCATAGAGAATAATAATTTTTCAAGATTTATTTTTGATCTAGATATCATATTGTATTGTTTAAAAATGAATATATGCCCAAGACAACCTTCCATATGAGGTAATTACAATATAAATTTATATTGATGACATTTCAACTTCCAAATTACTGTGTAATATCATTGAATATTGAGAATAGATACTCTAGAGATTACCATGATATATTTTTGGGAGTCTTTATATAGGATATTCTCATATATTTTTTACTGTGAGAAAGAGTATAAATACCAATTAGAGATTTTATTAGAGACCTTTAGAAAGATAATCCACATTCCAAGTTTATGAAATGTGAATATATATATATATATATATTATCATTCATAGTTCATTTAACTATAGAGGTATATCAGTATACACATCAAAGACATAAATTATTGAATAACGGGTCAAACCAACCATAGTGACCGAGATTCATAGCATTCTTATATTGGATGGATACTTCTAAATATTATCGATAAATTTACCAAAACTATAGAATCTAATTACCAAGTTAATGTAGAAGGGAGGAAAGATCCTTTGGACAAATGAATAAGAATATAATTTCAAGGAACTAAATAGAAGGTTGGTCAGTGCACTTTTACTCACACTACCCTATAAGGGAAAATGTTTTGTTTATAGAGTGATGCATCAAAAAATGTATTATGATATGTTCTCATGAAAAAAAATATAGTAATGGAGTTTGACTCATTCAAAACTAAATATCCAACACATTATTTTGAGTTGACTATGTTAATTTTTGTTTGTTTAATATGTAGGCATTATCTATATGTTGAAAGGTGTGACATAAATGTTAATCATAAAATATATATGTATATATTCACATAAAATAGTTCAATATATTCCAAATGATATAGTTTGAGATAATTAATGACTATGATTGTTCAATACATTACCACAATTGGAAGTTGAACAATGTGGTTTATGCTCTGAGTTGGAAGTACCATGCTTGTTTTTCTGTTATGAGTATTTAAGGAGATCAAATACTTATGTATATATAGAGGATAGACCTTTAAATCGTAAGGTAATAGGATAAATCATATCATTATCATATAATTTTTCAACTAACTATCCATGTAATGATTAAAAAGGTGTATACATAATATTTAGAACATAAAAATATGGTGAGGATGGTTCTAGAGTTTATCCTTAACTATTATTCAATAATAAGGTTCAAGAATCGATGATATTACATATAAATACAAGAATTGAATAATTAACTATTAGATGATGCACATTGATTATAATTACCTATCCATCATTAAAGTAAAATTTTTTAAAGAGATATTAAAAATAATTAATGGTGGGATAAATTGAAGACATATATTGTGGAGTATGTATCTTGATTCTGGGTATGTCAAAAAAATTTGTTTGGTCAATAGAATTATTAAGGGATTATGCAACCATTAACCATAACTGTATATAAATGGGAAAATATGACAATGGATTTCATTATAGGACACCAAAATATATCTAAAGGCTAAAATTCCATTTGGGTTGTATTTTATTACCTTAGGAAGTAAGTTCATTTTATATCCATTAGACAATATTTCTTTTTTGACCAAATTTCTAGTATATATATTAAGGAAGTACTAATTATGTATATATTACAATACTCAATTGTATCCGGTCATGGTTCAATGCTTAACATGAAATTTTGCAGAATTATTTAGTAATAATTTAATACAGATATCATCTTAATAATTGTATATCATCCTCGTATTGATGGTAGGTCTAAGAGGACTATTCAATACCAAGAATATGTGGTGAGATATTTGTCAGTAGATTTCAAAAGTTTTTGGAATCAACACCTTATTTTGGGTGAAATTTCTTACAATAATAAATTTTTAATAGAGAATAATGATAGCCCTCAATAAATTCATATATAAAAGTAAATTTATAACACCAATATGATAGGATGAAGTTCAATAACAAAAGATATTGGGACCTATGCTAGTTGAGAAAAATATAGAGAATGTTAGAGTAAACTAGTAGTATATAAGATCATCTCATATTTAATAGAAAAGTTATGATAAAAATATATTGTTAGATCTAGAGATGAACTTTAGTACTCGTATATTTATTTTAATATGTAGTTTTAAGGATGATATAATATTTTTGAAATAATGGGAAGCTAAAAAATAAATATATCAGTCTATATGATATTCTTGATCATGTTAGGATAGTAGTTTATCACTTGGAACTTTAACAGACCTATGACTATTTGGTGATGTGTTCTAGGTATCTTTTTTGAGAAAGAACATAAATGATTCCTTATATGTACTAAAATTATAGGTTGTACAAATGGAGGATGATCTTTTTTATGAAGAAGAACCTGTGAAGATTCTATATTGAAGTGATAATGTGTTGCAGAATAACACCACTCAATAGATCAATGTTTTATGTGAAAAATATGGAATCCATGTGGGAACATGAGGATGAAATTATATAAAATTATCCTCATTAATTTCCATTTTATTAACATAATTTCTAGCAAGATGTTCTTTTAAGGAGTTAGAATGTAACCCCTCTATATTTTAAAATATATTTCTTTTTAATAAAATTAATTCTCATGATATCATTTCATGAAAGAAAAACCAAACATAAGTGAATATTGATTTATTAAAACATATAATGAATTAATTATCAGATATTTAGGTTAAATTTATCAAATAAATGATCTTGTAAAAAGTTTCAAATTCACTTGAGGAAACACCATTAATTCTTCAAAAACTTGTTGGATATATTTTGTTAAATTATTCATTTTTGTTATATTTCATACTTTTGGGGAATGATATTAATAAAATATATTGATAAAATTAATTTAATAATTAATAAAAACATTAAATTATATCCATGAAATGTTTAAGTAATGATAGTAATTATAATCAAATTTTTTTTAGAAACTTGGGGTCGAAGCCTCATTTATTATTTAAAGTAAAGACCAATTTCAAAATTTGTAGAGGGATACCCATTACATAGCCTAATGGTCGAAGACCAAGTAGTCTTAATACAAGGCCCGAAAGCCCATTTTTTGAACCAAAGAGTTCATTCGTGAATAGTAATACTACAATCCCCAAACTATTATAGTGCCTCCATCGCTACATTTCCTGCGAAAGTGTATCTGTAGCTATAGTGCCACCGCTACTACAGTTTCGCCACAACTATAGTACTATTGCAGTACCTTCTATAGTAACCTGAAAAATTTTTCCCTACCTGTATTAGATCCTAGGTCTTTTGGATTCCATGGTGGAGCCTTTATCACTTTGGCATAGGCTCATTGGAAATAATTATTATCTAATAAATATTAGTTAAATGGAAATATTTTATTTACAAATATTGTTTTATTTATATATATTTTTGTCTAAAATATATCTCTGACAATTTTAATTAATATATAGTATTAATATTTATACATTTATGAAAATTAATTATCACTCATAAATTTATTATAAATTTATTAGTAATAAATATAAAATCATTTCAATGTAAACAATATATTTCCTCATAACTATTTTTTGTGTTTATAGTATATTATTGTCATAATAGATTAAATTAGAAACTATTGATCAATGGTTTTGAAGAAATTTTTAGATCATGTATTCAATAAAATTAATTATCATTCATCTAAAAGTTGTTACGATAAAATTAGGGAGAAAAAATCACTTTCATTCTTAAACATATATTTTTTTCAAAAAAAAAATTTTACTGTGTTTTTGCGTGGATATTTAAATAAATTTATTACACCTAAAGAAATGTAATTTTTTAAAATTTGTTAAATAATTTTAGTTAATTTAATTAATATATTTTAATATGTTTAGTTTAATTTGTTTTGGAAATAAATTACCATGGTAAAAGTTATTCATCATGGTAAGGGTTAAAAGGGTAAAATGTGGAATTAACCTAAGAGATAAGGTCATAGTTATAAAAATCATAAGTAAAAAATTTATTAGATTAGTGGATTTAAACATTACAATATAATATCTTATGGAATTGACTATTTTGGTGTTCATTTCTCAAGAAAATAACATTATATTATTTTAAAGTTAAGTGTATTTACAAGTGTTTCACTCCTCCCAATTTTAAATGGGAACCTCATATCCTCAATTATACACACAATTTGAGTAAATTATCTTAACAACATATATGATAATAACTTCTAAACGCTCCTCTCTAAATCCTAGTGATATTTTCCCAACAAAATATCAACCTACGAATTCTTAAGTTGTAAGACAAAGTGGGATACTAAAAGAAGAGGTAATTTTCTTAACTGACTTCTTTCAAGTTTATTTATTATTCCACATCATCTAAATCCTATATAAACATCTAAAGATAGTATAATAAGTACCATTTTTATACATAAATGTTATTAATTTAGTGTAAGAATCACTATATTTCCCCTTTTCATTTAATGGAAAATGAAAACCTAACTAGTGTGTTTGTGCAGACTACCACCTCTATAAAGTGATGTATTTACTTTTACATAACCACCTATCCTGTATAGTTATATAGAAATAAGAAATGAATATATATGATTCATATAGTATATGAGGATTCTAGAAAATATTTATTTTAGTTTAACTTTTTTCCCTCCCATTTAAAAATTAAAAAATCACACATAAGTTTGTCTCGACTACAAACTCTGTAAAGTGATGTAATCCATTTTTTATCATTAATTTGAATGGATTGTTCAAAAAATGTATATATGGAATAAATATTATATTTATTAAATGAATAATATTTTTTATATTATGAAACCATGACCAAGGAGAAATTAGTGGAATCTTCAATCTGAAACATACGTGAAAAACAAAATAGTTGACACTCGAATATTGATTTTAATGAAGAATTATTAATAAATGGGTAATTAAAAATTATATGGGATTGATATGTAGTATTATTATTATAAATATAGTTATTATATAGATGTATGTCTAAATTTATTTTACATGATGTTAGATCATGTACACAGTGTTGGCACTGAAATATGCACCATAGGAATAGTCAAGGATGACATGGCCAATCCAAAGAAAATACAAGACAAAAAGCCCAAAAACGCCGCTTAAAGGTCTTATTTATGAAGAACTGATTATATTTCAACATATAGATCACATGGATCTCTTGGAAAATGAATCCCCTTCATGAACGCATGAATCCAAACTGATTCCCTCTGTGATTTCGACAGCTCTTCGTGACTGCTTGAAGCCAAGAAGGGTCCCTCTATGAGTCAAATGGTGTTCTTCGACCATGTCAACACTAAGTAGTGTTCCTTCACATGTCTAATAGAGTAATTACCATTCATGAATCCAAAAATTTCCTTCTGAACCAATTGTAACCTTAAAAAAACTAATTTTCTATAAATACCCCCTCATTCCGACCATTGGAGAATGGTTTCCATGATCATTCATATTTCTAATTTCTCCCAGTTTGTGAAGCACCTAGGAATCATAAACCAGACAAAAATTGACCATTTGTGGTACTTGGGCTTCATGAAACCAATTTTCATGTGTTATTGAAAACATCCTCCCTAGGTGTAGATGCCTTTCTTGAAGGTTTATTATATTCATGAATGAAGAAGGCCTTATAAGGAACATGATGCTTTGAGAATCATTCAGCCATTGTAAGGCACTCCTTTCTGGAGTCATGACTTTATCCGAACAAAAGGACATTATTATTTTCAAATCCTACTACTTCACAATGCCCCTTCCCTCCATAATGAACACGATCTTCTCTTAGAACATATTTATGGGGCCCTATTCTTAATTAATACTCTTTCATAGGCCTTATCATCCTTCCTTCGTTCTACAGACACCTCTTCACGAAGGTCAAGTGATCAGATCCCCACATCTATCCATGATTTGTTCAACTACACCTCAGGTCCCTATTTGACTGTTTCCACCTATTCATGTGTTCGAATCCACTTTATGTGCCACCAGAGACTCTCAAATACCTTTTTATTCTGAGAATTGGTATTCTAATGCATGTTTCTTCCCAACATAGGCACACTAACATGGACCTCATGATTTTTCACTCCTCTACATTGTAACAACCTAGAATTTCTAAATCCATCCCCACCCAAAGGTGTCTTAGTGGGGGATATGTAAGCCTAAGGTGGGTATATTGAGTCCCCCATATAGGATTTTCATGATGTAAAACTACCTAGCATTGACGTCTTTAACACATGATGTTAAAGTATAGGCCTTACTCTTTGAAATAATCACATGATTCTCTATGTGTGATTTTTATGGAATGTTACCAACACATCCTACCCTCACAGGGAATGATATCCTCCCCACATGTTATGAAATCCACCTTGGAAAGCTTCCATGAATAAGCCACACAAAATCTATCATTGGTGATTCATTCGTGAAATGAGAATTAGGTTTACTACTTTATCTTATTTCTCACATTGATCATGACTCATGTTGTATTAGAGGGTTTTAGTGACCATGAAATCTACCCCATATACTCTGATGGGAAGCCTAGTAAGTGTAATCCCCAATAAACATACCCATCCTCCATGGGCCTATCTTATGGATAATCCCCAACCACATGCTCCAATTTTATGGGACTCTTATCTAGTATATCCCCCATTCATAACCCAAACACATGGGTCTTCTCCATAGATGAAATCCCCAATCATTCCCCAAAAAATGGGCATCATCCTTAGGTGTTATTCTTAACCATCCTGAACTACATTGGATGGATTCCAAATTAATTGGGAAACATAGGAAGCCTCCCTGAGGTCCAAAACCAACATATAAGTCCATCCTAATCACTTATGGGTCACATCTCTGGTAACATCATGACAATCACTTGTGACACAACATCTCCTCTTGTTCACTCAGGTAGATAAATGTTTAATCCCCACACCATCCAACCAAGAGTAATCCACTTCATATGGATAGATTCCATGAATAATCCTCACACCATATCTCATCAACCTGCCATTTGCGACACAAAAAACTTTACTTCATGATGTTAAACTATATAGATTGATCCTATCACGTGGACATAAACTATTGCATAGATCTATGTAGGTTTTGATACCTATCTTCAAATTAGGGTACCAATGATGCCTCTATGAGGTTCAATCCTGACCAATGGTTAACCAATTTTCCTCCCTCTTATGGGTGAAACTCTTTGATACAACTGTAGGGATGTTCTGGTCAACCTTCATAATGTGACATATTCCTTTAATGAGACACACCTCCTATATTTGCCTCCATTTGGCGATTCTGACCCATCCATTGTCACATTTTTACATCTTCCCATTATGGGACACACCTCTTGGATCCACACCTAAAAGGAATTTTGGTCCACCCATTTATAAATCATTGTATACCTCTATCTTTGGAACATACCTACCTGATCTTCTTCCATGGAGTGTCCAAATCACCTATCTCTATAGGACATTAAACCTCGAATACACCTCCAGGGGTGTTCTGTCACCACCACCCAGGTGTGACATCATCTCTCTTAGGGATGCACCTTCCTGATCCACCTCCATGGGGAATCCCAAATAAACTTCTATAATCTCCACAATATATTAAAATTGTGTCACAAAATATATACCCCATGATAAACATGGGATTCTTGAGTTGAAATCCTTATAAGATATACCCCCCATGAATTATTACCTCATGATTGACATGAGATGTGTTGTGTTCTTTGCCAAAGATGACTCTATGAGATGTCCCCCTATGAGGATGGATATTGGTGACCAATGTTTCTGGTGTCTAGACATGTTAGTGATTCCCAACATGAATACTAACCTAACCGATGGCTATTCCCCATTCAAGACCAACTGGAATGTCTAGACAAAAGTGGCGTACTTAAACAGAGTCCAAAAAAATATGGCACTTGGAATGAGCTCCATGACTAGACTTAACTCCACGAGGGAAACCTATACTATTCAAAAATTTCAAAGAAGGGAGACATCGAAGGATAAACTGACGTCCCATCATCCTATTTTGATCAAGGATCACACACTGCCAATGAAATTTATGAAATCCTCTTACCATTAGAAAATGGTAATGTGGGCTAACAATGCACACCATTGCACACTAACACATGAGGAGAGGTGAATTAGTAAAAGAATGAAAAACCGAAATGGTTAACCTAATGTGAAACCTTTCTCCATGAACCATGGAGACTATTCGTGTTAGTCATCAGATAAGGGTTTATACTCAGATGTTTCTGACAATGGGCATCACCAATAGAAATCGTGAACCCAAAATGAAAATATTCTCCTCAACATAGGGACCTATAGTTTTGGAGACATCATCATATTATCATGTCACCAGATTGAGCTATCTGATGTTAGGACGCACTAGGAAAATAGTTGGCTTGGTATAGAACTCACCATAATTTGGGGTAGTTAAACAATGGGAACTCCAGTCTACAACATCGTCAGCATGGAACACTATATCCAACCATATTATATTGGTTGAAACTAGGTTTTTGGGAATTTATTTCCTTATACACATATTGATAGCTGAATTAACAAGTTTGGTAGGATCCAAGCTATATGAAACAAGCATCCAAACACCTATTTATGTAGGAGTTGGACAAATTTTAGCATGGTAATCCAACATGACTACACCTCCATCAGAGATTCTTCCACAAAAACATCTATTGGGAGTCCACTCCACATATCAACTTCTGAAATTATTCATAGATGGGTGATGTAAACTCTTGTATGTTTGTACTAGCATGAAGGGTTCATTCCCACAGGGGATATGTCCCACAAGGACTAGGAGGATTTAGCGCCTCACTGACATCGCCGCCCTTAAAGGATGAATTGGAAGTCATGGCACCCTGGTCCAATAGAAAATCACATCGAGAGTTTCTCTCTAGATAAGACCTATTACTCTTCCCCAAAAATTCAAGGGTTTGTGGGATCCATGAGTCAACACAGTCATGACTACCACCTGAAACCAATCAATAAGGGATCCTAATATTCCCCTTCATCACCAATATTGATCAGTCCTTCATGTTGAAGAACATGTGGACTATGCACCTACTCTGACGGCCTGATTCCAAGCCACCTAAAATCATTTTTGGGTGTAAATATAGAATAATTCCAGTCAAGGGGAATCATCTTCTACATCTCCAATAGAAAATTCCACCACCACTTCATTCTTCCAGATTCCTAAAATTTATTAGAAGGGATTCATCCATGTCCAATTGATATTGATACCTCATCCACCTCATATGCAGTATGGGTTAAATCTATCAATCACTAGCACCACCAAAAGTCATTTCAGGCCAACCTGTGATGATGAGTTTTAGTGTGGAGGTCCTCCCTTCACCATCACCAACCTAATTGGAGGACATCCCTTCTCCATCATTGATTAAAGTAGAGATACTCCTCACTTAATAGATAACCAGTGTAGATTTCCTCCCCATGCTATCACTCTCAGCCAACATGGAGGTCCTCCTTATTCCTTATCTAGTGAGAGGGAATGTCCAACCCACTCCTTCAATGGTAAATGTAGAGGTTCTCCCCATTTTTCCACTATATCAAGCTTAGTCCCGCCCCACCCTAGAATCAATCAAATAGAAGGTCCTCATCTCACTTTAAAAAACCAACATGGGACCCTCCCCTTATCTATTTTAATCAGTTTGAAGGTCCTCCCCATGAAATTTCTACCACTCAGCATAGATTTACTCCCTATATTCCCACCTACTAAATAATAGGTCCCCTATAATTCATTAAAAACTAGAGAGTATGTCCTCTATACTCATACAAAAAACCAAGTGGAGGTCCCCCTCACTCATACAATAACAAGAGTGGATTTCATCCCCACTCATACAACATTCAATGTAGAGGCCCTCCCCACTCCGATAATAACAGATATGTTGGTCCTCTATATATCCCATCTAATCAAAGTATTGGTCCTCCCCTCACTATCACAAGCCCAAATGAAGGTCCTCTCTATTATGAAGAACCACTATATCATGAAAAACTATTCTGGGCATAAGGGAGAACTGTCTCCACCCAATGAAAAATTCTCAGAAGCATCATGTAACATCTCGAGATTTTGTGGAATATTTTTTCTGAATTAATTTAGTATTTTTACTATTATTCATTTCTGAAAAACTGAATATTACTTTTCATATACTATATAACTATTTCTGGCCTTTATTATATGCAATAATAATTTAATATTCAGTTATATGAAACACTTAAATTTACAATCAGTACAATCAACACTTTGTTTGGTATGTGTCACACAAAATTCTGAGTTCCTTTGATATCTTTTGTTACACGTAAGTACAATTTTTATCAAACTAAAATATACTATTAATATTGTTTTTAAAATTTTATTATAGTTACAACAAAGTTGTTGGAATGAAATTTATGAATAAGGTTAATGAAATTGTGAAAACATGTTTTACACATGTATATAAAATTAGTACATTTTTTATCAAATTGTAGAAGTGTATGAAATAACTATTTGAAAATAAAGAAATTACCTTTCTAAGAAAACTATTTCTCTATGTACAAACAAAATTTCATCTCAAAAAATAAAATGAAACACTTTGGATTAATATTTTCAATAAATTTTATATAATCAATCAAAATTTTTTATACTCTCCCAATACATTTCATATGTCTAAAAGAATAATAATTCCAATTTCATTAATAAAAATATATATTTTTATATAAGGTAATTTTACCACCTTTTAATGGAGAATCCATTTCAAATATAATTTTTTACACTTTTGATATTTTTATTTTAAAATATCAAAATAACTTTTGAAAGTATAATATAAATATTTACTTTCATTGAATTGTTTTTCTAAGAAGTTTAATTTTTTGGGGAATAGTGAAAAATACTAACTTTAAATTAAAAACTTATTTTTCATCTAATTTATTTATATAGTTAAATTATATTCTAATTTTTGTTTTAAAGTTTAATTAGATCTATTTTACATCAATTAACTTAATTTATGATATTTTAACCAAATTTCACATTGAAATTGGGTATTTGAAATTTCAAACTTTTAAACATTTTCTCTTAAAATCCTGTTGTCATGACACGTTAGTGGGATTAATTTTAAATTAATTTCTACCAATTCTGTTATTATAATTTGGGTAAATAGATTCCATATTTGGAATAGGAATAATTTATAATAAACTTATATTTATTCTATTGGAATTTTGTACGAGTATGGAGAGGGTCAAGATATAAGGTACGGTTATTCTCGTCCCACTTGTATTTCTATGAGACTTATGCATTATTCACCACTCATTTTCTTTGTGTGGTGTATATACTACCAATAAATGTATTCTATGATTATTATCATTAAAAATTTTGTTTATTTACATATCCATTTTATGATGTCTCTTTCATGGGGTCTTACCATTCCAAAGTTACCAAATCAGTAAGATAGTTTTGTAATAATTTTCCTTCTTAGAGACGCATGTTTTGTTATTCAACAATATTCTTTTGTGAGGTGTATATAAACTACCATTTGACTTTTTATATCGTGAATATCACCATTTATTGATATTTTAAACTTTAGGTAATGTTATTATCTGATGTTTATTATGAGTCAAAGCTACCAATGTTATAATAGTTCATTGTTATAATATCATCATTTATCATGATTGTTTACAATTATTCTACCATTTATTAAATCTATTGATCAGTATCTCAAGATCACTCATGAATTTTCCTTTCCTATTGGTTTTCATGATTTATTAATGTAATGGTACAATGGTTTCCACTATTTTCACTTCTGATAATTAATAAGGTGTTTTTATGAAAATATGTCTTTATATATCTTTTTAGTTAGAAATATGTGTTCTTTCAAAACCATGTTTTCTAAAACGAATTTAATTTTTATTCAATATTTATTTAATATTTTTCAAAATATTTTCAATGAAGTTTTTTTCAATATTTCATTATAATTTTTCCAAGATTTTTTTAAATAAATGGTTTTAAAATTATTTTCATGCTTTCTTTATATGTTATAAAATTTATTTTCAATGATTGGTTTGAAAATGTTTTTATGATTTCTTTTTATGTTTTAAAACTATCTTCAAAGAGAAATGTTGTAAAAAATCATGTTTCTTTTATAAATTTTCATGAAAAATAATTTAAAAAAAAAATTAAATATTCTTTGATATGTTTTACAAGAAAAATGTTTTCAAAATGTTTTAAATATTCTCTTAAAAGATTTCAAGGAAAATGGTTTTCAAAATATTTTCATTATTATTTTATAATTTTTTAAAGTAGTTATTTTTTGTAGTTTCAAGGTTATTTTTAAAGAAAATGGTTTCCATAAAGAGTTTTATGTTTTAAAAATAATTTTTCAAAGATAAAATGGTATTTTACTCAACAAATAATTTTAAAATATATTTCCAAATTATTTCCCATCTAGGATGACATCCATTGGTGTCACTCATGCCGTTTTAGGAAAATGATCCAAATGTTCCATTCATATTTCTCTCTAAATGGATTACATTTTGATGCAATTGTCTTTATGATACTCATTTATTTTTCATGAAAAATATGTCTATGAAATCTTTTTCTATTTCACAAGTTATATTCTTATGAAACCTGCTTCTTTTCACGGGTTATGCTTTAATTAAATGATTATGGAGCCTATCTATTTTCCCGTGTTTATGATATTAATTTTTTAAATATTGTGGTATATGTATATAATATTTAATTATGAGATGGTTGAGACATATATCTCCCACTAATTCCTTGGGTAAAGATATATGTCCCATCAGATAAACATGGTTAGAATGGGGAGTAAACTCGATTCAGTAAAGGAAATTTTCCACTAAGATGGTTTGGGGAGTGAGCCTTGACTACTATGATGGTCATGGGAGTGAACCAGGACTACCAAGATGGTCATGTGAGTGAACCATGACTACCAAGACTGGATGTTAGGTAAACCCATACTACAAAATGGCGTTTTCAGTGATTCCTTGACTACTATGGAATAATTATTTATTTTTATGTGTCTTCCACAATTCCACATCCTGTTTCTATGTTATGATTTAATGTGTTATTATCTTGATTACCTTATGATTCATTTCTTATGAACTTTAAATATTTATTCCATAAATCATTTATATGGTCTTTGATATGATGGGTATGATCTTCTAATGTCATGATCACGTTATCAACCCTTATGCTCATGATATGCTTATGCATCCCGTTTTCTTACCTTTACTGAGCATCTGAGATCACCTATTTCTTATTTTTCTTTTCCCATAGTTATGAATAAATGTTTTATGTTTAATTACGAAAGTGGAACATATTTGTGGGAAACATTGAAGATATTTTACCTGGGTATAATATTTTTTTCTATTTTTCCAAAGACACTAAGACAATATGGTCCTCAGGAATATATTTTTGTAATGTGTTTAATATTCATATAAAATGATGTGATATCCATGTATGTTAGACCTGGGTCATTATAGTTGGTATCAAAGGAAATTTTTAGTCAACCTCTTGAAACTAGTATTAGAAAACCTTACTGAGATTCTTAGGGATATTTCTAAAGATATGTCTAGGTATTTCTCTGAGGATAAGCCAATGGTGTCATATGAATGTGTCATAATTTTGACATTTTATAAGTAATTTTTCATGATTATGTGGTTTCCAAAAATTATAAGTGACACTCACACTATTTTTTATAGCCTTAGTCAATGGATGGAACTAGAAAAAATTAGTTTAATGGTGAATGTGATCCAAAAATATATGATGAGCAGTAAAAGGGGATAATCACTGGAGTGAAAGGTGTTGTGATCAAGTTTAATCTGTTTTCATGAAAACATGACTAAAAATGTGTACCTTAACCAACTATCAGACTCACCGAATAATATAATGAAGGAGTTATCATAGTTTTTAGGTAATTTAGTTCATGGATCAAAGAATATTCAGCTTCCTTTTTGTTAATAATGTGGAAAAATAACCAAATTGAATGTATTAGAGGAAAATGAAGATGTTTTTACTATGGAAAATAATCAAACAAATCAAGTAGCTATAAAGGAATTATGAATATTTTGAGTAGCATAATGTATGTAATTATTGGCATCCCTAAAGTATTATCAATTGATGAATGCTTTAATTTTTAAAAAAATGGATTTATTAAAATCAATTTCTTATATAGAAGTCTCATGAAGAGAATTATCAAGGTGGTATAAGTAATAGTTTTTCTATTGGTGATGAAGAGACCATGAATTAAATATGAAAGTAATGCATAGTTAAAATAGTATTGTTGATAATCATGATTAAATTGAGTTTGATAATTTAAAGACACGATTCATATAAATATTTTTGGAAAAGAGAATTGTGGAATATTATAATGATGGTTAGTTAAATATTTGTGAAGGATTTAGGGTGAATGAAGTATTTTTGTTTTGGAAATAAAATATTACATTACATGAATCATGAAATATATAGTAATTTTAAATAAAAGTTTTTCATTAAAGATTTTAAAGGATATGTTTAATGGTGTCAATGATGTAAAAAGGTGATTCAATGGAAAGGTAATTTTTTGATTAAGGTAAGGTAACCCTTAATGTGTTCCCGATGTTGAGATAATGATTTTTGGATAAAGATATATTGGATATGAATAAGTAAATTAGACACTATTGATTAAATTGGGTATAATTAAGGATTTTTTGAAAAGTGGTTTGTGATATCATGGATGGAGTTTATATCAATTTTGTATTTCAACAATTTGTCTAATAAACATTAAAATTACGGAACATGTATGTTTTCAATAAGGATTTATGTTAATTCATGTGATTACCATGTTTTAAGAGAATAAAAGATGAAGGTATTCACATGTTTTGTATGTGACAACTAGTAACAAATTTATGATATATGGGGCATAAATGCTTAGATTTTTTTGAGAAATTTACTGACTTTATTTCTAATGTATTGGACTTCCATATTTCAGATGTGTTATATAGTAAACCATTTATGGAATGGTTTATGTTAAACTTTGAATGAGTTTTTAGTGATTAAATTAGTATCTCTAAATATAAGTATTTATATGTATTTAATAACTAGTAAAAACATTTTTATTGTGATAAATAAATATAGAATGACATATCATTCCATTTATGGATCTCATAATCTATTATTTCTTCTATAATGAAAAATTAACCTTCATTTTTTGTAATAATATATGAAGTTGAAGTTGGTCAAGTCACAAAAAAGGGTGTGGTTTTCCTAAAATCATGTATGTATAACGTTTCATGAAAATTTTTAACATTAGGAAAAGGGGTCTTGAAAAACATGTTGTCATGTTATCATCATTTTTTATAATATCACTGACCTTTTTCAAGCCTCTTTAGGTTATGACTTTGTGCTTGTTAAATTTCTTTTAACCATGTTCTCTATAACTTTGCATCTAAAATTGATTGTTAAATTTCTCCCCCATGTCCTTGTTTTCACCTTCCACCTATGTTATATTACAGGATGACCCAGAAATGAGTTACTTTGGGTAACCATTATAGTTCTATATTTCCTTTTTTCAAAGAATCTATTGTATTCAACTTTTCTATGTGGGTTTCTATTAAAGGAACATTCAAGTAATAAATCATTGACAAAGATGGTGAATTTTGAGGTTCAAATTCATTTAAAGGTGGTTAAAATGTAACATTAATATATTTTATTATTTTTTAAAAATTAATTTAATATTTTTGATATTATTCATTTCAAACAACACCAAATAAAGCTTTTTTTATAAGAAAGAACTATGTCTAGCTTTCATTATATGCAACACCATGTTAATATCTTTCTATAATTAACATTTAAATATAATTTTAGTACATGAAAAATTATTTTAGTCTTGTGTGACACGCAATTGATAGATTCTTATATCTCAGGTTACACACAAGGTAGAGTTCTACTGATAATATTAATATTTTTGTTAAAATATTATTATAGTTACCATTTATCTATTGGAGTGGAAGTTACGAGTAAGATTAATTAAATTGTGAAAATATTATTTAAATACATATTTATAAAATTAATCCTTTTTTATAAATTATTTTAAGTGAATTAAGGAACTATTTGAAAATAAAGAAATTACTTTTCTAATAAAACTATTTTTCAATGTACAAACACAATTTTATCTTAATAAATTAAACAAATCACTTTTGGTTAATGTATTAATTAATGTTTATATATTTAATAAATATTTTTTATACTCATCCAATATATTTTGTAGGTATAATATATGAATAAATACAATTTTATGAGTAAAAAGTTGTATTTTCTTAAGGCAATTTTGGGGCTTCTAAATGGGGAACCCATTTTAAATAAAATTTTGACACTATTATTATTTTTATTTGAAAAAATAAAATTCATTTTTGGAAGATTAATATTAAAATTTACATTGGGTTATTTTTTGGTATTTTTATGAGAAGTTTTGTTTTTTGATAAGTAGTGAAAAACAAAAAATTTGAATTCAAAACTATTTTTTCATATTTGTTTTGTACTTAAATTATATATTGATTTGTTTTGAAGGTGTAATTAGATAAATTTTTACATAAATTAATACAATATAGTAATTTTTAACTAATTTATCATTGAAGTTATATAAAAAACATTTCCATCTTTTAAACAATTTCGCATAAAAACCTGTTGTTGTGACATGTCTGTGTGATAAATTTTAAATCAATTCCTACCACTTGTGTTATTAAAATTTATAAAAATTTATTTCATATTTTTAATAATAATAATTTATAATTAATAATTATTTAAACTTAGTTTTTACAGAAAATATTAGTGAAAGTAATTAAAAAATTACACTGATTAAAGTAAAAATTAGATTACTTTATGATTAAACCATAATATTAAGTGGCCAAATACCCTATAAACATTTACAAAATAAATTTTATAGAAATATTTCTACCAATTACCCTATTTTATTTTATTATATCACTATTTGGATTCCCATGATGTAAGAGAGATCTCCCAATTGGGTTTACCTTTTTATATTTACAATAATGTCAGACCTCCTCCATTATAAAAGGGAACTCACCACCCTCATATTATCACACTTATCAAGACACTTATTAATGGAAAAACTCTACAAAAATATTTTCCAAACATACCTTCATTTATATTATATGCCTCCCTTTAGGTAGAATGTCAACCATGGGAGTCCATTGGTGCAAACCAAAATGAGTTAACCAAAGAAGAGGTAACATCCGTCCTCGGGCTCCTTTGTTTTAATGTCATTCTTCACCACCTAAAATATTATTATTCTATGATTAAATAATAAAATATAAATATAAACATACTGAGTTGTTTTTATTCTAATTTTGTACCTAAAATTACACACACTTTAATCTAATGGGTAACAGACATACCTTTTTTGTATATGGTGAACTATCACCTCACAAAATAATGTTTTTCATTTTTTCGTTACCACCTATCGTGGTTGGTAATTATGTGGAAACATTGTTTTTAAATTTAATATATAATATTTTAAAGTATTTTTACCTTTTAATTTACTACATAAAACATACCATCATTACTTCCATTTTCATAAATACGATAACTTCATTTGTGGATGTGTGGACTACCGCCTTCTTGAAGCGATGTGATGCATTCACACTTTACATGGAATGTATTAAGTATGGGTTTAGTGGACATATATGATAACTATTACATGATACTTATACTGAAATGATACTATATGTATACATATATTTCATTTACTTTCATTCTTTCAGTAAGATAATATATTATAAACAACATTCATGCGTACGTACGACCTACCGTCTCCATGAATGGTGAATTCAATTTCATATTTATATACCTTATAGATTATTATGGAAAAATATATACTGAATATATATGATATTTATATCATATTTTACATCCAGTAAATAATTAAATCTTCATCTATGTACGATTATCAATAATAACTTGTCAAAACATGTCGAAAACCAATGTGGATATTCCTAAAAATGTAACATTAACATGAAGCTATTAATAAACAAGTAATATAATATCATAAAAAATAATATATGGAATCATATATAATAATATGTTTCTATAATATATTTATAATAAATATATATTTATTATATCGTAATTTTGTATGAGTGCGATGAGAGTCTATGAATATGTTAAGGGTTTTCCCATCTCACATTTATTTGTGTTAGACATATGACTTATTCACCACTCATTTCATTTGTGTGGTGTATATACATACCATGAATGTATTCTATGATTATTAGCCTTAAATTCTTTGTTATTTATATATCCATTTTTTGATCTCTCTTTCATGGGGTTTTACCATTGAAAAGTTACCAATTCAGAAAGATGGTTTTGTCTCAATTTTCTTTCATTGAGATACTTGTTTTGTTATTAACCTATATTATTTTGTGATGGGTATATATAATTACATTTGACATGGTTTATCTCATTATTTAATTATATTCTAATCTACATGTAATATTACTCTCTCAAGTGGATTATGAGTCAATGTTACCAAATTGGTAGTTGTTTTTTGCTATAATTTTATCATTTATTAGGATTTGTTATGATTATGCTACCATTAATGAAATATTATGATCCATATATCATGAAAACTCTTGAATTTTATATTACTCTGGTTATTCATTATATCTTAATGTATTTGTACCGTTTTTAAACCCTTTGGAACTTAAGATAATTAAGAATGAGTTTTTAATAAAACGAAACTTTATCTCTCTCTTTAGTTTGAAATATGAGTTATTTCAAAATGATGTTTTCTAAAAAGGTATTCCAAGGGTTTCCAATCATTATATATATGTTTTTGAATTATTTTCAAAGAAAAGGGTATTAAAAATGTTTTCAATTTTTCAATATATGTTTTCAATGTTATTTTTAAGGAAATGATTTTCAAAAAAATAAAGCTTTCTTTATAATTTTTTAATGTATATTCAAAGAAATTGTTTTCAAAAAAATATCTAGATTTCATTTTAAGTTTTAAAATTTTGTTCAAAGAGAATGGTTTTCAAAAATATTTTATGATTATTTTATAATTTTTCTAGATATTTTTTTTTTCAAAATGATTTCCAAATTATTTTTTAATTTTTCTAGGAAAAAGAGTTTTGAAAAGGTTTTCCAGATTTCTTTATAAGTTTTCATGGAAAAATATTTTCAAAATGCTTTCAAGTTTATTTTATATATTTTCAAATAAAATAGATTTCAAAATGTTTTTAATATTATTTTATATGTTTTTGGAGGATTATTTTTCAAAATGTTTTCAATCTTCTTTTATATGTTTTCAAGTTTATTTTTAATGATAGTGGTTTTCAAAAGGTTTTATGTTTATGTTTTCGACACTTTCATCGGGGTGTGTGCATCCGTCTATCAAGGATGCATAGTTTTTGCCCTGCATTCCCGCATTCCAAAGGCGGGTGGAATTCGTTCCTTATTTAGGGATGTTTTCTCCTTGATCGAAACGGGATAATGGGATATCAATTCTTCCTTCTGTGGATCCATCCTTGGAAATTTTCACCTAGTTCTGGTCTCCCTAATAGATTAAGTTGTGGTTCATGAATTCCATTCCATCTGCCATATCTTTTTGGATGTCGGTTAATTACACTACTTCCATCAGGACATTCCATGGGGTCTTGAAATGGTAGCAACCTTTAGTTGGAGTAGATGATAACATCTGGCATATCGGGGAATATCTGGATGCATGGACATTGGGGAACCTATATTCTTCTTCATAATAGAGCATCTCAAGGGCACAAAACCTGAGTCATCCCATATTGGTTGTGGGGGATCTTATTCCGGAGGCATATCACTGAGGTTTTTCTCAGTTTCCCATGTTCAACATGGGGCATGCCACGAGTTTAACGTCTTTTGGAGAAGGTTATTCCAAATTCGTGTCTTCTGAGGTTTTCCTCAATCATCTCATGATTATCATGAGGTATGCCACGAGTTTAACAACTTGTAGAGAAGGAATGAGAATGATCAGAATGGTCCATGGAGTCGGATAAGATTGGTACATCCCTGGGAGGGAGAACCTGGAGTGTTTACCATATGGATGGATCAAAACTACCAATGAAGACATATCTGAGGTGGTGTGTCCCATAGGGTAATGATATCACACCATGAAAGATGATCTGGACACCACGGAGGGTAGATTAGAAAGAGTGAACCCTAGAATGAGGGACATCAGGTTTTACCATTAGATGGGATTGAACCTCATGGAGGTTTTCAACATACCCTATGTAGATGATGAGGATCAAAACCCACTTAGTTCGAAGGGGTGATGAATCAAGGAGTACACGGAGGACAACCACCAAGAGACTTTCTGGGGCTTATGCATGGATTGCAGCATGGGTACTTCTAGGAGTAGTGAGGAGGAGGATGAAATGATCCCACTGGGATGTGGTGGCCTGGGTAAGAATCAACATGGATGATGGAGAGTTGAATGAAGTTGAGGTAGAATGAGATGGAACCAATGTGAGGACGATGGTGATGTTGTGATAGAGCCTGGAAGAGACTTCTTACGTATCCATGTGGTAGGGAATCAATGTCCACATAGTTCGGTGGGACGATGGGATACCTAAGAAGGTGGCCTATTAGAATGGATGCATGGATGGGATCTAGATGAAATAAAACCTCTAGGATGGGGCATGATCTTCCCAGAACCCATTTGATTGAGGGATAGATCAGGATGAGACAAGATTTATGGGCTTGAACCTTAGGGAGTCTTCTTACGTATCTTTGTGGAAGGGAATCAAATTCCACATATTTAGGAATAGTGTTTTGTGAACCGACATAAAGGGGGTCGGGACCAATGGTTTTTGGCCTTGAACCACAGGGGGGATTTTTACATACCTTTCCTTGGAAAGGATCAAATTCCATGTAGATCGTGATAGTGATTGGTGAACTGATGTGAAGAGGGTCAGGACCGATCGTTGTTGGGATTCATCCTTAGGAAGTCCTCCTACATACCATGCCTTTGCAGGGATCAAATTCCATGTAGTTCAGGAGGGTTTTGGTGAACCGACGTGAAGGTAGTTGGGACCAATGGTTGTTGGGATTGAACCTATGGGAGGCTTATTATGTACCTTGCCCTGGCAAGGATCAAATTCCACGTAGTTTGGGATAGGTTTTTCATGAGCCGACGTGAAGGTGTTCAGGACCAATGGTTGTTGGGCATGAATCTCAGGGAGACTTCCTATGTACCAGGCCTTGGCAATGATCAATGTCCACGTAGTTCAAGAAATGTGTTGGTGCACCAACGTGAAGGGAGTCAGGACCATTAGTTATTGGTATTGAACCTTAGGGAGGCTTCCTACATACATTTATTTATAAAGGATCAAAGTCCGCGTAGTTCAGGATGGTAGGATATAGTTTAATTTCATGCAGGACGAAGGTGAACCTACATAAATGGGGTCAGAACAAATGGGTACTGGGCTCGAACCTCGGGGAGGCTTTCTACATACCTTGCATTAGCAAGGATAAAAGTCCATGTAGTTTGGTGGTGTTTGGGGCATACAATCTAGACTTCCTAGGGGAGGATTTATGGTCACTGTTTAATCTATGTTCACATGAGTTATGATCAGTGTGAGAAACAAGAGGCAAAAACAGACCTAATGATCATGGTGTAAATGTGCGTCCATGAAGGGTGGTGAATGGGGCTTACGCAAAGAAGATGCCCAGGTGCCGCTATAGAGTGGAAATGGTTAATGGATCTTATGTAAGGAATCTTCCCAGGTGTCACAATGGAGCAACAATGGTGAATGGGGCTTACGCATAGAAGCTTATCTGGTTCCACTCTAGAGTGAAAATGGATGGGGATTATGCAAGGAAGCTACCCATATGCTGCTATGGAGTAGAAATGGTGAATGGGGAATACGCAAAAAAAGTTTTTCGGGTGCCGCTATGGAGTGGAAATGGATGGGTATTACGCAAGGATGTTTCTCAGGTGCCGCTAAGGAGAGGCAATTGTGCATTGGGCTTATGCATGGATGTTGCCTCAGTGCTTCTATGGAGCAGTAATGGTGAATGGGGCTTACGCATGGAAGTTTCCCAGGTAACACTATAGAGATGAAATGGTGAATAGGGCTTACACAAGGAATATGGTTGGGTGCCACTATGGAGAACCAATGGTGAATGGGGCCTATGCATGGAAGCTACCAATGTGCCACTATAGAGAAGCAATTGTGCACGGGGCTTACACATGAAAGCTGCCTAGGTGCTGCTATGGAGTGGAAAGGGATGGGGCTTATGTAAGGAAGCTACTCGGGTGTCACTAAGGAGTGGAAATTGTTCAAGGGGTTTACGCATTGAAGCTACCCAAATGCCACTAAGGAGCAGAAATTGTGCATGGGGGTTGTGCATGGAAGGTGCACAGGTGCCACTATAGAGCGAAAATGGATGGGGCTTACGCAAGGAAGCTACCCGAGTGCTACTAAGGAGTGGAAATTGTGCATCGGTCTTATACATGGAAGCTCCATGGGAGCCACTATGGAGTGGAAATGGTGAATGATGCTTATGAATGGAAGTTTCCTAGGTGCCACTATGGAGTGGCAATGGTGAATGGGTCTTATGCAAGGAAGTTGTCTGGGTTCTACTATAGAGCGACAATGGTGAATGGGGATTATGCATGGAAGCTTCCTAGGTGCCGCTATGGAGTTGAAATTGTGCACGGGCCTTATGCATGGAAGCTACCCAGGTTCCTCTATGGAGCAGAAATGGATGGGGTTTACACAAGAAATCTGCTCGGGTGCTGTTAAAGAGTGGAAATTGTGCATTGGGATTACACATAGAAGTTGTCCGGGTGCCGGTAAGGAGTGACAATTGTGCATGGGGATTAGGCATGGAAGATTCCCAGGTGTCTTTATCATGTCTGGTTATGAGGACATCTCAACTTACTGGTGGGATGAGACATATAATTTAGGTCTACACTTATGCTCTAGTACACAAGAGGGATAATGCCAATGGCATTGGAATTAATCTGAACAAAGGGAGATGAAAAGTGTGAATCGCATGTCCGACATTCGGAATGCAATAAGGGTGGCATGGAGATGGAGAATTACTATTGACTGTGTTCAAAACAAAGCATTCATATCATGTTATCCTGGAATGGGAACAAGAAAAAAAGGTCGACTGTTGACTGTGTTTGAAACACGGGACATGATTCGATGTGTCATCCAAAGTCTTCTGGTGCATTGGCCTAGGATGGAAGGTGAGCCAAGGCGGCATAAGACCGAGCTATTAGGGGTCCATTCAAACATGAAATAGGATGGATATCTGAATGAAGTAAACACAAAGCATGAGGTGGAGTGATGGACTTCTCAAATGGTTTCCAACTATCTATAAGTTATGCCACAGTAATCATGGCATGAGTCCTCTTATGCTTAGTACATAAGCCATCTCTTATTTGGAATAAGAGGAATCCTATTATTGAATGATAGGGCATGCTAAAGTTTAAAATCATGTTGAGAGTACTATAAGAATCTTATGCTTGGAACATAAGGAAACTCTTGTTTAGAGTAAGAGGCATCCTATATTTGTCACATAGGGAGTACTATAGTTTATAGTCATGTAGAGAGGACTATTATGAATCTTATGCTTGGAGCATAAGGCATATTTTATCTGGAGTAAGAGGCATCCTGTGTTTGGAACATAGGGAGTACTATAGTTTATATTCACGTAGAGAGGACTATTGGAATCTTATGCTTGGAGCATAAGGCATCTCTTTTTTGGGGAAAGAGGCGTCCTATGTTTGGAACATAGGGAGTAGTATAGTTTATAGTCATATAGAGAGGAATATTAGCATCTTATGCTTAGAGCATATGGAATCCATTTTTTGGAGTAAGAGGAATTCTATATTTTTCATATAGGGTGCGATACAGTTTATAGTCATGTAGATAAGACTATTGGGCATCTTATGCATGGGGCATAAGGAATCTATTTTTTGAAGAAAGAGGCATCCTATATTTGGAACATAGGAAGTAATACAGTTCATAGTCATGTAGAGAGGACAATTGGCATCTTATGATTGGAAGATAAGGAATCACTTGTTTCGATCAAGAGGCATCTTATATTTTCCATATATGGTGTGCTACAGTTTATAGTCATATAGATAGGACTATTAGCATCTTATGCTTGGAGAGTAATGCATCACTAGGTTGGAGTAATAAGAATCCTATATTTTTCATATTGGGTGAACTACAGTTTTTAGTCATGTAGATAGTACTATTAGGAATCTTATACTTGGAGAATAAGTCATCTCTTGTTTGGAGAAAGAGGCATCCTTTGTTTGTAAATAGGGAGTAATACTATTTATATTCATATAGAGAAAACTATTGGAATCTTATTCTTGGCACATAAGGCATATCTTGTTTGGAGAAAGAGGTATCCTATGTTTGGAACATAGGATGTACTACAGTTTATAGTCATTTAGATGGGACTATTAGGCATAAGGTGCTTAACAATGACTGGTGTTTGGAATTATTCAAGAGTGTCCCTTTCTGGTTCAACCTAACATATGAGCCAATTGATAGGGTTTGTAGGAGTTTCTTGATGAATGGTCAAGTCACGATGCTCGGGAAATTGATGATGAGACACACAATTCATGACATAGGAAATGAACCAAGAAGAATATTTCAATGCAAGGTGTTTCATGGTGTGAGGAGAAGTATCTCGAATCATGGTATTCCATAGGTGCAAGGTAGGTGCGCATAAGGATGCAATGGAAAATTCCAACACCCCAACCCAAAAAGTTTGAGGTGCGAGTCTCCATTTTTCATGGTGATCTGTGAGGGAAGTGAAGGGACTGACCCGGAGGGCTGGGACCATAGCCTGACACTAACCCCAAGGGGGGTGCGTGGGAGGAGCCGCTGTGGTATGGATGGGTGGGCACAAAGGTAGGATCTTCACAAAGGATTGGTCTTCACGAAGTAGCTTCACGGAGGAATAGTGTTCATGGAGCATGGGGTCTCATGGAGCAGCTTCAAGAAGGAATGATACCCACACAACAATGACTCACGGATCGAAGGGGATTATAGAGTGAAGAATCTTGTAGAGAAAAGCATCTCGCAGTGATAAGTGTGTCATGAAGATAAGCCTCTCATAGAGCAAAGCCTCTCGTAGAGCCCTTGGCGAAGGGCATTACTTCTCGGTGCCCTGGAGCTCCACAAAATGGGAGATCGACCGCCCAAGGGGTGGCGTGATCATTTTTATGAAGGGGTTGAGCCGTCTATTTATAGGATATGGACGTCAGTGGAGCACACCACAAAGCACAAAGGTGCACTATGAAGATAAAATCGCATCGCGAAGGAAATCACGCTCTACAACTAGAGGGAGTTCCCTCAAGTTTCTCGTAATCGTACAGCCTACCGTTATTGAGCTTCGCGTCGCCCACAGAGGCTTCGATAAAGTTCCCTCATGTTATTCTTTATCGTATAGTCGACCATCATCAAGCTTTGCAGAAATCGTGGAGGCTCCGGTCAAGTTCCTATGCTCTGCGATTCTGGATGGATCTCTGCGAATGGGCTCTGCGAACTATTTTTCCAGCCCAAACTCAAATGTCTATAACTCTAAATCCGAAACTCTGTTTGGTCTCTATGACCTATCAAATCAAAGCTTTTGAAATGATTGACGAACTGGGAACATGTATGGAAGCATTTGGAAAATTTTGTGGATGATTTTTCCAGTTCCAATAGTTTAAAAATAATTCTTCAAAGTAGAAAGGATATTTCCCTCAAGAAATGTTTTTAAAAGATCATTCCAAATTATTTCCCATCTAAGATGGAATTTGTTCATGTTACTCATGCCATTCTAAGGAAATTAAACAAAGGATAAATTTATATTCTTTATCTGAATAGTTTAATGGAAAGATGATTGTGAAACTTGTTTCTATTTTATGGGTTATATCTCAATGAAACCATTTTCTCTTTCTTAGGTTATATGCTTATGAAACCTTCTTCTTTTCATGGGTTATGATTTTATGAAATGATTAGGAAACCTATTTAATTTATACATGTTATGATATGATTATAATTTTATGATATCGATTTCATTTAATAGGTTTTGATATGATTATTTTTAATATTTTTTTTACATGTATGTGTGATTTCATTATGAGATGGGTGGGACTGAAATCTTCCACTAATGCATTGGGGAAAGATTTACATATCCTGAGATAGACATGGCCGGAATGGGTAGTGAACTTGGTTTAGTAATGTACTTTGTTCACTAAGATTGTCTTGTAAGTAAACCTTGACTACTAAGATGGGCATGGGAGTGAACCATGACTACAAAGATGGTCATGGGAGTGAACCACGACTACCAAGATAGTATGGGGAGTGAAACCATACTACTAATATGGATATGGAAGTGATACATTCGCTAATTTGGAAATCATTTTATATGCTAATGTTTATTCCAAAATAGCATGTGTTATTCCTATGTTATAATTTCTTGTCTTATGCTCTTGATTACCTTATGATTCATGTCTTATGAATTTTTAATATTTATTACATGACTCATGTATATGAGAATTGATATGAAAGGTATGATCTTCTAATGTCATGATCACATTCTTGTATCCTTATGCTCATGTTGTGCTTATATATATCCTTTGTTTACCTTTATTGATATTTTGAGATCACGCCTTTTTTATGTTTTCTTTCCCCATGTTATGTAGTATGGTTTTATGTAGAAATAATAAAGTGGAAGATATTTTTGGGAAACATTGAAGATATTTCATCAAGTTAGATTATTTTATTCCAATTTTCAAATGACACTAAACTAATATGGTCTCCATGCATGAATTTTACTATTGTGAAGAATATTTATCTAAATGGAATAATATCAATGTATGTTAATCCTGGGGTTCTATAAACCAATTCATCCTCAATCTCGTTCACCTATCATGTTCTGAGGTAGAATATAATTAAATGAAGGAACCTTCACCCCAGTAGTCAGCACCAGAGTCTGTAGAAGGAGCCCGACGAGTATATTGTAATTAGGAGTGCAACGGAAGCCCCAAACAAGTGGGTTTTAAAATTTTACACCGATGATCGATGTAAAATTGTTGACCTCAGTGATGTGCAGCCCGATTAAATCTGAGGATGTCGCATGAATGGCTTTAAGAAAAAAAATAAACAGTAAAAATACCTGGTTTAATTATGAAGCCGCACACGATGTCTTCTCGTCATTAGTGATCGCTGATCAATGATTCCAAATTCAGATTCCTCTAGATCATCCACAAATGCTTCAAGGAATCCACGTGAACGTCGTTCATCATAATCTGGGTGCTACAATGGAATTGCGACAATGCCTTCGACACTCCAACGATCACTGCACCGCTTCACTAGTGATGCCCGAGAGAGTTCTTAATCCATGATTCTTGGATCCAGAGCATCTCCCTCTATATTATTGGAGAGAGTAGAGGAGAGAGAAGCTCCAGGAATAGTATTTAACAAAATCCCCTCCTCTTCTATTTATAGTGCTTAAATAAAATACCTGTTATAGCCTCGCCGGCCCCGGATACATAACGCACAATCAACGAAATTTTATGACTACTAAACTTAGTCATATATATTATTATCTTTCACTTGTAATATATTAAAATATATTATGTGATAATAATTAAGTCATTAACTCGACTTGTCACTACCATAAATATTAATTGATCCTTGACTAATTTAATATTCGTCTATTAATATTTTTCATGTATTTACTTAAAACTCATAAATACATTTAATAAATAAATTCAATAATCATTATTATAAACTCGAATAATATGAATTTATTTATTTCATTGGAGATCTGTTAACTTTGGGAAAATCCCGGACCCTTGTGGTGGAGCCCACTATGTCCAAAAATTCTATTCGACTGGATAGGGAAGATTTATGAATATACTATTGTGTGTGACCCTCTAGACCCTTATTTCAATAGAAGTGAAAAGTATTCACAGGCCAAGAGTCGGATATAGCAACCCATCAGGGCCCGTGAAGAAATAATAATTGTCATAGTAGTGACAACCAACCTATGAACATGCACTGTGTAATATAATCTCTTTGTCAGTAATATCTCATAAAGTAGGACGCACTCTCCTATCATCGCCCTTTTCTTACTTTATTGTTTGTTGATGTAACTGGATGGATTTACCCTCGAATACTATGGACATGGTCTTATAAAGGTACTATCATCCATATCAACATGGGCTAAGATATATTACTTTCATAACTCGGAGGTGACAAATCCTTTCTTGACCATTCCACCAATGTCGTACCACCAATGACGCACCCAACACAAACTACATTGCCATGACATCATCATCGTGGTTTTTGTCTTGAATAAAAGTACGTTATCAGATGACATAAATTGGTAATGATCTCATGTCAGGAGACCATTACACATGATTGTATATAGCAACATCCAATGACACCTGAAACATGTGGTGTTCCTATTGGTGGGTCAGTCCTCATGATCTCACTAATAGAGATCACCAAGTGTGAACTTCATGAGAAGATGTCTCAATGCTTATGATCCCCCAACACCTGATGGTAAAAGATCTATTGTGTCCAATCAGTAAGATGTATCTAGACCATATAACATATAATTAATATTAATGTCATAATATCTAGAGGTTCTCATTAAATCATGGGAACTGTTATAACATTTCGATACGACAATTATCCTTTGGACATTACCATTTCAATAGTGAACGAAAAAAAGTATACACAATAATGGTAAGATGAAATTATGTATAGTTAATTGTATACACAATATATTAATCAAAGGAACTGAATAGTTGGGTCTAGGGAGCTCACTATTTCAACAGGGTAAATTTCGTCATCCCGGATAGTGAGATTCACAGGATCCCAAAATCCATACATAGTTACATCATGGTGGAGGTTGTCCTGGATCCCTTCCAAGGTCTTATGGTGAAACTTTCTCTTTCATCACCAGTTTCCCTCTCCGCCTCTATCTAGGGTCACAGATAACTATTCTGGAATACGATAGATGATGAGTATCCAGGTGAACTAACATGGAGTGAATCTTCCCTCGCACAAGAGGCAATGGTGAGAACCCAGTCCTATAAGGACATGATGATGTAGTAGGAAGTTCCCTTAAGAGATTATGTAGCATGTATCAACATGTAGACTCCCCCAATAGCTCTTTAACCATTCAACCAACATCTACACCATTCCACATTAGTACCGACACCAATTTCTCTACCAGTGCTGATTGGATCTTGGTCCAACCAAGAAAAGGCCTTAATTTTGAGAAGTAAAAAATATGGGAGGCTTTGGATACTGATTAGTTGTTAGTGGTATTCTGACTGAATTGAACATCCAACTTCAATGTCCCGGAGTCCCTCACAGAGGTCTAGGTTTTTTAATTTTTAGGACCATTTGGATGACATTATTTTTCCTCTATGACCATCATTTTGTCTAACTAGGAATTTTTTAGAACATTGATGACATTGATCAACAGTTCCTCATGGTTGAATTGGATGCACTCCTAGTGTCTTATCACCCTGTGTTTCCCAACTACCACATGAACCTCCAACAAATATGTGTTAGGAGTCTCATAGTGCTCCAAAGAATCATGGAAGAGGCATCTCCACACGTGCTGATCTGAGGATGGGGATAGTACACTACACTCCACTTTAACACTATCCTACGAAAACCAGACTTACACATTGATATTGAGTATTTTACTCAAGGTATCTTTATGAAAAATATGGTTTTCCCCGATACTTAAAAGAAACGGGGCACCAAACCCAAGTCTAACAGAGAAAACAATCCCCTTGGGGAAACATAGTACCAGGGAGATTCTCATAAAGGTGTTCATACTCACCATCAAAGGCAACTACTCATCCTCATAGATCCCTCTGAATCATTTCCTAATATTCAAAATACCAATGGAAGAAAGGGACATCTCAATCCCTCTAATATTTTTGATGTTGTGAATAAGACATATGTTTATCTGGTGATTCTTGCCTTGCTTCATCAAGCTAAAATCAAAAGATGATCATTGATGAGCTCATTATTGAGAAGCACCCAGATTATGGAACTCCTCAACAAGACAACATTCCTCCACCTCATGTGGATCCACAATTCATACATTGAAAGTTTCTCCCAATTGAGCCCAGTGATCTTTCATATCCAGATATATCAAAGGATGTAACTTATGGAAAGAAACTGATATATGAGTCGCTGAATCTTCTTGAGAAGCATGATAATATTCCTCAGGGCATAGATCAAGACACACCAGGAGCCTCCAAACCCAACTACTATTTTGATGAGATTATCAATGAATTGGTGTTCAAGGATCATCATTAGGATAAGAACCCCCTTCAAGATGATTTGATAGTTTCTCTCATAACTCACCTCACAAACCCCTAAAATGCGAAAGGTTGAAATCTCACATAATAGAAATCCATATCTGGAATGTGTGGAATATATGTAAGCACCACTAGATTTATCTAACCCTATATTTTCCGATTTTAATGTGATGGGAGACCCACTGAAACACATAGCCCACTTCATCTCTAGGTGCAACCCAATGTTGGGGACCCCATAGCAGCAAGATGACATCAAGCTTCGATGGTTCTTTCAGACATTGTAATGATATGTGTTTGTCAGGTTCATCCAATTAAACGTTGTTTCTATCACTGATTTGAAAGTTCATCATATAAATCTCCTATACGAGTTTTTCTCCACCATGAACAATAAAAGCATCTTCGACCTCTTCAAGTGAATGTAAATGCATGATGAGCATGTCGCAAACTTCATCGTTGGGTGAAAAGGCCCCATGTGTTCACTTGATATGTCATTGACACAAGAAAAGATTCTATGTTGTGCAAGGGGAACATCAATACTGAGTTAGTCCATTCCCTCATCAATAAGAACATCCCATGAAATTTTTGGGTTTTCATTGATAAATCCCAATTCCTAGAGGAAGCCTTATATCAAGCCAATCAGGCCTGTCCATTGCTTCTACCATCTCCTGCAAGAACTACTACCAAGGAAGAGACTATCACTTCTATATAGGTAGAGGACCCATAACTGCTATATTTTTGGTCCTATATCCATCAAATTTCCACCGAGTGTATCTCTATAGCATTATTATCCTCACCCAGTGAAGAATCGGTAGGCGCTTTCTCACCAACAGTTGCCACCTATACGATATAGTGTGCCTCAGACTCCACTTTTGGCTCAATTCTCTCCTTAAGGCCAAGCTCCCAGAGTTCCCATCCAAGACATGAGAAAAAATACATATTCTTTTGAGGATTCATAGGTTTCCCTCTATTATATTGGTTTCCAAGAATAGGGTATTCTAAAGCGAATGGGGTGAAATATTCCTCATGAAGACAAGTGTACTAATCGCCCTAACTACTACCCTTACTACCGAATCCTTTGACCTACCATTAAAAAATTATACACGTTAAAGGATTGGATCCAAGACTAACCAAAAATGGCTTTTTTAGGTTGGAAAATGTCCTGAAATAGGTGGAAAATATCTCTATTGAGCCTGGCAGTGACAGTGAAGGTGAATAGAAATAGGTTTTCCATTACGGGACTTAGAAGTATATTAACTATTTAGCTAATAGGATAGTCTCTCACACCCAGAGTGTCATATGTGCCCGTTTAGGCCATACAACATCTTTTTAAGCCTCCACACCCACTCTGATTGATGTTTTTACATCCACAACATAGCTTTCTATATCTTAGAAGAGTGGGCACTTATGGCGTAAGGGAAAAAAAATTCCGCCATCAGTGGAAAATCCATCTCATACTCTCTTCGATTTCATGCCTCCAGCAGGGGAAGTTTCCCCGAGGGTCTACCCAGCATTGAAATATTCATTTTATTATGATTGGGATTATGTTTATGTGAATACCATCAAGTTGGTACATCCATTAATGGTCATTGATGAGGAGTAGAACCAAGAAAACCTCCAGGGCTCTTTTGGAATATGTTGTTAAAGGAATGGTTGGAGGAATGAAAATTGAATGAATGCTTGGGACAATGCTTCAAGACACATCATGAATGCTTCAAAGACCCAGCAACAAATGCTCGGTAAAGCTTATCAGGCACAGTCCTCCTAGCCTGCTCTATCAAACACACTGCCATAGCTAACTGTGCTAACTGACCGGTTAGAAGATCCAAAATCACATCATGACCGGCCACATCTACCTAAATCCATGCAGCAATCATCCTATAGTAAGATAATAATGGTTTTTAGTGAGTTATTTGATAAACAACAAGTCATTTCCTGCACTATCCAGAACACGATGGTTCAGCCAATAATACTTGTTGTACCTCCAGCCAAAGAGAAACCCCTTGTAGGAAGAAATTTGCATATGCCCTTTAAGTATGACATGATAAATATTTTCCCTATCATAACTGAAAGGATATTAATAATTGATCCCTTTTTCATATCAAAATATTTTCAGGAGGCCCTCATAGAAGCCATGGTAATCCCCCTTTAGTTTCATGAAGAAGTAGCTTCCATAGAGACATTCTATACATAATTGGTGGGGAAATCATAATTACAAGTTTTCATTTCATTATTTGGAGAATATTAGTGCTCCCTATAAAAGGGTAACATTCCTCTATTGTACATCATAGGCTAGTTCAATGACCGATAATTCCACCACTAACAAATGAACACAGGTTCTATGATATGTCCCATCCAAGCCCGTATAATCTGCATGCTGGGAGTAACTAAATTTGATTTGAGCCCCTATAACCTAAATGTTCCTGATAAATATAGTACCGAGCATAGAATATGTGGTAGAATTCAGTTGAATACCTAGTTTAGAGGCTTGGTAGAAGGTGATAAATACATGGCTATCTCACAACATACCACATACAATTCTATGATGGTAGAGTTCAGCTCCATTTGAATGCAATAGTAACCTTTTCATATCACTAATTCCATAATTTGTCACTCAATGGTTGAGTATGAGTGAATCAAGGTGATATTTCACCCTTTTATTCATGTGATTCATGCTATCTGGATTCCAACTATTATAAAATCAAGGATAAGTAGGTCCAAACCAATGAGTTTGAGGAAACAACTATTTTTTGTTTTGGGGAAAGACTTGGATGATGATTCCATTCTCCTGATTCACTGATCAGAACCCATGATTCCAAACTTGATAAATTTCTTTGTCATTTCATGGAATAAAGTGCCTAGTGTTTATTAAAACAAGGAACTTCTAAAGATTATATAATAATACTAAATTGTCCAGGGTCGGGTGATACCATAAATCCCTACCCCTGTGAGGCATCAAGATGTTTCCCTACAGCTACCATTGTGCATCATAGTCACATATTTCATCAAGCTAGGACTAATCGACAGAAGATGAGCCATCACCATTTATTTGACATCAATAATGGCTCCCACGGTTGAATTCCTAATTTAATTTTTTCAATAGATTCTATTTCAATGGTTTTAGAAGAGAAATAGTATCCCAATTGGGATTCCACATCTTCCCATGTATGTACTAGTGTTCCCCCAAAATTAGTCACCCTAGATGAACCATCTATAACCACCGATTCCCTTACATCAAATGATGAAGAAGATTTGAAATATGTTCCTCCTAAATTTGAAGACGGAATCCCCACCATTATCAATTAGATGATTCAATTTAGCCTTGGTACTAAGGAAAACCAATGGCCAATGATAATCAGTGAATCTATGACTCTAGAGGAATAGTAGTAGTATGTGGCTTTCCTAGAGCACCATCACAATTTATTCACCTAGAGATATGAAAAGGTTCTAGGACAAGATCCTTAGGTCACTTTCCATCATCTTGGTCTCCCAGTGAGTCACTATGGGTTCAAGTAGTCTCCTAGAAAAACCCACCCTTCACATGGTATCAGGGTAAATGTTGTTGTTGATTAGATTATCATAGCTAAAATCATCAAGGAAGTTCAATACCCAAATTGGATGGCCAAAATCGTCCCATTTAGAAAGAAGAATAGAAAAATAATAGTTTTTACTGACTTCTAAGATCTCAACCACCACTATTTGAAGGTTGATTTTCCCCTTTTACTGATAGAGCTATTGAACAATTCCAGCATTGGGTTCCTAGATCTCTCTTTTATGGATGGATATTTTGGGTAAAATCATTTCCATAAGGATCTGAAAGATGAGGAGTATACTTACTTTAAAGAACAACTAGGGACCTTTTATTATAAGGATATTCCCTTTAGTCTAAGGAATTAAGAAGCCACTTATCAGTTTTCCATGCACCATATCTTCAAACTGATCCTTAGGATGCTAGTGGAATTCTACATAGATTATTTGGTGGGTAAAACATGCCAGCATCAACATCATCTTATAGATATTAATAATTTGTTTGTCTTCCACTGCTCATGGAATCTGAAGACAAACCCCTTGAAGTGTGCATTTTTTGTTACCACTATGAAGTTTTTTGATGTTGTCATCAGATACAGAGGCATCAAGAACAACCGATTAATGATCAATTCCATCAATAAAATGCCTCCTCTGAGTAACCGTTGAGAGTTATGAGGCCTTTAAGTCCACTTATCCTGTATATACAAATTTATCAAGAATTTGGATGGATAGTGTAACCCATTTTCCCAACTCATGAAGAAAGATACCGTCTAATAAAGGGATTTACAGTGTCGGCCCAAATTTCCAAAAATCAATAAGTATCTCATACAACCTACAGTTCTGTTTCCACTAATCTCTGAGAAGCCTCTGGTCCTCTATGTTACTACCCTAGAATAATCCCTCAAAGACCTTTTTTCAGAAGAATAATGACGTCAGAGAGAATAGTTCATAGTTTCTCAATCACTTTCCCCTCTACATAGAGTCTAGATAATCTTATATCGAGAAGAGCAGTCTCGCACTAGTTTTCACATTGTAGATGTTTCAAAACTATCTACATTATCATGAGATATAGTTAGTGTCTTGTGTGTATCTACTAATGTATATCCTTAATCACATGATGTTGATAGGATGGTTGGAATTCTAGGCATTGATCCTTTAGTATTTCAACACCAGGTTTGTTCTCTATAAATACTTTAAGGGATAGTCATTGGATGACATTCTAGATTCCAATCCGGCTTCTAAAGTGTTGCCTCTAGATGTTAATTTCTCTGATGAGGTCATACTATCAATTGATTAGGCTATTCAAATATATAAAAATCATTTTTATGGATCTTCCCAATGTCCAACTGGTAGAATTATTAATGATCCCAAGATCAGAAGAGTATGGATGGGGATCGTCATCATTACACATACATAGTCTGTTCTTACCAACTCATTCCTATTATCATAAATCTACACAAACATCAAGAGTATTTCACTCTCATTACTTTTGTTGATTTTTCCCTCAATATTGATATCCCCTTATTTCAGGTAAATGGAGACTCTAAATTTATCATCGAGAAAATCAATGGTTATTACATCATCAGGAAACTTGAGTTTATTCCCCTATTAGAGTAAACCCACCTACTAATGGCCAAATTCCCTTCTCAACCAGAGGTGGATCATGTTCCTTAATCATATAATGGTAGTGTTGATTCCATATCTAGTCTATCTACCTCCCTTGAAGAGACATGGAAATATGAAATTTTCATTCACATATCTCATTGAATATTCATTGCACCCATCACTCTGGATGATGATGATAGACAGCTGGTAAAGAAGCTGACTATCGATGCTTCTACATCAGGACCACAAGGTCCCTTTATAGTAGAAGAAACCTCTGATTGGAAAACCCCTTTCTTTGAGTATCTCCCACACGATTCTCTCCCACCAAAACTGAGCTGAGTGTGAAATAATTATTATGTGTGCTGCACAGTTCACCCTCCAAAGTGGTCCCAAACACGAGAAGACTCTCTATTAGAAAGGATTTGATGGTATTCTCTTATATTACCTCAAAAGAGAATAGATTCCCTTTGTTATATAGGAAGTTAATATTGGGTCATATGGTTCCCCTCGGGCAGGTTTGATGTTCTCCCACTAGATTTGGTGGCTGGGCTACATCGGGACTACCATGTTCCATGAATGCATCAAGAATTCAAAGAGTTTTTATATGTTTTAGATACATACCAATTTTTTTTGTCAAATGTCATATCCCCTTTATAATACCAAGTATTATTGGCCCTTTTCATTTTGGGGATTCGATGTCGTGGGACCGTACCCACCAAAAAAAGCTCACCAGTGAAGGTTCATTTTAACCACAACATATTTCTTCTCCAAGTGGGAAGAATTGATTCCTCTCAAGAAAATAAAGGTTTTACCCATGATTGAATTATTGATCTTCCAACATGATCCATTGATTTGGAGTCTGTCACTCCATTCTCACTGACAATGGAAACAAATTCTGGGATGTTGAGTTGAAGAAGTTATACGCAAAATATATTATCAAGTTTAATAATACTTCTTACTAAAATATGTAAGAAAATGGATAGAATTAGGTGTTTATAAAAACTATCTCTAACATTATACAAAATATAGGAACTAAGAATAAGAATATTTGGTCAGAAAATCTCCCCAGAATCCTCTATCCCTATCAAACAGGGACTCAAAATTCAACCACATTTACTCCTTATTCTCTAGTGTATTGAAAAGAGGTAGTCATACCCATTGAAATTCAGTTACCAATTTTCTAAATAGAATTATATGATCATAATATGATGGGAAGAATAAAAAATGTATATCTAAATGAGATGTAATCCCTCAAAGAGAATAGGACCCATTCCCTTAATTATCTAGATAGGAACCAACATAGGATAGAATTAGTGTTCAAAAATAATGTTCACCTCCACTCGTTCTTCCAATGTGATACCATGCTTTCCCTTAGAACTCTAATGATATCTGGAAAGAAACCGCCAAAGGTAGAGCACAAATGTGAAGAACCTTACATCATTCACAAGGTCTATTCCAGTAGTTTGTACTCTTTGATAACCATGGATGTAGAGAGCATTATTCCTCCTACCAATGATACTTTTCATAGCAAATATGTCTTGTGAGGATCTTGGAATGACCTTACCGTGTGACATTAAACTTCATGGTACAATCGTATCACATGACCTTAAAACCATGGAATTATCATCCTAGCCATGTAATGATAAACTACATAGCAGAAACATCTTAGTTGTATGACATTAAACTCTATAATAACCAATTTCCTAGTTATATGATATTAAACTCTATAACAATTACCATTCTGGATGCATGATGAGAAATTTCCCAATACCATAATTTTCTCACTTGAGAGGAGGTCTCCCTCAACATCGGTCATTTACCATTCTGTATTTGAGAACTATGTACAACTTATTCTTGACCACATGTGTTACATTATGACATCTGGATTTTACATCCAGGTCCATCCATCCTGAAAAAAAGAAATTTCCCTTGCATATGTATGGGTAAGACCTATGTAGGAAGATTTCCTTCAACAACTATGTGTGGAATGATTCTTTCCCTTGCAGGATACATAGTGGCAAGAAGATCTCTATTCATGGCTCAACCATGATTATAATTCTTTAACATTAAGTGACCCTCATCTTAGATGAACAAAAATAAACTAAATAGTTCCCATATCCCAAGCACGTGATGTTAAACTATGAACTTACTCCAAGAATCATGACTTAAAACTATATGTAAGCCTCCCCAAGAATGCATATGTGGTGTGTGGGCCTCCTTGGTCCTCATTCACGTCATGTTTGTTATAATACCTCATTGTATATATCCCTTTTATAATACTTACCCCATGATCCATGCTTCATGACCTTAAACTAATAGCCACTCTATGGTCCTTGCAACATTACTTTAATCAATTCACAAGCGTCCAAACCCAATGACCTTAAACTAGAAGACCACATCCAAGCATCATGACCTTAAACTGTATGCATGTTTTCTCCAGGATCTATTATGTGGTGTTGGACCCCCTTTGACCTCATTCATTTCAGGTTTTTCATAACCCCACACTACACAAACCCATTAGATACATTCCACCATTATGTTAAAAATTATATGACATAAAACTATGATTTAACATCCTCAACACTTGATGTTAAACTATGACCCCACCCTAAACAAATTTAGGATACCTCATGCAAATCATGAGATGGCTCAATTTCATCACTACAGATAATACCCCCCAAGTGTTGTTCCTCCACAATGATATTTTCCAAAACTACTTTTTCTTTATTCCCTTCTTTATGGGATATATAATGATTCCCATAAAAAATTTTATTCTGGCCTAGCTACAAATTCATCAGCCTTTCTGCCCCATGGCCACAATCATGGTCCAATCATATTGAACATAAACTATATTAATTCCTTTTCTAGGTGAATGTGTGGTACATGAGCCACTTTATCTCTATCTGTGTCTATTTAAACCTCTCCCATAACACATATATTCCCTACAAATTGACATTACCAAGTCCATACATCATGATATTAAACTGATCACCCCATTAATCCAAACTATAAGAACTCAAATTATGGGAATCCAATAAGATAACTACATGATTATTTATTCCCATTATTATGGGATATGTAGAGACACCCCGATGTTGTGTCTTCAGGCCCAACCAAAAATTCATCATCCCATTTTTCCCATCATAAATCATAACTCCACATCCTTAAACTGAGAGCATATAGTCCAAGCATCATGACTCTAAAATATTTTCGAGTCCTATTCAAAATATTTAGTGTGGAATTGATCCTCCTAGGACCTCATTCACTTCCATTTTTTCACTCCGTCACACTACACATATCTGTTTGAGAAGAACCATCTCTTTGGTTTGAACTAAATGACCTTAAATGATGAGCCTATAGTCCCAGTATCAAAACATCAAAAATTGTGTTGGCCTTCTTTAGAAAGTGTGGTATGAAATCATTTCCCCTTAGAATTCATTAATTTTGGGTATATCAATCCACCATGCCACTTTACAAATTTTGGGAAGTCCCTTCCCCATGGTTCGAACACAATGACCTTAAACTAAGAATCCACGGTCTAGGAAACACATACTAAAACTATTTAGAGTAATTCCGAGCATTATAACTTTAAACTATATGCGAGACTCTCATCTGGAATTTTTAGTGTGGTACATGCCATATTATTCCTCATTCGCATCAGGTTATCACTCCTCTAAGATATACATGTCTGTTTGAGACAGACCCCTATAGTTTGTGATTTAAGACCCCAAACTAATAGCCATCAAACGGTCCAGTCAACCCAACCTTAAAATATTTATAAGAGGTCCAAGAATAATTCCTTTAAACTATTTACATCCCCTATAGTCCATGTTTTATGACTATAAACTACATATCCTAATGTTTTCAATACATGATAATAAACTAAAATTCTACCCCTTTCAAAATTGGGATACCTCTTAATAAGAGATTATTTCTACATGGTTCTTTGAACATGGGATTCCTCATAATAATCTTGGGATTATTTTGTTCCCTCATTAGAGAGGATCACCACTACCAGCATTGGTCTCTTACCATAAGATATTCTATAACTACGTGTGTTTTTATTCTCATCTATATGGGATACGTAGATATATTCAGACCTCTCATCTTTGTACCCAACCGCAAATGTATAAACCCTTTGTCCCTTTTACCCTGTTACGGTCCAAGCATTATGACCTTAAACAATATTTAGTACTCTATAAGTTTTTTATGTGTTACATGAGTTTCATTTTACTCATTCGTGCTGGTTTTTCATCTTTTGTTACACATATGTACCTTTATAATGAAAATTTCTCTTGACAGTCCAAGAAGAATGAATTTAACTTTATTTCCATAATCCAGGTCGTATTGCCTTAAACTGTGTGAAACGTCCTAGTTATATGATACTAAACTGTGAGATGCATCCTGATCATATGAAGTTAAACTATACCACACTCTATCCTCACTTTATGATGTTAATCAACATTTCTATCATCCATGTTACATGATGTAAAACTTCAAAATATCCTTGGACCTCATTTGAGAGGTTTTATCCTCCATTTAGGGTAATATACTGTATCTTTCACATTTTTAGCTTTCAATTGTCATTTCATATGAATCTCCCCATGAATATGGGTTTGATCTCTGTTCAGATTTATACACCTACTAGTGTTCTCTAAACCGTGGTGGCAGAATTATTAGAGTATTAGAACCCATACAAACATTTCAGCACTCCATTTCCATGAATTGAATGCCAATTAGTTGTATCTTCATCATATTATATGTCTAAAGGGACCCCTTAATGGAATAGTCTCATTCCATTTTGGATCACCTACCATCTTGGGCTAATGCCTAGAAATAATTTCAATAACATTCCTCAAGAATATTCGTGTTTAAAACATGTTTAGTGGTCAATGCTCATTTTTTTCCATTTTTAGCTAATGGTACGGATGTTTTATTTTCTAGCATGGTTAGTAGTAATCATATGTTGTCATTCAATTCACCTTTTTTTTAAGATTTTGTGAATTTAAATTCATAATTCATGCCTCCCTTTGTTGATGTTGAATTAAATACCCCTAGTTTTATCCCATCCATTCATAAGAACGCACATGGAAAACCAAGTGGTCTATTCTAAGAGACATGTTCTCTAGCCACCATATTACTCATACCAGGCAGTATCGATGTTCAATAAAAAAAATAAAAACATTGAGTGTCTAGTAATTGTCCAAAACACTCATACGAATAGAAATATCACAGTCGTCCCTTGTTTCTCACACTGGGAATGACCCACTTGAGCTTGGGGATTGGTTATCGGTTGTATCAATTATATGATCTATATAAGGAAATAAATCCAGGAATTATATTTGATAATGAAAAATAATTAAAACTAGAGTTTTAGTGGTTCATCCACATATCAGATCTATCATCCCATTAAATTTTCCTTTACAGCTCCAACTCAATAATTGAGCACTCGAGTGCAGCCATATTCTGTCGAGTGGCCTCGAAGACCTATTGTCTCTCTATTAGGTCTTCCTTTTCCTCATTATCCTTATAGAAAACATCATTGTCCTTGATTATCTTTCTGTCATTCTATACACAGTACTCAGCCCCTACCTTCTTGATATTAGCCTCCTTGGCCTTAGATACTACCTGTTGATCCCTCACATGGCTAGTGATTTCAGCTTGAGTAGAAGTGGTCATAAGTGCTCATGTGACAGCCCATCCATATGGAAAATATCTTCCTCATATATCTAAATCACTTGATAGCCCTTAAATGTTTTGTCCTCTCATCCAGGTATAGTTTCTGATATTCAAAGAATTCCTTCTCTATAAAGAAGTCTCATGCTAGTACATAAAGAGTGGTGAAATCCACCAGACTAGTCCCAAGAATGACTAAACAATGGTAGGGAAATACCACCTATTAATTTAGTTCTGATACACAGATGTGATTGATGAAATTACACACATTATTCCATTCCTTCCCATGGGAAACCATGTTGTCTTTGAAAAACTCTAGGCTAGTTTCCTCAAAATATTCAGGTGGCACAAGGTCATGGGGAGGAAATATCGCTAATATATTCTTGGATGGAGCCTCCAAGTAAAAATCTTCAAAAATGAAGGGCTGGATAATGCTTCCATCTATATGCAGGAGCAACTCAATTACTACCCTGGGGAATAGCTCCTTACTAACCCCTACACTTGTGGATGTAGACCCTACTACAACTCATGGTATCATAGAGGTGGATTTTATTTCCCCAGCTCCCTTCACTACTCCTACCAATGGAATGACTTAATATTCAGCTCCAATAACCACCATTGGTGATATTCTCAAGGTTGGAAGACCTAGTTCTTCCTCCCTAGACACCTTAAACCTTAACATCATCATCACTTACATTGTCACAACATTGGATATAATGAAAAATTCTGGTGGAACATTTTTGTTAGTATCTGACACCATAGCTCCTTCAACCATCCTTTTTTTGGGCCTTCCCTTGAACCCGTCCAATGGGGTCACAATATCATTAATTTATTCTAGTGGAACATCAATTGTTGGTACAACCCCTAAAACCTCCATGTACATCTTCATGAGGAGTACGATCTTCTCTATGATTTCCTTAGTTGACATGACCACTACCTATTTAGGAGGCACCAATTGTTGATCTTTAGTGACCACAACATCAAGAAGGGTCCCCTTACTCACCCTGATGGGTTGTTGTTCCCTCCCCTTCCCCTTGAGGTTTGTCATGGAATTTCCCTTATTCATTACCCACTAATTCCAACATAAGTAAAAAAAGTATCAAGAAATTATCTTGAAGATAGAGTGGTGTTCAAAATGATGAAAATACCAATGAGTTCACATGATCAATTGAAAAATTCATATCTCTGTATAATATTTGATTGGAATTATCACCCCAAAATTACTTGGATTCTTAACCTTTGATCACAGCTGCACAGATCGCAAGGATGTTTATAGGGGAATATATTCCTAATATCATCATCACCAGATCGATAAAGGTACATGTGGTACCTCGAGATTAGATTACATCTTATAGTTCCTCCATGTACTATATTTCTTCATCATGATGCTTGTAGAATCCTTCCTTTTCACGGAACAACCCGATGAGTAATATCTCATCAATAACGGGATATTACCACACCCGACGTGGAGTGGTGATCTTCTTTTGAAGTCCCCATGCCTCCCAAGTATCTTGGTACATGGAATAATTTGGAACACATTGGAGACATACTCATTTCTCTAGACCATAAACATACACTATTGGGATTTCCTCAAAGGACCCACCTACCTCGTACTACCACTTACTAAAGATCATGGACCGTGGTTATATTCCTCTCCCTATAACTCCTATCTATTCTAGCCCATGAACTACTGTAACTGCTTCTATTTTCATTCCCACTAGACCATATTTGTAGCTATGGTTCCCTATAACCATCATTTAACCTTATCCTTATAGTGGAAGGATCGGCCCTTTATTGGATCGGGTGGACCATTATCACAGAATAACCCTAGGTGTGTGTTTTCCTAACGTTATGCATAATCGTGAGTAAAACAATATGTAGCATTGGGAGGTAGAAAATTGATCTATATATTCCCATATTCATGTGTCAACCTACTCCATAGTTACCTTATCACCAAATCATTACACTCCTGATGCACCTCTGAGTATAGCTTCAGGATCAATCTCTACAAACACTTGGATTTCCATGAAAATGGTGTGGACTGTATGGCTCAAAAACCTACACATAGTTGACCCATTCTACTAATAAACCTCTTAGAAAGGCTAGGAGGTTTGATCTTTGTTCCTGAGACCATTATCTGTCATTGTTCACCACCCCCATTGGTAGGTAAAATGGATGAAACATGACTCACTATTCTAACACGGCCTTATCCAATACTTCCATCTATCCCAACATGAATGAGAGACATCCCATGATGTTTAGAATCATCATTTGGAAGTTTTTCATAGAAAGGGAAATGGGTTTCGGGTATTCCTAACCCCACATGTGTGCATCCACCCATATTTACAGAATGTGAAAATTCCCACACACACCTAGCGGTCTCTCCCATTCAATGATATGCCAATGTACTTTGTATAACATCTCCAGCACTATGATTAACAGGATGAAATTATTTCACTTCTCCATCAGCATTGCTATTATAAATATTCTTGACCACACCCCCATGTGTTCGTCCCTCTCTAGGAAGATGCAACCTCAAATGAGTGTTGTTATGAATCCCACCATCCTGACTACGGTTTCAACCTCAATATTAATGTTCTATCCCCACATATATGACTAGAACACTTCCAAAATTCTCTAGTAGCATCCCTCCTTGCCCTGTGGTAATCCCCCAGGACATGTATGATTCCTAGTTGAAAACATATCCACATTCTCCTCTCCTTCAACTGGTTATGTCAATAGTTCGTTCAAGAAGTATCCAAACCTCTACTTGAAGTGAATGTCCCTCATCCCCATATTCTCATCACTATTTCCCTATACCGCATACATAATCTCCTTTTATAATGAAATAAATTGCTCTTGGTCCCCCATACGTTTTCCTCAAGGAGAAATTCATCATAAATTAACCCTTAGATCGAGATCCCATCAATTTGGTGAAGATCACATAGGCTGACGCTAACCTCTAGATATTGAAGATGGAATATATTGGTCCCCACCGACCATCCATTCAACAAATCAAGAATGATCACTTATTTTTTGTAAATATGAAATAGAAAAGCCCATGTGGATTCATAAATTCTTACATGCTTCAGCTATGCCTCAAACTCTCAAAATGACCTGAAAACTAAGTAGGCCTAGGCCCACTCATATGTGAAGTCGTCACCCTGGACCAGATCCCATCCATCATTCTATCATCTCTTTGGATCCCCCAAACCCACCTTTAGAATCATTCAATAATTGGTGGGGATAACTCATCCTCTAGATTCTATCTCTCGATTTTGCTGATATGGTTATTGAGAAGGTCTGCAATGTTGGGTGTATGATCCTTCCATATGTGGCATGTAGCATCCCTGTGCCACTACTACTACCCAACTAAGCTCCTGAACATATAAGGTGGATCATCATTTCATTCTTACAAAGTTAATACATCATCTCTTAGTCTGCATCCATAAATCAATATCCTCTGGCACAAATGATATTCCCATTGAGCCTCTAATAGAATTCCGAGCAATAAATCTTGGTCTGGGGTGCTTTAGATGCATTCCTCAATCATAATGTTGTCCTCCATATATTCCCTCTGAGCATAATTCACAATTACATCATGGTTGAATTTTTTGGTGGCCATCAGATTAAAGACATAGGTGCTTTCTAGGCCTGGTTCATAAATATTATTCGTAGATATTGTTTTCGGAGATGATTCATATAGCTTGGGTTTGTAATTCTCACTTCGCAAAGATGTGGATTAAGTGTTCAGATTACTGACCAGTGTTCATGTAGAAAGTCCAAAAGTATGGTTATCTAAAGTAGTGTTCATGGAGAATGTTCATAGAGATCTTGAACTTCACAAAATGGAGAAAACTGTATTTTTCATCGCATGAAGTCTAGTTCCTTTGATCCCCCCTCCATGCTATTTATAGGTGTATGATTGGTGTGTGATTTTTGTTGGCCTTATCTCTAGTAATAAATGTGAATCACCATCATTAATGATATTTGTAAAATTTATAAACTTGTAAAATTTTCATCGATTATCCCTTATAATATGAGCCTCCTCCTTTCCCCATAAGTTCCCCTTCTATAGGGGTCATTTTTTGGTGTTGAAATACAAGCCATGAGAGTAGTCAAGGAATACATGGCTAGTACACATAAAATCTGATCCCAAACATCCCAAAAATCCCCTTAAGGATCAACATCATGAATCCCTAATTCTTCATGAATGTATAGAGCTCATGGATCTCTAAGATGTGAAATCCACTTTGTGAACACATGAAGCCGTAATGAGTCCCTCAGTGAGTCTGATGGCAGTTCATGACTACACGAGTCTGGATGGAGTCCTTCTACAAGTCTGATGACACTTCATGACCACACGAACCCATGGAAGTGTTCCTTCACAAGTATGGAGAATTCATTCCCGTTATTAAATCCAAAAATTTCTTATTGAACATCTTGAACCTTCATAAAACCACTTTCCTATAAATACACCCTCATTCCATCCTTTGTAGAATAGTTACCCTGATCTTTCATCTTTTGAATTCTCCCAATTCATGAAGCACTTAAGCATCATGAATCATTCCAAAATGGATTGTCCAAGGTACTTGGTCATTGATAAACTGCATTTTTTTTATTGAAATACTCCACCCTATTTGGATATTCCTTTCACGAAGGTACATGTATTTCGTGATGGGCGAAGAACAAATGATGCACTTTAGGATTCCTGAAGCATTCAACCTTCTTAAAGAACTCCTTTCCTGATCTAGGACCTCATCCTATAGCATGGTAACCATGATTCGTGAAGAAAAATCCTTCACAAATCACCTAACCTCTATGAAGAACTTGAGCTTCACAAAGCACCTCCCTATGGGGCCTTATTCTTTGTGAAACCTCTTTCTTGGGACTCCCAAGATACCACTCTTCTACTAACACCTCTTCATGAAGGTCAAGTGATCGATCCCACAAATCTATCTAGTATTGGATCAACTACACCTCAAGTACCAATATGACATGTTCCACCAATTCCTGTGGCCCACTCCACTTTAATTGAGGCCCAAGACTCGCACACACCTTTTTTCTTCTCATCATAGGTATTTTAATGTCTATTGCTTCTCAGAAAATGGTCATTAACATGGAACACATGATTGAACACTCCCTCATGTTGTTACACCATAGAATTTATAAATCCATGACCCTCACGAAGGTTCATAAATGGTGGTTATGCATGTATATGGGGTGAGGAGTGAATCCGTCACATCCGAGCTTCATGACGAAAAACTAGCTAGCACCAAATTACTCAACATAGGACTTTAAAATTTGGGCTTTACCTATGAAATAAGAATAGGATTCTCCATGTACGATTGGAATAGGATTGTATCGACACTGCCTAACCTCACTTGGAATGATATATTCCCCACATGGAATGATATATTCCCCACATGGAATGACATACCCCTTGGGAAGCTTCCTTGCATATGCCCCTCACCATCTCTCATTGGCGTTTCTTTTGTGACACAAATTTTAGGTATATTGATTCCTCTTTTTTTCACATAAAGCATGTCTTGCATGGTCTTAGTGGTTAGTATAAATAATGAAATCCAACCCATATATTCAAATGGTAATCCTATTGATTGTAATCCTTGAAAACCATACTCACCATCTCTAGGTTATTCATATGTGTAAGCACCAACCACATGATCCAGTTATATGGGCCTCATATCCACTGTAATATCAAATAATATGAAAACCACATGGTCCTTCTCCATTCATGTAAGCCACAGTCATTACCCCTCAAATTTTCCTCCTCCTTATGTTTAAGACCCAACCATTTTGAACTGTATGGGATTTGATTCATAATTAACTGTGATATGTAGGATGCCTCCCTAAGTTCCGAACCAACCATCGACATCCATCTTGGTCTCCTCAAGATAACATCCCCAGTAAGATCATGCCACTCACCTAGGAGACCACATCTCCACCATGTCCCTTGGGTTGCTTAATTTGTATTCCCCCGCACCATTCAACAAAGATAAATACTCATAAAAAGGGAAACTTCCATGTGTAATCCCCACATTATCCCTCTTCAGAAAACCCTTTTCAACAAGAACATTCTTATTTTACAATGTTAAACTGCATGGATCAATCCTATCACAAAAACATAAATTAAAAAAATGAACTATATGTTTATTGATCGCTTTCCTCAATTCATCATGTGTTGGATGCCTCTGTGAGGTTAAATCCCAACCAATGGTAAACCTAGGTTCCCCCCTCCCAATGGTGAACCTCCTTGATCCACCTCTAGGAGTGTTCTGATGAACCATCCTGGCATGGAATCTTCTATTTATGGGACACACCTCCTAGATCCACCTCCAAAGGGAGATTCTAATCCATCAACATTCATGGTGTGAGATATTACATTTATGGGAAACACCTACTGGATTCAGCCTTATAGGGAATTCTGATCCACCCACTAGAAAACCTTTCTAGTGATCCCTCCTAGTGATAAACCTCCCCAATAATACTCCAAGAGGAGTCCTAATCACCAATCATTATATGATGTTAAAACCAAGATCCAGCTCAAGGAGTGTTCCATCACAACCACCCAAGTTTATCATATTACCTCCTAGGGATGGACTTTACTTAACCACCCCCATTGGGTGTCTTGATAAACCTTTTACCTCCTCCACATGATGTTAGACTTGTGACCCCAAATACAAACCCCATGTCTTGATATGTTCCTATGATGTCAGTTAGCTCATAAAAAACTTGGGTTGCTTGAGTTGAAATACATGGAAGATATATGACCTGGTAATTGGTCACTCAGGGAAAACATGGGATTCCTTGGGTTTTTTACCAAAGATAACTGCATGATATTTCCTCCAATGAGAGAAAATATAGGGGATAAATGTTCTTAGTGTCCATACATGCTAACAATTCCCAACCTGACAACTCTCTTGACCGACGGTTTCTTCCATATCAAGACCCATTTGAATGTTCAAAAAGAGGTAGTGTAATTAACGAGCATCCATAAAGATATGGAACCATGAATTAGTTTCAAAAATATTACATAAATCAATGAGGGTGACCCATACTATGTGATAGGTTCTAAGGAGGGATCCATGGAAGGAGAAACTAAAATCCCATCTTCCGGTTTTGATCAAGGTGAAAACATTTCTGACGAAGTTGAGGAAGTCTTCCCGCCTTTAGAAGTGGTAATTTGGGTTAACAATGAACTCCAGTGCACACAAACACATGATGTGGGGTTCCCCGGCTAAATTTTTAAAAGATCATAGAATTTCAGGATGTGAGTCAAGTGTTTAAAAAATAATCTCACTTTTTTTGGGATTATTTATGTTTAAATTTTTATAATGGGAAATTATGTCTTATTTCCGTCTTAAAGTCCATATATTTTCTTTTACAATGATTATTTCTAGGTTTTTCATGAATTATTTCCATTTTTTCCTCTTTTTTACTCAAAAATATTGAATTTCTGTTTTTAAGAAAAGTTAAAAATATTTTTAGTTTTTGGTGGGAAATAATTCATTTACATGCCCATATTCATAAGATTTTTCTATATAATTTTTTATCGTTTTAAAAATGTTTTATAAATATTTTTAACCAAATTTTAAATTCCATAAAATTCATGAAAATTAATCTTTTCAATTGTTTTCCGTATCTATCACTTTTGACATTTCACAAAATTGTGGAAAGAGTGTTTCATTTTTAATGTATAACACATGACAGATTTTCCCACATTCATTCCATTTATTATTCATTTAAATTACTTTAAAATCTTCCTTGATTTTATAATGAAAATATTATTCCTATTTATCAATTAATTTCTAGTTTTTAAAAGTTACTAAAAGAGAAGGATGTCTTCTCTTCTTTTAAATGTTGATTTAAAATGATTTTAGAAAATTATTTTGTATATATGTAAAAATACATTAAGGATTGTTATGATTCAATAGGGATATGATCCTATGATATTATCCACTTCATTTATTATTGTGTATTGTGATAATGATATTTTATTGACTTTTTCTTGATAATCAATTATTTTTTGTGGATTAATTAAGATATAATGAATTAAAGAATTATTTTGTGATCTTATGGAATACATATGTTTGTTTTATCATTATATAATGGGTGGGTCTATTATTTCCCTCAAAAATATTGGTTGATATTTGATATCTCATGATCTCAAAGGGTACATCGTATCCTAGCCCAAGCCTATGAGGGTACACAGGTGGTTATCCCAAGCCCATGAAAATACATGGGTGGTTTTCCAAAGATTACTATGTGATGAATGTCTTGGAGGGTATCTTTCACATATGATTACTATGCCTATATATATTCTAAGAACTTATATCCTATTATTATAATCTTCCATAATGACTCTTTATTGATTATTTTTTATCCCTTACTCTTATGAAAAATGTCTTCTGTTAAGATAAAGCTTTATAAAATGACTCATGATTTATGGTCTATGAATTTTTTTGTATTTACAAATAAGTTATAATAATTTTATCATAACCTTGAACTTATCTTACACTCATTTATGTTCATAGATTGATATATCCCTTATTTTCTAGTATTGATTATTCAAGCTCAAATTTAATTATGTTTCCATTTACCTATGTTATGAGGGATGGTTTTAAGTGGGATATATCATAGAATGGTACAATGTGAGAAAAAAAATAGAGTTATTAAAGATATTTTATGAAATAAGTTGATCATATTTCTAGTCTATAATTGAACTATGTGTTGACAATTATCAGGTATGTGTTATTGTGATATATGTCGAATATTTAATTAAAATGATGTCATATTTATATAAGGGATTCTCTGGTTATCCCAGTTTTATGTTTGTCTTCTCAATAATGAGACTTAAAGATTTTTATTATTATTATCTAAGTAATTTTCCAAAGCTTGTGAGGTATATTCTGTGCCATTGATTTACTAGATAAATTCAATAATTCTCCAAAAAATTATATATTCTCTAAAACAACTTGATATATTTGATTGCATCATTATTTTTCTATTGGGACATTATACATCCCATTATATTATATTTATTAATGAATAAAACGAATTATTTCTCACCATATGTCTTGATAAGGATCATGGGACCATACACATCCATGTGAATAAATTAAAGAATACTTTAGGCTCTCTTTTTCATCAGTTGGTTGGGATTTCTAAAAACTTTCCCTATTACATGGGCATCACATGTCGTCTATTAATATTTTTTATGATTCATAATGTTAGTTTTATCTATCATTTTATAGAAATTTTCCAAGAATTTTTGCTTGATATTTATAAACCGTATATTCTAAAATTGATTCTCTTCTTCCAATTTAAAAAAACAACTATTGTTTTTATTGAAACCCACCACATATATATTTCCATACATTTTCCATCCAGGAACCTATGAGACAAATTTTTTTTCCTTTGATAGGAAAACCCTTATAATGGAATGTTACCTAATGTTTAGAGACACAAAGTTATATTATACTGAGAAGATTATGTCAAAGTTTAATGATATGAAGTACTTGTGTATTCTTTATTTTATCTCTATCTATACTCATCTTTCTACATCCACTGATTTTTAATGCTCTATCATTTCCAAATCTAATCATTCCACCAATATGAATCTTTATATTCTTTCTAGTATCTATATTATAGACCATAAAGGATGGGAGACCATTATCAAGGATTAGAGTGTTACTATTTTCAGATGCTTTAAGATAAATATCCATAAATATATACATATAATTCTTTCTTTTATCATTTCAAGAGATTACCTTTTCGGTTGAGATACATTTAAGTCTCTCCATATATTTTTTATTCTAATCTATGATATTACAATTGGTTTCCTATAAAGTATAGAATCTATTCTGATAAATATTATCATATGGTTTTTTATATACCTTTTAAATTTGGATATAATTGGAATAACATTTAATTTTTTATTGTTTATGGTTTATCATGTTGTGAATAAAATTAATGTAGTTAAAAATGACCATAAGAAGATTTCTTTATTTGAGATATATGATATTCTCTAATCCTTTTTTCCAAATCCCATGAGATTCACCTCTAAAATAATTTTTTTCTTTTTCACACCATGACATTTTTTTACAAAAAGACACAAAATTTTAAATTAATTAATGGAAAATTTTTATCACTTCACCTAGACATATATCCATCCTTTAAGTATCTTATTGGCTACTGTGGTAGCATTGATGGTCTATATCCTTCACTAAATATCTATTTACCTTTATTTTGAACTGAAACTCTACCGGGTTTAGATATCATGGCTTCACATTTCCGCACAACCTTACCAATATTCTCAGTCTTATGTTCATTTATGATTTTCTCAACTATCCATATACATCTTCCAACTCATTCCATTAACTATATGTTAGATAAATTTCTGAGTTATATATTTTTATTATCACCAACTATTTTCTTCATATTTTATCTTCTTTCATAGACACAAAACTTTTTAATATAATGATTCAATATTCATCCTTATTTATTCAAACTATGTATAGAGATATTTAATTGTTTTAGATTTATATTTAATCCAAAACCTGAAATGAATTGATTCTTCATATGTATCTTAAGAATCCATGATCTCTTCCACCAACACTCCAATAATGTGATTTTAACTTCATGTTGATCTATATATACTGTTTATTTTTGTGAAAACTACCTCTCTTTGGGTTTTTCTTGAACATGATATCCAATTATTTAAGACCTCCTTGGATTTCCAATTTACAGTTAACAAATCCTTTAATTTTATATTCTTATTCATATTTTGACTCATTCCCTTAGAACATTTCCATCATGAAATCTTCTATATCTGAGATTAATTCAATCTCACCATCTTTAACACTTATTTTATCTTATTCTTCTTATTTACTGAATATATTTTTCCACTGTAACATATTTTCAATTTAAAATCCTGATTTAATGTGTTTTCTTAGGGGAAACCTTCTTTTCAACGTGAAATTCCTATCACCCAAAGATACATTTTATATCTTACATAGGAATCCTAATATGATATTCCCAACCATTATACAATTAAGAAAATGGTATTTTACCATATATCTTTCTTTTTAATTCTAAAATATTATTGATACCAATGATAGAAATTTTTTACTAATATCTTTATCATTTCTAGTAGCTTCACGTATTTAAAAATTATTTATAAATTTGACGAAAATAAATTTCTATAATTGGAAATATGTGATTTTTAGTTTCACTAGAATTTTCTAAGATACCATGTTACTATGAAGATAAAAAAGGGTTGTATTTGTTATATCTTAATATTCCATAGATAATGCCTTAGCATTATACAATTGTGTAATCCTTATGAAAACATTTTTAATTAAAAAAATGCCTTTCATTTTTCCAAAATTATATAGTCTAACCCCAAAATATCAACAAAATGATTGAATTAGACATAAATATTTACATTTGGCCTCATATTCAAATAATTGAACTGGTTTTATTGCACTTGAAATTTAGATTCCTTTACCCTTTGTCCCATTTATAAATATTATCCAAATTATCCCATATTTATTTTTTTATTTGTAATCCATATACTTCTTATTCATATATATTAATAGAGATGTAGATAAATCATTTTCTCCATCATAACAGCATCAAATAGTTTATTGTTTTTTTATGTTTTTAACATTACTCTAGGATTTATGATTTATCTTCCATTTAATGTAGTAGTTAAAAAATAATTTTGGAGAGATCATCAGTGAGATCTAATATTATTATACAATATCTGAAAATTATAACCATAGAACATAGGAACCCTTTTATAATTAACTATATTCCCTATATTGAAAACCTTATTTGATATAGATTCATTGGGAAATAATTGGGTGGCTCTGAATTCACTTGTTTCACCCGCAAACCGAGAGAACACTAATATGTTGTGAATTAGGGAGTTCAATGATCCTTATTTCACAATAGAAATTATTATTTTGTAACCAATAATAATAAAAACTTATTATTATTAATTCATTCATGGGATGTACAGATATATAAACTAAACTAAGGACACACAAATTTTACTTAGTTCACCATAAAGGGCCATTCTAAGAAGAAAACATAGATTTTATGTCAACATAATAGATTTTTACGTTATTTACAATATATGTTATAGTTTTTAGGAAGTGATCACTAATTATGCAAGGTAACTCCCTATTTTTATCTATTTTAATTATAATTTGAGGTAAGGAATTTAAAAAAAATATGATATAGATATCACTAATAATGATTTCTCATTAACAGAATTAAACCGATACAATCAGAATGTTTTTGATGATATTTAATCTCTTCTCTAGGTCCTAATATTAAATTGAGTTATGATATTTTAAATATGTCTTCAATGGAGTTACTACTCTTTTTTTCATATTTTAAATATTCCATATTCTCTCAATTTTCTTTATGTTTTTCTTCATTAAATATAGGAATCATTTTCTTCAAAACATGTGCTAACTATTTTACCCCTTTCATATTCATAATATGTCTTTAAATCATCCATTGACAACTCATTAAGTATGCTAACTATCATGATTTAAAAATAAATCAAAACAATTGGATGTGTTTAGGAAAACTATTTTCACGGTGTAACATCCTTCTTCGTGAAATGGTTTTTCTTGTAAACTCCACGAATGCAGTGTGAGGTCCTTCACCAAAGTATGGTCTCTTACATTAAACCATATCCATAATCATTATTTATAAATCATATTTAAGTTGTATTAATACCAAAATGTCATGTACAAAAACATTTTAATATATATACTAGATATCTCATTATTTATAAACTACAGTGTGGCATGATCTAGGTTATTAACTTCCAGATATATTTTTTTATAAAAACACATTCATGGAAAGGGGATCTCCAAAATGATAGTGCCACAAATAATTAAATTAACATACTTCATGGTGTTGTCCATGTCTCATTATCTGGTCTTCCTCAATCATATTTTACAATTGACTTTGGTGTAGAATAAAGTATTCTCAATGGTGATGACACCTCCAAAACTCCAAAAACACAAAATTATCACATACCTTTTGTGTGTTAAGTAGTTCTATATTGTATTGTTTGACCCTTAAAATTTATAGAGCAACTACATTTTTTCTTTTATAAATTGTAGTGCAGCTGAATTTGTTGCAGTGTGTAATACTTGGATTTATTGTGATCCATTTATAAACCCTTATAACTAAAACATCGAGTAGTTATAACCCTGATATATCCACACATCATTGTTCTATTATCTTCAGGGTATCCCTTAGTGGTGAATCTAGTAAAATAACATTTCCTATTTATTTATTCGTTATTCAAAGATTATTGGATGTCTGTTTGACTATGATACATTTATATAATTCATCCTAATGAATTAACAAGATTCATTTAAATACAAGAATAAAAATTCCACACCCTATTTTACCTCCCCCCCCCCAATTAGGGTGAGTTTAAGACCTTTTTTTTGTAGTAAGTAGTACCAAATCCATAAGTTTATTCAAAGGGAACTTATTTTTGATATATTATTTATATAGATAAATGTGTTTATGTAAAACAACACCCATTGTTTGATAGATGAAATTATAATATTTCGAAGAACCAAATGAGATCACTTCTACGATCTCTCAATATTGATTACTTATCCATTATTATACATAGAATTTATTTTAATGAATCGGCCTAAGTTTCATTAATTAAGATGGGAAATAATTTTCTCAATTCTAAATAAAATGAAAAAAATTCTTTATTCAGTGATTTATCAAATCATATCTACACTAAAGACTTGAGTTTCATATATAAAAAGGAAATTTGGAATAAACCATCCAGTATATATGAAGGTGACAATAATTTAAAGGAGGAAATGTTATAGTTGTTTAATAACAAATTTTATGACTTAGAGATATATCTAAATGTAAATATTTATTGGTTATTCCTTGGTAACATTATGGTTTATTGATATATTCCTGAAATTGGAAAAGTGAAAAATGATATGGATATAGTAAAGATAATTGTTAGAAGGATACCACCATTATATAATCTATGGTTGTTGGACCATGAAGAAATGATTTTTGTGGAACTTTATCTTAATGATTTGTAAAGAACCTTAATCACATATTAGATTCCAATGAAGATGAGGGTAATGAATAATCATTCATCTATGGATATAAGATTTAAATCCATAAAGAATCTATATCTCTAACAATATATAAATAGTGAATAATATGTTAGTGATGAATTCATATAACTTTTTAAAAACAAATTTATCAAGGAATAAGAATATTTTATGTAAATATATCATTGCAGAGTTTCATTTATTTAAAAGTTTGTAATATTACAGTGAGGTTTCTGTGGAATTTTAATATAAAAGTTTAAGTTGATTACCCATAAAAATATAAAAGTAATTTTTACCTAAATGATACTTTATGTCTAGAAATATATATAGAAAAAATATTTTACAAAATATTTTGGTGGGAAAAGAGGATGAAAAATGATGATATTTTTCTTGAGAAAGAAATGAAGGAGTTTAAATCAAATATAGAGGGTGTTATATTGTCAATGGTTGATACATTTAAAATTAAGATAAAAATAAAATAAAATATATGGTGTTTTAAATATTAAATTTGATATTCAAGGTACACTTTAGAAGCTTTATTTATATGGAAATTAAAACAAAAAGAATTTTTTATTATTGAAGGATTATTTGGGGTACATTGAACAATAGAATATAAATTAACTCAGTTAGATAATGTTGAAGAAGAATAAATTTATGTTCAAGGAAATAAATGAGAAATTTAATATTTCAAGAAAAAAATAAAATATAATTTGTGGTAATTTTTATCTAAATTCTTTTATCAAAGTGTGATAAAATAATATAGATACTCTTGAAGAGGAGGTGGTGATGTTGAGGAATAATCTTGAAGCTAAAATATAAATATGAGGTTCTAATAGTAACTATTATTTGAAAAAAAATCAGAATAATAAATAATGGAATTGGTCAAAGGAGACATATGAGTTTTAGGAAGATTTCAAAAGACCAAAGAACCAAGTGAATGTGTAAATGTAAAATTCTTTTTTTAATATGAAATATAAAAGACTGGGATAGTGAATGTGGAGGATGAAGGGAATAAAATATTGGATATATCACTCATCTATTTAGAGTGTATTGACCAAAAAATACATATTCATCAACTACAGATATATGGAATAATGGTTAAAAGATATTGTAACTAATTAAGTTCCTTTTTAGTAATTATTAGGTCACATTATAACCTGATATAATGAGGTGGAATGTTTTATTAAATGAATGGGAATTGAAAACAAACTATAAAAAAAATATAATATCTTATAATTTAAAGTTAAATTTAATTTTATATAAATTTATTTCATTTGTAAAATTTTAGTCAGAAATATATTGATTTTAGATAAAGAATATGTTTATACCAAACCATTTGAAGTCAAAGGTGTATGGATACATGAAAAGTTAGCATGATTGCATCGGGAAATGTAATTTCCCAGTGGAATCATGGTCAATTTTATAGAATTCATCAATAATAACAATATAACTAATTTACTCATGTTGAAGATCATGAGGATATACTATCATATATCTCCACTCAATTAGGAGTTTCATGGAAGTAAAAGAAAATGAAGGAGAAGTTTATCTTGACCAAAATTATTTTCATGCTGATAAAGAATAGCATCACATAGATTCTCAATAATGGGTTTTCACCACACATAACCTACAACATGAATCTTGGGAAAGATTTAAAGGGTTTTGTTGATCAAATTGCTTGATTTTGAAATTATGGGTCCTTATATATTAAATTAAATGAACAAATAGGCTTTTAGGAGACTAATTTAAAAACAAAAATTTACTTCATATGGATGGAAATCAAAATAATCTATTGTGTATTATTAAATTATGTAGATATGTACTTTAAATCACATTAAATGGGAAGGGTACATAAATAATGGTATAGAAATATATTTATTAATGAATCATTGGAGAACTAATTAAATCTTTCATAAATTGGATAGCATGAGGAACACTTATACCCTTATGGTGGAAGAGTAAAAAAAACTTATGGAATGAGAGACTCTATCATGTTTATCAAAACATTATGAATATTTTATTAAATATTAAAGTAATAATAAAATTTTATAATCTAAATTTTGATCAGGATAATACTTATGATTTTTTTATGAGAAGGAACATGGTAGAGAATTTTAATAATGAAAAAAAGAAATGTATTTCAAATTTTAAGGAATTGGTTCATACTGATGTGTTTCGACCAATGAAACATTAAAAACAATATGTGAGAGGTAATTTTTTACATGTATTTATGAATAATTTAGTATGGGTAATATTATTTTTATACAATAAAGAAGTAGGTGGTAGAATCTATCATGATTTTTTTGAGGATATATTAAAGGAAAACTGAGAGATCTATAAAAATCATTGATGAGATTATGATATTAATTATACATCAAAAGATAAGAAAAAATACCTTTAAATGAATTAAATCATTGATATATTATCATCCATGATAGATAAATAACAATATAGAGTTATTAAAGTAAATAACATGATGGTGGACAATATGGAAAAATATATTATTTAGAGTAGAGTTTCAAAGTACTATTATAGGGAAGAGGTAATAGTGGCTATTTACATAAAAAATAGGATTTTAATGTTCCTGAGGACTGAAAATTTGAAAACTTTTTTAGTAAATAAATGTGAAGATAATTAAAACAAAGAGATAAGATAAGATTCCATATGATATTTGGGGTGCAATAAATCCAAAATTGAAACACATTATAGTTTTTAGAAACAAAATATTGTATTTTAAAAATTAATAAAAATAAAGAAAGTGTTGTGATGTTACTTATGGGGGTCTATTCATAGGCTACTAAAAAAGACTAAATCCTATAAATTATTTAATAAGAGATATAAAAAAATTAAGGAGATTAATGATCTCAATTTCAATGAAGAAAAAACCAGGAATAAATTTTGAAATCTATATTTGAGTGAAATTTATTATAAGGATGGAGTAGTTGAAAAAAATAGAGTGTTTCAAAATCCAACACATAATGATGATTTGAAATTGAATCGGGGGGAATAAGATAATGTTGGATAGTGTCAACTATTTACTTATAGGATGTGGCTAAAAGATATCGATGATTAAAATATCATAGTTGATAACTCTAATTTGAATTCATCTTGTAAAATGAGAATAGTATGGAACACTACTATCTTTTCACTGGTCAAACCAATATCATTTTAAAAATAAATAAAGAATAATTCATTGGTCAAGGATATAAATGAAAAGTTGGACCAAATAGAGAAAAATCAGACTTATGATCTTGTGTTAATGCTATAGGATCACAATATCATTAGAATTAAAAAGGTGTTAATGAAAAAAATACAATGAGGTTGGTAAAGTGATTCACAACAACGTAATATTGTTTTTCAAGGCCCATTATCATATCCTATTTATAAATGTGTCATATAAATATTACTAGGTTTGATACTTGATTCAATAGTACTTTTCATGGAAATCTATATTAAAATATAATTTCAAATTTTTAATATATATGTAAAGATAGAATGCTTGAATGGAGTGCTCAGGTAGGAAGTGTAAATTGATAAACTAGTTGGTTTCCAAATTGGAGATGGTTAAGTAAAAATATATAATTTGAACGAAGATTTATATGTATTGAAGAAACTACCTCAAGCCTTCTATGCTCAATTTGATTTATACTTATAGAATCTATAATTCAATCGGGGGGTTACAATCAGATTCTATATGTTAAATAGACCAATGAAAAGTAGTTCACTGTTCTTTTCTATGTTGAAAATATAATTTTTGATGGAATAAAGTAGAAAATAATATAATTTTTTTCGAATTAATGAGAAATGATTTTTAAATGTACCAAATCAGTGAGCCCATATAATTTTTTGTGATGTAAGTGATAGAAAATGAGTTATATATATTTATATATCTAGTAAAATATTAAATGGAGTGGATAAAAAATCTCATAACACATGATTTTAAACATATATTATTTCTGATCATGGATGGAACTAAAATAGAGAAGAATAAATTATGAAGAACCTTTGATCTCACTCTCAACTAGATAATTATTTGAATATTATTGTACTTGATAGAAAAAATCTCATACATTGTCCATGATACTTTTTTAGATGATTAATTTAAAAGTAATAAAAATTTGGATCGATTTCCAAAAAACAAAGGTAAACTAAATTACATTTGGTTTTTAATATATGGAAGGGATATTATTTTATTTCTTATTTATATTTTTACAATGTTGTTGATATTATGGATAGAAAATTCATAAGTGGTGTAGCATTATTTATAGAGAAGAAGTGAATTGGAAAGATAATAAAGAAGAAAGATATAATATCACTTATCATGATTGAATAAGAATATATTTCAACCATGAAGGTGTGTACATAATAACTACTCATAGATAAAAACTATAGGATCGTGGTGCATACATAGAGGTACCTATAGTAATTCATTATAATAAAAATAGTTCCATTGAATTGATAAAGAATCCAATAAAATGCTCTCATAAAAACATGTAACAATTCACTATAATTTTATTAAAACATTATAATATGGAATCCTAATGACGTAATATATTGGAATTAAATAAAAAGTGATATATATTCTCATTAAACTGTTGTACACAATGGAATTTGAGAAGCATCAATTTAACCTATGTGTTTGATAACCTATCTCATTTTAAGGAGGATTTGATAATATCCTCTCTATATATGATTTGGAGGAATAATATAGTTATTTAAGGTTTGGTATGACATTTACTTTTGGTTTATAGACAAATTGGAAGAAATTAGTGAAACTTGAAGGCACTAAACTGGTATTGATGATCTGTATATATATAAAAAAAATACCAAGGGGATTTTTCGTATAAGAGGCAATGGGATATATGATATATAGGAATGAGTTATAAGTAGTATAATTTGAAAAAAATTGAAAAGAGTTATATGTATTTTAATATATTTAAAAAATTGGTTTTTGGTTGATGTTAATAGGTATGCATGATAAGTGTATAATTCTCTCTTGATATCTTGTTTTCAACATTGATAATTTCTCACATAGACATAAAGTGATGAGAGAGTTATTATAATGCTATATGGTATTTGTTAAATAATTTTTTCTCTTGAATTTCACATGGATTGACAACAAACATAGAGAGGTATAATTTTAGAACCCCTATATATAAGTGTTGTTAATGTTGGAATGTAACCTTACAGTTTGGAAGTGTTATTTTTTTTGTTTTTAATAATGTTTAAGAAGAAGGTGTTTCCAGTTTTATTTTTATTTGTTTGAGGCTTAAAAAATATATATAATAAGATTTATGGTTTTAGGGTGTCTTTGATGAAAATATATCACAATGTGTTGTAGTGTTGTACACTATGTCATAGTCAATATGACTAAAATGATTGTAGAAGGTTTCCAATATGGTAAATGTAGTTTTCTTATAAAATAACCATTTTTCATAGATTAATGGATTATAAAATGGATATGGTAATTTTTTTCTAAAAAATAAGAAATACCACAAAATGGTTGAAGGATTGATAAATTATTGTTTAAAATTTAGATTTAGAAATGGGGATCACATGCTAACTATGTAGTGTTGATTGGGTGTGGCACATGTCAACAAAATAAAATGGGTATCTATTTTAAATTATTTCATAGATTATGATGTGGTGGTTCACAAAATCCTTATAGGAAATACGATGGTAGTTTGTGCTCATTTTGGTACGTATTCAATGATTCTAAGGATATTTGAATATTTGATGGAAATGAATAGCGAAATTTATACATGAAAATTCAATAGACAATTTTCGTGTAAAAATGGGTAAGTTAAATTAGGATCCAACCATATATCTTGGTATTCCATCTAGAAATTTAATCATATGGGTTATTCCATGGTCTAGAGTGCATGAAACCATAAATATTTTAGACATAATGTTATTATAAATTTCCAAATTGAAAAAAATGTTGGGTGGTTAAAATATGGATCTTATGGTTCTTCGAGTTTAGGTAAAAGTTGGAGAATAATTACATCTTGGTTAAGGGGTGGACGTTCTTTTTGAGAATCCTATCTAAACATCACACCACAAAAATTCATCCACATGATAACTAAAATGGTAGAAACATATTTGCTTCTCAAATCTATGATGTAAAATAATATAAAAGTGGGGGATATGTAGTTAAAAAATGTACATACAATGTTCATTCTCATCAAGTATTAATTTGATTTTTTTTTGAATTCTCGATGAAGTTAATGATTGATCAGTTTTTTGAATTACCTATGAAATCAAAGATTAATGTAATTGAAATATATAATTTTTGAAATATAGTTAGTATATAGGAATTAGTTTTTTTACTATTTTAAATTATCGATGAAAAAATTTACATTACAGAAATTTGAAAACAAAACACATAGTATTGGTTAGTGAACCAAATACTCCTTTAAAATGATATTTATTAAAATCTTACATTTCAACCAAAGTGAAAGGTAGATCTATAAACCTGATATGAAGTATCCATTTCTTTTAACCTATCATAAGGTATCCATGGTTTTATACATATTTTAAGGTCTATCATTTATTCACTAGGATTCTTCAACAAACATTTTCGGTGGTAACTCACTTCCATACACTAAAAGTACACGAGCTCTCTCTTCATATCCATGGAAGCCCTAGATCATATGATTATAAATTCCTCTATCTTCTTGTCCCCAAAATCCATCGACCATGTAGGATTCATATGAAAATTATTAAAAATGGATATTTTAAGATATTTACAATGAAAAATTCACATGATAGTGTCTCTTAGTATAAACACTCGGAATTAAAAATATTGAACTGATCGGAATCACCATTTGGAATAATAAGTTATAAAGAATAAAGAAGATCCTAAACATTTATAATGATCAATTATCTTGTATCCATATGTAATTTTTATGAATGATTCATGGATCTATTTATAAGAAATGTCATAACAAACATAAACAGTCAAATCCTACTAAACTCAGAGCTAATTCTAATATTATTGGAAGAAACTTATATATCTAATGATGAACAGATCTTGTTTCTTAGTATACCAATGAGTTAAATCAACACCATTATATTATTTATAAATATAATAGATTTAATATGTTATGAATATTTATATCAACTTATTTTTTAGATGTAGTTTATAATATTCATTTTTTAGTTTCCATAAATTCATTTTTAATAAACATGATAACATAAACCAAGAACATTAAGTTAGACCATTTTGTATAAATTTTATTATGATTTATGAAATAATGATATAAGTAATTCATTGTGTGACATCCTTACCTAACCCATTCTATTGAGAAGAGGTAGAGTTACACTAACCTTAGGTGATATCTTCAAGACAACAATGGTTGGTAATAAATTTTTAGTGCTTAGGAAAACATTGGAAGATGATTTTTATTTTTCATAAAAAAACAAACAGAAAACATAAAATACAAACATACAATCCTTTTATATGGTAAATGATCCTATTTAAAACAACCCAAATGTAAAACCAACTAATCAATAATATTATTGTGACAAAAGAAAATGAAAATCAATAAACAAAACTTAAAGAGAACATGACACAAATACATCAAAGTATCATGATCCCAACTACCACACAAAAAATTTCAATGCTCTGACACCACATTCCACTTCCATGGTATCATGATGCATCTCTAAATAAATAAGATACCTTTCCCTTACCTATGTCTTGGCATATGATATCTCAAAATTCACCAAATTCCCCAAGAATAGGGTGATTATAACCACATTAGGTAATACCTAGAGACTTCCCAAGACACACCATTATGAAAATAAATAATCATAACATTTCATATAAATAGCTGAAAGTATGTTTATCATACTATAAAAATCCATAAGTGAGATCCAAATGAGAAAAACCATAAAAAAGTTTATTTACCTTCATTTATATTGGGCCTAACCATTCCCATGTATTCAGACAAACACACACACACACACATTTACACTCAATCTTGGTGTTACTTTTTATGGTGATACTCCATGACCATAATTAATTCTACCTTGTTAGTGGCACTTCCAACCACACTCCATCCACTTTGAACACAGAACAACAAAATTATGCCAAACTTCAAGCAAACACATTTCACATAAAAAAATTATTCCTTTGAAATAATTTCATCAACCATTTTTCATGGATCAAATCCATACCATAATATTAAAATAATAATTTTAAAATTATAAGAGAATAAGGTTTTCCAAAATCCATCGAATATTCCAAAATTTAGAAATACAAACAAAAAATGTTTCCTTCATGAAATCAAACAATGTTTCCATAGAAAATTCAATCAAAACCTTTAAATAAAACTAATACTTCATGTTATACAGTATGTAGAGATGATATAGAATCCACTTACATCTAAATAGATGGAAAAATGAATAATGTCACTAAGAACCTATAGATTTAGGCTCACAAAACCTTTATTCCAATAAATATAACAGGTTTTTATTAAAATTCATATCAACGAACATAGATCCATCAATAACATAATACATATATGGCTCCAAGATAGATTATAAAATTATATATAAGAATAAAAAGGAAGAACAATGAATCACTAATTATTTTGGACAAGAAATTCACTTATATTCACCAAAAATATGCTTCTAGACCAAAGTGAAATATCTTGTGAGCATAGGGGAGGAAAATATTTCGAGACCTTGGAAGAATAGAAGAATAATGTGGTTACTAGGTCCTTAAATAGTATTTAAACATAATGTTCAAAACATCAAAAAAAAATTCATGGTTTAATAAACAATATTCCAATAATTCACATGATACTCGACATCACATTGATCACTACATGGTTAGTTTGCATGGTTTTTTAAACCATGCACTAACTTTGTGGAGAACAGGTCTCAAGGGAAACCCCTCACATGATTTAAAAAATCATGTCCCAACCATGCTTCACCCATTATCTCTATCCAAAATCTTTTTCTTAGAATACATATGGTTTGGACTAAATTCTCTCCAACCATGTGCCTTCCTAGTGACTCACATCATCACCATTCATGTTTTCCTAGAAATAGTACATAGCTTTTACTAACTGTGCTCAAACTATGCATCTCTAGAAACACATCAAAAATTTTACAAAAGCTTTTAGAAACTCTAAAAACATAATCCAAGCATTATTTATAACATTTTTACTTAATAAAAGTGATAAGTTCCTGAAATATGAGGTGTTTGATTATCCCTAAAAAATTTTCATACCTAGGAAGTGAATGATTTAAATTACTTTGGATGATCTCAAGCCATTGATCCAACATTTCTTGTTTATGTTCTCATTTCTCATCCTAAATCTGACTATATTTCAATAAAACACATAACAAACTAATTTTTTCCATATGAAAAAACTTCTCTTTCCTAACCACAATATTTATCATCACATGAATCAGCATAGAATATAGTTCAATCTTAATATAGTTCCATTGAATAAATTCATCAGTATATGGATATTACTTCATCAATTGAGATAAAAGAAACATATTATGTGTGTAACTAAAACATTGTGGTAATTCCATTAAATAATTCAAGTCAACAACTCATTCAAGTATCTCAAAAGGGAGAATGTATTGTGGATATGACTTTCTTTTCTTACAAAAATTATAATTCCATAGCCTTAGAGTGATTCTACATAAAATATGATCACTCACATAAAATTAAGACGTTCATCGATGATAAACCCCATATGATTTATATAAAACTTAATCCATTTTCATCCTCTATATGATCATATGAATCTTATCTATTTTCTATTACAAAAGGTTATGTATGATAAGTGAAGTCACACCTATTTTCTCCCAACAAAGTGTAGAAAGATAAGGATGGCCATAAATTTTTTAAAGGATCCTTATGTATAGAGGACTGATTACAATTATTGTGATAGAACTTCACTAACACTATGTATTCCACACATAAACCTCCAAAATCCCTCACACATGCTCTAATAATGCATTACAATGTTTGGATTTTTTGTTCGGATTGTCCATCCATTTTAGAATGATAGGCTATAATCATGGTCAATTGTGTTCCAAGGGCTTGATGAAAGAATTTACAAAACAAAGATTTAAACCTAGGCTTCTGTTAAGACAATATTGAAGTCAGAAGTCCATGTATCTTTATAACTTCATAAATGTAGATTTTGGAATTGTCTTCCTCAGTATTGAATTCTTGAACTCGGATGAATTTAACTGAATTCATGAACCAATCCACAAAAATATATATAGAATTTTGTTTATTAACCATTTTGGGAAGACCAATGATAAAATAAATAATTATATACTCCCATTTTCAAACTAGAATCAGTAAATAATAAAAAAATATCATCTTTCTATTGGTGTTCCACCATGAACTACTGATAGGTGATTCATCTCGAGACAAACTCCACAACTTTTCTTTGCATTCCATCCACCAAAAACTATGCTATCAATTACATATACATATTTTGAACACCTTGATGAATATCCCATATCTAATGGTGGTTGGTAGAATTAAGCTATTCCAGATAGGTTAAAGGTGAAGAATCTAGATGCAGTGGAAGCGTGGCAGTTATTAGGGCCCAACTTTGCCTTTTTCATAATCGATTACCAATTCAGGATCAATGCGACGATAAATTCTAGTATCCACGAATTAAGATTAAAGATCTAGACAAAAGAAGAAAAGGGCATTAGATCCTAGAGATAGGATCTTTTGTTTCATATTAATAATTAATTTAAATAATTTATGTAGAAATTAAACACCTAGATCTTCAGTACCTTCTTCATTGATTATCTTGATCATCCAGAATGACCATTCTAGATTGTCTCATTTCTCTTCTGAGGATCCAAAATAGAATCCTTCTAGCGCTGATCCACATGTATTTTGATGGCCTTCGATCGACACCACTCATTCTTTAGGTTCTGGTGCGGTGAAGCGAGTATCTTGTGTCATTCATTCTTGATTGCTAGTTATTAGGTCTTAAATAACATCACTCACTCTTAATAGGGGAGGGGAGATGATTCAAGAGATAAATTGTTTTGACTCAACAATTCTCTCACCACTACAATTCAGTTAACCAGGCATAATGGAACTATGACATACCTATCTATTTAACAAAATGGGTTTTAAGTTTAAATATTTAATTGTTTAAAATTAATTAAATACATTCATTACATTAGAGAAAACCAAAGCTACATAAAAACAATAATATCACTATTATTCATGGTGTTCCAACATTCACAAAAAATCATAAATGAAATCATGTTCCACATAAAGAAAATATGATTATTATTATTTTGTCTTATTCCAACTATTTAAATAATTATTTACCATCTAAAAAATAATTATTTTATTATCTTACCACCCTTGGGCCGCTCAAAATCCACATCCATTTATTGAACATCTGAATAAATAAATAAATAAATTATTGTCTTAAAAATTATTTTATTTAAAATCTAGTAAAAATATTTATTAAAAGTTTAATAATATAAATAAATATATTTAATTTAATTTATTCAATTAGTTTAACTTGAATAAAGCTATTCCACAATCTTGAGAATAATATTTATTCCATTAATTAAATTCATATAGAATTTAATAGAGACCACAAGAAAAACATAGTGTGTGACCCTCTAGGATTATTTCTCACTAGAATTAGGTGGGCTTGCCTAAAGTTCAAGAAAATTGTCTAGAAATGGGTCAAGGAACCCCAGATGAAGAACTTAAAGTCACTAAAAAGAAATCCTCATATGAACGATCATTGTGTGTCATAATCCCTTTGTCTTAATAACTCATCAAGCAGGTTTCATGATAGTGTCATCAACCTATTTTCTTGATATGTCTTTATTTTACTACCTGAAATAAACTCATTGTTACACCATGGCCATGGAATTTATGGTGACGGTTATATTTCAATCAAAGGGCCAAGATATCAACTTCCATAAATGGAAGGTAAAATTCCTTCCTCGACACATCCCTTAATAACATGTCACTCATGACGCACCCAACATTCCTTACATCCATCCAACATATGGCATGATGGTTCTCGTCAGTAAATCAAAGTGTGTGAGTAATGGCACACATTAGTGATAATCTTAAAGTTTAAGGACTATTACAAACACTCATAGATAATAATATCTGATGACATCAAAACATGTGGAATTCTTATAGCTGGGTATGGTCTCATAACGTCCCGTCTTGGAGATTACCAAGTAAAAATGTCATGAAAATTATTCTCATCTTCTAATGAGTACTCACACCTAATGGTTTATATTCTATATTTCCCATCATAGTATATCATCCAACTACAAAACTATATTTAAGAATATTTTCATATTACTCCAAGGTTTTCATCATAGCGGGGGACTATTATGACTTGGTCAATCCGAAAAATACTCTAGAACATTATTACATAATAGTCATAGAGAACAATGAAAAATATATAATATGTTGTTTTAAATTTAAATAAATTAAATATTCCTGTAATCAAAGTACAAAAAAAAATTCTCAGACATAAACTCTCAAAAACTCCCAATTAGACTAGAGATAACTAACTACGACTATCAGTCCCCTAGACCTAACATGATGATCATGTTTCTGCTAAGTCAATACTTTAGTCAAGAGGTCTGCCACATTGTCTTCCATTGAAATTTTGATCACTGCAACTTCACCTCTCTGGAAACAATCCCTCAAAAGATGATACTTTTGAAGTATGTTCTTCATTTGATGATGTGACCATGGATATTTTGTGAGATCCCCCTCTGTATTAGTATAAAAATATATTGTGAGGGGATATTTACTTCTATGTACCAAATACACATCTTGTATGGTGATTCTCATCCAAAATACTTCTTTAGCTACCTCAGAAGCTGCAATATTCTAGGACTATACTTTATAATATGTGACCAAACTCTACTTTGAGTCCTTCTAGCTCACAACACCTCCATTAGAAGTATATATATATATATATATCATATCTAAATCATCATGTTATCATGATCAGGGTGGAAACAATCATCTACATATCCTCTTATGACTAGTTCCCTATCTCCTCCATAAACTAGGAACATATCATTAATATGCCTCAGATACTTAAGGATAATCTTGATTATCATCCAATGGCAATCACATGGGTTATCTTGATATCTACCTACCACACTTAATGGATATGCGACATCTAGCCTAGTAAATTTCATGACATACCTGACTAACCCAATCATTGATGCATATGGATTCCTTTACATTATATCTCATTCCTAACGCGTTTGAGGACACATTTCATTGGAATGATGATTGCCATGTGATTCTGGAAACAATCCCCTCTTGTATTTTTCTATAATTAATCTCTTTAGTATCTTGTCAATGTATGTACTTTTACTTTGTCACAACAATATCTTGGATCTATCACGATGATTATTGATCCCAAGAATATATGTTGGCTTGACTATGTCCTTGTAGAATCATTTATCCAACCATTCCTTGAAAAACTATAAGACTGGTCTCTCATTTTTAATAAGTAATATGTCATCAACATATACTATTAGTAAAATGACTGCACTCCTACTAAACAGTTTGTAGAAATAAGGTTCACATTCATTCTTTATAAAACCAAATTATGTTATGGATTCATCAAAACAAATATTCCATGACCTGGATGAATTTTATAATAAATAAATGTATTTTTGCAACTTTCATATCCAATTGGAATCCTTTGGAGTAACAAACCCATCTGGTTGTGTCGTATATAAATCTTCCTAAAGGTTCCCATTAAGGAAGGTTGTTTTGAGATCCATTTTCCAAATTTTATATTCATGAAAAATGGTAACAACTAATACAATTCTAATGTATTTTAGCATTTTAACTGGTGAAAATGTTTCATCGTAGTCAATCGATTAACACTGTTTGATCTCTTTTTCAACCATTCATTCCTTATACGTATTAAATTGTCTCTCCATGTCAAGTTTATTCTTGAATACCCATTTGAAATAAATTGGTTGTACATCAACTAGAGGATCTACCAAAATCCATACTTGGTTTTTCTACAAAGAATCCATTTCATAATTCATGGATTCTTTCCACATGGCATCATATTTTCCACAAACTATTTCCTTTTAGGTTAGATTATCATTATTATCAACTAATAATGAGTTGTCATCCTCAGTAACTAGAGTACCATAGCGTTTCAGTTCTCTAACCTCTTTGGTACTCCTACGTAGTAATTTTGTCTCTATAATAGATATTTCTTCAACTGGGATTTGTGGAATCTTCTCAAGTTCCAACTGTAGTGTACCTTAAGCCTCGAATTCATCAAAGTCTATCTCACTCCCACTACCCCTTTTAGAAATTTTCTCCCTCTCAAATAATATGTCATTTCATTCCACTATAAACTTTTTTTCTGAGGGGCATATAGGTATTATCCCCTAGTTTCCTTGGGGTATCCTATTAAGATACACCTTGTGCCTGAGGGTGCAAATTTGTTACCTGAATAGGCCTTAAAAAATGCTTCACTAACCCACACATGTAAATTCATTAACATGGATTTTCTTCCACTCCAATGATCATATGGAATATAATTTATCGATTTAGTTGTTATGTAGTTTAGTATGTGTGTTGTTGTTTATAATGTATATACCCAAAAGGATAATGGAAAACATTCATGTCTCATCATTGACCTCACCATGTCCAACAAGGTTTGGTTCATCCTTTCTCTTACACCATTCCACTAATGCGAGTAAGGAGGAGTGAGTTAGGATAGGATCTTAAAATCCCATAAGTAATAAATGAAGTATTGATTAAGATACTCTCCACCTCGGTCTGATTGAAGTTTCTTAATCTTCTTACAAAGCTGGTTCTCAACTTCATTATTGTATTCCTTGAACTTATCAAAAGAATCAGACTTATACCTTATTAATTAGATATATCCATATCTACTAAAATCATCAGTAATGTTTTGAGGAATGAGTACCCACCCCTTGATTCAACTGGAAATGGTCCATACACATCGGTATTAACCAATTCAAGAGGCAATTTGTCCCTTTAACCTTTCCAACTAAATGGAGATTTGGTGATTTTTCTTTGTAAATACATGTGAATTAAACCAAGGGGTTTTAGTTCAAAAGAATAAAAATATCCGTCATGATGTAACATTGTGAGGTGTTTCTCATTTACATGACCTAACCGATGATTCCAATGTTGGGTGTGGTATGATTCCTGTGAAGTATCTTTGTTATTGATTTCCATTACTTAGCTTGTGTAATCTAACACATAAATTCCATTGTATAAATGTTCCCTTCCAAAACAAATGTTATATTTTTAATATAAGAAACATTCATTTTTGAACATGAAAAATACCATTTATATCTAGTATGGATATAGAAATAATTATTTTGGTCATATAAGGAACATAATAAAAACCCTTTTATACAAAGATCATCCCATTAGGCAATGTGAGGTGGTAGTCCTAGACAGCTACATCAGTATGTTTAGCTCCATTTTTTCTCGTAGATCTACCTCCCATATATCAATTTTTCTGAGTCAAATTGGTTCTTTTATTTGAATAAATATGTGAGAACCGCAAGCTGTATCCATTACCCAATTTGTATAAATAGATAAATTGCACTCGATAACAAACGTAGCAGAAACTTCCCATTACTTATTTGGTTGGGGGCAATTTTTCATCCAGGGGCCCTTCTTTCCACATGCAGAACAAAAAGCTTCTTTTTCCCTTGCCTCCCCCTTGATCATCCTTTTTGTGGAAGGTCATGAAGAAGTATTGTTATTAATTACCTTTGCCTTCCTTTTCCTCTTATTCACCATAAGTACAGAAGGCTTGTCATGCTTTATATCTTTTTTCATGTGGAGAATGAGGATAAGAATATTAGACAGAGACTTCTAAATGTTTTTTATATTGAAATTAACAACAAAATTAGAGAATATTTGAGGGATTGATGCGTGAATGAAATCGGTACCCAGTTCTTCGAGGAGTTTAAACCCTAGAACCTCTAGGCACTAAATGTATCCAAGGAGCTTGATTATGTGAGGTCTAGTTGGGGAAACCTCTCTAAGATTTCTCTGAAAGAGTTCCTTGGATATCTCAAACATTTCTTATCTTTCTCTATTCTGGAAAATACCACAGAGGTTCTCAAGCGTGTTATATGCATCCATGTTTTCGTGAGACTTCATGGGTTCACTAGACATTGAAGAAACATAAAACATTTAACATCAACCATATTGTTCATGTGTTTCTTATAGACTAAAAACTCCCCATCACTCACCTCTTTGGAAGGAATATCAGGTAATGCAGATTCCAACACATAAGACTTGTGTTCATGGAATAAAATAACCCGAAGGTGTCTAAACCATTATTGGAAGTTAAAACTGGTGAGGATGTTGTGTTTATCTAGAATTGATCACATGGATAGTGTGTTTGAGCCTGTGATTTTATTCTACAATTAAAATATCATATTATTACTACTTTCTTGATTACATTTTATGAGAATTAATAAATTAATTTTATTAAGTATCCCACTACTTTATCAAGTCCCAATGGCCCTAACCATTGAACTCAAAAAGTATAGTTTCTTAGAAATTCTAGAGGAAAGGATCCATATTCCCCTTCACATAACCCCAAAAAGTGTCAGTTAAGTTATTTGAATGTATTTAGGTAGGCAGTTCTTTGCCAACTACAGGCTTGCAGCTCCTTGATCCATTGAGTGGAATCCCAAATCTGGAAATAATAACTTGTATTTCTTCAACACGTACCTCTAATATTACACCAATTATAGAAAGTGGTATTCCTATTGATGTCATATGTTTTGTTAAACCCAAAAATTTCATAAGATATTTTTGTATAAAAGTTATTGTCCCAACAAGGGTTTCTCAAACACATGGTTTTATTTAGTTTTCCCCTTAATAATGTATCATAAGGCTTAGTATGATGTAATATTTTATTTATGGATTTTTATCTCTTATCCATAAATTTTTTGTTATATTTATTACATTCATGTCTATATTAATTGGAACTTACAAAAGTGTTTATCTATGTATTGATAATATTTACTCATAAAACTAGTTTTCCATCTTGAATTCTTGTTTAATTCAATTAATTATTTCATCGCGACAACACATCCATAATGATAAATCATGAAACTGACAGAAATGAAATAAAGTAAAGGGCATGATAATGAGATTTTCTAATGGTTAGTTTATCTACCAGTTCATTAAATAACCCTAACCTTAATGAGAAACACCTTGATCATTTTGGCTTCGTGTTTACAGCATTCCTCATTTACACCTTTCCATCTCTTGTAATTAGTTTTGTCTTGGCTCGATCTTGAACCAACTCCACTATCATGGGAGCTCTATCCATTACATATAATTTTTAACTCACACAAAGGTGAGGGGTGAAAAGAGAGTTTACATAAAAGAAACCATGGAAACACATTCCCTACATATTAATGATGAGATATGGATCACAGGACAACAATTTAATTTATCAAATAAATTGAAAGGGAAATCAGTCACATACAAAGGTCAGGTCTTAGCTCATTATCTTTCACATACATGAAATGAGTTATGCAGTTAATAAAACTAGAATTATATTATTTAATTATTCTTATTATGATAAATCCTTCTTGAATCGATTAATTATTATGTTTAATTAATCATTCCTTTTATCAAAATTCCTTTTCTGAATTTCCTTGAGATTCTCATCCTTGTACATAAATGTACCTTAGAGGTAACTAGGTGAATATTTGTTCGAATCTACCCAACATATATTATATTTGTACACTCCTTTACTCTTATGAAATATGGAATAAATGATGATTCAATGAATAGAGTAACAACATGTATTATGATTTGTACATGAAAAGTAGTTTTGAACATTACACACTTATTAGAGTTTTAACTTTTTTGTAATTTTGTAAAGTACACAACATGCAGTTCTGACTACATGGTGTGTACTACCTTCACCTTATTTCTTGAAGTACACACCTACGGACACGGTGTGTGAGGCATAAATCAGATATTTTGGAGTACATGACAAGTCTATTGGGTCACATGATGTTTTGTCTCCACGTTATATGGTTATTGGTCAGATCAATCCATGTATGGGATACACAAATTAGCCCCTGACCTGAAGGGACTACACACTGTGTTTAGTGGGCCACATGATGTGTGATCCGATAAGTGTGTGTCGATCTGTCCGGGTCAACATGTGGTGTAATATTAATTAAACTGTGTGTAATAAATGAACAAGGCTTGAGTAATTATAGAATTACTCCTAATGCACTGAACATGACTACATGGTGTGTAGTTTTGATTACATGGCGTGTATAGTAGGGAATAGTAAATGCAAGTCCGAACACACAGTGTATACTTTCCTGTCACTGGGATAGAATCGTCAATGCCTCCTGATGAGTTCCTCACTTTAATTTTAATCCAATGATTATTCATTTATATTAGATCTGTGAGAAAAAAAAGGAAGAGCAGATCTTTAAATCAATATTACAAGAACAATTAGCCTTGAATTAAAAAAAATAGATTATTAAATAGTATATCATTAATTAATTATTTAAATAATTAAAAACGATGATAAATTTCCTCTAATACCACTTGAAGGATATCAACGTAGGAAAATCATGGTGGTTGGGAGGTCCCAACTTTGCCTTTTCCATAATCGATGTCCAATATGAGATCAATACAATGATAAATTCTAATATCCATGGATTAACATCAAAGATATAGACAAAAGAATAAAAGGGCACCAGATCCTAGATAGATGAACTTATGCATCATGTTTATAATTAATTTAAATAATTTCTCTAGAAATTAAATACTTGGATCTTTGGTACCTTATTTTTTGATGATGTTGATCATCTAGAATGACCCTTTCGGATTGTCTCATTGTGCTTGTGAGGATCAAAACCAGAATCCTTCAAGAGGGGATCCACACGTGTTCTAATGGCCTCCAATCGACACCACTCGTTCTTCGGGTGCTAGCGCAGTGAAGCAAGTGTCTTGCATTAGTTTTTCTTGATCGTATGTTCTTCGGTATTGGATAACATCCCTCATTCTTGAGAGGGGAGAGGAGAGGATTCAAGGTAGAAATTTTTTTGGTCCAACAATTCTCCCACCACAGGCAATTTGGTTCACCATGAATAATGGAACAATAGACGTACATGTTTATTTAACTACATGGGGTTTTAGATAAAATATTTAGTTGTGTAATAGTAATTAAATACATTCATAACATTAGAGAAAACTCATCATACATAATAATAGTAACAACACCATTATTCATGGTGCACCAACTTGCGAAAAATGGAATCATAAATAAAATCTAGTGCCACATAATGATAATAGAGTTATTATTATTTTGTCTTATACCAACTAGTTAAATAATTATTTACCTTATTCCAAATAATTATATTACTACCGGATCGAACATGGTATTCTCGTACTCCACTTCCATTTATTGAACACCTAAATAAATAAATAAATAAATTATTCTCTTAAATAAAAATTTCATTGGAAAACTAGTAAATAGATATTTATTAAATGATCAATAAAATAAATATACATATTTAATTTAATTTTTAAGATTATTTTAACTTGAATAAATTTTTTCCACAGTCTTGAAAATAATAGTTATTACATTAAATAAATTCAAATAGAATTTAATTGAGATGATAAGAAACACTTCGTGTGTGACCCTCTAGGATTCTTTCTCATTGGCATTAGGTGGGCTTGCTGAAATTCCAAGAGTACTATCAAGCAATGGGTCAAGGTACCCAAGATAAAGAACTTAAATTCACAATGACGAAATCAAAATACAAACCCTTACTATGTAATATAATCCTTTTTTATCAATATATCATCAAGAAGGATTCATGATACTGTCATTAACCTGTTTTCTTGATACGTGTTTCTTTAACTACCTGAACTAAATTCATCATTACCCCATAGCCATGGAATTTATGGAAATGGTTCTATTTAAATCAAAGGTCTAAGATATAAACTTCCATAAATGTAAGGGAAAATCCTTCATCATCTTATCCATTAATAACCTATCACTCATGACGTACCCAACATTCCCTACTTTCTACAAACATATGGTGTGATGGTTTTCATTAGTAAATCAAATTGCATGAGTCACGACATGCATTAATGATAATCTGAAAGTATAAGAACCATTATACACAAACGTAGATATGAATATTCTATGACACCAATGCATGAGGAATTACTACAGGTGGGTCTATTCTCATAACCTCCCTTCTTAGAGACTACCAAGTGCAAACTTCATGAGAAGAGGACTCATATTCTTACGAGTAATCACACCTAACAGCTTGTATACTATGTGTCCCATTATAGTATGTAATCCAAATACGAAACTATATTTCATTATATTGTCATAGCACTTCAAGGTTCTCATCATAGAAGGGAACTGCTTTGAGATTTGCAATGCGAAAAATACTCTATGATATTATTAAATCGTAGTCATGTAGAACAATGAACAATATGAAATAAGATATTTAATATTTAAATATATTAATTATTCATGTAGTCGATGTATAAATAGTTAGTTTTAGGACACAAACTCTAACAAAATTATCCACAATCCTATCTCTAAAATAAATAACAGATCTCCCAAATAGCTTAAATCCCTCAATGTTCACCCCACCATTGAGTTTTGACCTCATGCATAATTATTCAATACAGGATGTTGAAGTATCTCTAATATACTCAGCTTAATCAAGAATAAAATAAACCAAAAATAAGACTACAACTTCACTTGACGCAATATGATCTAAATGCCTATTAGATATAACTACCATAAGTTAATTTTGATATGAATCCTTTTTAGGAAACTATTTATTTAACATCCTGCTCAATGCATCTACCACTTAATTTTCTATTCATATTGTATACATCAATCCAAATTCAAACATCTATAGATAATCCATCCACCATTGTTTCCATAAGATTCTAATCCCTTTGTGAGAATATGTGTTTCAATATATTTGGATCTATGAAAACCATAAATTTATCAATAAAAATATAATGATATCAAGTCTATAAGTCATTAACTATAGTATCCAATTACAAATCATGTGTCATTTATTTTTTCTTATTCACCCATAACTATCATGAGCCATATTCTATAGCCTGATCTCCCTGCATGAGAACACAACCCAGCCTAGATCTCTATTCATCACAATAGACCACATAACCTTATCATAACATTGGAAATATAAGGATAGGTTTTTATGTAAATAAAGTCTTAATATTTTGGAATGATTTTTGATACTATTCACACTATTATAAAGGGACAACCTTCATTTTAAAGTCTTCCACTAGTGAGGAAAGTCATGAAGAATCATCAATAAAGTGTCGATAATATCCCATCAATCAAGGGAAATTGTGTTACTCAAAAAAAAATCTTCTATGGTTTCATAGAGATAATGGCCACATCCATTCCAAGATCTATAAAAACTCCTTTTTCAGAAATGACATGTCCATGGAAACATACCTATTATATTCAAGACTCACACATTGAAATATTTTCATAAAGGGGATGTTCCAATAAGATACCCATCACTATAGTCAAGTGTTTCTCATCGTTTGATTTAGCCTTAGAAAATGTCAGATTATCATCAATGAACACCACTATAAATGAATGAATATAACATTGAAAAATATGATTCATAAATTTCATAAACACTAATGGTTCATTCAAAAGACCAACAGTAATGACCATGTATTCATAGTTGATATAAGGGCTATTGAAGGCTTTCTTTGGAATATCCTCATTTTGAACTCATAACTGGTGATACCCTGCTCATAAGTCAATTTTAGAGAACCAAATGGGTCCCTTAAATTGATCAAATAGGTCATATATTCTTGGAATAGAATAATAATTCCTTATAAAAACTTGGTTTATCTTGTGATAATACACACAAATACTAATATTTCTATCAAAATCTTTACAAAGAGGACTAGTGAAACCCATAAGAATGAAATCGACTGAATGAACATTTTTTCCTTCCAACTCTAAAAGCTAAACTGTTAATTCCATTAATTCTATTACTTTCAACCTATTAGACATAAGTGAATTATGAAATGTCCCATGTAGGATATCTATCATAAATTCCACTTAACATTTAGGTAATAACCCAAATAAATTATCAATAAATACATCGGGAAATTGGTCAACAATGATTGACATATACCACAGTAATTTCTTCCAATTGATAATAGATATTGCCAATCACCGGTACAAAATTTCCTTTTATATATTTCATTCACGTCCTAGTCTCCTTTAAATAGATGCATAACTCCATCAGAAGATGTGAAAGTAACCTTCCTGGAAGAATAGTCAATGTGGACTTGAATGATTTTAAACAATCCATTCGAAAATCTGGTCATATATATCCATATCAATAATAATTAAATCTCAAACAACCTCACTCTCATCAATATTTATAGAAAAAACTCCACATTTAAATGCTCTACACTCCCATTTTCTAAGAGGTGTTTTATGTTTCCTAATAAAAGAAATCATCTCAACATGTAAACCCATATGATCCATAACACATGAAGAGATAAAAGAGTGGATACACCTGTATCAATTAAGGGGTTCATGAGAGTAAAATTCAACATAATCATACCTCACACAATTTAAGGGACATATTGATCATTCATGATCATCTTCCTGACACCATAAACCTACTTACTTTATAGTGACCCAAGCTTGAAATATATAGAAATTACATTTCTTTTTAAGAATAATTAAAACATGATACAAAAAAATTCCAAAAGGTCGTATTAGTTTAACGTCTTTGGAAACATGTAACATAATCTTCTAACTTGTTGAAATATCTTCAACATCTCCCATTAAGATCTTCCACTTTTTTCATTCCTAAAACATTTCTTTATATCATGGGGATAAGAAAACATAAAAAGGGTGAGCTAAAATTCTAATTAAGGGTAAACATGAATAAAATCTGACAAAAAAATAAGAATGTGAAAACTTGAAGATAAATTTTGAATATCAATATCATGAGTCATGAAATAAATCGTGGTAGTACGTAAGGAATAGATCATAAAGAAACATTAACCATGATAAAATTTCATTGGCATAAAACATGGTATTATGGAAAATAAATGAGAATATAACATTATTTCCATATTAACTATGTCATTTCTTCAAACAACATAATAGTGGTAAAATTTCATTACTGAACTAGGTTTACTTGTCGTTCCATCCATGTATTAATAAATCGGATTTACTTGTCGTTCCAACCCTATATTACTAAACAAGATTTACTTTTCATTCCATTCATGTCTATCTTATGAGTTATAAATCTTTAACCAATTCATTGGAGGGGGATATAGGTCCCACCCATCTCATAATGAAATTATTCTTATATGTACCACAAAAACATAAACTATTCATCATAGAAAAACCCAAGAAATAAAATGGGTTTCTTAAACATCATTCCATCATAACATAATCCACATAAAATAAATGGATTTTAGAAAAAAATTTCCATCATAAACACAATAAAATTAAATTACTAATAGGGATGAAACATAACCCTAAATCATCTTATATAGAAAAATAATTTTGATAAAACACTATATCGTAATTCTTGAGGAAAATATCCTTTCTTCTTTGAAAGAATTTTCCTTTCTCAAAATGCCACAAAATTTCAAAAGAAAATAATTTATTTGAAAATAAACATGAAATCATGTAGAGGAAGATTCATGTGAATAAGAATTTTTTAAGATGTAAAAATCTATTCATGCCATATAAGTTAAAAAACATTCTTCTCATTCTCTTGCTGGAAAAGTCAGAAAGTACCTCGTATGAAAAATTAAAGAATAGTTCCTTCGATACCGTTTAACAAAAATTAAAGACTGGGTAAAATTGATTTTAAAAAAATGTAGAAAATATAGATAATACTATATATTTAGTAAACATGGACATGAATGACAAATATACCCCAGTAAATACTTACGAATAAATAATATCGGATAATAATGAGATTGGAAAATTTTCTCTTACATTAAGTATGATATGCTTCCTATGTGCCTCAACCTATTTTTTATTGATTTAAATAAGGCTATTAACTTATTCCAAAATCATGGTCATCATATATGGTAATATTATTCTTTTTTTATTTGAAAAAATACATTATTACTCATTATTCGTGTTTTAACTACTTTGTGAACGTATGCATGTTTTGTTGAAGAAGTTATGGTTATCCTTGTTAGGTCATATTTATATCATTATTAAATGATATTAACATAATAAATACCATATTTATTCATTATTTACATTTATATAATCATTATTTAGTGTTTATCATGTAGAACAAATCACATCTCATAGTAGAGACGGTAGGTTGTACGTATGCACAGGCGATGATATCATTCTTATAATTGTTGAATGGTATTGATTTTCAAGGTGTGCATTATTTCAGAATAAATGTTATTTTTTAATAATTATATATAGTTATTACATCCATTTTTATACCCATAAAAGTAAGGTGGTGGCGAAAAACATATTACACCATGGCATGGATACGGTAAGTCTTACCTACGCACGAGTAGTGATTTTTTCTTACATATGATGGATAGAAAGTTGAATATGGTTGTTTAATAATTATAATAAAATATGAATATATAAGTGATAATGGAGTTATTATTATATAATGAAACAACTCATGATTTTTAAGTATAATTAGAATGAAATTTAAAAGAATCAGTAGTAGAGATTACCCCTTCTTTGATGCTGTTCTTCTAAGTCTCATCTTAGAGCGCTAGAGTTGGTATTATAAGAATACCTAAACCTCTAGAATGTTTCTAGGGAAGTTTATAAGGGACATTTTCTGGTTATGATCGATCTTGAATGCACATAATTAATTAAAGAGCTGAGAGATGATGTTCCCTTTTATAATTAAGGCGGGGGGAACTTTTGGAAACCTCAAAAATATTAATTTATAATAAAATAAAACCCCACTTAAAAACATCAAAAGTGTAACAATTTAGAATATGAGTTGAGATAGGTTTTTGATATCATCAACCAATAATTTTTTGACAAGTTTCTCTATCGATTAAAACCTTATAATTTCAATTTAACACTTAGTTATTATATTTCATTTTAACTAGGGCAACAAATATTTCAATATTTAAAGGGTAAAATATTTACTCATTTGATGTCAATTTGATAATAAATAAATAAGTTATAACATAATATACGATATAATAAATATTATTTATTTTTTAAAGTAAATTATGATTTATAAATAATTTAATAAAACATTATTTTTACAAAATATCAATTGTTTCAATTTTGACACTATTTATTTCATGGATTTTTAAAAATATCAAGATAAGTTTTTATCATAAAAATAAATATTTTATCATTTCCCAATAGGGTCAAGTAAACCTATTAAATTAATTGGAAAAAATAATTAGCTAAAATTATATTTATTTTATTATTTTTAATAACATTTATTTGACATTTCCCTTAATAATATAATTACTACATTAATATTGCGAAATTATTTAATATAATTATATGATAAATAAAAAAATAAAAAATAAATTACTATTATGAAGATAAATTTACTATAGTTTATAAGAGTACATTTAGTTGAATTTATACTCTATAAAATTTTCCCTTAAAAATGTTATATTTATAAAATTATGAATGTGATAACATTAACACCACTTGAAATAAAATAATATAAGTGTCACAATCTCTTATATAAGGATATATATGGTAACTAACGCGACCAATTTATGATTTTTGTCGATATATACTTGATAAATTAAATTTGGTAATGTTTTTGTCCTTTTAAAGGTAATTATTATTTTAATAAAAATTAGTTTATTTTTTTTCAATTATATAATTTATGCATCATCCATATATAAAAAATTAAGGTAATTATTTATTTCATAAAAATTACAAATAAACTTCCATTATAAAAGGGAAAATTTTATCTTTCAAATGAGTATTTATAGTCAAATTTATCTTCTATATAACCTTATTTTAAAAATGATATACTATTTAAAACCTGAATATGGCATCTTTAAGTTTTCATTAAATAAAATATTATAAATACAATAATATCTCCAAAATGGCCCCAATACATAGAAAGTAAATTTATATTATAGAAATGTGTTTATTATGTTAAAATTTACTATTTTATCTATTTATATCACCTGTTTTCCTATATGTTAACACATAAAAGATATTAAAGACAAAGAAAATGACACTTTGTTCCTTTCTTTGATTTAAATATTATTTAAGTCATTTTTATGGATAAGTGTCCATTAAATGACATAATTTAGATCCTAAAATATTAGGGGTAGAATTTAATTCATCAAATAAAATTTTTCATTTGTTTTTTTCCTTTTATAGTCATTATAATTTTATTTTACCCCAAATTACCAAATTTACCCTTTACTGTGGTAACAAAATTTACCGTGGTATCAAAATTTACCATTGTTAATATTAATATTGGTAAAAAATAAAAGGGAACTACTTAAAAAATTTAGATCTTATGAATCCAAATTTTACATCCATTTATCATAATTCAATACGCATAAATTTCCAAAATAAATTTAAAATAAAACCTGCAAAATTTCATGAAAAACAGTTTCTTGGAAAAATACCCATTTTTAAATGGAAAAAGATTTTAAAATAAATTCATGTATAAAATAATTCTCAAATACCATAATTGGATAAAAATTAAATACTAAAATTTAAAACTAATCCGAAATATTATTTTAATATTTAATGGCTTTAAATGAAAATAAGGTTTTCAATAAAAATCTGTATTTTCACTATTCATCAAAAAATGAATCTTATCAAAAAAATACCAAAAATTAAACCAAAGTAAATTTTTATAATCCACTTTAAAAAAGATGTATATTTTTTAAAATTTAATATATTAATGTTTCAAAAACTATATTTAAGATGGTTGAATCATCAAAAAGAGGCAAAACTGTATTTTTTGAATAATACTTGTTTTATCCAAAAAAATGAATTTGTTCTTATATTATGTTCTAGAAAATACATATGATGTATTTTAATGTTATATAAAATTGAAAATATGTTTAATAATATTCATAATTTCCTGTTTATATTCTACTAAATAATAATATTTTAATAAGATATCCTTATTTAGTGAAACTCAGTATTGTGTACAAAGCAAGCTATCGAGGAAGGTCTCTCTTGCGTGTAACACAAGCCAAGTTAGTGTTGTTTGTAGTGAAATGTTCCTTTAGTGTTGTTTATAACATAATACAAATATAGTAATTTTATACATTGAAAAAAATCTATACTCAGTGTTGCGTGAAGTGAATTATCTCAAAAGAACATGAAATTGCGCATAACACATAAAAAGAATTGTGTTGTGTATACTACAAGATTATATAGTGTTCTGTATAGTGAAAGATAATATTTTTGTAGAGTATTAAACAAGAAATAATATAAGTTAAAAAGAATTTATCTCATTAAATTTTAGGATGTTACATTCTACCCCCACTTAAAAGGAATTTTGACCAGAAAATTCATCGTGGTTATAAAAGTTTCACAACTTGAAAGTTTATTTCATAGAAACCCACATCGTAAAGAGAAATACTAAAACTTCATTTTAAAAAGTAAAGTTAGTAACATAATGGTTACCCAATGTAACTCATCACTGGGTTTCCATATATGAGAACATTGGTGAGAAGTGAAAACAAGTATATGGAAGATAAATCTAACCATCATGTTCTGGTAGAGAGTGACATAGAATAAGGTTTCGGGAAAGTTAACAACAAGAAAGCCATAAATCTGTGATAATTTAAGGGATCGTCTAACTCATCAGATAATAAAATACTATGATAAAAAATTTTAAGATTATTTACCTAAAGACGAATAATTTTGCATGAAATAAATACTTACTTGATTTAGTACGATCTCATCATTGTTCGTGCCTTGAACAATTTCCCCTTAATGAGTTGTTTAATGAAATGAAGATGAATTTTTCATTCTTGAAGTGTTATCAGATCATTAAATATAATTATTGGTCATTCCATCTACCTTAACAAAAAAAGGATACTTTAGGTCATAAAATATGTATAAGTCCACCTATAGTGAGATAATACATTAATATAACAATCTTAAAAAAAATAACTCATACTAACTATAAATGGATAACATTACAATCCTTCAAAAAACTAAAAATATAAAACTTTAGAAATATGTGAACTAAACTGACTTAAAAATTATCTCTCATATCTCATAAGTTAGTCCATGGTTGTCACATTCCAAACATGTGAATAACTTAATCATTTTTTCTCTATAAACATAGTAAAAACATGAATTCTATCAAAATTTACTCCTTCCACAGACCAAAAATACCAATGATTATATATACTCAGACCATGATTTCACATTGTACTTTTATCAGTCATGAGGTAATTAATAATATCAAATATCTCATTATCTCTTTATCCATTCATTATACACATTTCATGAGCTTTCCAAAAATACATGAATAAATTTTAATTGTTTCCAGTATCATTCAATACGTACTTCCAAATACGTAAAGACAAACAATGGTGTGACAACCCTTAGATGTTTCTTTATTATATAATACCATAAAATTAATTGTACAACATTATTCTTGATAATCATGTAATCATTCTACAATATTCTTAATCCATTGACTGGGCTTAAACTTTTTATTCATTAACACTTCTTTCTTCTCATATATCATTTTTAGTCAATTCATTACCATCAACATGAATACTACTCATATGACCATAATAATTCTCTTCATGAGATTTTCCCTTAGGGAATCAATATTCATAATTTCCATATGTTCCATATTTAAAACATTCAACCGTCATTGATTTCTTAGAAATACCATTATCTTCTTCCATTGTGTTAACTCAACCTTTTCCTTTTTAATTACTGTCTTTGTGTCCTTCTTTTATACACCCAAAGTATCTTCCAGTTCCTTTCAAATATTCTCCTTGATTCCACTTCCCACATGATTTAAATGAAGAAAATTTAACTTTCTTTCCTCTATGATCACCCTGAAACTCTATCTTTCTCTTATTAGTTGGGTCAGGAAACTCACAAATGTTGTGATTGTTGATCATATTATAATATTACTGATTAGACATAATAAAGATGTTTCCCCTTCCAAATCCCATTATTTTATTTATAATGAATAATATCATTCCATTGTTCATCATATTCTCAATTAACATGAACCCTCCAATTTCCATCCATTTTTTAAAACCCAAAAAGAATAGTGTGAGGGGAAAAATCATACTAGTAAAACACCATAATCAAGGGGGATTACATTCAATATTTAACATCTTAGGGATAATACTATGTTATTCATAATTGTAACTATAATTCTAGGACTGTAACCTATAGTTATAATTACCATTAGGGACATCCCTAAACATACATTAGAAATGTCACTAGAGATATCACTAATGTTTTCACACCCTAGATTCTCAAGGTTGACTAAACCTTTACTCTGATTCCAATAATAGATACCCAGTATTGACATAAATAGACATTATATTTATTTTTCAGAACACATAATACATGATACAAATAGATGCCCAAAGTCCATATTAGTTTAATGTCTTTGGAAACATGGAAGACAGTCTTCTAACATGGTGAATGATTTTCAACATATCTCATAAATATATTCCCATTTTTTCTTACCTAAAACCATTATTTATATCTTGGGGAAGAGAAAACATAAAATGGGTTAGATCAAATTCTTAGTAAGGGTAAACATAAAGAACATCTAACAAAACATAAACATAAGAATGTGAACACCTGAACATAAATTTTGAATATCAAAATCATGAGTCATGAAATACATATTGGCAGTATGTAAGGCATAGATCATAAAGAAACATTAATCATGATAAAATAGATTTGGAATAAAACATAGGATTTTTTCAAATAGATGATAACATAATATGATTTACATAGAATCCAAGGAATTTCTTCCAAGACCATCATAGTGGACAAAGTCCCGTATTGAACTGGGTTTACTTTTTGTTTCAGTCATGTATTATTGAACCAGATTTACTTATTGTTTCTTCCCTATATTATTGAACCAGCTTTACATGTCATTCCGATAATGTTTATATCATGAGAAATAAATATTTACCCACTTCCTTAAAGGGGGACATAGGTCCCACCCATCTCATAAAGAAATCATTATTACATGTGCCACAAAAACATAAACCATTCATCATAGCATAACATAAGAAAGAAAATGGGTTTCATAACCATCATTACATAAAAACGTAATCCACCTAAAATAAATGAATTTCATAAAAATAATTCCATCATAAACACAATAAAATAAAAGTACAAACAGGGATATAAATATAAGCCTACATCATGTTACATGGAATATAATTTTGATAAAACACTTATGCTTAATTCTTGAGTAAAATATCATTTCTTCTTCGAAAACGTTTTCCTATCTCAAAATGCTGGGAAATTTTAAATGAAAATAATTTAGTTTAAATTGAAAATTTAATAATGTAGAGGAAGATTCATGTAAATAAAGATTTTTTAATACTTAAAAATATATTCATGTCATATAAGTTAAAAAAATAATTCTTCTTGTACTCATGATAGTAAAGTCAAAAAGTACCTCGTATGACAAATGAAAGAAATGTTAACTCGATGCATTTTAATAAAAATTCAGCAATGGGTAAAATTTATTTTAAATAATATTTTAATAATTTAAATAATATTATATATTTTGGAAACATGGATGTGAATGATAAATATACCTTTGTAAAAACATACTAATAAATAATGTCACATAATAATGAGATTGCAAAATTATCACTTACCTTACGTCGAATATTCTATCTATGTGTCCAAACCTCCTGTATAATGATTTAGATAGTGTTATTAATTTACTCCATAATCATGGTTATCATATATTGTCATATTCTCTTTCGTTTTTTTTTACAATTCATTATTACTCATTATTCGGGTTTTAACTGCTTCATGATCGATGTATGTTTTGTCGAATAAGATCGGGTTCTCCTTCTTAAGTCATATTTATATCATTATAAAATTATATTAACAAAATAAATACCATATTTACATATTATTTACATTTATATAATCATTATTGAGTGGTTATCAGTTAGAACGAACCACATCAAATTGTGGAGATGGTAGGTCGTACGTACACTTGAGTGACAGTATCATTCCCATAATTGTTGAATGGTATTGATTTTCAAGGTTTAATATTTTTCATAATAAATATAATTTTATAATAATAATAATAATAATAATATAGTTATTACATCCATTTTAATACCCATCCATGTATGGTGGTGGTGAAAAACATATTACACCGCGGCGTGGAGACGTTAAATCATACGTACGCACATGTGCTGATTTCGAATTACTTAGGATGCATAAAAAGATGAATATGGTTGTTTCATAATTATAATAACATCTAAATATATAATTGATACTGTATTTATTATTCTATAATGAAACAAATCATGATATATAAGTATATGTATAATGAAATATGAAAGAATCGGTAGAGGAGATTACCTCTTCTTCGATGTTCTTCCTCTAAATCTCCTATTAGAGCGCTAGAGTTTGTTTTTAAGAAGACCAGAACCACTAGTATTTTTCGAGGGAAGTTTATAAAGGATATTTTCTGGTTATGGTCATTGTTGAAGGCTCAAAATGAAGTGAAGAGTTGGGCGAGGATATTCCCTTTTATAATTGAGCTGAGGGGCACATTTGGAAACCTCAAAAATATTAATTTATAATAAAATAAAACCCCAATTAAAACCCCAAAAGTGTCCCAATTTATTATATAATATGAGATATTTTTGTGATATCTTCAACCAATAAATTTTTTTATAGTTTATATGTCCACTAAAGCCATATCTTTTCAATTTAACACTTAGTTTTTCTATATCATTTTTACTAGGGTAAATAATACTTTAATATTAAAAGGGTAAAAATTTTACTTATTTGATGCGAGTTTTATCATAAATAATTAATTTAAGACATAATATACCATATAATAATTATTATATTTTTTTAAATGTTTTATGATTTTTAAATAATTTAATAATAGATTATTTTTACAAAATATAAATTGTGTCAATTTTGAAACTATTCATTACATGGATTTTTAACAATATCAAGAGAAGATGTTATCCTAGAAATAAATATTTTATCATATCTCTAAGGGGTAAATTTAATCAATAAAATTCATTGTAAAATATAATTATCCCAATTTATATTTATTTTAATATTTTTAATAACATTTATTTGACAATTCCTTTAATAAAATAATTACAACATAAATATTGTGTTACTATATAAAATAATTATTTGATAAATAAAAATTAAAAAAAATTATTATGAATATAAATTTACTATATTTCTGCATAATACTTTTATTTTAATTTATCCTTTGGAAAATCTTCCATTAAAAATTTTATATTTATTAGATTATGAATGATACAACTTTAGCACCACCTAAAATAAAATAATATAAGTGTCCCAATCTCTTTTATAAGGATTCAAATGGTCACTAAAGTGAACCATGAATATTTTTTGTTGATAAATATGAGATAAATAATATTTTCTAAAGTGTTTTGGCCTTTTAATGGTTATTATTATTTTCATACAAAAAATTTATTGATTTTTTAACAATTAAATAATTTATGCATCATCTATATATAAAATATTAACGTATTTATTTCTTTCATAAAAATTAAAAATAATTTTCAATTAAAAATAGGAATATTTTAGCTTTAAAATGAGTATTTATAGTTAAATTTATCTTAAATATAACCTTATTTTAAAAATTATATATATTTTAAACATGAATTTGACATCTTTAAATTTTCATTAAATAAAATATTATAAACACCAAAATATCTTACAAAATTCTCCAAAACGCCAAAAATAAATTTATATTATGGAAATTTGTTTATTAAGTTATAATTTTTCATTTATATTTGTCAATATCACCCATTTTTTCATATGTGAACACATAAAAGATATTAAAGGCAATGAAAATGACACTTTGTGTCTTTATTTTATTTAAATATTATTTAAGTCATTTTCATAAACAAGTTTCCATTAAATAACATAATTTAGATCCTAAAATCATAAGGGTCAAATTTTATTCATCAAATAAAATTTTTTCATTTGTTTTTGTAATATTTAGTCATTATAATTTTGTTTATCCTAAATTACCTAATTTACCCATTACCATGGTAACAAAATTTTCCATGTTTACTATTCATATATGTCAAAATTCAAAGAGACATACATACAAAATTTGGACCTTATGAAACCAAGTTTTACATCCAATTATCATATTTCAAAACATATAATTTTTAGAATTAAATTTAAAATAAAACCGGAAATATTTCATGACAAACTGTTTCTTGGAAAATACCCTTTTTAAATGGAAAATGTTTTTATAATAACTTCATGTATAAAATCGTTTTAAAAAACCATAATTGGATAAAAATTAAATAATTTTAATTTATAAATAATCGAAAACATAATTTTACTATATAATGACTATAATTTAATTGAAAATAAATTTTTCAATAAACATCTATATTTTCACAATTCATAAAAAAATGAAACATATCAGAAAATTACCAAAAAGTAAACCAAAGAAAATTTTTATAATCTACATTAAAATAAGAAGTTTATTTTTTAAAATTGAATATAATATAGTTTCAAAAACTAGATTTAATATTGGTTCACCATCAAAAGGTGGAAAATAGTATTTTTGGAATAATACTTATTTTATCCAATAAATTGAATTTTTTCTTATATTGTGTTCTATAAAAAACATAATATGAAAGTTAGTATTGTATAAAATTCAAAATTTGGTTAATTATATTCATAACTACTAGTTTATCTTCCATTAAATAATAATATTTTAATAATATATCATTTTTTAGTGAAACTCAGTATTGCGTACAACACAATTTATTGAGGAATCTCACTTTTGTGTGTAACGGAAGCCAAGTTAGTGTTGTGTGTAGTGAAATATTTCTTTGGTGTGGTTTATAACATAATACAGACATATTTCTTTTATACATTTAACTAAATCTATACTCACTATTGTGTGAAATGAATTCTATCAAAAGAAATTGAAATTGTTCATAATACAAGCCAAGAATAGTGTTTCGTATACTAAAATATAATACAATATTGTGTATAGAATAATATAATCATGGCGTACATTATAACACACTACATAAAATAAGTTAAAAATAATCTATCTCATAAAATTTTGTTGTGTTACATACTTGATCTTCCATGATCCTTGTTTCCTTACTGATATTTCATAACCTACGGATTGATGGTTTTCCAAGAATCTCATTGACATTATCATTTTTGAGGATAATAGTTATTATGGTGAGGTCTTCCTCTCAAATAATAGGATTTAAAAGAAACAAGATATGCATCTCTGGTACCAATAATTGGTGTACTGAGACAGTAACATTGGAGATGTCCCTTCTCATTATAATTGTCACATTCACTAGGTGGTGTAATAAATAATCACTTCTTATGATATGTAAAACTACATTGTAAATAATTAGGCCTTATATTGGGTCATGTAGGGAAATTAATAAATCGTGATGTATAATTATGAGATGCTACAACGCCATAGAATTAGGTGAACCTATTCATATTATTCCTAGAATTTCAGTTCCCACTTGTTCCTAGGGTGATAAATAAACTCTGTATTTCCAAATAAATATATTTCCACAATCATTTATCTATTTAACATATTATTATAATCCACAATATAAAGAAAAAATTTCATAGAGAGAATATTTGGTAACTATCTAGACTCAAATATTCTTGTAGGTCATCATTCCTAGAACCCCAATTCTCTGTTGAATAATAATTCATTATTACCATTAATAATTTAGTGTATGTCACCATGCCTAGCACCACAAATCTCATTGAGTGTAGTTAGTCATTCCTAGCACTCCAATTCTCATTCGGTGTAGGTCGTCATGCCTAAAATCCAATAATATCAAGCATGGATAACTATTGGGGAGGAATGTCATGTCTACGTCCCAGCTTCTAATAGGTCTAGGACACCCTTCCTAGCACCACAAAATCTCATCAATTTAATCATTATTTAAATCATAGAATTTTTCCACATTATTCATTTACTAATCCAATGATTAGTTAAAAATTTCAAAGGTCATTAGTTCAATCAACAATTAACTAACCTCATAACCAAATAATTAATTCATCAGTCAATTAATCAATTAACACAATTCTAATTCCATAATTAATTATTCACAACTAATTATTCATACCAAACCCAACAAGTAATAATTAATTCTCACAATTAATTAAATTTGATCACATTAGGACACATAATTAATTCTCTTAATTAACTTTCTTTGGTCTAATTATTAGCACATAATTAATTCTCATAATTAATTATCTTACATAACCAAACATGATTAAATAATTAATTTTCCAAAATTAATTATCTTATTAAAATAATTCAATATATCATGACAATATCTCAACCCAAAATCAATCTCCAAAACAAATATCAATTTGGGAAACCCCCTTCCTATATTCCATGATCAATTATAAATTAAATTCCAAGGAAAATGACAAGTCAAATCTATATTCCTAATTACTTTAATTTAGGAATTCAATTATCAAGGGTATCTAGAAAATTTATACACTCCTAAAAATATCCTAAATCATGAATATGGGAGTTCTATTTAGACCACATACCTTAGTTTTTTGATGTATGCTATCCCAATGGAAGCCCTAAAATCCAAGCAAAACAATATCGTCGATTAAGCTCTAAATCTAAATCCATAAATCCCAAATTATGATCAAAGGCATAAAGATATTGAAAATATAGATCTAGATTTACAATCCTAGATCTATATCTCAACCCATAGGTTTAAATCCATATAAATTGTGAATATACTTCCTGAAAAGACTGAGAAAAGATAAGAAAAATAATGAAAGGAGCATTGGGATGAAATCCACTTACCAGGAGGAGAGCAGATCTTTAATCCGGGCTTTCAATATCAAATAATGGTGTTCTGGTCGACTTGAAATCTCTCCAGGAGACTTTGGAAACACCATGAATTTCTCAAGCCCAATCCAAGGTCGAAAATATGGAAGTGTTGGGGGTTTTGGTTGTTTTGAAAGGATTTTTTGAATTAAAATTTCACACACATGGTTTCTTGGGCTGAGGTGCACAGTTATGCAAATTTTGTGCCAATAATGTAGACCTCTCAGTCTAGGTTTTCATGGTTGGTACGGTTTGGACGTAGGGGTTATCAAACTATGCACAAACTATGTGGACCCCTCTTCCCAATTTTGCATGCTTGGTGCGGTTTGGTTGCACAGTTTTTCAAACTGTGCACAACCCACTGTCGATTAGGTTTCCTTAAAAGTTCACCCAATCTCACCCCAAGCCACTAGTCCAAGTTAAGGGTACTTAAAATCATCATAAAGTACAAATAAAAAAGTTCTCGATATGACTCCAGAAAAGGCCGGGATCTTACACTACACCACCATCAAAAAGGAGTTCCTTGTAGTTGTTTTTTTCTTTAGATAAGTTCATGTACTATTTTCTTGGTAATAAAGTCACTATATTTTCAAAAAATCATCCATTATGTACTTTATAAAAAAAGTTAGATGAAACCCCCCATCTGGTAAGTAGGATACCATAACATCCCCTAATCTGTAACTCTCTCACATGGCCAAATCAGTTTAGTTACTAGACCTCAAGTGCGCCTCCTCGTATACCAGAGGCTGCCGACTAGTAGTGAGGTTGTGATATGTATAGTAGAAAGACCAAAACCCTTGGTATTTACATACATAGAAGTGTAAAAAGTAATATAAATAATCTTAATCAGATTAATAGACATAGAGGAACTCAAATTATAAAACTGGGAAATAAAATAGAGACAAAACTACCAATAGTAAGAAAATATGATATGATAAGGTGAAATATAACTAAATGTAAAATCGAAAAGAATATGAATAAAATAAATAGTTGACACTAAATAATCCCAAAAGGCCCCATTCCCAAACCCCATGTTGGTATTATCCCCAAACTCTAGCCCATTCAGCAAGCAATAAAAGATTTAGTATCAAGGTACTCTTCCCTTGTCCAACTCACATCTATATATTCTTTTTGGGTACCAAATGGTGGCCTAAATAGGGTATGAGTAAAACGTAGTCATTTGACATCTCTATGTCTCAATATTACCAGTCTTATAATAATTGTATGCAATAAAGGGACAATATGTGTATTAATTAATCAATTAATACAACATAAAAATCAACATACTTTGTCACCATGCCAGAATATCTCTGAGCATGTAGCACACCCATTACAACCAACAACCACATATCTATGAAAAATCACACAATTTGGGCCAAGGAAAATATATAATCATTTTAGCATGGTACTAGGTAGATCTTTATTAATATAATCATTATATCATGGTATAGGGAAATCCCCACTCAATATAATCATTATAGCCTGGGAATGGTCCAATACAGCTCAATATTAGCATTATAGCATGGGAATAGGTAGATCCTATTAAATATAATCATTACAACATAAGAGTGGGAAAATACTTCTCAATATAAGCATTAAATCATGAATCACAACACATTTCATAGTAACAAGGATATCAAAATATCACATCTTAAGCCTAAATTGTTAATTATGTAAATTAACAATTATCTTTCTATTTCACTTTCATTTATATATAAATTTAACAATAGACGTATCAATATCTGATAGGATATAACCAATGTGTTTCTATAACATGAAATCAAAAAAAAATCATATCATGCTCAACCAATTTTGATCCATTAGCCAATTCAATTTTAATCAAGGGTTTTCTCAACCAAAAGGTATCCATTAGCTTGGTCACATAAAAATTGAAGCCAACCAACATTCTGTTCCATGATTTACCATTAACCAATGAAAATTTTAATTAGAGAACATGATGTGTTGGATCAATCAAAATATTTCACATACATGAAAATTATCAAATGATAGGGTTAAGCTATAGACACCTAACATAATCTGGTGATTAAGAAACACAAAAAATGGTTAATTCTAATGTAAAAACAGGTGATAGGGATCGAAAAATAAAACCTAGATCGCACAACCTCCAGGTTAAACTAGATCCAACTAGGATCCAATGATTCACACTGAAATGATGAATAATAATGGATGGGAGGGATAAAGCTATGTATAACAACTCACCAGGGATTTGATGCATGATTTGGATGTCCAAAAGTAAGGTTCAGACTCAAAAATCACTTGGAGTTATCCCTAGTTTGAGAGGAGAAGGTTTCATGTGTTGTAATGAAAGAAAATAATCTACACTTCCCACTTAAAACAACTACTCATGATAAATACATGGTTTGTAATCCAACTAAATGTAATGTATTTATTTTTAAGGAGATGCACTAAAAATAAATTTCCTCATATTAATATTTAACCCTAAATGTCTTTTAAACATTGTGAATGGTTTACATGACATGAAAATACATCACACCATGCTCTATATCCTTAAATTTATATGTTCATATACACACCTTGTAACAAATTCACAACGTGTAAACATCCAATGGGAAGTTCTCAGACTATTTTATGCATGACACCCCAAATACTTCCAAGCCCTTATAAACCATGGAAACCCCTCATAAATAATTGAACATGTTTATAACCAGACTCTATTAATTCAAGTAAACATAAATCCTTGAACTTTTGGTCATCTTCTTCTACAAATTCTGTTCATATCTGGATAGGACTCATAAAACAAGGTTAATGAAATCCTCAAAGAGGGGCTTACTGAGAAAAAGATGGTATCTTATAGCACCCATCATATAACATATCATCCCCGAGTAGCTCCAAGAATCACTATAGAGTTTCTACAAACAATTCTGACCACTACGCTTACATATCAGACACACATTCCCAGGTCTCCTATTAAACACACCTATGAAGCCACTACCCTTGAACAATAGGTACAGTCCTACCCCAAATATACTTCTCACAATAGTCTATAATCTATTATGGATGATCATGAAAGGATCCATCAGTATAAATCTCAACATCCTTGATGACTACCACATGAGAAGCATCAGGATAATATCTCTAAACATGTGACGCATAAAAAATGTCATGCTTGGAAATGTATAATTGTGGAAGACCTAATCGGTATTCCACTGGACTAACCCTATCCACTATCTCAAATTACATGAATAATTTGGGCTGTAGATTTCCATGTCTCCTGATACGGTGTTTTCCAAACCTATGTGACACCTGAAACAAAAACATGATGACCAAACTCAAACTCCAATGGTAATCTCTAATGGTCAGTGTATGATTTATGCCCACTCTGAGCAGTCACCAACCACATCCTGATCAACTAATCCTTCTTAGATGTCACCTTCATGAGACTAGTCCTAAAAAGTGTTGAATCAACTAACTCCAACCAACAAAGAGTTTAATGGAAAGACTTTTCAAACTATTCCTTAAGTGGTTACATATGGATCAATTCCTAGAAGGTTTTATTATATGAAAACACCATGATTTCTATAGACTAATCCCACAAACCATCAAAATCCAAAACATAGGCTCATAACATATCATCTAGAACCAAAATATTTCACTCATATTGATCTTTAGTCTGAGGATGATAGGTTTTCCTGCAAAGAACTCAAGACCCCACAACCTTCTGAAGACCTTTCCAGAGCTGCAATGTTATATGAGGATCTTGATATGAAATGACACTCTTCAGTACACCATGCAACCAAATTATCTCTCGCACATACAGACTACATATATTATCAATAGTAAAGGTCTCCCTGATAGGTAATAAGTGGGATAACATCTCCCATAAATCCAAAATCACCCATACGACATCATTCTTATAGGTTTTTAGGTGAAATCCTATATCAAATTTCATAGTGATGTCATCCCATTTCCACTCAAGAATGGGTAGAGGCTGTAAAATCATAACTGGCCTCTAATCGGTGGGTTTCACATGCAGATAGGTGAAACATCACACCCCAAACCCCATTACCTTATTATTCATTCTTGACCACCAATACTATCTATAGAGATTATGATACAACTTTGTTAACCCAGGATGTATCGCCCATCTTCAATCATGAAATTCTCTTATCAGCTCTACATGCAGTGTTGTAGGAAACCATAATCATCCATGAAAAATAAGATAATTTTCACTTCAAAGAGACCATCCTAATGGTTTCTCCCCACTATATAGGTTTTTTATCAAAACTAATCCCTCTAAATTAGATAACTACTATATCATGATCCATTCCAAAAGCACAAGTATAAGATACATCGAAGTTAGGGATACTCATCCCTAAGACTCATGAACATCAAGATACATGTCTCAAAGAGTGTCATCATCCACTACTCGTCACAAGACTCCTGAAATACCTATGTATTCATCTATAGGCAAAAATAATTAACATGTATGTTTCTCAAGCACAGTGTATAAGACAATATGATGTTGAATAACTATAGATACTAGACCCACCATCTCTGTTAATGGTTTAGGTACCACCAAGAAATTATTAATCTAAGGCTCTTATAGTATGTGTACACCACAAACCCCTCACCCAAAAGATATCATCTCCAGCATATTAGGGAATGTACCACTATAACTAAATCATTATCTTGAGTATGGTAATTCCTCTCATGAGGTCTCAGCTATTTGGATCTATAACAAAACCACTCGATCATCATGCATTAGAACAAAGCTGAGTCTAACTCTGGAAGACTTATAGTACATGGTATAAGGTTTACTCGACACAAGTATAGTGAGGATAGGTATTGATGTCATCCTGAACATTAGGTCTTAAATAAATCTCTTGTAAGCATCCAACCAAAAAAACATCACTTCCATCTTGATCTACCCTAATATTGTTGATTCAAGATAAGATAATTAATGGGTGATGAGCCAATAATAACCTATTAAACCTATAAATATTTGAGTCTCAAAGAAATTGTTGGGTTGCTCCCAAGATATCATGGCTATAAATTTCTCTAGGTCTATTAACACTCCTACCATTGATATTAAATGGCCCAATAAGTGAACTTTATCAAGATAAAAACAAAATTTGGTTATCCTGGTGTAAAGAAGATTCTCTCTCAATATACCGAAGAAGATGTCAAGGTGTTTTTCATGATAATTAGCTGACTAGGAGTATACTATGATTTAATCAACAAAAACCCGCCACAAAGTGATCCATAAAATGATGAATGTCTAGCTTCATTAAAACTGAGGATACCATCAGTGCATTAGTCAAACCAAACCGCATCACTGCAAACTCATACAATCTGTACCTACTCTTAAAATCAGCCCAATGTATATATAATGGTATCACCCTCAACTGGTGGTATCGAGATATCAAATCAATTATAGTTCCCCAACACCAAAAGGTCCAAAGTTGGTGTCTACTATCAATAACATTGATATGATTAAAAGGAATCAAATCCCACATGACCAAGATTTTAGTAGTCCTAGTAAACTAGATACATACATGAGTGCAATATTAAAAATAAATACAATAAATAAAATATATTTTTTAAAAATAAATAACTTTTAGGATAAAAAATTTGAGGGTAAGTTTATTCCATATAGTATATCCCTACAAATCATTCATAGTATGCTTCTTGGATTACTGGGGGAAGGAAACATAATAAGGGTGAGCTCAAAATCTTAGTAAGGGTAAAATATAGTGGAAGAAATAATTTATCAATGATAATAATAATCATGACATGGTAAATAAATGAACACACATACCATGTAATTAGAAAATTGAGAAGTAAACACATAAATAATATGGAATGGTTGTAACTAGAAAGACATTCCATTCAAATAACTAGATAAGGAAAATATCAATGTGGAAAAAAAAGAAACTGAAACACATTACACTTATATCAATGAACTAAAAATGAAATGTATCCATGGATATGTTGATGAAAAATCTCATGGAAGCATAATAACTTAAACTAAATTATAGAAATTCATAATTATTGGTTTTCATGAATATGTAAAATAAAAACCAATACCATCAAGTCCATTCATAAGATAATTTAAATATATAGGTAGAAACCCATCTATAGTTCTTGGAAGAAAAATTGAATGGTTTATTCCAACTAATTTAATCTCATGAGACTACTGATACATCAAGGGGTTTTCATTAATTGGCCTTTAACCTTTTGAGTTTTCATTAACTAGTTTCTAACTTGTAGGGCTTTCCTTAACTAGTTCTCATTTCATATAGTGTATGTTGAAATCATTTAAAAAAAAGTGCATTTTAAAATATCCATATTGAATAAAAGATGTGGGTTTATTAATATTAACCCAAATAATCAAATAACTTTTAAAGTGAACACCATATGAAAAATGTTATACAGTTCAAGCATTAATCATATCCATGAAAAGTGATATGGATATTTGGGTAAATTCAATTTCAAATGACAATAGGAAATTCAATATTTCAATGTGATTATAATAAATCATGGAAGTGAGTGTTATAACTATCCTCAGGAAAATCAATCATAAACTATCTAGAGGATGATTAAGGATGGTATTAATACAAAAAATATTAATTTGACTAAAATTAAAGATCTATTATTGTTGATGAATGGAAATATTATAAAAAGATCTTTAAAAAAATCTTATGGAAAATATCCTTCTATTTTGAAAAATATTTAGAAAACCCATTTCTTTGAAAATCACTTTTTAGAACTTTTTATTTAAAAATTAACTGTTTACAAATGAAAATTAGGCTTCAATGAATTATAGTGGGTAAATTAATTAAAGTCATATAATTTAAAAACCATTACTTTTATAGGTTAAAAGGTTAGAGAACTTCCATTTTTAGAAAGTGATAAGAATATAACTTTGAAAACATTGGTAAAATAAAAAAAATATAAAGATATATTTACCAAATAATTTTAAAAACTTTTCTGAAAGCATTTTAACCAAACATGGTTTTTATAAGAAAACTTGTTCTCTAACTAAAGAGTGAAATAAATTTGGTTTTCTGGGAAAAACATATTCTAAAACATTTTGAATACCAAAGAGTTGAAAATGGTACTAATACTTGAAATATGTCACAAATGACCAAAAGATAGAAAAAATAATGGTTTTATTTGATAGTTTCATATATTTTCCATTAATGGAAATACCAATGAAAGATATCTATAGTTATTGTTGAGGAAAATAATTGTTAAACATTCCAAAGTGTTATATACCATTTTGAGTGATTTAAAATCGTAATTATCTTGAAGTAATAACATTAAATAAAATTTTAAAATACCATGATGATAAAAGGATTAAATATATAATATAAAAAAGAAGCAACAGATACACCACACAAAATATATAAGTGGTGAACATGACATTTATCTCACAGATGTGGAAAGTGAGATGAGAATCCATTACCTTGACCTTCCTCTTGTTATGTGGTATATATCCTCTTATATAGTGGTTTAAAATACTTTTCTAACTTATAAAAAAACCATTAACATTTTAATAATATCATATATTAACTTATTATAATATTTTATGACCTATGTGTTAACACTCTTTTATTATTTTAATTATTTCAGATATTAATTTCATAGTTTTCTCAAGTACGTTTGGACTTATTACTTTTTGTTACTATTACTTAGATCACGTTTTCAACCTCTAAAGAATGTAAAAAATGACTTAATTACCTTATATATTCAGTTCATAAGTATTTATAATAGTCCATAATATTTTTAAATAATAAATTAAGTGCACCATTCATGGAGACAGTAGGTTTTACGTATGCATGAATGCTACTTTCATTTCATTTTTTGTATTTAAAAGAATTAAAATTAATTGATAAATATGTATATTATATTTAAAATATCATATATATGGTATATATGAAACAAAGTTTTATTAAAATCATCATTTATACATTCCATGTTTATCATGAACAAGTCACATTGCTTTTTGGGGGCGGTAGTCCACACTTCCACAAATGATGCTATCGTATTTACACAAAATGGAATTTATAGAGGTATGTGATATAAAATAATTAAAGAAGCATAAATAAATTATAAATATAATATATTTCAAATATAAATTATTTTTACATTATAATGACCACCATGAGGGGGGTTAAAGTAAAAAATGAACAATCATTATTTCGTGAGGCGGTAGTTCACCAAACACATAATGAGTATTTTCATCACACATTAGATAGAGGTGTGTGTAAGTGAAGGTTGAAACATTAACATAAAAAATTCCTAGTATACTCATGATACTTGTTTTATATAATCATGTAATAAAAAGATTATATGGGGTGGATAATGGAAATAAAACTAGAGAGCCTAAGGAAAGATGTTACATCTTAATTGGGTAATTTCTTTTGGTTTGTAACAAATGTTTTCCTTATATTGGTTTCTGACATAGCTGAGGATTATAGACTGAGGGGAGGTATTTTTAAGAGATATTTTGGTTGATATTTTTTCAATAAAATGTGGCTTGGAAGCTGTGAGTAAGTGGGAGGAGAGGAGGACCTTATATAGTGGAGGAGGAGTGACACTCATGGTAATATTTGGAAAGGGAATTCCACCCACATTTTTTCCATTAAAAGTGGATACAAAAATTTTAAAAATAAAATAAAAGGGAGGATATAGTCGAAATATATCCATACAATGGATATTAGAAAATTTTCTATTTCTTTTGGTCCCATAATATAAAGTTTCAATCCCTTATTAAGCTAAATTTTACCTAAATCGTTGTGATTTATTTTAATTACCTTCGCTAATATTTTTGGTAAAAAACTATGTTTACCTTATAATAAATTATAAATTATTCAAATTCCAAATATGCAATCTATTTTTAAAAATTCAAATCATAGAAGTGTAAGATAATATTTTAAATGTAATCACGTAGATGGGATGAAAATGCATGTTTTTAATGTAAACAAATTCGAAAGTTTGATATGTTTTTATAGTAAATTTCAAAGTTAAATTGATTCCAATGAGATAAATTGAATTTATTTATAAAAATACTATCTAATTAAACTCTAAAACTAATTAAATTTATAATTTAACCTTATAAATAAATAATATGAAAAAAATTTATTTAAAATTCATTATTTTTCACTATTCATTAAAAAAAGAAACTTCACATAAAATACAAATAATTATCCTAAATAATTTTTGTTGTTTGATTTCAAATATAATTTTTATTTGGAGATATAAAATTTATAAAAGAGTCAAAATTGGATTTAATATGGTTTTTCCATTAAAAGTTTTTAAAAGTGATTTATTATCAAAATATGTTTTCATGCATAAAATTTGGTTTGTTCTTATCTTATGGATATCAAATATATTGGATGAATATAAAAATTATTTTATTGAATATAATATTTATATTTATATATTAATATAACTCACTAATTTTAATTAATTTAATCTATTATAATAAAATAACTTTTTGAGCATAAAAATATTTTTCTATAAAATATTCTCTTTTTTTAAATTGGTTCGTATATTAATTTATAATTAATTTTTTACCAATGAATTAGTTTTTTAAACCATATATTTTCTTAATTTAGTTATTAATCTTTATACAAGATATTTTATTATATCTTATTATATTAAATAATAATATTTTAATAAAATATTTTTGTTTGGTTAAAACTCAGTCTTGAATGTAACGTAAGTCACTGAAGAAACTCATTGTTGAGTATGTCACACACTAACTCAGTATCACATGAATTGTAAGATATTGAATATATTTAATTTATTTAAAAAATTAAATATATTATAAATTCTCGGAATATTATATTCCCTTACATGATTGGTGTTGCGTGCAATACATGCTATCGAATTAAACATTCTTACTTTAGATTTTCGTTGCATTACATTCTCCCAACCTTAATCAAATTATGTCCCCATAATATAAAATCAATCTTGGGGACATATTGTTTGATATTTTATATGTTTGAAATCCCACATCAAGAGAAATTTTCATAAAACATTCTTTAGAAAATAAATAATGATAATTACAAAGGTGACATAGACTAACATGTAATGAGGTCTCTAAGCATGAGAATATTAGTGGAATGTAGAGATATGTACATTAAGTAAAAGTGTAAATATTTATCTAGATTGAATGAAATTATCAATCACAAATAATTTAATTATAAATATAAATTTTAGTTCCCCAAATCTATAAATCTTTGATTATTTACGAGGCTATGGGTTCAACAAAAATTAAGGAATTAAGAAAAATATTTTATTTATAAGTCATTTTCCTAATGTTGGGTAATTATTTAACTACCTAAGAATATGTGGAAATTTACATCCATGATAAATTTTAATTTATTTTTAAAATTTCCATCTTTTGAATGTGCTTAAATCAAATTCAAATCCATCCCTTATAAAAAGTAATGGATATCCAAAAATTAAATTTTTTTCTAGAAGAACTAAAATAAACATTTAACATATTATAAAGCCCGTGAAAGAGTGGCATGTATAATTATTTGTCTATAACTATTATTCAAATTCAATATGGTTAATATATTAATCTCTAACCCTAAAAGTAACACTATAGGTTCATCATTATTATTTATTCATAAATTTTTTTAACTTAAAAAATGACATATTAACCAAGAAATTTTGTATAGTTGTTGGTGTAAAACCCTTATCATCCTTCGGTCACAGGTTCATGACCTAAGGCCATGTCAGAATTCATTGGTTGTCACCCAACATAAAGGTTTTCCATTTCTAAAACCAAATTAATTTAATTTCAAAAATAAATATGGTGGACATCCTTGTAATAAGGTTAGTCACAAAATAGCTATTTAACTATGGTTTTTAATACAATCCCAACACATAAATACTTCATCCATTCATTTCTACATAGTTCTTTCCTTATTTTAGGTTTTATCTATAATATCATTAGTTTTATTTCTAATTCATGAAACCTTATCTTTAATCCAAAACACGTTAGGTGTAACTGAGTTATTTATTATCATTATCTGTTTAAATCATTCATAATGGTTTGTAAAGAAAAAGAGAATTATTATTAGTGTATCCCCTATGAATGTCAAACCTGGGGCACATTAAGACCCATTTTCATGTACTAGGATACACCAGGTCAGGCCTAGAACACCTTTTTGGAGTTTTTACTCCTAGGTATATTTGTTACAGAACCATATCAACTTGTAGTTTCAAGAAATTGATCTATTGCTAAGAATAACCACATAATCTCTACCATGAAGCACAAGTAGAAGTGGGTGATAATATTTAGAAGTAATATGTAATTGTATCTACCAATTGACAAAAAGGTAAAACAAATATTAAGGCTGTAACATCAAGGAAATTCAAACTTAAGAAGACTCATTCCTCCTATTTCCTAGAATGGTCTAAATCTGCTCCTATGAAATCATTAGATAAATCATGGGTTTCTATTCTTATATTTGATTTTGAAATAGAAATAAATCCACCCCTAAATATGGATATAGATTCATATAGTTTTGCTGATTAATCCCCAATGAAGGCTTAGAATAACACTCTGTTTGACTATTAGAAATCTCCTAAACTACCTCTTGGAACTACTCAGAGAAAGGAAATCCATGATGCTTCTTGGGAACCAAAAATTGTTCACTATGAAAGGAATAGATCCTCTACCAAGAAATATCCTAACTAGTATATATTTAAGGATACAAGAATATCCCCAAGGCCAAATCCAATTGTAGGTATTGGGCCATTTTCAGTGACTATATCCAAGCAGGTTGACCTGGATCATAGACACGAGAGGACTTCTAAAGTTGAGGAGACTCCTATATTTTACAAACCTCTAAGTATGATAAATGTTTCTTCTCATGATAGAAATGTATCTGAGACATATATGACCATAGGGGATCAAATAAAGGTGGAAAGTCCCTATATTGATTCATCCAAAAAAACATAACTGGTTATGAAGTAGGTTCTTCTAATTGGTTTCCTTAATCCTGCACAGCCCTCGGGTGATCAGTTGTTGATGGGGTCTAATGAATACAACCCTAAGGGGTTAGGTTCCAAAGATCAAGAACCTAGTCTCAGTTAGGTAAAGTTAAAAGTAATGTTAACATTTATAATTCATTCGATCTTCTAACTACCAACATTATTGATAATGATGTGAAAAAGAATGATGGTGTATCTAGAGATGAAAACAAGAAGACTGATGATGTAGAAGATCCCTCAGATGATTGTGATGGCCCATGGATGCAAGTAAAGACTTGGAGGAGGGGGAGGCATCCTTGGGTTAGGGTGGGCATCTTCACCATCACACTATGAGTAGTCGATCATGGAAGGGATAATATTTTATAGAACCATTATATTTTTCATTTTATTTTTCCTCTATGACATTTCTTATTTTAAATAAATACGCCTTTTGATCCTTAACCTTTATTAAAAATAAAAAATAAACAAATAAAATCTCTACCTTATCAAAATTCTAGGATATTATTCAACACTTATTCTCAAATTATATCTTAGTGATACTTTCTCTATTCAAGGTATTCTTAAATCTAGTTCTCAAGGTTTCTACTAAACATCCTTTGATACCAACTTTAGTGTTCCATCCTCAGAACCCAGAGTTGATGTCTGCCATAAATTACATTAGCATGCTTACAAGAAATTAAATTCCAAAGGACCTATAGTTTAGTAGTCTTGGTAAACTAGATAGAAACATGATCCTTTTATTAAAAGTTAATATACTAATTATAACATAATTTTTTTATAAATAAATTACATTGAGGGTAATACCTTCAAGGGTAAATTTATTCCATCCTATATATCCATGCATATCTTTCATAGTACCCTTCTAGGATTATAGGGGAATGGAAACATAATGAAGGTGAGAACAAATTATCATTAAGGGTAAAGTATAGTGGAAGAAATAATAGATCAATGAGAATAATAATCATGGCATGGTAAATAAGTGAACACATATACCATGTAATCAAAAAACTAATAAGGAAATTCCTAAACAATATATAAAGGTAACAATTGGAAGAAAATTCCATTCAATTAACAATATAATCCAAAATTAAGGTTTTAATGTAGGGAACTAAATCACATGACATGTATATCAATGAACTAAAAATGAAATGTACCCATAGATATGTCAACAGAAGATCTCTTGGATGAATAATAAATATAAATAAATGAAGAAAATTATTACTTATTATAGGTCAGTTCTAAGGCACATGAAAACCTATATTATCAATACCTTTCATAAGACAGTTTATAACTGTGGGTATAAACACATCTATAATTCATGGAAATAAACTCTAAGGGGTTTTCACCAACTAATTTCATCTCATAAGATTACTGATGCCTCAAGGGGATTTCATTAACTAGCCTCCAACCTATAGATTGTGTATTAACCGATTTCTAACCATTAGATATTGTATTAACCAACCCCCAGAACATATAGTGCATGTTCAAAGAATTTAAATAAAAAATGTTCTTTAAAGGATATGGTTTTATCAATATTTCCTCAAATAATCAAATAGCATTCAAAGTAAACATCGTATGAAAAATGTTATATTGTTCAGGCAATAATCAAATCCATTAAAATGATATGATCATTTAGGGGAAATTCAATGTCAAATGATCATAGGAAATTAAATTTTTCAATGGGATAAAATAAATCAAGGAAGTGAATATGAAAACTATCCTTATCCAAATCAATCATTTACCATCTATAGGAACAGTATGAATGGTATCAATACAACAAATCCTAAAGTGGAGTAAAATAAAGGGTTGTTTTTATTGATGATTAGAAATATTATAAAAAGATATTTTAAAAACATTCTTGAGGAAAATATCTTTTTTTGAAAAATAAAATTTTAAAATATTTTCTTTAAAAATTAACCTTTTAAATATGTAAATTATTCATCAATGGAAATAGATCTAGTAAATACATACAAGCCGTATGAGGTTAAAAAACATTACTTTTTCACGGTAAAAGGTTTGAAAAATTCATTGTTCGGAAATTGATAAAAATACTCCTTTGAAATAATTAGTAAAATACAAAAACCATAAAAATTTATATAAAAATCATTTTGAAAACATTTAAACAAGACATGGTTTTTATAAGAAAATATGTTCTCCGACTAAAGAGAGAAATAAAGTCAGGTTTTCAGAAAATAATTTGATAAAACATTTATAGTACCAAAGAGTGGGATATTATACTAATACCTAAAAAAGGTCATGAATAAACAGAATATATAAAAATTAAAAATTTTATTGGACAATGTTTATATAATTTTATTGAATGGAAATACCATTAAAAATCATTAAAGTTATTTTTGAGGAAAATAATGTTTAAGAATCACAAAGTGTCTCATACAAATTTAAAAGATTTTAAATCATAATAATCATGAAGGAATAACATTAAATGAAAGTTTAAAATACCAAGGAGATAAAAGCATTAATTATATAATATAATAAAATGAGTATCATATACACCACAAAAAATAACTAAGTGGGAACATGATTTTTATCTCACATATGTAAAAAAGTGAGATAAGAATAACTTACCTTAACCGTTCTTTTGTTGTGTGGTATTTATACTCTTGTATAGTGGATTAAAATATATTAATAACTTATACCACAACCAAAATCATGTTTATAATATCATATATTATCTTCTTAAAATGTTTTATTACGGTTCATTAACGCACGTTCATTATTTTAACAATTCTGGGTGTTAATTGCCAAGTTTTATAAAGTATGTTTTGAATTGTTACTTTTTATTACTATTAATTTGATCATGATTTCATCATATAAATAATTTAAAACATTAATTAATTATCTTATATATTCAGTACATATTCATTTATAATAGTCCATAATATTTGGAGATATGAAATTAAGTGCATCGTTTATCGAGATGGTAGGCCCTATGTACGCATGAAGGCAACTTTCATTTATTTGTTTTATTTAAAATAAGTAAAATTAAATCATAGATATGTATATTATACTTAAATTATCATATATATTTTATATATGTTTATTAAAACCATCCTTTATACATTCCTTGTTTAGCATGAATGAGTCACATCGCTTTGAGGGGGCGGTATCCCATACTTTCACAAATGATGTTATCGTATTTGTACAAAACGGAATGTATAATCGTTTATTTCATAAAATAATTAAACAAGAATAAATACATTTTAAATATCATATATATCATATATAAATAGTTTTTACATCATAAATACCACCATGATAGGTGGTAATGGAAAAATTAACAATCAATGTTTTGTGAGTCAGTAGTTTTCCATACAAATAAACAGAATGTCCGTTACCCATTAGATGGAGGTTTGTGTAAGTGAAGTTCTAAATATTAAAATTAAAAAATAATTTTATATTTATTATACTATTTTTTATATAATTTTGGAATAATAATATGTTATTATGTGTATAATGGAAATAAAATGAGAGAGTTTAAGGAAAGATGTTATCTCTTAATCAGGTAACTTCTTTTGTTGTATATCAAAAATATTTCATGGAATGATTTCTGAAAAATCTTAGTCATATAGTTTTAGGGGAGGTATGTTTAGGAGTTATTTGGGTATATATTTATAAATCCAAATTGGATTGATAGGTGTGAGTAAGTGGGAGGAGATGAGGCCTTTTATAGTGGAGGATTGGCACTCTTGTAAATTTTGGGAATGGGAATTCCACCCATGCTTTTTCCATTGAAAGTGGACCCAATAATAAAAAAATGTATCCAAGAGAGGATATAATCTTAATATGGCTATAAAATTGATATTTAACAGGTTTATACTACATTATCACCCTTAATCTAAAGTATTAATCCCATATTAAGCTTAATTTTACCTTAATCATTAAGATTAATTTTAATTAATTTTACAAAAAAAATTTGTCAATGAATAATTTGAAAATATTTGAAATTATAAATTATTATAATTATAAATATGGAATTCAATTTTCTAAATTTAAATCACTGAAGTGTTATAAATTAATTTAAATTTAATCCCATAGCTGGGATGATAATGCGGGTTTTATTGTAAAACAATCGAAAAGTTTGATATGTTTCTATAGTCAATTTCAATGTGAAATTGATTAAAATGGAATAAATTATAGTAATTGAAAAATATATTATCTAATTAAAAATTAAAACCAATTAAAGGTAAAATTTATCCTTATAAATAAATCATATGAAAAAATAGTTTTTAATTAAAATTCTGTATTTTTCACTATTGATTAAAAAATAAATCTTCCCAGGAAATTACTCAAAATTCATCCTAACATAATTTTTATGTGTCTATTTTAAACATGAAGTTTATTTTGTCATATGAAATTTTTTAAAGGTTAAAATTTTGTATTTAAAAAGGGTTCTCTAATAAAAGGTGGTAAAAGTGCCTTAATAAAAATATAGGTTTTCATGTGTAAAACTAGGTTTGTTCTTATCTTATGTCTATAAAATATACTGAATAAATATAAAAATTATTTGACTTAATTTTATGTATATATATATTTCATTAATATCACTCACTAATTTTAATTAATTTATTCTATTAGTTTAAAACATCTTTTTGACCATAAAATTAGTTTTCTATAAAATATTCCCATTATTTTCAATTGGCTCATATATTTATTTCTAATTAATTTCTAACTAATAAATTATTTGTTTAAACCATATATTTTCATATGTTATTTAATACTATTAATAATGGCTAGATTATTATATCTTATTTTATTAAATAACAATATTTTAATAATATATTATTGTTCGGTTAAAACATTGTCTTATGATCCGAATGGCCCGAAGGCCTTTATTTTTTATTGATTTTTGATAAAACCATTTCATGGGATTAGGGGAACCCTTACAAGACCCGTAGGCTCAGATATTACATGGCCCGTAGGCTTAGAAGATTACTTGACCTGATGGTCTTAGGGAATTCAACCAGTCTATCTACAAGGAACTGCCCTCCCCGGCATCCGCATCATGATAGTAGCTCTTCACCTTCTCATGGCCATCTGGCTAGGCTTCCCGTGCAAGCATAGTCTGGTCTTGATGGCATAACCATACCCTCTCATTCTTACAAATCCATTTGGATCTGCTCTGGTGACTGCACCTACTCTGAATCCTCTTCTGGGGCTGCTCCTTTTTCTGTAGTGTGTCTGCGGCAACTGCATGTGGCCCAAAGGCCTTGAGGTCACCTAAAGGCCATAAAGGTGGCCCGAAATCCCTACTGACCTGAAAGAATGGGTGGCCTGAAAGCCTTACAGACTCCAAGCCCAAACCGGAGGACCGTGGTGAATAGTTCCAACTGCTATAGTACCGAACAGTACCTACTACAGTAACTGCTAAAGTGCCTGCTAAAGTACCCGCATAGTGTACAGTTTTGCTACAGTACCTAGACAGTGAACATTTCTGCTACAGTACACGCACAGTGTACAGTCTGCTACAATACTACTATAGTTTCTGCTATAGTGCTACTACAGTATCCCGGAAATATGCCTCTACCTGGTTTTGAACCTGGGTCTTGTGGATGCACTTAAGGATAGCTCACCAACTGGGCTTAGGCTCATGTGCATTAAAAAGTGGTATTACGTGTAACTCAGGCCATTGAAGAAACTTGTTGTTTCATATGTCTCATGATAACTCAGTATCACATGCATTGGATGAAATTTAATATATTGAGTTTATTTAAATTATTAAATATATAATAAATTCTCAGTATATTATATTCCCTCACATGCTTGGTGTTTCATGTTATAAATGATATCGAATACAATGTTCCTAATTTATATTTTCATGGAGTTACATCAATTATGAAGAATATATTAGTACATATCAACTAGTCAAAGATATTTTCGATTTGTTGAAGGGGGTACTAGTTCTTTAACTTCATCTCATTCAATCACCATTAATCCATACATAAGCACTGGGTACCATCATTTTATTTGAGGAAAAGAACTAGAGAACCCCATTGTTATGTACTATGCCGTATGAAACCATTATCTTCCAGATTTTCCAACAAACCATTAAACTCTCAAAGCTCTATTGGTGTTATTCTATAAGGAAGGATAGAAAATGTCCATGATCCCATAACTAAATCGATCATTAACTCATTCTACCACTTAGGAAGTAATCCATAAAACTCATCAAGAAAGAAATCATAGAAATGGACTACTAGGGAAAAACAATCCCACTATATTCCACCATCATCCAAATCTAGTATTACTGTATAGGTCATGAGATAGTCCAATCTACACTGAATTGGTCCTATATGACTATCTTAGAGATCCCACTCACCCTAATGAGAATATATGCCTCCTTCTATAGATATAAAGGTAAACATCCTCTAGTAATAGTAAATATGATTCTAATATTGGTCTAACCAATCCATAGAGAAAATCAAATAAAAAACAATCATTTCTAACACAAAAAGATCCCACAAGAAATTGTAACTACCATCTCTAGTGTACACACCTTATAATGTTTGATATTCTCAGAACAACCTCTTAGTTATGTGTATATGGTCAAAGCTCCATCTAGGATTTCCATAACCAAGCCCAACCCAATTCCAAGGAGAGAATATGAAATGGAATGTGATGATCCTATTTCAAAAAAACTGAAATCAATGGTATAAGATAAAAGAATCAAATCTCTGATATTAGATGGTCATGCATTCACAATAGTTAGAGTAGTCTTAAAAAGATGCAGCTGACCATCCCCTGCACCTTAGTATCTAACCTGACCCCACTGAGTTATTCCCTCTGCTCATTACTTTAATTTTTCACTGGGGTACTACATCTATTACCTCACTCAGAACATCCAATGGAGCTCCAGCTACCTATCTACTAAAGTTTATATTATTATTTCCCAGATTTTGGTATATATCTAGATCCCATTACACTACTCTCTTTCTCTTTTTACTATTACTTCCGCTATTTCCTTAGAAAACACTGTCATAGAGGCACTTCGTTATACTAGAAGAAGTTCTCCCATTCCTATGTGTAGAAACAGCCTTGCCGCTACTTATGGCCTCTTTCAAATTCCCGTTAATTATGAGTTCTTGGTTCATCACATATAAAAATATACCAATATGAAAAATCTTCACCTATGACCTGATCTTATAACAAAGTCCATCCTGAGGATCTTATAATAGATAAATATGGTGAAAAGTGCAGCAGGTCCATGAATCGTTCAGCGTAATCTATCACTAACATTCCCTCTTGTGAAAAATTCAGGAAATTCTGAGACTTATTACCCATCAACATCGATGGATATAAATGGATCAATAAATTCACATCTAATCCCATTCAAGATAACTCTTCCTACTACACATCCTTCTCTAGAATGTCCCAAAAATTCCTGGTAGGTCCATGGAACACATACGCAGCAAGATTCACCCTCTTATTTGTGGATGTCTCAAGGTATATAATGATCAGTTGGACTAACTCAATACAGAACTTAGCTACATTGGGTCCTCCTTCCTAGTGAATGTTGGCGGATTCAGTAGTCAGAACTCCATTGTCAGCTCAAACATCGAAGTCATGGTGTGAACAGTCTCCCTTCCAATGGATCATATGACCCTCAATGATCTGTTGTGAATAAGAAAATCTAAATAATATTCATGATAAATAAGAAGATCCAATTTAGCTGCATTGGGATTATGATAAAAACCATTATCTAGACACTCAACTTAAATATGATAAGGATAAATTTTCTCTTTAATATAAACACACTCTGAAAAAACAGGCTAATAATCAAGGTCAGCCTCAATAGGTGACATCAATAGAGAAACACTACTCTGGGTATCATTGAACATGGATTAAAAGTGTTTTATTATGTCATAAAATTTAATTTCATTAAATTTATTAGATAAAATAGGTATCTCATATCATAGTCCAACAGTAAAATATATATACGACACCCAATAAATATGTCCCTATCATAAACAATTCTTGTCAATATATCACTATGTGCCTATCATGATGCATGTATACTAATCTCATTCCATACTAGGCCATGATTGGAAATATAAAGAACAAATATCATAAAAAAATAACATCACACAACATGTGAATATCCTACGGTGAAATAACATCAATTGTAATAGTCGAACATAATGAACAAAAAAAACAACCATGGGAACTCGTATTTCCACCATACATTGGTTAGTTACTCCCATGAATAGCCTCATTACCAAGGCCTAATAGATCCTAGTCACTTTTCAAACATTCCTGAATAGTAAATCAATAGAAAAGAAAAACAAATTTTTTCTCTGATACCACTTTGTAACATCCCCAATATTGAAACCTCTCATGTGGCCAAATCAGGTTATCTACTATACCTCAAGCACACCTACCCATACGCTAGAGGCTTACAGCCAGTATCAGGGAGTGATATGTATAGTGGGGAGACTATACACTCAGGTATGGAGTTACATAGTAGCATAAAATCAATTTAAAACCATAATCATAGTAATAGATATAGAAGAAACCAAATAATTTAACTGGGAAATAAAGAAGAAATAAAAATATCAATAGTAAGGAAATTTGAAATGACAAGATGATATATAATTAAATGTCAAAATGAAAAAAAATAAGACTAAAATAAATATATGACACAAAATAATCTCAAAATACCCTGGTCTCAAACCCCTTATGAGACCATTTCCAAACTCCATCTCATCTAGTAAGTTAAAAAATAATCAGTAAAATGTTCCCTTTCCCTTGTCTAAACCTGTATCCATATAATATGCTCAGGTACCAAATGAAGATCTGAATAGGGTGTGATTAAAACATAGCAGGTCATCACCAACATATCTAAATATAACCAATTTGATAATAAGTGTATGAAATAAATTGAAAACATTCATATTAATTAATCATTTAATACAATATAACAATCAACCTTATTTGGGACCCTGATGAAATATCTCTGATCATTTTGCACAACCATGCCAACTAATAACCATATATCCATGGAATAGTCATATAATCCGTTCCAAGGCTTCTATATAATCATTTCATCATGGTACTTGGAAAATCCTGCTCAATATAAGCATTACAGCATGGGATTGGGTAAATTCCACTCAATATAAGCATAAAAGCATAAAACTGGTCCAAGACTACTCAATATAAGAATTACTGCATGGCACTTGGAAGAGCCTACTCAATATAATAATAACAACATGGGGCTAGGAAAATACCATGGAATATAAGCATTACATCATAATCATGACACATGTCATAGCAACATGGATATCACAATATCACATCATAAGCCTCAATGGTTAATTATTAAAATTACCATATATCATTCCATTACACTTTCAATTATATATCAATTAATCAAAAACCATATCAATATTCCATAGGCTATAACTAAATTGATTCTATATCAAGAAACCACCTAAAATATCTTTTCATTCTAAACACACTTTAAACCATTATCCAATTCAATTTTAATCAAGGGTTTTCTCACTCAATGGGTATCCATAAGCTATGTCGCATCAACAATTGAATCCATCCAATATTCCTTTCCACGATGTACCATTAACCATTGAATAATTTAAATTGAGTTCATGATACGATGGTATAATCACAATATTTCACATACTTGACAGTCATCAAACCATAGGTTTAAGGTTCATAAACATACCTTATTTTAGTGATTAAGAAACACTAACAATGGGTAATGATAATGAAAACATAGGTGATTGATATCCCCAAATGAAACCTAGAACACTCAACCTCCATGTTAAACTAGATATAATTGTATTCCAATGATTTCCACCGCAATGATGGAGAATAATATAATAGAGGGGTAAACCTAAGCATAAAAAATCACCAGGGATTGGATGTGTGATCTGTACATTCAAAATGAAGGGAGATACTTTGAAATTATAAGGAGTTATCCATAGGTTAAGAGGATAGGTATTTACACATTAGAATGAAAATAAATCATCCACACTTCTCACTTAAAACCCCTGGTCACATTAAATACACAACGTGTAATCCATTTACACATTGTGTATTTATTTTTGAAGAGATATGATGAATAACCAATCACCTGTGATTAATATTTATCCTTGCTAAAATTTTATACAATTTTAATAGTTTATAAAACTTGTAACTACATCACACGCTTTACTAGTTCACTAGATATTCTTGTGAATTTACACATCATGTAACACTTTAACAACATATAAATGTCCAGTGGGAATTTCTCAAACTTGTTTATGCATAAGAGCCCAGATACCTCTGATCCTTTCTAAACCATGGAAAACCCTTGTAAACCATTTAACATGTTTACACCTAGAGTTCATTAATTAAAATAAATATACAGCCTTGAACTTTATGTCATTTTCCCCAATAAAGGATCATTGTCTTCAAAATGGGCTCAACCACTAAGGCTTAATGAAAAAAAATCAAAGAGGGACATACCATAAAAATTATGTAATCTTAAATATTATACATATAAAACAATTCAACCTAGCGATTAAATATAAAAAAATCAAAAACATTAGGTTTGTGATCACCTAAAAAAACTACAAAACACTACAAGAGCAGAAATTATAGTCTAAGACCTACTAAATGAACACATTCATAGAGAAAAACTCTACATAGTAGAAGGGGAAGTACCATGGTATACATATATATTATATTATTTAGTGACTTATTAGGTACCATATCACCATAACTCCCATTAAATATAAAAACTCAATTCTAAATCCAAATTTTATATTTGAGAAGATCAACTCATTTGGAAAATTTGAAATGATCAAGTAATAACTACATGTTTTCATGTAAGTAAAATTGTATATTTTAAAAAAAATATCCACACACTTTATTATAGAAGCCATTTTAGACCCCAATAAAATGGAAGAAATTTTTAGGAATCTGGTTTTTATTATCTCACTCTATTCATGGATTCACGTGAATATTATATGAAGTGCAAAAAATGATAATTTAATAGAAATATTTCAAAAATAAGAGATTCCTAAAAAATCCATTATCTTTTGTGAAATTTATGATGTTTGGGGAATAGAAATTATGAGAACATTTCCCATGTCATTTTGAAATTAATATATTATTTTTTCAATAGATTTCTTTTCAAAATGGTTCGAATCCAAAGTCACCAAAACTAATGATGCTAAAATTGTGTGTGCCTTTTTGTAATCTAATATATTTTTTAGGTTTGAAGTACTAGGATCCATTATCAGTGACCAAGAGAATCACTTTTTCAATAAATGTATGAAATATATACTAAGTAAGTTTGGATTACATCATAAGATATCTACACACTACCATCCCCAAAAAAATTTCATGATGATGTTTACAATATGGAAATAAAATTTCTTTTGGAAAATATAGTAAACCCCAATAATAATGATTGGATCCAAATGTTAGAATACACCTTATGGGCCTAAAAATCATCCTACAAGACACACATTGGAATGATCCCTTACTAATTAATATATGGAAAGTGTTTTCACCCACATATAGAGTTATATCATAAAACCTACTATGATATCAAATAAAAAAATATGAACTTGGAAGGGGTTATAAAAGAGGGAAAATTAAAGCATTAAGAATAGAATAAATTAGAATATTACATTTTTAAAAATATAGACTCTATAAATAAAGATCATGAATGTCTCATGAAAATATTATACAATAAAAAATATTCGTTATTGTAGAGAAATTTTTTCCATATAATACCAGACTCAAAATAGTACCAAGTTTGATTCGTTCTAGATGGGGAGGTCCATTTATAGTTACTCATGTCTAACCTTTTGGTTTTCCTTGGATAATTAAGAAAGGAGATGAAAAAAATCACTGTCAATTGGAATAGATAGAATAATTACCATGGGAATATACCATAAGAACTATAGGAGGAGCTCACACTCCTAAAACCCATCTATCAATAATAACATTCTAGGTTCTTCTTCTTTTTAATACTTGATTTTATGTTTTTATTTTAAATAATATCTCCTTACATGATTTTTTTTGAATGAATTGATAACACTAAATAATTTATGTGTGAAGGTGGGAACCTTATATTTTAGGACCTTTAATTTTTGAAATCTCTATTTTCTATTTCAAATTTTAGTTCTTCCTTTTTCATGTTATAATAGTAGTTATTTTTTATTCTATGTTATGTTTTTAAAACTATGAGCTTAATATAAATATCCATATAAATTTTTAATCCATTCCAAGGATGAGAAAGTAATTTGACACATTTACACACATTATTTGAATGTTGAAATTAGATTATTTCCAAATTTTAAATAATGGAAATTTATAAAAAATCAATGGATTCTTTAACCCCATACCTGGACATACTTTCCAACATTTTTCCCCATAATAGTGAGGATTTTGAACTAGTATTGACATATTCTTTTAAAATCCATTTTCTTGAGATATATAAGACATGATTAAACATGCAGGATTTTTATAATAATCTAATAAAAACCCATGGAGAATTTAAGGAAATTTTTTATAATTATTAAGTAATTATTTGGATTTTAAATCCCTTATTCAAATATTCTCTTTTTTAAATCTTATCATTTCATAACTCTTTATATCCCTTAACAACCATGAATGAATTTTTTAGGAAGAAACGTTACAAAACCAGTATCCCTATTACCCTAATTCTAGGGGCCTTTTCATGATCAAAGTTGAATTCAAGTGTGTGGAAGAAAAAAACTTAGCTTGAAAACCTATTTATCATATTAATTTTAAATATAAAATTTAATTTTTATAGAATAAATTGTGCTAGTATTTTAGGACAAAACTCATTATGGAAAGGGTGATATTTATTTATACCATCCATGGATGTCCATCAAAATCCCCCAATATTTTAAGACAAAAATCACTTTACTTTCCTCAAAGATATTATTCTAGGGAGAAATCTGGATCCAAAAATCTGAAATAATGATATTGGGAAATAGGGGAGAAACTGATAATGATGTTGTTACTATTAATTTTCACATATTATATATTTTTAAGGAGATGGATATGGTTCCACACATGTTATTTAAATTACAAAGAACCTCTCTACATTCAACAATAAAAAAAACTATTTTTTTAAAAGAATTATCCTAGAGGAAATAGGGAGAGGAATGTTAACTACTATGTAAGTTATAAAAAAGTGTTTTATATACATGGTGAATACAAAGAATATAAGATGAGTTTTGGGAGAGGATGTAAGGGAGGTACCTGAATTACCCAAATGTGTTTTCTTATATTTATTGTAAATTAGTTTGTTTTCAAATAGACATGTAAATGTAGTATATTAAAATAGAAGTTTGGTGTTGGATTTTAGTATCCACCCATTAAAGAAAAAGTGAGGTGGTCCCATCATGAGTATATGGGAATGGTTATTGTGGGATTATTCTTGAAAATAGGGTAAACATACAATAATCTAGCTACCCTTCAATACCTAGTTTGGCAGTTTTATGTGGGAACCTATATCACATCAGATGATTGAATTTACTAGTCCTCAGGTTTATGAAAAGTAAACAAATAGTTTTTCTAATATAGTTAAATGAGTGTAGAAATATTAAGGAAGATATAGTTTTGGAACCTATGGATAGAAATCCAATATGGTTTTGGAGAACTTGTATAAAATATGTTCAAAGCATGGGGAGACCTAGTCGAATGTGGAGTTTCCATTTGAGGAGAAAATACTTGTCTATAATAATAGATGTTATAAAACACTTAGATAAAGGTTGAAGTGTTCATATATGGATCAAGATTGATTGAATAATATTCATACAAATGTAGGTATATTTATTTATAAAATACTCTATCCTGAGTATTTTATCAGCAGTAAAACCTTGAAAATTAATAGGAAAGATTTTTGGAATTATTACTGTCATTCAAATTATTATTTCAAGAAAATATGAGATGATTCAAAGGATTTTAAGAATCCCAAGAAGTAATCAGAATTAAATTTTTAGTTACATGTAGAAATACGGTATCTAGAATTCGTAGAAAAATATCGAGGTCCTAATGTTAATGATTTCCCTATTGATTATAAGATTTCACTATGAACATAATACTTTAAGTGATTAATGTAATTCAATGATATTAATAAGGATTCATCATAGAGATTTAAAGTCTATTGATAATTGAAAATGGAATTGATCATAATAATTCCATAATATGGAGTCAATATTCTAAATACTAAATGCAATTCACCATCATATGACTTCATGAGCATAAGAATCTGATTTTCCTCGCTTAAAGCTTTAGTTTTGTGCAAAGAAAAACACTAAGTGAAATTTTCATACACTTATGGTTTAAAATATGTACTCAAATAATAATTTAAAGCTTTATATTAAGAAATTAAAAATTTAAATCTATGAAGTCCCAAGAAAAAGGCTTCAATGAATCGTGAAATTTTAGTAGTTTTACTAGATGAAAAATTAAGTTTCTATATTTTAAATCTAAAGAAGGTAAAATTAATTTTGGATGATGAAATTAATTTTTAATGATGAAATATTTTTTATTCATAGTATAAACATAAAAAACACCTTGAATTTTTTATGATTAAAGAACTAAGAGAAATAAAAAATGATATTTATCCATGTAAAGGAAAGATCAAATAAAATTGAAAAATAAATTTTCTAGAATTCTTTAATTCTGAGGAAACAAATCATATGATGTTAAATATGTTATTTTGAGATTAAAACATCATGATACATAAAAGATACATTATTTAAGCCTATTTAAAGATTGTTTAAGTGATATTTTATACAAAATATATTCTTTTTGGAATGAAACAAACATATCTGGTTTTGAAGAACAATGAGGATGAATAACTATCAAACCTTGAGAGGTTGTTTATCATATCCTAAATAATTTTGATTCAATGATGTTCTAGTGTACATGATTATATAACATGAAAATATTTTAATTTTCTTAGTACTTAATAATTGATAATATATCAAGATTTAAAGAATCTAGAAAATAAGAATGATATCTACGTCATAGATATATTTTTTGAGGTCCATGTAGACATATTTTATAACATCATTGTTTTTATTATAAGGTCTGGTTGATTTAAATTTCATTTTAAACATTTATTTTAATCCTTATGGATGCTCTTAATAGATTACGAGGTATTTTGAGGGCTTATAAGGCTCATTTGGAGCCCAAAGCTATAGATTTTGGGGGAAGCAGACTAGGAACATGGATTTTTTAAAATTGCTCCCCAGATCCCACATAGTTTTTTTTGAAACTATGAGGGGTGATACAAAGGTTCTATAGATTGTTTCATGGATAACACATTATTTTCCACAACCATGAACCTATCTAAAATGCATAGTTCCACTAAGGCAGTGGGTGTACATGGTTTCCACATGGTTTTTCCAGATCGTACTCCCTTTAAATTTGGGTGAATTCCCCATTTTACCCTACGACCTATATATATTGTAACCCTATTTTTCATTCCCAAATCACATATAATCCTCATACCTCTTTTAATCTCTCATATGGACATCCAAGATAGGTTTTTAGCTTGATTCCCCACTCATAAATGACTTATATGACCATCAGTTGTGTTGGATAGCTAATGATAAGCTCTTCAATCCTCTTTCTTCCTTCCTTAGTTTATCAACCCCTCTTGAATTTTATTTAGAAGTGAGATAATATTCTTTATTATCATTTAATTTTTCTATTAATTTTATTCCTTCAATTATTTATATAATATGAAGCTTCTATTATAAAAGGATTCTTCTACCACCATAAGGCAGGTAGTCTTTCTTTTTATTATTAATGTTTCAATTATTATATTTTCCATCATTATGTCACCTGTTGGGACTTCTGTGTGATGCCTTATTAATTTCAATCAATTGAATAAAATTAATATTTCTTAATTAGGTTACTTATAGTAACCTATATTTTATCATTTGAGGAATTCCACCTCAACACAAGACACCCCTTAGGTGCATTTATTTTAAGGGCCATGAGCCTTATGCCTAAAATTAAATTAAACTACCAATTGAAGTGTGTTTAGTTGGACTTTATAAATGGAATCTAATTTGAATTTAGCCAAAAGGATAATCGTAATACCTGTACATAGTCCCTTTATTATTTTTATAGATTTAGTTATCCTTATGAAATAAATTGGTGAATTTGAATTAAGTGTACATTTTAATGGTATGGGTTTAACACTATCCATTTCTTTCCCACATGTCATAATGAGGGAGATACAAGTGTTAGAATTAAAAATAGCATGGATAAGATCCTCAATCATATAAATTTGAAGTTAAAATATTAATTATAACATATTTAAAGTGATACATGGGTTCTTAAATCATATTTCTTGAAAGGGCACATCGGGAAGATTACTTTATAACACCCATGAGCGATACCAGGATCCCTAGTGGATTAACATAGATGGTCTCATATGGATAATTATACTACACCATTCCAAGTGTGATACCTTATTCTCTAAGTGGATTACTATGAATGGTCTCAAATAGTTATTACATTATACCATGTTGTAAGGGATACATGAGTTCTTTTAAGAAACTCTTTGGATGGATTCCTATAGTGATGGATTATTATGGCACTCCTAGAGAAATAACTAGGTTCATTTTTAAGGAATTCCTTATAATGGATCAGGATGTCAAATTAATTAAATAATTTGACATGTTTTCTAAGTCAAAGAACATACTTTGATCAGTAATAAACTATTCATACTTGATCACAAAGTTATACTTTCATCCTAAGCACCTATTCCATGATAATTATGGGAGTAGAGACTCTGCACTATACCACCATAAACCCTCACTGCTAGTCAGTAGCCTCCAAAAAATTTGGAGGCTAGGTTTCTCTCATTTTTTATTACTGGTCAGTGATATGGGCTTAGGATATTATAAAGTGGTATCATAGGTCTTTTCCTTTTTTCTTGCAATTTGGTTTAGTAAACATGAGACTGGAAATGTGTAATAATTTTGTAATGAAATTATGCCTTGGAGGATCTAACCCACATACAAAGAAAATCTAAATTTCTAAGGATAGGATATTGATGTTGAAGTTTTTTTCTCTATAGTTGTATTTATTTAACCATTGGGTCATACATATGATTTTTTCATTCTTATTTTTATTATTATGATGCATATTCCATTTCAATGGCCTAGTATGAAAATAAGGCATCATTTCATTCATCATAATAGGCACCATATGACTCACATTTCATGCATATTTCATGAAATATATATATTATTACATATATTTCCTACAACATATTACCAGTTCTTTTGTTGTTTTATTCAGTAATTTGGGGATGTTTCTTGCAGCGATAGAATAATTGGATTAATTAAGGTTCCTAATCAACCTAAATGGTTTTTTCTCATATATCTTGATTTTTTCACCTAAATGAACTAATAACACCATGTTTGAACAAGGTAACATAGCTCATATGGGTTGAAGCATTAGTTGATTTCAATAACATGAATTCTAATTATTATCTATAAAGCATATACTTTCCTAAATTTAGAGTGGGAATTCATCTTATAAAATTATTTTATATGACCTGTTACAACATAATGCTAGATGTAAGGGTCATGTCACAAACCGAATCTGGTCGCCACCATTAATGGAACCAAACCCAGCCCATGGAAAGTCCCAAAGGGCGTTCCTTATCCCCACGAGCTAGCACAAGTGTCTGGGTATCATTTATTTTGGTTTGGGAATGATTGACCCGAATATGTATACACAAAACATCAAAAAAATTTGATAAAATGAATCTGAAAAATTCTTACCATCATGGTTTATAAAAAATCCAGAACTGAATAAATAAGTTCAAATGAAGTAAAAAACGTCCAAATACACATTTAAACTGTAACAAAACAGCCCCATGGACTCCACATGACAAGGGATCATCACCCCCAAGCCGTCTCCACAACTTCGTCCCAAGGATGGGGACTAACACCCTGAACCGCCATCACCCTTAGCCTTTCCTTTACCTGTGTCAAATATAACCAAGTCTACATACCCAAAAGGGGTGTAATTAGGGTGTGAGACTAAGACCAATAGGATACCACTCAATGATTCCAAATAGAATACAATACAATGTGAAAAAGAAAGCAGTTTTAATATGAAAAGAAAAGCAGTGATAAAATCTAAGAAATGCAACTTTCAATTGAAAATAGTTTTCAAGCTAAAATTTTCAGAATGTTCAAAAATCTAAAGAGACATGTGATCTACTATAAAGTACCGCCAAAAACACCCCAATGAAAGGGTAAATACCAAAAATCCAATGAGCACCAAAACCGAGAACACCCCTAGGCAACTTGATAGTCCCGGACCCTATCTACCTCATACCTCGGTTTAAAGTATCCAAGTCACAATCCTTTCCTGTGCAAGAGCCACTAGTAGGGAACATACTCATAACCTGTTGGTACCCAAATATCATCCACATAGTTTAGTTATAGTTGTCGTTATCCATTTTCTCTGTGAAATAGGGACACAACCCATCCGGTCCACTAGTCGTACTAGTACATATCCGCCCACCTAAGTACCCGGGATTCCCCTTTTGTGCTCAAACATTTTCAGAAAACAACATACATAATTTTGTATATAATATATCACTACTGGTCCCAAAAAAACATTATATTAGCTACACACATTTTATACCATTTAAAAAACACAATAAAATATTTTCATTTTCAATAAAACAACCACTCAAAATATCACATTGTTTTTCTCCCAAAGCTCTTTAAAATATCCACGTTTCACACTATGTGAACACTTGTAAGTCATAAAACCAAATATTTTAGTTCAATAACATTTAATGAAACCAACAATTCAGTTATGGGGAATCCTAATGTGAACCAATAAGTTATATCTTTTAAAAACCACCATTTTCACACAAACATGACACTTAATGCCCATTTGCATCCAAAACACCATTTAAAAAAATCGTAGCAACAACCAAAAAGAATAAACATTAAAAACATGATTTTAAGTCCTAATACAGTTCAATAAAATCAACTATATAATTATAAGTCAGCCCAACATGAACCAATAAAAGATTTGTATGAAAAACCCCCAATTTCACAAAAAATTGGAACTTAAAATTCATTTGCATTATAAATGCAACTAAACCCAATTTTTACAGAATCATTCAAATGAAATAAACCTTAAAATAACATGAACACAGAAATCTAATTCATAAAAATTTCATACACAATGGAATCACCTACCAAAGTAACAAAAACGCTTGAATCCTCATGCGAAAATCAAATCTCACCCCTTCTGCACCAAGAGAGACCAAGATCAAACCTAAAACCACAAGAATTGTCCAAGAAATCCCAATGTTAAACCCTAGGTTCAAAAACCTAGTTTCTGAACATTAGAAAACTCAATTTTAAGTGATTAAACCCTAAGAAAAATGAATGAAACCCTAAGTAATTAGAAAGAGAAAAGAAAAGGACTCATTTACTCGAAGTATCATGAAGTAATCACTCCAAAACACCTGTACCTGAAATTTAAAACTTCCAAAATTCATGTTTCGTTAAAAAAAGATATATTAGTTCATTTAAGAACTATAATGGAGGAAAAATATAGATAATTGAGAGAGTTATGAAAGAAAGACTTTACCTCTTCAAATACGGATGATTTGAGGAATCCTATAACGTTCGGCACCAAATCGCAATTAACCAGAGCTCCAAAGAGGGGGGAAAGGAAATGGGAGAGCACCTAGGCCTATCAGGGTCATAAGCGAGGTGGAATCACTAAAAATTCCTTAAAATTAATAAGATATTAAAAAATTACAAAAACAATTTAAAACTGGAAAATGGGCTTTCGGGTTGACCCAATTCTTAAATAAAAACCCAAATACCCCATTGTTATGGATTCTTAAGGGGTAAAAATATTATTGTCAGTGTAAAAGGGTCAGTGGAGGATATTTTGGAAGTGGAATGGGTGAGAAATATTTAGAAATTAAATAGTTATAAAATAATCAAAATTGGTTTTTAAATCTGGAAATGGGCTCTCGATTTGGCCTAAATCATGAAAACTTACCATTTCCTCTAGAAATGAATGGGAAACCCCTAAAACAAAGAAATTATGTAAATTAAATGATAAATACCATAAAGATATGTCATGTATGTGACAATTATCCCCACAGCTAAGGACTTTCCGCCCCAGAAAGTCAACATGAATCTTGGTTGGAAAACAAGAATGCGTACTCTTCCTTGACCCATGACTTTCGCTCCCATGTCTCATGCGTATCATTCCCTTGCTTCCATAGAACCTGGACTAATGGAATATACATCCCTAGAATTATCTTCTCTTGGGAGTCCACTATTTTCACCGGCCTCTCAAAAACTGACAATTCAGGCTCTATCTCCAGTTCTTCCCAACTCAAAACATGGGACGGATCTGGGTTATATTTCTTCAACTCAGAGACGTGGAAGACATCATGGATAGACGTCAAATGAGAATGTAAGGCCAACCTGTATTCCAACTTTCCAATATGCTTGGTTACCTCAATGGGCTCGACATACCACGACATCAGCTTACCTTGCTTCCCCAATCGACGATGGCCCAGACGAGGGGCCACTTTCAATAATACACTATCACTCACAGAAATCTCTAGGTCTCGACACCTCCAGTCAGCATAAGATTTATAACACCTCTGAGCTATCAATAAGCACTGCCTGATCAACTTGATCTTCTCATAAGTCCTCTGCACAAGGCTTGGCCCCAACAATGAAGTCTCTCCTACCTCAACACAACATAGGGGGGACTGACATGGCCGACCATAGATCGCCTCAAAACGGGCCATTTGAATCAAGGATTGGTAACTATTATTATAAGAAAACTCAACCAATCCCAAATGGTTATCCCAAGAACCTCCAAAATCTAGGACATATGCATGAAGCGTGTCCTCCAAAATCTGATTCGCCTGCTCGGTCTGACCATCCGTTTGAGGGTGGTATGTCATGCTCATCTTAATCTGAGACCCCAAGGCCTTCTGGAGGCCTTCCCAAAATCGAGAAGTGAAGTAGGGGTCTCTATCTGAGAAAACAGCTGATGGTACACCATGGATTCTCACCACTTCTTGAAGATACAAATGGCCCTCCTCATCCACTTTAGTTTTATCTTTTATCAGAATGAAGTGGGATGACTTGGTCAGACGATCAATCACCACCCAAATGGAATTATAACCTTGAGGTGTACGAGGTAATCCAATAATGAAGTCAATGGCGACCTCGTCCCACTTCCAGGTAGGAATGGGTAGTGGTTTGAGAAAACATGAAGGACTTTGGTCCTCTACTTTCACCTGCTGGCATGTGTAGCATCTAGAAACAAAGTCGGCTATGTCCCGTCTCATACCAGGACACCAAAACTACTGACGGACATCATAATACATCTTAGTGGCACTCAGATGGACATCCCTCTGAGATTGGTGGCTATCCTGCATCACCACCTTCCGCAGAGATAACAACACTACTAAACGGCCCATGAAGCACAAGATGACCTCAAGAGACGACGACCAGTCAGAGGATATCTCCCCACTATGAAGAAACTGCTTCTACCACTGACAAAGCTCATCACTGGGCTGTTCCCACTGAATCAACTCCAACAGAGAAAGAGTCATCTATACGCTCTCCAAGAAATCCCCTCCACTGTGTTCCTTGGTCTCCACATGCATCTGAGAAAATATCCCCATCAATGTCCACTCATCACTGGACTTCCTCAAAGCCTGCACTAGAACCCTTCTGCTCAAGGCATCAGCCACTACATTACCCTTGCCTGGGGTATAGACAATTTCAATGTCAAACCCCTAAAAGTACTCGATCCAGTGATGCTGCCACAAGATGAGGTCCTTCTGTGAGAAGATATAAGTCAAGCATTTCTGATCAGAGTAGACAAAAAACTTCTCCCCAAAGAGGTAGTGACGCCATGTCTTCAAAGTATGCATCACCGCTACCAACTCCAAGTCATGGGTTGAGTAGTTCTCTTCATGTGATCGAAGTTGGCGAGATCCATACGCGACCACGTGATCATCTTGCATAAGTACGCACCCAAGACCCATACCTAAAGCATCACCATAAACCACATACCCCTTCCCAGCCTCAGGAAAAATCATCACAGGGGTGGTAGTCAACCGCCTCTTCAAATCCTCGAATGTTTCCTAACATTCTGGACCCCATACAAACTTCACCCCTTTCCGGGTGAGCGCAGTCATCGGTGATGCAATCTGAGAGAAATCCCGAACGAATCGCCTGTAATAACCAGCCAGGCCAAGGAAACTCCTAATCTTGAACACATTCTTCGGCTGCTCCCATGAAATAACTGCAATAATCTTCTTGGGGTCCACTGAAACCCCCTGCTCAGAGATCACATGCCCCAGAAATCTCACTTCCCTAATTCAAAAAGTGCACTTTTACAACTTTACATAGAGGCAGTGATCTCGTAATGTACCCAAAATGATCCTCAAGTGATGTTCGTGTTCCTCCTCAGAGCTAGAGTATACCATAATGTCATACATGAACAACACAACAAAGAAATATAGATACTGATGGAAAACCATATTCATAAGTTCCATAAATACTGCTGGAGCATTGGTCAATCCGAAGGGCATGAACAAATATTCAAAGTGGTCGTACCTGCTTCGAAAGGCTGTGTTTGGGATATCTGACTCTTTCACCCAAAGTTGATGATACCCCAAACATAGGTCTATCTTTGAGAACCACTTTTCACCCTTCAATCGATCGAACAAATCATCTATTCTGGGCAAAGGGTATTTATTCTTAATTGTTACCTTATTCAGCTTCTCTTATTCAATGCACAACTAGAGGGATCCATCAGCCTTTTTCACGAACAACACAAGAGTGGCCCAAGGAGAGACACTCGTGCGAATGAATACTTTAGATTCTAAGTCTTACAACTATATCAGTAATTCCCTCAGGTTGGGGGGTCCATCTGATAAGAGGAAAGAGATATCAGTTGTGTTCCCCGTGCCAGATCAATCGAAAACTCCACATCCTGCTCTAGGGGCAAACCTGAAAAATCATCCGGGAATAACTCTGGAAACTCATTCACTACATGAGCTAGTGAACATTCAAGGGAAAGTCAATCCTCTATCATGAGTGAAGATAACTGGAAGATAACCCTTCCCAAATCTGGGAGTGGAGGCCCTGCACAACCTAACCGAGGATCCCATTCTCCACAAAAAAACCTGATGACTCCCATCAGGTGCCGTGAAACTCACACACCGTCTGTAGAAATCAATGTGTGCCTGGAAGTGTACTAGCCAGTCCATTCCATGTATTATGTCAAAAAGTTCCATATCTAGAACCAAGAGGTCCCACTCCATCTCAACCCCTGACACGGAATGCGCACACGAGGGGCACCTGAGTCCCTACTCCTACTTCTTTCACAGCGGTGTCACCAACTCCATCGCAAAAGACATCAATTCATTTGGAAAATTAATAATGTCTACAAAGTGGGTATAAATGAATGAAATAGAGGCACCAGTATCAAAAATATTAGTAGCTATAGAAGATGCGATCATAACGGTACCTCGAAGTGTTGACGGTCCCACCTCTGATCCTGCTGGTGCCTGATCCACTGCATGGAGATGTCCAGTATCTTCTTGAGGACGACCGCTAGAATGTGGTTGTTCCTTGAACTAGATCTTCCTAAAAGATGACCCAGCCCTTCCACCATGACTTCCAAATTGAGATACCACAGTCCTCGACGGCTCGGACTGTGCTAGAACTCCTTTTTAAGCCACTGACCCTCCCCACATGGGAGTGGACGTGCCATACCGCAGAAGTGCTACAAATGCCCCATACCTTCACACTCGTAACAAGGATTTGAAGTAAGTCTACATTCTGGTCGGATATGCCCAGGATTCCCACATTGGTGGCACACGACCGATCTCACATTAGAAGCCACAGAAGAAAACTGCCTAGAAGAGTGGCCTGAACTACCCCCTTATTTATTCACATGATCCTCCCGCTTCCTTTTCTTCTCTGAGGAGATACCACTTCCCAAAAATGATATTGAACCATAGAAACCAGCACTACCTTTCCTATCAATCTCCAACATGCATGCCCGATCAACGACCTCAGTATTGGTCCTCAGCTTAAACAAGAACACCTGGGAGTATTTCTCTGGTCGCAAGCCTTTCTCTAACCTCTTGGCCTTCGCCTGCTCATTAGAGACAATTTCTGGAGCATACCGAACCAACTCAGCGAAATGGTTGGCATACTCCATCACAGATAGACTCCCCTAAAAAAATTCTATGAACTCTCTAGACCTAGCATATGCCAATACCTCAGGGCAGTACTATTCATTGAAGACGGCCTTGAAATCTCCCCAACGCATCTTCTCATTCTTCACATCCTGAAGCACTGTCTCCCACCACTTACTACTGGGACACTCCAATACAAATGAGGCACACTTTACCCTGAGATCCTCGAGTGTTTCTAGGAAGTCAAAAATACGCTCGATCTTCTTGAGCCATTCTTCTGCTAATGGGGTCCTAAGCTACCTCGGAAGGTAAGAGGCTTGTGTTTCAGAAACTCTTGTTATTTATCTTTTCTAGGACCTATCACTTTGGTTCTAACAGGAATAGGGGCAGGAGATGGTTCCTATCCTAAATCTTGGATAGCCCAAACCACAACCTCTACAAGCTTCTGACAAATCGGTGTGGGAGAACTCTCTCCAGCTTCCTTTTGTGGGCGCATGGGAGCTTTCCAGGGAGGCATGTTGCTACAAAATGCAACAGTCACAAAACAATATCCAATACCACAATTCTAAAAATTTTAATCAAATACATCAAATATAAATAAATTAAACACATTCCAGTAATTAAAAAACAAATACTCCACATCCTCCTGATTTCCACATGTGGTCTGCAGCCCACACGTCTCACTTGGAAGTGAATTCAATCTGTAAATTACAACATCCTCTGGTGACTCAGGGTCTGCCATGAGAGGTGTGGTCCTGGAACCCTCAAAACCAAAACCCAAAGCCCTGACAATCCTAGATCATGTCTATCCGGACTCATCCCAAAATAGCAATATAACCCAAAAACTTTAACCTCCTCTGATACCATTTTGTCAAAACTGAATCTGGTCACCACCATTAATGGAACCAAACCCGGCCCATGGCAAGGCCCGAAGGGCGTTCCCTATCCCCACGAGCTGGAACAAGTTCCTGGTTATCATTTATTTTGTTTTGGGAATGATTTACCCAAATATGTATACATAAAACATCAAAAATATTTGATAAAATGAATGTGAAAAATTCTTACTAGCATGGTTTATACAAAAATCCAGAACTGAATACATAAGTTCAAATGAAGTACAAAAGTTCCAAATACACAGTTAAACAGAAACAAAACATCTCCATGGACTTCACATGACAAGGGGTCATCTCCCCCAAGCCGTCTCCACAACTCCATCCCAAGGATGGGGACTAACGCCTTGAACCGCCACCACCCTTAGCCTTTCCTTTACCTGTGTCAAACATAACCAAGTCTACTTACACCCAAGGAGTTTAAGTAGGGTGTGATCCTAATACCAATAGGATACCACCCAATTATTCCAAATAGAATGCAATACAATGTGAAAAAGAAATCAGTTTTAATATGAAAAGAAAAGAAGCGATAAAATCTAAGAAAAGAAACTTTCAATTCAATACAGTTTTCAAGATAAAATTTTCAGAATGTTCAAACATTTAGATATACATGTGAGATACTATAAATTGCTGCCAAAAACACCCCAATACAAGGGTAAATACCATAAATCCAATGAGGACCAAAACCGGGAACACCCCGAGGCAACTAGATAGTCACGGGACCTATGTACCTCATACCTCTGTGTAAAGTATCCAAGTCACAATATTTTCCCATGCACGAGCCACTAGTAGGGAACATAACCATAACCTAGTGGTCCCAAAATATCATCCACATAGTTTAGTTAGAGTTTTTCTTATCCATTTTCTTAGTGAAACTGGGACACAACCCATCTGGTTCACTAGCCGTACTAGTACATATCTACCCACCTAAGTACCCAGGATTCCCCTTTTGTACTCAAACAATTTCAGAAAACAACATAAATAATTTTTCATATAAAATATCACTACTGGTCACAAACAAATAGTACATTAGCTACACAAATTTTATTCCATTTAAAACACACAATAAAATATTTTGATTTTCAATAAAACAACCCCTCAAAATATCACATTGTTTTTCTCCCAAAGCACTTTAAAATATCCACTTTTCACACTATGTGAACACTTGAAAGTCATAAAAACAAAATTTAAGTTCAATACCCTTTAATTAAACCAACAATTCAGTTATGGGGCAGCCCAATGTAAACCAAGATGTTATATCTTTTAAAAACTACCATTTTCACACAAACATGGCACTTAAAGCCCATTTGCTTCCCAAACACCATTTAAAAAAAATTCACAGAAACAACCAAAAAGAATAAACATTAAAAAAATGATTTTAAATCCAAATACAGTTCAATAAAATCAACTATGTATTTATACGTCATCCCAAAATGAACCAGTAAAATATTTGTACGAAAAACCCCCGATTTCACCAAAAATTGGAACTTAAAATTCATTTGCATTATAAATGCAACTAAAACCAATTTTTACAGAAACATTAAAATGAAATAGACATAAAAATACCATGAAAACAAAATACTAATTCAAAAAAAATTCACTCACAATGGAATCATCTACCAAAGTAACAGAAACCCTTGAATCTCTGTGAAAAAATCAAATCGCACCCCCGCCGCACCAAGAGAGACCTAGATCAAACCTAAAACCACAATAATTGGCCACGAAAGCCCAAATTTAAACCCTATGATTGAAAACCTAGTTTATGGACATGAGGAAACACAATAATAAGTGATTAAACCCTAAGAACAATGAATGAAACCCAAATTAATTTGAAAGAGGAAAGAAAAGGACTCATTTACTCGAAGTATCTTGAAGTAATCACTCAAAAACACTAGTATCTGAAATTTAAAACATCCAAAATTCAGGGTTCGTTAGAACAAGATATATTAGGTCATTAATGGACTATAATGGAGAAAAAACATTGAGAATTTAAAGGGTTATGAAATAAATACTTTGCCTCTAAAAAATCTGGATGATTTGAGGAATCCTATGATGTTCTGCACCACATTGAGATTATCTAGAGCTCCAAAGAGGGGGGAAAGGCAATGGAAGTCCGTTCGGGCTTCTTAGGGTAAAAAGGGAGGTTTAATCACCGAAAAATTCATTAAAATGAATAATATATTAAAAAATTACAAAAACAAATTAAAACTAGAAAATGGGATTTCTGGTCGGCCCAATTCTTAAATAAAAACCCAAATACCCCATTGTTATGGATTCTTAAGGGGTCAAAATTTCATTGTTGGTGTATAAAGGTAAATGGAGGATATTTTGGAAGTTGAATGGGTGAGAAATAATTAAAAATGAAATATTTATAAAATAATCAAAATCAGTTTTTAAATCTGGAAATGGGCTCTCGATTTGGCCTGAATCATGAAAACTCACCCTTTCCTCCAGAAATGAATGGGAAACCCCTAAAACAAAGAAAGGATGTAAATTAAATGAAAAATACCTTCAAAATATGTCATTTTAGTGACAGGTTAGTTCAAAGTTAAATGATATTCGAATTGAAACTTATAAATCTTATTCCTTTATAACATGGGAATGGTGAATCATCTAACAGGATTGGGATATATATATATATATATACAATTATAAACCTAAATGGATTTAAATTCATAAATAAAAATGGATTATAGTTAAATGTGGTTGATAATTACAATTTAAAGGGTTTTTTTATCTATAACTTTAAATTGAATTCCATATACCAAGATATATGTTATGTGATGTGAGTCATTTACCCAATCCTGAACTTAGTAGTGGGCAGTATGCAATGTCTCTTGTGATTTTTTATAGTCTTATACATTACTTGACCTAGAGTTATAATAATTGAAATGGGGTTAACTCTTATATATTAAGGATTTATACATGTTCTTTTCATGTATCTTGAGATCAGTTATATTATCAATTTTTATTCTAAGTAATGAATTTTGGAATTGTAGAGATATTTCATCATGCCGGACTCATTTCATATGCAAGGAAGGAGAAAATGACCATGATATGGATATGGTGGGTCCTAGGCCACTAGTATAATTTCCAGTTATGGCTCATATAGAACCTCCTTATATTCCTAATCTGGGAAATGATGCATAGTTTTGGGAGGGTTTAATTCAAATAGTATAGTCTATATAGGGATCCCCATGTCCTGTCCCTATTATGGAAGAGCTGGTGCAAGAATTATAACAATAGAACCCTAATAACATTTCATGGGAAGGAATATCTTAAATTTTTGATTCATGGATGGATTCCATGTTATCCATATCTAACCATTTAAATATCCCATCATAGGGGAGGGACAATTTTGTGACTTATATTCTTTAGTATTCTGCCAAGCATTGGGGGTATGTGATTACACAAATAAAGCGTTATCAGGATATGGTCTGCAAAGAATTGCAGATGATATTATATTATTACCATATACACATAGAGATGAACACTCAAGGAAATTTATGCACTTAAAGTTGGGTATTATATTTATGATGGAATATTCGGCTCGTTTCACAGAGATACAACACTTAGAACTGATACTTTCTAGTGATGAGTTAACAAAAGTGATACAATTTGAAGATGGGATTGTCTACACCATCTTATTATAGGTTAAAATTTTATGGTGGAACACTAATATTTTGATAGTGAACCAGTACCTCATCACCTAGTGGAGCTTGAGGGAAGCGGGTATTGTGGACTAGGGAGGTCTAGCATCAAGATAAGGAAACAGTTCATCTAGCCAAGGGAAATGATGGATTGAGTCAACTTTTAGGGGAACCAGACATCATATATCCTAAAAAAACATTTATGTGGTACATCACCGGTGTAGTATGTTATGACATAATAATACCTAGTGTACAAAGGACCCAATTGAGTGTCAAACATGTGAAAAATGGGTCACCTTCAACATTTTTATAGAATTTCTCCTCCAGTTCCTAGTGAGAAAGTATCTACACAAAATCTAAATTCATGTGCAGGATCTATAGCTCCACATCATTTTGGGGGATAGACTACTACTAGGTGATCAGGATAAGAAGTTGGGTCTTTTATTGGAATCCAATTGTATGAGATGCAGTTTTAGCAGAGTGGGTTTTCTCGAGATAGTCTAGTTGAAGCTCTGGTATGTAGATCTACCCAGTTACATACAGTGCAACCTATACGAGAAGTGAAGAGTGTTGAAACTTATAACATTATAGGTAATATTATAGTATCATCTACTTTAGTTTCTTCTTTATTTTACACTATAATTTTTCATTATTTCATATCTATGGTAATTATAGATTGACTGGGACTAGGTATACAGTACTTTTGTGTTGTAATCCGATCTAAGATTGTGTATTGATGTAAGAAATCACCCCTTGAGATAGGTTATTATCTTTAGGTATAGAACTTCTATTTTCTCAATAAGATAGGCTTTTACATCATGCTCGGTATGGACTAGTTATTACCTTATCCTGATTAAGTTCATTTATATCATTGGATGGTGTTTTTCAAACCGTGCTATGGTGATACCTATATTTATAAGTCTGAATAGAATGTACCAAAAAGTTGAGCTGGACTAAAATGTCATGGGTTGCGCAGAGTGAAATCCCAGATTAGCAGTATTTTAATGAGTGATTTGGTAATGTGACAAATAAATTTCTCTCCTATAGTACATTGTTTCATGGATGTCTTATCTAATTCCTTTTTGGGGTTACCTACCATGATAGAGGTGAATTTTATTATTGTTTTAGTCCCAAGATTAGAAATAATGTTTATTCCCCCTTATAGGACAGAACCTACTGAGCTTCAGGAACTCAAGAAGCAATAAGAAGACATAGAAACTAAGGTTTTTATATGGCCCAGTACTTCACCATGGAGTTCACCTGTCCTTTTCTCTATGAAGGGGGATGGTACCCTCAATATTTGTGTAGATTACTAGAGGTTTAATTGGATTACAAGGAAGAACCAATGTCATTTTCCCTTTATATATGACCTCTATAACCTACTATGAGGAGCTCAGTTTTTCTCAAATATTTATTTAAGGTCAGAATACCATTAGGTATGTGTTATACCATCATACATACCATATACATCATTCCCTAGAACATATAGCTTGTATGAGGATTTATTCATATCATTCTATATCCCAAATGTGCTAGGAACATTTAGGGCTCTAATGAATATGGTTTTCCACCAACATATGGATTAATTGGTGATATACTACATCAAAGATATCGTTTTGTTTTATCACACTCGACATAACCATGTAAAACATACAATGATCATACTAAATACACTGAGAGAGCACCAGCTGTATGCTAAGCTCACCAATTACAACTAACGGATTGATAAGGTTAACTTCATGGGTCATATTGTCTTATAGAAATGAGTATATATTGACCCAGATAAAGTGAGAGATATTGTTTCAAAGGAGAAAACCAAGAAATATTTTAGATAGAGGGTTTATTAGTGTTGGATAAACACTAATGGCATTTTATTTGAACTATTCATGCTTAGAAGTGCCTCTTACTAGCCTGACTAAAAATTGTGTAATGTTTTTATGGTATAAATCCAATGAAACTACCTTTTAGAATATGAAATTAATATTTAAATAAGCACTAATCCTATTTCTTCCATAGTTGGGAAGAAAATATATGTGGTTTACTATACTGTGTTAGGAATCTATATGGGAGTCATTCTGATGTAGGGAGATCAAGTTGTGGAATTATTGTCTCATTATATAAGGCATCATGAACATAATTGCTCGATGAATGATCTCAAGAAAGAAGTTGTTTTTTATTCCCTATTTTGTTAGAGGAATTACTTAGTTGGAGAGTCTTTTGTGGTTTATATTGACTAAAAATGGATAAAGTACATCATTACACAACATGACTAAAATATCAAATAGATAGGGTGGGTTAAATAACTACATTAATTTGATTTTGAGCTTATGTATATTCATAGGAAATTAAATTTGATTACTTATTATCTATGGTGGAAGAATCCAATATAGGAAGTTTAGGAAGCCTATAGTAAGTGGTGGTTGATGACCATATTTTACGAGATGTACTTAGTGGTCCACGATCATCATAGGTGGTATAATATTGTAACTATAGTAGTGAAATATTAAAATATAGATAGATTAAAGGTGGGGAATCTCTCTAATCCTGAGGGATTATTCTTAGGGAAGATCATTTTAGTTGAGGACCCACCGCTTGGATGGGTCGTCGATCAGGATGAGGTCGAACACTTTCATGGACATATTTGGGTTTCTTCATACATTTTAGAGGAATTGATATGAGAGTATCATTACTATACATTGGAAGTATATCATGGTCTTTCCAAGATTTAATGTGACCTACACTACCAGTATTGGTGGTTGGGGATCAAAAGAGAGATAGCTGGTCTCATTACTCAATGTTCTACCTGTCAGCAGGTAAATGTGGAACACTAGTGACTAGTAGGAATTCTATAGGTGTTTCCCATTCTTGAGTGGAATGGATGACATATCCATGGATTCTTTTAACTTTTAACTGAGATCCCCTCAAGAAAATGATGTTGTATGGGTGATCATATATATATTGAAAATGGTCTCTCACTTTCTACCTATTAGAGATACCTTTTCAATGGATGGTCAAGGAAGGCTCTTTGTTAGAGAGACCAAATTCCTTCATGGAGTTACATAAACCCTCATATCTAATATAGATGCTCAACTCACTTCATGAATATAGTAGAGGTTTCAAAATACTCTTGGTACACATGCACTTCTGAGAATAGCCTATCACCCACATATTGATTGGAAATCTGAACATATAAAACAGATATTAAATGTCATGCTCCGAACATCTGTCCTTTATTTTGGAGGTTCTTAAGAGAAACACCTACCTTTTGAAAATTCCCTCATAATAATAGCTTTTAAGAAACTATATAGATGTATCCTTATGATACCAAATATAGTAGGTTGTTTCATTCACTCCTATGTTAGTTAGAGGAAGGAGATAAAGTGTTACTAAGAAAATTTCTTGTAGATAAGACATCAAAGTAAGTATAGATTATCTGGAAACATATGGATATATCTTAGCCTAGGAAGAATTATTATGTCAATGGTCACCCACAACCTCTAGAATTTGAAGTGGGATATTAGGGATTCTTTCATGTTTCATCAAGTTTGAGACATAGATACATTCAGAGATAGGGAAATTTTTCACCTCATTATATTGGATATTTTAAGATCTTCAAGAGAGTCAGCTTGATAGCCTATTAGATTTATCTTACTCAAAGGAATTTATCCATGCATGACGTCTTCTATGTAGCTCATATTTTTTATTACAATTTAGGCCTGTCTCATATTCTTCAACCTGATGAGTTTGACTTAGACTTTGATTCTTCTTTTGAGGAGAACACTATTCATATTGTTGATCAGAGCATGAAGGATTTCAGAGTCAGGTCAGTTCCTCTAGTATGGTTGTTATGGAAACATTCCCACAAATAGAGAGTGACTTATGAAAAAGATATTGACATAAGTTCTTGATGTATATATCTATTCTTAGATGATGTCTTACCTCCCTGAGAAGGAAAACATGGGGATGAGTCATTTTATGAAGGGGAGATGATATGATCACAATTTGTTTTAAGAGGTAATAATAAATTTTTATTTTAACCTATATTTTTATCCTTGTGGATGTTACTAATAGGTTAAGGGAGGTTTTGGGAGCATCTTAATCTTTTTAGGAGCCCATACATCAAGCTTTTAGATGAAATAGACTATGTACAAAATTTATTTAAAACCAAAATCCTGAGACTGCATGGTTTTTTGAACATATTTGGGGTATTTCAGAGGGCATATAGAGGGGATCAATTTATATGAATGTTTTTACAAAATATTTTTCCTAGCATGCATGATTACCTCCACTTATGTAGTGGTTGAACATAGTTGGTTCACATTTTGGTGAAGCCGTATGGCTAAAAAATTCACCCTTTCAAAATATATGAACCTTCTATTTTCCCCTTATTACATTATAAATTTTAACCCTCTTTTTCCTTCTCAAATATCACAGTATTCTCCTCCCACTATAGAGCACTCTCATGGCTATCAAATATAGTCTTTTGGATATATTCACCATCCAAACTCTCTTTTTCTACCCATTGGTTGAATTTGATAGCTAAAAGTAATATGGTCAATCCTCTTCCTTCCTTTATTCATTTATCATTGCCTCATAAATATTATTTACAAGTGAGATCATAAGGCCAATTCTTAATGATTTTTTCTATTTTGTATATTCCTAAAATTCAATATTGAAAATGAATCTGATACTGGAACATGAGTTTACTACCATTATAATGTAGGTGGTTTAGTTATTTTTTCTTAATGTCTCAATGTTTGTATTGTACACCATTGTGACACACATCATACCATCCTTGAGATGCCTCCTAAATGTTAGTAAATTAAATAAAATGATAATAACATGATTAGGGTAGTCCAAGAAACCTATGATTTATCATCATAGGATGTCCACCTCAATGTGATACACTCCTTAGGGTGCATTTCTTTTAAGGTCCACGAACCTTATTCTTTGGAATTAAATTGAACAACCAATTGAGGTATGTTGAGTTGGCCTTTTTAAATTAAATTTAATACAAATTTAATCAAGGTAGAAGAGTAATACATGTACATAGTCCCCTTTTTTTAGTTTTTATAGTTTTATTTATCCTTATGAAATGAATTGGATAAATTTAATTAAGTGTAATTTTCAATGGTATGGGTTTAACACTAGTAATGACCTTCTTAAATGTCATGTCAAGGCTAATACAATGTTTATGATTTGGAACGCTTTGGGTGGGACCAAAAATCATAGTAATTATAATTTAATAAATTAATTATATCATGTCGATTGTTATACATGCTTTCTTATATATAATTCCTTGGACAGGTGCCCCAAGAAGTTGCCTTTATAACACCCATGAGCAATGTTGGGTTCCCTAGTAGATTACCTTGGATAGGCCTAATGGGTTAATGTTATTGTACCATTCTAAGATTGATTCCTTTCTACCTATGTGGTATACCTTAGATGGTGAATAGGGTTATTCATCTATACCATATCATGTCAGATACCTAGCTTCTTGTAAATAATTCCTTGGACATACTCCCATAATGATGGGTTCTTATGGTACCCTTGGTGCGGTACCGGGGTTCCTCATTACGGAATACCTTGGACAGGCAAAGGGTTACCAATTTATTAAATCAATTTATGTATCTTTCAAGTTAATGGAAATATTTGGATTTTTTATATGATTTACATAACTGAAGGCTAATTTATCATTCCTTCCAAATCACATATGCCATGACAATTATGGAACCTCTTATGATCATGCATAGATGCTTTGGGAATGCAGATAGGGTCCTGGATATTATTACGTATCTATATATATTCACATATTTGTTCATATTTATATGAGTAATATATATACATACCATTTATGTTTGTATATATAAATATAGGGTGACACCTTTTTTGAGATATTCTATCATAGGTAGAAGAAGGTGGTATCAGTCGGGTATCCCGTGAGGAACTTGGACCGATGTGATTTATTTTATTCACTATTATACATTGATTATTAAATGCATGAAAATAGTTTTATATTCATAGACTAGATAGTTTTAGAAACCATTAGTGGTGTTATACTTTTTTTATCTCACACCCTATTCGGTACATCAATTAGTTCGCAAAGATACCTTATCAATGCGGGTAGGTATAGACGGAAGTGTCTAGGTTTGGATGCTCTACTAAAATGGAGTAAAAGAGTAGAGGACTGATATTATTCTCATGATGATTTTAGAGATAGAATTTTGTGTTTTTTTCATTTTTTTATAGAATATTGTATATGCCTATTTCTCTACATCTATGTATTCCAATTTTTTATAGAATACAGACATGATATCACTTCGTATATGATATAGATTTTGGTTATGCTTATTTATTATATATAGATTACTTATAAACCTATAGTTAATTTATTATATTATTCATTCTACTTACTATTATTGTATATCACTATGATACACTCTAATCATGAGATTATAGTCTCCCCACCATACTTTAACAGACCCTCATTGCAAGTCGATAGTCTTTGGAATACTGGGAGGTGTGCTTGAGGCTAGGTAGCTCTCAGGTTCAATTATTGATCAGTGAACCAAACCCAATTTGTTTATATTTCAAGTTATACTTATGAAATAAATAATCCAAATTGAATTTAGTGTATTTTTTTTTGTATGAGTTTACCACTAGCTATGACCTTCCCACATGTCATGCTAAGGGTTCTGATTCAAAATTCCTAGTATTGGATTCTGAGGATTAATAATTATATTATCATAAATAAATTATAACACATCAAGAGTGATACATGGGTTCATACATAGAAATAATTATATGGGATGAAAAGGTATATTCATGTATAATACCCATGTGTGATACATGGTTCCCTAGTGGATTACATTATATGATCTCAGAGTGCTAATGCTATTGTGTCATTCCACAATCAATACCTAATTTTTTAATTGGTATACCATGGATGAGATCATAGGGTTATTCCTTTATACCATGCAAGGATTTATACCTAGTTTCTTATATGTAACACCCTGGAAGGACTACTATGGTTTTGGATTCTTATAGTACTCCTAAATAAATACCTTGGTTCCTTTTAATATATGTCATTTGGTAGGTTTAGGATAAAAAATTAGTTAAATCAATTGGTGAATCTTATAAGTAAAAAACATTCTTGGACTCATTCTATGCATTAAATACATGAGGATATGGATATACTTCCTTCTTATGGCCATATTCCATGAGAATTGTGGAACCTCTTATGAATATAAATGGACTCCTTGGAAATAAACCTCGATTTCTCACTATTATTACATATATACATATATATATGAAATTATATGTTTATATATACATGAGTCAAATATACACATAGATTTTCTATTAATATATATAAATTTAGGGTGACAGTTTTCATAAATATTCCATCTTAGGTTGAAGCAGGTAGTATTGGTCAAGTGTCCTACGAGGAACCTTGAAATATGTGATTTATTTTATTCACAATTACAAATTGATTACTACCAACACACTATTATTTTTATATGTCTGAACTTGATAGTTCTAGACACTACTGGTTGTGACCCACTAAATTTATCTCACATGCTATTTGGGCCACTAGTTATTACCCTAACAGAATTCATCGATGCGTGTAAGGAAAAAGTTAAGCATCCACCATTGGATGATTGATTTTCTATACTAGGATGGATTACGGGATAATTGGACCAAGATTATTCCCTTATTGGTATTGGAGACAAATTTTGGCCATTTTCTTTTTTATAGCATGTTTTATATGTCTACCTATATGCTTCCATGTATTCCCATTTTTTATAGCACACAAACATGACATTACTTTGTATATTAGATTTATTCTTCTTATACCTATTTATCATATATGTATGACTTATTCTCCTATTGTTAATTTATAATACTATATCCACTACATATTATTATTTTATACCACTTTGATACACTCCAATAATAATGGTATAGTCTCCCCATTGTACAATTATAGACCGTTACTATTATTTAGAAGCCTCTTATGTATGGAGAGGCATGCTTTAGGCTGGGTAGCTCTGGTTTTTGGTTACTGATTAGTGAAATAGACCTGGTATGTTACATATTTAGATTAAAAACATATTTTTTGTATAATTGTTTGTGATTAATCTATTATTGTTATGTACATATTTTTAATATATTTTTGGGTTGGGTTTCAAAATATGCAGCATTAGTGAGGATTTGTTATGGAATACTCCCTAAGAAGAAAAATAAGTGCCAGGAAACCATGTAACCTCAATGAAGTATTTTATAATAGATATTTTTCAGTAAAATAAATATTATATTCTAAACATATCATTTATTATATTTGAAAAATAGATAATGCATTTAATATATCCATTTATAAATGTGAGGAGATGAGAATATCAAAGAGATTAAATGAGAAAAGAAATTTTGTTGTTATGCAATTTACGGAGTGCATGTGTGATCCTTGATAATATGAGAGAATATATCCTTTCAAATAAGAATAGAGTAACCCTCTACATGATTTTGTGATGAAGATGATGATGATGATGAAGAAGAAAGAGGAGAATAATTTGTAATTTCTATAAAGGATGAATGTTTGAGTGAGTAAGAGAAGGCTTATGTGATTCAATGTATATCATTGGGAAATATTCTAAAACTATTCCCATGGGAATAATATATAGGGAAAATATGTTCAGGGTTGTATTCTTGTGAAGTGATTTTTAAAGCTAGTTAATAGATCTATTGAATGTTTTTTAACCATATCTTCAATTGGAGACTTATTTTCAAGTGTTTATCTATAATTCTTATTGTAATTTTATGACTCTACTATGAGTTAAGGGAGTCATGTTTATTGATAAAAATTCATCTTGTGAAGATCTAAAAATCTACTTCAAAATAGGAATGTAAAGGTGTGACTTCTATATATGGAGTAGGACAGTGTGTAACTTCTGTTTCTTAGGATATACATGGATATCATAGTGAAAATATGTGATAATGTAAGAATCAATTGAATAATTCCATTGGGAATATAGAATGTTATGTATTTTCGAACATAGACAAAATGGATGGTGTTATTCTAGACAAGGGAAGTTTAATGAGACTCTAATATAGATATGTTTTGAGAATCACCCTCCAAATGTAATTAAATGATATTGATTATATTTAGTAATCCTTGATTGGGAAACATAGCCGGTAAAGATATTGAGTAGGTATTCGTACCAAAACTTGTAAAAAATATTTTGTTCTTGCACCTTTAATTAATAGATTATTTAGGTAAGGTGGTGAGACAAATGAATGATAAGACGGAGACTAGGGGTTGAATTCAAAATAAATTAATGCTTAAAATAATTTTTATGTGACCATTAATTCACCACTCCCCTATCAATGGTCCACTGATCATGTGTCATGTCAACTGGTATCAAATAAAACCCAGGTTCCCTCTAAAAATATAAGGATGATGTGTGGATTTGATATAATCAAAGAAGATCCTAATAATATATATATATATATCTACACAAATTGGTGTAGAAATTATATTTTACCCCAAGATAGATAAATATAGGTTAAAGAAGGTTGAAAGGTAATGATAAATACATGCTATTAAACATGTGATGGAAATAGAGATATTAAAATATTTGATGATTTTTACCCACATATTTGAAAGTATCTAAAAAATGTTTTTACTAAAGTTGTTGTTAATATACAGAATTCTATTAAAGTTCTATTTGATGATAAATTATATCTTTTTGAACAATATAATTTAATGGAATATTTATTGGATAAACACATTGGAAGATTCAACACTCCCACAAATCTTTTAATAACTAAGGAAGAATCTTTCACACTTTTTAATGAAAGAGTGTCTATAATTAATGAAGAATTAAAAATAGTTCTTTGTGAGAAATAATTTTTTAATAATTATTGGGAAGGAGTGATGATATCATTATTGAATTACAAGTACACCCTAAACTTTAAGTTCCCTGAGATGAAAGTCAATTTGAAAAATCTAGTAGAGAAAAAATCTAGACAATCCCAAAAAACCATGTTGAATAATGTTTCCACAAAATTTTCAAAAGTGAGCCCTTTATTGAAGTAGTATCTCAATGGTGTCTCCAAGAGCCTAAGATAATGTAGAGAATCATCCATTGTTATATCATGGAACAATTTCACCTATAGCATAGATAAAGTGGTTTTCACTATTTATTGAATTTATATAATTTTTAGGAAAGTTAAGAATATGTAAAAAAGTTCAAGTATAAAACTATTATACTTATAAAAAATCAAATAATGAAGTGGGTATTTCCCATAAAAAATATTCCCTAAAATGTTTCCAAAATAATAGGGTTATATCCCTAAAATACCAAAAATTTCATAATAGATAGCCTATATATTAGTTGAAAATAACTAAAATAATTGAGAGGTGTTGCTGCTGATAATGATTTGGATACAGATCCATTAATTATTGGAATAATTTGATAATAGGTAAAATTAAAATAATTCCTAAACAAAGGGGATGTAATTTTATATATAGAAGACAACCTACTTTACTAATGAATACAACATATATGATGAAAATACTATCATATATTAATCGATATGATATCTTTGTAAAATTATATGATTTTTGAAACAAATTTGATCAGTTATATTATGAATGATGGTAAAATATGACTAAATATCATCCACTTTATTATCAAAATAAAGTACCCCAATAGGTTCTAAAATAAGTTAAGAAATAAATTTTTTCTTCCTTGGGAAAAAATATAATTCCCCAAAAATACAAAGAAGGAAGAGGCAAATGTCCAATCCTCTAAGAGAAAAACAAACAAGGAAGAATGTGAAAATCATAAAATAAAGAAAAAAATATTTACATCCAAAAAGAAGAATAATATTCTTCTGTGGTAAGAGAGCCCACACTATGGTTTATTTCAAACAAACCATGGAATAAAAAATTGGATGTATAAATATAAAAATAAAGAGGGGTTTCATCAATTAGTTTCCCAAGAGTATTAACATGGTAGAGGAAATAAATAATGATGAGATATGGAATCTTGTCTATAACTGAATGTTCAAAGATAAAAAATAGTTTTGTTGAGGGTGTAATAACTTACGCCATTGTGTTTTTAGATGTATGTCATGGGTGCCACAATAAGAAAGTTCATCAAAGAATAAAGGGAAAGAACATGTGAGCTCAAGTTAAACAATTTACACTAAATAGAATAATTCCAAACCCCAAGAGAGGAATACCAAGCTACCCAATGGTGAACATACCTAAAAATTTATGTGTGGAATCATTAAGAGAAATATAATTGAATGTTATGGGTTGAGATATTTTTCTCAACACTCATGCTCAAGTGAAGATCATTTGGAAAATCCACATTATTTCCTAATCAATATAAAGATGCTTAAAACCTATGGGATTTATTTTTGATTTTCCTGGGAAGAATCCCTTAAGGGGAGATACTAAAAGAATCAAATGTGCCAAATATATATAAATTTCTAATAAATTTGGAATTCTTGATAAATTTTAAGAAAACTAATAGTTCAGGTACCATCATCACTCTCTTAACCCAATCGTCATTTATATTGGCTGTATTATGAAGGGAGAGTGTTTACATATCAATCTTTAGGAAGACATAAAACCTGAAATATTTAGATATATTTGTTTTAGTGAGTGTAGGATTCTGATTTTTCTTGGAAATTATTATGTGATATCTAATAAATAATAAAGATAGATACATATATCGCATATTAAAATATGAATAGAAAAGTTATTTAAGCATTTAAATATTTTTTTCCACAAATGGTTTACCAAAATATACTTATAGTTTTTTTATGGTATAATAGTAATAGAAATGTGATTACAATCCCAATAAAAATTATTATATATTGATATTAATTTCAAATTTTCAATTGTATTTATGAAATATGCTGAACTTATTCTCTCATGGAATTATTAGATATGTTGGATACTAAAAAATTGGATGTCACAATGTGTTACTCAAGAATTGTATTATGATTTATAATCCTAAATAGGTATTAGGCATTATAAATTTCAATTTATATTTTAAAATGAAACCCTTTTTTCAATAAGAATAGGCTAGGAGACAAAATAATAGAAGATGTTGTTAACGACTATCAATAATATCATTTATGGGATAGTAATTTTAAGAAGATCCTCCCCATTAATTTCAATTAGTATCAATTTAAATATAAAATTATTTTATATTTCAAGTGGTATCATATCTCAAGTGGTATGAAATATATTTTTGGGAGAATAATTAGAAAGGTGAAAAAATCATCAAGACTACCCACCTTTATAATGAGTGGGAGAATATAGTGACCATTACGTTTAGGGGGAAAAATTTCCTCTACATTGAATTTATTTTCAATTATTGGGAGATTAATTACATTGACTATTGAATCCATTTTGGAATATTTGGAATATTTAGAACTAAAAAAAGGGGGGATTGAATTATATAATGGTTTTTAGTTGTATTTTTTTCAATATTTATATTTTAAATTAGACATTACAATATATTATATGCAAAGAGAAGTTGAGTGATGGATTTCAGTATCCTCTTATTAAAGAATAAGTGAGGTAATCCCAAATGGTTACATGAGAATGGAGATTGAAGGGGTGATTCCCAAAAATTGAGGATATAGGAAACCAGTTTCCCTTGTATAATTTGTAACACCATGAAATTATAAAAGAATAACATTATATTAGATAGTGTGTGTGACATGAAACACCAATATTAAAAGAAAATATAACACCTCGAAAAATTATGACATATTTATTTTTAAATAAATTTAATCTATTCAATATATTTCATTACATGAAATGTTTTTTTATATTGGGTTACATGAAATACTGATTTTATATTTTGTAATATGAAATACTAATATTAGCATGTTTACCATGAAAAAGCAAGTTTAAAAAAATGTGAAGTACTATTAAAATAATATTATTTTGAATAATAGTTATCACTTAAAATTTGGAATGGAGGGTATTAATAATACTAAATAAATTAAGAAAATTCTGGTTATCTACTTTATATAAATAAAATAAAAATTCTTTAAAATAAAAATATACTTTCTCCAAAAAAACAGTATTTTTCCTAAAGGACAGTTTAGTCTTGATTTGCACATCTTATCTAAATTATTTTTTACATATTTTAGAAAATTTATTTGAAAAAATGAAATTAATTTTTGAAATCATAATATCCAAATTATCTTATGGTTAATTTTTGGTATGTTTCTAAAAAGTTTCATTTTTTGATGAATTGTGAAAAAATACAGAATTTTAATTGAAAACTTCCTTTTGGTTTAAATTATTTTTCAACATAAATTATATTTTAAATTGGTTTAAAAGTAAAATTAGTTCAATTACGTATCAATTAATACAATTTAGTTTATTTTAGTCATTTTAATATTGAATTTTCAAAGAAAAAACTTTTTACAATTTTGGACATTTTCTCTTCAAAATCTGCTTTCTCACCGTGTCTATGGGATTAATATTTAAATTATTGTTTCTAGTTATTTGAAATAAATATATATAAATTAATTAAATATTTTTAATTTGAATAATTTCTAATTTATAATAGGTTCATGATAATTTTTTACCAAAATTAATAGTGAAAATAGTAAAAACTATTATTACCATGGATAAAGTAAAAACTGATTTAATTTGGGTTATACTATGAAAAAAGGTTAAAAATGACCTAAAAACATTTAAAAAACCCATTTTATGGACATATTTCCACATTAACTTTTCTAGGTCCTCTAATTTCAAATTTTTAAAGCTTTTTACATGATAAAAATGTGGGTATTAGTGAATCTTTTCAAAAAAAAATAAAATTGTGCCGCTCACCTCACTTATAAAAGGACACCCCTCTCATAACTTCTTCACACTCTCATACCTCTTTGTTTCACCCAATACTTGCTCAAATAACTTCCCATATTCAATCCAATCAACCTAGAGGACTTATTTTTTGTATAATACCAACCTATGAAGGCTTTAGTGAAAACCTATGGAGGATACCCAAGGAATATGTAATGTTCTTCAATAAGCATCCTTATATTATTTATTTCTACACCATGATTAAATATTAATAAACCTTGTGGATAAAATAACCACATTATATTCTATATAAATGTATTTTTTAAAATTATGTTCATGGCCTAAAACCATCTCCACTTCCAACAAATGGGTTAGGAAATCATCATAAATGTGTTTAAAGGACTACACCCTCACGAACTGATAATAATCATTCTCCCATTACCACATTTCACGGTTGGTAATGATGATAGATATATATTATACATATTATATTTATAACATGTTAATACCTATGGATTCCTAATACCATATATAAATTTTTTACCTTCCATTCCATAGGAGATATGATAAAGTCTTTCATATGTACAACAGACTACCATCTCACAAAGCGTTGTAATTTGTCTATCACTAACACATAAAAAGGAATATGAAAAGAACAAATATAATGATTATAAATTACATACATAACATAATTATGATACTGATTACATATTTATAATTTTTTAAATAAAATATATCTTTTTCCTTCTTACATTTTCACTCAAAGTTGATAACATCATTGGTTTATGTGTGGATTACTGTCTTCACGAAGTGATGTGTCTCTCTTTTCATCACCAAACCACATGAATGATTTAAATTTTATATAATATAGTATATATTATATTATGATAATTATTTAAATATAAAATAATACTTTCCAAATTTCAATAATTATCATTAAAAAATGGAAACGTTACTCATGCGTACGTGTGACCTATTATATCGATGATCGTAGCATACGCCATTTTTCGTAACCATCTTCCAAGATTGTTTTTAAAAGATTAATTTATCTAAAAATATAATAATTATAAACTAATTATTATTATATATATTATATAACTATATAATATTCTCAAGAACCGGATCTTTCAGGATGAAACACACATAATAAATCAAGGTAATTAACAACTAAAATAATGAAACTAATGAAATATTATTAACAAAAGGATGATAATATATTATTAAAGGATTAAAAATGATATTATAAATATTAACATCATTTTTTTTGTAAGTTAATAAAATTTTAAAAACAATTATACAATATGTTAAATCTATTCTCCCAAAAGGAAGCATGAGGTAAGAGATTTCTTCTCAATTTAATTTCCTTGAGGCATGTTGTAATGTTATGCACCTGGTTTATTTTATGCAGTTTATATACTTCCCTTTAAACATGTAATATCATGAATAATTTATCCTTTGTGGTAGTTTAAGTTTCATTTGTAATTTTTTCAACTAAGGGTTTTAAACATAATATTTACCAAGTAGTACGTAATTTCATAACTCAATTTCATTTCATTGCGGTATATTACTCTTTAATTTTCTTTGATATTCTATGAATATGTGTTTTGTGTATTTTAAAAATATATTATGGTATCTAAAAATTTTATATGGATTTATAATTTATACACATGACCTATTAATTTATCAATTCTCATATCAACATTATGATCATTTTAAGGGTTTATTTCACAATCTCGTTCTAATCGAGATTGTTTATTATTGAATTCTACTTGAAGGAAATTATTTGAAAATTTCTCATTAAACCCATTTAATTTTATTATCCTTTGGTTATTCAATATATTTTCAAGTAATAGTTACATTTTACTAATATATTTTATTTAAATTAATTGAGAAAATATTTTATGAAAATATCTCTTCAGTTATCCCTTTGGTCGGAAATCTATTCTATTCTAAAACCATGTTTTCTAAAAATGTTTTCAAAAATTCTTTCATCCATTTAAAATGATTTATTAAGGAAATTTTTATACATTTTTTATCATTAGAAAATTTTATCAAAGGAATATTGTTTCATTTTCGAAAAAACTTCCATTTGGGTTTTACTAAAAATGTTAAAGGAATCATTTTCTTGTTTTTCAAACAAGGGACTTTATTAACCATTTATAGTAGAAAAGGAATTTTTTTAGCTAATATTGAATATACTAAATTAAACTCTGTCATGACAAAAATTTCTCTGAGGTTTCTTTTTCATGTATACAAGGATGTTTTTAAAGAAAAAAAATTAAGTGATATTCAATTAAAAAAATTTCAAAATGATTTATGTTTAAAAAAAGTGATTTTTATAATAAAAATGACATCTTCCTCAAAAATGTTTTTAAAAAACATATTAGGTTATTTCCATTAATAAATTACAATAACCCATTATTCTTACTTTGAACGGTATATATTTTATTCATAAAATCCTTATTATTCATTTGCATGGTTTATGATCATTTCGACCAAGGAAAATTTTGAAATTCACTTCCTTGATTCATTTTTTTAGTCATTAACATTCCATGGAATTATTCACTTTCCTGTGGAAATTAAATTTACCCTAAATTTAAATATTATATGTTGATTTAAAAAACTATATGTCATTTCTAAATATAGTTTTTTAATTTGAGGGTTATTTGATTGACTGGGGAAATATTGATAAATCTGTAACTTTTACTCAATGTAGATATTTTTTGATAAGGTGAATTGTTCATGAATTAATTAAATTATTTATTATATGATTAATTATTTGGACATGGAATACTTGGGTGGGTACCATTTATAGAAATCCCTTTGATGCATCAGTATGTTTCTTGAGACAAAATAAGTTAGCCAAACCCTATGCATGTGTAACCAGTAGTCTTAAACTATCTTGCGAAAGGTCTTCGTAGTAGATATATATTTTTCTAAACTGGATATATTTTTATATAAGGCTTCTCTTGTGAAATATGTTTATGGTAGTGTTATCATGTTCCTGAGATATAAAATCCAATAATTAATCATTTCCATAATGAAGAATTCATTTATTATTGTTCATGAGATTTTTAAAATGATATTATCAGTAGATTCATTTCATTATTAGTTTATTGATTAAATAGAATGTCTTTTTAGTTATTTAACTTTCCAATTGATAATTACTTTTCTATTTATGTAGTTAACATATTAAATTGGAATGTGTGTTTAGATATTTACATTTCCATATCGATTATTCTTTATTGATTCATAATAGATTCCGTTGTACTTAACCATTACTGAGCATGTGAGATCACCCTTATTTTATTTCCTTTATTAGGAATCTAATAAGTTTACTATGTATGATATTAAAGGATATTCTATAGGAAATAGTTATATTCTCAAAATAATCTATTATAATTTTTGTATTCAAATGTAATGTGGTAATCATGTATGTATCGAGTTTCCCAAGACTACTAATCTATTTGATCATTTGGGATGTTGTTACCTTTATATTATTCTAATATAATAAAGTAGAAACAATCTCCAGGATACTACATTACATGTTGCAATAGTTTTTATTAGAGTATTCTTATTAGAAATCATTGGAACTATATTTAAGTAAACATAGATTAAAGAACTATGGTTTTTATTAGAGTATGTTTAGCAGAAATCATGGGATCTATATTTGTAAGTGAACAGGTTTATTCCATCAAATGGGTAGTAATTGTCAAGTAAAGATGTGTTATGTCATTCCATATCGCTTGTACGATGGTCGTCAAGTCACTTTCAGTCCAGATGTTATTCTAACCAAAATGCTTGGAAAAGAAAATAGAATGTATCAAACTCAGAATCTCAGCTTCAAGAGAGGTGTAAATGAAACAATTACCCAGGATACATCCAAGTATCTGACCAAGGTGATTATTAAAGACACAATCACACCCTAAATGTCCTATATTTCTCATGGAGGCACCATCAATATTCATTTTGATCTATCTAGGGAGAGGAGCTCACCATAACACCTCCAGAGTGAGATATTGTTGATAGAAATTTCTATTAATACATAGATGTTTTAGGATTCAAAATTCATGCATGGTGTTGTGGAAATGTCCCTTTTGCATCAAATCAGCTTCATGAATAGCAATAAGGATCTATATCCAACCTTCATTTTGATTGAGTGAGTAATTGCAATGAATAATAGCATTCTAATAATACCAGATCAGATTGTGGAGCTTAGAAACTACAGCAAGGAAAAGGTTCAGGATTTGCTGAGACCCTTCCATTTCCTCACATTTCATTAGTTGGTTTTTGACAGAGTCCAGAATCAACCATCTATAATCAAAAATTTCAATAATATAGTTCCAAAGAGTACAAGAAGTAGCACAAGAAATGAGAAGGTGTTTAGCATCTTCTCTATGATGATTTCATATTTTACACTTAGAGCAGAAATGGATTCCGAAATATTGGAGGAAATTTTCAGCAGGAACTCTATTGTGAGAAAGAAGCCATGTGAGATTGAATCCTGATGGTTTTATCCAAGGTTTTTTGAAATGTTTTATCCAATTGTAATTACTCTTAGAGTTACACAAATAATTATTGTAGAAATTTTTTGTGTTAATAATTCCATTGAGAGAAGGTTACCAAATTAAGAAATCATTATTGTAAGACAAAGATTAGTTTTCAATGACTTTTATAATAGTATCAGGGAGGAGATCGTGTTGAGATTTTAAAATTTCTCTGATAGAGCTATTGGTATTATTAGGAGTTGCATTGGAAGATATCATAGAAATTAAAGGTGTGCCAGTCCAATTATCCAGCCATAATTTTATGGTGAAGTCTTTGGATACCATCCATCTATAATTATTCAAAATATTGGTGAAAGAATTTTTGTGTGATGGTTATATAGAAGAATTAATGGAATTGGAATTCCCTGTCATAAGTTTTCAAGAAATCTATTTTTGAGAAAGGTAATATCTTTAGAAGTGTTGTGAAAAAGGTTCCATGTGATTCTTCCTTTAAGGGATTCATTAAATTATTTTATATTTTTTATACCAATACCACCATTCTCAATGGGCTTGAAACAAGTTGACTAGGGAACAATCATATGTTTTCTTCCCAGAATACTACAAGTACAGATGAAATTCTTTATAGAGGTGTTCATTTTTTTAATAAGACCAACATTCCATTTATAGACCATCATGGAGTAAACCATCTTGGAGACAATAGTGAATTTAAAAAAGAAATTCCTACCAATCATATAAATAGATTTACCTTTCTAATAAGATAGTTGGTATAAAACATGGTCAACAATAGTCGCAAAGTGAAAAGACTTGGGTCTACCCCAAAAGATGGGAGCACCAAGATAAGTGAAAGGGAGCATACCTTATTTCAGACCTAAGTCACTGATAATGTTATATTTTCTTCTGGGAGGGAAGTTTTTTCCAAAGAAGATGCAGGATTTGTTCCAACTAATTGTTTGAACAGAAACCTCTTCATAGGGCAAGAGCATAGTTTTGAGGTTAAGAATATTTCTTTTTTTCACCTTGAATTAAAAGGATGATGTCATCAGCATAAAAATATGACTAGGATCATTCACACTCCTTGATATGTGGATGGGCATCAACTTATTCTGGACCACTAGATAGTTGATCATATGACTAAGGTAGTCTTCCGTTATCGAGAAGAGAATGGTAGATAAGGGTTAACCTTTCCTGACACCTTTGGTGCATTTAAAATATCCCTTGGGAGATCTGTTGATCAAAATGTTGATAGACATAGAGTTGAAGAGATTTCATATTATAGTGATAAAATAGGCACTAAAACATAAACCTTGAAAGACTTTGAAGATAAAGCTCTAGTCCATGGTGTCAAAATCTTTTATAATGGATTTCTTCATAGAAAAGGTTGACATTTGTTATCATAATCAATGAATTAAATATTTTCTGGAACAATCCCCCTGGTCTTGTGTCATAACAACCCCAAGATATCCTCCAATAGGCCAGGGGTTGGTGACTAGAGTCAAGTAGGCATATCCCTCAAATGGGAGCTATTTTCCTAAGAACCTGTACACACGCACCCAAATCGAAGCCATAGGGGATGGAGAGTAAAAACAAAAAGTGAATAAAATGCTTGAAAACCATTAAAACTGAAAAAAATAGAGTACGGAAGAAAATAAAGCAATAAAGTGCAATTATTCCAGAAAAAAAATCCCACAAAAATGAAACGTGTAATGTTTGACCTGAAAAAATGGGCATCGAAGTTGCTATAGGAAGGTATCAGAAATACCTCGACTCATCTGATCTCATGAGGCACCATTCGGTCCTGGTATTGGTTCTACTGTGCCTAGGACTCCACCAAATCATCAATCTTCTACACAAGGCATGAAACATGCTAGAAAATCTTATGCAGGGGTGAGTAAACCAATACTCAGTAAGGGACCCAAAAACCAAAAAGTAAAAGACCAAAAAGGAAACACCACCAAGATGGTACAGTCAGTTAAACATAAGTATATGTTAACAACACATATAACAAGAAAATTCAGGTATACTCAAAAAGGACTCCAAGATGCAATGTCTCGTCCACTATTACCCATATGGTTCCTCTCATAGCACACTCGATTCAGGGAGATCACACTCTTCGAGCTATATGATAGTAACCATATAGAACAAGTATAAAAAATAATCTGAGACAAAATTTTGTGTTGATACATCATGAATTTTCACTGATACATCCAGTCCCACTAAGACAAAGAGTCTCAATATCATATAAAAATACTTGGTCATAGGATTTTTCTTATTAAACACTCGTTCAGGGGGAACTCGCTCCTTGATCTATGAATTCATCATAGACCCTCACAAGATGTTCAGAACCATTATTCCCCACCAAAATAAAACACACTGAGAACTACCCAATGTACACTAATCAAGTCATGTCATGAAGGAAGGAAAGATCTTAATACACAAATAGGGATTCCTGCACTTAGGGCTCATTGGGGAACATCCTAAACCTACTGGAATTATTATATTAGATAGGGGATGGGTGCCTATCTAAATATTGGTCACACCAATACTGTAAACCCGATATAAGGTACCATGAAGAGAAGTGAGGACTGACCGGGCCTCTCTGTGTGGTACATCTTCCCCATAGACTCGCAAGGGCACTGAGACCCGCGGAATCATTTCAGCCTACTAGGTCACCTAGGTACTCTCTTCACATAGTCCTATTAGGTCACCAAGATCCACTCAGAGCCAACTCACTTTATAACATGATCCACTTCATGCTAGTAATGGGATCCTATATTGTAACTTCATAAATATTCCCAAAGTTATAGTCTCACTCTCTTCTGTCAACCCCTATGATGAGACCAAGATCCTACATCAATCCAATATAGGAAAGACAAAGATAACTCCACCATCCCCTTTTGGTCCAACTAAAACACTACTAAACCATATCAAAAGGACCTCCTTTTCGTAAAGGTCTCAATGCTGTAGATGGATCATCAATCAGACTTATAGTTTGAAAGATATGAGGATTTAGTGAAATGGGCCAGTGGGGTCTAGGTCTGATCCGACCCAGTCGAACCGACCTGACCTGGGGTCCGCTGACCTGGCCCAAGTCCACAGCCTAGACCCAGGTCTGAATCAGCCCACTGGGTTCGACCCGACTGGGTGGGTCGACCAGGCCTGAGGCTTTGGGCCCGGCCCAAGGTTGGCCTGCTATCCAAGCCAACCTGTAGAAGAGGGTCGGTCTTCTCCGTCCGGGACACAGTATGTGCCATTCCCACTTGTGGCCATTACCGCATGCTACCGTTTCACTCCGACTAGACCGAAACCTCCTGCCACATCCTTTGAACTACCATCGGCCTCTGAACACCACCCGTGGAAGATGTCACATGCCACCTTCATCGTCGTGGAATGCTTCCAGTGTGTGTCACCTCCCAAATGAGGGAAACACCATGTGCCACCTCCAGTGGGATCCGTATCTCTCCTTGTTGGGAAAAAATCCCTTAAGGTAACATCGTAGTATTTTTGGGTTTATTGTGTTTGTTGACAAAGCAGGTTTCCATGAAGAAATTTTCGAGTTCTAAAGAAGTTTTTGACAATCAATGTTGACAAAAGAACAATGAAAAAGGAAGGGACAATCTGAAGGCGGTACAAAAGAGGTTGGAATTCGTGAAGACCAGAAGAATGATGGCGGTGACTCTTCACGATTACGTCAAAGCTTCACGAACGACAGAGGTTGAAGTGCATCACGGCGGTGATGGGCTTTGTGAGGGAGCTTTGTGGTGATGGCGCGAAATAATTTTTATGATGATGCTCCATGATTACGATGAGCTCCGTGATTGGAAAATTTCCATGGTGCTTCACAATTTTGTCAGAGTTTCGCAGAAACATCAGAGCTTCGTGATAAGTGATGATGTGGCGCTGAATTTGCGTGGAATGGTCGAGGGTTGGTGTAATTGCCTATTAATAGAGGCCGACCCCCTCGAGAAAAGTAGAGAGAATTTTAAGAGAAAAATACTTTGCTCTTAATTCATGAAGGAAGTTCACAAAGGCAGTTGGCTTCGCGAAAGGAGAGCATTGCAGCGGCTATTCTATCTCTGCGAAAGTCGTGTGCTCTGTGTTGGCTTAGTGAGATTTGTGTGGGAAGTTTCTTTGCGATGAATTGAGATCCGTGACGGCCTAATAATTGTGAAGTCTTGATCTTTGCGATGGTCCGAGCTCTTTGAAATTGTATGCTTCACGAAAAGGAAGGAGCTTCGTGAAGGCTTGTTTGAGTTTCGTGAAATTGGGAGCCTCGGGAAGTAGGGTGCTTTGCGAAGGTGTTTCCAAAGTTAATTTCATACTGGTTAAGAGGAAAAGGTATATTCATCCATGGATAAAATTAGGACATCAACATAGCATCTATCAACAGTTGAGGATTCATGTTTTCATGCAAATGAAGAGACCTACAGGTCTATAAACTGTGAGTGGATCTCTTCCAGAGCAGTGAGAAAAGGAAGAGGAAGTAGGTGATCCTCTCCACCGGCAGTGATCCAGAGAGAGAGAAATAGGGAGTGACCCTTGAGATAGTAGTGAGATGACCCTAAACATTGTAAAGGCAGTGAACCTGGGCATAGAAGTGATCTAGCCCGAACATTATTGGCAGTGAGATTAAGAGGATTTTGTATAGTGGCACATCGCCATTGTATACTCCTTGGACGTAGCCTAGTGAGGGTGAACCAAGTAAAAATCTTTGTGTCTGCCTGGTTGCTACCCTACGTTGCATCTAAAGCATAACCATCAGATAAAGATAAAAAGAATTGATCAAAATTAACACATAAGAGCAAACAAAGTGACCCTTGTAATAAAGAGGTCAAGATCCAATGGGGCAGGAAGAATTTTTTAAAGAATATCCATACCCTAATTCACCCCCCCCCCCTCTCAGGGTAATAGGACCCTATTGGTCCTAACAATTGGTATCAGAGCGATAGGTTTCTTTTATCATATTTGTTTGCTCTGACTTGGTTCAGTGGATTGCTCAAGTTAAAGATCAATTTTGCTCTTATCGTATTGTGCCATGGCAAAGGGAAAAACATCAAAGAAGAATCAGGAGTCAGGTGGTATCCCTTAGTGCGGAAGTGTTTATGGAAAAAGTGTGATTCAACTAAAGAATCAAATATCATACTGAAGGAAGGCATGGATGAATTATATAGGGAAAAGATTGATTCACTCAATCCTGATGCAGGAATGATTGAAGTTGATGAACATCAAAGTGATACTGAAACAACTGATAATGATAAAGTTTCATGAAGAAGGCCATGAGTAGATGTTGTCAATATGACAAATAAATTGGATCAGAAATTGGATGAAGAAGTTAAATCTAAAGATATCCAGATCCAAGCATTTGACATTGATCTCAACAAGCTAAGAGGCTTAAATCAAAGGATTATTTATGTGGCTACTGACCTAAGGGAGAAGAATGATTCTCATGGTGAAGAACTACAAAATATTGCTAAAAGGAAAGGAAAACAAAAGGCTGATGATTATGAAGATAATCAAAAGTAAGATGAAGTTCGGAATCTAAAAGCTAGAAATGAAGATCTAGCAAAACAGTTGTCTGAAGATGTTTAGAAGAATCAAAGCCTACAAAAATATAATGCATGTTGTTCTGATTCTGTTGAAGAAGAAAAATTTAAAGTGAAGGAGAAAAGTGACATGGTTGAAAAGCCCACATGAGAACTAGAAGATGAGTTGAGTAGCGGGAAGAATCTCAAGAAAGAACTCAATTATCAACTTGAATCAAGAGATAAGAAGATTCAAAAATTAGAGGAAGAGATAGAAAAATCCATGAAGGAAATGGAGATATCAAAAGACAATAGAAAACCTAAGTTGAAGGATGCACTGCACTTACTATTCAATTATCCATCGAAAGGTGATGATAAAACGAAAAGTATGAGATTTCTGAGGAGAAACAAAAAAAAATTCTCAGCTCAAAGACCATACCGTTTATGAAAAACTATAATTTTATTTGATGAATCACCTCCCATGCATGATAAGAAGAGAGTTGTGAACAGTTCCAAATGTGGAGAAAATTCTGTAGGCGCTGTAGATAGGCCAATGAGGATAGCTACAAAAAGAAGTTACGACATGTGTTATTTCTGCGGGATTCATGGCCACACATCAAACTTATGTTCAGAGGCTCTGGAATATATTTCATGCTGTGAAAATAAAACTTTGATAAATCTGATAATAAGAAGAAGCATTATGAGAAATCAGAGAAGAGTCTCTCAAAGGAAAGCATTCATTAGATGTTATTACAATAGAAGAATGGAACACACCATGAGTATGTGTCAGGGAGCTCAGGAGTTCAATGTCCGAGGAAGAACTCAAGATGCATCAACATCTTGACTATGAAATGATGAAATTTGGTATGACTTTAATGTAAAATGTTTTATATGTTCTGATTATGTGCATTTGGCAAGACAGTGCAGCAAGAATAAAACAAGAAAGGAAAAGGGGCTCGAAAATAGATTCTCGACTACAGTGAGGTACAATGAGAGATCCTGCAATGAGAGACAAAGTGGTAGGTTGATTAATAGGCTTAGAGAATCATGGGAATCATGTGGAGCTGAAAGAAAGGTGTATCAGTCATCTCTATCATACTCACAACCGCTCTCCAAGAAAGAACATGAACAAATATGGAGGAAAAGGGGAGGAAATGATCCAGCTGTGAGTAAGAAGAATCCAGGTTCAGTGGGGGACTCACCATCGGTGAAAAATAGTGTGGTGACTCAGATATATGAAAAAAGAAAGATGAACAAAGAATGCATTGAAAAATTTTCAAGTCGTGTTCCACAACAAGAAGTGGAGGAAAGAAGAAGATCCCTACAATAGAGTAAGGTGCTAGGGATGATGAAAATAAGAGATATTCCTACTCCGAGAAGAAATCAAGTGAAATGTAATTTTGTTGGAACATCAAAGATGGAAATGAGTACTAGTAGGTTTAAACCCAAATCGGTGAGAAAGTCCAGGCCTGTAGAATCATCATATCAGAAAAAGACGCAGCATGCAGGTTATGAATTCTTAGTCATATGGCCAGAGCAGTTGAAGTTGGCTAGGAAGCTAGAAGAAGAAAGGAAAGAGTGTGATGCTCTATAAGAAAGAATCAAAGGGTTGACCCATCAGGATCAACAACAATCCTCTTCTTGAGGATTCGAGAAACACCCCTCTCCCTATGTATATAAATGATATTAACTGATGATTCAAATATTTTAGGTTTTAGGGAGATATGATCCAAGGGGAAGAGGAATCTAAAGATGCAAAGTGGAGAAGTGATGTGCTTCATAGTTTTGATTGATTCGAATCAGGTACCAAAGTTGAAGAAGAAGAGTAGCAACAGAGCACAATAGGAAGTGATTTTGTTATTAACTCTATCTCTTGTTTCCTACACTGAGTTCCAACTTAGTAGGCTTAGAGATTCTGTTAATGGCTCAATGATGAGTGACAGATAATAAAAGATGCATGCGGAGAAGAATGGTTATGGGTCCATATAGTTGGGTATAACAACTGGAAGAGTTGGGTAACATTGGGGGAGCATTCAATAACAAAATCAGATGCAAGAGCCATCAATGAAATAATTGGATGACTCAGCTCAAGTGTTTCCCATCGAGGGAAGACAGCAACACAGGGAGAAGTAGAAATAATCATACATCCCATTCTTATCTATTTTGTTCTAACAATGTGGTATTAGCTAACATTTTTCAGGATACCAAGAAGATGCAAGATAGTATCAACAATGTTTCAACAAGAAGCTCAGAAAAGTAGTTTAAATAATTGATGCTACTGAATAATGAATTATTGAGAAATTTTCAGATGAAAGTGTGGAGGAAGAAAGTAATACAGGGGGATCATAAGTGATTGATGCTGATTTAAAAAGGAATCCGACATGGGAGATTGTTTCAAGGCCAGCAGATAAGAATTTCATCGGGACTAAATGGGTCTATTGCAATAAGATGAATGAAGATGGAATAGTGATTCAGAACAAATCATGACTAGTGTGCAAGGGATACTCCCAGATAGAGGGAATAGATGTTGATGATACATTTGCACCAGTTGCAAGGATGGAGACAGTCAGATAATTCCCAGCCATTTCAGTGCAACATAAATTCAAAGTGTTTCAGAAGGATTTTAAATCAAAAATCTTGAATGGGGTTCTGGAGGAAGAAGAGGAGGTTTTATATGGGCTGAAACAAGCACCAAGAGCATGGTTCTCAAGGCCATATCAGTATTGAAGAAGCTTGGTTTTCAGCTTGGTGGAGTTTATTACAATCTCTGTTTCAACAACAATAGTAATCAAATGATGATGGTCTTGGTTTATGTCTACGACATAATATTTGGCGGATCAGATGAAGCTTAGTGCAGACAATTTTTTGAATTCATGAAAAATGAGTTAGAAATGTCAATGATTGGAGAGCTGACATTTTTCCTTGGTTTACAGGTGACACAAGGAAGTAATGGCACGTTAATTTCTCAATCCAAATACGCCAAGAGGTTCTAAGAAGATTTGGAATGGAAAATTACAAGGATATGAAGACCCTGGTAGCTACCCAGATGAAATTGTCCAAAGATGAGGATGGCAAGGCAGTTAATATCACAGAATACAGGAAAATTATTTGATTTTTGTTATACTTGACTGCAACCAGGCCTAAATTTGTATTCACCACATTCCAAGTAGCGAGATATTAGAGTAATCACATGGAAAGCCACATGCTTGCAGTGAAAATAATACTTCAGTATATCAAGGGCACAGAGGACTTCGGCTTGATGTATAATGGAAAATCTCAAAAATTATTTGGATATACTGATGCAGATTGGGTCGGTTCAGGGGATGATAGGAATTCAATGTCAGGACGTGCTTTCTATCTTGATGGACTGTGTATTTCTTGTCTAAGAAATAAGAAAGATTTCATTTCATTGAGCACTGTAGAATCTGAGTATATTTCGGCCACTCAAGATTGCACACAGTTATTGTGGATGAACAAACAACATGAAGATATGGGAGTTAAAGTGAAGTCTCTGATCGGAATAATGTTTGATAACTCAAGTGCTATAAATCTCAGTAAAAATCAAGTCCATCACTGAAGGACAAAGCACATTGAGATCAAATATCATTTTATCCAGAAGTAGGTTTAGTAGGGAATCATAAAGTTGGATTATATGCCTACAGAACTACAGGTTGCAGACATCCTGACAAAGGCCTTACCCAAGGAAGCTTTTGAGAGGCATCGACTTTCTCTGGGAGTTCATTCGACTCTACGCACTTGAAAAAGTGTGGATGTGGAAACACCCCACTCTCCCCGAGGTATGATGTGTTTTTCCCTAATGTTCTAATATGTGTTTTTACCCTATTATAGACCGCGGAGGAGTGACCTTTTGGGTTCGCTGACAAAGGGGGAGAAACTAGTAATTGTTCAAGGGGGAGTGAGTGTGGAAATTTGATAAATCATAATTGATATGGGGAGAAGCTGACAGATGGAGCAGCGAGATAAGGGGAGAGCAATGAGATAGGGGGAGTATTCAAATATGACGATGCTTGAAGTGATCGATCAAAGAATAGATATCACGACAACTGAGGATTTTGAAAAAAGCATAAGAGTGATTTTGGAATGGTGAGAGAATGTTTCCAGCTATCACCAATGGTATTAGTGTGGTTCAACAATTGGTATCAATTTATCAATTGGAATCAGTTTTTATTCGACAATTGGGGTCTGACATGAAGTGATTCATTGATTAACTTTTTATACTACTCTTGTTTCTCATGCTGAGCATTGCTCATGTGGGCCTAGAGTATGTGTTAAGTGATTCCTTGAACGCTATCAAAATCACAAGAGGAGAATGGTGGTAGCGACTGGAAGGAGATTTAGAGAGGTATCAAAGTGCAGAAAATCATTCTGAGAAGAGTTATGAAGAGTTTTTAACAAAACCAAAGGGGGATATTGTTGGGCAAAAATCCCTCCAGGTAACATTGCAATATTTTTGGGTTGATTGTGTTTGTTGACAAAGTTGGTTTCCATGAATAAATTGTCGAGTTCTAAAGATGTTTTTGACAATAAATGTTGAGAAAATAATGATGACAAAGGAAAGGACAATCTGGAGGTGGTACAAAAGAGTAGTACAAGGTGGCGCCATTTTCCAGTGTTTGCCAAATTTTTGGGGTCCAAAATTTGGAAGTTGGTGAGCATCGAAAAAAGTGGATATCCATGAAGATCATATTTTATTATGTCAAATGAATGAATCTCATGAAGAGAGGCTTCATGGTTTGAAATTCGCGAAGACCAGAAGAATGATGGCAGTGATTCTTCGTGATTACTTCAAAGCTTCGCGAACAGCAGAGGTTGAAGTGCATCATGGCAGTGATGGGATTTTCAAGGGATATTCATGGCGAAGGTGCGAAATAATGTTGACAGTGATGCTCCGCGATTAAGACGAGCTCCGCGATCGGAAAATTGCCGTGGTGCTTCACGATTTTGACAGAATTCCGGTGGAAACATCGGAGTTTTGCGATAAGAGATGACGTGGCGCTGACTTTGCATGGAAAGGTCAAGGGTCAGTGGAATTGCCTATAAATAGAGGCTAACCCCCTCGATAGAAGTAGAGAGAATTTTAAGAGAAAATACTTTTCTCTCATTTCGCGAAGGAAGTTCGCGAAGGCAGTGTGCTTCACGAAAGAAGATCTTCACAGCGTCTATTCTAGCTCCGTGAAAGTCGTGTGCTCCATGTTCGCTTAGTGAGCTTCATGAGGGAAGTCGCTTTGTGACGACTTGAGCTCCATGAAAACCTAAGTATTGCAAAGGCTTGATCTTTGCGATGGTCTGAGCTCCATGAAATTGTGTGCTTTGTGAAAAGGAAGGAGCTTCACGAAGGCTTGTTTGAGCTTCACGAAATTGGGAGCCTCGCAAAGTAGGGTGTTTTGCGAAGGTGTTTCCAAAGTTAATTTCCCAGTGGTTATGAGGAAAAGGGATATTCACCAGTGGATGAAAGTAAGACTTTAATAGAGAATCTATCAATATTTGAGGATGAATGGTTTCATGAAAATGAAGACACTTATAGGTCTATAAACTGTGAGTGGATCCCTTCTAGAGTAGTGAGGAAAAAGAAGAGGAAGTAGGTGATCCTCTCCACCGGGAGTGAGCCAGAGAGAGAGAAATAGGGAGTGATTCTTGGGCTAGTAGTGAGCTGACCCTAAACTTTGTAAAGGCAGTGATCCTGGGCATAGAAGTGATCTAGCTCAAACATTATTGGCAGTGAGTTTTAGTGGATTTGGTACATCAACACATTGTCGTTGTATGGTCCTTGGACGTAGCCCAGTGAGGGTGAACCAAGTAAAAATCTTTGTGTCTACCCGGTTGCTTCACTGCATTGCATCTAAAGCATAACCATCAGATAAAGATAAAAATAAGTGATCAACATTAACACATAAGAGAAAACAAAGTTACCCATGTAATAAAGAGGTCAAGATCTAGTGGGGCAGGAAGATTTTTTAAAATAATATCCGTACCCTGATTCACCCCCCCCCCCCCACTCTCAGGGTATATAGGACCCTATTGGTCCTAAAACTCTTGAGGCCCCCTCAAGTCATTGCCAATGCTAGCACACTGATGGGGTCTTCTGTGGGCCACCAGATGCACTCTAGTGGTTCATTCTTTGATCTAGAATACATTATATAGTCTGTAGGTCATGTTCTTTATCACCAACGGTTAAAAATCACTCCACGATCCCTTTCTAGTGTGAATCTGTTTGCATATGATATCTCTAACACATCCTCGATCTGTTCGCCACTATTTTTTTCACAACTCCTTGGTGCCAAGTCCATCTTGGATATGTGATAGCATATCATTGTTCCAAGGATTGATTTCATGATGATGGATCGATCACCAAATGTCAAGTCACGGGCAAATTGAAGAACACCCCCAAAAAATTTAGAACAGGTGTAAAAAATCACGAATCAACAAAGATGAACATACCTCGATTGATTTCTGTGTCAATTTTGGTTCGTTTCCTTTAGAACGGATAACCAAGAATCGTGAATATTATATCCCATTAAAACCCCACAAGAATCATCTCATCCCGCAATAAAGATCGATCCACAATCCGTTTTGTTTGTTAATTGGTCCATGTCCATCATGGAATATCAGGAATGGGGAAATAAGAAGATTCACCTACCTCAAGTAGGATCACTTGTAGACTTAGATTTAAGTTGCATCACCACATCGATCCTTATTTTTCCAGTATTCATCGATTCATTTCCACTTGATCGAATCCCATCCTCCCATCTGTCGTCATCGGTGAGAGATCCTCCTCCTAGTTGCCTTAGGGAAACTCTAGGAAAAATTTCTAGTTTTTTAAATTCTAATGATGGACCATGTCCCTGATTAATGGAGGAAATGTGTTTCAGCTTTACTATTTCTCTTTGAAACAGCATCACCATACTGATTTATTTATGGATGGAGAATGGGTTGCTCCATCACAGCGTCGAAGTGTCGCCATGGTGTTAAACATTAAAAAGGAAATAAAATAAACTTCGTTAAGTTTATTTTATTCTCCATTAAAAAGTCCAAAAATAACTTTTACCCTCAAACTGCACTGGTCGTGGTTAGGCTCGGCTAAAGGAAATCACATCATCACGAGCTCAACCGTACTATTGGATTTCTAATCCATGTTACCATTTATGAGTTATAAGTATTTAAAAAGTATATTTAATTATTTTTTTTAAGGTCACATCTCAAAAAATATTTTCCATTATTGACCCACGCAATCCAATTATAGGCCCCGCCTAAGGAAAACACCCAATTACGAACTCAACAGTGGTCTAATATTTTCAATCCAAGTCATTGTTCATGAGTTATAAGTATTTTAAAAATAAGATAATTTTATTATATTATTTTATTTATGTTTATTTCATTTTAGGAGAGACCCATTCTGACTAAACTTATGTTGGGGCTATGGTATACCCACTACTATTAACACAACGTTTCCCTCATATTTCTAATCAAGACACCCGTTTAAGAGTTATTTCACCTTTTTAGGAAAATCTCTCACGCACACTATTTAAAAACCTAAAATTCTTTGATGGATCAATTTGATCACTCCATGCCTCAAAATCACACTCCTTCTCAGTGCCTAGTCTTGAAAGTTTCCCAATAATTTTCTAAAAATAGAACTGAGAAAATTTGAGTCATTAAAACTCTATTTAAAACCTTTTTTAACCACTCTATACCTATATGTATTGAATATAACTTTCAAGTATCTTTTATTCTTGAATACCCATTTAAAACCAATAGGACTAACATCCACTATAAGATCTACCAAAATCCAGATATAGTTTTTGTATATAGAATCCATTTTAGAATTCATTGATTTTTTCCATCTGGTAGCTTTTGTCCCACTTACTACTTACTTATAGGGCACAATTTCATTACTATCAACTAATAATGAGTCACCATACTTGGGGACTATAAAACCATATTGTTTGGGTTTTATAACCTCTCTAGTATTTATATATAGTGCTAGTGTCTCTATAATATTCACTAGTATAGAGATTTATGGAATTAGTTCTTATGCTAACTTGGATGTATCTTGAGCCTCAAATTCAACAAAGTATATCTCTCTCGCACTATCCCTTTTAGAGATGTTCTCCCTATTAGGGAATATTAATTTTCAAGAAACTATTTCTTTTTTATAGATTTTATATATAATACCATTTCTTTTACATATGATACCCTATAATGATATATTTTGTGCCTTAGGGTCCATGTTTTTTTCTTCACGAGGCCTTAATAAATTCATTGTATCCCCAATAATTCATGTATTTCAAAAAAATATTTTTTTATGCACTATAATTTGAATATTAATATGTTTACTACACTAGTTGGCACTTGGTTTAGTGTGTATTCAACTTCTTGGATAGTGTATCCCCAAAAGGATAATAGAATACTTCTATAACTCATCATTGATCTCACCAAGTCTAACAATTTTTGGTTCTTCATTTCACTAAAACTAATCTATTATGGTGTATACAGAGGATTGGTTTGTGATAATATCCCAAACCTCCCATAAATAATCAATGAACTTTTAGTTAATATATTATTCCACACATCTAGAGTGCAGTTTTTTAATTTTCTTACCAAGTTGGATCTCATCATCATATGGTATTCCTTGAATTTTTAAAATGAATACAACAAATACCTAATTATGTAGACATATATATATCTCCTAAAGTTATCAGTAAAATATATGAAGTATGATAATACAACCCTTAATTCATCTAAAAATTATCACAATGGTATTAACAAATTCAAGAATATTTGGGTCCCTTTCACTATTTCCATTAATTGTTTCCCAAATTATTTTAACTTATAAATAAGTGGGAAAAATAAAAAGATTTTTTTGTTCAAAAGAATCTAAATATCCATCTTGATATATATTTTTAATTGTTTTTCATTTATATGACCTAGTCAGTGATTCCATATTTGGGTGTGATATAAGTTATGAAAACTAGATTCATTATCCATTTCCAAAATTTGGTTTCCATATTCTAGCACATAAATCTCATTATTTAAGTGTTTCATACAATTACATGTGTTATCTTAATAAAAATAGAAACATTTATTTCCAAATATTAAAATAAAACCATTAATATCAAGACTATATATAAAAATAATTTTTTTAGTAATTTTTGTAAAATAATAATTGTTCATTAAAACCAAAACTAATCATGTTGGTAGAGTGATAGGGTAATCGAAAATAATCACTGTAGAGATTATAGCCATGTTAGCATCTCATAGATCTTCCTCACCGAAAAAAAATATTCTAAATATACTTGGTTCCTTTAATTGGATACAAATGCGATTAGTATAATATATATATAATAACCAATTTGAAGAAATAAAAAATGATTCCATCAATGATGAACGCACCTAAATCTTCCTCGTATTTCTTTTTTGTGGTGTATGTTCTCTTGTAGTGTTCTTTCTTTCAACATGAGAAATAGGTGAAATATTATTACCTCGATTTCCCCTTTATTATCCTCTTCATTGAAGGGAACTATAATGAATACTTAGACTTAGAGTTAGTCTTTGAGCTCTTCTCTGGAAATTTACACTTATTAACCATAAGGGAAAAAAGTACACTTACACTTCATATCCTTATTTATATGTGGAGTAAGGAAATCTCATAGAGACTTTTCAATGTTTTTAATTTTTAAATTCATATAAAAACTAGTGAAGTTATAAGGGACAGAAGTAAGAATGAGATCAATTCACAATTCATCAGGCATCTTAAATATTAGAATTTTTAAACACTAAATGTTTCTTATAAATTTTACTGTATGAGGTCCGCCTCTCTAAATTTGTACACAAAGAGTACCTTGGAGATCTCAAACTAATCATGTATATCTCTCTATTGATATAGACCATGTATATACTTTAGCATTATATATGCATCTATAATGTCATGAGACTTATTGAGTTTATCATACATGTATGATAGCATCAGAATTTGTACATACTCAGCATCATATAATTACTTCCAAAATACAAAAAGGTATTATTCGCCTAGCTCCTTGGAAGGTTCATAATTTGGGGATTCTAGCATGTAAAACTTATATTCATGGATTATTATAATGAGAAAGTATATGTACCACTCCTATAAGTTACTATATATCAATATATTTTCATTTTGTAGAATGTATCATAGGGATATCAAGGTCGATTAGTTTTTTATTTTCTTATACAATAAAATCATATAAAATTTTAATTACTCTAAATTTTTACAGAAATATATATAGTAAAATTATTTTAATCATTTTATTACTCTCCTGATTTTTTATTAAGTCCCAATATCCATCACCATTTGACTCAGAATTTACTTTAGCATAGTAATTCTAGTGGAAAGGATCTATATTTCCTTCCTCATCATCTAGACATTTTCCTAAAAAATATTCAGAATAAAATATATAAGGATTCTTGACAAATACTAACTCAAATCTCATTGATCCATTGTGTTGACTCCACAATCTTGATATCCTAATAAGGATTTACCTAACACTTTCCTCTAAATGGCATAATGTACTTCTGTGTCAGCCAACCCTTGATGTAGCTTAGTTAAATTTACCCAAATACTTAGTTATAACTCTTTTATAATTGAAATATCCTTAAATTTGGTTAGACAGTCACATAAAACTATGGTTCCAGTCATAACTTAAGTATTGGAAGGTTTTTCTAACATCATATTTATGTGAATGATTTTATTTAATTTTCATAAAATATCTTTATTTAATCATTTACATGTATTTTGAATATTATTTTGATTCTATATAAGAGATTAACCACATCATGATTAAATAATTTGCACATAATATAATTTATTTTAATTCCATATTAAAATATTGTTAACTTATTTATACATGTGATCCCAATAAAGTATCCATAAAATTAGACATAAAATAGAAGTAAATAAATAAATATGAATTTATCATGATATTTCTAATATTTTATTTATCAAGTGGGTGTTAAATCAACCAATGATCCTATAGGAGAAACTTCTTTATTATATCATGGCTTATGTTATAGTATTCTATCATTGATATTTGTATCTTCTGTGTTCATTTAACCCCATCTCAAATTTTAAGCCACCTATTTTCCTTGGATATCCATCTATTATACATTATTAATAACACATTGTTTAAGGGAACCATAGGAATGGTTGTGGGTTTTATATAAAAGAAACTATGTCAAGGAAGTTCCTATATAATAATTGTTAGAGTGATGGAACACATTTCATCATAATTAATTTAATTAAAAAAAATCACATATAAAAACACATGAAATAATATTAACTTAAAATATCAAATACATACATTGGTAGTTGAATCCCATTATAATTCATGTACATTCAACAGTTGTGTATTTAAAATAATGAGCTATCATTAATTTCATGATTTTATATTTAAGATAATGTATCCATACTACTAAATTAATTATCATATAATATAATTCATTCATTTATCCTGATTTACATCTAAATAAAAATGAATATTGTTATATAAAGTTTATAAAAAAAATCAATTAATTAATTTTTATTTAAAATTAATTATGTATATGGGGTGTTAATGGTGGAAACATGATATGTACCAATCCAGATAGCACATCATGCTAATCATCATGTATTTTTCACTAACACTTCATGTATAATACTTTGAATTTCACATAAATAAATGTAATTTAATTTCAATTAATGACACGTGGATATGTGTTAATTTATTAAGTGTTTACTAATTTTAATTCATATATAGTACAAGGTGTATAATATTGACCATACACAGAATGTAGTTAAAAATTTAACATGGAAAGTAAATAAGAATTTTCAATTCATAAAAACTTATCACATAACATTTGTTATAAATTAATGAAAAATAGGAATGTATTTATTAGGTTTCCATAGTACAATTTATTTGACATTTTTTCATATTAGTAGGTCTGAGATACACATTATGTACAAGTCAGCCACATGTTGTTTATTCTTCTCACCATATATCTACAATACATTCCTAGAAATTTAAAGGTATTTCACCAGGAATATTCATGTGGTATATGGAAAGTACACAAGATACATGTTGTGTAACCTCCATGTTATACATAAATCATTCCATATACTTCATGTAATAAATACATTATGCATATTTAACCATCTGATTTCCATGAATTTAATAGTAAAACCATGAGTAATACATAGTATGTATTCTAGGTAAATGATTCTAGGGTACTATATTATGATCCAAGGTGGTGGAAGAAAAAAACGTACGAAAAAACAACACTTGATAAGATTGAACATGTCTGAAAAAGAAAAAGAAAAAAAAACATAACATACCTGGAACTCTAGTAGGACGACCTCTATATTATCCTTCAATAAAAAATAGTTTGATTATTATCACAAGGTTAATAAGTATAAATTCTTTTCATATATATTTGATCCACTAGTTGAAGGATCCATAATCATGTCATGAAGAATCCCAAATTATAAAGGGTACTAGCACCTTCATTGTGGAATTATGAATAGTGTTTCAAGAATAATAGATCTATAGAAAGTATCAAATCAAACTATTTATCATCAAAAAAATATCTACACAAACCAAAATTATGGATCAAATTCGATTTATAATGCTCTTCAATACATTATAATGAATAACATGTTCGGTTGTTTTGAATGTCATCAAATACTACTCATGTATTACATCCTATTGATGTAGTCATTAAACTCACATAATGAATGTATTAAAAGATATTAATCCCTTAATAAAATATTAATAATAGAATTAAACTACATGGTAGGGGTGGAAAATGAATTCTCTCATGGGTTTCATCACATGAAATTGAGCTACATTGGGTGAAACATAGTCTTGGGCTTGGGCTTAAGGATTCATTGGAAAGAAAAATATTATAAAAAAATATGAATCTTGTGTAAATTATTTTGGTATATATATAAAAATATCCTACACTAAATAAAATATATAAGTACTCTATGCATAACTTCACAACTCTTGGTGAATCCATATGAAACTACTTTTTAATGCTGTTTCATCAAGATGACTTCATATTGGAACCAAATTTTATTGTCTAAAATTTAATTCTTATCCAACGGCATAAATTTATGAACCTATGGGTCTTAAAAACATTGAAAAAAAATTAAATACACATTTCATAGATGTAATAAAATTGATACCTCTATTAAATCATCAGTTATGATCACGCTATTAAGGGTTCGAGTGTGATCTCCATGAGACATACTCATATCAATGTATAAACATGTTCACAACAAGATGTATCATATAAATCATATGAATACCTATATAATCCATTTTCCTCAACATAGTGTGACTAATATAAAAAAATTAACCAATTATTTTTCATCTCATCTTGTCTTTGTTCTCTAAAAAATACTAACCAAGTTGATGAACACATCACATGACATTCATCTAACATATGATCACATCACATATCCCACATCCAAGTAGTATAAAATATCATATGTTATTAACATATTCATGTACATATATTTCCTTACTTTATTTTAATTGTGTTGAAGATTTATTTACTCACCATACAAGTGATCAAATATCATCTTTCTTGTACTACAATTGATGACATGATCAGAAACATACCCAGCCAACAATTTGTTAGTGAAGTTGTAATAAATTTTATAAAAAAGTCATCAAAGTATGGATGTTTTTATTCTAGGTATCTATCCTAACTCAATTAATAATGATTTATCAAAAGAATGCACCCTTCATTATATCAATTATGGTATGACATTCCGTGAGATATAATTTAGTGGGTCAATCCACTTATAAGTCCTTACTTATTACCTAATGAATATATTCTTCATGTCTCGTATATAACTTTTCTTAATAAGTACAAGAATTAATTTCTTCCAATATTAAAATATCATCATAAACCATAATAATCTATGATGATTGATGACTAGGGACAACTCTAATTAATGCTTCGAGGGGATTTTATCATTCCTCTATTCATGTAATGTAAATTATAACCCACATGAATGAATGATAATTGGTGGTTTCATTTATTATAATAACATGTTAAATTATATAATTGTTACATAAATTTCATGAATATTGTGTACCAAGAGATTATACATGACCCTCATGCTTCTTCTTTGATAATAGTTTCATCAATAGATCCTCTACATTTTCATTCATATCCACCCTAACGATCTTTTCATCACCCCTATTTGTAATATATCTTATGAGATGGTATTTATAAAGGATGTGTATAGTCATTTTATGAGACCCAGTTTCCTTATCTTGAGAAACTATTCCAATATTTTCAATGTAAATAAAAATATCTCCCTCAATGTTAGGAACCATTAAAAGTTAAATAATGAACTTATTAATCCAAACAACATCCTTTATATCATATGATATAATGATTTACATAGCTTAAATTTTAAATTATACTATGATTGATTAATTAAAACTATTTGGATTGATATGTCCACTATTCAGGAAAAAAACTAGACTAATATTTTATATCATTTCTATTGTATTGGAAACTAGAATCTATATAACCGTTTACAAAAATCTCATCCTCACCGCTAAAGATCAGGAACATGTAATTACTACTTCTCATGTAATTAATAATGTAATTCATTAAAATCTAGTGGCTCTATCTAGGATTATATTAGTATATACTAGTTATGATTACAGTATAGGGGACATCAATTCAAGTAAAAAAATGGAATAAATGATAGATACTAGGTAAGAATCATATATAATTTTATCAAACATTATTAAATCCATAAAAGTATCATGAATCTTCCAAAGATATGTTCCATGTAACACCAGTTATAACCCCTTTTTTGAGTTCTCCATACAAAAAGACATTATCACATTACCACTATAAGTGTTATGACTAGGTCCAAGTATAATTTTGGATTTATCTATATAGATATTCATACCTAGTAGGTAGGTTTCTTCACCCGTTTCTTTTATCGATAAGCCTTTTACCATCCACGTCTTCAAAGAGTGATGTTTTGGGATGTAAATTCGAATATGTAGTATTTTTTTTCTTTATAAAATATAATAAATAATACTATATGTAAACTAATTTATATATGCATATATATATTAATCATACACATTCTTTATGAAACCAAACCCTTTAATTATATCATAAAATTGTATATTCCAACATGGAAAATTGAAACTTGTATACCTTAGTAGTATTATTTGGAACATCATGACCTTTGGGATGTATCGTATACACATCATTTACTAAATTCACATTAAGTAAAAAAAATTATATCCATTTCATATATATCTTAATTAAAAAGTAGTTTTTATAGAAATAATAATCTGAGTAGAATTTGTCCTCAAAACTAGAGAAACATTTTCTTCATGGTTAATACCATGAATTTTTTTTAAACCTTTTTCCATCCTGAATGGTTTATATTTTTACTCTCCACCCTCCATCTTAGTTATATTATGAAAAATATATTTCAACCATATGGGTTTCACCCATTTGGGTGTATCCACCAAGTTCCAAACATTGTTAGTGTACATGTAATCTATTTCAAATTTCATGGATTTTAACCATCTCTCAGAATTATAACCCCCAATAACCTCTCAGTATGTAGTATGTTCACTTATTTTGAACATTATCACATCATCATTTACTACAAGAAATACATAACCATCGATCACTTGAAGATTCATACCAGGCCTTTAATAATCTTGTGGAATTTTATTTGGTTCTTCTTCTAAAACTATTTATGGATTTGGATCAACTTCCTAATCAAGAACATTTATTGTATATTGTTCTTTAACAACTCCATGTTCCACTTTCCTATCACTAAATCCATGAATTGTGTTTTTTCTCAAAAAAACAACACATAAGGCCACAAAAAAATTGTGTTTAGTGTTATTGTATAAATAATATCCAATAGTTTCCTTAGAATAACCAATAAATAAGAATTTGTAAAATTTGGAGTCAATATTATCAGAACTAAATCATCATATAAATTATTCGCATCTCAAAATATTAACAAAAGATCTAAAAATATGTTTCCCAATAAATATCTCATGTAGTTACTTTATGAATACTTTATAGAGAACATGGTTAAGTAGAAATCTGAAAACTTCTAGAATGTAGCCTCAATATGAAATCGGAAGGTCACATTGTCTTATCGTCGATTTAACCTTGACTAACAAGGTATGATTGTTTCCTCTCAGACACACCATTCCATTATAATGTTCTATAAGGAGTGAGTTGTGAAACAATTCCATGATTCATCAAATGATCATAAAAATATTGTGGAAACTATTCACCATCTCGATCGGATCAGAAAATATGAATACTTTTTCCAAGTTTATTATGTAATTAATTTTGAAACTTAGTAAACTTTTCCAAAAAAATCAGACTTTTATCTCATTAGAAACATAGATACATACCAACAGAATTCATTGGTAAAGGTAAAAAAATTATTTAAAACCTCTACTTTATTGAGTAATCAATGGTCCACATACATTACTATGAATGATATACAATAGTCTACTAACCCATTCCCATTTTCACTTAAAAGGTGATATGGTAATTTTTTAAAATAAACAAAACTCAAAATTTGTGAATGATTTATAAAAAAAATTGTTCAAATGATCAATAATTATGGAATATTTATATATATTTATCATTTATATGTACATGGTGATAGTGTAAAAGATATATAGGATTAGTATCAACCCTAAACTTCTTATTCTGAACATTATATATTTGATTATTCATATCCAGAAAATATAAATTGTTTATTATTTTCCCAAGGCCAGAAAACAACTCATTTATATATAAATAATAACTCTTGTTATTAATTGTGAATGGTAATCCCTTATATTCGAAATAAGATACAAAAATTAAAAAAAATATTGTGGGAACAATACAAAATTTCTCTAATTATAGTATTAATACACTTTGTAGAATCATATCATAAGTTCCCACTTATAATGAAATAAATCTTTCTGTATTACAAATATTAAAATCTAATTCACCCATCATAAATTCCATTTTATGTCTAAGTATGTGTTATTAAGAAAAAAAATTGATTTATAATTGGTATCTCAAAACCATTAATCAAAGTTAGTGGAATTGATCTCCATAACATTCACATTTAGATACTCTGAATACTTCCTATTGAGAAAAATTCTCAACCATAGTTACCAATATCTAATTGTTTTATAGGTCATGCCTATTAGGGGTCTCAATGTTATTTTCAGGTATTAAATCATAACCTATAAAAAAGACATATATTTGGGTGAGTATCATGCATTATATCTTTTCATAAAGGGATTTTAAGAAAATTATTTCTATAAAAATTATAACCCCATACACTATTACAATTTAGTGAGACATTATCCATAGTTCATCCCAACTTTCACGAGTTTGAGCATGTAAATAATTCATGAGTATATATATTATATAATAATTTTTCAATCATGTCAAATATGTTTTTTTAATATATTATTTGATAAAATTCATTATCCAAATCCATTAAATAGATTCACTCAACATTATTCCTCTAATATCATAACTGTTAGGGTTACCCGGCTAGTGTAACACAAAGAAAACACCCAATACAAGGAATTTAACCACCAGGGTCACCTTATTTCTCACTTTCCATACACAATATAATCTAGAGGCATTCTGCTTTATCGTGACATACCTGATTGGATGATTCAGGTATTGATAAGTCTAACTTTGGAAGAAATCACACACATAGTGTTTAAAGGATTTCTCCATTTAAAAGCATCTCTAACTTAATATATATCATATGAATATTAAATTAATTAATTTTTTATTTATATTCTCATCTTTTATACTCTTTTTTATGCATTCTTCTATCTAATTATTTTTCAAAATCATTATTACATCCAATAAATTAATGTTTCTTCACCGCATTAACATGTAACAGTTTACACAACCTAGAATTTTGTGTTATTTATCCAAAACAATAGCTAATTATATTTATATATATCTGAATGCATCACATTCATAAAGAACATGAACTTTTCGTGTAATTTCATAAATCTATATGAGCATGGTAAACTCTATATGAGTCAGCCTGGAGCGACAGAGAGCCAGACCCTCACCTTTATCACAAGGAATAATCCTCCTCGATTGTGGGTATTCCAACATTTAATACCTATACATGGAGAAACTATACTAAATATATAATTCACTCATTATACCCCTAAAACATATATGAGAAAACTATATTCAATAACTATTTTAAAGCTGAAAAATCTAAAAACAATTTGATTTCAATGTAGATGAAAACTAAAACATATGGTGTCACACCTAGCATGTTATGAAGGACTCTCTATCCTTGAATAATTTTATCACATAAAAAATTATTCAAATTATTCAAATTATATAAAAAATTATAAATGTGAATAATAGAAATTAATAAAAAATTAAATGAATATTTTATTTAATATGAGAAAGAAATATACACTCTTCATTTTTTTCTATCATCTTGTAAAACAAATTTTAATATTCCTACATTTATCATTTAAGAAAACTTGTTAAACTATAATCATTTTAAAATATATAAACACTTTATTTAATAATTTAAATATATATATATATGAAATTTTTTCATATTTATTCCAGGCATGAAAAGTAAAATATTTTAATACCTAATACTTAAAATTTATAAATAATAATAAAGGTATAAGTATATTCAATTAAATATAAAAAATGGAAACATTTATTACTAAATAAAAACATTATTTTATTTCTATAAATATAACACCATCCCTTATTTGGACCACCCAATCATCCATTTATCTACAAGGGATAGCAACGAGACTTAAAGTCAATCCACCCATGGGTAGTAGAGGAGGTGAGATCCTACACGGGTCAACACAAGAATGAGAGAGCACATGATTATACTAGTAGGAGCACCGCTATGTGGGAAAACATAGAGGATGGCTAAAAAGGTAGAAATAAAAAGTGAATTAATTATACATCCTTAACACATCTGGGGTAATGAACATTCTCCTTCCTATATAAAAATTCAATGTGGGATTCATTTAGTAATTCATTGTTCATACCCATGTATTTTATATATGAATGTCACACTACAATTACATGTTGAAATAACATTTCACACTCTGAATACTCTTTATACCTCTATAATTCATTATTGACATTTAATATCATCCCAACATCATGATGACATTCCTAATACGATAAAGATAGAGAAAAATGATGCCCTATTTTAACACGCTATGAAATGAAAGAAACATTATCAAATAGACCTATTGTTTGTCTCCCTCTCAATCATGTTAACACCTTAACAAAATTCATTTGATGGAGTAAGAGTATCAATCATAATATTATTAGAAAACATAAAACAAAGTGTGTTTAAACTAGTAATAAGGCATAAAATGTGTTCTTTAAAAAATAGTGAATAAAACATGATGACCAGTCAAAATTAATGGATTTGATAGCACTGGTGGATTATAGGGGACCATAGTATGACCCTAGGTAGTAGAATAAATCCCAATAATAGCCCAAAATTACCCATAATAGGATCAAATATATATAAAAATTAAAAACACTAAAAACCAAAGCATACCTAGAATGATAGCATAGTATCCTATTTATTCTCATTGGGTGAGGAATGGTTTGAGGATGGTTACAGGATAAATAAACATAGGTACTTTTCCTATATAGGTGATCCAATGGATGAATAATCCATGATCATATTTTGATGACTCCCAAATAGAAAAGGGGTATTAACACCGTAACTATATAATGAAGAATGACATTTTTGGAAGAAATGAGATATAGAAATATTTGCATGAAACCGATGATCATTAACAACATCATTTACACAAGACAACATGAGAGATCACATCTAATTTATAAGCCTCCTAATATAATGTGAGTAAAGAATGTGTTTGACTGTATCAGATGTCCAAAAATTCACCCATGAAATACATCCCATTGATGTATCCATTGAACCCATTCAATGAAAATATGGAAATAATTTAATCAATTCATAACATATTAATAACTAAATAAAACCACATGGAATATAGGTGGAAAATTCAAGCACTCTTGGGTTTCATCGCATTAAACTAGGCTACATTGGGTGTGACATAGACATGGATCACGAATTAAGGATGCAAGTGTAGAAAACATATTTTTATGAAATATAAATTATATATATATATATATTATTTTGGTTAATATCTAACACTAATTACATTTTGTGTAGTCTAAAAATTCATGCACCAGTCTGGTCCAATAAATGCATTGTGTGTAATGATGTCATGTATTTGTTTCACATGACACGTCTGAATTAATTTGAGTCTCAATATGATGTAGAGAACCTATATAATTTGTATATACCTATGGGATACACATTATTTAGTTCTGTTTTATCTAACCAAAATCCTCTGAATCTAAAAATGGGTTCTTCAGATGTTTTTCATCAGTTATTAACCTATTCTTGGTCATTTGAAGGTGAATGAAGAATATATCTCAAATTGCATATTAAATAACTAATAAACATGAAATAATAACTAACCAAAAATATTTAAATCGATCAAAAATTTATAAATAATTATAAATTTAATCATGGTCTCTTTAATACCACTTGAAGGTTTTGAGCACCACATATGTCACTTAGGTCCATGCCCAATGATGGGTTCTCATTAAATGTAGTAAATAAATAAATGTAAAATGGTGAAAATGAAATATACCTGAATTATGTATGAATAACCATAACAAAATAACATTTCAACCATAACAGTAAACATTTCATGTTAAATTTTCAATTAATTTAATAATATGAAACTACCAAAATCTTTAGTACTTTAATTAATGTAGTTTTTTATCCGTAAAACCACTATTTGGGTTTTACCATCATTGAATTGGGAGGATATAAAGTATAATCCATCTTTAATTGAACCAAAAATTCTCCTTAATCTCAAAGCATCACTGATGGTACTACGGGTGATTTCACAGTGTTACTAATTATCTTGAATTTCTCACCATTAATGACAACACAATCTTTAGGGCATGAAAGATTAATTCTTATTCTCTAATTATTGAGAGGGAATAAGGATGTGCAAAACATTCTGTCAAACATGGTAGAAAAAACTAGACAATTTCTTCATGGAGTGAATTATCTAGAGTGTAAATCATTATTTACAAAAAAAAAATTATGTTAGAACCTCCATAGAAATGACATGATTTTCTATATATTGAATAGGGGTTAGAGGATCGGTAATTGAATAAAGGACCTTATCCAACCTACTAATCCATATTGAACCCCACATCTAATAATATTATCATTTTTATCATTTTTTTATGTGATTATGTCTCGCTGGTAATATAAATATCAATAAATTTATTAATATTTATGTTAATGATATTTATTATATCATTTTGGTTATAGGGATCCTTACCCAGCCCATCCACCAACCTTTACATTTATTGAACCTCAAATAATAATTATTATTCATTAAATAAATAAATAAATTTCATATTCATAATCTTGTGGATAGATATTTATTTAATATTCAACTCACATAAATCTAGAAACTAAACATTTGAGATTAAAAATTCATTAACAAATATTTTTTCTATGCCTTATAAATAATATTTATTCCAATAATTAAATTAAAATAGGTTTCTAATAAGATCAGTGGAACCTATAAGTATGTGACCCTCTAGGCCTCTTCCTTAATGAAAATTATTAAATCTTTCCTAACGTACAATATCGGTGTCTTTCAACTCATAAAGTCATACATATAGGATAATTTAATGTCACAAAGATGAAAACCACATAAGAATGCTCCATGTGTAATACAATCTCTTTGTCTTGATATCTCATCAAGAAGTGTGTATACTCATGTTATCTACCTATATGATTGATAAATCATTCCTTGAATTCCTAAAATATACTAATCAATCATCATTGAAAATTAATCTAGTATAAAAGTTCCATTTCAATCAAAATGTCAATATATCATCTCCTGGTCTTGGAAGGGATAAAACTATTATTGTCCTATTCATTAATGCTATATCACTCATGATGAGGCCAACATAATTTTATAATATGTGAACAAAGTGTTTCACATTTTTTATTAAGCCATAAAAGTACATGACACACAATATGTATTAATAAACAACTTAAGTCTAAGGATCAATATACACATTCTCATATAATAATATCCAATCAAACAAAACATATGGATTTACTACTTATGGGTATTTTTTATAACCTCCCATTTTGGAGCTTTCCAAGTGTGAACTATATAAGATGAAGAAATATTATGAGTATCTTGAACCTTATAGCCTATATCATCTATATACCATCAGACAATTTTATATGATCATTGGACATACGTTATAGAATATTGTCATGTAACTTCAAGGTTCTAATCATAGTGCAGAGCTTTTATGGCCTTGTCGATGAAACTATTTTTATACATTATCACATTATGGTCATGTAGAACAATAATAAATATGTGGAAATATTTTTATTAATATTCTTGTCCATGGATATACATGTAATATATAGTTCAAAGTTATTTTAAAGGAAACTGACTAAAAAAAGTCAGTCTTATATTTACTTGGTGTGTGGGGGAATTTGAATTTTTTAATATTTATTAGAAGAAGGTTGGTTGGGGTGAGTAAAAAAATGTATTAATGGATGTATTCGATCTGAAAAATATTTGTTGAAAATACTCAATCACTACTAAAAAACAACTTTAACAGCACTAGAATCAGCCTTTATCAGCACCAGAAAAGTGCTGACTACCTTAGCGTAGTTAAAAGACTGAGGATTTTATCATCACCAGAAAAGTTCTGATAAATGGTAGCTTTATCAATGTAAATAAAAGCACTGATAAATCATACTTTTTTCAGTGGTTTCAAAATCTATGATAAAAGAAACCATTTAACAGTACTTTTATTTTTCACTAATAAAGACACCCTTTATCAGGGCTTTTAGAAGCATTGATAAAGGATTCCTTTAATGATGCTTCTATAAGTGCCGATAAAGGCTATCTTTATCAATGCTTTTAGAAGTGCTATTAAAGGATTTATTTATCAATTATTTTTAAAGAACCAATAAATGGATTTTTATTAGTTCTTTTAGAAGCACTGATAAAGGTGTCCTTTATCAGCACATTTAGTATCACTGATAAAGGGGAAAAGTATAGTGTGATGCTAAAGCACACTACAACACCAGAAATAGGTACATTGTGTGGTTACAACACACTGCATTACCAAAAATAGGAACAAAAATTACCAAAATAAGATACAGATATTGAATTAAATAAAATAAAATTTCTAACACAAATAAAAGAAAAAAACTTTTATAGAGTATGTTAGTTGTTTCTTATAAAAATTAATGTAAATTTTGAATAAAAAGGTGCACATGGATTCATACCAGTCACCCCATGAGTCTATTTGAGGTTTTATTGATTCATATACATCACAAATGAGTAATGGATCTTTTTCCTAATGTACCAAAACAATCTTACTATTTTTTCTTAGTTTTGAGTATGTTAGTTGTTTTTTTATATTAAAATTAATGTCAATTTAAATAAAAAGTTGCAATTAGAGTCATATCAGCCACACCATCCTTCGAATTGAGGTGAAACTAATTTATACACATCAAAAATGAATTATGGATCATTCTACTAAAGTACCAAAATAATATGAACTTTTTTCTTGGTTTTGAGTATGTCAGTTGTTTTTTTCACTAAAATTAATGTCAATTTTGAATAAAAAGACACACTTTGTGTCATACTGGTCACACTATTCATCATAATGAGGCTCGGCTAATTCCTAAACATTACAAATGACTTATGTATTGTTTTTTTAAAGTGTCCAAAAAATCCAAATGTATTTACTTGGTTTTGAGTATGCCACTTGTTTTTTTACTTAAATGTCATTTTAAAATTGAAACAATCACTTTGAGCCATACAGGTGGAATTGTGTGTGGGTTTTACATGTGACTGATTTATACATGTCAAAAATGAATTATAAATTATTGTCCCAAGTTACCAATACAATACAAGTAAATTTGTTTGGTTTTTAGTCAGTGATACTTTATTGTATTAAAATGTTAATTTTAAAATGATAATGAACACTTAGATTCATACCTGTCACATTTTGAATCATATTGAGGTGAGGATGATTCCTACACATAAGAAATGACATCTAGATCATTTTCATAAAATAAAAAAAAATCTGAATATGTTTTCTCAGTTTTGAGTATGTCAGTTTTTTTCACTAAAATTAATGTCAATTTCGAATAAAAAGATATACTAGGAGTCATATGGGTCAAAACATGTATCAGATTGATATTTTTATGATTCTTAAACATCATAAATGAATTATAAATAATTTTCCTCAAGGATCAAAATAGTAATAATGTGTTTCCTCATTTTTGAGTATGCAACTTTTCTTTTCTACAAAAATGTTATTTTAAACTGGAAGCATGCACCTTGAGCCATACAGGTTGCATCGTGTGTGGCTTTTACATGATACTGATTCATATATGTCAGAAATGAATTATGAATTGATTTAAAAAATTATTGAGACAATCTGAATGTCTTTTCTTTATTTTTAGTGAGTGAAAATTTTTGTATTTAAATGTCAATTTTAAATTGATAATGGACACTTGGAGTCATACCAGTCACAACATGAATCGTATTTAGCTACTGTTGATTCATACATTCCACAAATGACATATGGATCATTTTTCTAAAGTAACAAAATAATATGAATGTGTTTGATTAGTTTTTGAGTATGTCAGTTTTTTTCACTAAAATTAATTTCAATTTTAAATAAAAAGATACACATTTAGTCATATCAGTCACATCATGTGTCGAATTGAGGTTCAGTTGATTCATACATGTCCTAAATGACATATAGAACATTTTCTTAATTTTCCCCTATAATAAGAATGAATTACCTTGGTTTTGAGAATGCCACATGTGTTTTTTACAAAAAATTCATTTTAAACTTGAAACATAAACTTTGAGCCATATAAGTGGTATCGTGTGTGGGTTTAACTTGAGACTGATTCATACACATCAAAAAATAATTATGAATCATTTTCCTAAATTATTATGAAAATATTAGCGCATTTTCTATGTTTTCTTTGAGGGACACTTTTTGTATTAAAATTTCAATTTTGAACTCATAACAAACACATAGAATCATACCGGTCACACCGTGCATTGGATTGAGGTGAGGCTAATTCCTATATATCACAAATTAATTAAGGATCATTTTACTAATGTAAAAAAATATTAATCTTTTTACTATGTTTTTATTATTTTATTTCTTTTTTCATTAAAACTAATGTCAATTGTAAATAAAAATATGCACATGGAGTCATAGAGGTCACACCATGCATTATATTGAGTTGAAACTAATTTCTACATGTCCCAAATGACTTATAGATCATTTTTATAAATTATTAGAACAATAAAAATACGTTTCATTAGATTTTAGTATGCCACATTTTTTACTAAACTTTCATTTTAAACAATAAATATGATCTTTTATCCATATAGGTGGCATCATGTGTGGGTTTGACATGTGAAAAATTCATACCCGTCAAAAATTAATTATGAATCATTGTCCCAAAGAATTAGGAAAATTCGAGTAATTTTTCGTATTTTTCAGTGAGTGACACTTTTTTGTATGAAAATGTAAATTTTAAACTGACAATGGACACTATGACACCATCCCTCATTGATGACCATGATATATCAATGCTATTTTTCTACCAATAGTTCTTTCATACACCTACTGACTTTCATGGATGAATAAACACATATTTATTCAAAAAATGAAGTTGGATTATATACCTATTTGATGATTGGGAGTTCTACATATTTTGATTCAATAACACTAGTGAAGAAATTAAATCTTTGAATATAGAATGATCTTACATGTGAATTAATACCATATATAAAATCACATACACAAGTTGTGAAAAAAAATATTCTAATAAGTAACCTGAAACAATTGAAAGCTTTCTCTTATCTTAAGTGACAAGTGTTTTGTGATTTTTAAATAATTTTTCTCAAACACAATCATGGTATGAATCTCATTCTACTTTATTTTCCAATAATTGTATTTTTTTAAGACATCATTTCTTATACTCATCCACCTTGATCTCCACCTCATTATTTGCCTCTACCTCCTCCTCCACATCAGTCTCTAAATCCGACTCTACCTCTAAATCTACCTCTGACATCACCTCATCATCTTCCTTCATCTTCACCTCCACTTATGCCTCTTCCTCCATGATTTCCCAACAGATTTATTGTTTGCAGGTCAGTGCTTCTAAACAAATTGATTTCCTCTATTATATGTCTCCTTGAGAAAGTGATCAAAAATAATATATAAGAATTCCACCACTAGTTATTCACACCCCAAATATATTTTTAAGTCCATAAATTGTACTATATCACAAACATATAATTTAATCACCTAAATTTGATGTTGGTATACATTTTGACAAAAATTATGCTTCCCAATCATCTCTAAACAAATTGATTTATTCTTTTGAGTAACTAGGTTGTCAAAAATATTGATAGTACTGGGAAAACATAGAAAAACATATGATTATGAAAAATATTTAATGAAATTTTAATTTTATTTGGAAATTACCTATTGGAGGATGTTTTTATTTTCATGATTTATGACTTCACTCAAAAATTTGAAAACATAATATCCACAATCGATGTACTTATCTTTTTTAGACACTACAAAAACATTAACCAAAAAAATAAAATTGTTTTAAAATGTTTTGATAGTTAAATATTTCTATATATACCTTAATTTGTTTCCATTTGAAGTAATAAACAAACTTTATCACTTTAGACACTGACTGTATTTCATGATCTAGCCTATATTTAGTGATTTCCCTATAGAAACAAAATTTTTGTTAAAACATTGACTGAACATGTAATTCAAATTTTATCTTTAAAATTTTTATTTTAGTGTATTAAATATTCACAATACACATAATTTATGGTCATTTTGTTGCATATCCACCAATTGGATCCAAAAAATAAATATTCATGGTGTCCAAATTGAATGTTATCTGTATCCAGTGTATCCAAAAAAATAAAAACTGTTAATTAATGAAAAAAATAAAAATATATTTTATGTTATTAGATTTTAGAGTTTTATCATTTTGTTGTAAGGATAAAAAAGTGTCTATCATCTGATGATTTTTTATTAAATGCTTTGATTAACTAATCTTTTTTTTCTTAATTTCATTATCATTGAAATTAATATTTTGCATAGAAATTATATGGAGATCAATGAATCAAAATCGTTCATTACACGACCATACAATTATATAGTTTTGATATAAATGTTTGTACAAAACATTAATAGTTATTAACTTTAATTAACATATTATCTCACTATTTGGATAGACATATTATGAAAATATACCTTATGTATGTATTAACAACTAATATTCCCACCCATTCATGCTTGATAATCTCATTTAGAGCCTCGAGACCAATTTTATCTATCAAGGAATATCCATATATTTATTATTCATATTAAATGTAATTAATAGAGTTATATTTAAATGTGGTATCTTCATGAATTTGTAATGATAATAAATGTTTCTCTATAACCGTTAAGGAGAAGGTAGTCTTGGAAGTTCATTTTTTTTCATTGACAATTCACATGATTTTTTTGATTTGACCTTTTGTTTCTCTACTAATTTATCTCTCTGTAATATCATTCGTCAACCCAGACCTTTTATCATCAACTGTTACGTGTTTTTCATATGAAAAAAATTTATTAAATATGTACCTCATGTCTCTTTATAAGATTTTATGTCCATGCTAGGAAGGCTCTAATAGAATCTTTAACCATTGTAATATCTAGACCACCAATTAGAACATGAAACTCAGTAGTAAGCTCAAAGGATACATCAATATCCACTCTCATGTGATATTTTTGGAGGTCTTGATTGTATAACTATTCTCCCAAGATATTATACACTATACACATCGCAACGCGACAGTATGTGGGTATAGAAAGATACAAATCAAAAATAATTGTACCCTATAGAATTTTAGTAATATAAAGGTATTGAAGGTTGTTTCATTATCATTTATTAGAAAAATTAATTAAAAAATTGATTACCTTGAGTTGGGTATGTGGTTGGGGGAATGACTATCCCCAAATATAGCGGGATCATTTAGTTCATGTTTGTATCTTTGCTCCATCATCAGTTCACTTTGATCATTTCTTATACATTGGTCTACCAAACAAGACCAGAAAATAATATCTTGCAGTGAGTCTATTTGTGTCTATAATAATCTATCCATATTATATTTATCTTCATGTGGTTATGTATTCACAAAATATTTTCTAGGAGAGACTCCAAAATCTAATACTCTAAGGTGGCCATTTTGTTTATGCCACTAAGCAACTGAAAGTAACTTTTATTTCGTTATGGTCATTGTCGATTCTTCTGTCTAAACCATATAAAAATATATGAACATAAATAATTTTTTTATTTAATGTTGTTATAAATAAAAATTAATTAATATTATTTCACACTTACACATTCTTACCATACCATTTTTGTGTTTTCATCAACTAATTTACTCTCCTTATTTACACAAGCCACCTTCCATAGCACATGATATCGGATGGAAGTGGGTCTAAATTTGGATTCATTAATCATTGTATAATAAAATGAATATATTTTATTCATATCACATAATTAAACTTTTATTGTTGATTTAAAATACTTATCAATTTCTTATCTAATGAAGCATACCCCATCCTTACATTATGATAAAGGTACATTGGTTTTGATGCACATTATTTATTTTTAGAACTATTTTTATGTTTCATAAATTAAAAATTTCGAATAAATTTTGATAAAATAAATAATTTCAAATAATATATTATCAACGAAAATGCACCTGAAATGATTTCTCATTAAAATGATTGATGAAATCAGTTTTTGTTTCATTTTTAATATTTTCTTCATAACTAAGTGGTGGGTGGTGCTCTATTTTAACATCCATATCCTTAATATGTAACATAGTACAATGATTTTGAAAGTTTCTATGGTATTTTCTAGTGGAAATTAAGAAAAATTTCTTATAGAAATATTATTTATTAAATGAATTCTACATAGTATAATTAAAATTAAATTAATGTTTCATTATACAATTTTTTAGTAAAATAGAGAAAGTATAATGTAACATTATCGTTATATCTTTCCAAAGGATTTCCTTCGTTACAAGTTAGACATGATTCCATGAATCGATATCTATCTATACATTCATTCTTATTGTGACCCCAAGATAACTAATGATCATTGAATTGTTGAGGTCAATAGGTTGTCCACGTTGATTCCAACCAACCTCAAATTTTATACCCTGAATTCTTGCCTTGGTAATTTTATTCACCACTGTGATGTTACTTCATTGTTATTGTTTTTTCATCAACAGGTTTTTAATACCACAATAATTCTATAGTTTCATTATCAAAAGTTTTTAATTCCTTTGGATTGGTAACATCATGATGTGAAAAATACATTTTATTCATGAGTATTCAAACATTTAATTTTTCTTGAACAATAACAATACAATACACTCCATTCATAAAAGTCCATAATTTCATTCATCATGCATAAAAATTGTTATTGTCTTAAATTGTAGAGACCCAAAGCTTAATGTACATGGACATTACATTAGTTTTGCAGAATACTTAATACATAACAAAAACAGACACACAAGGACCGTAATAGTTTAGTGTCTTTGGAAACTCGGAATATAAACATCTAATCCTATTGAAAGATCTTCAACATCTCTCATATCGATCTTCCCCTTTTGATTTCCTATCTAAAACCTTTCTTTATATCCTGAGGAATAGAAAACATATAAAGGGTGAGCTCAAATGCTCAGTAAGGGTAAGCATGGATAAAATAAAACATACCATATACATTTGAACTTAAAAACATGAACATAATGTTTAATCATCAAAATCTTGAGCAATGACATAAAATATGGAAGTACGTATGGCATAGATCATAATGAAAAATTAGGAACGATAAAATAGCATGGTAATAAAACATTTAATTGTGGAAACTGTTAAGCACATGATATGATTTCCATATTAGCCAAGGCATTTCTGCCAAGACCATCTTAGTGGACAAAGTCCCTTTCTGAATCGAGTTCACTCCTCGTTCCAGTCCTGTATTACTAAACCGGTTTAACTTGCCATTCTAGATATGTCTATCTCATGAGATATAAATCTTTATCCAATGCATTAAAGGGAGATATAGGTCCCACCCATCTCATAATGAAATCATTCTTACTTGTGCCACAAAATAAACATACATCATTCATAAAATCCTAATAAATAAAATGGGTTTCATAAACATCATCCCATCATCACATAATCCATATAAAAGAAATGGATATCATTTTCATAATAAGGAACGTGAAACCATGTAAATCATAGATACTTTATACTTGAACCATACACATATGAAATAATGTCATCTTAGATGGAAAATGGTTTTGATAAAACACTTGAAATGAATTCTTGAGGAAAATATCCTTTCTTCTTCAAAATCAATTTATTTTCACAAAACGTCATGAAATTTTAAAAGAAAAATATTTTGTTTAAAATAGTCATGAAATCTTTTTGAGGAATCTTCATGAAAATAAGTATTTATAAAACCGTAAAAAAACTCGTTCGTGTCGTATAAGTTAAAAAAACATTCTTCTCGTACTTTTGCCGGAAAAGTCAAAAAGTACCTCATAACGTAAACAAAATAAAGATTAAAGCCAAAAATGGGTAAAAATGACTTTAAACATACATGAAAACACTTTTATAAAACATGGACATAGATGATAGAAATAACCCCAGTAAATACTTACGAATAAGCAATCTCGAATAAAAAAATGAGATTTGAAAAATTATCCCTTACCTTAGGTCCGATATGTTTAATACGTATCCAAACCTCCTGTATAATGATTTAAATAATGTCATTGACTTATTACAGAATCATATTAATTGTTATTATATCATATATGGTTCACTTATGACTTTATATTACCCGTTCTTTTGTAAATTCCATGTTAAAGAGTGTTTTGGGTAAAATCGTTTCATTTGTCGTCCATGTTTTAACTTGTAATTATTCATATGATTACTTAGATCATGATTACTTAATTCCAGAATATAAAACACGATTTATATATAATATATATTCAGAATATACATATATATAATAGATCGATAAATGGAATAAAATACACTGTTCATGGAGACGGTTGGTCGTACGTACGCATGAATGATGTTTTCGTTTCTTTATTGAGTTGAATTGAATTAAGTAGATGAAATAAATATATATATATACATAAATCCAGTAGCTTTATAATTTCATATATTTCATTATTATTGCTTATATATACTTTATAATCATTCTTAAATGGTTAACATGGAGAATGAATCTCATCGCGTCGTGGAGACGGTAGTCCATACATACGCATGAGCAATGATATCGTTTCCATAATTATTGAATTGAATTGGAGTGGATGATACAATATATCAGAATCATTATGATGTTATAATAACTATGTATAGTTATTCCTTACACCATAATACCCATCCATGTAAGGTGTTGGTGGAAAAACAGATTACACCACGGTGTGGAGACGGTATTTCGTACGTTCACACGCGCGGTGATTTTGTTTTCCGTAGGATGGATAGAAGGTGAAATGGGGTTGTTTCATATTTATAATAACATATCATTATATTAGTGATACTGATGTTATTTCTTTAGAATGAAACAACTAAATAAGAATAATTTGAAGAAGAAATAAGTATGAAAGAATCGGTAGAAGAAATTACCTCTTCTTCGATACGCCTCTTTGAAACCTCCTCTTAGGGCACTAAGATTGGTCTTTGAAGTAGACCAGGACCTATAAGATGTTTCTAGGGAAGTGGAGAAGATAATTTGGCAGGGGTTGGCCGAGCTTGAAGGCTCAAAGTGGTGTGAGTAAGAGAGGGAGGAGGTGCCCTTTTATAAGGGATGAGAGGGGCACCTTTGGAATTCTTAAAACTATTAATTTATAATAAATCTAAACCAACTTAGAAACCTCCTAAAATAACTCATATTCGAATATTTTATGATATAGGGTTGTAATATCATCAACAAATTAAATTTATACATGTTTTTTTCTTATTTTAAACCTTATCATTTTGATTTATCCTTATTTAATCTATTTAAGTTTATTTGTGGTAATAAAATTATAAATTTTAAATTATAGCAAATAATTACTTATTTGTTGTGAATTTTCCATAATTGGTTACTTTATAACATTATAGATTATATAAATTCAAATTTATAATTTTTAAATATTTTTGTGATTTTTAAACAATTTTATAATATGTTATTTTTATAAAATAACAATAGTGTCAATTTTGACACTATTCATTTATTTGAATTTAAATAAAATATATATAGAGGATATGTTCGACATAAAAGCTTTAATAGATTCATAAAAGGTCATATGTATCTATAAAATTAGTGGATCACATTAAATAGTTCATATAATATTTATTTTATTATTTTTAAAACCATTTATTTGGTTTAACTCTTAATAAAATAATTACTACAACATTTTTGTATAATTATTTTATATACTTATTTGATGCATAAAAATTAAAAATAAAATCCTATGATGAAGATAAATCTATTACCTTTCACAATAATACTTTTACTAGAATTTATCATCTTAAAATCATAATAGTTAAATTGTTATATTTATTAAATTATGAAGGTGACAACTTTGGCATCATTTAAAATAAAATAATATAAGTATCATAATAACTTTTATAAGGATAAAAACGGTTATATATTAGGTAATTGGATTCTTAAGTTGTATATATACACTAAATATAATTTTTTGTCAGGTTTTTGGGCCTTTTAATGGGTATTTTTATTTCAATAAAAACTATATTACTGATTTTTCACTTAATAAATAATTTCTGCGTCATTAATGTATCACCATTAATGACAACTCTTTAATCCCTAAAAATTCACATTCAATTATCATGATGTATATAATTGTATTATATTTCTGGAGACTATTCATGTTCAAAGTTTTATTATGTTTATCACTAAATTAAAATTATTATACTTATAAGATTTAAGGAAGTGACATGTTGTCACTTTCTTTGGTTTTAATAATAATTAAATTATTTTCATGGTCAAAAGTCCATAAAATGAATCTAATCCGACCCTTAGGTGATATGGGTCTACCTTTAGTCATCCAATAGAATTTTGGCATGTGTTAGGGTAATTTTATAATATTATATTTACCCTTAATTACCTGATTTTGTTTAACTATGGTAAATAAAATTTACCGTAGTTACAATTCATAATTCCCAAAAATAAAAAGTAGCTTATTAACATAATTAGGGCCCACTGATTCCAAATATGGAATCTATTTTTCCAAATTCAATACACAAAAGTTTCATAAATTAAATAAAAATTACTCTCATTGTCGAAAGAAAATGGGATTTTCTTTAAAACATTGCAAAAGATTGAATTGGTTTAACTTATGAATTCAAGGTAAAATAAATTTTAATGACATACATTATATTAAATGGTAAAAATATATTATATTTATACTTTAAAACCATTAAATATTATAATTTAACCACATAATTTATTACAATTAAAAAAGTTGTTTTCAATGAAAATATAGCGTGTTTTTACTATTCATTAAAATATGAAAGTTATCAGAATAATATGAAAATTTTATCCAAGGTAAAATTTTATATAATGATTCCAAAGAATAATTTTATTTTGTAAAATTGAACTTATAAAAATGTCAAAAACTAGATTTAAAGTGGGTGCGCCATCAAAAGGCGGCAAAACTGCATTTTTTGAAAAATACTTATTTTACCCAAAAAATTTATTTTGTTCTTATACCATGTTCTAGAAAATGTGTAAGATGAATAATAATGTTATAAAATTAAAAATATAGTTAATACTATTCATAACAGCTAGTTCATAATAATATTATAATAACATATCGTTTTTTAGTAAAACCCAGTATTGCGTACAACACACGCTATCGAAGAAGGTCACGATTGTGTGTAAAGCAAGCCAAGTCAGGGTTGCGTATTGTGAAAGAATCCTTAGTTGTTTCATATAATAGAATCCCACCATATTTCATTTATACATTTAATATATATATATATATACTCAATGTGGCATAGAATAACTATTATCAAAATTGTGTGTAACACGATCCAAGAATAGTGTTGCGTATACTGCAAGCTAATACGGTGTTGCGTATAGTGAAAGGTAATCTTGGTGTAGCATACAAAACAATACATTAATGAAATTAAAAGAATATTTTTCATAAATTCTTGGGGTGTTACATTCTACCCCCCTTAAAATGAATTTCTCCCTCGAAATTCGTCGGGGTTATAAATGGTTTACTACACGAAAGTTTGTTTAATAGAAACCCACATCGTAAAAAGGAATACCAAAACTTGGCTTTAAAAACTAAAGTATAAAATGTAACAGTTACCCAAATTAACTCATCACTGGGTTTCCACGTAGGAGTACATAGGTGAAAATATGGATATGGAAGAAAAATCTAACCATCAAGTTCTGATGGAGAGTGGTAGAGAATATGGCTGTGAAATAGCCAACAATCACAAAGCCATAGATTTGCGATTATCTAAGGTACCATCTGATTCATCAGATATAAGGCCACTAGGACAACATTTTTGTTTTCAATATCATTTCCTTAATGTTGATGAAATTGGAAATAGAAGAAATACTTTTGTGATTTTGGTACAGTCTCACCGTTGTTCATTCTTTGGAAAATTTCCACTTCATCTCTTAAAGAAATGAAGTTGAATTTGTCATTCGTGAAGTGTTAGCAGCTCATGTGATAGAATTATGGGTCATTCCATCTGTCTCAAACAAAAGGATATAAAAGTTATCAAAAATACATAAGTCCATCTATAGTGAGATTAATCATATATGGTTCCTGAAATGGACTTATACTTCATATATCATACTGCTTAATATAATAAAACTAGTTTCTACTAAACAGGGACTTCCTGTAGGTCAGTGGTAGGCGATAAAGGCTAGTCGCACTTCGATTGTGGGTTCGATTCCCACAGCCTTGTCTGACGTGATGGGTTGTCGCCCGTCCTGCAGGTTTTCCTTTTTCTAAAACTACATTATTATAACATCCCATCAGTAATATTAAAAAAAAAGTTCTATCCTTAAACAATACTAACTTATGTCCAACATAATCCATTCCAATCTTTAGGCTTATCTAAAATACTTTGGTCCAAGCTCATAGTATAAAGAAAACGATTACTTGAAATGTCATCAACCAATCATGTGAATACCATTATTTATCCCCCATATATCTTGTTGGTCACATTCCAATCATGTGAATACCTTAATAATGTATTCTCTTGAAAAATGAATACCCATTTAACCTTAGTGAAAACATGAATGCTGTCAAAAGTTAACTCTGTCCACATCCCAAAATTTCTATATACTCAATCCATGATATCACTTAGTCCTTATTTCAACCATGAACTCATGAATACAATCAAATATCTCATTATCTTCTTATCCCTTCATTATGCGCATATCATATACTTTTCAAAAATATCTGAATAACCTTCCATGGTTACCAGTACAATTCAACATATACCTTCAAATTCTTTAGGAAAAACAATAGTGTAACAATCCTTAGATGATTCTTTATTCCATAGTACCATACATCATTCTTTATAAACATACAATCATTCCACTAACTTCTTAAACCACTAGCTGAGCTTCAACATTTATTTTATCTCATATTTCATTCATAGTCTCTTCATCATCATCCACATAAATACTACCCATATGACCATGCTGATTCTCTTCATGAGATTTTCCCTTAGGGCATTGGTTTTCATAATGCTCATACATTCCACATTTAAAACATCTAATCATTGTTGATGTTGTAGCAATATCGTTATCCTTGTCCATGGTTTTAACTGAACCTTTTCCTTTTCACTTACTGGATTTGTGTCCTTCTTTTCCACACCCAAAGCATCTTCTAGTTCCTTTAAAATAATCTCTTTGATGCCTCTTCCCACATGATTTACATGAGGGAAATTGAACTTTCTTTCCTCTATGATCATCATGAAACTCCATCTTTCTCTTATTACCCGAGTCAGGAAACATACCAAATTTGAGTTTATTGATCATATTATGAGATTGCTGATTCGGAATAATAATGATGTTTGGACTTCCAAATCCCGTTTCATTTGGTTGATCCTGAAGAATATCATTCCATTGTCCATAATATCCTCAATTAGTGAGAATCATCTTGTTTCCAGCCATTTTTTAAAACCCAAAAAGAATAGTGTGAGAGGAAAAAATGATAATAAAGGGGGAGTAACTTCAATATCAAACATCTTAGGTTTAATCTAATATCGTTACCATAATTCTAGTACTATAACCTATACTTATACCTAACCTTAGGGACATTCCTAGATATACCTTAGAAATATCTTTAGGGATCTCACTAACGTTTTTCATCCTAGTTTCCAAAGGTTACCTAAACCTTTCCTCTGATACCAACTATAGAGACCCAAAGATTAATGTACATGGACATTACATTACTTTTTCGGAATACTTAATATATAACAAAAACAGACACACAAGGACTGTAATAGTTTAGTGTCTTTGGAAACTCGGAATATAAACATCTAATCCTGTTGAAAGATCTTCAACATCTCTCATATCGAACTTCCCCTTTTGTTTTCCTACCTAAAACCTTTCATTATATCCTGGGGAAAAGAAAACATATAAATGGTGAGCTCAAATGCTCAGTAATGGTAAGCATGGATAAAATAAAACATACCATATACATTTGAACATAAAAACATGAACATAATGTTTAAACATCAAAATCTTGAGCAATGACATAAAACATGGAAGTACGTATGGCATTGATCATAAAGAAACATTAAGAATGATAAAATAGCATGGGAATAAAACATGTAATTGTGGAAACCATTAAGAACATGATATGGTTTCTATATTATCCAATGCGTTGCTGCCAAGACCATCTTAGTGGACAAAGTCCCTTTCTGAATGGAGTTCACTCCTCGTTCTAGTCATGTACTACTGAACCAGTTTAACTTGCTGTTCCAGCCATGTCTATCTCATGAGATATACATCTTTACCCAATACATTGGAGGGTGATATAGTTCCCACCCATCTCATAATGAAATCATTCTTACTTGGGCCACAAAATAAACATACATCATTCATAATAACCCAATAAATAAAATGGGTTTCATAAACATCGTCCTATCATCACATAATCCATATAAAAGAAATGGATATCATTTTCATAATAAGGAAAGTGAAACCATGTAAATCATAGAGACTTTATACTTGAACCATACACATATGAAATAATGTCATCTTAGATGGAAAATGTTTTTGATAAAACACTTGAAATGAATTCTTGAAGAAAATATCATTTCTTCTTCAAAATCAATTTCTTTTCACAAACGTCATGAAATTTTAAAAGAAAAATATTTTTTTAAAATTATTCATGAAATATTTTTGAGGAAGCTTCATTAAAATAAGGCTTTATAAAACCTTAAAAAACCCGTTTGTGCCATATAAGTTAAAAAACATTCTTCTTGTACTTTTGCCGGAAAAGTCAAAAAGTACCTCGTAACATAAACAAAAGAAAGATTCCTTACATACCATGTAGTAAAATCCAAAAATGGGTAAAAATGACTTTAAACATACATGAAAACACTTTTATAAAACATGGACATTGACGATAGAAATAACCCCAGTAAATACTTACGAATAAGCAATCTCGGATAAAAAAATGATATTTGCAAAATTATCCCTTACCTTAGGTCCGATATGCTTCGTACGTATCCAAACCTCCTTTATAATGATTTAAATAATGTCATTGACTTATTAAAGAATCATATTAATTGTTATTATATCATATATGGTTCACTTATGACTTTATATTACCCGTTCTTTTGTAAATTCCATGTTAAAAAGTGTTTTGGGTAAAATCGTTTCATTTGTCATCCGTGTTTTGACTTGTAATTATTCAAATGATTACTTAGATCATGACTACTTAATTCCATAATATAAAACATGATTTATATATAATATATATTCTGAATATACATATATATAATAGATCGATAAATGGAATGAAATACACAGTTCATGGAGACGGTAGGTCGTACGTACGCATGAACGATGTTTTTGTTTCCTTATTGAGTTGAATGGAATTAAGTAGATGACATACATATATATATAAACATAAATCCAGTAGCTTTATAATGTCATATATTTCATTATTATTGCTTATATATACTTTATAATCATTCTTAAATGGTTAACATGGAGAATGAATCTCATCGTGTCGTGGAGATGGTAGTCTGTACGTACGCACGAGCGATGATATCATTTCCATAATTATTGAATTGAATTGGAGTGGATGATAAAATATATCAGAATCATTATGATGTTATAATAACTATGTATAGTTATTATTTACACCATAATACCCATCCATGTAAGGTGTTGGTGGAAAAACATATTACACCACGGCGTGGAGACGGTATTCCGTACGTATGCACGCGCGGTGATTTTGTTTTCCGTAGGATGGATAGAAAGTGAAATGGGGTTGTTTAATATTTATAATAACATATAAGTATATTATTTATACTGATGTTATTACTTTATATTGAAACAACTGAAGAAGAATAAGTTGAAGAAGAAAGAATTTTGAAAGAATCGGTAGAAGAAATTACCACTTCTTCGATACACCTCTTTGAAACCTCCTCTTAGGGAAATAAGATTGGTCTTTGAAGTAGACCAGGACCTCTAGGATGTTTCTAGGGAAGTTTAGAATATAATTTTTCAGGGTTTGGCCGATATTGAAGGCTCAAAGTGGTGTGAGGAAGAGAGAGAGGAGGTGCCCTTTTATAAGGGAGGTGAGGGGCACCTTTGGAATTCTAAAAAATATTAATTTATAATAAATCTAATCCCACTTAAAAACCTCAAAAAATGACACATATTCTAATATTTGATGATATAGGGTTGTAATCTCAACAAAAAATCAAATTTATACATGTTTGGATCTTATTTTAAACCTTATCATTTTGATTTATCCTTCTTTAATCTATTTAAGTTTATTTGTGGTAATAAAATTATAAATTTTAAATTATAACAAATAATTACTTATTTGTTGTGAATTTTCCATAATTGGTTACTTTATAACATTATAGACCATATAAATTTAAATTTATAATTTTTAAATATTTTTTTTATTTTTAAACAATTTTATAATATGTTATTTTTATAAAATAACAGTAGTGTCAATTTTGACACTATTCATTTATTTGAATTTAACTAGAATATATACAGAGGATATTTTCTACATAAAAGCTTTAATAGATTTATAAAATTTCATATGTATCTATAAAATTAGTGGATCACATTAAATAGTTCATATAATATTTATTTTATTATTTTTAAAACCATTTATTTGGTTTATCTCTTAATAAAATAATTACTACACCATTTTTGTATAATTATTTAATATACTTATTTGTTTCATAAAAATTAAAAATAAAATCCTATGATGAATATAAATCTATTATATTTTAGAATAATACTTTGAATAGAATTTATCATCTTAAAATCATAATAGTTAAAATTTTATATTTATTAAATTATGAAGGTGACAACTTTGGCATCATTTAAAATAAAATAATATAAGTGTCATAATCACTTTTATAAGGCTCCAAACGGTTATATATTAGTTCATTGGATGATTAAGGTGTAGATATACACTAAAAATAATTTTTGTTCAGGTTTGTGGGCCTTTTAATGGGTATTATTATTTCAATAAAAACTATATTACTGATTTTTCACTTAATAAATAATTTTTGCGTCATTAATGGATCACCATTAATGACAATTATTTAATACCTAAAAATTATTATTCAATTATAATGATGTATATAATTGTATTATATTTCTGGATACTATTCATGTTCTAAGTTTTAGGATGTTTATCACTAAATTAAAATTATTATACTTATAAGATTTAAGGAAGTGACATGTTGTCACTTTCTTTGGTTTTAATAACAATTAAATTATTTTCATGGTACAGAGTCCATAAAATGAATCTAATCCGACCCTTAAGTGGTATGGGTCTACCTTTAGTCATCCAATAGAATTTTTTCATGTGTTAGGGTAATTTTATAATATTATATTTACCCTTAATTACCTGATTTACCTTTAACTATGGAAAAATAAAATTTACCGTAATTACTATTCATAATTCCCAAAAATAAAAATTAGCTTATTAACATAATTTTGACCCAATGATTCCAAATATGGAATCAATTTTTCCAAATTCAATACACAAAAGTTGCAGAAATTAAATTAAAATTAATCTCGTTGTCAAAAGAAACCGAGTTTTTCTTTAAAACATTACAAAAGATTGAATTGATTTAACTTACGAATTCAAGGTAAATTAAATGATAATGACATACATTATATTAAATGTTAAAAATATATTATATTTATAATTTAAAACCATTCAATATTATAATTTAACCACATAAGTTATTATGATGAAAAAAGTTGTTTTTAATTAAAATATAGCGTGTTTTTACTATTCATTAAAATATGAAAGTTATCAGAATAATATGAAAAATTTATCCAAGGTAAAATTTTATATACTTATTCCAAAGAATAATTTTATTTTGTAAAATTGAACTTATAAACATGTCGAAACTAGATTTAAAGTGGGTGCGCCATCAAAAGGAGGCAAAACTACATTTTTTGAAAAATACTTATTTTACCCGAAAAATTTATTTTGTTCTTATACCATGTTCTAGAAAATGTGTAAGATGAATAATAATGTTATAAAATTCAAAATATAGTTAATACTATTCATAATGGCTAGTTTATAATAATATTATAATAACATATTGTTGTTTAGTAAAACCCAGTATTGCGTACAACACACGCTATCGAAGAAGGTCACGATTGCGTGTAAAGCAAGCCAAGTCAGGGTTGAGTATTGTGCAAGAATCATTCATTGCATCGTATAATAGAATCCCACCATATTTCATTTATACATTGAATATATATATATATATACTCAATGTTGCGTAGAATAACTATTATCAAAATTGTGTGTAACACGATCGAAGAATAGTGTTGCGTATACTGCAAGCTAATACGGTGTAGCGTATAGTGCAAGGTAATCTTGGTGTAGCATAAAACACAATAAATTAATGAAATTAAAAGAATATTTTTCATAAATTCTCTGGGTGTTACATAAATAGAGATATAACACTTCAATACTATAGTACAACTAATCATAACTACATTTCTTTAATCCATCCTTATACTTTGATTGTTTTCTATTATTGACGGGGGATTTGACTCCCTCTTTAAAACTAGCCTTCCTCCCATCATTTTGGTTCCAAATTTCCTTGATGGCATACCTTCAAAACAGTTATTGTTTCTTTTTTTTTGATACTTTTATCACATCTTTTATGGAAATCCACCTATGTTTCTTGAACTAATATAACCAAATGTCATCTCATACCATGTACTGGTGATCATTTTGGATGAATACTTGTTAGATTAGTTCAAACAACATAAAAGAGTGAGGGGGTGAGTCTCAAGAAACAAAATGCAATAATAACTGTTCGGGAGATGAAATTAGAGTTGCAACTAAGGTTCTAAAATAACCTAAGTACTATTTTAATTATGGATTCTAAAATTTTAAATTTCAAAAATTATGAAACAACCATTCAAATCCACATGAATTCCACTCGTGGTCATTTACATCCACTCACAAACATTTAATGTTTCTTTTTTTGGAAGGTCTTAGAAGAGATTCAGACTTGTGGTTGTATCTGTGTGAGGTATATGGGATATAATGACAACTATCCATTTATCCAAGATTCAATGAGAAAGTATCCTGAAGACGAATCCAAAACATCCATAGATCTGTACTAATTATGGCCGGAATAACTTTGAGAGTCAGATTATAACCCTTTTAAATTTATCAAGGTTGAATGTAAAGAGAATCAAATGGTGTGTTTGGAATATTTTTTTACACAAAAAAATGTGAAACATGAGTTTTTTTAGGATTTCACTCATCGTAGAAGTATTCTCATCTGTGTATGCTTAGTTTTGGAGTTCTAATAGTATCCAATGTGACTGCACTCAAAATAAAAGTAATTTTTTGGAAGTGTTTTCAAAATTAGATGAGTGATCCGTATAATAAAATGAATATCAAGAAACTAAAAAAACCATTCATTGTATTTTGATCATTTTTTTGGTGTCATTTTTTTGTGTTCTCAGGAAGTAGTAAATGAGGAGGATCAAAGGCTAAAAGAGTTGAAGAATGAGTTGGGAGATATGGTATTCAAAGCTATGGTAGTGGCATTGATAGAGATTAATGAATACAATCTGAGTAGGAGATATTTCAACAAGGTATAGTGGCACCACAATGATGGGATGAAGGATAGTTGGAATGAAAGAGCCTAATATGTTATCTAGATATAGAAGGAAATCAAGCATCAGAGAATATATTAAATAACGGTAGTAATGTATAGTTGTAATGTAGTACTAAATTACTATATATATGTTCAATACAGTAATAATTTTAATGCAAGATCCATGAAATTGTGTACTTTTATTCATGGAGTGTATTGTATTGAATATCTATCTTACCAAAATGAATCATTATTTACACAACCTTATTTGTAAAACCCATGGTCCTTTTTTATGAAAATTTATTTATGTTGAAAATGAATATTATGTGTTGTATTCTTATTTCACAATAGAGGATGGAGATATAGTTCATAGCTGTCTCATATAAAGATTGAATGAGTTTATAGAGTAGGTGTGGAATTGTGTAGGTATAGGTAAGTGTGAGAGAGGGATTGTGTTTCCCATGATGTTTAGATATTCTTGTTCACATTCGAATCCCCATAGAGAGCATGCACATAGATCAAAAAATGCAAAAATAGTATGAAATATTCAATTCAACATCATAATAAACACTGTTAGAGCAGTTTAAAACCCAAAAGCCACGATTATGTACTAATATGACAACATAATCCTCAAAACATGCTTGGGTCTGACTCAAAGTTGATTATTTCCATAGAATAATTTGATCTTTGAAAACCATTTTATTCCCGTCAACTGATCAAATAAATCATTGATTCTAGGAAAAGGAATTTGTTCCATAATAGTTACTCTAATCAAATTTTTATCATCTATATACAAAGGTAGATATTCATCACTATTCCTAGTAAAAAGGAATAGAGATCCCAAAGGTGAGATACTAGTTCTAATGAATCCATTTTACTCAATCTATTCTAGTTTTGTTTTTATCTCTAAAAATTGAGTTTGAGAAATTTGAGAAGTTTGAATAGATAATATTGATGTTAATAACATTATTAATAAGTTCTAATCTCAATCCCATGTGAAATATAAGATAATCATAAATAAATAATAGGAGTATTATGTGGCCTAAGACCATAAACAAGAGTATATTATACTATGATTGTACCTACCACTATTGAAGAACCCTATCTAGCATCATCTATAAGAACCTGGGTCTTCTTCTCAGGTATGGATCTTGGTTTTTGGGGTTTTTGAGAAATGAGAAGTTTTTAGAAATTTTAGTAGTACATGTCGTGTACTCCGGAGTACACGCCTTATACGAGGTGGTCACAGGTAGTCTTGTATTGGCTGTGTAACGGCTGAGTACATGGCTATGTGGGGTGACCTGGAGACCACCTAAAGCAGAGACTGGTAAGGGCATATACAAACCGTGTATCCTCAGGGACCAAACCATGAATTTTTATTTTTTTTATAAATCGGACTAAGGTCATATCAAATTCACAAAAAAAACTTCTAACGTATTCTCATCTAGGAGCGACCGAAGATCATGATTCTTCTCTGAGCCCCTGCTCGACTGTCTATGCTCCGAATCAAACATCGTCAATTGCATTTGAATCTCATCGGTGAGTTATTCCTTTTCTAGAGTCTCTTCTCTTGATTTCTCATCTTGTTTGAGATATTAAAGGATGAATGTTTTTGAAGTTTTTGTATATCTATGACATTATAGGCCGATTCAAGGGATGATGTTCGAGATTTTTCTTCATAAAATTTCAAGGTATGTGGTTTGTGCCTTTATGTAGTTTTTATTTGAATTGTAAGTACAAAATATCCCAATAACCTAGTTCATGGTATTGTGTGTTTTGGTAATTTAAACCTATTAATGAATGTTGTGATTTGATTTCATGATTAGTGATATTTGATTGTGAATAAGGTTTTTCTTCCTTGTTATAGATGTGTTTTCCCATGTCTGAGTGTTTTCGTCGTTAGTTCCAGAACAACCTATCAGGCTGCTTTGTTTTCCATGCCTAGTGTTGTTAGGATGGAGTGATATTATCTGATATGTTTTGATATCCTTTTTATCTTTCTATCCAAGTAGTATATTTTTATTTACATTGGCTGATGGATATAGTTTGTGCACGATTGACTTATATAGGGTTGTGGGAACCTGGTGTAGATGGACCATAGTAGGAATAGACGCTGAGGGATTCCCTATAGTTTTTGTTATACTTTTCATGTTGTGAGACTATAGGGGGGATGGAAGTGAGTCCTCCATCATATTTTATGTAGTTCCACGTTGCGATACCACATGGGGAATTGGACATTGAGTGCTTCCCCAGAGTTTTTGTAGTTTACTATTATGAGACCACATGGGGAATTGATGGTGAGTACTTTTGTAGAGTCTTTGTTAAGATGAACTAGAGGGTTTAGACTGTGAGGACTTCCCAAAGTGTTTCTTGAGATTGGTGGGTAATTTATTTAATACATGTAAATGAACATATCTTGAACTGTATGATTGTTTACTTTTGTGTACTTCCTTGTTTATTACTTCATTTTTCATATTACCTTCTATATATATTCACTGATAGTTAGGCACAAATATTTGGGTGGTTTGCTACGGGGATTTGTCTCACAACCTATTTGGGTCATGGTTTTGGGCCCAAACATATTATATTGTTGTGGTTATAGATAATTTAAAGTGTCCTTCTACATCAGGTACTTGGCTGTTGTGGAGCAGGAGAGCATGGGACCAAGTTGTGGCTTGCGATACTGCAGGAGTTTATTTGTTTTCTTTGTACATTTTTTTAGTACTGTATTTCATCATTGTGACTTGTTTGGTTGCTTTCCTAGACATATGTGACATGTATCATTTATATATATGTGCTCCAGTTGTTTATTTACTTTTAGTCTTCCGTTGTTTACTTATTGTATGGTTTTACTGCTTCTGTTACTGTTATCTGTTTATTTATAATATGTTAATCTAATAATGAGGGCGTAGTTTCCCCACAATCACACCCAAGGCCCTCACTTATAGTCAGAAGCCTCTGTCATTCGTGGAAATTCACTTGATTCCATGTGACTGACCGGGTACGGGGAACCTCTGGGTGGCACCCGGAACCAAGATGTTTCAAAGTTGTGTTAGAGGCATTGTTTTCTTCTTGACATACTCTTTGGATCCTATAACTAAGGATAGGAAGAATAGGTAGTTGGTGATAATTTTTTCCTAGGAGTATCTAATCCATGTATAGGGAAAAGCTAATTTACCTCGAATATTTCAATTTTTCTGTTTTGCAATTATTATAGTTTATTTGATTTCGTAGTTGGATGGTTCACATATTTTGTGCTGTTATTGTTGATATTATTGAGTTTCTATTTCTATTGCAACCTGATGAGATGATGGTATGACATATCTTGCATCCTATAGGCACTCGCTATAGAACACATGTCATGAATTCTTGTCATGCCATTTATGGTGTATTATTTATTGCATGTTGTTGTGATAGATGTTGTGCTAGATATACATGATGTTGTGATATATTCCTTGATTATATACCTTCTATTTGATAGGGTATTTATTATTTTTTAAGGTTTTATTTTAATGAATTCCAAAATTTGATCCCTCGTGTGTTATGGTCCCTCATGGATTGGAATTTGGTTGATCATGTGTTGCTCTCACTGTTATACTCATTATGTGACATGAATATGATGCCAAGCATTGACTCACGGGGAGTATGGGCCCTCATGGATAAACATTTTTCACTTTAAATGATTGTTTCAGTATTTTATGGGTTCCAAAGTAGTTTTTGAGGCTTACTATCCCAAAAAACCCAAAATACACGGTGTTTATTGATGAATACATTCCATGTATCCTTCTATTCGAGAAATAACTATTTTTCTTAAGTATATATCATTTTATATATGTACATTCTGTGTAATCCTTTACTGTGTGACTTCTTGTGTAGTCAGGGACATAGGGTTTGGAAATCATCAGTGAAACACGTTGTGTACTGGACGTACATGTCGTGTTGTATAGACCATGTATTTGGACATGTGACTAACGACATGGGTCAGTGAAATCCTTCTAGTACATGTTGTGTCTAACATAAACACTCTTTATAGAGTAGACTGCGTATCTAGCCGTGTGGCCAATGATACGGGTTGGTTGATTCATTCTATTACACGCCTTGTCTGGTATAAACACTTTGTGTAGAGTATATTCTGTATCTGGTTGAGTGACTAATGACACGGTTTAGTTTATTCATTCTTGTAAAAGATATGTCTTGCACTAACACGCCATGTAGTATCGTCCTAAGAGAACCATATGGTTTAGTCATGTAGGGGAGCTCAGGCAGGGGAAAAAGATTCAAGTACATTCCGTGTAAATTGAAAACATGCCATGTGTAAGGGATGTTATAGAAATAGTTTTGGAAGATGTACATGCCCATGTAATGGCTTAAGGGAAGATGTAGTTTTGGGGTTATACATGTCGTGTATCCTTGTTTAGAAGAAATTGAATTCTTTGTTTCTCATGTTTCTTTCTGTAACATCTAAGTTCCAGTCCTTGAGTTTTTTTTTGAACTAATGTGTGTTCTTGACCTTGTAGAGTCATGCCACTGAGACATCCTCCAGTTGTATGCTAGATACATGATAGTGAAAAGGAACCAGACAGGGTAGATCAGGGACTACCAGCATATCCTCTCTTTGTTCCTGTCTTAGCACCATCCCTTATTTCAGATATAGGTGTTGATGCAAATTTCTGAGAGGGATTCATGAGGTTTACGCAAACCTTCATTGGAGTACTGCATCCTGCCCCATTTATGGCATAATTGACATAGGTATTTAAGTAGCAGCATCATCCCATATTCTCATGGAATAGAGCACCTCAGGATATAGATTCGTTGTTAGAATCCATGCTTTCTATCTTTGATCATCTCGAGATGCCTCTAGAGAGGAGGTTGAATCTCTCTACTGATATGCTTTGGGATTCCATCAAAAGATATTGGGATGTGATCTCACAGGCAGGACACTATAAGGTTATGGCTTGGGATGAGTTATAGCATTCCTTATATGATTACTTATACCCATAAACATTTAGGTCCAATCGAGCCCAAGAGTTCATGAGGTTGGAGTGAGGTACTCTCTCAGTCTAGGAGTAATCATCTCACTTCAAAGAGTTGCAGTACTTCATGTCCGTTCTAGGAGGTGATGAGTTTTTTCTGGTGAGTAAGATTGATGATGGTCTTAGGCTTGACATCTGATTTTAGGTGAAAATCTTTCAGTTGACTTTAATTACCTCTATAGTCAACCAGGCATTGATCCTTGAGCACAATCTAAGGGATTCTGGGGCTATAAGCTAGGGAGGCATGGAATCCGGAGTTGGTACCCCTACAACTGACAACAGGAAGTGTCGAAGGGAGTCTACGAATGTAAATTCATATGGGAAAAATAATTCCTTTGGTGGAAAGGTGGTGTTCTACATGTGTGGGAAGATTGGTCATACGATGCCAAATTGCTTGAGAGACCCAGTTGAGTTCTAATCTTATGGAAATATGGGTTATATTCGGTGAATCTATCATTTTTTCTCACCAGTAGATGGTGACATAGGTTCTTCTATGACTCCTCATTCAATAGCAGGACCACCAGTTCCTCGTCATTCTAAAAACTGGAGTTCATCCGGCCATTCATGTTTAGGTGGAGGTCATGTCCATGGAATCCAATCGCCAGGTTTTCAGTGGAAACAGGGTAGATCAGCTCAGGGTAGTCAGGCAGGTTCGCAGGGCTGCGGTACAGGTCAGACATTTGCGGTGGAGCTGATTCAATAGGAGCGGGATCACGGACCCTCTACAATTAGAGGTACGATAAAAGTTGCCTCAGTTTTAGCTTTTTCACTTTTTTATACAGGGGCTTACCATAGTTTCATATCTATTGCTATTCTTGAAAGCCTTAGACTATATATATTTACCTATGTTTATATCTTGACTCAAGATACTTTGTTGGGGATTAGAACGGAAAGTGTACGTCAGTGCAAGGAGTGCCCTCTTGAGGTTGGTGGGTGTCACTTCTTATAATACCTCTATGTCTTAGAGATGAAAGACTATAATTTCATTCTTCGAATGGACTTGTTGGTTTCCTACCATGTTTTTTTACTGATATTGTCATATGGTGAGTTTCACATCACTAAAGGGAGGTTTGTTTCTACATAAGGGTGAATGGGATGTCCAGGAAAGAAGAGTGGGACCCAAGCATCATGGGTTGGGCGGAGTTACAGCCCAGATCTCTAGTTTGTATCTAGATGACCAAGGGATTTCACTGATGGTCTTTCATCCGGTGGTGGAACATTTCAGATATGTCTTTCTAGGGGACTTCTTATATTTTTCTCCAGAGAGAGAGATATAGTTTTCTATTAAGCTTGTTCCAGGAGCAGCACTGGTGTCCATTCCTCCTTATATGATGGTTTTTTGTAGTTCCTTGAAATGTGTGTAATAGTTTTAAGAATCACTTATTTTAGGTTGTTTCCACTAGATTTGTTCATGGAACTGGAAACTTCCAACATTTCATTATCCAAAATGGACCTGCTTTCCAAAAATTAGAGTTCATTAAGTTTGAACTTTATGATACTTAAGAACATGCATTGGTCGAGAGGATGGCAGGTCAAACTCATCACGCCCTTTTGGGAGAAATTATTGTCCACTTCAAGACTCTCTTTGTAAATTTAATATAATTTCATGAATTCGTGTTAATTTACCAAGTATAACATAATTTTCCCATGGAATTTTCAATCACTTATTAACGTGTGTAAAATTTATGATCATCATTATGTATTCCATGTTATTCATTAATGGAGATATCTATATGTGTTAAAGGTTATTCACCAATGGTATAATCTCTTATACTATTTAGATATTGTTTTAATCATCATTATGATTATACTGGTTCTTAAGCCACTTAGTAGGGAACTCTGGGATTTATTGTCATCTAGGGAGATGAAGGGTTGTTTTGATATTTGGATTGTACCAATGAAATGCGCTACCAATGTATCCTTATGAAAGGATTAAGAACCCTTGTAGTTCGGTGTCACGTAATGGGAAACATAATACCTTTTAAGGTCATGTGATAAGGACCTAGCCATACAGTTTAATGTCATGTGGTATGGACATCTAAGATAAAGGCACTTAGCAAAGTTTGGTGTGGGGCTTATGCATAATCCACCAAATGAACTTGGAAATAATATGGATTTCCAAGTAAGATAATACCCTTTTGGGAATATGGAATAAGGAGAACGGGGTTGATTTGATATGTTGGGTTTAAACCTCAAGGAGGCTTCTTATGTATCCCATGTGGATTGGAATCAAATCCCACGTAGTTTGATAAGTCTCATAGGAGATTATAGTCCTTTGATAGAAATTATTTTGGGCTTACATGGCTAGTGTCAGGTTTAGTTTGGGGCTTATTCATAAGAAGGATGCATGTATTAAGGGAAATAGGGTTGGATTCCTAAAAAATATATCCAAAGAGATCAAGCCTTGAAAAGCTTCCTATGTATCCTGGTTATGGTGGGAATTAGATTTCTCATATTTCATTCAATTGTTTATGTTTGTGAAAATTTTGTAATCATCACGAATCTCTAAGTCCACATGATTCATGCTCGGTGTGAGAGACAAGAAGATGTGACAGATTCAATAATCACACACACTTTTCCTCCTTCGCTGGTGGAAGAGGGTGCACCTACGGCAGTGAGGGTGGATGAGGGAAAGGCGGCGTGCCTTTTCCTCTGTTCTCTTTACATTGGACAAGGGACCAATGAAAGGAAGAAGGGATGAAGGTTAGGGGATTATACCAGGATGTATGACATAAAATTGATCCTGGTTAGGGAGGGATATTTTTCTTTTTATTGCATGGAAAAGCAAGTGTGAACTTTACCTTCCATACCAGATATATGAGGTTTTGTCTCTTTGAGAAGGGAGGGGTCATGACCCAAACCCTTATTATCAAAACCGAGAACTTACCATCATAGTTCTTGTAAGAAAGTTCCATGCAACTAAGGATATACAAACCCACAGAAACTCCATGAATCCTAACCCCATTGTGAATAAAATGTGAGAAACTTCTGACTGTGAATATAAAAACCCAAATTGGAGACACACTAATGTGCCTTTAAAAAAGGTTGATAAGTCATGAAGTTTTGGAGGAGGTCTCAACTAAATACTTTTCAAACAAGGGAGACAATGAAGAAGAATCCCTGTCATGGATGGATTTAAAGAGGGATTGATAGCTTGTAGACTCAGCAGAGTAAGTGAATCAAAGAGGGGCACCCAAGAAGGGAATAGAGCGCAAGTATGGGTGCACAAGTAGACTTGGAAAATCTGATATTCACTTAAGTGACGAACAACCTATATGGTAATACTTAGGCTAGACCTGTCTCAAGCCTTCAGGAGTACTCACAGGTGATCCCAGAAGTAGGGCACTCAAGTTCCTGTGAAAGGAATAGGTGGCGCACAAGTGTTTCTAATTTAAGGGAGGTTGGACACTTTAGGTAGGAAAGTGTTATGGATTTCAAACATAAAAGGACTTAATTTCTATGATCCTCTTTCAATTCCTCTTCTTTAGGTGTTAAAGAACTACATTGAAGGTTTTGAAGGACCTGGGCGAAGCACTGGCATGACCAGAGAAGCAATTGAGTTTCAAAGAAATTCATCCATACAAATAAACACCACAAAGGTATATTTATAAGCAAAAATAGGACCTTGGGCAAAATGAAATTGGTCTCACAAGTATGTTTCATGGAAAAATTTGTGGTGCACAAGTGTTTTTTCCCATATGAGTGGTTCCCACGTATACTTGCATGCCACTGGTGATTTTTTCTAATTGGGTTTCCTCTTTGAGGACTTAGCCAAAATATTTTCTCTATTATCCTCCAGCATGGTGGCATAGAGGTGTTTGTGTGCAAGTACCTTGGGCACCACTTTATAACTTAGCCATATTTATTTTTCTGTACCATAGGGTCTATGCCCCCACACCCCTTCTTGGGATCACTGCTGGGATACAGTCCCAGCCCGTTGGTCCAGTTCCTTCACTACCATCACTAACCCCCAAGAAAAATGAAGAGTCTCACTGCGAAATTTTGATCCTGGTTGAGGAAATTTTGAGGAGAAGTGCATGGAACACATTTCATGGTGTATACAGATGGCTAAAACAGAGTTACAAGAGCTCAAGAAGTATTTAAAGGAGTTACAATCAAAAGGTTTCATCTGACCCAGTACTTCTACTTGGGGTTCTCCTATCCTATTTCTGAAGAAGACAGATAGTACCCTTTGAATTTGTGTGGATTATTAGATGTTGAACTAGTTGATGGTCAAGAACCAATATCCCTTACCAAGGATTGAAGATCTATTTGATTAGCTTCGAGGAGCTCGAGAGTTCTTGAAGATCAACTTGAGATCCAGTTATCATCAGTTGTACGTTAGACCATCTGACATACTTCTTAAATCATTTTAGAGCAGGAATGGTCTATATGAGTATGTGTTTATATCATTCAGTCTCACGACCGTGCCTGCAGTATTTATGGCACTGATGAACTGAGTGTTCCATCCATACTTGGATTCGTTTGTGGTGGTTTTTGTTGATGATATCTTGGTGTACTCTCACACTCGACACGAACATGATATCCATCTTCGTATCGTTTTGAGTACACAGAGAAGGCATCAGTTATATGCTAAGCTCTAAAAATTCCACATTTGGATGGACCAGATTCACTTATTGGGTCATGTTATCTTAGATACAGGAGTATTGGTGGACCCAGAAAAAGTGATGGCAGTAGTTTCTTGGGAGGATCTGAATAACATCTTTGATGTACATAGTTTTCCAGGGTTGGATGGTTACTACCTATGTTTCATAAAGGACTTTTCACACATAGAAACTCCATTGACAGGCCTGACTAAGAAGGTTTCAAAGTACCTATGGTCATATTCTTGTGATTCATCCTCACAGGAGCTGAAAGGGATGTTGAATTCAACGCCGATAATAGTTTTTCCAATTTCGGGCAAGAGTTATACATTTTATTATGATGCATAAGGTATCAGGCTGGAAGCAGTGCTTATGCAGGGGGAAGGAGTCATTGCATAAGGGTCTTAGCAGTTGAGGCCCCATGAGAGGAATTACACGATGCGAGATCTTGAGTTGGTTGTAGTTGTTCAGGCCCTATGTTGTTGGTGACATTATCCTATAGGAGAGTATTTTGTGGTTTTCACTAACCAAAAAAGTCTCAAGTATATCTTCACTCAATACGATCTGAACTTGAGATAGTGGACGTGGGATGACTACCTTCATTCCTTTGACTTTTAGCTTGCATACAGACCTGGGAAGGGCAATGTAGTGTCTGATGCATTGAGAAGGAGGACTAAGATACAAGTAGTTCATGAGGTCATCAGTGAGTGGAAGTTTATGGATTTGTTCTCTGAGATGCATTTGTAGGTGCATGACAAACAGGGGTAGACGTTCTTTTCTTCGGTAGTTGTAACCTCTACTCTACTTGATCAAGTGTGAATAAGGAAGCTATCAGATTATGAAGGCATAGTTCTATAGGAGGGTGTGTCATGAGAGAACCCTATTCTTTGATGGACCATAGATAATGATGAGTTATTTTGTTTTCATTGTCATGTGTGGGTTTCAGAAGACATACGCCACTACAACATAATTTGTTTTAGCAGCGGTTCATTAGCGGCAGTTTTGGTAACTCCCGATAAAATTTTTTTTTAAATGGTTTCATGGAGGTTTATTATAAACCACTATGAAACATTTTTTTTAACACAGTCGACCCTTCCCCCCCACCCTGACCCCGCTTCTCTCCGTTGTCCCCACTTCCCCCGCGACCCCAGTGACCTCGGCCCCCCGCGACCCCGACGACCCCGCGACTCCAGCGACCCCGCGACCCGAGGTGGTATTGAAGATTTTTCTCATAACATTTATTTATTATATGCGTATGTGGTTGTTCCAATTTAATTATTTAATAGGTTTTGTGTTCCTGAGTAATAAAAGTGAGAATAGGGATTAGATTGATGTATGAAACGCTCTAAGGACTTTTTTGGGTCCATTGATGCTTGAGATCATAACTAGGTCTACCCTTGGGTTATGAAAACACCTTAAGGTTGGTGAAATATTTTTTTAGCTGTTTCAATAATATAATTATGAAATTGAATTTGTATATAATTATAAGTTGGTATGTAGTCAATGTTAATGGGATATTTGAAATATAGAATCGGTATTTTTTTTGAAATGGATAGTTGGATTCTGAAATGGATTAAAATAATAATTTTTCACTTTGATTTGGTTATGGTTTTCCATGAAGGAAAACAATGTTTTTAATGTGGTTATTGTTTTTAAAAGGAGGTGTTGACCTCAATGTTATAGGGAAAAAGGGGTTATCTTAATAGATTTCAAATGGTGATTAGAAATGAAGGTGTGGTTCCCCTTTTTTGAAAATGATTTAAAATCCCCTTTTATGGTTGTAAATAGAAATGAAATTCTTGAGAAATGTTGAGTTTTTAAAAGAGGAAGACTTCTTTTTTGAAGGGTGGATTCAATATTATTTCAATTGAGTATCTTGAATTGTGTTTTATTCCATGATTTTATTTTTATGATATGTTGAGAACATAGTCATTTAAATGATATATGGGTTAGTGAGATAGAACCCCCGAAAATTAGGATGGCATGTTAACTTGATTTGTTAAATGAAATAAGTGATAAATGTGTTTTTTTGATGACATAACATAAGGGGGAATTTGGTATAATGTGATTGTGTTAAATGGGTTAAGGTATGGAATTGATATATGTGATAAATCATTTGCGATTGTAAATGGAATATAAGTTAATGGGTTATTCATTATAAATGTGATATAAATAGTCAGTTATGGGATTGATCGTTGAAGTATATTGATATAATCTATTATTTCATTCTTGGATGGTAAACTAGAGAAACCATTTGGAAAGATGTTGGTGTGTCAATACACTATGATAGGAAGAGTTATATTTCATGTTTCATTAGAAGCAATCAATTTTTTTAACACTAACTAGTCCTTGATTTTTCCAACCACAATTAGTATATCTTTAATTATAACTATATTTATAACTAAATCCCATGTGAATTCATGAAGATATCTATATAGAGATGTGAACAGTACCTAATAATCTTGGTGGACTATACCAGCTTTAAATACCACCATGTAGTTCATACAAAAGATTAAATCAATGAAATACATGTATATGATTTGAATAAACTAGATATATTATACTACAATAATATTCATGTAGAATTATATCCATTTAAATCCTCCTCACTACCACTATCTATGCATTGTGTTGACACTTATGGTTTGAGGAATAGTTTCTACATGTTGATTAACAATAGAATAATGATGGATGTATCCAATAAAAAAATATCATATATGATATCGATAATTTCCATTTTTTGACAAATGGTACCCCAAACCATATAGGAATTTTGTTTCTTGTTCATGATATCCTTCACTTTAGTATAAAACTACTTCTAAAATTTCAAAAGATAGTTATTGGTTCTATAATGAGGCCCATCCTAATAAAATTTATTGTTCCTAGATGCCTCTTATTTTTCCTAAGTCTTTTGTTAAGAACTAGTCTAATAGGACTATTCCATCTGATCATAGAAAACCAGAGTTAGAGTTGATCTTGTTGCACCAACTGGTCATATAATTTTATGAAAATATTTTTTAAGATTACCATTCATGGAATAATGGTGTAAATTTTATAGTGGTGAGATCAATTAATTATTCATGTGTAAATTCAAGATGCACTGTAAAGAACCTGGTCAATGGATGTGATATGGATTATAAGAAACTCATCCCATTGATTGATTTTCTCTTACATAACTATCATAGGACTGACTCTACATATTGTGTTTAAATACCATTTTGATGCTTCTAGTTTCACATAGATGAACAATGGTGTCTCCTACACTAATATTCCATCCAAAGTCTCTTCCTCCAACTAACTCCTTATTATCAATTTCTAGGTGGCATGTAATATAGAACATTAAAAATATTGATAAATACTTAGTTTGTATACCTTAAATAATGATATATTCATTCAGTCCTTTTCTAGGTGTTCCCTCTCATGAATAGTGAACAAGGTGAGTGAATTTGGAATTATATTTAATCTCTTATACACATACATGTTCGAATTTAAAAAATTATTCTATATTTATTACCCCAATGGTTTTCAAGAATAATTATTTTAGATTACAAGTATAAAAATCCTTTCCAAGTGAAGTATTAAAACAAAATATTGAAAACAACTATGTCTAATCATTCTAGAATCAGGTACTCATGAATATTCATTCCAACTTTGACGTTTATCTCATCTGGTTTCCCATCAATGTTAAAAAAACTGGTCCTCCTATACGAAAACACATCTGATTTATTGGGTCTAAAATCCCATTAAAATGTTAGTGGATTATATTTTAGAAGTTCGATTAAGTGATTTACCTAATGAAGTTCCATATTTACAAGTCCCTTAACAACTTCCACAAAATCATGTTCTACACTCTGAACAATATCCTTGTTTACTTGTTGTCCTAGAGCATCTACATTCTTAGTTTCTCTATCTTTTGGTTATAGTGGCTTCATGGGGGGATAAAACAGGGAGGATTCTACAGTCTCGTTAGCTTCCTACTTACAGAATCAAGTAAATAGTATTTGGATCCCAACATCACTATAAAAAACTAAGCTCTGATAAAATGTGTTTGGTGCCAATTTTTTCTATCATCATGGGGATAGAGGAGAATATTTATAAAGTGGAGTTTCTTCTCCAACTCTTTTATGGATTGAGAATGATTGGGTTCAAATAATGGAACGTATATGCTCTTGTCCATCATTTTCTCACTTCCTGAGAGGAATAGGTAGTCCAAGAATATAGTCTTCTCTTATTCAATATACCTCTGGACTGATAAACTAGGGATGAGAGAACAAGTGAATGCTTAAAAAATTTCATAGTCAATAGGGCGTAGCGAGTACAGCCTGACTTCATCTAGATTGATATAATGAACCCCACATGCTTTAAGTTATTTATTTAATCACCTTAAATTTTTCTTGATCCTCGTATTAGGGAGGCCTAGTTCACAAGGAATTTTCTTCTTATTAGGTTTCCCTTTACGTATTTTCAACCTAACAGGATTTCCTCCATTTTTCAATTCCAAATTCTTAACTTTGATTAGGTTAGCATCATATCCAGTTAGTGGAGACTCAATTTTTACCTAGGTATCTCTTTACAATTGTTCACCATGATGAGTTGTGTGTCTATTTACTTATATAGTTTTAGTTCATGCAAGTTGTATTGATATAGATGATGTTTAAGGTTTCTCTTTAGAATTGGAGAATATTGTTTAAGTTTATGATGTATAGACCATAAGATGGGGTAGCCTACATGAAGAGATGTTTCAAGTTAACCTGATATGAATTTGTAAAATATGGTATCATAAATATGGATGTTCTCCTAATTAATTATAACTCAATAAAACTAATCACAATAACCAATTGGATCCTACTCTTGATTTCGTGTAGCCAAATGTAAGATAAAACATCATTGAGAAAAATGTGTTTCATGATTTAGTTGACGATGGAAATCAAGAGTTGTATAGTGGGTATTTGAAATATTCCAAGCTTTCATTTCTGCTGAAGCTGTACCATATCAAATGTCTATGTGGAATTACAAATAAGGAAATGTAAATGATATCAGGATTTATTTGTGATGCATTTCCTGAAGCAAAAATCCCATAATATTTTTATGATATGAAAAAAGTTTTTAACAAGATTAGTCTGAATTATACAAAAATACATGTGTGTACCAATGATTGTATGCTTTATTGGGGAGAGGATTCAAGTAGACAGAATTTCAAGAAATTTTCTTCTTCTAGATGGCAGTCAAAGGGTGATTTTGGAAGTCTAAATGAACATAATTTCATGGAGAAGAAGAAAAAGAACACACCTGTAAAGGTTTTGTGTTACATTCCCTTGAATCCTCGATTTTAAAGATTATTCATGTCATCAAAAACCATCGAACACATGAAGTGGCATTCACTAGATAAAAACAATGATGGGTTAATGAGACATCCACGAGATTCCCAATCGTGGAATACATTTGATTCATTACATCTATATTTATCAACTGATCCTAGGAATGTTTGATTGGGATTGGCTGCCGATGGATTCAACCCATTTGGGACTTTGAGTTCCAGTTATAGCATTTGGCCAGTTGTTTTGATCCCTTATAATCTGCCTCCATGGATGTGTATGAAACAAACATATTTTATAATTTTAATGATTATTCCTGGAAAAAAATTTACTGGAAATGATATTGATGTATACTTGCAACCTTTGATTGAAGAATTGTAGGAGTTATGGAGAAATGGTGTTGAGAAATTTGATACATCTTCTAAAACAATGTTTAAAATGCATACTGCTTTAATATGGACCAATAGTGACTTCCCTGGGCTTGGGAATTTATCTGGTTGGAACACTTACACGGGTTTGTCTTGTCCCATTTGTAACTTTGATTTTGAGCCCAAAAGACTACCTCACAGTAGAAAATGGTGCTTCTTGTTCCATAAAAGATTTCTCAATGCATTTCATAGATTTCGGCTGAACAGATCAAAATTTAATGGTTCCGTTGATCATAGACCACCTCCAAAGTTGTTAAATAATTCTAAAATATTGACACAACTTGAAAATGTTGAAACAAAATTTGGGAAGGTTCTTCATTTGAATGATAGCGTAAAATGGGTCTGAAGTGCATCATCAGGCGAAATCAGAACGCAACAATGGAAGAAAAAATTATATTCTTCAAACTCTCATATTGGGAGTTTAATTTGTTGCGGAAAAATCTTGATGTGATGCATATTGAGAAGAATTTCTATGATAATTTGATTTTCACATTACATAATGAGCATGGAAAGTCAAAGTATCGTCTCAATTCTCGCAAAGACTTACATGTAATGAACATAAAACGCGATCTCTGGCCAGATGAGAATGAAAAGTATGCTCTGGCCATTTTTTCAATGAAAAATAGGGATAAAGATACATTCCATCGAATTTTAAAGAATTTGAAGGTATCTGATTGGTATTTGAGTAACATCTTGAGGTTTTTTGACTTAAAGAATCGTAAGTTACATGGATTAAAAAGTCACGATTCACATATTTTTTTATAATAGTTACCACCATTAACATTGTGTACATTATTACCTGAAAAAGTTACTGTTGTTGTACTCCAATTCTGCACATTTTTCAAGCAATTATGTGAGAAAGCTCTATATCCATTTCAGCTTGACAACCTCCAAGAGAGGTTTGTATTGACCCTTTTTTCAATGGAGATGATCTTTCATCCATCGTTTTTTACTATCATGATGCATTTAACTGTGCATTTGGTTGAGGAAGCTAAATTAGGAGGACTCGTTCAATATCGATGGATGTATCCAATTGAGAGGTATTTTATTCATATGTTTTTCATTTAAGTAAAAAAAAGTTGGCATTTAAATAAATGCATAATATTATTATTTTATTTCACATATATCTTGGGAATTTTAAAGCATATGTGAGAAATAAAGCTCAACCATAAGGCTCTATTACTGAAGGCCATTTGGCTGAGGAGTGTCTTACCTTTTGTTCCAGATATTTGGATGATATTGAGACAAGATTTAATCGAGTTGGACATGTTGATGACAAATCAAATAAATCTCAAATGCATCAGAAATCAAAAATAGTTCCCGCTATTGGTCGATCAGTTGGGAGGACCTCAAATGTGATACTGACAGAATTAGAATTATTACAGGTACATAGATATGTGCTGGTGAATAGTGAAATTGCAGATCCATTTATTGAAGAGTTGAGGATACAAACAAAGAGAATAATGAGAGGCCAAACACAAAATGAGAAAGACATAATGAAAGCTATGAATAAAGAGCTTGTAGAATGGTTTGCACGATGTGTAAGTTCAAAAATATTGCAATAAATATGAATATTAGTTTGACACATACATTTTTTAAATATATTAAATTAAATTTCTTTTTTCAGATCATGAATATTGATACTCGAGCAGACTTGTCAGAATATTTGAAGTTTCTTGCTAGAGGTCCAATAAAACAAGTTAGAAAGTTCGACGCTTATAATGTGAATGGATTTATATTTCATACAGTCAATCGAGAAGTGGGTTAGAAAACACAGAATAGTGGTATATTTACAATTGATGAAATGGGATACTATGGAATGCTGCATGCTATTATTTAATTAAACTACCATGGATATTTTTTTTTTGTTTTATTCAAATGAAAATGGGTGGATATTATTAGAGGTGTTAAAAGAGATTCCTTTCTATTTACTTCTGTGAAGTTCTTTCGCTTGATGGATGTTGGTGATCGTGAACTGAATGATCCATATATCTTAGAATTGAAAGAAAAAATTGTATATTATGTGAATGATGTTGTAGATGAAGGGTAGAGTGTAGTTTTTCACTTCATACAAAGAGATTTGTATGATTTGGGTGATGAAGTGGAAGATTTGACCTTTGAAATTAAATTTCATCAACAACAGGAAGCAGAATTATTTTTCCATCATTATATTAAAAATATTAGTCTAGAAAGGATGAATGAATTGGAAGAATCAATGGATTAGGAAACCGACATGATTTAAGGGTAAAATGATTGTATGTATAATTATTTATTCATTCATCAGCCACTTGTTTCATTTCTGTAGTCATTCATTATCACTGTTATATATATTTTTTCTATTAGTACTGGTCATATATTATCATTTTTATTTTATTTTCTGCATATTTTTTTTAAATATATATTCTAAACTAAATTTTATTTGAATAAATTACAGGAATGACAAGGAAAAAAGTGGTACACTATTTCATCTAGTTCTGTGACAGATGACGATCCATCTGGCTCCCTCCACACATCATATGAGGCACTAGCTGCCTACACCCCTACACCATCTCCCCTGCACCATATTTCACACCATATGTGGGTGTCCCATTAGAGACTTAGTCATATACACCCCCTTCAGAAGCCTCAGTAGTGGGGCGGCGACATTCCCCTTCCTTTTCATCACAGACATACTGGAGTGTCACTGTCATAGGTACAAATTTTAATTAAATAAATTTATTACATTTTGTTTATACTAATTTTTTTCTCATTGAAGATGAAAAAAATGAAACAGTGAAGAAAAAAATAAAAAGTTTAGATGTTTGGAATATGAATAGGGAGAAGATAGTCATGCAATTTGATTCTTATGGGTTCCCTACGGATGATGTTGCGGGGTTACTTGGCCAGATTCTAGGACAGCTGGCAGCGGAGCCCATTTCCCTTCCTATTTATTATGATGATTGGAGAAATATGCCTCCAATATGGAAAAATGAAGTTTTTTATTCCCAAATAAAGGTAATTTTATTACATTATGGTTTAATTGAATTTCATTTTACTAATATGATCAAAATGAATTTCTGTATATAGATGTTCTTCCACATTACAGTTGCTGATGTGATAGCACAGAAGTGGTCGTTGAAAAATCATGGGAAGAAATGGAAATATTTCAAATGGAGATTGTGGTGTGATATTAATGATACTTCATTGACTGTGCAACAAATGTATGAGAAGCTACCCAGTGGGGTACCGAAATAACAGTGGAATGTTTTTGTTGACAGACATCGTGATGGTAAGTGGATGGTATTGAAATATATATTATTATATTATCCTCATATTACATTTATAAATGTATATAAAGAGGATATGACATTGAATACATTATTGTTAAATTTCATTTTATTTATTTCAGGATCTCTCAAGACAGAATTCATCAAACTGAGCTAAGCAAGTCATCCCTCACATTGTGGGCTCAAAAAGATTTTCTCAAAGCCGAATGATATTGGTAATCTTTTAATTATTTTAAATATTTATAAGTGAATATTATCTATTTAATATATTGAATTGTTGATTTATCATTTCTTAATGTAGTCATAGAGTTTAGGGCACGAAGCATCCCAAACTGAACTTCGGTTGGATGCTCACAGAAAATCAGATGGAAGTTTCGTTAATGAGCCTACCAAAGAAGTTGGGGTATGAAGTCAATATTTTATTATAATAAAATATTATCAGTTTTTACTATGTTAATATATATTTATATTTGTTTTATCGGTAAAAATTAAAGAAATGTGGGATACCAATCCTGGGAAGTCCTACTCAATCTCCCAGGATGACCAGATGCAAAAGTCCTTGAGAAGGAGCATCCTGGTAGAGTGCATGGGATGGGTTTTGGACCCATACCATCTGAGGTATTTGGCATGCCACCAAGGATTCTAGCTGCATCTAATCCTTGTTATAGTCAGTCTATACCTGAAGAAGCTCATAGGGATATTTCATCTCTACGAAGCACAGTTCAAGATCAGGGGGCTCAAATATCCTCTTTGCAGCAAGCGATTACTGTTATACATCAGCAGATGAGAAGATATTCCCCTGGTGGTAGTGCATTGACCGGTTGTCATCAGGAAAATCTCAAAAAATCAAAATCATTTAGTTTGAAAACATTAATTGGTTTTATGTTTTCATATAAATATGCAATAGTATTTAATTTTCAATATAATATTCTTACAGGTTACAGCAGAAAGTGGAGATAGAGGTGGAGAGGGTGACGATGCATCAGTGGACTATGAGTATAGTTGTATTTTTGATGTGTTGAACTAATATGGGAACAGTTGGTTTGTATATGTACCATGAGTGGAACATAGTTTCCACCAAACATTTTCATGTCCTAACATTTTCTTTATTTCTCATGTTTCCTTTTAGTCATTTTATTGATTTCTGATGTTTCCTTTTATGTCTTGATTTCTCGAGTGTGGTATACATCATTTCAGTTAGGCCTGTGTTTGAATTGGTAGTCGAGATTTTGGATGACTAGGAGTTACACCCATTTTTGATGTGTTGAATAAATTCTCGATGCTTAATATTATAATATGAAATTATTCAATATCATCATCCAAGAAGGTAAACCCTTATGGCGTTGGTATCCTATGACACCGTGAATCACAAAAACATGTGGATTTATAACTCTTTATTAGGAACTATTTTCTCTGAAACCAATAGAAAATGATTTTCATTTTCCATAACACAAACATAACCTTGTTTTCTATTTGAGCCTAATATGATTCATATTATATATATTCTGATTTCCTAAAATTGTTCATGAATATATAAAAAAATACATGTCTTTACATGAAAAAAACTTACAAACCAATAATATCTCACACCTAGCGTATCACCCAAGGTGAAATAACATCCAACTATAACATCAAACAATAATAACAACAATCCCACATTGAGAATCTGGGTTTTCCCCCATATATGGGTTAGATAATCCCACAAAAAAACACATTACCAAGGACTAAAACACCTTAATATCATATAAAACTTTCAAAAAAAATATTCAATAGAAAATAAAATGGCTTTGATATAACATTGTGATGCCATTACCTAGGTTCCACTAAACTATTTACCCAAACCAATGTGCCACATGACCATAGAAATGCCTCCTAATATACAAGAGGCTTCCTACTAGTATTCAAGGTCTAATGAGTTATGTGGGGATAATATACCATCTTTACCAGTGTAAAAAAATAGTATAAATTAATTTAAATGATAACCAAGTATGTTATAAGAATAATCATGCATGATGTATTCAATTCCAAAAATTGGGTAAATCCCCACAACCAATATAGTAAACATGTCAGTTCATACAAGTGTAATGTGTTAAGGAAAAAACAAAATAAAATAACCCCATAAAAATCCTAAAATGGGTCTCAATGTCCATCCAGTTCCCGCATACATGCTCCATACCATATCCCAAACCAACAATCTATCAAAAGGATTTTTCCCTTATACTTCCCTACAACCATGAGATCTACTCAGGTATCAATGTCATCCAAAAAAGGGTGTGAGTATAGGTTAATAGAACACCACCAATAGTGTCTAAACAAATAAATATTATAATTACAATAATACTATATACATAAGTACAATTAAATAATGAAAAAGGAAGAAAAGGTAAAAAAGTTCCACAATTAAATATCAAGCATTTAACCCTGTATATCCTTCGGTTTTATGATGACATCAAATCCACCCAAACCTTATTCATCCATGTCAAAATTATATTCCATTAATATAAATGGGTTTTATATTTTCATTAACAACCATGGTAATTCATTAATCATTTAAAATTCATATATTTTGGTGCACTAATCAATTCACTCATATCATACACATTGGCTTTAGTTCCTAGAAATCCATTTCAATACACTATCCAAGCATAAGAAACTCCATATACATCATATCAATTCCATTATGTCAAATTTTATGTCTAGCCATCCCACATCAAAGATAATGAATTCCTTGTAAAAAAATTCTTACCCATGGGCAGGATCTACTTTGTCCCTCATCATTTACTAATCCATCAATACACATTCCACAAGGTCTAACACACTTGACCTTTTTAACAAATTACAATATCTAGGGTGAACCTATTTCATTTCACCAATATTCACATAGTTTATCACATTCACTACACTTAACGTAATTCCATAATTATTCTATTTTACTATTCATTTATAACAAAAACCATTGTACGTATTTTCAATTCCATCTTATGACATGGATATTCCCACATTTTCCATTCATTGTTTATCCCCTTAGTTATCTCACAACCCATTTAGCCATATAAATTTTGATAAACAACCACTTATTCCATTCTGACATCCTTGAATGGTCTAACACATCGTTGAGTTGATGTTATTTTATGAGATTGTGTCTGGTTTGTCTAGTTTTATTTGTTTTTCAGGGAAGTGGTGTAGTGGAAGCAGCAATTTTTTTTTTCTAATCATCTTTTCGCGGTGGTTTTAACCACCATGAATAGTATATAGGTAAAACTATAGTGGCGGTTAAAAATGCCGCTAAACGTAAAAATACTTACGTTTAGCGGTGTTTTTAACCGCCACAATAGAGTCGCATCCCCTGCCTGCATTCTGCGGTGGTTATATGGACTTTAGCGGCGGTTTTACGGCCACTAGATTTTATTTTATTAGCATTGTTTATAACGGCCTCTAATAAAATAAAATCTCTAGTTCATAAAAACCACCGCTAACGTGGCGAGAACCACTGCTAAATGAGGCAGTTATGACTCTTCCTTTAAACCACCGCTAAATGTAAAAACTTCTGCTAATAGTTTTCCAACACTAAATTTAGCGACGGTTTCTGTAAACCGCCACCAAACCATGTAGCGGTGGTTTAAACCACTGCTAAATGCAAAAAACCCAACTCTACATGGTGGTTTTCTTGTAGTTCCTGAGGAACTGATGTGGGATTTTATTCTTCAGTTTTGTAAGCTCATCCTAGTGTCGCCAAGATGTGTCAAGACCTACACCATGAGTTGTTGTCATGAGAGAGATTTCAATGGTTTTGTCATGAGTTCTTCCACCTGTTAGTAGGGGAATGAGGAGCATCAGTAACTAGCAGGGCTTTTGCAGTAGTTAACCATTCCTGAGTGGAAGTGGAATGATGTTGCGATAGATTTTATGACTGGTTTTCCAAGTTCTCCTCAAGGGAATGATGTGGTTTGGGTTGTTATTTATAGACTCACAAAGGTAGTACACTTCTTACTGATCAAGGAAACCTTCAGTATAGATGAGTTGGGAAGGTTGAACGTCTAGGAAATCATATGTTTACATGGGGTTCCCCACTCCATTATTTCAGATAGGGATGTCCATTTTACTTCTTGGGTCTAGCAGGTATTATAGAGGGATTTGGGTATACAAGTTCTTCTGAGTAAAACATACCATCCCCAAACAGATGGTCAGTCCAAGCATATGATACAGGTGCTGGAAGACATGCTTCAAGCATGTGTTATACATTTTTAAGGTTCTTGGGAGAAGCATTTACCTTTGGTAAAGTTTGAATACAATAATAGATTTCATGAAACTATTTATATGGAACCTTATGAGGATTTGTAAGGTAGGACATGCTGATCACCTCTATGTTGGTTGGAGGTAAGATAGGTAGCTATGTTGGGACCTCGTCTTGTCTAGGAGACCTCAGAGCATGTGGAGTTGATTCAGAAGAAGATGGATACTATGCAGTCATGACAGAAGTATTATGCTGATCTATGGATATGACCTCTGATGTTCAAGGTCCGAGATCAGGTTTTACTTTGGTTCACAATGAGGTTGGACCACAGGAGGATTAGGAGATAGTGTAAGATTTCACAGAGATAACTCGGGTCATTTGAGGTTTGGAGAGGGTCGATCTGGTTGCTTGTCGGTTGCAGTTACATCAGAGACACTGGGTTGTGCCCAAAAACTTCCAAATTTCTCGGTTGTGGAGATACTTCTCAAACTCGTCTCGTGTTTTTCAACCTGAAGAAGTTGAGTTGGAGGTGGATGCATCATTCCAGGAGAATCCTAACAGGATTTTTGATCGCAGTGCGAAGGTTCTCCATGGTTGGTTTGTTCCTCTGGTATGGGTGATATGGTAGCATGGGAGAGTACAAGATGAGACTTGGGATAGGGATACCGATATGTGATTGAAGATTCTGGAGCTATTTTGAGGATTATTCTTCTTCTTCGCCTCGTTCATAGGAAAATTCAGGGACAAATTTCTTTAAGCGGGGAAGTTTGTAAGAAATCAGATCTTCTTTTCAGATATGGATCTTGATTTCAGGTGTTTTGAGAAAAGAGGAGTTTCTGTAAATTTTAGGAGTACATGTCGTGTACTCATGAGTACACACCATGTACTAGGTGGCTACAGGTAGCCGTGTACTTGTCATGTAATAGCCGAGTACATGGGCATGTGGGGTGACCGGGATACCACCTAAAGTGGAGCCTGGTAAGGGAATATACATGTCATGTATCCTCAGGGAACACACCATGTATTTTTATTTTTATTTGATAAATCATACTTCGATCACATCTCATTCACAGAAAACACTTCTTCTAACAACGTCTCATCCAGGAGCGACCGAAGATCGTGATTATTCTCCGAGCCCCCGATCGACTGTCTGTGCTCCGAATCGAACACCTTCAATTGCATTGGAATCACATCGATGAGTTCTTCCTTCTTCTTGATCCTATTCTCTTGATATATCATCTTGTTTAATATATTCAAGGATGAACGTTTTTTACGTTTTTGAAGATCTACAACATTCTAGTTTGATTTAAGGGTCGACGTTTGAGAGTGTTCTTCATACAATGTCGAGGTAGGTGGTTTGTGACTTTCTGTAGTTTGTCTTTGAATTCTAAGTGAAAAAATTTCCCAATACCCTAGTTATGGGTATTAAGTATTTAGGGAATTTAACCATGATAATTCCTATTGTAATTTTATTGCTTGAGTAGGGATATCGGATTGTGAATAGGGTTTTTTTCAATGGTATGGATGTGTATTACCATGTTTGATTGTTTTGGCAGTTAGGTCCAGAACTGCATGTTAGGCTACTTTGTTTTCCTTGCCTAGTGTTGTTAGGATGGAGTGATGTTATCTGATATGTTGTGATATTGTTTTTAGCTTTTTATCCAAGTAGTATATTGTGATTTACATTGGCAACTAGATATCGTTTGTGCGTGATTGACTTACAGAGGGTTGTGGGAACCTGGTGTAATTAGACCATAGGGGGAATGGATGTTGAGGGATTCCCCAGAGTGCTTGTTATATTTTCACATTGTGAGACCATTGGGGGGTGGATGTGAGTTCTCCCTCAGAGTGTCTGTAGTTCCACATTGCAATACCACAGGGGAAATTGGACGTTGAGTACTTCTCGAGATTGTTTGTGGTTTACCGTTACGATACCACTGTACGAATTGATGGTGAGTTCTTCCTCAAAGAGTCATTGTTAAGATGAACCAGAGGGGTTAGAATATGAGAACATCCCAAAGGGTAGCTTGATATTGTTGAGTTCTTTATTTGATACATGTAAATGAACATAGCTTGAAATGTAGGATTGTTTACTTTTTCATACTTCCCTATTTATTACTTCATTTTTCATATTTCATGTCATATATATTCACTGACAGTTAGGCATAGATATTTAAGTGTTTTCCTACTAGGATTCATCTCACACCTTGTTTGGGTCATTCTTTTGGGACCCAACAGATTATATTGTTGTAGGTATAGATAAGGGCAAGTGTCCTTCTACTTCAGTTACGTGACTGTTCTGGAGCTAGAGAGCATGGGACCATGTCATGGATTGCGACACAGAGGAGTTTATTTGTTTTATTTATAATTTTTTAGTACTATATTTCAGAATTGTGACTTGTTTGGCTACTTTCCTAGACATATGTGACATGCATCCTTTATATATATGTGCTCCAGTTGTTTATCTACATTCAGTCTTCCGTTGTTTACTTATTGTATAGTATTACTACTTCCGCTACTATTATCTATTTATTTCCGTTGTGTTACTCTGCCAATGAGGTCATAGTTTCCCCACTATCAAACCCAAGGACCTCACTTCTTATTGGCAGCCTCTAGCATTCAAGGAAATGCGTTTGAGGCCATGTGACCAATCGGGTAAGGAGCACCTCTCGGTGGCACCCGGAACCGGAACATTACAACATCCATAGACTACTCAACCGTAAATAATCTACCAATAATATCTAATGACCCTACCTAGATAGAATATCTCAAAAGTACCATTGGAGGTTCCCCAACTATCCACATATATATAAATGTTTTACATCAAAGAGGTAATAAGGATTAGAGTGTCCTAAGGAACTATACTAATGGAATCACACAAAAAGTCTCCTCAATCAAAGAGTAATTGGAATACCTCTATTATAATTGTCTTCAAGAAATTAATCTCACTCCACCTACATTCTACATCACTTTTTTCTACTCAAGGATTCCTCACCTTACTGGATATTTTTTTAATCCTCCATAAGATCCCTCCAAAAACATATATCCCTTTAAAGGGTGAATTTTTCAACTTATGATTAGTATTGATATAGAATGTATTTAATCTTATAAATGAAATTAATATATTCAATTTAATACTAAACTTATTATTACGATATATTACCATAAAATTTTAGAGTAACCATAGATTGTATATGTTCCTGTCATTGAAAATTATACGACATAACATGTTGTAGATCTACAATTACCTCTAGGAAATGAGCATCAATATAAGTTCTAGAATACAAAGTATTTTCATTTTATCCTTCCTATGGAGATCTAGGGGTCAGATTGGTGACATATTCTTTATTAATGTAGAGATTCACATAATTTTACCCTTCCAAAAAACAATAATCTTTTTGAAATAGCCAAAAATTAATCTATATTAAATGTGAACCCCCTGCCCCTATCTCTCATTAGTTTCCTTTTTAATAAGTCCTTTAAAACTTTAAATATAATTTAAAATATGTTATAATAATTATTTTAAATATAAATATGAAATAACTAACCAATAGTAGTGATAAAGGGGGTCACTAAATAAACTCAATCAATTAATAAGTTATATAAACATAATCATCACTAATAAGTAAATAATAATACACTATTTATTTATTATTCATTTTTATGTTAATATAATTTTATTATTGATTCAAGAAAAAAATTAGAAAAAGACACATAATAACATGACATTTCATATATTCTTATCGATTCCTACATATCAACTCCTAAATAAGAGGCATGATACTTGAGAAGATAGGTCGAGGTAAAAATAAACAAAAAACCTAGAATTTATATGCTAACTCAAGTATCCAACATAATTATTCTATCCAAACATAATATGGATTACTTATTATGTTTGGAAAGTTTTTTCTTTTTGATATATTCAATACCAATATCTCTAGTTTCACTCTAATTCTATTTTGTAAAATTTTGACCTAGTATACCCAAATATCCCCTAATTCAGATCATCAAATCACCTCAAACACACTTTGTGATCACTAATGTCTTGTGTTAATGCTAAGGGATATAGATAAAATGTTTGATAAATAGGTTAACCTCTTCATTGTTTAACTAAACTCAATTTGATCATTCTATAAATCCATCATTACCTTTGTTGTAGCATGAGGTGAAAATCAATTTTATTTATCCATATATTCCAATTTACTGACCTTGCCATTGGAAAAAAATCCTTCTATTTCTTTGAAAAAATTGTATATGGAGGAAAAGAATGAGATAAAACCACTCATTGTATTTTAGTGGTGATGAGATGAGATTCAAAGCTCATCATGGTTAAGAACAACACCCAAATGAAAAATGTGGAACTCAAAAAATCAAACAATGATAGAGGAAAAGTAGAAAATAAGATACATCAGATTATATCTTTGATTCATCTAAGTTAACGTAGAGGAGTCACGTAGACGGTAGAGCAGTTCTACAAGAGCTTGGGAATAGTGAGTGACTGAGTCATGGTTAGGGAACTTTTAAATAGATTAGGGACACTTTTAATAATGCCATCAGAAAAGCACAGATAGATATCCCTTTTATTAGTGCAAAATTAATAATCACTGATAAAAGGGATATTTATCATTTCTTTTTTAGAGTTCTTAAAGCTTGATGTTTATTATTGCTAATTATTTAGTATGGATAAAGATATCTTTTAACATCGCTTTTTTAGCACTCATAAAGGATTTATAATTATAATTAGTTAAATAAATCTATTATAATTTTATAATTATTTAAATATATATTTATATATTTATAATTATATAAATACTTATTTAAAAAATATTATTTTTTATATATATTAATTAAAAATATATAAATATAGTAAATAAATATTTTTAAATATATTTATTTAAAAATATTTATTTACAAATATATTTTTAACGTTTTTAGAGGATATATAATCTTAAATACACGCATTTTATAAATGAGTGAAATTGACTAATTCAAAATGAGTATACTTAAAAAATATTGAAAAAAATTGATAATTTTTATTAATTAAATATAAATTACTAAAACATTATTGATATATATATATATATATTGAAGTAGAGATGAATACATATTGAAAATAATAAAACATAGTAAATAAATGTATATAAATAAATAATAGAAAATGATAAAATTCAAGAATAAAATAATAAAAAAATGAATACCCTAACTGTAATATTATTAAAAAAATTGACCGATTAAAAACATAATATATTTAATATATGATGTTATAATGAAATTAAAAAATATAATAAATTTTGAAAAAATTAAATAAATATTATGTGTATGTTTTTCTATATATTTGTGTGTGTGTTTGTATATGAAAATGCATTAATTACATATATATTTGTATGTGAAATTAATATAACACGCGACATTTGATATATATTAAATTAAAAAATCAAACAACATAAAAATTAATAAGACATTAATATGTTTTTAATTAACATTTTATTCATTATATATATATATATATTTAATATATATTACTTATTATTATTTATAATTTACATATATATATATATATTACTAGTTCTTTTTTATTAAAAATTGATTCATTTATAAATTTTTAAATTTTTTTAAAAATTTTTCATTTTAATTTTTTGTTTAATTATTTCAATTTATTAATTTTATATATATTTATTTAATATATACTATTTATTAATATTTAATATATAGTATTTAATAATATTTAAAATTTATACATATTAATATTCATTTTATTCATTTTTAACAATAATTTTTTAATTAATGAAATAGTTAAATTTTCATATTTTGGTTTTTTAATTATTTCATTTTATTCTAGACATTTTTCAGCACTAAAAATAATGCATTCATAAAGGGTAAAATTTATAAGCGCTAAAAAGATCTGATAAAGATGGACTTTATCGTTTCATTCAGCTAGCGCTGATAAATTCCAACATTCTTAAAGGCTTGTTTTGTTGTAGTGAATGTGTGTTCCTAGGTGTTTGGTAATAAAAAATTAGAATAGATATAGTTATATTATCTATTAGGTACCTAGGCTAGTACTATCAAAGCACCCAAGGGAACAATTAATTGGTCTAACTCACTAGTTTCCTGACCAAGTTATATGTGGTCTTCTACTGGGATCCAAGTGATCCACAATTTACTTGGTGGTTGGTTATTGGTTACATAGTTTCCTTTAACAACATTTTTAAAAAACTGGGGTTAAAATTGGTATTTCACTCCTTTTATATAAGAAACTTTACTTAGTATATCCCTTTTCGTCCAAGAACATGTATATGGGAGGTTGGATCCCACTCCCTTTCTTCCTCTTACTCCTATTTTCATGGTATGGGTTATCTAGGCAAGATTTTTTTTTTCAAATCCCTGGTGATCCTTTTCCCTTATTCCTCCATTTTTCTTCTTATCTTGCTCCAAATTTTAGGATGGTTTACTAAGTAATTGATATGTTTTTTCACTATATCATGGTGGGATCACTTCATAAATAGTATTATTTTATATATGGTTTATAGATGATGCTAGGGAAAGGATGTTGTATTGAAATTTAAAATTATTTTTCTTGAGGTATGTCATCCAATGATTTTATTTATAAAATTTGGTGAATTTGATTAAAATTATTAACTATATTAAGTTTAATATTTTGGGATTTTATGCATAATAGTCTCAATTATAGTGACCCAATCATTTTACACATATTATTATACGATTTTTAACAAAAATACTCATTAATTAAAACCCAAATATCATGATTATTAGATTATTTGGAAGACTAGAATTGTAATACATCAAAGGAAACTAAAACATGTCATATTTATTTTTTTTATTTTCCTTAGTGGTCACCTAAATTGATTTGATCTCATAAAACTACATGGGATAACTTAAGTAATACATAAAAGAAAGGTGTGAGATAAAATCCTATTAAATAAATAAACATGAGAAGAAAATATAACATGTGTTTCAAAAGTATAACATGATTTCATAAAAGAGAATGAATATGATTAATCACATGGAATCATAACATAAATAAAATGGTATCATAAGATCATAGAATTATAAGAAATGTGGCAAAAACATATAACATTACATAAACATGAGTCAATTTTTAATTTCTATACAATATAACATGGTGGACAGAGTCCCATAATGGATTATGTTAACTCCCTAATCCCATATATGATGCCTCATTAGACTACATCATTACCCAATTTATTGGATAACTATATAGATAAACCCAATATAAAATTTTCTTGATATATGTGTTCTATATTAATGAAATAAATCATAAGTAATATCATAATAAAAATGCAAGTAAATAAAATGGGTTACATAATCTAGTGTTATGTCATAATCAAACAAAATTTCATAATAAAGGAATTTGAGAAATTAATATAAGGAATGTATTACCCTATCAAAGAGAGAGCGAGAGAGAGATAGAATAATCATGTTATGTATATTAGAGACATATGTAAATAATTTATAATCAATCCATAACATCAATGTTTGTCATTCTTAATGAATTTAAATACAATAAAAATACAAAAATGTTATTGAGAAAAATAAATTTTCTACTTTGAAAATATCATTTTTAAAACTAAAAGTTCACAAAAAATTTTGAAAATATTTTCCTTCTAAAATAAATTTTAAACTTATAATTTAATATTTTAATCATTTAGTGTTCACTATAGAATTAAATTCTATCCATGTCATGCATGTTACAACAAATATCCCTTTTTTATTTTTGGTAAAAGTTAAATCGTAATTGTTTGGAAAATGATAGGAATATTCCATTTAACCATTTTGAATAATGTAAAAAAAAATTTGGTTTTATTAAATAAAAAATTTCATAATTTTAAAAAACTTTATGAAAACATTTTTAGAAATCATTATTTTAGAAGAAAAATAATTTTTAACTAAATATAGAATTGAATTTATCTTTTATTAGAAACAAGTTCTCGGTAATTTTAGGTTCCAAAGAGAGTAAAATGAGAGGAAAAGTGTATTTTATATAAATAAACATATGATAATAAAATTTATGGGTTTATTTAAATATATATCATAATATTCCATCATTGGAAACATTATCATGAACAATCCTTATAAACAATGAGATTGTGAAATATACCGTTACCGCTGGGGTAAATTTTAAATAACAACCCCATTAATTACTTAAAATGAAACATTAAATATGATTAATATAAGTATATTCATCATATAAAATATCATAGGGTTGGTATATAAAAAACACTAAAGAAATTAAGCGCATAAAATAACATGTGTCTCAAATAAGGATATTTTGAGATGAAACCCTTACCCCGAGACGGAATATTCATGTGCCTTACTTATATTACTAAATAATGAACTTATGTTAACTATTTAATTTCTTAATAAAAATTTTCATTTTTATAATTATTTTTAGTTTATTTTTTACCATTTCATATTCAATTACTTAACTAATTAACTTCATGTGGGACATTTTAACAATAAACTGCTCATATGTCCAAAATAATTTTGGTAAGTTAACTAAGGTCAAATATATTATTATTAAAATATCTAAAGAATTATAATAATGAATTAATTATAATTTTTATTCATAAGAAATAATTTTAAAACTATCCGGGAAATATGGTTATGAAAAAATGAAGTATGTTACAATCTAAGAAACGGTAGGTTGTGCGTACACATGAGTAACATTTCAATTTTTCAAATATCGTGAGAGAAATAATTAAAGTGTTATTTTTTCCATACATAATTATCATTATGATATTTTTTAAATATTATTATATATACCATCCATGTGATGCAATAATCAAAAGGTATCACAACATTTCACGAGGCGGTACTCCACTATACACACGAATGACGCTATCATTTATCCAATTAACAATATTATGAAAAATTATATTATATATTATTTTTAATATTATGATTAATATTACATAAATATCAAATATAATAATAAAATAAAACCTTATTACCTTACATTTAAATAATAAGTTAAAAAATGAATCACACCATTTTTTGAGGCGGTAGTCTGATGTTCACACAAACGGCGTTATCGTATTATCTAAGGAATGGATTGTAAGAAGATATATTTGATATTATAATTCCAGGAGTATAATTATATCATATATATAATATATAAAAATTATATACATCATTATATCCACATGTGAGAAGTATTTATTGAAAATTAATTATTTCGTTTCGCAGGGTAGTTGTACACCGTACACATGATCAATGGTTTTATCGCATTTGATGGAAGTGGAGATAGATTTGGGTTATTACATTAACATAAATATATATATATATATATGTAATATAATGAGTTTATTATATCACCATAGTTTAATAAAATAATATGGAGGGGGGAATAAATAAAAAAAATATTTGTCAAGAACAATACATATTCTTCGAACAACTTTATTATGTTTGCACCGAAAGCCATACTAGGTTGGATTTGTGATCAAACCAAGGCCTCTAGGATTATTTTACGGAAGTAATTAAGATATTTTAGTTTTTATTGGACAGAAAAGGGTTTTTTAGGTGTGAAATATAGAGTATATGGGTGACCTTTTTTAAGTTGGGGAGAGGGCACACTTAGAATTTTTTAAAAGAAATAATTACACCCTTGTTTTTTAAATTCAAAAATCTCACAAATGGACCATTTTAGGACATTAGAATAAATAATGTCTAAATATGACCATAAGTTAGAAATTATACATGTTTTATTTCATTTTAATCCCATATATTTATAGTTTAACCCTCCCCCCCCCCCCAATATATTTTTACCTTAACTGCGATCATTAATTTTTACTATTTTCACTTTTCATTATGGTCAAAAAATAAGTTTAACATATTATATAATATAAATTATTATGATTACAAATATTAAATACATTTTTATAAATTCAATTACAAGAAGTTTTATAATTTAATTTAAAAATTAAACCCACAGACGTGCTAAAAAATAGTTTTTCAAGAAATGTGTTTTTCATTAATAATATGGTCTTATAAAAGATATATGACAAGTACTAATAATTAAATTAGTTTAAATTAATTTTTTCATATATATAATCTATAAATTTAATTTAAATTATTTGTTATTAGGGGTAATTTTAATTATTTAAAAAGTACACACTTCAAAATATTTTTCAGAAAAATGTGTTTCCAGGCCTAAGAATAAACTTATACTAAAATATAGTATAAAGATTATTTAAACTCAATTAATTATATCTACTATAAAAAAATATGTGTGTTTATTTTTAAATCACATTAAAATAATAATGGTACTAAATTTATTAAAAATAAATGACAATTTTATTAAAATCGGTATTTTTCACTATTCAATGAAAAATTAATATTATCCAAAATATCCCAAAATTACACCCTATGTTAATATTTTTAAGATGAATTAAAAAAATTTAATTTTTTTATTAAAAAATTATGAAAGGTTCAAAAATCAATTATAATATTTTCACACTAATATAAATAAAAATCATTTTTGAAATGAATGTTTTTATTGAAAATTGAGTTTTTTTTCCTTAGTGTTTACAAATACATTTTATATTGATTATAAACTTTATATATATTTAATAAAGTATTTAATCCTTTTAATACCTTAAAATTTAATGTCTAGTTTATAATGTTCTTATTTAAATAATAATATTTCTTTTTTTGTTTCGTCTCGGTGTTGTGTGTCTCTAAGCTATTTAGTGTAATATTATTCTTATAAAATACCTAGGCATTACATTATACCCCATTAAATAAATTATGACCTTGGAATTTAGACATTTCCTTAGTAATAAATGGTTTTATATTTAAAAAAAATATGTAATACATAAATCATAAAAAGGTTTAATAAAACTTCCTCTTAAAAGAGAAAAATGAAATATAAAGTTCTTATGGAATAACACATAATTAGGCTTCCAAGTTGGAGAATATTAGTGGGAATTGAAAATATTAAAATTAAATAAAAGAGTAGATAATTATGTATAGTTATAGTTATCATTTATTATAAGAAATTTAATGATAAAGAGATAGTTAACAACTAAAATATGGTCAATTTGTGATGTGTAAAAAGACTATTGACTCATCGGATATGAAGGTAGTTTGATAACATTTTTGTTTTAATCTACTTTTCACAAAGTTGAGGGATTATTTTAATATAAAGATATATATAACCATAAAATATACTTACTTTAGATGTTTTAATTTCATAAACACAATTTAATTATTTCATTATGCTTTAATAAATTTCTAATTCACCTCTTACTCTATGGAATAAATATCCAATATGAATTTTTTTATGTATGAAACACTAAAATTAAGTTTTAGTGGATATTATGATCCACAAAAGAGTAATTAGCTATTCCAAATATCTTTATTAAAATTAAAATGGTTATCACAAGGAAAGATAATACCCAAAATGAAAATGAATATATTAATCTCCAAAATTCAACAATAAAACCAAAGGTTTAACATAGATCATTCCTTAAATAAGTAACCTTAAATCACAAATAACCTAAATAAGATCATAATGAAATAAGGTTTTAACCATAAATTTTATCTCAAACCATTTAGGTTATATCTTTAAAAACTTAAGAGAATTCATCCCAAATAGTCTATTTCTTTAATCCAAATGGTTATACACATCTCAAACCAATAAAAAATTTCCTAAAATATGATGAATATCATTAAAATAACATTAATAATAAAATAAATTTGTAACCACTATGTTTTTCTATAAAGTATATTAATTTAAAAAAATACCACCTTACCATTAACTCACGCTTGTAGGTCATTATTACCATTCAACATATTCTTAAAAACCCTTAAATAAAAACTAATACAAAATAATCCTTAGATATTTCATGATTTATATAACCAAAATACCATTGATAAAAATAATTCTACATAATAATTATTGGATCCCCTTATGTAAATAATTCTCTTAAGTGATTGTTATAACATATCCATTTCATTGTTATAGGGTTTAAAACTTATTTTTGGTCATTGACTCAAATAACGTCCATGTTTCTCAAAAATTATACATCAAATTCATTGAAAATTCATTGCTCTATGCCCTTTATTTTTGTAGATAACACTTCTTCCCCTCTATTTTAGATATTATTTTAAGTGATCCTTCCAATAATATTGAATAGTATGAGGTTAAATCTTATTTTATATATCATATTTAACACTTTAACTTCAATGAGGAACATCCTTCTGTTTTTGGATGTGATTGTAAATTCAAAATTACTCCAGCTGTTCATTTTAATTTGATATAACTAAGTTAGAATGATCATAAGATTTCTAAATATCATTATCATTAGGTTAGGAATCTAATTAGGTAAATAATTACATTTTCTATCACATTGGTTATCAGAATTATTTCTCATATTTCATTCCATTAACTAAAAATATTAAAATAAACAAGATGAGAATGTATTAACATTCCAAATGAAAACTTATAAACCTATAAGTAATAAGTTATAAATGATAAGAATTTCCAGAATTATATTCCTCTAGGTTTCAATATATGTTATCCATGGTAATTATTCCTATTAATTTTTCAAAACTAATATTTCATTCAAGTCCTTCATAATGGTTCATAAATAGTTTGTAAATTTCCAAAAGAATATCCCTCGGGACATTAGATCAAGCATGCATTAAGTCTCATTTTCATATAATAGGTATTGGTTTAGTCAAGCTCAACATGATTGTTTAAGAGTTATTACCACTAGTCGCATATGTTTCATAACCACTTCAACTTATAGTATCTAGATAGGGATGTAAGTTCTCAAAAAACACTCACTCTATACTTTACAAAGTTTCCAGGATATTTTTCTATACATAGTTTTATTCTTAGAATTATGCTTAGGAGTCTCACAAAAGTTTTCCCATACTAGTTTTCAATGGTTAAATAAACCAATTATTTGATACGAACTATAGTGATCCAAGACTTTTACACATATTATTACATAATTTTTATCAAACAAATCATTATTTATATCCCAAAAATCATGAGGACTAGTGTCTTTGGAAGAATATGGTCATAATACATAAAAAGAAACTAAAACATGGAAACTTATTATTTTTCATTCCCTTAGTGAGTTTCTAAATCCATATTTGCTCCTAAAACGGTATGGGATAACTTAGGGAATACATAAAAGAAATGGGAAAGCTAAAAATCATAGAAAGGGAATAAAAATTATATGAAAACATTACATGTTAGTCAAATGTATAACATGATATCATAAAATAAAAGGTACATGAGTAATTACATAGAAGTGTAACATAATGAAAATGGTATCATACGATCATAGAGTCATAGGAAATACGGAATAAACATATAACACAACATAAAAATGATTCAAGGTTAACTTTCTAGACAATATCACATAAGAGACAAAGTCTCATAATGGATTAGGTTTACTCCTGAATCCCATATAAGATACCTCATGAGTCTAAATTTTTACCCAACGGATTGGAGTGCTTTCTGGGTATACCCATCATAAACTTTTCATGATATATGTGTGCCACATTAAATAAATCAAATTTTATAACATAATAATTACCCATGGAAATAAAATGGGTTGTATAATCTTTTATCATTTAATAATCAAAATAAATTTCATAATGGAGGCATTTGAGAGACGAACATAATGAATGTATTACCCCATCAAAGAGATAGATAATAGGATTGGTATATATATTAGATACATATATATGGAATGTATAAAAAATACATAACATGAAAGGTAGTTTTCATTGATGAAGACAAATACTTTAAAAATATTCAAAATATTCTTGAGGAAAATAAAATTTCCACCTTGAAAATAACATTTCCACACTAAAAAAATACTTTTTAAAACTAAATGTTCCTAAAATTTTTTAAAGATAATCTAATTTTAAAATAATATCTGGATATTATAAATTAATATTTAATAAATTGAGTTTTTATGATGGTAGTAAACTCTATTCGTGTCATACATGTTAAAAAAAGATTCCTTTCAAGTTTTTAATAAAATCCAAAAAGGGATTTTTTGGAAAACGATTGGAAGGTTACATTTAAAATTTTTTTAAAAATCAAAACATGGGTAAAAATGTCTTATATAAAATATTTTATAATTTTAAAAAATTTATTGAAAATATTTTTAGAGAACATTCTTTTGGAATAAAAATTATTTTTGACCAAAGAGAGAAATGATGTCAGCCTTTCATAAAAAATTCTCAATAATTTTAAACATAAAAGAGATGAAAATAATAGAAAACATTTATTTTATATAAATAAATAAATGGTAATAAAATTTATGAGATTATTGGAATATATATCATAATATTTTATCATCATAAACTTAATCATGAATAATCCTAATAAATAATGAGATTGTTAAATAAACCCTTACCACTTGGGTAAATTTTTAATAACAACTCCATGAAAGAAATTATATCAAATGAAAATTTAAATAACATTAAGACAAATAGATTCATGATATATAATATCATACGGTAAGTATATATATATCATACAAAAGAAATTTGGATCACAAAAGGACAAGTGTCTCAAAGAAAAATGTTTTGAGATGAACCCCTTACCTCGAGACAGAATCATCATGTTTGTTACTTATATTCCTGAATAATAAACTAATTTTATTTATTTAATTTCTTAATAATCATTTTATATTTTATTATTCCTTTTATTTTATTTTTTACCATGCCATATTCAATTACTTAACCAATTAATTTCATGTTGGGAATTTTAACAATGAACAACTAGTATGTCTAAACTCACTTTTGCATGTTGAAGAAGGTCAAAGAGATTGATATTTAATAAAATATATAATGGTAATAATTTTATAATTACCATTTTTATTAATAAATTATACTTTTAAAACCATCCGTGAAATATGGTAATTCAAATTTAACTATGCTACAATCATGGAGATGGTAGATCGTACGTACGCTTTAGTAACGTTTCCATTATTTGACAATCATGATAAAAATAAGGTAAGGGTTATTTTATCTTGAAATAATTATTATTATAAAATAAATTTATTATTATTTCTTTAAATTAACTTACATATATCATTGATTTAATGTGGTAATAAAAATTAATCGCATCGCTTCGTAAGGAGGTAGTCCATCATACACCCGAATGATGTTATGATTTATTAAATGAAAGGTAAGGTAAGATATTATATGATATATTTCTTTTAAATAATTGTTTTTATTTATTACTTTCCATGTAAATCCTAAGTGAAAAAAAATCACATCGCTTCAAAAGGAAATAGTATGTTGTACACACAAATGATATTATCGTATTCTCTATGGAATACAAATTAAGATGGTATATATTAAATTAAAATTAAATTAAAATAATTATTTCATAAATATAATATTTAGACATTAGATTCACCATTATATCCATCTGTCATAGGTGGTGAAGGAAAAAAAATTGCGTCGGTTCGTGAGATGGTAGTCTGTTGTACACATGATCAACGGTTTTGTTTCCCATTTGATGGAAGTGGAGAAAGATTTAGGTTATGAAATTAAAATAAAAAAATATCATTATATGAAAGATATTGATTTTATTATATAATCATGTTTTAATAATATTTTAATGAGTTTGGAGAATAAGTCAAACAAAATGCTTAGCTAATAATGACACCTCTTCTTCAGAAAGCTTATTTAGGTTCCCACCAAAATCCTTTATATGGTGGATTTGTGATAAAAGAGGATTTTTGGATGTGGTTATGGAAGTAAAAAAGTTATTTTAGTAGGTTCTAGCTGAGAACTGGGGTTTCATATGTTTTTAAAATAGAGGAGAGGGGGTCTTCTTATATAAGTGGGGGAGAAGACACACATGGAATTTTTTAAAAGAAAGAATTGCACCCATGTTTTTTACAAGGAAAAAAGATATATATTTGAACATTTTTAAATATTAGAGGACATAAGGTCAATGTATGACCAGAAAAGACAAATTAAATAGGTTTTAACTCATCTTTAGCCTTTATATTTTTAGTTTATCCCCCTGTAAACCCATTTTCACCTTAACCACTGTAATTAATTTTTATTTTTTCCACAATTAATTATGGTTAAAATTTAATTTGACCATATTATATAATATAAATTATTATGATTTCAAATATGGAACACATTTTTTCTAATGGAACTCACATAATATGAATAATTTAATCTAAAATTTAAACATGCTAATTTTTTGAAAAAATGGTTTCCCAAGAAATGTATTTTTAAGCATAAGATGGTATAATAATAACTATATAACAAGTAATAATAATTAAATTGTTTGAAATTAATATGTATAGACATAAAATATATACATTTATGTGAAATAATTCTTCATTAGTGGTTATTTTAATTAATTAAACAGCTGAAACATTATTCACCTTAAAATAGTTTTTTGAAAAATCTATTTTTAAGCATAAGAATAAAAATATATTAAACTCTACTATAAATATAATTTGAATTTAATTATTTTTATTTAATATAAATAAATAATAATTTTTTTGATTTTTAAATCCAATTAAAATAATAATTGTACTTAATTTATTTAAAATAAATGATAATTTTATAAAAATGAGTATTTTAACTATTCACTAAAAAATTAATATTATCCAAAAAATTAAGAAAAATCACCCAAAGTTAATATATATTATGATTTAAAAAAAAGTTTTCATTTTTTTAAATAACATTTATAAAATATCCAAAAATTAATTATAATCTTTTCTCACAAAAATCAATATAAACCATTTTTGAAATAAATGTTTTTATTAAAAATTGATTGATTTTTTCTAAGTGTTTATATGTAAATTAATATTTATTAAATCCATTATTTATATTTCGTAATGTAGTTAATATTATTCATACCTTCTTTTCTTATGTCTCGTTTATAAATGTTATATTTTAAAAATAATATTTCATGGTTTTTAGGCTTGGTGTTGTTTTTCGTATACACTATTGAATGTAATATTATTCTTTTAAAATATTAGGTAGTTACAAAGAGTTTTTTTAAAGAGTGGAACTTTTCCCAGTTTATAGGGATTCAACATTTTTAGGATGGATGGTGATTTCACTAACCATAAGATAAATATTTAAATTATTATCAAATGGTATTTTTTTCAATATATTGTTTTTCCTTAATGATAAAGGTTTCCATTAGTGTCACAAAAGTTGATATGAACTTAGATTAAATAAATTGAATATGTTATATGGTAAGTGTCCATTACCTATTTCGAAAGTGATTATTATTTGGATTTATTGTTTGCATGTTATGTTCATGTGATTTATTATCATTGAGGTATGATATTGTAGCATTTCATTACTCCAAAAATATAATAGAATTGATTCGTATTAGTATTCAAAAAATATTTCATATCTTTTTAAATTGTTTGTCCATGGAATATTGGTTGGACGTATGTCAGTGACCCATTTTATGGATTTTATCTTGGTGTAAGTTGGATATTGACTTGAATTTATAAATGGAAATGATTTAACCTTTTTAAAATGGTATTTTGAAAAGAAAATTTTTTTTTTAATGAAATTTAAAATCAAAAATGTAATTTAAAGTGATTTATTTTTTAATGAAATTTCAAAAGGTAAATGTGGTATTTCCAATGGGTGATTTAATGTAAAGTTCTTGAAATGGGATTTCAACCCAAAGTTTTGGTTTCCTAATCGTGTTTTTATAGGGATTCTTTTAACTAGGTTCTAGTGTAGGTAAAATTTAGAATGTGATTTTTTTAAAGTGATTTTGTAAATGGGTTTTGACATGAATTTTTAAGATAAATTAAATACATTTTTTTAGATTTTTTTCTGAAATTTTGTATCATATGACCTATTTTTTCAAGATTTCAGGATTATGTATGCGTAGAGATTATGGTTTTGATGTATGTTGTCTCCTAATACATGATGAAACATTATATCATAGAAAAATGTGTAAAACCTTCCCATCAGTGATGTGTTAGTTAAATTGGATTATGTTTTGTGTAGGTTACAAGTTAGTATATTTCCATATTATCTTTACAATACCCATTATATCAATATATATTACACAACTTTTTATAACCTGGAATAAATAGAGTTATTTTTTGGGTGTTGTGGGGATTTGATTGAGTTATCACATGAGATTTTTGTTCAAGTTATGGGATTTAATTGGGATAATATAGAAATTTTCACATTAATTGATTGATGGGTGAGACTGTTCTTGTTTAGGATTTTGGAAGTTTTTGATATTCTTAATGGGTGATTGGTCTCCTAAATTTCCTTAATATGTCCTATAATTAACATCAATTTTGGAGGTGAAAGACATTTCCTGTCATGTTTTTATTGATGGATAATAATGGATTGATGGGAAGTAGTCCCATGTTTTGATGACCCTCAGTGTGTATCGATATATGGTATTAGGAGGAGAGTGAGTTCCAATTTTAATGTCACTAATGTGAATAGAGTGGGATCATATTTAGTTATGTTATCTTATGACAATGCGAAATTAATTGATTAGGAAAGTAGTCTTTGTGGAGGTGTTGTAGCATGATGGACCTCCTGATGAGAATACAACCCAAAATGTGGTATCTAGGATAACCTAAAGCTTCAGGATTTACCTAAAAATAATGAAATATTTTACTTTCAAGTTCATGTGCACTATTTTTTTCAATTTTAGATTATACTAACTCTAGCAGTTCTCTCTCCATTGATGGTCTATATATGGTGTGGTTACTATTGAGTCTCTATATGATATAGTAGAGTGAAATTGGAAGAGACATTGGCTATATATGATAGATCAGACTCATATCCTTTAGGGATCCACCTATGGTAAGTCCATGGTCATGGTACACAATTTTTTATGATTTTTTTATAAACAATAAAATGTTTCTATGTGATAATGTTAATGTATAATACATGGAATCAGTATAAAATAGTAGTTTTATACTATCTTGTAGTGAGAGCTAACCCCTATGGTGATTTTTGACATATGGGTTAGAGCCATAGGTGATATATGGTAGTTTTTTGGATAAATCTATTGAGGGAAAATAACATGAGTTGGTGAAAGGTGTGAGCACTAAGATTATTTATTTCTTATGGTAGGTCCCTATTACTTATTCCTCTATTTATTTTATTATGAGATTGTGGTTCAATTGATATTTGATGTATTTTTTCCTATTTAAATTACCTTTTTGGTTTTATTCTTTATTTAATGATTGATCTCTATTATTGATATAGTGACCCATACATTTCATAAATATATATTACATCTTTATATATGATATTTATTACATAGCATTATAATCAATGTTAGAATAATATAGGTTTAGTGTCCTTGGAAACATGGATACATAAACAAGTTTTTTATAAAATAACTGCATCATCTCCCATTAAGTTCATTGTAAATATAACCCTTATTAGACAAATCATTCATAAAACCATTCTTCATTACTTGGGGAAAGGAAACATAAGAAGGTATGATAGTATATACTTAGTAAAGGTAACAAAGGAAGATATCAATGATCACTTAATCATAACATGAGAATAAGGCTATGGGAACATGATCTTAATTATTGAAAACCATACCCATCATATCATTGGTCATAATATTGAATCATGTCATAAGTAATAGAAGTTCATAAAACATGAATTATAAAAGAATTATAGAATATAATCTATGAGATAATAAAATTGGAAAAAGACATAAGTTTCTAGAATAGACACAATCATTGAAAATTATTTCCTTTTTCAAGGTTCACTTCCAAGAATATCATATTATTTTGGTTTCACACCCCATTCCATCATATCCTTAGTATAAGATTAATCCCAATATAACTTTAGTGTACAAAGTCCCTTAATAAACTAGGTTCACTCCCTATTATTGTCTTTATTATCTCATTTAGTATATATAGTTACCCAATGAATTAAATGGTTATATAATTTTGGGTCTACCCATCATATAATCATAATACATTCATATTTTTTCAAAATATCATAAATAATTCATTATATACCATAAACCATGTAAAATAAATGGGTTTTATAAACATTTCAACAATTCATCATACCATAACCCATAGAAAATAAACAGGTTTCATAAAAATCTCATCATCATAATAATAAACCATCAATATAAAGATTAAGGATAGTATCCTTGGATTATATCCCTCGTTAATAATAATTAACATCAAGAGATGTTATCATAAATGAAAATTCATTTTAAATATCACTTGAAATGTTGCATAAATAAAATAACCTTTTCATTTTAAAATCACTTATTTAAAATATAAAAAATTCAAAAATATTATGGGAAACATTTTCATTAAAAATAACCTTGGAAACTTACAAAGGAATATTATAATCTTTCATTTTTCATGATGGTGGTAAATTTGGTTCATTTCATGTATGCTAAAAAAAATTTCCTTTCACAATTTTGGTAAAAATTCAAAAGTACCTTGTTTGGAAAATGATAAGAAGGTTCCTTATAAAATATTAAAAAGGTAAATAATGGTAAAAAAATGAATCTAGTAATTTATAGGATAATATTAAAGAGATTCTTGAAAAAAAATTAAAAACATGGATGTGGATGGAAATCGATTTTCGACCGAAGAGATAAATAATGTTAATTTTCCTTAAAAACATTCTTTCAGTCTCTTGAGTTATTAAAGAGAAAAAATTGAAATTAAAACATATAGTCATTATAAATAACAATATTATACGAAACTTTATGGGATTATTGAGAAGGATGTCATGAAATTTCATCATTGGAAACATAATCACAAACAATCCTTATAAGAAAAGAAATTTTAAAATAAATCCTTTACCTCAAGTTCATATTTATTTTAATACACACTAAACACCTTTATAATAAGTTTAAATTTTTTATAATTATATAAAATAATCATTTACACACTTATAATATCATATATGATCATATTAAAACATTTGAAAACCCATTTATTAGTAATACCTTATTAAAATTATCATTTTGGGGTGTCAACTATTTCATTTTTCAAGAGAATTTCAGTTCTGTAGTTCGGGTCATTGTACATTGATCAAGGTTATATCATCTCCAAAATTTGAATCATGACATAAATATAATATTTTTTTCATTATATATATTTTTATATTAATCCATGAAAAATAGATATTAAAAAATGAATTGAACAGTTCATGGGGACGGTTGGTTGTACATGTGTATGAACGTTGTTTTCACTATTTTATGTATAGAACAAAATAAAAATAGATAATAATTTTCCTTTATTGAATAATTATTATAAAAAATATATAATATATATATCATGAACCAATCTAGGATTCCAACCAACCCATCATTTGACTCGACCCGAGACCTAGCTCGAATGGTGTTCTCAATCCCCATGGGTTGGAAACTAGTGTTGGGCATCAAAGTAATCACAATGGGAATGATTTTTTTCCAAATAAACTAGGATCAAATAAAAAAAATTAAAAATGTAGCAGAACCAAACAGAGGATATAAATAATTATACAACTGATCTAGATTCAACAACATTGGAACAAAATAGAAACTAAACAAAAAACTAAATATGGACCACATCAACTAGATCTCCACATGACCTCTTGGTAACCACCATCCACAAAACCATCTTTCTCCAAGAGAAACCAAACCAGAAACCTGCACCTACAAAACATATTGGGTCTGCTGATGTCGAGTGGAATAAGTAGGGTGTGTTCTTAAATAGATCTATAGGTAATCGCTACAGAGTCCCTGCATTTCCTTTCCTAATACAGTCCACAAACACTTGTTTTAAGTACATTAAGAAAAAGGTTTTTAGTAATTTAACAACCAAACACAACTTCCCATAAGTTCCCTTTTAAAAAACCTTTTTATTTCCTTTTCAAAATTATTTTTTCTTTATACAACCCATAACAAAACTAAATATAAATATTAACACCAAGATATATAATAAAAAGTTATATATAGAAAATAAAGGAAACCAATCAAGCTGGCACAACTACCAAATCTAATATCCAACAACAAACATAAATAAACAGAACATATAGATAGTGATTCATGAGAATATCATGATCATTTTCTAAGAAATCCCTGGATGTACTCAGATCGGACTCACCTGCTGACATATGGTGTAACTCCATAGTCAATAACCAATTAGCCTCTCTAAACTAGCCAATCCAATGGCACTTCCCACCTAGACCTATCCAGTAAAGGGGGTACCAACCCTTCTAATTGGTGTTGAAAAGAAACCATCACTCGACCCTCTATATAATTCATAAGAATCCAATGATAATAATAGTAATAAAACATGGAAACATTTGATATAAAAAATAAAAACCATCAGTGTTCTAAAGCATGATCCATTAGAGAGGATCTCATCAAAAGTTCTAATGGAGTAAATATCAATAATGTTCCCAAGCATGATCCAACAGATGTTATCTCACCAAATTTCTAGTGGTATCAAAATATAATCCAAGTATCACAACTCACATGAAAACCCGTTTATTTCCCAATCATTATTAAATGCCAACTGAGCCTCACACTACCTAGGTTTTCAATCCATCTTCCAAAACATGCCAACATTCCCACCGGGCCCATATATCACATAAATTCTCATTCTAATTTCCAAAACATTTCAATGAACCAATTGGGAATCCATTTCACTTCACATAAAAAACACTTTTTATAAAAACAAAAAGTGCCAACCGAGAGTTCACATCATATGAGTTATAAATGAAAACTCCACAAACATTTCAAGCTCTAATAAATAAACACATATTTTGAAACCAAACTAAAAACATACAATCATTCATTAGGTTTCCAAATGGTCCCTTTTTCTATTCCAAAACCAACCATGATCTAAAGTTCTAAATGGGTCATAGTTCTACACACTGCATACTTACCATTCCATGCCTCAAAATTCCAAACAGGTCAAGATTTGTAAAAAAAATTGAAACCAAATTTTAATTAAATCAAGGCATAAAGGATATTTGGAAACACATTTCACACCACATTCACAACTCATAAATCCCATTTGTAAATACACAATAATGCCAGACATGAAAACCCAACCATTTTCATAGGAAAATCCTCTTCCAAATCCTTATGCACAACAAACCTATTTTCCAACATGTTTTTCACCCCTTACATAATTCATATTAAAAAAACAAAATAATGAATCTTACTTGTAAAACCCCATTTTTTTAGAAAACACGGTTTTAACACATTAACACCTCATGAAAATTTGAAAACAACTTTTAAGGAAGAATCAGTTATTTTTAAACCAATAAAACAAACCACACATATTTTTCACACCAAAAAAGTCTCCCAATTCTACATATAACACCCAACTCAAACTCCAAAAATATTATCAAAATATAACCAAGGGAAAAACACCCAATAACACTCAATTTAACTTTAAAAACTCAATTATCATTTTATAAAACACCTTCCATGCATCTAAAATAGGCATAATGAAATAAACCCTTTTGATAACCATTTATCAACTTTATTCCATTATAAAAACACCAAAAAAATATCCTATAACATCAAAAGAAAGATTATAGAATTTTGAAAATATTTAATAAAATTTCAATCATCAACAAAATGTGCTGGAAAGGAAATGGATGGAAGCACCTACCTCAATGATGTTCGAATTAGATGAAACTTTTGAAGGAGGAGGATCCAAGTCCAAGAGAAAATCCTCATAGCCTAACACCCAATAAAACTAACTACAAATCATACCTCTCCCATAGGGTTCATCCAACATGAAACCCCACATAGAAAGAACCAAGAAACCAAGATATAGAAGAGACGATAGGAGGAAATCCACTGAAAACGATAAATCCCTCCATAGAAACCATCAAGGAACATCCATGGAGCTTGGGGAGAAAGGGAGGAGGATATCCTAGAACCCCTGGTGTTCTTTGGTCAGGGGAAGGGGGAAACATGACATGGGGTTAAAAGAACTGTGGGGAAAGATTGGAATTTCACATTATTATTGAACTGGGTAAGCCACATGGTTTTCCACACAGTCTTCTAAACTGTGATCCAATTGTACATAGGCTACTGGAGGAGAAAGAAACCTACATGGGCTTTACACATGGTTTCCTAAACTGTGTTCCAACCATGCAATATTCAATAACCTAATTCTAGAACCTAAAACCATGCTTGACACATGGTTTCCCTAACTGTGCATAAGGCCTTTTTCCAAGCCCCTTGCACCAAATTCAATGCCCACAATTTACTGGGAAAAGTATCAGGGTTTCCCCTAAACATTCTCTAACCATTTTCCCCTTTCTACAAATCCCAAAAACATTACTTTTCAATAAAAACCCATAAATATAAACTGGGACTCTACCTGAACCTCCACCGTAATATCCAAGGCAAAGAAAAGAATAAAATAAAAGAATGATAATGTAAGGTTGTTAAAATTATACCCACCACAAACACTTTATGCCCCCATAAAGTCACCCATATTAAAGACAAGAAAAACTTGATCTCAACACTGAATAAAGTCGAAAAAACCATGAACCTAGGAATGACCTTCCTCTTTACAAGTCACACCTGACCACTTCTAGAGGAAACCACATCATGAATAATAATGGGAGAACATGATAGGGTTCTCCACACTATAAGAACCTGACTAACATGACCAACATTAAACCCAAACACAGTGGCGCCAACATGGAAACCCACTGCATGGAAAACTGGGAACTCCCAACTTGGGCCAAAAAACCGCATTATAAGGGGAAGCCCAAGGAAGATATCCAAACCAAAACCACAATTCCAAAACATTGTAAGGTTCAAATTTTCCAAATGAACACAAATTAAAAATGGAAGTAACCCAAAAAGGGTATAAGCACACATGAGAGACAACAATCAGTTTAAGACCCACATTCAAATAAATATAACCACTTGGATTATGAAATAACCATCCCATAACACCTTTATAATAAAAATATTAACATAAAACAATATAAAAACTAAAATAAAAAAACTTCAAACATCCCTACCCCAACACTGGAGACAAAATCTGGTCTAAGATTCCCCACACCCCTGGAAACTTCTCAGTATGAGTGAGCTTTGCTATGGGTCCTATGGCTAGAGACATGATGCCCAAATCATCTACTGCCTCACAACTAGAAGCTAAAATCAACTGATCAACACTTCCTCATTTGGAAACACTTTGTAAAAAACTTTTATAGATGACCCAAATGGCCACAAATATTACAAGACATTAAAATATTGCAACAATATGTCTTCGAGTTACTGAACTGACCACACAGGAAGCACACAAGGGAATTTTCTGACGAACAAGAAACTAGATCCAATGAAAGATGTTTCTTGGAAATAGGTTGGACACACCTATCACCAGATGGGGAACCTTTATGAGCATCATCTACCATCAATTTCACCCCATAATCCAACTCAACTAAGAATGCCTCATCCACTAAACACTTGAAATGAAGTTCACAAAAATAAAGGACCATATCCTTGATATCTGGATGAAGACCCCAGATAAATAGAGGATCTTTCAATAGATCATGTGATGTTATATCTAAGGATAATGAAAATAGGACCTTGATGTGATCAACATAGGCCTTTACTGACCACTAGCCTTACTGAATACTCAATATCTCTTCCACCTTCTTCTTCCTCTTCAACTCCTAAGGTAAAAACATCAGAAAAAAGTTGTTTTAAACACCTCCCATGTCATCCTAACTTTTATCAATGAAGGATCGATCACCTTCCACTGATTCAAAGATGGATCCTCAAACAAACCTAAAATAGCCTTCACTCTTACAACTTTTGGAGTTCCTAATTATTTTAAAACACACTTGACTTACTAAAGGAATTCCACGTCTTCAAATAGGCCTCAATAACCACAAAAAATGGGAAACAACCAAGAATAACTAGAAATTGGGAAAGGATCGCTATAATCCTTGGGGGCCTTTCTGGGTGGCATATTCTGATCATAACAAAGAACACAAAAAGACATCAACCTAAAACAAAATTAGAATGAACATCTTGAGACCTGATAATAGTCTCACAAATTAAACATCACAAATACAATAAAAAATCCTCTTTTCAAAAACCAAAATTTCATTTAAGTTTATAAAACCACCTTCTTCCAAGTCCACCTTTCAAATATCTAAATCCTTTTTTCACAAGAAAATAACCCACCATTTAAAGAAAAAATGATTCTGTAAACCAAATTTTTCCTTTTCAAAAGTCATTTTTGGAAACAAAAATAAGCCAAGCCTTTGATCTCAAATACTCACCCAATTCCCAATTTTCTTTTCTTTCCAAATTTTCCCAAACTTTTCACAATTATGAATAACTCTATCATTTAAAATATCATTTCCCTTTTCAATGAGAAACCTCTTATAAAATAATTTTCATCTCAAAAACAAATTTCATTTTAAAATATTACTCGCACCAACTGACACCAATAAAAACACAACTCACACTAACCCACTTGAATGAGGAACTAGTATCCATTCCTAACTCAACAACATGGCTTTTGGCCCATGCCCTAAGTAAGAATTAAATACTAAGAGGACCTTGAACTTTGTAATCGGACTCTACATGGGTCACTACTCCATGTGAAATCATGACATAACACTATCTGATCTCTACTATCATTCATCATCCACTCAAGTCAAAAACTGAAACAAAAGACTCAAATCCTAGACTAACCCTATAGACTCAAGGATCGGAACGAGAAAGGGTTCAGAATGTCTTTCTCGTACCTACCTCCAGAGTCCCAATATTCTTAATCTCTAACTACCTGACACCCCAAATAACAAGACCCTAGATATGATACTATTTTTTCATGAACAATTTCGGGATTCCATTTAACCCATCATTTGACCCATCCCAAGACGTGGCCCTAAGGGTGTTCTTGATCCCCACAAGATGGAAACTAGTGTTAGGAATCAAAGTAATCACAATAGGAATGATTTTTTCCCAAATAAACTAGGATCAAATAATCAAACTGGGAATATAGAAAAATCAACAACTGGTTATAAATAAATATACAACTGATCCAGATAAAAAAACTGCTGAAAAAATAGAAACTTAATAAAAAACAAAAATTTGACCACACCAACTAGATCTCCATGTGACCTCTTGGTCACCACCATCCACAAAACGAACCTGCTCCAAGAGCAAACAAACAAGAAACCTACAAATGAAAAACATCTTCGGCCTACTGACATCAAGTGGAACAAGTATGGTGTGAGCTTAAAATAATCAGTAGGTAATCAACATAGATTCTCTATATTTCCTTTCTTGAGACATTCCACAAACACTAGTTTTAAGTACATTCCAAAAATAAGTTTTTTGTTATTTAAAAAACAAACCTTCCCATATAATCACTTTTTAAGGCAACACAAAAAGATTTACTTTTCAAAAAATAGTTTTTATTTCCACAACCAATGATAAAACAAAATCTAAAATATAACACCAAGATAGATACTAAAAAGGACTATGAAAAAAATAATGGAAACAAATCAAGCAATCACAACTAGAAAATCCAATATCCAATAAGCAGTAGAAATAAATAGAACATATACATAGTGATTCATGAGCACTTTTAGAATATCCCTAGATCAATCCATGGACATACATAGAACAGACTCACCTACCGTCATTATAACACCCAAGACGTTTATAAGAAATATTTTGTTTTTATTTTATATAAATCATAAAAGGAATCTTTCAATACACACAACACTAGCTTGGCTTGCTATACACGCAATCGCGACCTTCCTTGATAGCTTTCATCGTACGCAATACCGAGTTTCGCTAAACAACGATATGCTATTAAAATATTATTAAAACTAGCCGTTATGAATAGTAATAACCACTTCTTGAAATTTTGTAAATTTTATTTTTCAAAATGGACTCCGTTTTTGGATTCGGAATATCGAAATTAGCCTAGGGTGAAATTTTGGTATTTTTCTGAAAACTTTCAATTTTTGATGAATAGTGAAAACCCTGGGTTACTATTTAAAAACCAACTTTTAATTTAAATAATTATTTATTTTATTTAAATTTATTTTAGGTAAAAATTGATACATAATACCTATATATGTTCAATGTAATTTATTGGAGTAATTTTATAATAATTTTAGATATATAAAAAATTTATTGAACTTTTCACCGTCTTTTACCCACCTCCTAGGAGAATTTGCAAATTTACAAAAAAACATAATTTTACCGCTTCTGTGAGTGGAATTTCAAAAATCCGAGAGACATGGTTGATGTTAGTAAGTAAAATGTGGTTCAATGAAATGAAAATAATTTTTGGTGAATAGTAACTTTTTACTTTTATTTACCACGGTTAAAAGTAAATAGGGTAATTAAGGGTAAAAATGATATTATTATTACCCTAACACATGTCCTAATTCTATTGGATAAGTGTAATTCTACCAAAAACAACCTTAGGAATAAAATATAACTGTTTAGGCCCACTTGGATTAGATTAGGACATTTATTATTAATTTATTTAAAGAAGGGTAAAAATAGTTAAAATCAAAGTTTAATAAGTAAATAATTTTTAATATAGGGTTATACATAAGATAAATTCGACTATAAATATTAATTAGAAATATAGAACGATTTCCTACATAATGGTATTTTATTTGTAATTTTTATACATTATATAATTTAATTTATTTATGACACAAAGATGATGCAGTAATTATCTTATTAATAAAATATTGACATAATTGATGTTATAAATACCCAAATAAATGTAATTTGAGATTTTTTATGAATTCCACTAATTTTATAGGTTAATATGACATGTTAGTATTGATTTAATTAAATTTTTCCGAACTATTAATTCTGTTATGATTTTCACAAAAATCAATTACTAAATAGTGTCAAAATTGACATAAAATAGTTTTTAAAACAAATATTATATTATTAATTGTTAGTTTATTCCTAAAAATATAAGGTTCGTCCAAATGACATATATAAGGTTATATACATTAATAATAAACAACTTGGTGTTCGTTTGGCTTGTTATAGAAAGTTTATTAACCTTATAGTGTAAGAACACAAAAAGACGCTGTAAAAGTAAAATTATCTAACTTAAAGTTAAATCTAAATTATAAGGTTAAAATAGTAAACTAAACTTGTAAAAATTATATTTTATGAGAGGATTCCGACCCGCCCCCACCTTATATTCGAAATAAATCAATTTGGATCTATTTAAAACCGCGTATGACTTTATAATAAAATAATATTTTTAGTTTTTCCAAAGGTGCCCCTCTCCTCCCTTATAAAAGGGCACCTCCTCCCTCTCTTCCTCGCACCACTTTGAGCCTTCATGCTCGGCCAAACCCTGAAAATTTCTCCTCTCCACTTCCTTAGAAACATCCTAGAGGTTCTGGTCTTCTTCAAAGACCAATTTTAGTGCCCTAAAAGGAGGTCTCAAAGAAGCGCTTCAAAGAAGAGGTAATGTCTGTTACCGATTCTTTCAACTTTATTTCTTCTTACACTTCTTCTTCTTTAGTTGTTTCATTATGAATTAATAAAATCAGTATCACTCATATACAAATATGTTATTATAAGTATTAAACAACCCTATTTCACCATCTATCCATCCTACAGAAAATGAAATCACCGCACGTGCGTACGTACGGAATACTGTCTCCACGCCGTGGTGTAATCTATTTTCCACCACCACCTTACTTGGATGGGTATAATGGTGTAAATAATTAATATATATTATTATTTTAAAGTGATATTGATTCTTAAATAGTATACATACACTCCAATACAATTCCACGATCATGGGAATGATATCATCGCTCGTGTGTACGTACGGAATACCATCTCCACGATGTGATGCGACTCGTTCTACATGATTTTAATTGCATAATGATTACATAAATGAATTGAGTGAATAAATATGATATATATTACACTAATACCATTCTGGAAATGAGGTACCTATAACCTAAAAAGAAGAATAAGAATTTATTTGACAAAACACGCATAAGAACAAAAAGTAATAAACACCCGAATAACAAGTAGCAATGAAATATTACTAATAATAAGCTAAGAATATGACCATATAAGATGTCATAACAATGAGTATGATTCTAGAATAAGTCAATGACATTATTTAAATCATTATAAAGGAGTTTTGGACACATACGAAGCAAATCGGACCTAAGGTAAGGGAAATATCACAATCTCATTTTTATCCGAGATTGTTTATACTTTGGAATTTACTAAGGTGTATTTTATCATCCACATCCATGTTTTCTCAATATGTAATATTATTTCCATCCAACTAAAATTGTTTAAATCCAATTTTACCCTTCAGTGAGTTTTTAGTAAAAGATATGAAAGGAATCTTTTGTCGTTTTCCGTACGAGGTACTTTTTGACTTTTCTGACAAAAGTACGAGAAGAATGTTTCTTTTAACTTATACGGAATGAATGGATTTTTAAAACATTATTTCCAAGAATCATCCTTTAAAAGTTTTCAAGTTTCTTTTTAATCAACTTATTTTAGTTTAGAATTTTATGACATGTTAAGAAAGGAAAAGTGTTTTTGAAGTAGAAAGGATATTTTCATCAAGAATGGAGTTCAAGTGTTTTATCAAAATTATTTTCCATCTAAGATAATAGAGGGTTAGGTTTCTATCCCTATTATTACATTGACTTGATTATGTTGTGTTGGAATTATTTTTATGAATTCCTTTATCTTATATGAATTTTTTTATGATTTCATGAAGTTTAAGAATCCCATTTTTATTACATGGGTTATGCTATGATGTATGGTTTATGATTTTGTGGCACACATAAGAATGGTATCATTATGAGACAGGTGGGACCTATATCTCCCTCCAATTCATTGGGTAAATATTTATATCTCATGATATAGACATGGTTGGAATGGAAGGTTAAATCAGTTCAGTGAAACAGGACTGAAACGAGGAGTGAACTCGGTTCAGAAATGGACTTTTCCCACTAAGATAGTCTTGGCAATGAGTCTTATCTAATAAGAAATGCTTTTATATTATTATGTGTGTATGCCACAAAGATTCATGTTTTAAGTTATGATTATTGTGATTACATTTCACTACTATGATTTATCCCATGTTATAATATTATGATCTCTTTTGCAGGTTATGATTTCCAAAAGGTTATGTTATTATGAATATGAGGTGATTTATATTTATTTTTTTTACCCTTACTGAGCATTTGAGCTCACCATTTTGTATGTTTTTCTTTCCCTAGGTGAGGAATAAGGTTATTAAGTAAGATATGCCAAAAGGGACTATAGATACGATGAAATAAATGGGAGACAGTGTAGATGCTTTATGAACCAGTTGTTTATGTTTCCAAGTTTCTAAAGACACTATACCTATATGATCCTTTCATGGTTTTGTTATATGTTGTAATAAGTATGCTTCAATTTTGAATTATTAATAGTGTATGTAATGTATGGGTCGTTATAGTTGGTATTAGAGGCAATGGAGGTAGGAATGTATCCGATCCTTGGGAACTCTCACATGTGAGTGTTGGATGAAGCATGGATCTTCGCCAAGGGCTTCATGAGGAAATGGATGCCACTGGGGATGGTGGTGTGTCCCACCCAGGGGGTATAGCCACCCATGGAGTGCCCTGATAGGTATCAATTATAGTCCACTGGAAGTAATTCCAGACCGTTATAGTTGGTATCAGAGGAAAGGTATAGTCAACCTTTGGAAACTAGGATGTGAAAGCCTTAGTAAGAACCCTAAGGATAAGTCTAAGCATAGAACACAATCCTAGTGTTTTAGAAATGGACATGAATAACCTAGGATAAGACCTTAAGTGTGAAATTTTATTCTTGATTATGTGGTTTTACAATTATAATTAGTTTTTCTCACACTATTTTTCTTGGTTTTAGTCAATGGTTGGAACCCGAAGGAACCCTGTTAATGCGGAATGCGACGGGAAATGCAATGATTGTCCTGCTGAGCAACCAAACGTTATGGGAGCTGGAATGAAAAATCTTGTAGCCATGCTCACACAACTTTCTAAAGCTATGAATCATGCAGGACTTCCAAACGAGCAAAGGAATGATCAATATTCTGTTGAATCCTTCATGAGGCAGCGTCCACCTTCATTCAGCGGGTCTTCTGATCCGTTAGTGGCTGAACAATGGATCAATACCACTAAAAAGATACTTTCAGTTCTTTAATGTTCAGAACATGGTAAAGTCATCTTAGTAGTGTATCGTCTGGAAGGAGACGCTGATCAATGGTGGAATCTTATTAAGAATACAAGACAAAGGGATGAAATTGAGTCCATGGAATGGGACGAGTTCAAGAACTTATTTTTCAATAAGTACTTCCCTCGTATTCTTCGAACAAAGATGGAGAAGGAGTTTCTTGAACTAAAGAAAAAGGATGATGAATCTGTTGGTACCTATGAATCAAATTTTACAACACTTGCAAGGTATGCTTCTGGTATTATTATCCAACCTGAGAGTAAGATCGATTGATTCTTTAGTGGCTTAATACCAAGTCTTCGAAGGGCGTTATCCATAAGGGACTTCAATAACTACGAGGAAATTGTTCAATGTGCTCTCAAGGTTGAGATGAAGATTGGAGTAACCCATCAGTCATATGTGTTTGATAAGAAGAGGAAAATGGAATTCAAAGGAAAATCTAAAGGGCACACTGAAAAGAAGATGAGTTTTCCCTTATGATCAAAGTGTGGAAAGAAACATGGAGGGAGTTGTCTTAAAGGGACAAGTAAATGTTTCAAATGTGGAAAGGAAGGTCATCGGGCATTTGAATTCCGCAATGATGGGAAGAAGATGTCTGATGGTGCAAACAAAGGAAGGGATACACAGAATGAACCTACAACACTTCAATGTTTCAAGTGCAAGGAGATGGGTCATTATGCCAATCAATGCCCAAATCCAAGGTTTGATGATGATGGTCTACGTCAACAAACTCTTAAGGCTAAAGACAAAGGAAAGTCACATGAAATTTCTATCAGTGATTTGGAGTAAGATAACGATGTGGTGAAAGGTACACTTACCATCCACTCTAAAGTATCAAATGTTTTATTTGATTCTGGATCCACCCACTCTTTTATTTCTGAAGAATTTTCTAAGGGTATCACCGTATTACCTCAACAATTAGATGTTGAGTTACCTGTGACAACCCCTAATGGCACAACAGTCGCATCAAAAGTTTATAATTCTTCTTCGATTTATGTTTGTGGGAAAGTGCTTCCTGCAAATCTTGTGATCCTTCCTATAGTGGAATTTGATGTGATTCTTTTCATGGATTGGATTTCTCTATATGGAGCTCATATCAATTTCCAAAGAAGGGAAGTCACATTTCATATTCCAGATCAATCTATGATCATCTATCAATGCAAGGATGAACATAACCTTCCAGTGGAAATTTCTTCCATCTTATGGGTCTTGATTCCACTAAATAAAGGTTATTTATCTCAAATGGTTGGTGATAAACTCACGATTAAGAATATGAAAATTTTACGGGAGTTTGACGATGTCTTTCCAGAGGAATTACTGGGTCTTCCACCAAATCGTGAAGTTGAGTTTTCAATAGAACTCGTACCGGGTGCTTTGCCTATTTCAAAGACACCTTATAGAATGGCCTCAATTGAGTTGTAAGAATTGAAGAAGCAACTCCAAGAGAATCTTGATAAGGGATTCATATGCCCTAGTGTGTCACCTTGGGGAGAACCTGTTCTTTTTGTTAAGAAGAAAGATGGATCAATGAGACTCTGCATTGATTATCGAGAAATTAACAAGATCACTATCAAGAAAAAATATCCTCTCCCACACATTGATGACTTATTTGACCAACTATGAGGAGCTCAATATTTTTCCAAGATTGATCTTCGTTCAAGGTATCATCAATTAAGGGTCAAAAGGGAGGATATACCAAATACAGCATTCTGAATAAGGTATGGACACTATGAATTTATAGTGATGTCATTTGGTCTTACTAATGCCCCTGTTATCTTCATGGATCTAATGAATAGAGTCTTTAGAGTCTATCTTGATAAATTTGTGGTAGTCTTTATAGACAATATTCTTGTCTATTCAAAGAGAAAGGAAGAACATGAAGATCACTTGAGAATTATGTTGAATACCCTGAGAAAGGAGAATCTTTATGCCAAATTTACCAAGTGTGAATTTTGGCTTCAAAAAGTTTCATTTCTGGGTCACATAATCTCAAAAGAAGGGATATCTATGGATCTAGCAAAAACAGAGGTTATTGAAAGATGGTCGAGACCAACAATAGTAACTGAGATCTGAAGTATTCTTGGTTTGGCTGGATATTATCGACATGTTGTGAATGATTTTTCACGATTATCTAATCCACTCACCAGGTTGACTCGGAAAGGAGTTAAGTTTGTTTATATGGAGGAATGTGAAGAGAATTTCAAGGAGTTGAAAAGAAGGTCATCCAGTGCACCTGTGCTCACACTGCCTTGTAGTGGAGAAAGGTTTGTGATCTACAGTGATACATCCAAGAAGGGATTGGGGTGTGTTCTTATGCAAAATGATATGGTGATAGCTTATGCCTCAAGACAGTTGAAAATCCATGAGCAAAATTACCCAACTCATGATTTGGAGTTAGCTGCGGTAATCTTTGCATTAAATATTTGGAGGAATTATATTTATGGAGAAAGGTGTGACATTTATACTGATCATAAAAGTTTAAAGTATATTTTGACACAAAAGGAGCTGAATATGCACCAAAGAAGATGGTTGGAGCTGATTAAGGATTACTAATGCTCAATTCATTACCACCCTGGGAAAGAAAACAAGGTGGCAGATGCATTAAGTCGACAAGACCATGCCAGTTTGTCCATGATGAGGATCACAAAAGATCCAATATTTATGGATTTACAAAGGATGGATCTTGGAATTATAATGAAAGGGGAAAAATCATATCTTTCTCAAATGAATGTTCAACCATCTATACATGTTAAGATTAAACAGGCACAGAAAGAATATGTAGAGTTACAAAAGAAGGTGATAAATTTTCCTGAATTCAACCTTGATTGTGAGGGGATAATAAAGTTCTAGAATTGGTTTTGTGTTCCTACTATCCCTGAATTAAAGAAGGAGCTACTGGATGATGCTCATAATTCTTCATTCCTTATTCATCCTGGAAGCACGAAGATGTATAGGGACCTGAAAGAGTACTTCTGGTGGGATGGAATGAAAAGAGATGTTCCTGAATATGTATCCCGATGCTTGGTTTGTCAGCAAGTTAAAGCTGAGAGACAAAAGTCTAAGGGGATGTTACAACCATTACCCATACCAGAATGGAAATGGGAAAACATCACTATGGACTTTGTCACAGGACTTCCTAAAACATCCAAAGGCAATAATGCTATCTAGGTCATAGTTGATCGTCCTACAAAGTCTGCACACTTCATTACTATTAGAGAGGATTTCTCTCTAGATCAGCTTGCCAGGATATATGTAAAGGAAGTGGTAAGATTGCATGGAGTACCAATTTCTATTATATATGATCTGGATTCAAGGTTTACCTCAAAGTTCTGGCGAAATCTTCAACATACTCTGGATACAGAGCTGAGTTTCATCACTGCTTATCATCCCCAGACAAACGGTCAGTCTGAGAGGACAATTCAAACTCTAGAAGATATGTTGAGAGCTTGCTCTATGGATTTCAAATGTGGTTGGGATCAACACCTACCTTTGGTGGAATATTCTTATAATAATAGCTTTCAATCCAGTATTCAGATATCTCCTTATGAATCTCTCTATGGAAAGAAATGCAGGACTCCAACTTGCTGGGATGAAGTTGGGGAAAGAAAACTATTAGGACCTGATCTTGTTTATGAGATGGCAGAAAAGGTCTGATCTATTCAAAAACACATAAGAGAAGCTCAGAGTCGACAAAAAATTTATGCTGATAACCGAAGAAAAGAATTAGAGCTTGAAGTGGGTGATAATGTGTTCTTACGAATATCTCCTTGGAAGAGAGTAATGAGATTTGGAAAGAAGGGAAAGCTGAGCCCGAGGTATATCGGTCCTTTCAAAATACTAGATCATGTTGGGAAGGTAGCTTAACGATTGGCGCTTCCACCGAATCTCTCTCAAGTTCACGATGTGTTCCATGTATCTCTCCTGATAAAGTACATACATGATCCTTCACATGTACTCAGCTCAGAAGTTGTACTGCTGGAACAAGACCTTTCTTATGAAGAACAGCCGATAGAGATTCTCGATCATAGTGAAAAAGTACTACGGAACAAGAACACTCGCTTGGTGAAAGTTTTATGGAGGAACCACCAATTAGAATAAGCTACATGAAAGCTTGAGGATAGGATGAGGGAGAGGTATCCTCATCTGTTTGTTACAAGTGACAAATTTTGAGGGCAAAATTCATTTTAAGGGGGTAGAATGTAACACCCAAGACTTTTATAAGAAATATTTTGTTTTTATTTTATATAAATCATCAAATAAATCTTTCACTACACAAAACACTATCTTGGCTTTCTTTACACGCAATCACGACCTTCCTTGATAGCTTGTGTCATACGCAATACAGAGTTTCGCTAAACAACGATATGCTATTAAAATATTATTAAAACTAGCCGTTATGAATATTAATAACCACTTTTTGAAATTTTTTAAATTTTATTTTTCAAAATGGACTTCGTTTTTGGATTCGGAATATAAAAATTAGCCTAGGGTGAAATTTTGGTATTTTTCTGGAAACTTTCAATTTATGATGAATAGTGAAAACACTGGGTTACTATTTAAAAACCAACTTTTTATTTAAATAATTATTTATTTTATTTAAATTTATTTTAGTTCAAAATTGATACATAATACCTATATATGTTCAATTTAATTCATTGGAATAATTTTATAATAATTTTAGATATATAAAAATTTTATTGAACTTTTCACCGTCTTTTACCCACCTCCTAAGAGAATTTGAAACTTTACATAAAACTTAATTTTACTGCTTCTGTGAGTGGAATTTCAAAATCCGAGAGACACGGTTGATGTCAGTAAGTAAAATGTGGTTCAATGAGATGAAAATAATTTTTGGTGAATAGTAACTTTTTACTTTTATTTACCACGGTTAAAAGTAAATTGGGTAATTAAGGGTAAAAATGATATTATTATTACACTAACACATGTCCTAATTCTATTGAATAAGTTTAATTCGACTGAAAACAACCTTAGGAATAAAATATGACCATTTAGGCCCACATGGATTAGATTAGGACATTTATTATTAATTTATTTAATGAAGGGTTAAAATAGTTAAAATCAATGTTTAACAAGTAAATAATTTTTAATATAGGGTTATACATAAGATAAATTTGACTATAAATATTCTTTAGAAAGATAAAAATATTTCCTATATAATGGTATTTTATTTATAATTTTTAGACATTAAATAAGTTAATTTATTTATGACACAAAGATGATGTAGTAATTATCTTATTAATGAAATATTGACATAATTGATGTTATAAATACCCAAATAAATGTAATTTTAGACTTTTTATGAATTCCACTAATTTTATAGGTTTATATGACATGTTATTATTAATTTAATTAACTTTTTTAGAACTAATCATTCTGTTATGATTTTTAAAAAAATAAATTACTAAATAGTGTCAAAATTGACATAAAATAGTTTTTAAAACAAATATTATATTATTAATTTTTATTTTATTCCTAAAAATCTAAGTTTCGGCCAAATGACATAGATAATGTTATATATATTAATAATAAACAACTTGGGGTTCTTTTGGCTTCTTATAGTATGTTTATTAACCTTATAGTGTAAGAACACAAAAAGACACGGTAAAAGTAAAATTATCTAACTTAAAGTTAAATGTAAATGATAAGGTTAAAATTGTAAACTAAACTTGTCAAAATTCTATTTTATGAGAGTATTTCTAACCATCCCCACCTTATCTTAGAAATAAATCAATTTGGAGCTATTTAAAATCGAATATGACTTTATAATAAAATAATAGTTTTAGTTTTTCCAAAGGTGCCCCTCTCCTCCCTTATAAAAGGGCACCTCCTCCATCTCTTCCTCACACCACTTTGAGCCTTCAACCTCAGCCGACCCCTGAAAATTTCTCCTCTCCACTTCCCTAGAAACATCCTAGAGGTCTTGGTCTTCTTCAAAGACCAATTTTAGTTCCCTAAAATGAGGTCTCAAAGAAGCGCTTCAAAGAAGAGGTAATGTCCGTTACCGATTGTTTCAACTTTATTTCTTCATCCACTTCTTCTTCTTTAGTTGTTTAATTATGAATTAATAACATAAATATCACTCATATACTGATATGTTATTATAAGTATGAAACAACCCTATTTCACCATCTATCCATCCTACAGAAAACGAAATCACCACGCGTGCGTACGTACGAAATACTGTCTCCACGCCTGGGTGTAATCTATTTTCCACCACCACATTACTTGGATGGGTATAATGGTGTAAAGAATGAATATATATGATTATTTTAAAGTTATATTGATTCTGAAATAGTATACATACACTCCAATACAATTCCATGATCATGGGAACGATATCATCGCTCGTGCGTACGTACAGAATACCGTCTCCATGATGTGATGCGACTCGTTCTACATGATTTTCATTTCATAATGATTACATAAATGAATTGAGTGAATAAATATGATATATATTACAATAATAACTTTCTGGAAATGTGGTATCTATAACCTAAAAGGAATAATAAGAATTTATTCGACAAAACACGCATAAGAACAAAAAGTAATAAATACCCGAATAACAAGTAGCAATGAAATATTACTAATAATAAGCTAAGAATGTGACAATATATGATATCATAACAATGATTATTATTCTTAAATAAGTCAATGAAATTATTTAAATCATTATACAGGAGGTTCGGACACTTACGAAGCAAATCGGACCTAAGGTAAGGGAAATATCACAATCTCATTTTTATCCGAGATTGTTTATACTTTGGAATTAATGGGGGTGTATTTTATCATCCACAACCATGTTTCCTAAATATGTAATATTATTTACATACACATACAATTTTTTAAATCCAATTTTACCCTTCGGTGAGTTTTTAGTAAAAGATATGAAAGGAATCTTTTGTCGTTTTTCGTACGAGGTACTTTTTGACTTTTCCGACAAAAGTACGAGAAAAATGATTTTTTTAACTTATACGGCATGAATGGTTTTTTAAAAAATTATTTCCAAGAAGCTTCCTTTACAAGTTTTCAAGTTTATTTTTAATCAACTTCTTTTAGTTTAGAATTGTATGACATGTTAAGAAAGGAAAAAGTGTTTTTGAAGTAGAAAGGATATTTCTCTCAAGAATAGAGTTCAAGTGTTTTGTCAAAATTATTTTCCATCTAAGATAATAGAGGGTTCTGTTTCTATCCCTATTATTAATTTTATTTGATTATGTTGTGATGGAATTATTTTTATGAATTCCTTTATCTTATATGAATTGTTTTATGATGTCACGATGTTTAAGAATCCCATTTTTATTACATGGGTTATGCTATGATGTATGGTTTATGATTTTGTGGCACACATAAGAATAGTATCATTATGAGATGGGTGGGACCTATATCTCCCTCCAATTAATTGGGTAAAGATTTATATCTCATGAGATAGACATGGCTGGAACGGCATGTTAAACCGGTTTAGTGAAATAGGACTGAAACGAGGAGTGAACTCAGTTCAAAAATGGACTTTTTCCACTAATATTGTCTTGGCAATGAGTCTTGACTAATACGAAATGATTATCTATGATTATGTGTGTATGCCACAAAGCTTCATGTTTTATGTTATGATTATTGTGATTACATTTCACTACTATGATTTATCCCATGTTATAATATTATGATCTCTTTTGCAAGTTAATATTTCCATAATGTTATGTTCTTATGAATATGATGTGACTAATATTTCTTTTGTTTACCCTTACTGAGCATTTGAGCTCACCCTTTTGTATGTTTTTCTTTCCCCAGGTCAGGAAGAAGGTTTTTAGTTAAGATATTCCAAAAGGGACTATAGATATGATGAAATAAATGGGAGACAATGTAGATGCTTTATGAACCAGTTGTTTATGATTCCCAGTTTCTAAAGACACTATACCTATATGATCCTTTCATGGTTTTGTTATATATTGTAAGAAGTATGCTTCAATTTTGAAGTATTAACCATGTATGTAAAGTATGGGTCGTTATAGTCATATATTGTAGATCCATATTCAATAACCAACTGGAACTCTAAACTATCCAATCCAGTGGTACATACCGCATAGCCCTATTAAGTCATGGGGGTACCAACCCATCTAATCAGATCCAACAAGAAACCATCACTTGACCCTCTTTATATCACCCAGAAACCACATGATATTAATAATAGTGATAATACCTGGTAACACATGGTATAAAAACCAGAACGAACAACATTTTCAAGCATGATCCATTAGAGAGTTTATCATCAAAAGTTCTAATGGACTCAATATCAACAATGTTCCCATGCACAATCCACTAGAGAAGATGTCACCAAAATTATAGTGTTCTCAAAATAGAATCTAAAAATCCAAACTCACATGAAAAACCATTTCTTTCCTAATCATTATTAAATACCAATTGGGCCTCAAACTACCTTGGATTTCAATCCCTTTTCAAAACATGAAAGCATGCCCACCATTCCCATATATTACATAAATCCTTAGTCCAATTTTCAAAAAATCACAACGTGCCAATCGTGCATCCACATCACATCACATCAAGACCATTTTTCATAATAATACAATGTGACAACTAGGATTTCACATCATATGATTTTTAAATCAAAACTCTAAAAAAATTAGGGCAAATCAGGCAACACATTTTCCAAAAAAAAACTAAAAATATAAAATCATGCACTAGTTTTCTAAATGGTCCCTTGTGCTATTTCAAGACCAACCTTGTTCCAAAGTTATAAAGGGGCCATAGTTCCACACACTACATACTTACCATCCCGTTTTTAAAAATTCCAAATGGACCAAGATTTAGAAAACACATTGGAAACCATATTTTAATTCATTCATGGCAGCAGGGCTATTTAGAAACACATTTCACACCATATTCACAACTCATAAATACCATTTATAAATATATGAGAAATACACACATGAAAACCCAAAAACTATCATAGTAAAATCCTATTCAAAATCCATACACAGACCAAAATAATTCCATCATGATTTGCACCCTTTCGAAAATTCATATTAAAGAAAAATAACAAATAAGATTAATTGAAATGGCCCCATTTCATTTGGAAAACCCAATTTTAACACATGAAAACCTCACAAAACTTTGAAAACATATTTTAGGGAAGAATCACTTGTTTTTAAACAAATACATCAAACCACACATATTTTTAACACTATAAAATTCACCCAATTACACATATAACACCCAAATCACACTCCAAAATTATAATCAGAATATAATCAAAGGAAAACACCACCCCAAAACACTCAATTTTATTTTAAAAACACAATTATCATTTTATAAAACACCTTTCATGCATCTAACATAGGAATAATCAAAGAAACCCTTTTCAAAACAATTTATCACATTATTATATTATGAAAACACTAAAACAATTTATGTTAGAACATCACAAGAAAGATTATAGAAATTTGAAAGAATTAAAGGTGAGCTCAAGAATAAATGTAATGTTTTGGAAATGAAATGAATAAAAACACCTAAATTGAAAATGTGTGAATTATATGAAACTTTTTAAATAAGAGGATCCAATCATGAGAGACAATTTTTACACCCTAACACCCATGAAAATGAACTACGCAACATCCCTTATCCCTAACCCACCAAGAGAGGTAATAGAGTAGAGGAGGAAATACACCAAAAACCACAATATATCACCTTATAAACCATCAAGTATAATCCATATAGGTTGAAGGGAAAGGTAGGAGGGTCTCCTGGATCCCCTTGGTTCACCTAGGCTGGACAAATGAGGTAAACCTGAAATAGGGTTAAAATAATAGTGGGGAAATATTGGAATTTCACATTTTCAATGAAGTGGGAAAGATGCATGGTTGGAACACACGTTTTTCCAAACCATGTGTCAATATTTCGTATGCTACTGAAGGATAAGGAAACCCACATGGGCTATCCACACTATTTTCCAAACCGTGCGCCAACAATGAAATATACCACTACCTGATTCTAGAACTAAACTACACGCTTCCCACATGGTTTCACTAACCGTGTGCAGGCTGTACGCCAATCCCCTGGCACCAAATTCAAGCCACACACTTTTCTTTTTGAAGTGTAATGGTTTCCCCTAACCATTCACTAACCGTGGCCCCTTGGTGTTAAGCCTAAAAACGTTACTTTTCAATAGAAACTCAGAAAATTTAATCGGGACTCAACATGATCCTCCACCAGAAAGTCCAAGGCCAATAAAATAATAAAATAAAATAATTACAATGTTAGTTTTTGAAAATATATATTTGTTAATTACATCCTTATTATTATCCATGTAAATAATAAATGAAAAAAGAAATTGCATTTCTTCATGGAGGTGATAGTCCATAAGTACATGGAACTAACATTATTGTTTTCCAACATATTAGAAGGTAAGAAGGAATATGTTATATTATAATTGCAGAAGAATAATAATATCATAAATACAATATATAAACATTAAATAAATCATAATAACCTTCCATGAATTATGGTGATGGAAAATTAATTACATCGCTACATGGAGGTGGTATCCTTCAAGTACGCATGAGAGATATTTTCACTTTCCATTTGATAGGATAAAGGGTGGATATTGGTGGTTCCATAATCATAATAATAGTTCAATATGTTAAGGATTATTAATTTATTATTTTATTGTGAATAAAAAATATTTATAGGTGGAATAAGAGAAAATAAATTGAAAGAGGTTGGGTAGTATGATTACCTCTTCTTTAGAAGGCCTCCTTTAGTTCCTTTTTAAGGACCCTTGGAATTGTATTTTAAGAAACAAACTCTCCTATAATTCATATATATAGAAGTTTAAAAGATAATTTTGATGGGTTTTTTCAAGATATATGGACGAAATTGGTGTAAAGAATAGAAATGAGGGGTTTCCTTTTATAAGTGTGGGAGAAGAAACACATTGAATTTCTTAAAAGATTTAAATATAATAAATTCATACTCAATGTAGATACTTTGAAATGGACATAGGTTATAAGTTTTCATATTATGAGTTCTAAATATTGAAATCTAATAGGATTTATAAATTTTTAATTAACAAAATTACCTTTATCTCTTGGTTTAACTCCCCCCGGTAAACATGTTTTAACCTTAATCATGGTGATAAATTTTTCCTTTTTTTACTATTCATTGTGAAAAAAATGAAAATGGCCTAATTAAATAATTTATAAATTATAATTAAAAATATATAAAACATTATATCCAAATTATTCCATATAAGTGTCAGAATTTAATATTAAATTAAACCTATAAAATAGAAAAAAAGGCAATTTTCCAAAACAAATGTTTTCTTAAGTATAAAATATTTTAATACCAAAATACAAGATAACATTAATTAAACTGATCATAATTAGATTTTTAATAAAATAAATGTAATAATTTTATTATTAAAATATTTTTAACATAAAATGGAAATTTTTAAATTCTTTAAATGAAAACACAGTGTTCAATAAAATTCTTTATTTTTCACTATTCATTCAAAAAAAAATCTTTTCAAAAATTTATCAAAATATAAATCTAGGATGATTTTTATATTCTTATTGAAAAAAAAAGTTAATTTTTTCAAATACATTTTCTAAATGTGTAAAAAATAAATTATATGATTTTTTTCAAAAGGAAATAAAAATCATTTTTGAGAGAAAATGTATTTTTGAAACATATAAATACTTTACTAAAAATTGTGTAATTATTTTCCAAGATATTTTATTTATCTAAAAAATTTCACATAAAAATAAAATTTTATCTATTCCTATTAATTTCATTAATTTATTATCTTGTTTGTAATTATATACTATATTATTGATTATTTAGACTCAGGTTTGCGTTTATCACAAGCTATCGAATAAATTAAATTTTTATAAAGAGGATTATATCATAAAATATAAGGTTTTCACATTATAACCCACTTAAAATAAATTTTAACCTAGAAATTACATCACTCCAATACAAAAAAAAATGAGGATATATATATCGCATCACATCCTCATTTTCCCATGTAGCTTATTTGAATTTTTAATTCCTCTATAGAACATTAATTAGATGAGTAGTCTTGTTTTGTAGTAGTTTATATTTTTAATCTGTAATTTCTATCACTTTTTTCATCTGAGAGATCATGATCCAATGGAATAACCTCTTAGTTCAGTACATGTGATGTATTATGTATGTACTTCCTCTAAATAGATACGTAAAACACATCATGGACTTGACAGAGGTTTGGTGGTAGCACCAATAAATAAGCTATCATCCCTACTTGATCGAGAATCTTGAAGGGCTCAATACACATAGGAGTTAGCTTTAATTATTTATAAACATAACAATTTTATTTTCCCATTTTCATTATGGTATGGTTAATGTTTGTAACATCCCCTTAGACTCATATCTGTCAACCTTAATTTTATGGCATATCAAGTATCAAGTTACATACTTTGAAATATCTATCTTTGTGTTGTACCACTAAAAATACTATTTTATATCTCTATACATATTCATTCTTTCAGGATGAATATAGAAATATGAACAATTATCTTCATCTGAAGACTCCTTCATGTTTTATATTGATGGGAAACGTACATGGTTCTCGAAACTTATCTTTCCCTCATAATCAAGGTTGAACTCAAGAAAAGTTATCACTTTATTTTTTATCTCTATATATTACTTTTATGCCTCTTTAATCTTTACTTGGATAAGAAGTTAAACACTCATTAGATAAAGATAATATTTATCCCCTTCTTTATTTCTATATCAATTATTTGGAAATCCAAAAAATTGGATATTTTTTGATCTTCATGTTATATAAAACTAGAATGATCCTTTAGACATAGAGAATCTTCCACCTTGTTCACTTTCCAATGGTGGAAATGTCTTGAACAATAAAAATCTTCAATCATCCCCAACCATCTTATTTGAAACATATTCAAATATTTATAATTGAATATATACATTAAAATTTTATGATCATTATATATATCACACCTTTCTCCATAAAGATAATTCCTCAATATATTTAATGTAAAAAATAACAAACCTAGCTTAAAATCATGAGTTGGGTAATTTTTCTCATGAACCTTAAATTGGTAGGAGGTATAAGCTATCACCATATCATTAAAAATGAGGGAACATTCCTTTACCTTCTTAGATGAATCATTATAAATAACTAATTATCCACTAAAATAGGATAATACTCATTGATTGTATTTTAATATTTATTTTTTTAATGTCTATAAACACCAATTTTAGTGCCTTTTATAAATTGAACTATATTTCACATCAATGTGAAATTCATGTTTAAAGTGTCAATTTGGGAACAATTAACCATATCCTTGTGGAATTAATTATTTTTATTAAAATAATTATATATTTTGGTATAATATTTATCACTTTTTTGAACATTTTATCTTTTAGGTTCAATTGATGAATCATAATAAATGATGGAGATTTTGGGAAATGAACACAAAAATTCCTAGATAAAGCATAATGGACCTTAGGCTCGTCAAGTCAAAGTGAATCCCACAAATCAATAAAATTTAATCTAAAATTTTAACAGTAGAAATCCAAAATTATGGGGATAATTTCATTAAATTATGGATAGATATATTTCATAATTTTTCAAGTAGATCAAGGGATCTGAAGTTAGTATTTAATTTATGGGTTAGATTTGAAGGCCCATAAAATAATCCCACCATTTTTATCTAAACATCTGAATGGATGATCCAATTGGAATTAAACTTTTAATGGTATTATAGGAAAATTGGATGAATATAATTCTTTTATACAAACCATTCTCATTTTTCCATCTTCAATGCCTAATTCTCACATCAAAAATGGGGATGAATCTGGCCCTATTTTTATGGACAACATTGTAAAGTAAAATATCTTGTGATTTCTCTTAATTTTCTATTTTAATTTTGGTTTAGTGAAGAGATTTTGGGATCCAAGTTTTTCATTCAATTTTAATTTGACGCTTTCATTTTGTAGTCACAAGTCATTTTTATCATGTATGTTTTACATTCACATTCATTTATTAATAAAATTTCTTCTTTTTATTCTTCATTTCTTATTCCTTTTCCAGATCCCATTGATACCATTGCCTTTTTGAGTGAAGACACTCGCATAATATTTTGTGAAACTATTCAGAAAACAAAGTATTGATCATTATTTCAATGTTTTTCTTCTTCAATTCTGCCCTCATAAGTCTACATCCTGCTTTTATTGGTAGAATATCACCAATAGAGGGATAACCATTTTATGGGTTAATCTAAGGTATTGGAAAAGTTCTATATTGGTTGTTATTTTATGATCTTAAATAATTTAATAAGTTTTTTATTTTAGTATTTCCATTAAATGAGTTATTTTCTTTACCATCTTCACCAACTTTAACAATGACACATTTTGAGTGCTAGTACGATCCAATTCCTTAAAGTGCTCATTAAAGTGATCCCCTAATTTAATTAGTGATTATCCTTGTAATTGTGTCAGGATTAAATTGGTGAATTATTTTATGGAATTATATTATTTTATGGTTATATCTTGAATTAGTGATCTTAAAATTTATAATAAAACACATAAATATAATCTAACCCTAGAAACAACCTAGGATCATCTCATATTTATTAATTGTTTCCAATGAAATATTTAGGTTTTAAATTATATTAATCAATCCATTATCTTAGGTAATTTAGAATTCTATTATCCCAATTACAATCAAACTCAGAGTCATCCACTTCAAATTCAATCATCCCAACAAATCTATGTGTCTCAAGGTTACTTCTTTGGTCCTTGTGGATTCAATACCAACTTGTACTTCAATGACCGCTACTACCTATAGGGTAAATTTTGGTGTCACAAATTTTTTTATCCATTTACAAGGACCAAAATAAGTTATCTTAGACACTCACATCCGTTTCTCACCCCTAAACACTCTATTATCACCTCCATTTCTATTATCTTTCCCATATTGTATTTATATGTGTCTTAAGAATCATATATCCAAATTTCATTCTACTCCAATGGAGTATCTTACAAATTTCACCTTCATAATCCCATACTATACTCAAATAAAAAATTAATATTGGGATGCCCCAAAATTAGGGAATTTATTTGATCAACCTTTTAATGTTTACCCCCCACCTGATGTCATGTTAAATCATCTAGATGATGACTGTTTAAAGGATCAATTTCCAGACCAATAAATGATGGTTGAAGAGATCAATCATAGGGATTCCCATGATGTTCAAACTCAAATCCAAATAAATCCCCAACAAACACTTTAACAATTGTGTTAAAATAGAGAATATGTATTTGTGAGTTTTTTCATTGAGGTCAAAACTAAAAGGAATTGAAATGGTCATGGACACCATGCCCACTCAGACTATCTATTCCTCTATATTGATAGAATAATTTTGTTATAAAAAACCCCTCCTGAATTTACTGCAGAAACAACCTTAGGAATTTGTATAACTGAATAGAATTAATAGATTTTTTGAAGGATCCTTAAATCAAGAGAAAATTGTTATTTTGGATTCAAAAGAGGATAATTTGATGTCATGGATTGATTTTCCAAAACATTGCTCCATTTTAGATTTTTATGGACCCCCAATAATTGAACCATTGCAAGAAATCAAAAAAATTTGAACATAACCCATTTAGATTTTCAAATTACCAATTTGGGGGATGAATCATATTTTCAAAAGGGACCAATTATTTATAAATTTTTAGGAGACAAAACGGCATTTGATTCAAATTTCCAATCTTATTTAGGAAATTTCCATCAATCCAAACTCAAAATTATTGTCCTTATTCAACCGCTCAAGTATTATTTCATAGGTGATAACCAAAATGTTGTGGTAGTCATTCATTCTTCTATTTAACAAAATAATGTATAAATGATCATTGATGTGTTAGGAAACAAAATAGAACCTATTTTATCAACCATTTATGACATTCCTTGGATTTTCCCACTCATTTTAAAGAAAATATTATACATAAAATAAATTATAAATAAATAATCAATCCAACCTATTATAATTTGATAATATGGGGTCCTAAAAATGTTTAAATCTTTTATTGGATAAGTTGGGGGTCTATGTTGAGATAAAAAATTTAAACTAAGCACTTCCCAAGAGGCAACCTATCTTTTAAAAAAAATTATTTTTCTGTGTTTCTTTTGTGTTATGGAAAACCCCTTCGTGTTTCAAATGTTATATAATGTTTATTTTATATGATATTTAATAGTGTAAGCAATTTATTATTTTAAAAAGAAAAACATTATTTTACGAATTCAAACTCAAACTTTAATCACCTATAAAGATTCTACATGTGAACTAAATCTAAAGTGGCCAATTTCTTATTAACGGGTCATAAACTTCAAACTAGGTGGTTTTGTTAAATTATTTCATTTCAAATAACATCTCCCCATATTTATTCCCAATTCTAATCTCTCTCTTATCTTCTCTTTTAACACTGAGGGAAGTGTCATTATATGTTTAGGGTAGTGAAAATATGGGATCTCATAAAAAATAGGTATTTATAAAAAATCAAATCAATGAAAAAAATCATTTCATTATCCTTGCATTCATTAATGTACATTGTGAAACATGAAAACATAATATGAATTGATTTTAAATTCCTTTATTATGATTTTAATGATTGTTTAAGTTTATGAGCATAGTTTTTGGAAAGTGTGGTTGGCAGATGTGATTTTTTAATGATAAGATTTTCATAATTTTAATCAAAAATCCACAATGCATTTATATTGTATTTTGGGTGTAATTTTGAGTTCTTGGGTACCTTTCATCATAACATGGGGTTTGGGTCACATTTAGTTTAATTTTGGTATCTAAAAAAAATAATGACCACATAGAGAAATTTTTTGTCCAAATGTGTGGCATTCAGCACTTGGGCATCAAGACACCATAGTTTTCTTTCCCATATTTAGGATTTATATCTCTATTGTATAGAATTTAATTGACAATATGTGTGGAATTCAGAACTTGGAGATTGTGACTCCATAGTTTTCTTACTCGGAATTAGTCTTTCCATCCCTATTATGGTTCAGAAAATATACAAAAAACAATACAAAATGGATACTCAAATTAAGGTCTAATGTGATTCCCACCTTGGGATTCCATTTTTTCCCTTGAATAAGAAAATAGGCCCCATGTATTTGTTGATGTACAACACATCATCATTCTTAATTGAAATTGGATCAAATGTGACGATGAATTTGAACAAAGGAATGGACTTGGGATTGGGATATTTTTGTGAACATAACTTGTGTGAAGTTATTTCGATAGTTTTAATGATTTTTTGGAATAATGTCTTTTTGTGATCATTTTGGGTTAAAATGTTTTCAAAAAAGGGAATTCAATTTCATATTTTTGAGATACATTTTTCTTAGGACAAGAAAACGTCCAGTTGGGGGTGTGATTATCCATTGATATATGATAATATTCATTGACTATATTTTAATATTTTTGTATATTGATGTAAATAAACACAAATTTTAGTACATTTCATAAATTTAACTACATTTCACATCAATGTGCAATTCATGTTAAAAGTGTCAATTTGGGACCAATTAACCATATTCTTATAGAATTCATTATTTTGATTATATTAATTTTTATATTTTGTAATAATATCGATCAAATATTTTGGAACATTTTTTCTTTTAGGATAAATGGATTAATCACAAGTTAAGATGATGATTTTTTTTCAATTAACGCAGAAATTCCTAGACAAAGCATAACGGGCCTTAGTCCCATTATGTAAAATTGGAGCCCAAAAAATAAATCCCAATGAATCTAAAATTAAATGTTTATAAATATAAACTTTTTGTGATAATTTAATTCAACTATTTCTAGAGCTATTTATTAAGTTTTCAAGGAGATTCGGGGGGCCAATGTTGACATTTAATTTGTGGGATAGATTAGAAGGCCCAAAAAATAATCCCACAATTTCAATCATAACTTCTTAATGGATTCTATAATTGGAATGAAATTTTTAAATATATTTCATAAAACTATAAAGAATATATTTCCCTTTTAATACAACTTCTCATTCAGACATATTCATTGTAGAATTATCATTTAAAAATGGGGATGAATCTTGTCCTGTTTTTATGGTAAACATTGAAAAGTCAAATCTCCTTTGATTTCTCACCCACATTTTAATCTCCTAATTAATGGGTAATGAATTGATTGATGTGGGATCGACCTTAGTTTCATAATTTTACTTTTTAAGGTGGATGTGGTGAAGGTATTTGGGTATCCATTTTTTTCTTTCAATTGTAATTTTACACTTTCATTTTGTAATCGTAAGTCATTTTTCTCATGTATGTTTTTCATTCACATTGATTTATTAATAAAATTTATTCTTATTATTATTCATTTATTATTTTCTTTTACATATCAAATTTATACCATTTCCTTGGTGGGTTAGGATATTCTCATCGTCTTTTTTGAAAATATTCGCATAATGGTGGAGTCATTGTCATTTCAATGTTTTTCCTCTTCAATTCTGCCCTCATAAGTATACATCCTAATTAAATTTGTATAATAGAATCAATGGAGTGATAAAGCTCTTATTTTTTTATCCAAGGGAGTAATAAGGTGAAATATTGGATGTTATTTTATGATATTAAATTCTTTAATTAGTTATTTATTTTAATATTTCCATTTGATAAGTTATTTTCTTTCATGTCTTTACTAACATTAACAATGACACATTTTTAGTGATAGTACTATCCAATTCCTTAGAGTGATCATTGAAGTGATTATCTATGTGTATTGTATATTAGACTTGTAATATTTTCAGGATTAAATCAGTGAATAATTTTATTTAATTATCTCATTTTATAGATTTATCTTGAATTAGTAATTTAAAACATTCTAAAAAACAAATACATCCAATCTAACCCTGCCATAAACCTAGGATCAGATCATATTTATTAATTGTTTCCATTGATATATTTATGTGTTAATTTATTTAATTAAATTTATTCAATTAGATAATTTGGTATTTAAATATACTAATTACAATCAAACCCACAGTCATCCACTTCATAGCCAATCCTCCCAAAAAAAATTAGTGTCTCAAGTTTACTTCTTCAGTAGCTATGGATTTGATCTTACTTGTACTCACATGACCGATTCTACCTATAAGGTAAATTTGGGCATCACTAATCACAAACCCTTATCCACTATAGGTTAAGATAAGCAAATATCCACTGACTAACATTCTCTTAAGATCCATTAAATTATCTTCACATTCATCTATCCAATTGAACATGGATTCCTTATGAATTAACATGGATACTGGATTAGATAGCTATGACAAATTAATAATAGTGTTTCAATAATATCTATCCAAACAGAGAAAACTATAGATCTTAGTTATAGTGGTTTTTTTGGGCCAATTTTAAATAACTTTAAACTCTGATGGATCCACTAATATATCCTCACATGATATTATATAACCTAAAAATGAAACTATTTGTAGCAAAAATTTACACTTTGTAAATTTTTCATATATCTTCTCCTTTCATAAGGTCTTTAGTAAAATCCTCAATTGATCTCTATGATCTTTATTATTCTTGGAATATATAAGGATGTTGTCTATAAATACTACCATAATCTGATCAAGGTAATATCTAAACACTCTATTCATTAAATTCATGAAGATAATGGGATAATTAGTAAGAAAAATGGAATCACTATAAATTAATAGTGTTCATACCTTATAAGAATGGTTTTATTGGCTATGTATTCACTTTTTACCCTCAACTAATAATATATATATCAAATATAAATCTTGGAAAAATATAATTCTCCTTTTAATTAATTTAAAAAATCATCAATACGGGGTTGAGGATAAAAATTCTTGATTTTTATCTTCTTAAGTATTTTATAATGAATGTAGAGTATCATTGATCCATATTCATTATTAAAAAAATTAACAAGTGAGCCCCATGGTGATCCACATTTAAAAATAAATCCCTTATCAAAATTCTATTAGAGTTTCTTCATCAATAATGTAACTCAATTGGGGTCATTCTATATGGATTTTTTGAAATTGGTGTAGTTCTAGGTATGATTTCTATTGAAAACCTAACTTCATAATTTAGATGAAGAATGTTTAATTATTCAAGAAAATAAAAAAACTCTTGTTTAATATGCATTTCTTCAACGTTGAGTTTCTACCCAACCATCTGAGGTAAATACTATTGGATTGAGATAGATGGAAAAAATAGACTAGAGGGGGTGAATATTCTTTAAAAAGACACAGAATAAATAATAAATTAGTGGTTTTTATTTTATGAATCAATATTTTAGTATTTTATTTTCAATATTGTGTAGTATAAATTAAAATATGAATGAAATGTATTTATAGTGGTTCGGATAACCAAGATCCTAGTTCACTCTTCAGTCATATCTACTCGGCATGAAAATTGGTACCCACTAAGAAAAAATAACATTTAATGTTGTGATAACCTATTATTAGGAAATTACTTTTACATTACTCAAAGGCACAACTGTTACTTTTTACAAGAGTCACAACCTAGTATGGATTCAGTTTTCTTTGAGAGCCCAAAACCAATATTCTTCCTTTTGGTTGGTAGAATAACTAATAATGACTTACTTTTGATTGGGTAAATCATAAATTAAAACTAAAAATAGGAAACATATAACATAAAATTAACACTAAGAAACCCATAAAATAATGAAAATCAGTATAGATCCAAAGATGTTATAGATTATGTAACTTTTTGATCTTTTGTCACTTCAATAGTAGTAGATAGAATTATTGAATTTTATTCATGATCTAACCAATGTAATATTAGTCATATATTATTATGATTGTGTATCAATAAAAGTTTCCTTATCATTAAGTATTCAAGAAATCATCAAGTTGTCTACACTGCATGTCTTGCTCTCTATTTATCAACTAATCACCAATGGTCATATTTGTTTCTCTTTGAGTGGAATTTTTCTAAAATCCTCACCACCATTAAATGTTTAGAAATATTTAAAATTTTTAAATACATCATTTCCTAATAATATGTATATTTTCTCAAAATAGAAAAAGTGATGAACTGGTTATGAGAGGTATAAGCCTTACAATTGGTTAACTTATCATGTCATCAAATCACATAGTCAATATACTGATCATGTGAACAAAACCATTATGTGATCACTTATTTTTGGTGTCTTTAGAATAACTCATGTGGTATGATATATTTCATGGGGTCACTTGATATGTACCACATGTATTCCCTTTAAAATATTTATGGTCACTTGAAAAACTAATACACTTCATCACTTGTAAAATAAGGCTTCACGGTCACTTGAGATAAATCAGGGTTAGTTTTTGGTTACTTGAAAAATACCCTCATGGTAAATTCAATATACATTCATTTTTTGTTGTAATATTCTTCATGGTATGTTCAAATATACCTTCATGGTAACTTGAAAATACCTTCACAGTAAGTTGCAATATGCCTCACAGCAGGTTCAAATATACCTTTATGGTAACATGAAAATACCTTCATGGTGGGTCAGATGAAATTTTGATAACATAAAATAAAAACTCAAAAAAAATTAAAATAAATCCTCATGGTAACTTCATAAAATGTGTTATACAATCAAAGGAGAAGGATGGGTTATCATGGTTGAATAGATGTTTTCCTAAACTGGTGCGTTTTTGTGTGATGCTAAAGAGGCCGAAGATGGTGTCATATTATTTTTCACTTGGATGGTTGTTAAATTAAAAAAAATTTGTGAGAATTTTTCATGTGAGAATAATATTAATAGTTATTCTTCATAATCCATTTTCATGATGATAGAATATATTTGAGAAACTATGATGGACTTGAGTGTCATGGTTTGTTAGATCCTGGATTTTCTTGATGTATCGATTATTTTATTTCTGGTTAAAATCTTGTTTAAATTCTCTGTTCCATTTAGACCCAAAGTTGTTTCATGGGATGTTTGGGTATTTTTTTGAAAGGAATAGGCATGAGGGTTGTATACTAACTTCAAGTCAGTTACACACCATGTAATTAGAATACATAACTTGTAAGGCCCTAGGAAGTCCAGTTCATGGCATGTAAAGTTTTTTTTATGGGGGTCCCAATATATAAATTATGTGTAAAGAATATAAACATCATGTAAATGTCTGAGTAGTTTTTGAAAAAATAAGAGGCAGGGGAATCTATTTTGGATAGAACCCTCACCTCTCCCCTCTCTCACACAGGAGAAGCCCTCAAGAATCATAGATCTTGGATTTACTCCTAATTAATGGTCTAGAAATAGATTTTAACATAATTTGTGTCATTATATCTATGTTGGTAAGATCAATATTCCTATTAGTTCATTTTTTATCTTGGTATTAGTTATGATATCTTGTTGTAGGACAATTTTCCCAATTTACAAGGTTCTCATCCATTATTCTTTTTTCTTGCAATATAGACCAAATTAGAAGTTGATACTAGATGAGTGTTCTACTACGGACCTAAGGTAGGTGGTCTATAACATTAACTTGGGGTTTGGTGTTTTATATGCCTTGTTGTAGTTGTGTCATGCATTGGATTTTCTGGCGGCACCCCTTTAATTAATTGAAAAATTGATTTGGATGTTTTGGAACATGTTAGGGATTATCACTAGTTCCTTTGAGTTTATTGAAGTTTTTTCCCCATCCTAGGCCACTCATGGTGTGTGACCTTCTATCTTCTTATTGTTATACCACCCTTCTAGGTGTGTGTGAGCTTTCTAAGCTAGAGTAATCCCTTTATAAATTGAATTGAGACATTAAAATATGTTTTCATTGTTTACCATGTGATTACATGATGTTGAATGATTTAATCGCTTGAATGGTAATTATGGAAAATGAGTGTGTAAACTCATGGAATGTAATTGTTTCTAAATGATATGAATTTCTTGAATGGTAGTGGATTCCATGGTTGGTAGACTTTGGATCTTGATTCCATTATATGTCATATATGTGACTTCCATGGATATTGATAGCGGAAGTTGATGCCTTGGATGAGATTGATTATTGGGTCTTGATTCCATGAGATTCCTTAGGCCCTACTACCCATTGAATCTAGCTTTCTTGGGCTCGCAGTGGATATGGTCAGTTGACATGATCCTTTTACCCAATTCCAAGTTTAATTAAGTTTCCATCAAGATTCTCTTGGGACTCAACAACAATACATTGGTTCCCTATACATTGGATCCGGCCCCATGGGGTCTCACACATCTAATTATATGGCTCATCCACGATAATTTTGACACTTCTTATTAAAAAACTCATCCAAGGTGAATGTGACATGTTTGATTATACGGATAGGACATTGTAAATGTGACATGCCTGATTATATAGCTCAGTCATGGTTGATATGATGAATAGGTTATATGGTGTTGTTGTGGATGATATGATATACTGTTTATATGGAATGTCCATGGTGTTTACTTATGATTTCACTATAGTTTACTTTTCATAGGATCTTGACCATTTTTTTATAGGTAGCCTTGTTTGGAAAGATAGTTTCACTTACTTGTTTTATATATGCCATGGAAACTTTTTTCTTTTATACAATACATGTGATATACAATACACATTTATTAGATTGTATTGTATAGCCTGTATTATTATAGACACCATTAGTGGTGACCTACTAGGATTTTATCTCACACCCTCTCTTGAACTGCTATTAGGTACCCGAATACATTACATGGATGTAGGTAGGGATTATGGAAAGAACCCAAACTTCGATGCTTGAATTTGTGTTATGCTTAGGATTCACTACTGAAAAGATAATCTTTCCCAACACTTATATACCAAAGGTTTGTAAAAACCATTGGTATAGCTACCATTTCCCAACGGTTCACCAAAACCGTTGGGAAAGCCTTAGATTTGAGCCCTTTTCCCAACAGTTTTGGTGAACCGTTGGGAAAGAGTGACCTTTCCCAATGGTTCTCCAGAACCATTGGGAAAAACCACCAAAAATTTTAACCTTCGGCCTACAAAAAAACAACCCACTAGAACCTATCCCAACAGTTTTGAAAATCCTTGGGATAGGTTCTTTAATTTTTTTTTCTAGATCTACTAACCGAGAACATTATATAAATCAAAATTTTAAATAATTATGATAATACATATATATATTTATGAAATTATGTATACAAAAGTGATGTTAGCTTAGTGGTTAAGTCGTTCGATTATAAACGAGGTGTCCTGGGATCAAATCCCAGCGGATGTTTTATTTTTGGAATTTATATACAAACGGTTCCATTACCGTTGGTATAGATTTCATATTGCCTATACCAACGGTTTCCAAAACCGTTGGTATAGCCCTATCCCAACGGCTTACTTGGCTACGGTTCTCCAAACCGTTGGTATAGGCTGTACCAACGGTTTGGAGGCCTATACCAATGGTTCCAAACTGTTGGTAAAGGTTATTTTTCCAGTAGTGACTAAGGAAGCACAAGACTAGGATAAGGCTTGTGATGCTATCTAGGATAGTTCCTTTTTGGTATTTTGATACATGTATTTTAATGGTTGTCTATATACCTATTTTTATTTTTTTTTAGAGACATGAAATGAAATTTAATTTTTTATATGATATTATTTCTGCATTATAATATATTCATATCCCAGATGTTAATCATATTATTAGTTATTTATTGGTTATTCTAGTAACTATTGTTTTTATTCATTGTGTTGTACTTTGACATGATGGAATAATATCTCCACGAATAAAAACTAGTACCTAAATTCTATCTGGAAGCCATTCGAATTCGAGGGGATGCAATTGAGGCCATGTTATCCATCGGTTGAGGGCACGAGATAGTGGTATCTTGTTTGGGATGTTACAAAGTGGTATCTAAGGGGTTTTATTTTTATGTCATACTATTTTTTGATAATATAAATTGGATTAATATGGAATTGGAATTTAGTAATGAGTTATGCTTAGGATTAGAAAACCCATGGGAAAAGGACAAATTTCTTAGAATAGAAATTGTGGTTTTTTGGATTTTCCTATTATAGATGATTTGGATTTCAGCATTGCATGACACACTAGAGTTGTGATTTTATCATTGATATTATTGAGGATCTATTTTAGTATTTCCCAATGAGATGAGGGTATTCATCTCATGCATCATTTTATTCACTTTAATGGATTCACATTCCATGCATTATGTCATTCCATATAGGATGTATTGGGTGACTACATGACATTTTTATATGTTCATTGTGTGATATACAATTTGTTTGATAAATGAACTATATTAGAAATTTAGAAACACGGTTGGTACATATAATTTATTTCATAACCTAATATGGGTTTTCTAGATTTGGCTAAAGCTGACACCCTATGCATCCAATCATGGCACATTGAGTAATGGACCATTAGTCGCATGGACTAGAATGTGTTATAGTGTAGATTAAGTGGATTCCATATTTCAGTTCATGACGTGTTTGGGAATTTATGGATAAAAGGTGGTGACCCATTTGGTTCAATCATTTAATGTTAAATTTGAAAAAAAAAATATGAATTCAAATGGAAATTTTAATTATGAAATAGAGAACTTGACTAGGACCCATCATTTTAGTGGGAAATGAGAAGTATCTCTCGAGATGTTATGGTCCTAGATTTAGGAAAAGGCAGAGGGGTGTGACATTTTTATAGGAAGTTTTTGACTTATCCAATTCTTTTAGATATGATCTTATGGTTATTAGTGCATTATATGTCATGTGTTTGGAATTTTAGAGACATTCCACCATGATGACCTCCAGTCATATGCTAAGAGGGTGGAAATTACTATGCTCTGAAGATGGTGTACCATGTGATATTGGTGGATCCTCCTATAGTAACAAATATATACCCAATTATTTTACTAGACATAGGTGCTAAGTAATATTTCCACAATGGGTTTTTATTTTATATTCAGATGTTTTAGGGAGAACCCCATCCTACCTTGTCTAAGGATGAGTTGATTTGTGTGTTCTAGCAGCAGCATCCTCCCATGTTGTTGAGGGATGGTGGTCTACAGGCTGTTGAGTTGTGGCTTGAGACTATGTTGTCAATTTTAAAGATTCTTGAGATGCCTCTTGAAAGGATAGGGAATCTTTCTGCATTTATTCTTCAAGTAGTAGAAAATAATTGGTGGTATGTTTTGAACCAGGATTACAGCCTATGAGATATGGTATAGGGTGATTTCTAAACCAGGTTTTATGACTACTATTACCCTGAGAGTCTAATAGAAAAGCAGTCCAGTGATTTCGTGCATCTGGATTAGGGCATGATGACTGTTATGGAGTATTTGGAATTCTTTACAGAGCTATGTCATTTTGCACAAATATATCTTACTGATGAGGAATAGAGGGGAGACACTTCAAGAAAGGTCTCAGAAATGTCGTTCAATCTTAGGTAAAAGTATTCAGATTAACCACTATTACTGAAATAGTTAATTATGCATTGATTATAGATTATAACCTGAGTGAAGCTGGGGTGCGGAGTAGAGCAGCATGGTCTCTCGTCCCAGTAGTTCATCTTCTAGTGGAAGGAAGTGATGTTTTGAGGCTTCCCATGACATGAGTACCAGTTAGGCTATTAGTCTGATAATTTAGTTTTCTATAATAATTGTTTTGAATAGGGAAATGTGAGGAATTAGTGTGATAAAGACCAAGTTGAGTGTCTATATTGTGGAAGTATGGGCCACATGTAGTGTTTTTGTAGGACCTTCCCTCCAAAAATCAGTTTTAAGCGGTCAGCTATGACACCAGGTTTCAGAGTGGGATTCGTAGCTTCGTGTGGGGATGGGAGATAGAATAGTACCTGATGATCAGGCCTAGGTTGTGGTCATGGTAGAGGCATCTGGGAACCATTTGTACCTAGACAGCAGAGCGATCCTACTCAAGGTAGTGATGTTGTTTCACAAGGATATGATTTAGGCCGGATATATTCTGTATTGGCTATACATGAAGAGTAGAGTGCTAGACCATTTACTAGGAGAAGTACAATATTATTAGACTCTATGGAAGTATCTTCTCTTTTTGATATAGGTGCATCACATTTTTTTAAATATATACCTATGGTGGAGAGAGTTATGATCATTATATAGTTCTTTGATGGAATAATAATTATTGACACTCAATTGGGGATTATAATTGAGTGTTTTCACTACTGTAGAGAGTTCCCCTTGATATTGGTCTGTGTCACTCCATATGGAATCTTTTTCACCTAGAGATGACCAGGTTTGATGTCAAACTATAAATGTACTAGCTAGTTACATATCAATCCCTAGTTGATTTCTATCAATATATAGTGACTTTAACATCCCTAGAAGGAGTGATATTTATTCACAAATTTGAGTGGTATGTCCAGGCGAGTCAAGATGGACCAAAGCATCATGCGATGGGTGGAATGAAAGCCCAAAATTCTAGTTTATATCTGGATGATCAGGGACTTCATTAAGGATATTTCCCTCTAGTTATTGTTTTTTTTAGGTATGTTTTTTCATATGACTTTTTTGGTGTACCTCCTAAGCGAGAGGTTGAGTTATCTATCAAGATATTTCCAAGTGCAACACCGGTACACATTCCTCCTTATTGTATGGATACTAAAGAGTTTCAAGACCTTAAGAAGAAGAAATAGGGCTTGGGGTAAAAGGATTTTATATGACCTAGTACTTCTTTGTGTGTTTCACCAATACTTTTTATGAAAAAGTTGGATGGTTCCTTCAGGATATGTGTATAATATTTGAAATAGAACCAATTTATAGTTAAGAACTGATATCTTTTTCCATGGATAAATGGCCTTTTTGATCAGCTCTGAGGAGATTGGGTGTTCTCGAAAACTGATTTGTGATCTGGATATCATCAGGTGTGCATTTTAACTACATGCATACCTTGTATATATTTTCATAGCATGTATAGTCTCTATGAGTATATGGTTCTGTCGTTCAGTCTCAGGAACATACCAGTAGTTTTCATGGCATGGATGAACTAGGTTTTCCATACTTATATGGATTCATTTGTGCTATATTTCATGGATTTTATATTGGTTTATTCTCATAATGAATGTGACCATGCCAAATATCTTGATATCATTTTGGATACACTGATAGAGCATCAGTTATATGCTATTCTCACAAAGGAAAACTTATGGCAGGATAATATTCCCTTCTTGAGTCGTATTATCTTAGACATAGGAGTATTAGTAGATCTAGAAAAGGTGAGAGATATGGTTTCCTAGGAACATCCCAATAATTTCTTTGACATATAGAGTTTCTTGAGGTCATCTATATATTCTAGGAATTTCATAAAGGACTTATCATGCTTAGAAGCACCACTGATGGGATTGACTAAGAAGTTTGTTAAGTTTATATGGCCTGATACCTATGAGACAACATTTCACGAGATAAATTGGAGATTTACATTAGCACCATTATTGATAATTCTAAATCTATGAAGGATCTGCACTTTGTATCGTGACACATCCGGTATCGAGATGGGAGTAGATCTGATGCAAGGGGTAGATTTGTGGCATACGATTCTTAGTAGTTGATGCCACATGAGAGGAATTACACAAATTATGATCTTGTGATAGCTACAGTTGTTCATTATTTGGATTGTTGGAGACACTACATAATGGGAGAGTGTTTTTTTGTAAAAGGACCACAAAATTCTCAATTACATATTTACATAGTGTGATCTGAATTTGAGGTAGTGAAGGTGGGTTGAGTACCTGTAATCTTTTGACATTGATCTTTCCTATACTCTAGGAAAATGTAATGATGTGGCTGATACACTAAGCAAGAGGACTTAGATAAAGACAGTTCAGAAGTCTAGTAAAAAGTTGAATCTTATGGATTTTTTTTCAGATATTCACATGAAGTTGAAGGGTATCCAATGGTAAACTTTTATTTCATCCTTATCTATGTCCTCTACCGTTCGGGATAGAGTAAGGGTTATGCATCTATTGGAGTCTGAGGTCCTAGTATTATAGGAGAGTGTGGATGTTCAAAACCCATATCCTAGTTGGATAATGGGTGAAGATAATATCTTGGATATCCATGGTTGTATATGGGTTTTGTCAGATATGCATGAGGTGCTGATGTAGGAGTTTCATTCCTTAGTTTGGGATGTTCAGCATGGTGTTACCAAGATGTATCATGATTTATGTCGCTATAATTTGTGGTCATGTATGAAATATTAGGTAGCTAGTTTTTTTATGAGGTGTTCCACTTTTTAGCAGGTGAAGGCATAAAATTAGCGACCGGTGGAACTTTTATTGAAGAAACCCATTCCTGGGTGAAAATGGGATGATGTTGTGATGGATTTCGTGGTTGGGTTTCCGATTTCCCCTCTAGGTAGAGATGTTTTATGGTTTTTGTGAATAGGATCACTAAGGTTTCTCATTTTAGGCTGATTGGGTAGACCTTTAGTGTTGATTATCTTGGGGGGTTGTATATCCATGAGATTGTATGACTTCACGGGGTCCCCCTCACTATCATTTCAAATAGGGATATCCATTTTACATCTCATTTAAAGAATATTTTGTAGAGGGACATGGGTGAATAGGTTTTTATAAGCATGGAATACCACCCATAAACTAATGGTCAGTCAAAGCATATGATTTTGGTGCTTGAAGACATGATGAAAGCATGCATCATAGATTTTGGGGGCTCTAGGGAGAGGCATATACCCTTAGTAGAGTTCACCTGTAAAAATAGTTATCAAGAGAATGTACATATGGAACCCTATGAGGATTTTTATGGTAGTCCATGTCAATCTCTCATTTCTTAGTTAGAGGTAGGATAGTAATCATTATTGTGATAGTGTCTTGTGTAGGAGACTTGTGAGTAGGCCCAGTTGACTAAGAAATGGATGGATACTTCACAAGCATGATATAAATATTATATTAATTATCATAGATGACCTATAGAGTTTGATTTAAGGGATTAGGAATTTTTATGTATCTCACTGAGGTTAGTAAACGAACGGATTAGGAGATCGGGTAAGCTTTCACCATGATATGTCAAGCCATTTGAGATTCTGGAGAGAGTTGTTCTAGTAGACAATCAGTTGAAAATACCTCAGAGGTACATGTCCTTGCCTGAAATTTTCAACATATCTTAGTTGTACTGCTATTGTTCATACCTATCTCATTCTTTTCAACCCAAAGATATTTATTTATAGGCAGATGCATCCTTTGGGGAGAATCCTATATGTGGTTTTGATAGGAGCATGAAGGTTCTTCGAGGATGGTCAGTTCCTCTAGTATGAGTTCCATGGAATCACATCCATTTATAGGAAAAAACATGGGAGTGGGAGGCAAATGTATGTTCTCAATGGCCATATTTACTCTCCAGTGATTCTTAACCACCCTTTAAAGGGAAATTTTAGAGAAAATTTCTTTTCGAGGGAGGATTGTAAGGTCTTTGGTTTTTTATCATTGTATATATTCTTTTATATAAGGTTAAACACTAGTTTAAATTCTCTTTTTGGTTTAGATGCTAATTCGGGAAATAGACCGATTGGTTAGTTTTTGGAAAGGAAGAGGTGGGAGGGTTGTATACTGGTAGCAATCTAGAAACACACCATGTAATCCGAATACACAATGTGTATTCATTACAAGACATGTAATGTCCTAGGAATACCAATTCATGATGTGTAAATGGTTTTTCCCAGGGGTAGATTCATAGATTTATATGGTGTGTTCATAAATTACACACCATGTAAATTCTTGAGGAGTTTCTTTAAAAATAAGACGCATGGGTCTCTATTTTTCATAGAACCCTCACCTCTCTCCTCTTTTATGAACAGGAGGCCCTCAAAAAGACTAAATCTTGGATTTACTCTCGATTCTTTATATATAATCAATTTAAAAAACTTTTATTCTCTTTGGATCCATTCTGGTATGATCTATACTCCTCTTATGTCGTGGTTTGTTTGTCTTGGTATTGGAGGCATTATTTTTGTGTGAAATAATATTCCCTATTTCTTGGGTTCTCTTCTACTCTTTTTTCTTTCTTCTAATCTAAACCAAATAAAAATTTTATACTGGATAAGTGTTCTACTATAGACCTAGAGAAGTTGTTCAATACCTTTATCTAGGGGTTTGGTGTTTTATATTCCTAGTTTTCATTGTTCTTCAGTTCAAAATATTTCGCAGCACCACTTTAATTAATTGAATAATTTATTTGCATGTTTTGGAAAATGTTAGAGATTCCCACTAGTTCCTTTGAGTTTTTTGGAAGTTGTTTAACCAAACTAGGAAACTCATGGTGTGTTCCCTTATATATTCCTATTATTATGACACCTCGTTAGATGCATGTGTAATTGCCTAACTAGAGGAATCCCTTTATAAATTGGATTAAATTTAATTTAGACATTAGGATATGGTTTGACTCTTTTCACATGTGATAACATGATGTTGAATGATTTAATTTCTTTAATGGTAATAGTGGAAATGAGTGGGTAAACTCATGGAATAAAATTTTTTATGATTCAGATGAATTTCTTAAATGGTAGTGGATTCTCTGGTTGGTATACCTTGGATCCTAATTCCTTTAGATTCAATGGATGTTACCTCCATGGATATTGATAGCGGTAGTGGATTCCTTGGATGAGATTCCTCCTTGTGTCTTGATTCCACAGGATTCCTTGGGACTTACTACCCCTTGGATCGAGCTTGCTTGGGCTCGTAGTGGACATGGTTTGTTGACAAGCTCCTTTGACCTCATTCCAAGTCCAACCGAGTTTCTATTGAGATTCTCCTAGGAATCTATGAGGATACCTTGGTTCACTATACATTGGATCCAACCTAACAGGGTCTAACAATTCAGATTATACAGCTCAATAATGGTAAATGTGACACTTCTAATTATACAACTAGGCCATGGTAAATGTGACATGTTTGATTATATAGATCAGTCATGTTAAATGTGAAATTCATGATTATATTTCTCATTCAAGGTTTATATGATGTGAAGGTTATATAAAGTGACCGTGGATGATATGATATATTATGTATACAGTATATTCATGGTGTTTACTTCTATTTTATTTGAGGGTTATTTTATATAGAAACTTGGCCACTGTTTTGTAAGGATCCTTATTTGGTTGGGAAGTTTCACTTACTTGTCTTATATATTCCATGGGAACATTTTTATTTCCTTTTATACCTTTGATATACATTCCACACTTCCTAGATTTTATTTCATAGCCTGTATTATTATAGACTCATTAGTGGTGGCTTACTAGGATTTTATCTCACACTCTGTCTTAAGATGTCATCGGGTACCCATATAGACTATATGGATAGAGGTAGAAATCGGGACAAGTTCCCACAGTTCAATTCTTGATTTTTTTATATTCTTATGAGTAGGGGAGTATAATACTGGGCTTAGGCACATGATGCTAGCTAGGATAGTTCCTTTTTGTCTTTTTAGTATTTTTATACTTTTATTATACTAGATGTATGTATACCTATTTTGACTATTTTTTAGATACATTACATGATATATAATTTTGTATATGAGATTACTTCTGTATTGTTATATATTCCAATCCTAGATGTTTATCTTTTTCTATTTATTTATTTCTTTTTTTATTGACTGTTGTTATTACACTGTGTTACGCACTCACATGATGGCATAGTTTCCCTATGGACTCACCCTGGGCCCTCACTACTAATTGGAAGCCTCTGGCATTTGGGGAGATGTTCTTGAGGCCATATGACCCACCAGATTAGGGAAACATATAGTTTAATGTAGTTTGGGATGTTACACGGTTGGTGGATAGTGCATGGACACACAGACTGAAGCTTAATGGTTGTAGTGCCTCTACCATTGGTGTTCTTGTTGTGAATAAATAAGATGATACATATATATATATATAATGAAAGAAGATATATTAAATAAGTGATACACTATTAATGTGTTAACAAAATTAATAAACATAAATTTTATGAAAACGTTATTAAAATATTTCAAACAATAACATATATAACAAAATGATTACATTATATAGAACAATAACTCTTAAAAAATACAATCTATGTGTGGAAAAATAAATTTAATCAATTAACATATAAAAATTAAAATTATGATAAATACAAATGTTTCAAGAATTTAAATTTAAATAAATTTAAGGTAATTATAATTTAACAAGACACAAATAATACAGAATTACCAAACAAGTTCAATCACAAAAAAAAATCCCCCTTTTGTAAATTAAAAAACCAATTTTTTTATTTAAATTTAAAAAATATTCTCTTCCCTTTTGAAATTTATTAAAAATATAAAAAATTAAATCTACAAAACATTCTCCCTCTTAAATAATAAACTGTTAAAAATATCTAAATTTGTAAACAAATATTGAGAAAATATTTTTAAATTCATAAAACACCCTTTTATAAATTCATATATAAAATTATTTTAAATATGAAAAGTATACCAACTTTAACAATTAATAATAATATTAAACAAAATATTATTCTGCTAACATTCGATGTTTAAAATTCATTTTCTCAAATATTATAGAATATAGTGGTTTAGTAAATAATTCAAGAAGATGTTTTTTAAATAGAAAATTTTATAAAATAATGTCTACTTTATTCATAGGATCCCTTAGAAAATGAAATATAATATCTATATATTTTTTCTAAGTGTTGAAATGTATTTCTAGAAATTGATATTGCACTAGAATTATCACTGAAAATTGGAATTTTATCAAAACTAATATTGAAAAAACATAAGGATTATTTAATAAAAATAATTTGAGAATCGAAACTAGAAACAAAAACATTCTCATCCTTAACTTTATATAATTAAACAGAACATTATTTCTTAAAACTCCATGAAATTTAATTCTGACTAGGAAAATGACACATACATGTTTCACTTTTATGGTCAATCCTATAACCACCAAAGTCAGAATCAGAATATGATATTAAATCAAAATAATTCTGATTTGAATAAAATAAACCAATACTGGTAATCTCTTTAATATATCCAATAACACTCTTAACAGAGTTAATATAACTTTCTTTATAATTAAACTAAAATATAGCCCACAAACATTCTGAAAAAATTATATCTGGTCAAGATAAATTCAAATAAATTATGCTACCTATCACGCCTCTATATAGTTTAATGTCGACATGCTTTCTATATTCATACAAATCCAATTTTTATTTTATAATAATGGGTTTATTCATAAGCTTTCATTAATTATGGATAAACCTTTTAATAATTTCTTAAGCATACTTAGATTGATTTAAGAAAATATTATCTTTTCTTTGACTAATTTGTAAGCTAAGAAAAATTTTAAATTCTCCCATTAATCTCATGTCAAACTCATTAGTAATAAATTTTGAAATATAATTACCAACTAAATCACTTTTAGAGAAAAATATTATTACACAGACATATATTTAAATAATTAAAATATACTTTGAAAAATTCTTTATAAACAAGGTAGGAAAAACTTTTTCTTTTATAAAATCGTTCTGAAATAAAAATTGAGTTAGTCTTTCATACCATTTTCAAGAAGATTTTTTAAGACCATATAAAACATTTATAATTTTAAAATCTTTATTTGGAAATTTTTTATTTTCAAATCCAAGGGTTGTATAAAAAATACATCCTTAGAAACTATTCCATTTAAAAATGCACTATTCAGATCCAATTGAAATAATTAAATATTTTGAAAATAAGGAAAATATAATAAGATTTTAATTTATTCTATCCTAGAAATAGAAAAAAAAATAACCATCAAATTTAGATACATTTTGCTAAGAATAACCTGGAGCCACTAGTTTTTCTTTATTTTTAAGTATTTTTCTAGCTTCATAGATTCTGTTATGAAAAATCCACTTAGTTCATATTATTTTTCTATTTTTTGTTATTAAACCAAATTCAATACTTTATTTCATTAAAATTGATTTAATTTATCATTCATATCATTAATCCAACTTGAATCATTTAAATCTTTCTTTGTATTAACAGTCTTAAAATCAGCAACAAATGTAGAATTAGCACGATATTGTAAACCAGATTTCCAAATTTGTATACAAAATTCAACATTTCCAATTAATTTTGTAATAGGATGATATTTAACAATTTCCCACCCTTTAGGACTAGTTTGATAAGAGATATTATCCTTATCAACTAATGAATTATCATTTTCTTTATCATTATCATCACTAAAATCAAATTCCTTGAATTCATTTTCATCTTTATTTTAATAAAAATTCTTATTGTTGTGGTTATTATCATTAAATTTAAAACGAACATACTCAAAAAAAACTAAATTTCTCTAATTTAAAACTATATATTCATTACTAGTATTAGAAAAACCTAAAAATATTCCTTTATAACATTTTGAATTTATTTTTTCTAAATTATCAATGGTATATAAAACAAAGACTTTAGAACCAAACAAAATATATATCCAATTTTGGGTTCAAACCCTTTAATCAATTCATAATTTTTTTTGTTTAAAAATATTCTAATAAATATTCCATTTAAAATTTTAAAATATATTTTGATTTCTTAGGCCGAAAAAAATTTAAAAACATTAAATTCAATAAGAACTAATTTACCCATTTCTTGATTTGGCCTATTCTTTCTTTTAACCGCACCATTTTGTTGTGCTATCATAGGAGAAGAAAAATAATACTTATCTAAATGATCTTCATAATATTTATAAAATCATAAATTAAAAAATTCACCAGTTATATCACTTTTGATATATATGATTGATATATTTTTTAAATTTTAAATAAGTTTACGAAAAGTATAAAATTTAGTTAGAGTTTCATTTCTATGTGATAATAATTAAATCAAAATGAGTCTACTATAATCATATACTATTAAAAATATATAATTTTTAAATCCTAAAATAGATGGTTGAATAGGACAAAATAATTCAATATATAACAATTCAATACATCAAGTAGTACTCGCATCATTCAATTATTTAATTCTTTATTTATGATGCTTACCCTTTAAATAGGAATCACATATAAAGTAATTACTAGTACATAACAATGGAAATTATAGAACCATTTCATGATTTTAAATCGTGTGAAATAGTATTAATATTTCATTTTCATGTCTCTTATACCACAAGATATCATCTTGTTTTATATCATCCAAACACCTAACTTTGTGTTTAGTTAGAACTGGAAAATTCTACATTGTAAAAATTATCTTTTTTATTTGAAAATAATAAAATTTATTTGTCTTTAAAAATTGTGGATTTATTATTTCTAAATATTACATTTAATCCATTATCACGTAGCTATGATATAATTATTAAATTATGTTTTAAACCATCTATAAATAAAAATTTTGAAATAATAATAGTTTTAGAATAACCAACTTCCCCAAAACCTTTAATCTGTTTATTAGTATTGTCTCTAGGCTTGGCCTCCATCACATGAATTAAAAGATATAAATTTTAAAATATCACATGTCATATATATGGAATAACCACTATCTAAATACTATGATTCTTTGAGAATTATAAGGCAGATTTCTTGAAATTAAACAATCAAGTAAACAATTTTGGTACACATGCTAATTAGATCCAATCAGAATAGTAGTAGAAAATTTTATAATCTATGTATTAGAAAATAAAAATGATAATATTAAAATCCATTATCTATGGTTTATTATTTGTTTATTTTCTAAAATACATCAATTTTTAGGTGAATAGTAAAAATATAGTTCTTTCATAACAGGTGAATCTTAAATTACATCATTCATGGGGTAATAATGACCTAATAAATTATATAACTTGAGTATAAAACATAAAAAAATTTAATAAGTTAAATTATCCATTAAGTTAAAATTACAAACCTAAATTTTTTTCCATATTCTAAAATAAAAAGTATTACACTAAAATAATATTTTCTTATTTTTTTTCACGTTTCCTTATGATTAAACTAATAAATCTATATTATGAGGTATTTTAAAGTCTAAAAATAATTTTTTTTATTCAAATAAATTTCATAACATCAATAATATCATTATTACAAGGTTTTCTTTGGTTATAGTATTTTATTCAATATTATAACTCAAAAATTCCCTTCTTCTCAAGTAAAAATAACCCCTCTCTCCCCCACCCTTAGAAAATAACTCCTTCCTCACTTACCAAAGATAAACGTATTGCAAACTAAACTCTATTAATCCCATTAAAATCCTTATGGATGTTTTGGATCTATCTAACTCCAATGATCAATGGAATTTAGTTTCATACAAGAGATGCAACGCCAAGAAAAGGGTAAGTTTTCATGAACTCTTCTCCCAGTTTTTTCACCTATTCCTGTTTTACCCAATTCCTTTCAATCCCAAATTTTTTAATATTAATTGAGTATTATTTTAACATTTTATTAACTATTTTAACCTACTTTAATTAATATACATACATTATAATTATACTTTATAGTTCTCTTTCCACTTCTTTTAACAATGTCTAGTTAATGTTTGGTTAATCATCAATGGGAACATTGCCAATTATATTATTATCACAAATCATTATGGATACTCATAATAAATTATTTATAATATATAAATGTATAAATATAAATATTTTTATTATTCTTGTATTTATCATAATAATTTACAAATAGAAATTATGCAAGACCATTAAATCAAAAAAAATGGTAAATTTTAAGGCATATATCATATAAAAACATTTAAATTTTTAATGATTGAAATTAAAAAATATAATCCAATGGTTATAATTGAAAAATAATGAAAATTTAACATAATTCAATTATTTTTCCATGTTTTAATGAACCTATTCATATTATTCATGAGTGGGAAAAGCAATGAAATAAAGCAATATTTAAGGTAATAAGATTCTTGAACCAATCTCTTTCTCTTTGGGTTTATTTCTTATTTCAAATAATTTTAAATATTAATATTTCCCTAATATTCTTAAAATGTAATTTTAGTATTATATTTAAAAATTTATCTTTTATTTTTTATTATAAATATGTTTCTACCATTCCAAAATTATTTCTCCACTAAATACAAATATTTAACAAAAAAGAATTATTTTTCCAAAACATATCTTTGACTCCTATTGATTTGTTTCTTCTTAAAATAATAATGATCATTTATGAAAAAATATAATATCCCTCATTAATTTGGGAACCAAAAAAGTTATTTCATGAAGTATGATATATTAAATCCTTTATGAAACCCATTCTTTTCTATAGGATTGTTTCATAACTATGATTGTTATATGTTCTATATGGAATACATGATTATGGGCATTTTATATTGTGATGGGTGGGTCTAAAATTATATATAAATCTACTTTATTTGATTATATGATATTTTTTTTCCAAATCTACTTCTACATGATTTTTTTGTTGCTCTGTATTGTGAGAGGCTTGAGAGGCACCTAATAAAGGCCAATACCTAGTGGAGATAATATTTTTCTTGAGTCGACATCAGACTCTTCCCTAGTTCTCCTCACCTAATACATATCTCAAATGATTTTTTGGATTGTATTTGTCATATTTTTTCTAATCTAGGGCCTCCAAGGAACACTGTTGAAAAAATGAACAAGATATTTAATTAGTAATTACATATTAAAATTTTATATATCAATAAAAAGATAAAATCATTTCTTTTGTATGTTTATTTATAGAACTTCCATTATTTTTCTTCCTACTCATGAAAAATAATTTTTCTCAAGGCACATGGCCTTCGGTGCCCAATGTTACTTACCAAAAATTACATAGATTATTATAATACTAAATTATTTTATAATATGAAAGTGATAAACCTAGAATGAATTAAAATTTTTACTATTGAATAAGTCCATAAAATTAATAATCATCTAAACATACATTTAATTATAAATTTAATACTATTAGAATCTAATGAACAATACATACAAATTATCATTATTAATGTGGGTATGATATTTATTCTTCTTGTATTTTAATTTTAGTAAAATTATATTTTTGTTACATTATTTGTTTATTCAGTCACTTGGTAATTTTTATCATTTGGTCATTAGTTTCATTTTTTGTTAACTTGGCAATTTGTCCATTTGGTCATTAGTCCATTTGAATATTTGTCTATAGGGTTATTAGGATCATTTTTTGGTTAGGTTGTTCGGTAATTTTTTTCATTTGTCCAATTGGCCATTTGGATATTTGTCTATTTATCCATTTGGTTATTCAGTCACTTGTTAATTTAGATCATTTGGAAATTTGGTCATTTGGTTATATGCCCACCTGATAACTTTGATTATTTTTTCATTTGTGTGATTTTCCATTAGGACATTAGTCCATTTGTTCATTTTCTCCATTTGGACATTTGACCTTTTTCCATTTGTAAAATTTTCCAATTTCCCATTTGGTTATTAAGTTCATGTTTTTATTAGGTTGTTTGGTAATTTATCCAATTGTCCAATTTTCTATTTTTTCATTTGGCCATTTTTTTATTTGGTCACTTGGTCATTTTGATCATTTGTCCATTTTTATATTTGGACATTTTTCCATTTGTTCATTTTTCCATTTTTTTTATTTGTCCATTTTCAAATTTGGCCAACTGGTCCTTTGTTTATTTGGACCTTTGGTCATTTTCCCCTTTATCCCTTTGAACCTTTTAATGTTTGGCTATTTTTTCACCTGGACACTTAGCCATTTTTCCATTTAACTATTTGTAATTTCCATTTGGAAAATTGGCCCTTTAGCCCTTTGGCCCTTTGCCCAACTATCCCTTTATCTATTTGGCCCTATGTCCCTTTGTCCATTTGTCCATTTGGCCATTTTTCCATTAGGGAAATTTTTAAATTTGGCCATTTAGTCCTTTGGCCATTTTTCCTTTTTGTCATTTGGGTATTTTTACTTTTTTTCTTTTGTCTAATTTTTTATTTATCCATTTTTCTATTTATCCATTTGGCCATTTTTCCATTTTTCCATTGGCCATTTTTTTCATTTAGCCATTTTTTCCAATTGGTAATTTGATCATTTTTTCATTTGTACATTTGAACATTTAGACATGTGTCCATTTATCCATTTTTCCATTTGGCCATTTTTTCATTTGTCCTTTTGTCCAATTTCAAAGGGGAATTTCCATCCTTATATTAAAGTGATTAATGACAAGAAAACATAAATATCAACATAAAAATATAACTAAGTAGAAATATAAATATAGATATTATTTTTAATCTTATTAAATTACTTGGTTCCTCTCATGCTCAGGAGTTGTATTCTGCCCCAAAGTATGAAAATATATCATTGAATCTTTGTTATTTTTTCCTTGATTCGTCCTAAAAACAAAGAATTAATGAAATTAATAAAAATTAAATTTCTTTTTAAAACCATTAAATATTAGGAATATCATAAACTTATTACTCTTCCAATGGGTGATAATTTATTGATATTATGTTTTCAGATAGTCATGGAATATTGATACACCTTCCATATCTGAATTGACTATACTATTCCAACAAATATATAAGTCGTGATTATATGATCACCAAAACTCTCCAAGATCCATCAACCATGTGACCTTAGAAGATTAAAAGTTGGGAAATCAAAATAGACTCTATAACAAACATATAAATTCATATAAATAAAACAATAATATAGATATAAATTTTATTACCCATATCTCCACCCATGCTTTATTTTTAATTTCATTACTGATATACCTCCATGAGACTGGTTTTACTAGAATGATATTGTTGTACTTGGATAAATTTCTCTTGAAACTTATACATTTCCAATAATTTTTACAGAAAATATGATTTTCATTATTGAAATACACCATTATTTTTCTTTGGATATTCCAGGATTCACGCATACGAGTGCACCCACATCTCCTATTAGAAGATACCACTAAATAACTTCAAAGGAAAATGAATTAATTCACTCTATTATAGTTGAAAAAAAATATGTGATATAATTTTCAATAATTATAATAATAATAACTTGATTTCAAATGATCATTAAGCTCTGTTGGATTCATGGGATGTCATAAATTGGTATCCTCTGATGGATTTCCATGTTCCAATGCATGAATAGTTCATTTTCATGGACTAGAATAGAAGAATAAGTAAGAGAGTAATCTGATCATAGATGGATAGTAGAAACTAGATGTGGCATAGACATGGTAGGGTATGGATAGAAGGGTTGGGATTTGTTATATGATATGGATATGGTAAAGGTGGGAACATCCTTGGAAGTGGTATATACATCGTATAGGAAGAAGAGTCTAAATGACATGATGATAAAGGCATGGGTGGGAATATCTATGGAGGCTCATTTGGAGGATGGAAAGGTGCGATAGATGTAGTGTCTACTGGAATATTAAGGTGTGAATGGGTACGATGGATGATATGTCTAGCTCTAGGAGCAACCCCTTTTGGACTCAAACAATAATGTAAAGACCCATAAATTCCATGAAATTTTTTAAAAAATTATTTGGGATTATTAGGAGTCTAAGAAAATTAATGGTGCATGATTCCAAGGCCTGGTGTTCCCGGAAAGGATTTTTGAACTTTTTTTAAGGTACGTTCAGTAAACGTACGGGCATTATTTTCTAACTTTTTAATCGGTGCTCGGAATTGAAATCTAAGAGCACTGTTGAATCTGTAGCATTGGGATTCACTTAAGGGAAGCTTCACTTCAACCGCAGTAGGTTGGGAGAAAAGATAAATTTTGGACTTTACAAAAAAAATAACTTAACAATGTTATTTTATTTCCTTTATTTAATTGTTGAGAGGTGGTGGTGGGACCCATGACTTATCAAGCCATTTGTTGGATTAACTCTTCTCTTTGGTAACCTCGACATTGTAACATTAAATGCAGTTCATAAATGAACCACATTAATGTCATGAAACACGTTTGGATCCTCTTTATATTTAATACAAGCTTTGGTGTGGGCTTTTGGAACAAAGGTGAGGAACCTCTAATGAAGTATTGTGGAGAATTCCACTGAGGAATAGAACGTTGGACGACAACGTCGGAGGAATCGAATCTGGAATGACGAACGTCGATGGCTTTGTCAAGCGCATATTCTCCTTCCACCACCGCGACATCTCTAATGAAATCTGAGGTAGGGGGTTTATTTATTAAAGATTATCTTTGATGAATTGAATAATCTCTCACTTGTTATAATTCTAACACGGAGGGTCAGGGACAAACGAACAAGGCCTGACCCTCCTCCACTTTGTTCATGTTTTGTTCTTTGGGAGAATATTTTCCAAATCGATGGAAAGCAGAAACCGGGAGGCACATAATGACGGAGGCATCCCGAGAGTCCTGTAGGTGCATTCGGAAGGAAGAACAGACCACCGGAGCCCACGCAGTGGCCCGCATAAGTCCTGTCAGTGTGTTAATGACACGATGGCACTGGAGACCGGTGTCAGCAGTTAAAGGCTTGGGTTGGTGCTCACTGACTGTGGAAGAAGGTGGCGCCGCTCGGCACCACGGCAGATGGACAGGTGGCTGGCTCTGGTCCAACCACAGAGGCCTGATATGGTGCACCGTCGTGCACAGCTATGAGCAGGCCACGGCTATGAAGCCTCTATGAATGGGGGGACCCACTAACTGCGGGTCCCTCGGGTGATGAGGTGGTGCCACCTGGCGACTCCATTTAAAGAGTCGAATAGCTCTTTGAGCCGTTCGGGAGGTAGACAGCACGACCCCCGTGCGGGTCACGCCAGCCCGTGGGCCAAGCCGCCACAACCTAGCCCCATCCGGGTTGGGTTGGGCAAGGTTGTCCTGACCGGGTCGGACCGGACCCGGACCCATTCATGCCCAATTTTTCTTAAAGAGCCGTATCTTGCGAACCAGACATCTGTTTGATGAACTGTCTATGGAACTGAGATCCTTGGAGTGAGAAGGTCCTTTTGAGATACTCCACCTGAGTTTTGGAGAAATTTGGAATATGCTTGGGTTGAATTGTACCCGAATCCAACTAGGCCCTTGGCACTAAAATTCCAATAACTCATAGATCGGGAATCTGATTGACGCGTTGTCTATTGCGTTGGAACCCTTATAATATGGTGGCCGTTTGGTTTACTCCTTTGTAGAAGTTTTTTGAATTTGGGGCATGACCGATATCCAGAGTACCAGATACTATGGAACTCAAGTGCACTGGGTGCGGAGAATCCTGTGGCTGGCTGTCATTTGAGTTACAACCCTCTGTAGATCAGCATCGTAGTGACCCTGTGTGAATCAGCATTTTAGCGACCCTTTGTGGATCAGCATTGTAGTGACCCTATGTGGATTAGCACCCAAGTGACCCTGTGTGGATCAGCATCTTAGTGACCCTGTGTGGATCAGTATCTTAGCGACCCTGTGTGGATCAACATCATAGTGATGGATCAGTATCATAGTGACCCTTTGTGGATTAGCAATATAGAAACCTTGTGTGGATCAGCATTGTGTGGCTTGATGTGGACCAGCCTCCGAGTAGCCCATCGCGGATCAGCGATATAAGGCCCTGTGTGGATTGTCATTGTAACAACTCCTTCATGGTTTAGTTGTGGAGACTTCCTAATGAAATAAAATGATATAGCATAAGACTAATCATCTTTATTTTTGAACTCTATGTTGTATACCTGGTTTGAGCTCAGTATTTTTCTTTGGGATTTTTGATTGAGATCATGCTTTTGGATCTCCTTTGTGAAATTTTGAGAGACCTTCGGGGGTCTCGGTGTCCCTACTGGGTATTTTTATACTCACCCCTGCACAGGATTTTCCCGCACCTTGTTGTGTCTTGTGAAGACGATGAGTAGCTTTGATGAGAATTTAAGGAGCCAGGACCAGACAGTACACGGAGGTGATTGGTTGATGTGGAGAGCTATAGAGATGATTTTTATCTACCCTTCAGGTAGGATCCTTGGTGGACGATCGCAGTATTTGTTTACTGTTTTCTGTTGTATTCGTATCTTTCAGTTGGGCTTGTATTTCGGCCCCTTTACTTATAGTACACACTTTTACGACTACTTTTTTACTTTATGGTTGCATCTTGTTGTGTTCTTGGACTTTGTGTTTATAGAGACTTAAAGGAAATTCCTTCCAATTTTAGGGATATTCCTTTTCGTTGCTAGTCGCCAACCCCTGGCCTATAGAAGGTGAGCTTGGGTTAGTCACATAACAGGCCCCGGGGGACGGGTCGTGACAATGTGGTTTCAGAGGAGTCAGTTCTACCAAATAACTAGGACGCCGATATTTCCAATGGAGAAATAGTTTCAAGTGTTTGGAGTGTGGTTTTCAGTTCGGGGAGTCCAGTGTTGGTACGGTGGCCGATGTATCCATACACTAGGACCCTAAATTCTAATTTCTTACATGGTGCATGAAAACACTAATTACATGTGTTTTCGAAATGTTTTTACATTGATCTTATTTGAGTTAGCTCGCCAGGTATAACTTATTGAACATGGAACAACTATTTCTTTTCAGGATGCCACCGTGTAGACAGCAAGACAAGATTACTGAGATAGTACACGATGACGGCCCATGGAGTGACGAGGCTTCAGTGTGGGGACCTCTTACTGTGTTATCACCTTTAGGTGGTGCACCAGTAGCACCACTACCCTCTGGGCAGTAGTTTCCTCTAACCCCAATGGCGTACGGTGCACGCTGATTAAGGACATTGCATGAGTTCCAACGGCAGGGGCCTCTGAGGTTTCAAGGTGAGATAGATCCCCAGGTAGCTATAGACTGGCTGGAGGTTGTGTCATGAGTTTTCCACCTTGTTGGGACACCAGCATAGTAGATGGTGATCCTATCTGCTAGTATTTTCTTGGGAATGGTAGGAAGATGGTGGAGCCTGACGCTCCAGTTACATGATTAGGTGACCCTCACATGGAAGGACTTTGAGTGCCACTTAAGGGAGGAGTTCATCCCAGCAACACTACGCTCTGTGCGTGTTCAAGAGCTCTTACACATACAGCGGGGCAGCCTATCAGTGGCCTAGTACTAAGTGAGATTTACTAACCTCTCACACAATTCCACTGACATGGTATGGGACCCATTATTCTAGGCCTGGACCTTTGATCAGGGTCTCCAATGGGAGATCATAGATTCGATGATATCGCTGAGTATCGCAACACAGGCTAGAGTGCTCGAGCAAGCATTATTGGTGGAGATATTCTCAGCTGAGCAAGAACCGACGGTGAGAGACACCGCTGGATGGCAGGTGGATGATTCATTTGCAGCAGGCTGTAGGTAGATAACGCAGAGGTCCAATTGGGCCAGACCCTCTGGTGGATGACCCCAGGATGTAGGGTTGGAGTTTCATAGCTCGCAAGTTAATGGGGGTCATCTAGGAATTAGGGTGTGCTTCACGTGCGGTGAGCAGGAACACATTTCTCACAACTACCAGAACCTCCATACCAATGATCAGCATACATTCAAGGGATCACTGAGGTAGAGGACAATATTCGAGCGAGGAGGTCCACAGGGCTGAGGACGTGGCAGAGGAGTGGGTCGTGTAGCAGGTGGTGTATGATGTTTTGAGCTTCTACCTCCACCACCCCCAGGTGGTCCACCCCAACCACATGGAGCAGGTGTACAAGGGAGAGCTTAGCTTCAAAAGGAATTGGCATATGACCACGGTGCTCTAGAGGTGATTATAGGTACAATCTATGTCTATTCCACCATATCTGCAGTTCTTATAAACATAGGTTCTAGTCACTCTTTTATTGCCACAACAATCTTTCAGAGGTCAGAGATTTCGATGGATTCGATGGTTTTATCCTTACAATTATAGACTCCTACGGGAGAGGATTCCATGATTACACACTGGTTCTAGTAGTGTGATATTACTCTAGGAGGTGAGATATTTAGTTAGGATCTCTTTGTATCATCATTGAGGCCTTACGACATCATCTTGGGTATAGAATTACTATCCACATTCCATGTTCAGATTGACTATTTTAAGCACAAATTCTGGTGTGTTCGTCATGATGGGATCAGGTTTTCCTTCACCGGTGATAAGGTAACCTTTGCATCATAGGATGGTCTTACTTGGAGGAGGGTGCAGTCAATCACTCATCAGTTGGCTAACCTTACCCTCGGAGCAGTTGATGTGAGGAGTCCAAGTTATCTTGTAGTGGTGGACTAGTATGACGATGTATTTCCTGGTGATTTTCTGATAATACCTCATCGTAGAGTGGTAAACTTATACATCGACCTATACCCAGGGAGGGAACAGATATCTATGCCATCAAATCGGATAGCTCCCATAGATCTTTTGGAGTTGCAAGTATAACTGGAGTACTTGCAAAGGAAGGGATTCATAAGACCCAGTGTTTCTCCATGCGAATCCCCAATTTTTTTCATAAAGAAGAAATATGGGAGTATGAGGCTTTGTGTGGACTTTCAGTGCCTAAACTAGGTGACCTTTAAGAACAAGTATCCACTCCCATGAATTGAAGACCTCTTCAACCAGCTGAAGGGAGCTCGATGGTTTTCAAAGATAGACCTTAGATCAAGCTATCACCAGCTTAGGGTACAAGATGAGGACATACCAAACAAGTCCTACAAATGTCGGTATGTCCATTACGAGTTCATGGTGATACCCTTAGACATGTCCAACACTTAGGTAGTGTTCCCGGGGCTCCTAAACATGATCTTCTAGACTTACCTTGATCTTTCTATGGTCGTCTTCATTGAGGACATCTTGATATACTCAGCGTCAGAGGAGGAGCATTCCAAGCACCTATAGATAGTTCTGGATACACTCTGAGAGAACCAGGTTTATGGTAATCTCTCAAAGTGCCAGTTCTGGAATTTGAAATTCCACATCCTAGGACATGTTATCTCAGAGGCTGGAGTTGTAGTGGATCCGGAGAAGATAGAGGTAGTGCTTGCTTGGGATCCACCCAGGGGTGTGACCGAGGTGCGGAGTTTTCTAGGATTGGTTGGATACTACCAGAGGTTCATACCTGAATTCTATGGGGTATCATCACCCTTGTCAGCTTTAGTGGAGAAGGGGAAAACTTTCTTGTGGATGGAGAAGTTCCAGCAGAGTTTCCAGGAGATGAGGCAGAGATTGATGAGTGCACCCATCTTGAGGCTACTAGAAGAGGGAGTTGGGTATGTAGTCTACTACGATGATTCAAGGAATAGACTAGGTTGTGTCCTGATATAGGAACGAGCAGTAATCACTTACATCTCTCCTTGGTTGAGACATAATGAGAAGAACTATGCTACCCATGACCTGAAGTTAGTAGTAGTGCTCTTTGCACTAAAGATGTGGTGGAACTACTTGATGGGTGAATGATTTACAGTCTACTCTGATCACAAGAGTCTTAGATATATCATCTCACATAAGGACCAGAACTTGAGATAGTGGTGATGTCCGGAGTTCCTCTAGGACTCTGACTCTGAGAGATTCTACACTCCTGGGAAGGGGAATGTGGTATCAGACGCACTCAGTAGGAGGTCTGGTCTGTAGTTTCTAAGTGAGGAAACAAAGAAGAAAGCTTCTTTGCAGATATCCTTTGTGGATAGAGATAGAGTATCTTATCTCTATTCTATGACTATCACTCCCCCACTTCTTCAGCAAGTTTGGGAGGCTCAGCTTAGGGACGTAGACTGTGCATCCTGACGTGCTCAGATATCCTCAGGATAGGCTCCTGATGGATTTTATGAAGGTGGGGAGCATGTCATCCTCTTCTGGGGCGCACCATGGTACTAGTGATGCTACAAGAGGAGGTGTTGAGGGAATTCCACATATCCCCTTTTTCAGAACATCCTGGAGTAGTGAAGATGTACCAGGACCTCCGACGTTAGTATTGGTGGCCAGGGATGAAGAAATATATGGCATAGTTTGTATCCTGATGCCTCACATGTTAGGAAGTGAAGGCCAAGCATCAGGTAGCACTAGGCTTAACTCAGACACTTGAGGTACTAGAGTGGAAGTGGGATGGTATATCCATGGAATTCGGGTCAGGGCTACCATGTATGTCTAGGGGCCACAATTCCATCTGGGTAATCATTGACCGACTCACCAAGTTGGCCCCCTTCATACCCATCTGAGAGTAGGGATCAGTAGAGAGCTTGGGATGACTCTACGTGGAAGAGAATATGCGACTTCATGGAGTTCTTTAGAAGATCGTATGAGACCACAATGCATGTTTTACTTACCACTGTTGGATGGGATTGCATGAGGTGTTTGGGACTCAGCTATGCTTGAGCACCGCCTTTCACCCTTAGACAGATGGTCAGACGGAGCAGACCATACAGACACTCAAGGACACGCTTCGTACCTATGTCCTCAATTTTGGCCGCAGTTGGGAGGACCACCTACCAATGGTGAAGTTCTCATAAAAAAACAGTTACCACTCCATTATCATCAAGGCTCTGTTAGAGGCCTTGTATGGGAGACCATGTAGATTACCTCTTTACTGGACAGACCTAGGGGAGTCAACACTTATAGGTCCAGAGTTGGTACAGGCTACCACAGAGAAGGTACAGATCATCTAGGAGCAGATGAAGACTGCAAAGAGTAGGCCGAACTCGTATGACGATAGGAGGTGGAGACCCTTGGAGTTTGAGGAGGGAGACCATGTCTTCCAATGGGTCTCACCGCGAAGAGGATTCCAAAGGTTTGCCCAGGGTGGCAAGATATCTCTGAGGTTCATTGTAACTTTCTAGATCCTCGTCAGAGTAGGTGATGTGGCGTACTGTCTAGATCTTCCCCTGCAGATGCATCGGGTGCATAATGTATTCTAAGAGTCACACCTAAGGAGATAGGTGCATGATCAATCGCACGTTATCGATTGGGGTGAGATGGACATTGATGATGGGGAGATGTTTGCGTAGTTATTAGTGGAGATATAGGATCGAATGGAGCAGGTCCTTCATGGGTGGTCAATTACTCTAGTGCGAGTTTTTTAGAAACATTTGAATCTCTAGGAGAGAACATGGGATAAGGAGGCTCAGATACATGCTCAATACCCCCATTTTTTCACTAGTTTTTTTTGTAGATTTTGGGGAAGAAAAGTCCTAAGGTGGGGGGAATGTAAAGAACCAGAAATTCCATGTAAATTTTTTTTAACATTTTTTGGTATTATTAAGTGTCCACAAAAAATGATGGTGCGTGATTCCAGGGCCCAGTGTGCCCGGAATGGATTTTTGAACTTTTTTTAAGATACGTTCAGTAAATGTACCTATGGAATTTTCCAACATTTGAACCGGTGCTCAAAATTGAAATCTAAGAGTGCTGTTGAATCCATAGTGTCGGGATTCGCTTAAAGGAAGCTTCACTTCGACTGTAGTAGGTCGGGAGAAAAAGATAAATTTTGGACTTTACAAAAAAAAAATAACTTAAAAATATTATTTTATTTCTTTTCTGTAAATATTGAGTGGTGGTGGAGGGACCTATGACTTGTCAATCCATTTAATGTCTTGACTCTTCTGTTTTGTAACCTTGAAATTATAACATTAAATGTGGTTCATAAATGAACTGCATTAATGTCATGAAACACATTTGGACCCTCCATCTATTTAATAGAATCTCAAGTGTGGTATTTTGAAATGAAGGTGAGGAACCTCTGATGAAGTGTTGCGGTGACTTAAAACGAGGCACAGAAGCTTCAACAGAAACGTCAAAGGAATAAAATCGGGAATGACGAACATCGGCGGCTTCGTTAAGCACAGATTCTCCTTCCACCACCATGAAATACTCAAAGAAATTCAAGGTAGGGGGTTTATTTATTAAATATTATCTTTGATTAATTGAATAATCACCCGCTTGTTATAATGTTAACGTGGAGGGAATAGGCCAAATGAACAAGGTCGGACCCTTCGCTGCTTTGTTCATGCTGCATTCTTTGGGGGAAAATTCCCATCTTGACATAAAGCATAAACTGAGAGGCACGCAACAATGAGGGTATCCCAAGAGGCCTGTAGGTGCGTCTGTAAGGAAGAACGGGCCACCAGAGCCCACCAGGTGGACCGCGGAAGTCCCGCTGGTGTGGAACAGATGCGGCAGTGCCAGCGACCAATGTCGAAAGGAGACGGTGGAGACTAGAGCTCAACGTTCGAGGTAGGAGGTGGCGCTACTCGTCACCATGGCATACGGACAGGCGGCTGGCTCTCGGCAGGTCATAGAGGTGGGAGGCGACGGGCCATCGCGGGCCGCAGTGAGCAGGCCACAGCTACGAAGTCGCGGAGAAAGAGGGGACCCACTCCCTGCAGGTCCCACAGGGGACAAGGCCACACCACCTAGCACAGCCATTTAAAGAGATGAACATTTATTTGGCCATTTGGGAGAAAGACCGCACACCCCCTGCGCGAGTCGCACCAACCGGCAGGCCGAGCCACCATAGCCCCGCCCAGTTGGGGTGGGTCGGGCCGGTCTGCGGCCCAGCCCAACCATGCTAGCCCAGGCCGGTTCAGGATCGGCCGGGTCGAACCTAGATCGGGTCGGACCCGGACTGGGTCGGGTCAGACCGGACCCAAACCCATTCTGGTCGAGTTTCATTTAAAAAGTCATATCTTGCGGACCAGGAATCCATTTGGAGAACCGTCTTTGGTGCTGGGATCTTTGGAACAAGAAGGCCCTCTTGAGATACTCCACCATAGTTTTGTAGAAAGTCTGAGTATGGCTGGGTTGGATCGTACCTGAATCCAAACGGGCCCTCAGCACTAAAATGCATATAACTCACAAACTGGGCATCCTATTGATGTACCATCTATTGCATTGGAAACCTTACGACATGGTGGTCCTTTGGGTTACTCCTTTGTGGAACTTCGTAGTAGTTCGGGCACAAACGATATCCATAGGAGTAGATATTATGGAACTCAAGCACACCAGGTGCGGAGAATCTTGTGGCTAGATTCCATTTGAGTTGTGACCATGTGTGGATCACCATAATAGCGACCTTGTGTGGATCAGCATCCTAGAGACCATGTGTGGATCAACATAATAGCACCCCTATGAGGATCAGCATCCTAAAGACCCTGTATGGATCAACATCTTAGCGACCCTGTGTGGATCAGCATCTTAGCGACCTTGTGTGGATCAGAATCATAGCGACCCTCTGTTGATCAGTATCATAGTGACCATGTGTGGATCAAAAATATAGAAACCATGGGTGGATCAGCATTGCATGACCCGATTTGGACCAGCCTTTGAGTAGCCCATCGTGGATCAGTGATATATGACCCTGTGTGGATTGACATTGGAACAACTCCTTCATGGTTTTGTTGTGGAGACTTTATAACTGAATAAAATGATATAGCATAAAACTAATCATATTTATTCTTGAACTTTGAGTTGTATACCTGGTTTTAGATGATTCCTTTCCTTTGTGCTTTGTGATTGAGATCATTCTTGTGTATCTCCATTATGGAATTCTGAGAGACCTTCGAGGGTCTCGGGGTCCCTAGTAGGTATTGTTATACTCACCCTCACATAGGCTTCACCGGCACCTTTTTGTGTCTTGTGTAGACGACGAGTATCTTGGAAGAGAAATTAGGGAGCTAGGACCAGGCGGTACATGTAGGTGACTGGTTGATGTGAAGAGTTGTGGAGACGAGTTGTACCTACCCTTCAAGTAGGATCCTTGGTGGATGATCGCAGGATTGGTTTACTATTTTCTGTTGTAGTCATATCTTTTAGTTGGGCTTTTATTCCATCCCCTTTAAATATAGTACACATGTTTACTACTGTAGTTTTACTTCATGGTTTCATCTTTTTGTGTTCTTGGACTGTGTGTTTCTACATACTTAAAGGAAATTCCTTCCCATTTTAGGGATAGACATTTCTGATTCTAGTCTCCAACCCTTGGCCAATGGATGGTGGGATTGGGGTAGTCACAGCACGGGCCCCGGGGGACAGGTCATGACATATAAGGCTAATGATAATACAAATTTGGTTGAGATGTATATCCCTAAAATAAATATGATAAAGAATAATAACATGACATTAAACATAATCTAGAAGAGAAATATTGAAATTATTATACACACTAAGGGGTCTATAATTGGAAACCCAATATCTCACATCCGTTGATCATTTTCAAATAGTCTCTTCCCTCAAAATTCATTAATATATTTCATAATCTACATAAGAATGAAATCTACATTTTTTAGAAATATTTTTAAAAAATTATTCATACAACTTAGAAGTCAAATAAATCATAAACAATATTATAACATGTTTTGGAAACTATAATTTAGAACCAAGTTATACATTTTTTTAAAACTCATTTTAAAAATGGTTTTTTGAATTAAAATAAATCTAATTAAAATAAATGAAAACAAACAATTCTAAAACAAACACATCATTCCAAACTGAAAATAAATTAAAGTAATTATAGCAGTACCAACCTGAGAAACCCATGTCAAGGTAAATTGAATGAACTATGAACATAAATGGTTACTTTTATATATTACGGACCACTAGTTTAGGTTCAAGATAAATTCTCACTAAGGGAAAAATTGATTCATCAAATATAATATTTTTTGAAACACCAATGGGGTTGTCAATGGTGTCAATATCATCCCTTCCATCCAGAAAAATATTTATTCAGATTACTTCAATAATAACACTGTAATGATGTCTCAGATGATCTTTCACATATAACACTAGTTTATTCCATTAATTCAAAAATATATGTTTCATCAGTATTTGGGAATTGATTCATGTCAATAACTCTGAATCCACACTCATCAATAAATATACCATGTCTCTTCATTGATTCAAACCATTTACATTTCATCATAGTGACTTGACCATGAGATTAGTAATCGAGTAACAACATTTTCTCAATAAGTCCATAATAAGGCAAATTTTTATATTGAGTCATATTATCTAATGCACTAGCATAATAATATGTTGTTTGTGTTAACATAATTCCATCATGTTTTGTTTTCATTTTCTCTGAGCTATAATTTGTAACAAATTTATACCCATTGAATACTATTTATTTTCACTCACAAACCAAATAATTGGGAACAAAATCTAATGCTCTTAATTCTTGATAGATGGATTCAATAGATAAAATAAATACCTAAAATATATATTAATAATATAATTAAATTAATATAAATATTTATGTTAATTAAAGTAATGTTTATACCTTTGATTTCAACCAAGCAGGAAACTCTTTTCTATGAAAAGTCTCTCTCTTTCTCAAAGGAAAATATTTGTGAACTCTACTAATAATTTTTTTGTGTTACCTATAAAAATGATAATAAATGTTTAAGGTATATTTGAAATGACATAGTATGAGATAACATATAAATATTCAAATTACATTCTTGATATAGCAATCGAATAAACCACAGTTAAACAAGACTCTGTGATGTACCATATCCCTCTCTTAAAGGCTCAATGTAGCCAATGTATATGACCTAAGAATTCATTTTGTTTGGGGAAGAGATATAAATAAGGGATTAATTTCCCCATAGTACTCATATTCATTTCTCATTGGATTGTTATGTCTTGTGCTCACATTATACAAATACATTAAATAAAAATCCTTACATTCTTAACCTAGATAACCTCTCATAATGGAACCTTCAGGATGTTTCTTTTTTCAAACATAATATTTCATTGTGACCATATTTATTTCAGTAGGATACATCCATATAAAATAAATGGGTCCCAGAATAACTGTTTCAGTTAGAAGATAAATTTTTAATTGCAGCAAGCAAGTTAAAAATGATGGAGGGAAAAAAATCCTAATCGTTCAAAATTATTGGAATCCCTTGCAGCATTTTTATCAAGAAATTCAAGAAGAATTTTTTAATAGAAAGGTATCTAAAAAATAGGACAAAATAATCACCATCACCCTTAAATTATCGGATATTAAATGATATATTTACATTTAAATCAGTTCATAATGAAGGATGTCACAATTAAAAGTTTTTAGGGATTTTAGATTCAACTCCCTTGTGTCGAGATATTTAAATAGTCATCAAGAACCTTTATATTCTGCAATACTTCCAGAAATTGATTTTTCTCTAAATTTTTTATCACATAATAAGCACAAGGAACTTTTCATTTTTTCACTAATGCACACGGGATACATTTCTGGTCGAATACCCCAATCCAACAAGTCTTAGTGATATCATAAATAATATTGTCTCTTACCCTTGATATTTAGAAGAATTGAAATCAACCTTTAATATATATTTTTATCAATGTACATTATGTCTAAACAATGAAACAAAAAATTAGTAAACCAATATAGAAACAAAAATATATACTTTTATTTTCCCAATTGTAAGTAGATTTAGTGTCAACATTCTTCGTCTTTTTTTATTTCAGATGACCTTTACCTAATAAAAAACTATAATTTTTAAATTCATTAATCACATTAGTTCTTGAAATATTTTGAGGTGTTTGTTCAATGTGAACAATATTATCAATCATCTGGTGATTATTCCTGTATTGATGATCCATTATCAAGAATCATCGATGCCCTATGAAACTAAAACTACAAATATATTTAAGCCTTCTTGATCATGTATTATTCATACAAATAAGAAATGATAGTTTTAATTTTATTCTCCAACCAAAAATCATTTCATAATAAGGGAAATCATTTATAGTCTATTGAACGGAAGCACACATCAGAAATATATTTTTTGAAGATGGGTCAAATTTTCGCACAACTGTATCCCAAAGTTACTTCAACTCTCTTATTAAAAGTTTCATGTAGAAATCTATATCCTTTCCAGGATCATAACATTCAGATATTAATATACTCAAGAAATTGGAAGGTTTTTTCATACACATACATAGATAAATATTATAAACATGAATAAAAACTATCCACCTGGTGTGAGAAGTAAGCATCCGATGTAATAGATTAAAACCATCATAGGATATACCCAACCTGACATTATTCACCTTAGTTGAAAAAACAAGATGGTGTGTATCAAATTCCCACCATGATAATCCATCTACAGTATGAACTTACTCTTCATTACCTTTAATCTTCTTAGTATCATTTCATCACTTATGGGTTGATATTTCTGAAAACATAAATAGATTTTGAAGCATGGGAATCAATGTAAAGTGACACATGACTTTCTGTGAAACATTATATGGTGTTCCATATGTATTTTCCTTTCATCAATATGTACCACCATACTTATAGTCATTAAGGTCTATTTTTTCTCCTAAAATAAACCTAAATATTTTAGAAAATCATGAATTTTATTATTGAAAAAATGAGTTTCTTAATTAACTTTCATGCCTTATAATTATATGAGGGAATATATACACCATCAAGAAGTAATCCCTTCAAAATGGTAAGAATATAATTAATGGTGGTATTATAAATTTCATACATGGTATTTCCATGATATAACTAAATTAGAAATTCCACCATTTAATTTTAGTACATTCCTAATATATAAGAGTTTTGGCATCATCGATAATTTATTCTCTCTCAACATCATCATCTTCATTATTTTTGTTATGTGTTTTGATATCATTGTCTTCTTGTACTGGCATACAATATCCCTTGAGATGATTCACAAGTGTAAACCTATCAAATATCAAATTTTCCATACCACTAATTTCTTTCCATTCATTAATAGTAGAATATTTTCTCATCTCTCCATTATGATACCAAACATAATAGTTTGTTTGAAATATATATTTTGTTACATAGTAGCTAAATTCTTCCCAACTTAACCATGGTCTCTGAACACAATTATAACATGGAAAATTTATACGACCTCCATATGAATCATTATAAAAGGAATAATATAAAAAATATCCAAATTAATTTGTAACTCGGTTAAAATTTGATCAGTATGATGCATCCATCTTCTATCAATTATATTACATGAAAAAAAGTTATTTTCCAATCAATAATGTAAATCATGATTGAAATATTCATTATAACCAATTTTAATATTACAATAAAAAAATCATGATAGTATCTATAAAAACAAAGAATAAGAGAAACAACATATGCTATAAGTAATGCCTAAAAACAACGAACCTGAATGTTATCCAAATTCAAAGACAACTTAAATGTATAGTGTAGAGAAAGTTAAAGAACACTAATAAGAAACAAAATTGAATACAATTCATGATGAAATTAGCCATAATAAAATAATAGTATCCCAATAAGTAAAAAACAAGGAATATTATATGCAAAAATATAGGCATAATCATAGAAATCCAAACTAGGTTCATGTACTGGAATAAATAACAACTAAAACATACTGGAATAAAAATATGTATTTCTTATCCATATAGGTATTCTCATTTGAAAATATAATTTAGGATAACATTTATTTATGAAAGAATTTTATTAAGGTTAACATTACTTATATTACTCCAACACAAGGAAAATATATTTTATATGATGTTCTATTTCAATTTAAGAAGTTTTTAATTTGAGGAAGATCCATCAAGACTAAATAATTAATCTATTCCATCCCACTTTATGAAACCCATCCATCAATTCGCCACTGATGAAACCTCTTTATTGAGGTAAATTTTGGTCAGATGGTTTTTAATTCATTTAAAGTGTAGTCGAAATAAATAGATAACTAATAAATACATGATAAATGAACTAAGGAATCATTATTAACAAAGAACTAATATATACTCAATAGTTAATAAAAATCAGTAAAACTATGTTTAATACCATTGAAGTTTTTCTTAAAGAAATAAATTATTATGAAAAAAGTGTATCAATGGAAACCATGTTTCATAAAATGAATGTGATCCAACAAGATTTACATTTTAACTTATATAATTATTTCATGACATTTTCCACATAATTCCATAAATATTTTTATATAATAGAGGTTTTAAAATTATTAAGCATTTGAAATCTAAATATTTATTTATTTGAAATAATATTTTATCATTCATTAATGTCTAAATATTAATAATTAATTATAAGAAAAATTCTTTACAAGTACTATAAATAAAATAGTAAATTCTAGAAGAACCAACCTTAATAGATAAATAAATATTATATATTTACTTACAGTAGTATAATCATGTACAACATTATACAATTTTTTTGGGTTAAAATAACCCAAAAAATAGTTTAACAAGTTCATGATATAACAAATTAAATTTCAATAATTAAATCACATAACTCGTGGATAATAAAAACAAATATTAACCAATAAAGTTAACTAAAATATGATTCCCAAAGCTAAAAATATCTGAAACCATAAAATATTCCACCAAAATAATATCAAATTTAAGTTAAACTCTAATAATACCTATATTAGTTAAAATAAATTATAATAAAAATGTACTCATAGGAATTAAATATACTATATTACATCTCTACTAGAAAATAAATTTAAAAACATGGTGACAGTGGTGATACCAACATGATCTAGTATAATCACATGAATAGATAAAAAATGCCAAAATGGAGGAAGAATTATAATCATTATAACAGAATTATAACCAATGCGGAAAAACAAAACCTAGACTCATAACTTCCCATAATGTAACCACTAACTAGATCCCAAATATAAAACAATGAAATATTAATGGAAAATCCAAGTTATAATCATTTAACCAAAATCCAAAAAATAAAAAGTCACCCACAAAGAACTTTATTTAAATAATCTGCAAAAAAGTCTGACCTAACTATATCTTGGTTAGATTTTCATACATAGAAAAAAATGAAAAACATATTTATCATAATATAAGAAGGGTTCAAAACTCACCAATCTAATGTCAAAGAATATAGGAATGAAAAAATTATTTAATTATGGGAATATTCCTTAGGAGGAGAGGTGTGTGGTCGCTCGGGTGCGGGGAGCTCGACTAAAGGGGGAGATAGGGATTGAGTGAAGGGGGGCGAGGTTGAGAAAAATATAGGGGAACCTATACCAATGGTTTTTTAAAAACTATTAGTATATACTTCATATACCCATGGTTTATATAAACAATGGGGATTGGCAGAGGTCAGCCAATCTATATCCACGGTTTATGTAAACTGTGGGTATATACCATGGGGATAGCCCCAATTTCCAGTACTAAATCACTTATTTAAAATAAAAAAATTAACAAAATAATAAGGAAATAATTTTCTTTGAAAATAACCTTGGAAACTTGTAAATTAATAATCAAATATTTGAGTGATCATGATGGAGGGAAATTTTATTCATGTTATGAACATCAAAACAAATATTCCTTTCACATTTTGATGAAAAGTAACTCATTCAGAAAATGATAAGAATATTCCTTTTAAAAAAATTAAAAATTAAATCTTAGTTAAAAATATATTTATTAAATAATAGTATAATATTAAAAACATTCTTTAAAACATTTTTAAGAAACATGGATATGAAAGAAAAGGATTTTTAGACAAAGAGAGAAGTAAAGTCAGGTTTCCTTAAAAACATTCACTCGGTATCTCAAGTTCCTAAATAGATAAAAATAAAAATAAAAATTTAATATACACAAATAAATATGGTAGAATAATATTTATGATATTATTTAGAGGTATATCATGAAATTTCATCATCATAAACTTAATCATAAGTAATCCTAATAAACAATGATATTACAACATATATCCTTTACCTAATGATTGAATTGCTTTGAAAATTCTATAATATCCTATATAATAAATTTAAATTTATTATAAATAAATAATATAATCATGTACATATTTATAATATAATAAATTATCCTCTTATAATATTTTTAAACCCATTTATTAATAATTATTTATTGAAATCAATGTTTTCGGGTGTTAATTGTTTTATTTCTCATGAGAATTTTGGTTCGGTGGTTTCAAAAATTATAATTTTATAATGGTTACAGCATCTATTGAATTATAATAATGATATAAATATCTTATATATATATATATATATTCATCTTTAAAATTTATATTTAGAAAATAAATTACACCATTCATGGAGATGGTAGGCCATACATATGCATGAATGTTGTTTTCATTCTTTGTTGAATGGGAAAACGGAAAATTAAATAATAATTAAACATTATAGAATCGTTATTATATATTATATATAATATATATTAATTAAATATATCCTTATTACCATCCATGTAATGTGTAAATTGAAAAATGAAATTCATCACTTCATAGAGGTGGTAGTCCACACCTACACACGAGCGACGTTACTGTTTTCCAAAAAATTGGGAGGTAAGAGGGAAGATATGATATTATAATTAAAGAATGATAATTATATAATAAATATATTATATAAACATTAAACAAATCATAATAACCATCGATTAAATATGATTATGGAAAATTAATTGCATCTTTATGTGGAGGCAGTAATCCACACGTACACACGACCAATACTTTCACTTTCCATTTGATGGGATAGAATTTGGATATTAGTGGTTACATAATAAAAATAAAATGTATGTATATTGAGTATACTTAAGTTATTATTTAATTATGAATACCAAATATTTATAAGTGTTAGAAGAAAAAATTAATATGAAAGTGGCTTGATAGGATGATAACTTCTTCTTTGGTAGGCCTCCTTTAAATCATTTCTTAAGGATCATCGAATGGTATTTTAAGAATACCACGACATCTCATTCATGGATAAATAATTTGAGAAGAATTTTTTTATGTTTTTTTCATGCTAGATGTCTTAATGTGGTGTAAAAAAGATAAAGGAGGGGCGTCCTTTTATAAGTGGGGGAGAGGACACACTTGGAATTTCTTAAAATATTAATATATAATAAAGTCATAATGAAGGAAAATGATTCCAAATGGCTAGATGTTTGAAGGTGTGATAGTATGATGTCTAAATATGGATATAATATATAATTTAGATAATTATTATTGGAAAACATACCATTATCGCTTGGTTTATCCACCACCACCCCCCTGTAAACCTGTTTTAACCATAATCATAGTGATAAATGTTTACTATTTTTACTGTTCATTAAGACAAAAAATTAAAGAGTACTCTTTACCAAAATTTTAAATGATTATTAAAAATATGCAATACATTTCATTAAATTCAGTTAACAAAATTGGAATAATTTAATTTAAAATTAAACCTGCAAAATGAGACGAAAAGAAGTTTTCCATAAAAAAAATTCTTATGTATTAAAATTTTTAATATTAAATTAAAAAATAAAACTATTATTAATTATCATAATTTTATTATAAATAATATTAATAAACTAATTTTACTTTTAAAACAATTTAAAAAAATTAATATTTTTAAATTCTTTAAATGAAAAGACAATTTTCAATAAAAATTAAAAAAAATCACTATTAATAGAAAAATCAATCTTACCAATAAATTCTCAAAATTTCACTCTAATATAATATTTAAATTATTATTTCAAAAATTAAGTTAATTTTTTAAAAAAAATTCTAAATGTAGAAAAAAATTATATTATTTCTCTATAAAAACCAATAAAAATAATTTTTTAGGAAAATGTATTTTTTAAAAATATAAGGACTTTATAGAAAATTGAGTATTTATTTATCAATAAATTTTATTTATCTAAAATATTTATATATATTTTTAAAATTGGTTTTATTCCTATTTTTTTAATTTAATGGATAGGTTGTAAAAATATACTATATTATGGTTTATTTAGACTTGGGTTTGTGTGCATCTTAAGATGTTAAAAATTAAATTTATTTGAGGAGACATGTATCATAAAATCATAGGTAATTATAGTTGATCCCTTTGTGACTATCTATTGTTTTATATCATGATTAGATCATTATTTCCTATGATATTTTAGGGTTTTTTTATTAATGGGAAGTGACATGAATGATTGGTTCACTATGACTCTGATGATTGAGTCTTTGTGGCTATGGTGAGACCAATTGATAGTTTTTATTGTGTGGTATCAGTTATGAATATAAATTTTGATAATAAAAAATTCATTAATTTCTCACTGATTTTTATTCTCATGAACACCCTCATTTATTTTATTAAAGAAGTTAATTTAAGTGGATTTCAGAATTATATTTGTTGAAATATTTATTTTATTTTCCATGGAATTATGGATATAGGTAAGTTATAATTTGGAAAAAAAATATTTTATAAGTATTATAGGAATTTTGAATAATTCTAGAATCATTGTTCATACCCCTATATTTATGGTAAAAGTTAGTTTTCGGAACCTAACTTTTGATAAGGAATGCTACTTTTGGAACCTTATATTTAGACTGAACATTGGTATTGATAACCAGGATTTTGTTAATAACACTACATTTGATTATCTAACAAAAGGTTTTTTATCCTAATGTTTGGAATAAACATTACATTATGTACTATAATTTTTATGATTTATATATAAGGTACTCAATACATTTAATTAGTTATCTACACAATTTTATTTTACAATTTTTTATGATATTTCTACAAAAAAAATCATCGGATTAAATATATCATTAAAATTTATTCAAATACTATTTAAAATTCTCTTCAATAATGTAAAAAATCGTTTTTATTTATAGGGGAAGTTACGATTTTCAATGGGAAATTAAATTCCAATTTCAAATTTACTATATGTTTTAAATATTTCAATTTATCTGGTGGTATTTCTCAATATTCTCAGCTAGAATAAAATCATATTTATTATTTATTCTCTAAGGATTTTATCTTCGATATATTAGATCATATAGTTTAATATTTCACAAAAACACTCTTTTTATTTGATGTTCCAAAAATATAAATCTATTTATAATTTCTTTAAGACTTTATGAGATTAATTATGTTTTTATTACTATATATTATTGATATAATTTTCTATAGTTAATTGAAACACTTTTTTAGGACTACACTTTGGAGACATACATGTCATATCCAACTATTGTATATTTATCCTACTGATGAGAAGTTATTTTTCCTTCTACTGTGATTTATAATTATTTTCTACACTAACCTGTAGTTTTTTCAGGAGGAATTTGTTGTGAATTATTTCTTATATTCCTCTTAATATCTATTCTTTCTTCATTTATAGATTAAGCATTAAGATAAAATAATTTCCAGTATATTTATATCTCTTTTATATTGGAGTTTTATCTTCTCATAGTAAGATATTTTGGTGTGGTTTCCAATAAAATAACATAAAGACCCTATAAAATCCTTATTGTGGGGTTTTAACTATATTCACCTAGTTATTTAGTTAAAATAATCAATATCATGGAGAGATAGTTGGTGAAGTGGACTGGATGATCTGTGTTCCTTAAACCAGTATAAAAATTATTTTGTTCTTTTCTCTAAAATTACACTACTTAATCTACTTAAATAAAGAGGTATTGAATCACCTTCCAATTCAAAAATGGGGTACACGTTTAATTTATCTAAGTGTTTTTAAAAGGACACAATTAAACCCCCAATTATGAATTCATTTTTATCCTAACCAAAAATTGGTATAAAATAAGTGCTCTTTGAAGAATCCTATTAAGACTTAGAAATATTGATCTAAAGGTCTAAATGGAGAAAGTTTTTATGGCTAAACACAAGGAAGGAATATCAATTATCATACTTCCATTTTTAATAGATATAATTATGGATGATGGAAAGCATGTGTGGTCATCTATTTGAAAAATATTGATTTCAATGTTTATATGAAGGTTGTTAAACCTTATGAAATCTATAAAAAAGAACAAAAAAAGTGGGATTATACCAATAAAGCTAAATATGATGTTAATTCAAGACACATGGATGTAATAATTTGTGGATTTATTACTAGTTATTTCAATCATGTTTATCAGTACCCTTCTATACATGATAAGTGGTAGACTACTATAATTTCCTATGAATAAACTAATAATGTCAGATAGTTTAGGTAAAACTCATTTATATTAAAATTTGATACATTCATGATGTATGATGTATAAAGTATTACCAAATGAATTCAAGAATAACTAAAATATTCAATGGGCATTTTGTCCTAGGAAATCATATTCCATAGCAAGATCAATTATAAGAACCCTACCTCAAACATTACAAAATCTAGTAGATTCTTTTACAATTCACTTCTTTACATTCCCAAATATCTTTTCTGTTTATAGTTTTATAAAAAAAGGAAATAATTCATAAATATAAACCCATAAGCATAAAAATTTTATATTACTATAATAATGTCCATTTTTTCATAATACAAAATTTTTTAATAAAAAAACATGAAATCTATTCAACGAAAAGTCTTCAAAACATTCATTTTGGCTTCTCATTTTTCTCTTACCCATCCTTAAACCCTGTGATTTTTTTTAAACTTGGGATGATCACAAAAAATCTCAGTAAGGGATTTAAAATAAGAAGATAAACCATTAGTACATGAATACTTATAAACATATGATATCATTTTCATAGAGACATACTTCTCACCCAATAAGTATCATATAGTTACTCTGTGAAAATATGAGATTTCCATAAAACATAGAAAAACATAAATAAACCATATATGTTACTTTGGTCATAAACTACTTAATATTTTAACCCTTGTGTCTACCTTATTATTTTTAACCCTCATGGATACCTTATAATGTAACCCTCTCGGCTTCCTTATGGTGTAACCATCAGAGTTACACTTGGAGTAACCATACAAACGATCTCCAACATTAACATACCAATTTAATTAGAGGGATATATAGTTCCCACCATTAATCATAAAAAATTCCCAATAACAATAACATAATCATAAAACAATAATAATTTCATCATATAAATCGTTCCATTTAAAAAAACAATTCAAATTAAAAGATAATTTTTAATGAAAAGTCCCTTACAAATATCAAATATTTTAATTGAGAATTGATAAAAAGAATATAATATGGGTATAAACTATAATTATAAATAAAACAAAATAATATAATCAAAAATAATTTCACAAATAATTCTTAGTACCACATAGTAAATTAAGTAGAAGGATAACCCAAAGAATGGAAATTGGGTTAAGAATTCCCTTACCACAGGTTCATCTTATATCAAACGTGTTCAACCCTTATGTTTAATGGTTCAAAGAGTGTTATTTTAGATGTTATTAATGAAAATAAATAATATATAATTATATTATATATCATTTTATTTATATGTAATGAGGATTAATTATTAGATAACATAATAGTTATGAACGTTAGTTTATTTTGGTAAATTTTGATCATTACGAACAACTTTTTTTATTAATTAATATTATGTATAAAAACTAGTTACAGAACATAATATAATATATAATATGTATAATAAAATATTATTTAACTATATTAATGGTTTAATGACAATCCTGGATGGTCATAATGGAAATTGAAAACACATCATCCACGATGTCGGTAAATCGACACATCATGGATGATGTTTTTATTTTTAGAATAAAAGTGAGATGAGAAGAAGTGTGATGATGAATTTTTACATAAATATCATAAAATTAAAGTATATATAAGATACTAGATTTTTCATGCATCTTGTATAAGGGGAGTTTAATAGATTATAATAAAATAAAAATAATTGAAATGAAAATAAAGGAAAATGAAAGAGGATTTTTACCTCTTGAATTCTCTTCCTTAAGAACCTCCTTAAGGCCTTTGGTTTTGGCCTTTTGGTGGTACCAGTAGGTCTTGTATATAGGGAATATTCTTGGAAAGGTATTTTGGTATAAATTAATCAACATTAAAGGCTTTGAAGTGTGAGGAGAATAGGTGGTGAGGAGAGGTATTTATAGTGGATGAGGGGTGTTTTATCGTGATTATATTCATTAGTTTATTAATTTGGCTCAAAACTATAAATAGTTTGAGAACTATCATAAAATATATTAAAATAACTATGTTAAGTTCTATATTATGGTTATTACATCATTCATGACTCAAGTAATAGTGTATTTATCTTATAATGTATATAAACTGTAAATTACAATATTTTACTATTCACAAAAATTCAAGTATTTCAGAAAAATACCAAAAATTAAAACCAAACATTTTTTGATGTTTAGAATTCAAATATTAACTCCATATTTTGAAAATAATTTTCTAAATATGAGAAATCTCATTTTTACTTAAAATCATAATTTATTTTAAAAATACCGATTTTAAAATTATAACAAATTTTATAACACTTAGAAAAATTAATTAAAGTCTTATAGAATTATCTTATAATCATAACACAAATAAATAATAATTTATGAATCTATTTTATGAAAATAAATTTCCTTTTAAATAATTAAGTTAATTATAAAATTGTAATTATATATTTATGACTTACCAAAATACCAACACTTAATTTATCATCTCCAAAACATTTATTTACTTATTCCATGATATAAATATACCATGATTACACGTATAAGATACATTAATTTTATTTATATTCTTATAGTTTAGGTTACCATTCTATTGGCCAAATTAATATTCCTAAGGCTCGTGTTACTATTTCTAAGGTCAAGTTACTATTCAATCAGTATAATTTCCTTAATTTCTAATAATATCAAATATTTAATTATACATTTATAATGAATTTAAATATTTAATTCCAGAATAAAAATAAATAATTTTATAAGTACTTGGGTTGTTACATTATCCCCACCTTCTAGAAATTTAATCCTTATAATTTTTATTTACTTATTAAAAAAGATAGGTACCTTTCCCTCATAGCATTTTCTGATTTCCATGTTTCTCCTTCAACCATGTGGTTTATCCAAAAAACCTTAACCTAGTGAATTGTCTTATTATACAATAATTTCTCTCTATGATCAAGAATATTAATAGGTTTCTCTTCATAAGAAAAGTTCTCTTCTAGCTGAACTAATTCTGGGCTCAAAACATAAGATAAATCTGGCACATACATTTTCAACATTGAAACAAGAAAAACAATGTGTACCTGAGATAAACTCGGAGGAAAAGATACTTGGTAGGTGACTGGTCCAACATTATCCAAGATTTTATAAGGCCCAATGAAATGTGGATTTATCTTTCCTTTCTTACCAAAATGAAAAACACTTTTCCATTGTGAGATTCTAAAAAAACGTGATCACCTACCTAAAAAGAAAATTATTTTATCCTTTTATCTGTATAATTTTTCTTCCTTATCTAAGATGTCCTCATGTGTTGTTGGATAATCTTCACTTTCTCATCCAATTTCTCTACCAATTATGGTTTCATCACATTCCTTTCACCGAATTCATCCTAAAAAGCTGGAGTTCGACATTGCTTTCCATATAATGCCTTTAAAGGTTTCATCTGTATAGTGGAATGAAAACTATTTTTATAAGAAAACTAAACTAAAGAAATATGATGATCCCAACTTCCTTGGTAGTCTATTAAACAATCTCAAATCATATCCTCCATTGTATAAATTTTTCTCTCGGTATTTCTATTGTATTGAGGATGAAAATCCATACTGAAATTTAATTCAATGCCCAACAACTTCTGAAAGTCTTTTAAAAATTTAGAATTTAACCTGGGATCATGGTCAGATATAAGGGAAAGAGGAACACCATGTAACATGACAATATATTTGAGGTGTAGTCGATAAAACTAATCCAAATTCATAGTATCTCTAATATTAAGGAAATGTGTAGACATAGTCATCTGATCAACAATAACTCAAATCACATTATTACCTTCATAATTATTTAGTAGTCCCACCATGAAGTCCAGGGGTATATTTTTTCATTTCCACTCTAGCACTAGAAAAGGATGAAGCATCCCCTTTAGTATTTGTCGCTTTGATTTAACCTATTTACATGTCAAATATTGCATGGTAAAATATGAAATATATCTATTCATTCCATCCCACTCGTAATACACCTGAATGAATCTATATATCTTTGTGCTTCCAGGATGAACTAAAAACGGAGAACTATGAGCTTCACAAAAAATTTATTTATTCAACTAGGAGTCATAAGTCACACATAATCTCTTACCATATCTCAAAACAAAATTTTTATCAACATTAGATTCTGGAAACTTACCTCTTCTCACCAATTCTATCTTTTTCTGTAACTTATAGTCTTTCTTTTATGCATTTTTAATTATATCTGATAGAGAAAACTATACTGACACCTAAAATGAAATAGAGGAATTTCCCGCACCAACAACTTACAAGAAAAAATTCATCATATCATTAATCAAGGGGTCTTGTTCTAAACATAGCATGGTTAATTATGCATGATGTTTTCAAGTCAAGGCCTCAGCCAAATTGTTTTCTTTTCTAGAATGGTAATTGATCATACAATCATAATTCTTTATGAGTTCAATCCATCTTCATTGCCTCATGTTTAATTCTTTCTGAGTGAATATATACATTAGAATTTTATGGTCAATATATATTTCATATTTGGCTTCGTATAAATGATTCCTCCGAATTCTCAAAGAAAAAACTGGTTCTACTAATTCTAAATCATGTGTGGGATAATTTAACTCATGAGGTTTCAGTTTTCTTGAAGAATAAAAAATTACCTGGTAATTCTACATCAAAACAAAACCAAGTACCTCTAATGAAGCATCACTATAGATAAAAAAATTAACCATTTCTAGAAGGTTGACCCAAAACTAGAGTATTCACCAATCTCTTCTTTAGTTCCTAAAAACAAACATTGCATCATTATATCCAATTAAATTTAACCCCTTATCATGTTAACTTAGTTAGTGGGAAAGATAACAGTGAAAATCATTTAAAACACCATCGTTAATAACCCACTAATCCAAGAAAACTAAAAATATCTATAACATTTAAGTTATTTTTCATTCGTCAACAACTTTTGTTTTGGAGGGATTAACTGTTATTCAATCCTTATTTACAATGTTCTCGAGGAAATAAATTTTTTGGGGCCAAAAACCACATTTTTCTAAATATTTATTATAAATTGTTTTCTTTGAGAGTTTTTTAGAAAATACTCAAAATAAATTCAAGATCCTCATAGATTTTTGAAAATACCAAAATACCATCAATAAAAACAACAATAAACATATCTAAATATTCACAGAATATTATATTCCTAAGATCCATGAATACAACAAGGTAATTTTTTAAACCAAAAGGAATAAAAACAAACTCAAAATTCCCATATCTAGTGTAAAAATATGTTTTTGGTATTTCATCCCCCTTCACCTTCAGTTGATGATACCCAGATCTCATGTCAATCCGAGAAAAATATTGAGTTCCCTAGATCTGATCAAATAAGTCATAGATTTGAGGAAAAGGATACTTATTCTTAATAATAATGTTATTTAAAGAATTATAATCAATTAAAAGTCTCATGGAACCATATTTATTCTTAACAAACAAAATGATATCACCCCATAGTGAAGTGCTAGTACAAATGAATCCTTTATCAAGAAACTTCTGCAAATAATTTTTCAATTCAAGAAGATCCACTTTTTCTATTTTGATAAGGGAGTTTTGAAATTGGATTATCATCAAGAACTAATTAAATATAAAATTCAACTTCACAATCAAGTATAATACTAGTAAATAATCTAGAAAAACATCTAGGTATTCATTTACCACTGGAATATAATTAATCTAAACAGTTCCCTTATTTTCAACAATATGAGAAAGATAACTTTTATTTCCATATTTTAATGGTTTTTGAGATTCTTGATATATTATCAATTGTATGGGTTCATTATTATATACAAAATAGAAATCTTTCTAAAAAATAACTTCTTTATCTCTACAATCAATCTTATTATGATAAACAGAAATTCAATCCATACTCATAATGGCATTAAACTCTACCAAGGTAAAAACAAAAAATTTTGTAAGAAATGTCTTTACACATAAAACAACATGAAGATTCTTATAATTCCTTTTAAATGTAATATTTCCCCCTATGTTTTAACCATAAGTTATGGTCTCATTTCTTGAGGTTAAATTTACACTTACCATAAAATTTCATAGAAATAATGGAATGTGTATACCCCTTGTCAAACAAGACATTGGAAAAATATGAGTAAAAAAAAGTACTTGATACCACTTTATTGGATGGTCGTACATCTTCTTACATAGTCACAAAGGATCTCACTGCACCTTTCTGATTATAAAATAGCTTATTTCCATCATTTAGATATTTATTTGGGAAAGTATTTACATAATGACACATCTCACCACAATTAAAACACTTAATAGTTTTTTATCATGATTAATCTTAAGATAATTTTCATTACAATCTCAGACCATATGTACAATCTTACCACATCGAAAGAACTTCCAAGTTTTGTTAAGACATTCCCAAGGGTTCTTTTTACCACACTCTTCAAAAACTGGAAAATGGACTTTCTTACCTTCATATTTATTTGATTGATTTTTACACATCGCTTGACACTTGATCCTCTTCTTCTTCTTATTTTCAAAGTACAAATGATCATTAGAAAACTCCATTTCTACCATCTCAGCACATCAAACAAGTTTCTCATAACTTTTGAATTCATGGGAATCCAATGCCCTTTGATATCTTGGATTTCATCCTGATTAAAAATGATTTATTTTTCTATCAAGATCTTGAATAAGGATTGGAGTGTACCATTCCATTTGGGTGAAGTTTCATTTATATATGGACATTGAATCTTCCTAATTTTTCTTCAATTCAAGGAATTTCTTTTCCATCCGAATTCAAACAACCTTAGGAAAATATTTTTCAAAGAAAATATTTTTAAATTCAAATCGTTCCAAGGCATTAATCTTATCATTATCCCTGATATTCATGACCATTGACCACCACCGGTCAGCTTCATCTTTAAAATGATAAATGGAAATATGAACCTTTTTATTATATAAACACCCCCATAAAATCAAATATCTTTTAAAGCACCTAAATCCATATTTCATCCACCACTAGGTAATAAGATTCACTGAAAGGAAAAGGGTGTTACCTCATAAAATTGTCCACTATCATCATGTTCCTTTGTGGTAGATATGGTTGTTCTATTACATGGATTACACCTCTATTTATAGCCTTCTCCAACTGACCCATTATTATCACAAACTATTCTATTCCAATTCCCACCATTTCAGGTTGTGGATTCAGAAAGACATCAGCCTGTAGGTGCCTTCCTACTTTATCTTCGCTATTTTGTTAGTAGAAAACCATTGTAAATAGACATATCTTAGATGAATAAACATGGTAATATTAAAATTATATATCATTTTAATATAAACATAAGATAAAATTATTTATGTTATTTGATTAACATCATCCTAACCTCTAAATTTATCTAAACCATGTTTTGATACCAACTATAATGACCTTGCCTCAAACATTACATAATCTAGTAATTTTATTTAGAATTCACTACTTTACATTCCCAAATATCATTTTGGTTTAGAGTTTTTGAAAATTATTACATAATTCAAACATATAAAACCATAAAAATACCAATTTTATATTACTAGAACAATATCCATTTTTTTTGAAATACAAAAGTTTTTAATAAAAAACATGAAATCTATTCAATAAAATTCTTCACAACATTCATCTTGGCTTCTCCATTTCTCTTACCCATCCTTAAACCCTATGAAAAACATTTTAAAACATGGGATGAGCACAAAAATCTCATTAAGGGATATAAATTAAGTAGATAAACTATTAGTACATGCATACTTATAAACATATGAAATCATTTTCAAAAATAAATACTTCTCACCCAATGTGTATCATATAGTTACTCTGTGAAAATATGATATTTCCTATAAAACGTATAAAAACATAAATAAACTATATAGGTAACGCGAGTCATTACCTGCTTAATATTGTAACACTCATGGATACCATATGATTTCTAAGCCTCGCGACTAACTTACAATGTAACCCTCACATCTATCTTATGGTATAACCATCGCAGCTATACTTGGAGTAACCATACATCTGACCTCTAACTTAAACATACCCAATGTATCGGAGGAAGATATAGGTCCCAACCTTTATCATAAAAAATTTCTAAGAACCAAAACTTATTAATAAAACAATAATACTTACATCATATAAATCATTCTTTTTAAAAAACTAATAAAAAATTTCTAAGAACCGAAACTTATTCATAAAAAAATAATACTTACATCATATAAATCATTCTTTTTAAAAAACAAAGGAAATTAAAAATAGGATCTTTAAATACAATTTCCTTACAAATATCAAATATTTGAATTTAGAATTGATAAAAATAATGAAATATATGAATAAAATCTGAATAAAAATAATAAAACATAATATAATAAAACATTATTTCACAAATATTTCTTAGTACCACATAATCAATGAATTAGAAGCTTAACCCAAAGAATAGAAATTGGGTTAATAATTCCCTTACCTCGGGTTCGTCTCATTACAAACATGATCAAACCTCATATATAATGGTTTAAAGAGTGTTGTTAGTAAATTAAATATCCATATTAATATTTATAATTACATATATGATATCCTTATAACATATTTCCACCAATTTATTAAAAATATTATGTTATTTTCATTGTTTTATGAACATTTATTTCATGGTTTCCATGGTTTCTTTATTAGGGATTTTCTTGTTGAAAGGGAAAAAAACTCTAGAATTTAAATTATATGTTACTAATGAACTTATAGAAAATTAAATGGTCATATATATCCTTTTAGCTATATGGAATTATGATGAATCATTAGATAAAACTTTAGTGATGATTGTTAGTTTATTTTGGTGAATTTTGATCATTACAAACAAATTTTGTTTTATTAATTAATATTATGAATAAAAACTAGTTCCAAAAAATAATATAAAATAAAATATGTATAATAAAATATCATTTAACCATATTAATCATTTTGTGACTATCCTTTAATGCTATAATTGAAATTGAAAACACATCATCCATGATGTCGGTAAATCGACTCATCGTGAATGATGTTTTATTTTTAGAATAAAAGGGAGACGAGAATAAGTGTGATGATGAATTTTTCCATAAATATGATAAAATTATTGTATATATAATATACTAGAGTATTCATGCCTCTTGGATGAAGAGAGTTGAATAGAGTATAAGGAATGTAAAATAATTATAAATAAAATGAAATGAAATGAAAGAGAATTTTTACCTCTTGAATTATCTTCCTTGAGAACCTCCTTAAAGACCTTGGTTTTGGCCTTTTGGTGAGAACAGTAGGTATTGGACATGGGGAAGAGGCTTGGAAATGGATTTGGGTAGAAATTAAGAAATCTAAAAGGCTTTGATGTGTGAGTAGAAGAGTTGGTGAGGGGAGGTATTTATAGTGGAGGAGATGGGTGTTTTCTCATTATTATATTCATTAGTTTATAAATTTGGTTCAAGGATATGAATAGTATGATAATTATCATAAAATATGTTAAAATAATGAAGGGAAGTTAAAGATTATGGTGCTTACATCATTTGGGTCTCAAGGAATAGTGATTTTATCTTATAATGTATATATACCGTAAATTACCATATTTTACTATTCACAAAAAATTCTAGTAATTTAGAAAAATCCCAAAAATTCACCACAACCATTTTTTAACCTGTAGAATTAAAACATGGACTCCATATTTTGAAAATAATTTTCTAAATATGAGAAATCTAATTTTTTATTAAAATCGTGATTTATTCGAAAAATACCAATTTTAAAATTATAACTAATTTTATAACACTTTTAAAAATTAATTAAAGTTGCATAAAATTATCTTATAATCAGAATACAAAAAAAATAATATTTTATGAATCTATTTTATGAAAATAAATTTTCTTTTAGTCATTAAATTAATTATAAAATTGTAATTCAATATTTATGACTTACAAAAATACCAACACATAATTTATCATTTCCAAAACATTTATTTACTTATTCCATGATATAAATATACCATGATAACTATAACATCACAAATCTGGATTCTACTCAACTAGTGTCTCATACCCGATTGTCCACATGGCCTCAAGCACATCTCCTCAAATTCTAATGGCTATCGAATAGTAGTAAGGGACTAGGGTGTGATAGTGGGGAAATTATGCCCTCATTAGCAGAGTGTAATATAGAGGAATAAATAATAATACAATAGAAAAAATAATAAACAACATAAAACTGAAGTAAATAGTGGAAGACTGATATTATAAGTAACCAAACATCATTCCACACAGAAGATGATGTAGCATGTCACATGTTCTAATAAAACATCTAAAATAAGTACACTGCAAAAATACACAATATATGTTTTAAAATCACAAAAGAAACAAAAGAGAATAGGAATAATCACAAGCCTCATCTCAGTCTCATGCTCTCCTACTCCTAAGAAGCACATCAAGTACCTATTGTCTGGAGATTTCCCTGATCAACACCGGAAATCATATAATCTGTTTGGGCCCAAAAGCATGACCCAAATAGGGTTTGAGACAAAATCCCAGTTGGAAACCACCCAAGGTCTATGAAAATATGTTAGTGGAAATATATAATAGATAGTGTACAATAGTGAAAGTAGTAAACTATGGGTACGCAAAAGAAAGAACAACTGATGTCTCAAAATACAATGTAAATAAGTATAACTTAAGACTGAATCCATGACTGTTCTTGGCCTTGGCAGACTTTCCATAATTCATCCATTTCATTATTCATGTGCATTGAATTATATAAAATTCTCTAGGTATAGCCTAGGCCCGGCGACCCCCCCCCCCCCACATATAAAATTAACCATAAACTCATGACATAATACCCATTTTCTCATTTTCCAATAGATCCCAGCTTAGGTATCCATAAATGGATCCTAGGTTCACTCAGAATTTTAAATAAGCCTCAATGATCCTGACCACCCTATCATGCCTCACTCATGGCCCTTACATAATTATCTCTTGAGCTCATCCATGGTCTTTTAACCAAGAACCTTGTTCACCCAAGGTATACATAAAGTGAAATTAGTCATATGAGCCCAACCTTGTATTTTAACTAAGACTGTGTCTCTCCCATTGCTAATTACCCTTCTTTTTCATAATTCAATTCCATATCAAAAGAAACACATGTGAATTAACCTTTCACAAGGCTTATCATTTAAATAACTAATTTGGGAAGAGTTCACACAAAAAGTATCACATGCAATTTAAACTATTACATGGATTAAGCATTTAATTATCTCACATGGGGAATTCATATCATAAAAGCAGTTCATTTTAATAGCCCAAGAATTGTAATTCAAGTCAAGCCTTTTAGGAATTCTTGGCCAAATGGACATCTGAGGGAGACACACCCATGGGGTGCCCCTAAATCAAGGTTCATAACCCTAAACATGCTTTCAAATCATTTAATTAATTACCTAATCATCAATTGGAAATAACAGGGTTTATTATTCAGTCAAGTGACACCCTAAAAGTGGTCTCCAACACTCCAGCATATATAATCAACTTAACAATCAACGAAATTCACAAGACCACCTACCTCATGTTAGTATGACTCTCCTCATCTAGTTTCGATCTGGAATTCAACCTAAATTGGAGTATATGAACAAAACGAGTAAAATGATCAACCCTCGAAAAGTAGGTTTAGAGAAGAAATTATAATGAAAGGCTAAAGAGAAATTGAGAACTCAATGATAGGGTTTCAACAGATTTAATGGTGTTCTAATTAGGTTTCAGACGATGAAACAGGAGAAGAATTCTCATTCAGATTTTTCCTAGGTGTACTGCTCGTCGAAATGGATCATTTCTGTTTGTATGCCAAAAATGAATCTACTTCCCAATTTAATCAAAAAAACTACACAATATGTACTTGAAACTACATTCGGTGTCCATATAATTTCTGTCCAGACCATTACATGGTCATGTACTGGGATTACATGGCATGTAGGCCCTAGTCACATTGTATAATAGGCCTGCAACAAGTCCTTGAACACTTTTCCCCCATTCACTTAAGTATAAACTAAAAAGGAATGATTTGTACCTTAAAAGAAGAATTGGGTTCTTACAAACTTTCCCCCTTAAAGAAACTCATCCCCAAATTTCCCTTCCAAGGGTGATGAAGAAATATCTAAGAAAAACATTGGTCACTGTGATCGTACATCGGCCTCTCTCTCCCATGTCTCTTCCTATACTCAGTCAAGATTCCATAGAACCTGTACTGAAGGAACAGATCGACCAAGGAGTACCTTCATGCTACAATCCACAATAGGAATGGGGTGCCCTTCAAAGGATGCATCTTCCTACAAATACACTTCCTCGGGCTGAAATGTGTGAGATATGTCCTAAAAGTAACGTCGCAACTGAGAAATGTGGAAGACGTCATATATAAACCTGTACCTCTGAGTTAACTATAATCTATAGAAAACTGGTCTGACCCTATCTAGAATCTAAAATGAACTGATGTATCTCATTGAATGCTTACCTCGTTTCTTGATCATTTTGTATCCCAACCTTCTTTGGGATATGTTAGAAAACTCAATCCCCGACCTCTAACTCCAAAGGTCATCTATGTTGATTAGCATAATATTTTTGATGAGACTGCATAGTCGCCATCCACTTCTGAATCAACCAAACTTACTCAGTGGTCTCCTGGATAGGGTAAGGTCCCAGCATTGCTGCCTCTCTTGCCTCTATCCAACAAAGGGGTGATCTAAAAGGCCTACTATACAAATCCTCATATATAACCATCTGAAGAGTATCCTATAAGCTATTGTTGTAGGTGAACTCATCATGGGGTATGTGTGTCTCCTAGGGACCCCCTAAATCCAGGATGCATGCCTTAATTATGTCCTCTAACACCTGAATCACGTTCTCTGACTGGACATCTATCTAGGGATGGTAATATGTGCTCAGAAGAACTTGTGTACCCAAATACCTCTATAGCACTTTCCATAAATGAGAATAAAACTGAGCATCCCTATCTAAAATTATAGAAAGTGGGACACCGTGTAGTCATACAATCTCATAGATTTAAAACCTCCCAAAATCATCAATACTGAAGGTTTCCTTGATCAGTAAAAAATTTGAAACCTTTGTAAGCCTATTAACAACAGCCCATACTACATCATTACTTCAGGGAGACTTCGGTAAACCCATCACAAAATCCATCATAAAGTCATTCCATTTCCACTCAGTAATGGGTAGCCACTAAAAAAAGTCCTTCTGGTCTTTGGTGTTCCTCCTTCACCTACTTACAGGTGGAACATCTCATGACAAAACCAACTACATCTCTCTTCATACCTAGCCACCAGTATTGACGATGTAAATCCTGATACATCTTGGAGACACTAGGATGCACTGCCTAAACTACAGCATGAAAATCTTATATCAACTCCTCATGCATGTTTGTAGAAACCCATATGTGACCCTGTAACCATAGGACTTCATCCTCAAAAACTGTCCAACCAGGAGGAGGGTCCTCACCTGGCATACTCTTCCATAGAACTAGGCGTTCAAAATCTGGTAGCTACCTCATATTCACTCTATCCAGAAATTTTGATTTAACAACCTAGGATGCAAGAAACGTATGTCCCAGACTATCGTGCACCTCCAACTACATCTCAAAGAACAACACCAAAAGTTTCCACTCACTACTGGCATGTTGTACTGCATTCACTGGAGTCCTCCTATTCAGTGCATCATCCACTACATTTCCTTTTCTAGGTGTGTAGGAAATCTCAAAGTAAAAAAATACTGAAGGTATTCCACCCACCATCTCTGCCTCATATTTAGATCACGTTGAGTAAATATGTACTTGATACTTTTGTTGTCTTTGTACTCCACAAAATACTCTCCAAATAGTTAATGTCTCCAATAGTATAAGTCATGAATAGCCATAGAAAACTAAATATCGTGTTTCAAGTAGTTCCTCTCATCTGACCTCAACTACCGAGACTCGTATGCAATGACTTGATTCCCCTACAAAACCACTACTCCCAACCTGATAACTGATGTATCACAGTACATATTGTACTCCAACCTGGCTCTGAATAAATCAGTATCGGTGATGACATTAATCTCCATTTCAGTTCTTGAAAAGACGTCTCGCAAGAATCTCACCATATGTACTTCACACCCTTCTTTTTCAAGAATGTCATCCATGTTGTTAAGAATGAGAAGGTATTTATGAAATGCCTGTAGTAACCATTCATCCCTAGAAAACTCTGCATCTCAAAGAAGTTCTTAGACTGCTCATAGGTAACTACAGCTCTCACCTTCTTTGGGTCCACTGATACTCCTTTCTTTGAGATGATGTGACCTAAGAAGTGAATCTAATCCATATAGAAGTGGCACTTTGTGAGATTATCATATAACTGATTATCTATTAGTGTGCTCAAAATGATCTCAAGATGGGTGAAATGGTCATGAAAATTATGATAATACACTAATATATCATCCACAAAAACAATAATAAAAGAATCAAGATGATTATGGAACACTTGGTTCATATGTTCCATGAAGACCTCTAGAGAGTACGTGAGACCGAACAGCATAACCACATACTCGTACAGACCATATATGCTTCGGAAAGCTGTGTGAGGTATGTCTGAGGATCTAACATGCACCTGATGATAATCGGATCTCATATCAATATTTTAGAAAACATGAGCTCCACAAATCTAGTAAAAGATATAATTTATCCTTGGTAGAGGATACCGATTCTTAACTATCAAATAGTTTAGATTTCAATAATCCATGCATAGCCTGAGGGTACCTTCTTCATTTTTCACAAAAAGGACCAGTGAACCCCATGGAGAAGTACTAGTTTGGATGAAACCCTTTTCCTTAAAATCCTATAGCTACCTCTTGAGCTCTTATAACTACATCGTAGCCATCCTATAAATAGTAATTTATACTAGTGAAGCTCCTGGTACTATCTCGATAGAAAGATCTGCCTATCTCGCTAAAGGTAGGCATGAAAAGTCATCTAGGAAGACATCCCTAAAATGAAAAACTTTTGGAGGGAAATTTCTCTGACGTGTCCCCTGGTCATCTAGATATAAACTTGCAATCTGGGTTATCATCCCACCCAACACATAATGTTCGGGTCCATCTCAACTCATCTAGACATCCCATTCACCCTTGTGTAGAAACGATCTACCTTTTGGTGACGTAAAACTCACCCTACAGTAATATAAATTGACAAAGGCTTGAAAGGAGACTAACAAATCCATTATGAGTATGAAATCAAATCCTATCATCTCTAAGACATAGAGATCCCAAAATAAGTGACACCCACCGATTTCAAGGGGGAACTCCTTGCACTATCTCACAATTACTGTTCAAATCCCTAATAGAGTGTTTATTTTCATAACATCATTAGAAGTAAAAAAAACAGAGCCCTATGATATCTACAATGGGCACAGATATGAAACAATGTGAAGTCCCAGTATCAAAAAGTGTAGAAGCTAAAATAGAGGTGAATATAATGGTAACTATAATAGTAGAAGTTCTGGGATCTTGTTTCAGCTGGGTCTTTTTCACTACATAAGTATACCATGTATTGTGGCCCTGTGACACTACCTAGCTACCCTGAGCTGACCGGCCCTACTATCGCTGATATCCTGGGGTCTGGCTACCATAGTCATGACCACTACCTTATCTGGAATGGTCAGACGTATTCCAATTCCCTGACTGGTGCAAAGCTGTTGACCCTATTCTTGAATGTGGAGTTGGTGCAAACCCTCTCTCATTAGATGTTGGTGGAAACATCCTACAGAAATGCTATAAATGGCCCATCTTTCTGCAAGATCAGCACTCGACTGGGTCTATTGGGAACTGAGGTTTAGTACAACCAATTCTTCCACACTGTAAGCACCTCACCTAACTACCAGAATATGTGTTTTGAGTATTAGATTCACTACGCGTAAGCTTTAGATGATGCTTCCTACTACCGGTCAAAATAGTATCAGATATTAGTATTGAACTGCCCTGTCTTGCACCTCCATATTCCCTCTAATTTCAATTGGTAATCAGTGCCTGGTTCACTATAGAAGATACAGTAATCATCCAGAAGATGTTCACCTTTGAGTGGATGTCATACCTGATACCATCCTCGAATCGCCTAGCCTTTGACAGATCATCACCCATCAGAATAGGTGTGAACTAATGGAGCTCAGTAAATCAGGCAAAGTAATCCATAACTGATAGAGAACCCTAATCCAAATGCATAAACTCATGGGATTTGTCTGACCCCACCATCTCAAGATATAAGTATTCATAGAATACTGTCTTAAAATCTTCCCATGCCACGTCCTTATAATGATCTGTCTGTGTGGGAACATCCCACCACCTATTGGAGGAATCACACAACATATAAGTCATGATATTGACCCTCCTCTCAGGTGGCATCTCAAGATGCTAGAAGATTGATAAAATTGCCTCTATCCATGACTCTTCAGCCTGTGGCCCACCTTCCCCAAAAATTGTGGGTGGATGCTTCTGCTAGAACACTAGTATCAGTTATTCCATAGACATGGAAGGATATGGTGCTCCCTAAAATTTTTTCATGAACCTCATAAAGCCTTCATAGAAAATTGAATCAGCACCTGTGTCCGGTATAACAGCTAGTTCCACAACTAGCAAGACTAGAGGGTCTACTGGTATCCCATGGCCTACCACCTACAGGGTATGATCATCTTCACTCTTCTAATGCACTACTTGAGGTCTTCGTGGAGTCATGACTCTTCAAGGTCAAACACACACCTCAGTTCAAGATTATCAAGGTTCACAGTTCAAAAGTTCAAGAACTAAATAGGATACAAAAACCATCAAAGGGTACCAAAAGGGGAGTACATGATGTGTAGAAACCATACACGGCACGTACACTCAAGCTCTTACCCAGGCATGTACTTCTACCATCATGGGCATGTAAACATCTCAGGTACATGGCATGTCATCATGACGCATGGAATGTACTCAAGTTCTCCCTCCTAGCCATGTACTTCCACATGTCCAGAGTTTCATGGGGTCCTCCAAAGTAAAACTACACATTGTGTATCTACCGTACATCGCATGCACTAACCAAAAACCAATAACTTGTGTTCTCCATCACACGGTGGGATACACGGTCAATTACCACACGGAATGTACTCCGAGTACATGGTGTGTATATGAGAAAGTTCTATCTTCCTGAACATAAGAACACATGGTGTTTGTTCATAGCATCACATGCCGTGTTGTCTAAGTTTTCGGACAGTAAGCCTCTGAAACTTCCCCAAAACCCCTTTTTTGAATAGTAAAGAAAAGGTGTGCCAAATTCTGATCTGTGGGGGAAGATTTCCCCACAAATCAAAGCTTGTATTCCATATATAGAATATAACAACACAATATATATCCCATTGATGAAACATGGTCCACTAAATTCTTATCCAAGGGGGGCCATACTCCTCAGGGACCAAAGTTTTTAATCCATCCAATTCAACCATAACACGTACCAATACACCTATCACAAAATCATACATATCTATCACGGTACATATCACAACAACATGAATATCTAACACAACATCTATCACAATAGTATGCAATCAGTAATGCACTCTAAATGGAATGACAAGAATGCATGGTGTGTGATTTCTAACAAGTGCCTATATAATGCATGAGATGTCATACCCTCATCCCATCGGGTTAAAAAAATATAAAAACACAACAATATCAATAATAACAGCACAAAACATGTTTTTCACACAATGGGGAAATCTAATAAATTGTAATAGATCAAAATAAAAAAAACACAATTCAATTCTAGGTAATTTGGCTTTACCCATTACATAGGGTAGCTACTCACAGGCACAACTTAGTACAAAATCCCATGAATTTCCATATTTGTCTATCATCACCAAAAAATAATGCAAACCAAAAAAGAAATCTTCTGATACCACTTTGTAAGATCCCAGATCTAGATTCCACTCAACTAGTTCCCCGTACCTGATTTTCCACATGGCCTCAAGCGTATCTCCCCAAATTTCGGAGGATGTCGAATAGCAGCAAGGGCCTAGGGTGTGATAGTGGGGAAACTATGCCCTCATTGGCAGAGTGTAAGATAGAAGAATAAATAATAATACAATAGCAGAAACAGTAAATGACATACCACTAAAGTAAATAGCGGAAGACTAATATTAGAAACAATCAAACATTATTCCACACAAAAGATGTTTCAACATGTCACATTTTCTAAGAAAATAGTGAAAAAAAGTAAATTGTAGTAATACAAAATATATATTTCAAAAGAAAAAAGGAAACCAAAGATACTAGGAAGCATCACAAGCCTCATCTTAGTCCCATGATTTCCTACTCCTAAACATCACATAAAGTACCTATAGTAGGGCGTTTTCCCTGATCAACACTTGAAATCATATAATCTTTTTGTACCCAAAAGCATGACCCAAATAGGGTGTGAGACTAAATCCCAATAGCCAACCAACTAAGGTCTATGCCAATATATCAATGGATATATATAATTGGAATTGAACAATAGTGAAAGTAGTAAACTATGGGTACTAAAAAGTAATCACAACAGATGTCTCTGAAGACAATGTAAACAAGTATAACTGAAGGACGAATCCAATATTGTGCTTTCTCTTGGTAGACACTTCATAAGTTATCCATTTCATTATTCAAGTTCCTTTAATTATATGAAATTATTGAGGTCTTTCCTAGGCCCGATGATCCCCCCCCTATAAAAATAACCATCAACTCATGACATAATAATCATTTAATCATTTTCCAATGGAGCCCATTCTGGTTATCCCTCAATGTATCCTAGGTTCACTCATCATTTTAAATAATCCTCAATGAGATTGACCACCCTATCATGTATCACTCTTGACCCTTACATAATTACCTCTTGATCTCATCTATGGTCTCTTAATCGAGACCCTCATTCACCCAAGGTATACATAAGGTGAAATTGGTCACATAAGCCTGACCCTGTCTTTTAACTCGGCCAGTGGTTCTCCCATTTATAATCAACCATCTTTTTCATTATTGAAATTCATATCAAAAGAAACACATGTGAATTAAACTATCACAAGGCTTATCATTTAAACAACTCATGTGGGAATAATTTACACAACAATTATCACTTTAAATTTAAACTATTACATGGATTAAGCTTTAATTATCTCATGTGGGGAATTCATGTCACATAATTAGTTCATCTTAACAACCCAAGAATGAGAATTCAAGTCAATCTTTTTAGGAATTCTTTTCCAAACAACTATCTGATGGAAATACACCCATATGGTGTCCCTAAATCAAGGTTCACAACCTTAAGCATTATTTCAAATCATTAATAGGAAATAATAGGGTTTATTATTCAATAAAGAAACACCCTAAAAATGGGCGTGTGACACTCTAGAATATATAATCAACTCGACAATCAAAGAAAGATCCAAGACCACCTACCTCATGTTAGTATGACTCTCCTCATTCAATTTTGATATTTAATTCAACATAAATCAAAGTAGATCAACAAAATGAGTAAAAATCTATCAACCCTAGATAACTAGGTCAGGATAAGAAATCAAAAAATAAAGGCTCAAAAGGAATCGAACACTCAATAAGAGGGTTTCAATGGATTTTATGGTGTTTGAATTAGGTTCTGGATGAAGAAATGGGAGAAGAATTTATGTTTTTATTTTTCTTGGGTGCGAAGCTCGTTGAAATGGATCGTTTATGTCTCTTTTCCAAAAATGATGCTACTGCCTGATTTAATCAAAAAAAAGAAAATTGTGTGGTGTGTACTTGAAACTACACGCTGTGTTTGTACAATTTTTTTCCAAACCATTAAAATACTATGTACTGGGATTACATGGCATATAGCCCTCCACACACCTCATGTACATAAAAGTACAAAGCGCGTAGGCACGAATCATGTAATGTAACAAACCTATAGCCATCCCTTGACCTCTTTTCCCCCATTTTCTTAAGTATAAACTGAAAAGGAAATATATGTACCTTAAAGGAAGAACCCAGTTCTTACAATTACAATTATAAGATATATATATTTTATTTATATTATAATAGGTGAGGTTACTATTCTTATTGAAAAATTACTATTCTTAATGGTCATTTTATTGTTCTTAAGGTTAAGTTACTATTAGATCAGTATAATTTCCTTAATTTCTATTAATATAAAATATTTCATTATAAATTTATAATGAATTTAAATATTTAATTATGTAATGAAAATAAATTATTTTATAAGTACCTGGTTTGTTGCATCAAGCATTAAAAGTTCATAGAGTTTTACCCTCTAAAAGGAATGGAATATTTTCTACAATCAAAAAATAAACTCTTATTAAAAATATGACAATAAATTAATTAATTTAATCCTTGAACATATATGAGGTTGAAATGAAATTCAAGGCTTAAAATCATATAATGATCAAGAGGGATAATAAATCTCTCAAATTTACTTTTCCAAAAGTGAAAATAAGTTAAAGGGGGATGTCATAACCTCAAATTATTTTTATTTCTCTTACTCTAGAGAGGAACTGGATCACCTAGCAAGAAGATTCAATAAGTTCTATAAGAGTAAGAAAGGATTCTGGAATTATTTTCATGATTCCAAGAAAACATATTCATGGACTAAAAGAGGTAAGATATTATGAATAAAAAAATGGTGAATATCATACATAATTTTCCATAGTTGAATGAGGTGAAGTGAAAAATAGACAATAAAAAGAGGAAGTTCAAAATGAATATTGATTATTATCACAAGGGAAAGAAGTGTATAAAAGCTATGTGGAGTGTTTTTGAACACTGCAGTATCTCTTCATGTCTTGATTCATAATAAGAGAAATAAAATATTAAAGAAAACATTTTTTTATGTGTAAAACCTGAAGACTTTATAATATATTTCTTTTAGAATAAATTTTAATTTCATTTATATCTTGAAATTCACACAACATAGGATTTAACAAAAACATGATACTCTATAAAAAAATTATTTTAACATGAACATTATAACATATCCATTAAATTGAAAGCTATGAATATAACTAACTAAATTATGAAATTTATATAGTTTATACATGTAAATTTGTTATCAATTTATTATAAATAATATATTAAACATTTAAAAGGGAAATAAATGCTTTCCGAAAAACTGTATTTTTCTAAAAGACATATTAATCACGCTTTGGACAAAAAATATAAAATTAATGTTTACCAATTTAATAAATAATATTTGAAAAAAATAAAATTCATTTTCCAAATCACCATATCATAATTATCTTAGGGATGATTTTTGGGATTTTTTTGAAATGTTTTTTTTATGAATAGTGGAAAATACTGAATTTTAATTAGAATCTTCCTTTTCATTAAAAAATTTTATAATATTAAATTATATTTTAAATTGGTTTTTAAGTAAAATTTATTCAATTTTATATTAATTAATCTAATTTAGTTTATTTTCATAACTTTCATATTGAATTTGAATATTAAAACTTTTGTAAACTTTTGAATATTTTCTCTTTAAAAATATTGACTCCTTGTCGAATCTGCAAGATTAAATTTAAATTAAATTATTCCACTTATTTAAATGGAATTTGGAAAATTTTATTCCATATTTTGAATAAAAATAATTTCTATTATCTAATAATTTCAACTTAATTTTTTACGATAATGAATTTTAAAAATTGTAAAAATTATTAATAGTGCGTTTGGTAAAAATGGATTTATTAGGGGTTAAACTAAAATGATAGGGGTTAAAATGAACTAAAAATTGTATAAAATCTATTTTATAAACATATTTATACCCTATAATTTCTAAGCCTCAATAATACTCCATTTTTTACACTTTTTTATGAAAAAACATTTTTAAACCTTTTTCTTTTCAAAAAATACAAGTGTGTCACTCACCTCACTTATAAAAGGACACCCTCTCTCCTCTCTTATTCGCACCTTCATGCACTTTTTTCAGAAAATAACAGCCAAAATAAGTTCCCAACATCACTCCCCTAATCTTATAATCCTTATTTTGGTCATAAACTCAACCTTGGGTGTCTTTGGTGCAAACTTAAGGAGGTTACCCAAAGAATATGCAACGTTCTTCAACGAGAATTTTTATTTTGTTTATACCTCCACCACCTTAAATTATTATTAAAACATACTTATATAAAAAAAAGTTATATTAAATATACTAAAATTTTGTTATGTTAATGTAATGACCTACAGTAATTCCCACTTCCATCAAATTGGTTACAAAATCATCATTTGTGTATGCGGAAGACTACCACTTCATTACCGATGACATTCATTTTTTCATTACCACCTCTCGCAATTGATTCTAATGATGAATATAAAGTATATTTATCATATTTATAACATAATTATACTTATTTATTAATTTTATCATATATACCTTTTTACTTTCCATTCTATAGGGGATATGATAACATCACTCTTGTGTACAGCGGACTACCGCCTCACAAAGCGATGTGATTCGTCTTTAACTAACTCTTTAAATGGAATGTGATAAAGATAATTTTGATGAATAAATGTGATATATATTAAATAATTATTATATTAACTACATATTTATAATTCCCAAAATATAATATATCATTTTATTTTTTTACCTTTTCACTCATTGAATGATGATAACATCATTCGTGTACCTGTGGACTACCACCTTCATGAAGTAATGTGACTGTTTTTTTCATAACCACACCACATGGATTATATGTATAATTATATTGAAATGAATAATATATGTTATTATCATTACTTAATGGTAAAATATTACTTACCTTCTTTCCACAATAATAATTTAAATATGGGAACGTTACTCATGCGTACGTACAACCTACCATCTCCATGGTTGTAACGTACTTCATTTATCAAAAACATATTTCAATATTAGTATTAAAAGTATAATTTATGTACATAGTATAATTATTTATTTATTATTATTAAAGATATTATAATACAATATAATATTAACAATAATCATTACTTTCATGAAAAAAGAATAAATGAGTAAACAAGGCAATTAACACCCAAATAATGGATGATTATTAACAAATGGGTTATAAGATGTTATAAAAGGATAATATATTATATTATAAAAATTAATATGATTCTTTTGTAAGTTAATTACATGTTTTAAACCATTATACAATAAGTTAAGTCATTTTCAATAAAAAAGAAGTAAGAGGTAAGGTATTTTGTCTCAATTTACATTCTATTAATACTTGGTTGTTATTATAAACCAGTTCATTTTTTTGGGTGTATATAATTCCCCTTTGACATGTAATATCATTATTATTTCATAATTTATATTATTTTAAGTTTTACTTTGAATCATTTCATCCAAGGTTATTTTTATTGAAAATTAACAAGTGGTAAAAGTTGTACAATATCACTTTCTTTTGTGATAGTTATCTTTAACTTAAAACCATTAATTTCCTGTGAAAATTTTTCATTGGAAATTAAATTTCTATTAAATAAAAATATTATTGTATGATGGATATTATTATTTACTAAACCTTATACCATTTTTATATATGGTATACACTTTGAATGTTATTTGATTAACATAGAAAATATTGATAAATCGATATCCTTTACTCAATATGGATATGTTTTGATAATGAACATTTTTCATGAATTAAATAGATAATTACAAATATGAGGAATGATTTGGAAATATATATAGAGGTGGGGACCTATTACAGATATCTTTTTGATGCATCGATGGGCATTATGAGACAAATTAGTTGGCCAAATAATATGGGTTTTTACACATTAGTTTTAAACTACTATGAGGATGTATCTTAACGTTATAGGTATCCTGTTCATGAGGAATTAAATCAAGTAATTATGTATTTCCTTAATTGATAATTAATTTATCACTAATATACATTATATGTTTTCTATGATATTTTCTATGGATGCTTTTCATTCTCAGTTATTGATTAAATGGAATGTGTTTCAGTTATTTACCATGCCATATTGATTATTTCTTATCTGATCATGATAGTAAAGTTATTTCAATAGAATGTGTGTTTAGTTATTTACCTTAACATTTGGATTAAAATTATTGACTCATGATAGCTTCTTTTGTACTTAGAGCATACTGATCATTTGATCTCACCTTAATTTTGTTCCATTTCCACTAGATATAAAGAATAATTCTCAAAATGATTCTTCAATGACGTAGTTCATTTTTTTGTTAGGTATTCAGTTTTATTTTCTATTACCAATATAAAATGGGTATCATGTATGTATATGGTTCTCCAAAACTACTAAACTGATCAGTACTTTGGTATTTGACCCTTTATATCTATTCGAATTTAATAAATCTAATGTTGGCTACAACTTACTATAGTTGGGGTTGTTATATTTGGTATCACAGGAAGTTTAGCTGAAAAATTAGAAACTATATTAAGTAAGATATAGATTAGATAACTTAACACAATGATAGACTTTGATGATACACATAGAATAACATCTTAAAGTTTTGATAAGGAATATATTATGTGATTTCTCCTAACAATACATCCCTATCTGGATACTAAAAGTGGACGTGAATCTGGTACATAGGTACCTAAGGGAAATAACTACAAAAATGGTGTATTGGGCTTAACCTAATCATCACCTAGTGTTTAGAAATGGTCCTTACTATGCACCTAGTTTGACACTCTGAAGGGATATGATAAGGATAATTCACATTTTCTTTACAAAACATTAATAAGAATTTGAAAATAAATATATCCCAAAATAAAGCATTTTTAAAATTTTGAGATTAACAATGCATATGTTTTAAAATTTGTGTTAAGTGTTACAATATATTTAGAATTATAAATTGTGATTTATAATTCATAATTTTATGTGCTAATCCAGTATATTCCATTGTTTTGAAATCACACCTATAATGAAGAAGTGTATCAATACTCAAGGATAATGTATAAATTTCCCTACTGAGGAAGCCAATACAGCTAGAATTGGAATTGACAAAATTATGGATATAATAGGGATGATTAATCAGGTTATGAAAAATAAAATTTCTTGGATAGAGCAACCAATTCTATAGCATGATTCTCCTCTGATGGATCGCTTCATATGATATAAGCCACCATAATTTTAGTGGTACTACTAATTCAATGGTAGTAGAACAATGGATTAAGTGTCTAGAGAATATATTTATATAATTGGGATGTGGTTAAAATAAAAAAGTTACACTTATAGTGTATATTCTCATAGTATATGTTGATCAATGGTGCTTGTTGATCTATAATACAAGGGAGAAAGAAGAAATACAACTCATGGAATGGATATATTTTAAGGAGACATTCTTAGAAAAATATTTCCCTCCTGATAAACAAACTGAAATGAAGGTAAATTTTCACATCTTAAATCAAAAGGATGAAGTAATTATTTCTGAGTACGAGGTTGTCTTTATAATTATATCTAAGTATGCTACTATTTACATAAGAAATATAGGGTGAAATATTTAAAATTTCATTGAAGGGATTAAGCCAGGTCTTTAAATGGCACTGTTCTCTTAAACTTTTTCATCATATGATTCAATAGTTTTATGTTACATAAAAATAGATATGTAATTGTCTAGATATTATATATTCAATTGAAATCAAGAGAATTATATTTCCTTCAAACACTATAAAAAATGGAATAATTCAAAGAGGAAGAATAAAAATAATGATTTCTATCTTTTGAAAACTATTGATAAAAACACCATGGAAAATGCAAAAAGGGGTTATGAGTTTATTATAAGTGAATAAATAGGGGACACCAGGAAAAATGAAAAGGGAAGAACAAAAACATTATTATTCAGTGTTTAAATAATTGGATATGGGTCACTAAATAAACAAATTCCCTGAGTGTCAAGGGAATCCACCATAAAAGAGGCCAAGAGGAGAAGTCTAAGATTATGTGATCACTACAGTTGAGGTGTAAGTACCCAATGATGTGGTGGTAGGTACTTTAAAACTATATTAAATTTTTTATAATGATTTATTTTACTTTATATCCTCTCACTTTTTTAAATATACCTAATTTTCCAAGAAAATTAGACTTTTCTAATTTAATTTAATAAGGGAGTTGTCAGTTAAAACTCCTAGGGTGTAACACCCTATGCCTACCTCATTGTCTTGAGGAGGAGGTGAGGGTTACTTAGAATTAACCGATGTTCCCAGGGTGCCAAAGGTTAGAAATAAATGTCGAGGGCTCTAAAAATAAATTGGGGAATGATTTTCCCTTAAGAGAAAACCAACCAAACAATCCAAAAACTATATGATGCATGTCAACAAACCCAACCAAACCATCCACTAAAAACTAAGTTGTTCCAAAATGAAAACCAAACCCAACACAACTAGACATGTCCACAACACATCAGAGTACAAAGCGTATACTAAACATCCAAACACCAACAAGCCATGACACCACCACCGCTCCACACCAAGCTCCAAGCTCCAGACTCCACCATGGCATCACAATGCTCCACTAAAGGAAGGAGATGCCATACCCTTGCCCACGTCATGGTACACGACATTTACAAAGACACCACCGTACCAAAGCAGGGGGTGAGTACTAAAACTCAGTAGGTTTTCCCCAAATGACTTCCCTACACACGCCACTAGGATAAAACCGTTAGCACATTTATATAAACAGTTTATATATAATAATCACAAGTGCAACCATTACCATAAGCCAACCATGCTCTTACCAAGCCATCACACCCTACCCAAGAAACCAAGGGAAATACAGAGAAAACATTCTGCAAACCATCTCATCATTTACACATTAACACAAAAACTTCCATCTTGCAAAGCAATGCACAACAAAAAACCAAAATGGTGGGACTTCTGCAAAACCCATTCACCTATTCACACCAAAACAATAAAAACAGTGGGACTTCTACCCAACCCGTTCACTCATTCGAAACTAGCGGTACTTATCGACCACTGCTCATATGGTGGTTCTTCCGACCACTATCCATCCCCTTTTTATAGTGATACTTCCCGCCCACTTCCACAAAACATTTCTATCAATCCAATTACAAGCATATAATTCACCAAGGTCACAACCACATGAAATCAAAAAATTTCCATATCATATCAATTCACTTCAATAAATCACCTATTTATTGAAAACCATCTAACATGACAAACAACATTTCAATAAAACAACCCTTTTTATTGAAAAACATTTCCATCAACCATTTTCACAAATCAAACTCAGCAACCCAGTTTAAAATCTCCATTTTAAAATCCACAACAAGAGAATTTCACCATAGAACCACTTTTTCCCAAAAATCCCCAAAACATCACCCAAGGGGTTTCCAACCACATTCTCACATCAAAACACAATTAATTTTCAGCACAACAATTAATTGTACCAAGGAACCATAGGTTCTAACCAAGTGGAGTCGAGAGAGAAGACACCTACCTTTAGGGTTCCCGAGAAAATGATCCACAAGACACCGCACCTCAAAACCGGTGAACGCACCACCAAAACCTCTCTAGATCCATTTCCCTAACATTCACAAGCCTTAATATTAACATCCAAGGAAACCCCAACCCTAGATATACACACAAAAAGTGTAGATCTATAAAACCAAGAAAGAGAGGGATGTAGATCTAGAGGAAAACACAAGAGAAACAAGAGGAGAGACTTACCCAGGAGAAATCACCTTGAATCCACCTTTAAACCCCTTTGAATCGCTTCCAAAATGTGTGGGAGAGCCCCTCCAACCCTTGAGAACCGAAAATCCCGAGTGAGGCTCGAGTGGGAGGAATAGAGGAGTGAAATGAGGCAATCTCGAGTGAGCTCGAGTTTTAAAACCCTAACTTTAAGTGGTCGCATGGTTAGCCCGCACGATTTGGAAAACCTTGCGCTAACCGTGGGCACACCACTGCCTTGAGAGCCAGAGTCTGCATGGTTTCCTCGCACGGTTTGGTAAACTGTGTGCAAGACGTGTGGACCCTTCTGTCTACCCCTGCACAGTTTCCTGGAGCATACGCACGATTTACACTAACCGTGCTCAAACCGTGCACCCCTTTAAAAGCCTCCAAACTCATCTTAAATCATTCCATACTCTATCAACCTCTTCCAAACTCATTCCATGAACTTTAAATACATAAAATGCATAAAAAATGGAAATATAACTCAAACCAGGGGTGCTACATTCTCCTTACTATTGGACTTTCTATCCTCGGAAAGTAGTGAACCCGCCCTTTGCCGAAAGAGCTCGGGCCACTGCTCGACCATCTCTTTCTCCCGCTCCCAAGTATCCTCTTGAATCTGACCTTGTTACCACAAAACATGAACTAAACCAATGATTTTTCCATGCAAGACTTTCTCTTTCCTATACACAACTCGCACAGGAATGTGCACCAACGAGGCATCCAGTTCTACCTCAACTTGATCCCAACGAATCACATGGTCGCTATCTGGCTGATACTTTTTCAACTGTGACACATGAAACACATTGTGCACCGAACTAAACTGTGGTGGAAAATCCAAATGATAAGCCACCTCACCAATCCTCTCAATAATCTCAAAAGACCCAATATAACTCGAAGATAACTTTCCCTGCTTCCCAAACCGACGATGTCCCAACCTAGGAGAGATTCTCAAGAAAACATGATCACTCACCTCAAACGACAACAGTCATCGATGATGATTCGCATATGATTTCTGACGACTTTGAGTCATCTCCATTATTTTTCTGATCAACATGATCTTCTCTGTAGTCTCCTGGACAAGGCTCGGTCCAACCATTGAAGACTCGCCTGTTTCCACCCAACATAGTGGAGAACGACACGGCCTCCCATACAATGCTTCAAACAGAGACATCTGTATGGATGTTTGATAACTGTTATTATACGAGAACTCAACCAATGACAAGTGCTCCTACCATGATCCACCAAAATCCATGACACAAGCCTGTAACATATCCTCCAGAGTTTGTATCTCCCTCTCAGATTAACCATCCGTCTGAGGGTGATACGCCGTACTCATCTTCAACTGTGTTCTAAGGGATTGATGTAAGGATTTCCAGAAAAGAGATGTAATCCTAGGATCTCTATCTAATACAATCGAAACTGGAAGACCATGCCTCTTTACCACCTCCCGGATATATATTTTGGATAGATCCTCCACCATATGAGATTCATGAATCGGGATGAAATGGGCCGACATCGTTAGCTGATCCACTATCACCCAAATGGCATCGTGCTTTCTGACTGTTCTTGGGAGACGTGTGAAAAAATACATCTCTATATGTTCCCACTTCCATACAGCGATTGGTAAAGACTACAACATTCCTGTTGGCCTCTGATTCTCTGCCTTGATCTATTGACAAAGCCAAGCATCTCGAAACAAACTCATCCACACTTCTTTTCATACCAGCCCACCAGAATTGTGCTTTCAACGCTTTATACATTTTTTGAATTCCATGATGAATAGACCACCCGGAATGATGATACTCCCTAAGAAGATCTTCTTGAAAAGAAACTGGTACAACCATCTGATTTCTAAAACACAAAACTGAATCTCCATTCTGTTTCCAACCCTCAATGGTCTCCCCACCATTGAGTCTAGACCCCACAGTCACACACTCAGAATCAAATATTTGTGCCTCTATAACCAGGGCAACCAAGTCAAGAACCAACGAAACTGGAAATAATACCACTCTATCACCCTGGTCATCACATTCCAACCACATATCAGCTATAACCGACATCAACTACCACTGGTCTGATTCCTGTTTCACCATCTGAGCATATGATTTTCTACTTAATGCATCCACCACCAAATTTCTCTTACCTGGTGTGTACATCAAGTCAAAATAAAACATCCGGAGATATTCAATCCATATCCTTTGCCTCAAGTTCAAATAACTTTGTGAGAAAATATGTTTCAAGCTCTTATGATCGGTATATACTGTGAATTTCTCACCGAATAGAAAATGACTCCATAATTTCAAAGCATGGACCACTATAGCCAACTCCAAATCATGAGTTGGGTAGTTCTTCTCATGCACTCTCAACTATCATGAGCCATACGCAATGACATGATTCCCTTGCATGAGAACGCACCCCAACCCTGATCCCGATGCATCGTAATACACCACGTACCCTTTTCCTGGTTCTGGAAAAACCAAGATTGGTGCTGATGTAAGATGACCCTTTAACTCTTCCAAAAACTACTGGCACTATTCATTCCATTGGAATGGAGCATTCTACCTTGTCAATGCTGTCATCGGTGAAGCCAAACGTAAAAAATCACAAACAAAACTCTGATAATACCCAGCTAGACCAAGGAAACTCCCTATCTCAAACACATTCTTTGGGGGTTTCCACAAGATAACGACCTCTATCTTTTCTAGATCCACTGAAACACCTCTTTCAGAAATTACATGTCCAAGAAAACGAACTTCCTGTATCCAAAAGTCACACTTTGACAATTTGGAATATAACCGATGATCCCTCAATATCCCCAGCACTATCGCCAAGTGTTGCTCATGCTCCACCCTTGTCTTTGAATACACCAGAATATCTTCTACAAACACCACCACAAATGAATCCAAATATCTCTGAAATATCTGATTCATCAATTCCATGAACACTATTGGCACATTCGTTAGACCAAAGGGCATAACCACATATTCATAATTTCCATATATACTTCTGAAAGTTGTTTTAGGAATATTCTCCTTCCTCACCCTCAATTGATGATATCCTGACCGGAGGTCGATCTTGGAGAACCATTGGGCTCCCCTCAACTGGTCGAACAAATCATCAATTTGTGGAAGTAGATATCTATTCTTTATCATAACTTGGTTAAGTCTACTATAATCAACACAGAACCTCAAAGTTCCATCTGAATTTTTCACAAACAACATCGGTGCTGCCCACGGAGACGTTCTAGGTCGGATAAACCCATTTCTTTCTAACTCTTCCAACTAGAATTTCAATTCCTGCAATTCATCTGGTGCCATATGATAATATGGAAGTGAGATAGGACCGGTCCCAGTGAGGAGAACAATCGTAAACTCCACTTCTCTTATGGGAGGTAACCCAGAGAATTCTTTAGGAAAAACATCCATGAACTGGTCCACCACTGCCGGAGGAACACTCATTTCAACACCATTTACCAATTTCAACGACAACACCGCCAACTAATTCGATAAAGTACCCACTTCTGGTGACAACAAACCTGTTGCACCCTGCCATTCATGCCTCTCTCCTCTAAAGAGATGTCTAACACCATCGTGTGTCGTAAAAGCCATTGTCTGTGCATCAAAGTCGATGTGGGCCTTAAAAGCCACTAGCCAATCTATTCCCAGGATTACATCATACCCATCCATCTCAAGCATTGATAAATTCCACACTATCTCAACCTCGCCCACAATGATACAACATTCTCTACACAAGAAGGCTCGACACTCTCTTTGACCCAGAGGAGTTTGAAGTTTCAAAATGGAGGGAATCATTTCTACCCTTAAACCCAGTAAATCAACCACACGTGCAGCAATAAAAGAGTGTGAAACACCCGTATCAAACAGAACTTGTATCAAGGAAGAATTTAAAAGAATAGTACCTCGCACTATGGATGGTCTCGACTGATCATCCACCACAACCTACTCAGCTCCGAACACATGTTTCCTTGCCACACTCTGATATTTATTTCCCTACTGAGGCATCGTGGTATTCTGAGAATCACCATGACCCACTTTACTTTGCTGAAGAGGGGTATGATGTTCTCCCTGTCCTGTCAAAGCATACGACGTCTGCGATCCCTGAGGAGTGTCACGCGCACCCAAACTTGGAGCATTCCAAAAATAACGCTGAAGATTTCCCATCTGCTTACAATTATGACATGCTCGAGGTTGTTCCGTAAAATCCCACTTAATGTGGCTCGTAGAACCACACTAAAAGCATCCCGGCTTGCTCTGGGGATTCAGAGGAAGATTTACCGATCTTGATGTCAGATTATATTCCATATTCCTGCCCTGGGAATAAGTTTCCCTCTTCCGCTTAAACCCAGCATTAGAGTTGCCACTATTCCCCATGGGTACCATCATGCTTCTCCTGCCTGGAGCTCCCAACAAATCCCTCTCAGCCACCGAGGCTCTATTCACCATTTTTGTGTAATAATCTATACACAACACTGATATATTTGAACGGATTTCTTGCCTTAACCCTGCTTTAAAGATCATGTCCTTCAACGACCTCCTACCCACCACCTCGGGTGCAAACTGCACTAAGATCATAAACTTAGTTGCATACTCTGTCACAGACATAAGCTCTTACTTCAAACTGAAGAAATCATTCGTACGCTGAATTCTGAACGTATGTGGGTAGAATTGTTTATTAAACAATTCCTCAAAGCCTTCCCACATCATACCCTGGTCCGTCCCCGCTTGGACTACCAACTCCCACCACTGAATGGCAAGATCTTCTAATATATACATGGCCAACATTACTTTTAACTCTACCGGTGTTCCCAAGAACTCAAAGATCTTGTTCACTCTATTCAACTATGCTTCTACCCTCTCCAGCTCTGAATCACCCCTAAATATGGGTGGATTCTTCTTTTGAAACTGAACTGCATGATCCACATGTCTTGGTTCATCCACTTTGTTTCCACTTTCCATAGCTTGGAAAGCATGCACTATGCTTTGCCCTAGCTACTGGTTCACCTAAGGCTCAGGTGCTACCATATTCTCAGAAGCCTCCTCCGGTTGGTCTCTACGATGCCTACCCGGTGCCATTTCTATAAAAAAACAAACAACCATGAGTCTCACTTCCGTAGACATCATGAAATCCCCTTTCAAATCACCTTACACAACACTATCACAATAAGGCTTTCTATATTTTCCACATGTGCCATGTTTAACCATTTTGAAAACCAAACCATTTTTAAAATACCAATTTATTCACATTACAATTTCACACATTCATATCACATCATAAATCATTATACCCCAAAAAAATATCCATCCTAGGGAGAAGTCATTTCTACCATGCATGCCATGCTCATCTCATTGGCTACACAACAATGAGATATCCAATGCCTATAAGTGTCTCTAAAACACTTATGTACCCAACTACCAGTTAACTTGAATTTCAGCAAAAGAGGGTTAGCTATGTCCTTTTATGCTATACATTCCAAGTTCCAACATTCCTACGCCTTGCTACCATCCCGACTCAAGGAATGTAACACAACTAATGTCAACACCAAATCCGAGAATCAACTCCGAAGGACCGATCAAACTGATACCACTTGTAACACCCTGCCCCTACCTCATTGGATTAAGGAGGCGGTGAGGGTTAATTGGCCTTAAGAGACGTTCCCAGGGCGCTAAAGGCTGGAAATAAATGTTGAGGGCTCCGAGAACAAATTGGGGAACGATTTTCCCTTAAGACAAAACCAACCAAACAATCCACAAACTATATGATGCATGTCAACAAACCTAACCAAACCATCCACTAACAACTAAGTTGTTCCACAATGCAAACCAAACCCAACACAACTAGACATGTCCACAACATATCAAAGTACAAAGTGGAAACTAAACATCCAAACACCAACAAACCATGACACCACTACCGCTCCACACCAAGCTCCAAGATCACCATGACATCACAATGCTCCACTAAAGGAGGGAGATGCCTTACCCATGCCCGCATCACGGTACACGACATCTACAAAGACACCACATTGCTAAAGCAGGGGTGAGTACTAAAACTCAGTAGGTTTTCCCCAAATTACTTCCCTACACACGCCACTAGGATAAAACTATTAGCAAATTTATATAAACAGTTTATATAAAATAATCACAAGTTCAACCATTACCATAAGCCATCCATGCTCTTACCAAGCCATCACACCCAACCCAAGAAACCAAGGGAAATCCATAGAAAAAATTATACAAACCATCTCATCATTTACACATTAACACAACAACTTCCATCTGGCAAAGCAATACATAACAAACAACCAAAACGGTGGAAATTCTGCCCAACTCGTTCACTCATTGGCAACTAGCGGTACTTCTAGACCACTACTCATATGGTGGTTCTTCCGACCACTATCCATCCCCTTTTTATAGTGAGACTTACCGCCCACTTCCACACACCATTTAAATCAAGCCAATGCCAAACATATAATTCACCAAGGTCACAACCACATGCAATCAATCAATTTCCATTGCATATCAATTCACTTCAATAAATAACCTATTTATTGAAAACCATTTTCCATGCCAAACAACAGTTCAATAAAACAACTCTTTTTATTGAAAACAATTTCCATCAACCATTTTCCCAAATCAAACTCAGTAACCCATTTTAAAATCTCAATTTTAAAATCCACAACAAGAGCATTTCACCACAGAACCCCTTTTTCCCAAAAATCCCCAAAACATCACCCATGGGGTTTCCAACCACATTCTCACATCAAAACACAATTAATTTTCAGCACAAAAATTAATTGTAACAAGGAACCACAAGTTCTAACCAAGTGGAGTCGAGATATAATCCACCTACCTTTAGGGTTCCCAAGAAAATGACCCACAAGCCACCGCACCTCAAAACAAGAAAACGCACCACTGAAACCTCTCTAAATCCCTTTCCCTAACATTCACAAGCCCTAATATTAACATCCAAGGAAACCCCAACCCTATATCTACTCACAAAAAGTGTAGATCTAGAAAACCAAGAAAGAGAGGGATGTAGATCTAAAGGAAAACACAAGAGAAACAAGAGGACAGACTTACCCGGGAGAAATCACCTTGAATCCACCTTGAAACACTACTACAAAAACGGTCAATATCAGCACTAAAATCGGGCTTTAACGGCGCTAGAAAAGCACTGTAAATCTCAGCGCTGATAAAGGGGGAGCCTTTAACAGCGCTTTTTAGCGCTGTTAAAGGTGTCGTTTAACAGCGCCTTTTTAGCGCTGTTAAAGGTGTCGTTTAACAATGCCTTTTTAGCGCTGTTAAAGGTTACATTTAACAGCGCTAAAAAAAGCACTGTTAAAGGACACCTTTAACAGCGCTGAAAAAGCACTGTTAAATCCCTTCCTACTGCAAATAAAAAATCTGCATCAGTACAGCCAGCCGAACAGACCTGCAAAAAAACCAGTATATCAACCACAAACATGTCATCAACCGATCACAACCCAACCATTAAATACTTACATTTCCCCAAACACCCATAACACAACCCAACCACAACCACAACCTTCATCTCAATGTACTCAACCGATCTAAACACTTAAGATGGATTTTACCCAAGACTATCTAATTCAAAACGCCGATCATGTCATCAACTGACCACTTAATTTCTATGGTGCTCCACACTATACGCTTTAGCTCAAAAACACCACCATCTGATGTTTAACACCTCCATCATCGGGAAAGAACCACTAGAACCCCACATGATAGAAGGCTACTGTATGATGTTCAAACATAGCGAGAGGAGAAGAGAACGTGAAAGTCTCGTATACGAACAACATCAACAATGAACATCCACCACCATTTCAATATATACATCAAAACCATATCTTTAAAAATTTCCATGTGAATTTCTATCTTACTTCCATCGAGGATGATGCATGTTTGTCAACTTGTTTTGGAAATTGTTTATCTTCATCTGTGCCTTGTACTTGAACCCATGAATTTGAAGCTGAGTATGCGTACACGATAGTTGAGGAGGGGTTGACTCATACATGTCACATATGACCCATGAATATTTGTCCTAAAGTTTCAACACAATCCGAAGGTGTTTGGTCGATTTCCCATATGTTAGTTGTTGATTTCACTTAAAAATAAGTCCATTTTGAACAAAACAGAGGCACTTTGAGTGGTGTCGGCCAAACCGGGCCTCGGATTGAGTCGAGGTTGACTCGTAAACATCAAATTTGACACATGTATCTTTTTCCTTAAGTTTTAATAGAATCCAAATGCGTTTGGTCAGTTTCCCGTATGTCAGTTGTTGATTTCTCACTTAAAAATAATTCCATTTTGAACAAAATAGAGGCACTTTGAGTGGTGTGGGCCACACCGGGCCTCGGATTGAGGTGGGGTTAACTCGTACATGTCACATTTGACTCATGGATCATTGTCCTTAAGTTTCAACAGAAACTGAATGTGTTTGGTCGGTTTGGCGTATGTATGTAAAATATTGTCCATTTTAAACAAAATACATACACTTGGAGTGATATCGGCCACACCGCGCCTCATATTGAGGTAGGGTTGACTCATACACATCACATATGACCTATGGATCATTTTCCTAATGTTTCAACACAATCCGAAGGCTTTTGGTCAGTTTCTCGTATGTCAGTTGTTGATTTCTCACTTAAAAATAAATCCATTTTGAACAAAAGAGAGGCACTTGGAGTGGTGCCAGCACAACCGGGCCTCATATTGAGTCAGGGTTGACTCTTACACATCAAATTTGACCCATGTATCGTTTTCCTTAAGTTTCAATAGAATATGAATGCATTTGGTTGGTTTTCCGTATGTAAGTTGTTGATTTCACTTAAAATTAAGTCCATTTTGACCAAAATAGAGGCACTTTGAGTGGTGTCAGCCACACCGGGCCTCGGATTGAGGCAGGGTTGACTCTTAAACATCAAATTTGACCCATGTATCGTTGTTCTAAAGTTTCAACAGAATCCGAATGTGTTTGGTCAGTTTGCCGTATGTTAGTTGTTGATTTCACTTAAAATTAAGTCCATTTTTAACAAAAACCGAGGCACTTTGAGTGGAGTCAGCCACACCGGGGCTCGGATTGAGGCGGGGTTGACTCGTACATGTCTCATTTGACTCATGGATCGTTTTCCTTAAGTTTCAACAGAAACTGAATGTGTTTGGTCGGTTTGACATATGTATGTAAAATATTGTCCATTTTATACAAAATACATACACTTGGAGTGATACCGGCCACACCGCACCTCGGATTGAGGCAAGGTTGACTCGTAAACATCACAAATGACCCATGGATCATTTTCCTAAAGTATCAACACAATCTGAAGGCGTTTGTTCGGTTTCCCGTATGTTAGTTGTTGATTTCTCACTTAAAAATAAATTCATTTTGAACAAAAGAGAGGCACCTGGAGTGGTGTCTGCCACACCGGGCCTCAGATTGATTCTAGGTTAACTATTACACATCAAATTTGACCCATGGATCTTTTTCCTTAAGTTTCAATAGAATCCAAATGCGTTTGATCGGTTTTCCGTATGTCAGTAGTTGATTTCACTTAAAATTAAGTCCATTTTTAACAAAACAGAGACATTGTGAGTGGTGTCGGCCACACCGGGTCTCGGATTGATGAGGGGTTGACTCTTACATGTTATATTTGACCCATGTATCATTTTTCTAAAGTTTTAATAGAATCGTAATGTGTTTGGTCAGTTTTCCATAGGTCAGTTGTTGATTTCACTTAACATTAAGTCAATTTTCAACAAAAACAGAGGCACTTTGAGTGGTGTCAGCCACACCGGGCCTCGAATTGAGGCGGGGTTGACTCGTACATGTCACATTTGACTCATGGAACGTTTTACTTAAGTTTCAACAAAAACCTAATGTTTTTGGTTAGTTTGGCGTATGTATGTAAAATATTGTCCATTTTAAACAAAATACATACACTTGGAGTGATATCGGCCACACCGCGCCTTGGATTGAGGAAGGGTTGACTCGTAAACGTCACATATGACCCATGATTAATTTTCCTAAAGTTTAAACACAATCCGAAGGCGTTTGGTTGGTTTCCAGTATGTCAGTTGTTGATTTCTCACTTAAAAATAAATCCATTTTGAACAAAAGAGAGGCACTTGGAGTGGTGCCAGCACAACCGGGCCTCAGATTGAGTCAGGGTTGACTCTTACACATCAAATTTGACCCATGGATCGTTTTCCTTAAGTTTCAACAGAATATGAATGCGTTTGGTTGGTTTTCTATATGTCAGTTGTTGATTTCACTTAAAATTAAGTCCATTTTGACAAAAATAGAGGCACTTTGAGTGGTGTCAGCCACACCGGGCCTCAGATTGAGGAAGGGTTGACTCTTAAACATCAAATTTGACCCATGTATTGTTGTTCTAAAGTTTCAACAGAATCAGAATGTGTTTGGTCAGTTTTTCGTATGTCAGTTGTTGATTTCACTTAAAATTAAGTCCATTTTTAACAAAAACATAGGCACTTTTAGTTGTGTCGGTGACACCGGGCCTCGGATTGAGGAAAGGTTGACTCTTACACATCACATTTGACTCATGGATCATTTTCCATTAGTTTCAACAGAAACCGAATGTTTTTGGTCGGTTTGGCGTATGTATGTAAAATATTGTCCATTTTAAACAAAATACATACACTTGGAGTGATACCGACCACACCGCACCTCGGATTGAGGCAGGGTTGACTCGTACATGTCACATATGACCCATGGATCATTTTCATAAAGTGTAAACACAATCCGAAGGCGTTTGGTTGGTTTCCCATATGTCAGTTGTTGATTTCTCACTTAAAAATAAATCCATTTTGAACAAAAGAGAGGCACATGGAGTGGTGTCAGCCACATCGGGCCTTGAATTGAGTTGGGGTTGACTATTACACGTCAAATTTGACCCATGGATCGTTTTCCTTAAGTTTTAACAGAATCCGAATGCGTTTGGTTGGTTTACCGTATGTTAGTTGTTGATTTCACTTAAAATTAAGTCCATCTTTAACAAAACAGAGACACTATAAGTGGTGTCGGCCACACCAGGCCTCGGATTGATGCGAGGTTGACTCGTACATGTCACATTTGACCCATGGATCGTTGTTCTATAGTTTCAACAGAATCCAAATGTTTTTGGTTGGTTTTCCGTATGTCAGTTGTTGATTTCACTTAAAATTAAGTCCATTTTTAACAAAAACATAGGAACTTTGAGTGGTGTCGGTCGTACCGGGCCTCGGATTGAGGAGGGGTTGACTCTTACACGTCACATTTGACTCATGGATCATTTTCCTTAAGCTTCAACAGAAACCAAATGTGTTTGGTCGTTTTGGCGTATGTATGTAAAATATTGTCCATTTTTTACAAAATACATACACTTGGAGTGATACCGGCCACACCGCACCTCAGATTGAGGCAGGGTTGACTCGTACACGTCTCATATGACCCATGGATCATTTTCCTAAAGTTTTAACACAATCCGAAGGCGTTTGCTAGGTTTCCCGTATGTCAGTTGTTGATTTCTCACTAAAAAATAAATCCATTTTGAACAAAAGAGAGGCACCTGGAGTGGTGTCAGCCACACAGGGCCTCGGATTGAGTCAGGGTTGACTCTTACATGTCAAATTTTACCCATGGATCGTTTTCCTTAAGTTTCAACAGAATCCGAATGCGTTTGGTCGGTTTTCCGTATGTCAGTTGTTGATTTCACTTAAAATTAAGTCCATTTTTAACAAAACAGAGGCACTGTGAGTGGTGGCGGCCCCCCCGGGCCTCGGATTGAGGCAGGGTTGACTCATACACATCACATTTTACCCATGGATTGTTTTTATAAAGTTTCAACAGAATCCGAATGCGTTTGGTCAGTTTTCCGTATGTCATTTGTTGATTTCACTTAAAATTAAGTCCATTTTTAACAAAAACAGAGGCACTTTGAGTTGTGTCGGCCACACCGGACCTCGGATTGAGGCGGTGTTGACTCATACATGACACATTTGACTCATGGATCGTTTTCCTTAAGTTTCAACAGAATCTGAATGTGTTTGGTCGGTTTGGAATGTGTATGTAAAATATTGTCCATTTTAAAAAAAATACATACACTTGGAGTGATACCGGCCACACTGCCCCTCGGATTGAGGCAGGGTTGACTCGTACACGTCACATATGACCCATGAATCGTTGTCCTAAAGTTTAAACACAATCTAATGGCATTTTTTTGGTTTCCCATATGTCAGTTGTTGATTTCTCACTTAAAAATAAATCCATTTTGAACAAAAGAGAGGCACTTGGAGTGGTGTCAGCCACACCAGGACTTAGATTGAGTTGGGGTTGACTCTTACACGTCAAATTTGACCCATGGATCTTTTTCCTTAAGTTTCAATAGAATCCGAATGCGTTTGGTTGGTTTTTCATATGTCAGTTGTTGATTTCACTTAAAATTAAGTCCATTTTTAACAAAACAGAAACACTGTGAGTGGTGTTGGCCACACCGGGCCTCAAATTGATGCGAGGTTGACTCTTACACATCACATTTGACACATGGATTGTTTTTATAAAGTTTCAATAGAATCCAAATGCTTTTGGTCGGTTTGTCATATGTCTGTTGTTGATTTCACTTAAAATTAAGTCCATTTTTAACAAAAACAGAGGCACTTTGAGTGGTGTCGGCCACACCGGGCCTCGGATTGAGGCGAGGTTGACTCATACATGTCACATATTACCCATGGATCATTGTGCTTAAGTTTCCATAGAAACCTAATGTGTTTGGTCGGTTTAGTGTATGTATGTAAAATATTGTCCATTTTAAACAAAATACATACACTTGGAGTGATACCTGCCACACCGCGCCTCGGATTGAGGTAGGATTGAGTCTTACACTTCACATATGACCCATGAATCGTTTTCCTAAAGTATCAACAAAATCTGAAGGCGTTTGGTGGGTTTCCCGTATGTCAGTTGTTGATTTCACTTAAAAATAAATCCATTTTGAACAAAATAGAGGCACTTTGAGTGGTTTTGGTCACACCGGGCCTTAGATTGAGTTGGGGTTGACTCTTACACGTCAAATTTGACCCATGGATCGTTTTCCTTAAGTTTCAATAGAATCCAAATGCGTTTGGTCAGTTTGTCATATGTCAGTTGTTGATTTCACTTAAAATTAAGTCCATTTTTAACAAAACAAAGACATTGTGAGTGGTGTCAGCCACACCGGGCCTCGGATTGATGCGGGGTTGACTCATACACGTCACACATGAGTCATGGATTGTTGTGCAAAAGTATCAACACAATCAGAAGCCGTTATATTGGTTTGGAGTATGTACGTAAAATATTGTCCATTTTAATTAAAATACATACACTTGGAGTAATACCGGTCACACTGTGCCTCAGATTGAGGCGGGGTTGACTCGTACACGTCACATATGACCCATGAATCGTTTTCCTAAAGTGGAAACGCAATCCGAAGGCATTTTTTCAGATTCCTATATGTCAGTTTTTGATTTCTCACTTAAAAATAAGTCCATTTGGAACAAAATAGGGGCACTTGGAGTGGTGTCAGCAACACCGGGCCTCGGATTGATGCGAGGTTGACTCGTACATGTCACACATGATTCATGGATCGTTGTGAAAAAGTATCAACACAATCAGAAGTCGTTATATTGGTTTGGTATATGTATGTAAAATATTCTCCATTTTAAACAAAATACATACACTTGGAGTGATACCAGTCACACCACTCCTCGGATTGAGGTGGGGTTGACTCGTACACGTCACATATGACCCATGAATCACTTTACTAAAGTTTCAAAACAATCCAAAGGCATTTTTTTGGTTTCCCGTATGTCAGTTGTTGATTTCTCACTTAAAAATAAGTCCATTTTGAACAAAACAGAGGCACTTGGAGTGGTGTCAACCACACCGGACCTCAGATTGAGGTTGGGTTGACTCGTACACGTCACATTTGAAGGTGAGTATGCATACATGATAGTTTACCTTCTTAGAGAAGATTTTCTGTAAGAGTATAAGAGACATGAAGAAATGAAGATCATTAGAGTGTTAGAGCAAATGTGGTTGCTACAAACAATGTGGAAATCGGAACCTTTACATCATTGAAGAAGTTGCAAAAATGATATCTCTCATCCCTGGAAAGAGTGTATGCAGCTGGAGGAAGAAATGTTTGATTTTCACCCTTCACGGGAGCCAACTCTTCTCTTATTCCCATGTCAACCATGTCTAACCTTTCCTTAATTCCATCCTTTGTTTTTCCAGGCACATTTTGCAATGTTCCGATAACACTGTCACATACATTTTTTTCCACATGCATCAAATCAAGAAAATGTCTGACGTACAGACATTTCCTGTATGGTAATTCAAAAAAATTGATCACTTTTTCCAACCGATTTTCGTAAGGTTTTTCGAAAATGGTTTACCAAAAACAGTGTTCACGTCTTTTATTTTCTCAAACAGCTGATCACCTGTAAGTGGAGACAGTGTTTTGCATTGTTCAGAACTTCCATTGAATGATGTCATCCAAGATCGGTACTTATGTCGACGGGTTAGAAATCTAAGATGTCCTAGAAACACAGATTTCGATGAATGTTTCAACCTAATTGATTGTGTATCTTCTTAGCACACAGAACACCGTTGAGTTCCTTTAATGCTATGGCATGACACATTTCCATAAATAGGGAAATCATTTATCATCCCATACAACATCGCTCTCAACGTGAAGTATTCTTTTTCATAAGAATCATACAATATAACACATGAATCCCACAGTAACTTCAAATCCTTGATCAAGGGAACCAAATATACATCAATATCATTACCTGGTTTATTTGGTCCTGATATAAGCAAAGATAACTTAATGAATTTCCATTTCATGCATAACCAGGGTGGAAAGTTATAATTTACCAACATAACAGGCCAAGTACTGTGAGTGCTGGTTTGAAAACCAAAAGGATTCACTCCATCAGTAGATAACTCAAGACGCAGGTTTCTTGGCTCATTTCCAAATTCAGGATACTCATGATCAATTCTCTTCCATTAAGGAGAGTCAGCCGGGTGACGTAATTTTCCATCTTTATTTCTTTTATCTTCATGCCACAACAATTGTCTTACAGTTTCTTCACTTCCATATAGACGCCTAAACCTTGGAATGATTGGAAAATACCATAAAACTTTTATAGGACTGTGTTAATCTTTCTTGTATCGAGAAGCACCACACATTGGGCATTATGTAAGTGATTTTTTCTCCTTGAGGAACAATATACAGTCTTTCAAAAAGGCATGTATTCTTTCATAAATCATACCCATCAAGAGTATCATTTGTTTAGCTTCATATGTCTGGCTTGGGAGCTCATTATCTTCTGGAAGCATGTCATTCAAAAGAGAAAGTAGTTCCGGGAAACCCCTTCTAATCACTTACAAAACGTGTAGGAGAGCCCTTCCAACCCTTGAGAACCAAAAATCCTGAGTGAGGCTCGAGTGGGAGGAAGAGAGGAGTGAAATGATGCAATCCTGAGTGAGCTCGGGTTTTAAAATCCTAACTTTAAGTGATCGCCTGGTTAGCCCGCACAGTTTGGCAAACCATGCGCTAACTGTGCGCATGCCACTGACTCGAGAGCTAGAGTCTGCACAGTTTCCTCACACGGTTTGGAAAACCGTTTGTAGAACATGCGGAGCCTAATATTTACCCCTGCACAGTTTCCTGGAGCATACGCACGGTTTACACTAACCATGCTCAAACCGTGCACCCCTTTAAAAGCCTCCAAACTCATCTAAAACCATTCCAAACTCTCCCAACCTCTTCCCAACTCATTTCATGCACTTTAAATAAATAAAAATGCATAAAAAAGGCCACATACCTCAAACTAGTCATTCTATATAGGGAAAGTATCATTGTAACAAGGATGTGTCAAGAAGTCCCCATTATGACACATAAACGTGATTTTTTTCTAAACATATTATCATACATATGGTTGACTTTGTTATTATCTTTGGTATAAACTGGATTTCAAAATATGATGAAACTTTTTATTACAAGAAAACGGAAATTAAAATTTTTGAGGAAGATGTAGAATTCCTTATCTTTAGAGTAGAGACTTTATCATCTGAGGCATATCTAGATCCACCCTCAGTAGATCTACTAAAAGAGATTCTTGGTGAAGAAGAGAAGAAAAAATCTTGGGATGGAAAAGATGATCTTAGAACTGAGGATATACCTATTGTACTGGAATACATTGATGTATTTTTTAAAGAATTAATTAGACATCCCCCGAAGCATGAAGTTGAGTTTTCCATTAATATGACCCTTGATGAAAAACAAATATCAAAGACTACCTATAAAATAGATACTATGTGATTAGTTAATATGAAGAAACAACTAGATGAGTTAGGTGATACACGATTCATTATCCATAGTGTTTTACCATGGGGAGATCCAATTCTATTCTTTAATAATAAATATGGATCCATGAGGTTTTGTATGGATTATATGGAAATAAATGTTATTAAAATAAAGAATACGTATCCTATTATATGCATTTATGACTTATTCTATCAACATCATGGAGCCTGATATTTTTTAAAGATTAAACTTTGTTCTGGGTATCATATATTTAGAGTAAATAAGGAATACATTTTAAATATATCTTATAAAATGAGGTATAGACATTTTAATTTCATAGTAATTCCATTTTGATTAACTTGTCAAGCCCTTGTTTTTATGGATCTAATGAAAATATTATTTTGAAAATATCTTTATTATTTTTTGTGGTAATCATTGATGATATTTTGGTGTATTCTAAAATCTATGTGGACCATGAGAATAACTTGAATATCATTCTTTAATCTCTTAAAAGGAAATATTTATATGGGAAATTTATTAAGTGTGATTTTTAGATTGAAGAAGTTTCTTTTCTTAGCCATATTTTCTCCAAGGATGGAATCTTAGCTGACACCAAAAATATGAAGTCAATTATACAATTTCATATACCAATGAATGTAATTGAGGTACATAGTTTTATTATTTTGTAAGGTTATTATCGGTGATTTGTTCTAAACATTTCTTGATTTCCTAACCTGTTAACCAAGATCACACGTAAAGGGGTTAAGTTTTTTTGGAAAAAGGAATATAAAGAATTTTTTGATGAACTACATCATAGACTTTTCAATGATTCTATTTTGACTCTACCATCTAGAAAAAAATATGTTTTTGATATATAGTGATGCAAAAAATAATGTACTTGGTTGTGTACAAATAAAAAAAGATAAATTTATTACATATGAATCATGGAAATTGAAGACTCACAAATAGAACTATCCAACCCATTATTTTCAGTTGGTGACTGTAATATTTTCTTTGAATATATGGAATCATTATCTCAATTGTGAAATATGTGAGATATACACATGTCATAAAATCCTAAAATATATATTTTTCACATAAATATATTAATATTAGGAAAATTATATGGCTTGAGATACTCAAGGATTATGATTTATCAATAAACTACCACTCGGGGAAAGAAAATATTGTAGCAGATGCATTAAGTAGAAAAGATCATGGAATTTTGAACCAAATGAGGATTGATAAGGATCCTCTATTTATTGATCTAGTAAATATGGATATAATAATTATTAAGGAAGGTTATATCACTCATTTTTCAAATGATTGTGAAACCATATTTATTAGAAAAGATAAAAATTTCTCAATCTATTAATGGGAACTTCCAGACAAAAATTAAAGTTGTGAATGATGATAAATTAGTAGATATAATTTGTGATCATAGTGTTCTAAAGTTTGGAAAGATATTATGTGTTCCATATATACCTGAGAAAAAAATGGAATTTTTGGACAACACTCATAGCTAAAATTTCTCTATACATCCTGGTAGAACAAATGTGTATAGAGATTTAAGGGAATATTTTTTATGGGATTACTTGAAGTGGGAAATTTCTAATTATGTGTCTAGATGATTAGTTTCTCAGAAAGTGAAATTTTTAAGATATCGTCCTAGAGAATTAATGAAACCACTTTCTATTACTATGTTGAAATGGGATTACACTACTATGTACTTTGTTATAGTACCAACAAAGACTCCTAGAAAGAATGAAGTAATATGAATTATCATTGATCACATAACCAAATCTATACATTTACTTGCTATAAGAGAATATTTACCTCATAATCACCTCGCAATGTTTTATATTATGAATTAGTGAGACTTTATGTCATACCTATTTTAATTATTTCTGGTTGATATCCTCATTTAACATCAAAATTTGGAAGGGTCTTAAAAAGGATCTTGATACTGATATTTTTTAGGCACTTCCTACCATCCTCAAACTAATAGATAGTTCAAAAGTACTATTAAAACAATTTAAGACATGTTGATGTCATTCTCACTTGATATTCAAGGTATGTGGGATTAGTATTTACCATTGGTATAGTTTTCCCATAACAATAGTTTTTGTTCAATTATTCAAATGGAATTGTATAAAGCATTATATGAAAAGAGATGTCATACTCCAACTTGTTGGGATGATGTTGGGGAAAGGAAACTTTTAGTTATGGAACTTTTTGAAGATAAAAAGGCAATGATAATGTCTATTCAGTCTCACAATAAAGTATCTCAAAGTAGGAAAAAGAGTTATGCTGATAATTGGAGGAAATATTTTTAATTCTAAGAGGGAGATAATGTTTTCTTAAAATTATCTCCATGAAATAGTGTTATAAGGTTTGTTAAGAAAGGTAAAATGAGACCAAGGTACTTCGTACCTTTTGAAATTCATGATATAATTTGAATTTTCTTATCATTTAGCAATACCTCCAATTCTCTCAAAAGTACATGATGTGTTCCATAAATCATTTTCAATGAAGTACATGTCAAACCCAACGCATGTGATAACATTTGATGGAATTGAATTAAAACCTGATCTATCTTAATATGAATAACCCATCCATAGTTTTTTATAGTAGAGAGTAATTATTGAGGAATTGGACGACTCATCTGGTAAAGGTGCATTGGAGAAAGCACAAAATAGAGGAAGCAAAGTGGGAACCATAGGATAATATGGAGAAGAACTACATTTATCTGTTTAGAAGGTTATATCCATGAAATTTCAAGGATGAAAGTTTTTTAGGAGGGAATAATGTAACACCCCAATACATTACAATATAATTATTTTAGCATAAATTTAATTTCTATTATAGATTGTGATACACACGACAATAGGTTTAAATAAAACAAGATACTTTATTAAAATATTATTTAAACATGACCATTATAACCTTGTTGTTAAATTAGAAGCTATGAATATAACTAAATAAATTATGAATAATATATATTTTACACATGTAAATTTTTTATCTATTTATTATAAATAAATAAGAATCATTTAAAAAAAATGTTTTCTGAAAAACATTATTTTTCGAAAATAAAAATTAATCGCACCTTTCTCACATAATTTAATTTTTAACATTTTTTTAAAATTTATTTTTAAAATTAAACTCAATTTTTTAAATCATCTTATCATATGTTTCTTAGGGTGATTTTTTTTGGTTTTTTCTAAAAAGTTTCATTTTTAGATGAATGGTGAAAACTACTGAATTTTAATTGGAAAATCCCTTTTAATTTATATAATTGATAATGTTAAATTATATTTTGAATTAGTTTTAAAATAAAATTAGTTAAATTTTATATAAACTAATCCAATTTATTTCATTTTCATATTTTTCATACTTAATTTTGATATAAAAACATTATAAACTTTTGAAATTTTCTCTTTAAAAATTCACTTCATCATCACGTTTACAGGATTAATTTTAAATTACAATTTTCCACCTCTATGATTGGAGTTTCTGAAAATGGATTCCATATTTGGAATCATCATAATTTATGTTATCTAATAATTTTAACTTAATTTTTACATTAATTAATAGTAAAAAAAGAAAAAATTATTTATCATGGTTAAGGTAAAAATGGATTTACTGAGAGTTAAACTAAAAAGATAAGGTTTATAATAACCTAAAAATTGTATAAAATATATTTTATATCCATATTTAGACTAAATAATGTTGAATTATATATAATGATCCATTTTTGATCCTATTGGGATTGAAAAATGTGGTCAAACATTTTTCATTAAAAAAATTCATGTGTGACACTCACCTCACTTTAAAAGGCCATCGCCTATCCTCTCCTCTCCACAACCTTTTGGTTAAGATAATACCTACAAAAATAAATTCCCAAATTCACTCCCATAATCCTATAATCATTTTTTTCATAAATCCAACCTTGGAATACCTTTGTGCAAACCTAAAGATCTTACCGAAGGAAGAGGTAATGTTTTCAAAGAACATTTTTATTTTATTTCTCCCTCCATATCCTTAAATTACATTTAAAAAAATATCATATAATAAATTAATTATCTTATATATACATATATTTTTTTATGTTAAGGTAATTACATTCAACCATCCCCACTTCCATCAAATTGGTTATGAAATCATTATTCGTGTGTATTGAGGACTACTGCCTCGCAAACTGATGTTATTCGTTTTTCCATTACCACCTCTCACGGTTGGGTATGATGATGGATAAAAATTATATATAATATATTTATAACATAATTACACATATGTATTCATTATATCATGTATATACCTTTTTAAATTTCTATTCCATATGGGATATGATATTCTCCATCATGTGTACAGCGAACAATAACCCTGAGAAGTGATGTGATTCTTCATTCAGTAACGCTTTACATGGAAGGTGATAATGATTAATTTAATGAATATATGTGATATTAATGAAACAATTATGATATTAATGATTTATTTATCATTATTAAAATATAATGCATCATTTTATTTATTTACCATTACACTCATTGAAAGATGATAACATCATTCATGTACATGTGGTCTACTGCCTTCAGAAAGTGATGTGACTCCATTTTCATCACCAAAAAACATGTATGATATGTATAATTAAATTAAAATAAATAATATGATATTATGATCATTTTTTTAAGTTAAAATATTATTTATCTCTTTTACATAATGATCATTCAAAAATGGTAACATTACTCATGTGTATATATGACCTACCGTCTCCATGATCATAACGTACTTTATTTCTCAAAACCATATTTTATGATTTTTATTAAAATTATCGTTGATCTGTAAATATGATGATTATTTTATGATTATTATTCTGTATATGATAAAACTATATAATATTCAAAATAACTTGAACTTTCATGACAAAGAAAAAATGAGAAAACAAGGCAATTAACACCTGAAACAATGAAAATAATGAATGATTATTAATGAAGGAGTGATAAGATATTATAAAAGGATAATGTATGAAAATATAAATATTAATATTGTTCTTTTTTAAGTTAAATAAAATTTTAAAACCACTAAACATGTGTTTAAGGCATGTCCAACCACAGGGAAGCATGAGGTATGGTATTTCGTAATAATTTACATTCTATTGAGTCTTATTTGATATTATGAACCAATTCACTTTTAGGTAGTGTATATAATTCCCCTATGACATGTAATATCATGATTCATTCATACTTTATGGTATTTTTAATTTCAAATTGAATCATTTCATTCAATGGGATTTGACATTAAAATTACCAAGTGGTGAATGTTATTGTACAATCACACATTCTTTTGTGATTATTCAATTTTCCTTGAAATAATAACTTTTTTGTCATAATTTTTAATTGGAAATTAAAATTATCTTAAATAACCATTTTATTTTTTATTTATATGATTATTTCCTAAAATTTGTACTATTTTTACATATGTTTTGCACTTTGAAAGTTGTTTTATTAATAGAGGAAATATTGATAAATTTGTATCCTTTACTCAATATGAATATTTTTTTATAAGGAACATATTTCATTAATTAAATTGATTATTAGAAATATTAGGAATACTTTTTAAATGTGTAAATGGGTGGGGACTAGTTATTGATATCCCCTCGATGCATCGACAAGTCTTATGAGAAAAACTAGTTGGAGAAATCATATATGTTTTTACCCAGTAGTTTTAAACTATCTTTAGGATAGATCTTGATGGTAGAGGTATAATATTCATGAGGAAATAAATAAAATAATTAATCACTTTCTTCATTGATAATTCAGATATTATTATTATCCATGATATTTTCACCATGATAGTATCTATGGATGCATTTGATTCTCAGTTATTGATTGAAAGGATTGTGTTTTCAGTTCACCTTTCTATATTGATTATGTCTTGTCTTATCATGATATTCATGTTATTTAAATGGAATTTTTGTTTAGTTATTTGACTTTCCATATTGATTATGCTTATTTATTCATGATATATTCCATTTATTTTACCCTTACTGAGCATTTGAGTTCACCCACATTTTGTTTCCTTTCCCCAAGATATGAAGAAGAATTCTAGGAATGAGTTTTTAAGGATGTAGTTCATTTTTTTTGTGATACATTATGTTTTACTTTCTAATCCCAAGGTAAAATGGGTATCATGTATATACTTGGTTCTCTAAAAAAACTAAATTTATTGGTACTTCATGATTTTACCCTTTTTATTTATGTCATTGTAATAAATCATACACCATCTATGGGTTATTAGAGTTAGAGTTATTACATTATAGTTAAGAAAGAAGAGGTATAATCTTAATATTCCTTTACTTCTAATTATAAAAGTTGTTAATAAGGTAAATTTGTTGAATACTATTACATTCTTGAATAAAAATATGAATCCATAATGAAAAAGAATAAATACTTTAAGAAAATTCATAATTTTTACTTAAGTAAAACATATTTAATGTTCAAACAACTCCTTGAATTAAAAGAAAAATTAAGCAAATTTGCTTCAAGCACCACTATACATAAAAATAGAATTAAAGAGTAATAGGCTAAATTATAATCATTTGTAATGTCCTATAATTTCCTTGTAAATATTTATTTAATTCTATGGAATTATTTTGAGATAGTAAAATTTTACGGTACATGATTCTGAGGATCAGAGTGCCCGGAATGATCTGTAGAAAAATGTTAAGCTTTAAACAGTGAGTGTGAGAAATTTTCCAGAAAGGGTGGAATAACTCTAAAATGGGAGCCCAAATCATAAATCTGAGAACTGTTGTGTTCATGATGATTGGTTTACCCTAGGTGCGACTTAAGTTTAGTCGGAACAGGCCTCCAGTGAGAAAACCCAAAAAATGGCATAACCGTAAAAAAATTATTAAATGAAATTATTTTAGTTTTCAAAGGATTATAACCCAAGAATGTTGAGTTGGATTAAAAATTTAAGACCACCTTTAAGCTCGTGAGGGTATGTTTTCCTTAGGAAGATCCTAACATTTTTCGGCATGGGCCAATATTGGAAGTTATTTTTTTACCAAAAATAAAATAATTTAGTGACAATTATTTTATTGAAAATTATTCAGGCCACCCATTCATGTGTGACGATGGCCTAATCTCACGCCCTTCGGTTTGTCTTCTGGTTTTATGTAACTGTAGTGACAGGGGTGTTTGAGGAGGACGATGGAGTTGGTCCAGAATAATCGTTGATAGAGGCGTTTGGATTGGTGATTTCGAAAGGGTGAATGGTTTATTTTATGATGTCTGTTGGTATGGTGATGCACTCAGACTCTACTCATGGATCAGGCCCCAGATGAGGTTCCAAAGCTTCCCTTTATCATTGTAGTGCTTTTCGAATTTGGATTTTTTATAGGGTATGGCATCATCCATCGGATCGGGTCTGTGCTTCGATATAGGACACTTTATTGTTGTTCATCTTTGCAATGATAGAGTGCTTTTTCATGTTCATATGCTGGGGAGGGGTAGCTCCATGTATCAGTTTGGTTTTTCTCACTAGGCCTTCATGTCATGTTTTTGTCTTAATTCTATGATTTTTGTAGGGTTCCCCCCCCCCTTATTCCCTCAAAAAAGGGTTTCTATTTTCAATAATATAAAAAATTTAAGGCATATGGGACATTGGATAGATTGAAAATCCAATAGTATTGATGAGCTTGTGAGGTTGTGTTCCCCTTAGGCAGAGCCTAAACTCAACTGGCATGGGTCAAGGGTGACTGTTAATTTTTTTCAAAACTTTTTTTAAGGTATTCTCAATAAATGTGAAAGCATGATTTTCTATATTTTGAACTAATTCTTGGATTGAAAATTTGAGGGCACCGTTGAATTCGGAACGCTGATATTCACCTATAAATGACTTAACATTAGTCGGAAAGGGCCGAGAGGAAAAGTTATTTTTCAGAATTTTTGAGAAAAATAATAATATATTTTCACATAAATGTTTTATTTATTTTATCATCGTTGAGTGGAGAACAGCAACGCTGTAATGCAGCGACGAGGTGGCGATGAGGTACATTAATGAGGAGTCAATAATGGCTCGTTTGAAACCGCAAGGTTGTTATCCAAATGACTCCTTTAATGTGGCTCATTAAATATATATCATTTAATGAGCATCATTAATGTGAGAAACATCACTATGTTGATTATTTTCTTTTAAATAATCCAGCGTGTTAGAGTTTGAGGATTGAAAACTGTGGGGATTATCTTTCAATCCTCTAGCATACTTCCTCCCCAATGAATAATGATGAAGAACGTCGGTGATACACCACCAATTTCGACAAACCTCAAAGAACATAGGAGGAAGTGACATCGATACCATAAAACCTCAAGAACAAATGCTTCATCATCGAACGTCAAAGAGGTAGGGTTTTACTTTGTGTTTAAATTATCTCTTATTCGTTCTAAAACAACAAGTGTTGGACAACTAACGAATGGGTTGATCTGAGGATCAGATGTTCTTGCGAGAGGGTGTTTCACTTAGGGCTTTGTGTGGTATTTGTTGATAGTAGTATTTTACTTCAATCCCTAAACCTCCCCTTCCCATTTTACCTCTAAAGCGGAGGGATCGGGTTGTCACAAACAGGGCTCAAGTACCTCCGCATGTCCGTTCTTTATGTTTGTATTCTCAAAGTAATGGAGAAACGGATTTGAAGCCTTCATGATGAAGAGGGCGATACCTGAGGACCATTGGCGCAGGTGGCATGAAGAACGGACCACTGGAGTGAATCTGGTGGTCCTCCAAGAAACCAGTTGTCATGCACATCGGTGTGCCATGATGACGGAGAGTCGCGGTAGTAAGGTGGTGTGGCGCCTGTCGGTGCCGTGTGGAGGAGAGGTCGCGTCCGGCCGCTCAGACGCACTGAAGTCACGTGGTCTGTTAACCACGTGCAGGGGAATCGGTCAGCCTTGATGAATTATAGGGTGGTGCCAGCTGGCACCGCTGGCTGGAGAACTGGACGTGGTCGATCCGCATCATAGATGGAGGATCGGTCCGCTCTGCGAGCCGGGTTTCTACAGGTGGGTTGCGCCCCACCAGTCGGGTGGGGCCACCCGTGAACCAGACCCACTACCAGGCTGGACCCATCTTACCGGGCCAAAACCATGGTCCCAATGGGCTGGATGGTCCAGACCCATTTTGTTCCCCCACCAAACCCTTGAACCGGGTCTGGTCATGTCGGTCTGACCGGCACGGCCCGGACCTAGACCCGACCGTTCTCGTTTCACTATAATGCCAAAAACTATCAGATCGGGCGTCTGATTGACGCTCCGTCAGTGGCATTGGAACACTAATGATGAGGTTATTCTTTTGAGATACTCCACTTAAGTTTTGGAAGAAGATAGATTTCAGCCGGGTTGAATCGGACTCAAATCCAACCGAGCCCTTTTTACCTTTTTGACTATATCTTACAGACCAGGTGTCTGATTGAAGTTTCATCTATCACATTAGAACCCTTACAATAATACAGCCCTTTGGGTTACTTATTCATGGGAGTTCGTGTTGGTTGAGGTAATACTGATGGTATGTGGATCAGAATCTTTGGAAATCAAGTGCACCAAGTGCGGGAATCATGTGGTTGGTTGTCAAGTGAAGAGTGACCCTCCATGGATTGGCATGAGAGGGACCCTAAATGAATCCGCAGCAGTGTGAACCTCTATAGATCAGAAATGGCGCGACCCTCTATGGATCGGAATGAGAGTGATCCTCTGTGGATCGGCAGTAGTGTAACCCTCTTTGGATTGGAAGTAGTGGGACCCTCTGTGGATCAGTAGTATCACGACCCGATGTGGGTCGGCCGTAGAGAGACCCGTCAAGGATTAGTAGTAGATCGACCCTTTGTGGATCAGTAGTAGATAAACCCTTCATGGATCTGTATTTGAGCCACTCAATAGAATAAAATGATCTATCTTAAGACTAACCATATTTATTCCTGTTCTCTATGTTGTATACCTGGTGTGAGCTACGTCTTTTATTTTGTGCCATGTGGTTGAGGTCTTGATTTTTGGTTTTACTTATAGGGTATTTTTCTTTGTGTTTTTTTAATTCAAAGATTACCAAGAGACCTTTGGGGGTCTTAGGGTCCCTACTGAGTATTAATATACTCACCCCTGTACGGGGTTTTCCTGCACGTGTTTTATCTGGTACAGATGGTCGACGTTTCGACACAGGTTCTCAGGGGGATGAGAATAATGGATGCTACGATGGTGGACTTGGTTTCCTAGGACTAGGTGGGGCCTAGTAGGACCATGTGGGAAAGATATACTACTTTGGCTTCCAGTAGCTTCACTACTCTCATGATCAGGTGGGGTTTTCTGCAGATGGACATCAGAGTTTCCTTTTATACTTTACTATTTTCAATTCCTAGTTGGGTTTGTATTCTGGACTACTTACTTTCACTTGTACTTACACTCAGCCTTGTTTTACTGGTATACTTGTTTTCCCCCTTTCAGTGTATTGGGATGTAGTTGTACGCATGTGTGTAAAGGATTAAAGGTAATTCCTTCCCTTTTTGGGATATGACTTTCCGGTTCTAGTCACCAGCCCCTGGCTTATAGAAGGTAGGATTTGGGTACTCCTGGCATGGGACCTAGGGGACGGGTTGTGACAAAGTGGTATCAAAGCACAGTCGGTTCTACCATAATAACTAAGAGTCTGTATTTTCAATGGGGGAAATAGTGTTAAGCGTCATGAGTCAGATTTTAGGTGAGGGAGTCCAATATTAGTGTGGTGGACGATGTATCCACACCCCAAGACCCTGAATTATGTTTTACATCTCGGTACATGAAAACACTAGTTTCATGTGTTTTGAAATTTTTTTCTCTGGATCTTTTTTGACTCATCTCATAAGGTATAACTTACTGACTGTGGTTCATCTTGATTCTAATTCAAGATGCCTCCACGCAGACAGCCGGCCAGGATTCCAATGCATGACCATGAGGATGGTCCATAGAGTGTTGAGGCTTCAGTACAAGGATTGTTGACTGATATGGTACCTTTGGGTGGTGTCCCAGCAATACCACTGCCTGTTGGTTAGCAGTTACTACCAGCGCTATCGGAATAGGACACATGTAAGATCAGTGCCTTACACGAGTTTCAGTGACAGATACCACTATGGTTCTGAGGTCATACCGACTCATAGGCGGCTAAGGGCTGGCTCGAGGTGGTGACCGAGTTTCCATCTAGGTGGTGACTGAGTCTCTATCTAGACAGGGCACCATTAGATCAGATGGAGGTCCTGGCAGTGATCATTCTATGTGGCTCAGTAAAGAGATTGTATAATTTAGATTACCTCTATCTTACGATGAGGTTACTTTTCTAGAGGCAGAGCTTAAAAACCTTTCTTAGATAATGGGTCTCTTTCCATAAAAAAGATAAGGGGTATGTGTTCCTAAGAGATTCTAGAGCATCGGTAGGATGACATGTCAGTAGCTGAGTATTCGTCGAGGTGTACCGAACATTCCAGGTACTCGATGAATATGAGACGACAAGTACTTCAGGACTCGAACCTCCAAGAGAGATGTGTTTAGGGACATATGAGCTAGCACTATTCCTCTATGTATTCTTAATTATGTTATGGTTCTAGATAGAACCTTTGTGGTTGAAAATTATTTGGATGAGCATATATAGCCAGTGAATGTCAGTAGTGGGAAAGTAGGAATCTCACGTCAAACTCAAATACTTGGATGTGTAAAATGTTTCAGGAATAGGAATTGATAGGGACAGATGAATTTGTAGGGAAGTATACGTGGAAGAGGATCTAAGAGAGCAGCAAGAGGTGGTATACATTTCAACATGTTACAACCAACACCCCAATTTGGTCCCCACCAGGCTTAGGGAGATGGAGGATAGGGGAAGGGAGTAGCTTCATGTGGTCCAGGAGTATCACCCAAGGGCTCCATGAATGATTCGAGGTATGGTATGTGTCTACTATTAGCTGTCGTATTAATAAAAATAGGTACTAATTGTTCTTTCTTTTCACAAATATTTTTCATGACCTAGAGTTTCCAGTTAAACCATTGACTTGATCCCTATGTCTTGAGATACCTAGGGGAGGAGAATCGATAATCAAACTTATGTCGTTGGTGTGATATAACCCTTGAGGTGAGAGATTCGGTTGGAACCTCTTGGTCGAATCATCAAGGCCTTTCAATGTTAGTTTGGGTATGTACTAGTCATCCCCAGTTCATGCTTAGATTGACTTTTTTAGGCAAAATGATGTGGTATATCTACAGCGTTAGAATGGGGTTTTCCTTGGTCAGTGAAAAAGGAAACCCATGCAGCACGGAATAAACTCTTACATAGGATAGTGGAGCCGATCACTTTTGAATCAGCTAGCCTTTCCCTCGTGGCAGTAGGTGTTTTGATTTTTTAGTTCCTAATAGTACTGGTGGAGTGCGGGAACATCTTTTCCAAATATGTTTTTAGGATAACCTCCCAGTAAGAGGATGGACTTCTAAATCATTCAACAACCCATGATAGCATCGATATTAGTATCAGAATATTGGAGGACTTTGTAGAGATTTGCAAGCACAACTGTAAATATAACTATTATTAGCACTAGAAATGTTTATTTACATTACTAAAAATCACTTTTAATCTCAATGAAGATAAATGGGGGGTCCCTTTTATCAGCACTCAGAAAATCACTAATAAAGGGATCTTTTATCAGTGCTAAAAAAAGCGAAGATAAAAGGGGTCTTTTATCAATGCTAAAAAAAGCACTAATAAATGGGTCCTTTATCACAGATTTTTTAAAAGTGCTGATAAAAGTTAAAAACATTAAAAAAATCTATAATTCTGGAGGGGCTTCAACAGCACTTGAATCCCCATTTAACAGTGCCCCACCCCCAGCCTGCATGCCCCATCCCAAACACCCCCCCCCCCATCCATTAACAGTTCCCCCACCCACTCCTGCGTGCGCGACCTACCTCCCCCTGGATTTGAACTCAGAACCTATTTCCTGCGCACCTAAGCCTTTACCACTCAACCATATTACTTTTCTCTTCATTTATTAATATATATAGTTATTTATATATATATTTAGTTATATTTACTCATATATTTATATATATTTATATTATCATATATATATTTATATATATATATATATAGTTATAGTTCTATTAATATATATATATATATATATTTATGTTTATATATTAATATATTTATTTGTATATTAATATATATTTATAAGATCAGTTTTAAATACATTTATAAAATTTTCTTTTTTTCATGTGTTTATAAATAAATAAATACATATATACAACACACACACACACACACACACACATATATATATATATATATGTATTATATGCATATCATGAAGTATAATTATACATATTTTTATATATTTACAAATGTTATATGTTATTATATTTATACATATGTTTAGAATATATAGATAATATATATCTGTTTATCAATACAGACACACACACACATATATATATACAATTACACATTATATAGTTATATAAATATTTTTATATTTGTATTTTAAAAAAAATTATTAGTTTTTTATTTAGATAAGGCTTATATGTTGAGAAATATATTTTATATGTAAATACATTTAACTATTTATTTATAAAATTAATCTTTTATGTGTGAATATATAAAAAATATGTATATATTATTATATACTTGATTATAAATAACATTACATTATGAAAATTGATAACAAACCCTAAAAACCTGAAAAATAGGTAAAAATGGAGAAACCCTCAAAACCCGTAAATATAGTCAGAAAGTCAAATAAATCCTAAACTCAGGGTAATGATGAAAATTTTTTATCTGAGAGTCTATTACAACTCTTTGACTAGTCAAGTCGAAGATCATCAAATGAGATTTTATATGATAGGTGGTGGAGGCCGAACTGACAGACGGATCATAAGTTACAGCTGTTTGAAAAAACAGCTGATAAGACAAAAGTGCTAGAAATAGTGGCTCGAAAAACCTAACAAACCATAGAGTCACTAAAAAGAGCATAAATTTTGATCTGAGTGTCTATGTTAGCTTTGTGACTATTAAAACTGAATCTCAAAGAACTAACTACGATATAACAGGTGAATGATGCTAAAAAACACACGGATCGGGTGTTATTACTGTTTAAAGAAAAAACTTGACATGGCACCAGACACGGAAATGGGTTTTTGGTGGCATTCTGATGTTTTTTTTCTGTTTTATGGTTCCATACGTGATTGGAACTATGTTTGAGTCAACCTTCTTCATATATCTTTTTTCTTCCTTTGATTTGATATGTGGTAGAGACTAAATAGACACCAGGAGCGAAAGTTATGGTCGTTTAAAGTTGGAGATATTTTAGTGTTATAGGTGATATATCATCCTTTGATTGGATATTTTCATGGTTTCTATTAGAATTGGTCTTCAATCATCTCACAAGATTTTATTTGACTATTCGCGACATTCAAACGGACACTTGGAGCAGAAGTTATGGTTTTTTAGTGAGTTATGAGTTTCTTAGGTTTTTAGGCACTAGAAGGTTTGCTCAATTTCAAACAATCATAACTTATCTTCCGGGTGTCCTTTTGAGTGTCGTGACCTATCAAATCGAATATTGATAAAATATCTACACTCTGGTGACCACTTTAACCCCTTACCATATTTTTTAAGGCCAAAAAGGGCCCATAATTCCTCCCAATGGTCATAAGTTCTACTCCGGGTGTCCGTTTTGCCATAACTTCTGCTTCGGGTGTCCGTTTTGCATCTACCACATATCAAATCGATCTAAAACATATTCAGAAAATATATATTATATTAATATTAATATAAATATACTTATATATCAATATATTATTTTTTATGAAATATATTTTGTTTTTGAAATATACACTTTATCAGTGCTAGAAAAAAAAGCACTGATAAAGCCCCCCTTTATAAATGCTACTAAAAAAAGCGTTGATAAAGGGGTCCCCTTTAACAGCTCTAAAAAAAGTGATAATAAAGGGGGTTCCTTTATCAGTGCTAAAAAAAGTTCTTATAAAGGGTCAATTTTAATAGTGCTTTTTTATCACTATTAAAAGTACCATTTATCGGTGCTTTTTTTAGCCTTGATAAAGCCACCACCTTTATCAGCACTTTTTTTAGCACTATTAAAGGGTGGTGCTGCAAAAACCTAGTTTTGTGGTAGTCAAGTAGGTTTCATAGGTGGAGGACTTGCAGAGGAAGGTCTTTGTATGACCTAATGTTTGAGGTTTTGTGTGGACTATCGGCACCTTAACCAAGTGGCCATAGAGAACGAGTACCAACTACCAAAGGGTCAATGGTCACATCAATCAGTTAAAGGTGGTAGCCTTTCATGTGGATGGAAAGGTTCCTGTAGTCTTTTCAGTAGTTGAGATAGTGGAGATGGTTGGAGTTCCTCCAGGACAATGTCCTTGAGATATTATATACTCTTGGGAAGGGGGTTGTGGTGGCAGATGCACTTAGCAAGAGGTCTGGTTTATAGCTACTGAGTGACATGATAGAGCAGTTAGCTGCAATGACTATATTATTTGTAGAGGAGGATGGATCAGCTTACCTCCAGTCTATGATTGTCACTCCCCCACTCCTTTAGCGAGTTAGGGAGGCACAGCTTGTGGATGTTGACTGCGAGACATAACATGTTCATATATTCTTAGGATAGGATCCTGATGGATTTTTGATAGGTGGGGTGCACTTCATCTTTTTCATAGGATGCACCATGGTACCAGTGATGTTATGGGAGGAGGTGTTGAGGGAATTCCATACATCTCCTTTGGCAGTAAATCCTGGTGTGGAGAAGATGTACTAGGACCTCTGATGTCAGTACCGGTTTCTAGGGATGAAGAAAGCGGTGGAAGAGTTCGTTTCACGATGCCTCACTTATCAGTAAGTGAAAGCTAAGAATAACATTCTAGCACGCTTGAGCACATATTTTAACCCCAGACATATGGTTAGATGGATTGGACCATATAGACCTTGGATAAAACTCTTTTTGCTTGTGTCCTAAATTTTGGTCACAGTTGGGAGGACCACCCACCACTAGAGGAGTTTGCGTATAGTAATATCTATCACTCCACCATTGGAATAGCACCATTTGAGGCCTTGTACGGGAGGCCATTCTGATGACCTCTATGCTGGATAGACCCAGGGGAGTCATCACTCACGGGTCTAGAGATGGTACGAGCTACAACTAAGAAGGTGCAGATCATCCAGGAGCAGATGAGGACTGCACAGAGTAGACATAAGTCTTATAATGACAGTATATGGGGACCCTGGGATTATGAGGATGGAGACCATGTTTTCCTTCGGGTCTTACCCTAACGGGGGTTGCAGAGATTTGGATGGGGTGGAAATCTATCTATGAGGTTCATCGGACCTTTTTTAGATCCTCAGCGGAGTTGGAGAGGTGGTGTACTGCCTAGATCTTCCCCCATAGATGCACCAGGTACACGATGTTTTTCACATGTCGCAGCTGAGGAGGTATGTGCATGATCCATCATACACCATAGTCTAGGTCGATGTGGACATTGACGATGGGGTGATGTTTGTGGAGTTCCCAGTGTAGATAGAGGATCGATAGGAGTAGGTCCTTCATGGACAGTTTATTCCTTCGGTACGCATTCAGTGGCAGCAAGATAATCTCTTGGAGAGAACAAGGGAGTGGGAGGCTCAGATTCATACTCAGTACCCTCACTTGTTTGATTTTCCTTTTTTAGATTTTGAGAATGTAAATCCCTATTGTGGGGAGAATGTAATTTCCTAAAATTTCTGTATAATTTTTTTTAATTATATGGAATTATTTCGAGACCAAAAAATTTGGCGGTACATGATTTTGAGGCCCGAAGTGCCCGGAATGATCCGTCAATAAATGTTAAGCTTTAAATAACATGTGTGAGCATTTTTACTGAAAAATTGGAATAACTCTTAAATGGGTTCCTAGATCAGAAATCTAAGGCCACCATTGCATTCTGGATGGAGAGTTTACCCTAGGCGTAACTTCAGTTTATTCGTCATAGGCCTCCAGTGATAAAACCCAAAAAATGACATAACCATAAATAAAATTATTTATTTTTAAAATGATTATAAATCACGAATGGTTAATCTGATTAAAAATTTGAGACCACCGCTGAGCTCATGAGGGTATGCTTTCTTTAGCCAGATCCTAACATTGGCCGGCGAGGGCCAACAGTGGAAGTTAGTTTTCCCCCATAAATAAAATAATTAAGTAAAAATTATATTATTTTCAAATCCTTATAACTCCTAAATGGTAACTCGGATTGGAAATCCAAGAGTATCGTTGAGTTCATGAGGGTATGTTCCCTTTAGGAAAAGCCTAACCTTGACCGGTGCGGTTCAAGGGTGACTGTTAATTTTTTCTAAACTTTTTTTAAGGTACGCTTGGTAAACGTGCAAGAGGGACTTTCTATCTTTTGAACTCGCTCTCTACTTTAAAATCCAAGGGCACTGTTGAATTCGAAACATCGATATTTTCATAGAAATGACATAAATTTAGCCGGTAAGGGCTGAGTGGAAAAGTTATTTTTCGGACTTTTTGAGAAAAATAATACAATATTTTAAAAGAAATATTTCATTTCATTTCTCATCGTTTAGTGGTGGACGGAAACGCTGCGGGGCAGAGATGAGGCGGCAGGAATTCACATTAATGAAGGGTCAATAATGGCTTGTTTAAAACCGCAACATTGTTATCTTAATGACTAATTTAATGTGGATCAATAAATATGGCTCGTTTAATTAGCATCATTAATGGGTGAAATGTCACTACAATGATTATTTTCTTTTATATAATCCATAGTATTAGAGTTTGAGGATTGAAAACTATAGGGATTCTCTAATGAACCTCTGGTGGAATTTCTCCCCAATGAAGAACGACGAAGAACGCCGGAGAGACTCCACAGACTTCGACAAACCTCAAAGAACAGATTAGTAAGTGATGTCAACACTTTGAAACCTCATGAAAGAACTCTTCATCATCAAACATATAATAAGTAGGGTTTTACTTTTAGTTTAAATTCCATGTTCTTTGTTCTAAAACAACGAGCGTGGGCCAACTGATGAAGGGTTTGATCCGTGGATCGAATGTTCTTGCAGGAGGGTGTTTCACTTGGGCTTTTGTGCAGGATTGGTTGATATTATGATTTTACTTCAATCCCTGAACCTCCCTTTTCTATTTTTTCTATAACACAAAGGGACCAGGTAGACACGAACAAGGCACAAGCACCTCCGCCTATGCGTTCTTGGTGTGGTATTCTCAAAGTAATAGTGAGATGTATTTGAAGCCTTCACGTTGAAGAGGGTGATGCCTGAGGACTATAGGCACAGGTGGCTCGATGAACAGACCACTGGAGCGCGTCTGGTGGTCATCCAAGAAACCAACCTATGGCATGGCCAGCTAGCTACAACGGAGAGGTGGTGTAACGCCTGTCGGCACCGCGTGGAAGAGTGGTTGCGTCCGGCTTCTCGAACATGCCGAAGTCACGTGGTCCGTCGACCGCGTGTAAGGGACTGAGTTGGCTGCTCGTATGGCCTTTCTGGATGAATGGGTGGCGACAACTGGCGCCACTAGCTGGAGAACTGGTTGCGGTTAAGCCACGTTCGGGCTGGAGGACCGTCTCACTCCGCGGACTGGGTTTCTGCAGGTGGGTCACCCCCAACTAGGTGGTCCAGAACAACTATCGGGCTAGAACCATCTTATTGGGCTGGACCTGTGGGCCCAATTGTCTGACTTGGCCAGACCCATGATGGACCTCCTTCAGACCCTCGGACCGAGTCCAGTCAGGGCACACCGATGAGCATGCCAATTGGTTTCTTGTAGGACCACCAGATGCACTCCGGTGGTCCGTTCTTCATACCACCTGCGCCTATGGTCCTCGGGTATCGCCCTCTTCATCGTGAAGGCTTCAAATCCATTTCTCCATTAATTTGATAATACAACCACAAAGAATAAACAAGAGGAGGTGCTAGAGCCTTTTTTGTGAGAACCCGAGCCCTCCACATCAGAGGTAAAATAGAAAGGGGAGGTTCAGGGATTGAAGTAAAATCCTACTATCAACAAATCCCACACAAAACCCCAAGTGAAACACCCTCCCTCAAGAACATCTGATCTGCAGATCAACCCATTCGTCAGTTGTCCAGTGCTTGTTGTTTTAGAACAAATAACAAAGAATTTAAACACAATGTAACACCCTACCTCTTTGACGTTCGATGATGAAGCATTCATTCTTGAGGTTTCATGGTATTGATGTCACTTGCTCCTCTGTTCTTTGAGGTTTTTCGAAATTGGGGGAGTCTCGCCAGCGTTCTTCATCATTCTTCATTGGGGAGGAAGTCTGCCAGAGGTTTGTAAGATAATCCCCACAGTTTTAAATCCTCAAACTCTAACACGCTGGATTATTTAAAAGAAAATAATCAGCATAGCGATGTTTCACCCATTAATGATGCTCATTAAATGAGACATATTTAATAATCCACATTAAATGATTCATTTGGATAACAACATTGCGGTTTCAAATGATCCATTATTGAATCTTCATTAATTCACCTCATCACCACCTCGTCGTTGCACTGCAGCATCATCGTTCTCCACTCAACGATGATAAAATAAATAAAACATTTATTTTAAAATATTTTATTATTTTTCTAAAAAATTCTAAAAAATAAATTTTCCTCTCAGCCCTTTCCAACTAAAGTTAATTCATTTCTAGGTGAATACCAGTGTTTCGAATTCAACAGTGCTCTCAAATTTTTGATCTGAGAAATGGTTCAAAAGATAGAAAATCATTCTTGCACATTTATTTAGCATACCTTAAAAAAAGTTCAGAAAAGAATTAACAGTCACCCTTAACCCATGAAAGTCGAGATTAGGCTCTGCCTAAGGGGAACACACCCTCAAAATCTCATCAATACTATTGGATTTTCAATCTATCCAATGGCCCAGATGCCTTCAATTTTTTATATTATTGAAAATATAAACCCCGTTTTGAGGGGAGAAGGGGGGAACCCTACTGAAATCATCTGCTTAAGACAAAAACATGACATGAAGGTCTGGTGAAAAACAACAAAACTGATACATGGAGCTACCCCTCCCCATCATATGAACATGAAAAAGCACTCTATCATTGAAAAGCTGAACAAAAAGAAAGTGTCATGTGTCAAAGCACAGGCCCGATCCAATGGCTGACACCATACCCTCTCAAACATCCAAATTCGAAAATCACTAAAATGATAAAGGGAAACTTTGGAACCTCATCTGGTGCCTGATTCATGAGTCAAGTCCGAGTGCATCACCATACCATAAGACATCATAAAATAAACCATTCACCCTTTCAAAATCACTAATCCAAACACCTCCATCAATGATCATTTTGGACCAACTCCATCATCCTCCTCAAACACCCTTGTCACTGCAGTTACATAAACCCAGAAGACAAACAAAAGGGAACGAGATTAGGCCATTATCACCTAGGACTAGGTGGCCTGAATAATTGTCAATAATATAATTGTCACTAAATTATTTTCTTTATGGAAAAAAACTAACATCCAATATTGACCAGTGATGAAAAATGTTAGGACCTCCCTAAGGAAAACACACCCTCACGAGCTTAGAGGTGGTCTTAAATTTTTAATCCAAGTCTCTATTCTTGGGTTATAAGCATTTGAAAAATAAAATAATTTTATTTAATAATTTTATTTATGGTTATGCCATTTTTTGGGTTCTCTCACTGGAGGCATGCGCTGAATAAACTTAAGTCGCGCCTAGGGTAAACCCACCTTCATGAACGCAACGGTTCCCTCATATTTCTGATTCAGGAAACCATTTAAGAGTTATTTCACCTTTTCTGTAAAATTTCTCATACGCGCTATTTAAAGCGTAACATTTTTCTACAGATCCTTTCGGGCACTCTGGGCATCGGAATCATGTGCTGTAAAATTTTACTATCTTAAAATAATTCCATATAATTAAAAAAATATTTATAAGTAAATTCTAGGACATTACAAACGATTATAATTCATATTATTACTCTTTAATTCTATTTTTATGTATAGTATTTCTTGAAGCAGATTTGCTTAATTTTTCTTTTAATTCAAGGTGTTGTTTGAACATTAAATATGTTTTACTTAAGAAAACATTATGAATTTTCTTAAAGGATTTATTATTTTTCATTATGGATTTAATTTTTTATTCAAGAATGTAATATTATTCCAAAAAATTTACCTCTTGAACAAATTTTACAATTAGAAGTAGAGGAATATTAATATTATACCTCTTTCTTCTTAACTATAATGTAACTATTCTAACTCTAATAACCCAGAGATGGTGTATGCTTTATTACATTGGCATAGATAAAACGGGTAAAATCATGAAGTACCAATCACATTAGTGTTTTTAGAGAACCAAGTATATACATGATACCCATTTTACCTTGGGAGTATAAAATAAAACATAATGTAGAACAAAAAAAATGAACTACATCCTTAAAAACTCATTCTTAGAATTCATCTTCATATCCTGGGGAAAAGAAACAAAATGTGGGTGAACTCAAATTCTCAGTAAGGATCAAATAAATGGAAGATATCATGAATAAATAAGCATAATAAATATATAAATTCAAATAACTAAACACAAATTCCATTCAAATAACATGGCTATCATGATAAGACAAGACATAATCAATATGGAAAGGTAAACTGAAAACACAATCCATTCAATCAATAACTGAGAATGAAATGCACACATAGATAATATCATGGTGAAAATATCATGGATAATAATAGCTTAATTATTAATGAAGAAAATGCTAAATTATTTTATGTATTTCTTCACAAATATGATACCTCTACCATCAAGATATATCCAAAAGATAATTTAAAACTACTGAGTAAAAAAATATATGATTTTTCTAACTAGTTTTTCTCATGAGACCTGTCGATGCATCGATGGGATATCTATAACTAGTCCCCACACATTTATATATTTAAAAAGTATTCCTAATATGTCTAATAATCAATTTAATTGGTGAAATATTTTCCTTATAAAAAATATTCATATTGAGTAAAGGATACAAATTTATCAATATTTCCTCTATTAATCAAACAACTTTCAAAGTGTACACCATATGTAAAAATGGTACAAATTTTAGGAAATAATCATATAAATAATAAAATAATATGTTTATTTAAAATAATTTTAATTTACAATTAAAAATGATCACAAAAAAGTATTTATTTCAAGGGAAATTGAATAATCACAAAAGAATGTTTGATTGTACAATAACTTTCACCACTTGGTAATTTTAAAGTCAAATACCATTGAATGAAATGATTAAATTTGAAATTAAACATACCATTAAGTATGAATGAATCATGATATTACATGTCATATGGTAATTATATACACTAACTAAAAGTTAATTGGTTCATAATAACAAATAAGACTCAATAGAATGTAAATTAATACGAAATACCTTACCTCACGCTTCCTTGTGGTCGAACCTGCCTTAACCACTTGTTTAGTGGTTTTAAAATATTAATTAACTTAAAAAAGAAAAATATTAATACTTATAATGTCATACATTATCCTTTTATAATATCTTATCACCCATTCATTAATAATCATTTATTATATTCAGTGTTTCGGGTGTTAATTGCCTTGTTTTCTCTTTTTTTTTTCTTTGTCATGAAAGTTCAAGTTATTGTGAATATTATATAGTTTTATCATATACATAATAAGAATCATAAAATAATCATAATATTTACACATAAATTATAATTTTAATACTAATCATAAAATATGGTTTTGAGAAATGAAGTATGTTATGATCATAGAGACGGTAGGTCATACATACACATGAGTAATGTTCCCATTTTTTAATGATCATTATGTAAAAGAGATAAGTAATATTTTAACTTAAAAAATGATCATAATATCATATTATTTATTTTAATTTAATTATACATATCATACATGTGTTTTGGTGTTGAAAATAGAGTCACATCACTTTGTGAAGGTGGTAGACCACATGTACAAGAATGATGTTATCATCTTTCAATGAGTGTAATGGTAAAAAAATAAAATGATGTATTATATTTTAATAATGATAATTAAATCATTAATATCATAATTATTTCATTAATATCACATATAATCATTAAATTAATCATTATCACCTTCCATGTAAAGCGTTACTGAAAGAAGAATCACATCGCTTCTCAAGGCGATAGTCCACTGTACACATGATGGACATTATCATATCCCATATGGAATGGAAATTAAAAAAGTTATATACATGATACAAGGAATAAATATGTGTAATTATGTTATAAATATATTATATAGACTTTTTATTCATTATCATACCCAACCGTGAGGGGTGGTAATGGAAAAACGAATGACATCGGTTTGCGAGGCAGTAGTCCTCCATACACACGAATAATGATTGCATAACCAATTTGATGGAAGTGGGGATGGTTGAATGTAATTACCTTAACATAAATGATCTAAGAATATATAAGATAATTAATTTGTTATATGATATTTTTTAAAAATTAATTTAAGGATATGGAGGGAGAAATAAAATAAAAATGTTCGTTGAAGAACATTACCTCTTCTTTGGGTAAGATCATTAGGTTTGCAAAAAGGTATTCCATGTTTGGATTTATGAAAAAAATAAGGATTATAGTATTATGGGAGGAAATTTGGGAAGTGATTTTTGTAGGAATTATCTAAACCAAAATGCTATGGAGAGGAGAGGATAGGTGATGGCCTTTTAAAGTGAGGTGAGTGTAACACATAAATTTTTTAAAATAAAAATGTTTGACCACATTTTTCACATCCCAATAGGATCCAAAATGGATCATTATATATAATTAGACATTATTTAGTCTAAATATGGATATAAAATATGTTTTATACAATTTTTTAGTTCATTATAAACTTTATATTTTTAGTTTAACTCTCAGTAAATCCATTTTTACCTTAACCACAATAAATAATTTTTTATATTTTTACTATTAATTAATGTAAAAAATTAAGTTAAAATTATTAAATAACATAAATTATGATGCTTCCAAATATGGAATACATTTTTAAAAACTCCACTCATAGCGGTGGAAAATTTTAATTTAAAATTAGTCCTGTAAACGTGATGATGAAGTGAATTTTAAAAGAGAAAATGTTCAAAAGTTTAGAAAGTTTTTATATCAAAATTCAATATGAAAATTATTAAAATGAAATAAATTGGATTAATTTGTATAACATTTAACTAGTTTTAATTTAAAACCAATTAAAAATATAATTTAACATTATAAATTATATAAATTAAAAGGGATTTTCTAATTAAAATTCAGTAATTTTCACCATTCATCCAAAAATGAAACTTTTTAAAGAAAACCAAAAATTTCACCCTAAGAAAATTATGATAAGATGATTTAAAAAATTGAGTTTAATTTTGAAAATAAAATTTAGAAAAATGTTAAAAATTATATTATGTGAGAAAAGTGCGATTAAATTTTCTTTTCGAAAAATAAAGTTTTTCATAAAACATTTTTTTTCTTTTAAATGATTCTTATTTTCTTCTAATAAATATATAAAAAATTTAAATTTGTAAAATATATATTATTCATAATTTATTTATTTATATTTATAGTTTCTAATTTAACAACAAGGTTATAATGGTCATGTTTAAATAATATTTTAATAAAGTATCATGTTATATTTAAAACTGGTGTCGTGTGTATCACAACCTATAATATAAATTAAGTTTATGCTATAACAATTATATTTTAATTTCTTGGGGGGTTACATTATTCCCTCCTAAAAAATTTCATCCTTGAAATTTCATGGATATTACCTTCTAAATAGATAAATGTAGTTCTTCTCCATATTATCCTCTGTTTCCCACTTCTCTTCCTTTATTTTTTGATTTCTCAAATGCACCTTTACCAGATGAGTCGTCCAATTCTTCAATACTTACTCTCAAGTATAAAAAATATGAATGGGTTATTCATATTAAGATAGATCAAGTTTCAATTTAAATCCATCAAAGGTTATCACATGCATTGGGGCTGGCGTGTACTTCCATGACAATGATTTATGGAACACATGATGTACTTTTGAGAGAATAGGGGGTATTTCTAAATGATAAGAAAAGTCAAATTATTTCATGAATTTCAAAAGGTAAAATGTTCCTAGGTCTCATTTTACATTTCTTAATAAACCTTATAACACAATTTCATGGAGATAATTTCAAGAAAACATTATCTCCCTCTTATAATTCCAACTATTTCCTTTAATTATCAGCATAACTCTTTTTCCTACTTTGAGATACTTTATTTTGAGCCTGAATAGCCACTATCATTGTCTTTTTCTCTTCAACAAGTTCCATCCCTAAAATTTTCTTTTCCCCAACATCATACCAACAAGTTGGAGTATGAAATCTCTTTCTATATAATGATGTATACAATTCCATTTGAATAATTGAATGAAAACTATTATTATGGGAAAACTATACCAATTTTAAATACTAATCCCACATATCTTGAATATCAAGTGATAATGACATCAAAATGTCTTAAATTGTTTTAATAGTCCTTTAAAACTATCTATTAGTTTTAGGATGGTAGGAAGTGCCTAAAAAATATCAGTATCAAGATCCTTTTGAATACTCTTCCAAAATTTTGATGTGAAATGAGTATATTAACCAGAAATAATTGAAATAGGTATTCCATAAAGTCTCACGAATTCATAATATAAAACATTGTGAGGTGATAATGAGGTAAATATTCTATTGAAGCAAGTAAATGTATAGATTTGGTTATGTGATCAATGATAATTCAGATTTCTTTATTCTTTCTAGGAGTCTTTGTTAGTCCTATAACAAAGTACATAGTAGTGTAATCCCATTTCAACATAGTAATAGTAAGTGGTTTCATGTATTCTCTAGGACTATATCTCACAAATTTCACTTTCTGAGAAACCAATCATCTAGAAACATAATTAGAAATTTTCCACTTCATGTCATCCCATAAAAAATCTTCCCTTAAATCTCTATACACATTTATTCTACTAGGATGTATAGAGAAATATTAGCTATGGGTGTCGTCCAAAAATTACCTTTTTATCTCAGGTATATATGGAACACATAATATCATTCCAAAATTCAAAACACTATGTTCACAAATTATATCTACTAATTTATCATCATTCACAACATTATTTTTTTTCTGGAAGTTACCATTAATAGATTGAGAAATTTTTATCTTTTCTAATAAATATGATTTCACAATCATTTGAAAAATGAGTGATATAACCTTCCTTAATAATTCTTATAACCATCTTTACTAGATCCATAAATAGAGGATCCCTATCAATCCTCATTTTCTCAAGAATTCCATGATCTTTTCTACTTAATGCATCTGTTACCATATTTTCTTTCCCTGAGTGGTATTTTATTGATAAATCATAATCCTTGAGTATCTCAATCCATAGTCTTTTCCTATTATTAAGATATTTATGTGAAAATTTATATTTTAGGATTTTATGACCTGTGTATATCTCAAATATTTCACAATTGAGATAATGTTTCCATATCTTCAGATAAAATATTACAGTCACCAACTCAAAATCATGACTTGGATAGTTCAATTTGTAAGTCTCCAATTTCCTTGATTCATATGCAATAAATTTATCATTTTTTATTTGTACACAACCAAGTACATTCCTTTGTGCATAACTATATATCAAAAACCTTTTTTTCTAGATGGTAGAGTCAAAAGAAAATCATTAAAAAATCTATTCTTTCATTCATCAAAACATTCTTTACATTCCTTTTTCAAAAAATAACTTAACACCTTTACGTGTGATCTTGGTTAATAGGTTAAAAAATCAAGAAAAATTTAGAACAAATCACCGATAATAAACTTCCAAAATAATAAAACTATGAACCTCAATTACATTTATTGGTATAGGAAATTCTATAATTGCCTTCATATTTTTGGGGTCATCTAAGATTCCATCAATGGAGAAAATATGGCTAAGAAAAGAAACTTCTTCAATCCAAAAATAACACTTAATAAATTTCCCATATATATCTTTCCTTTTAAGATATTAAAGAATTATATTCAAGTTATTATCATGGTCCTGAAAGCTTTTAGAATACACCAAAATATCATAAATGAATACCACAAAAAATAATCAAGATATTTTCTAAATAATATTTTCATTAGATCCTTAAAAAAAGGGGTAGACAAGTTAATTAAAATGGAATTACTATGAAATTATAATTTCTATACCTCATTTTAAAATATTTATTCAAAATTTATTCCTTATTTACTCTAAATTTATGATACCCAGAACAAAGTTTAATCTTTAAAAAATATTAGGCTCCATGATGTTGATAGAATAAGTCATAAATGCATATAATAGGATGCTTATTATTTATTTTAATAACATTTATTTCCATATAATCAATAAAAAACCTCATAGATCCATATTTCTTATTAAATAATAGAATTAGATTTCCCCATGGTAAAACACTGTGGATAATGAATCTTGTATCACCTAACTCATATAGTTGTTTCTTCATATTCACTAATCATATAGTGTCTATTTTATAGGGAGTATTTGATATTTGTTTTGCATCAAGGGTTAGATTAATGGAAAACTCAACTTAATGCTTTGGGGGATGTCTAGTTAATTATTTAGGAAATACATCAATTTATTCCAGTACAATAGGTATATCCTCAGTTTTAAGATCATCTTTTCTATACCTAGATTTTGTCTTCTCTTCTTTAACAAGAATCCCATTTAGTAGAGCTACTGGGGGTGGATCTAGATATGCCTCAGATGATAAAGTATCTACTCTAATGATAAGTAATTATATATCTTCCTTAAAAATTTCAATTTCCTTTTTCTTGCAATAAAAATTTTCATCATACTTTGAAATCCAGTGTATACCAAGGATAATATCAAATTCAACCATAGGTATGATAATATGTTCAGAAAAGAAAATCAAATTTATGTGTCATAATAGGGACTTCCTGACACATCCTTATTACAATGATACTGTCCCTATGAGATTTAACTGAAAACTCCCTTATTAAATAAAATTAGAAATATCTAATTTTCTTGGAAAATTAGGTATATTTAAAAGAGTGAGAGGATATGAAGTAAAATAAATCATTAGAAAAAATTTAATATTTTATGTGTATCGACCACCACATCATTGGGTACTTACACCTCAACTATAGTGATCACATAAGCTTGGACTTCTCCTCTTGGCCTCTTTTATGGTGGATTCCCTTGACACTCAAGGAATTTGTTTATATAGTGACCCATATCCAATGATTGAAACACTGAATAATAACATTTTTGTTCTTATCTTTTCATTTTTCCTGGTGACCCCTATTTACTCACTTATAATAAACTCTTAACCCATTTATACATTTTCCATGGTGTTTCTATCCATAGTTTTCAAAATATAGAAATCATTATTTTTCTTCTTCTTCTTTGAAATATTCCCTTTTTTATAGTGTTTGAATGAAATATAATTCTATTGATATCAATTGAATATATAATATCTAGACAATTCCATATCTATTTTGATGGAACATAAAACTATTCAATCAAATGATGAAAAATATTGAGAGAACAGTGCCATTTAAAGACGTAGCTTAATCCCTTTAATGAAATTTTAAATACTTCACTCTTTATTTATTATGTAAATAGTAGCATACGAAGATATAATTATAAAGGCAGCCTCATACTCAGAAATAATTACTTCATCCTTTTGATTTAATTTGAGAAAATTTACCTTCATTTTAGTTTGCTTAGGATGATGGAAATATTTTTCAAATAATGTCTCCTTAAAATCTATCCATTCCATGAGTTATATTTCTTCTTTCTCCCTTTTATTCTAGATCAACAAGCACCATTGATCAACATAGACTTTGAGAATATACACTATAAGTGTAACTTTTTTATTTTAACCACATCCCAATTCTATAAATATCTTCTCTAGAGACATAATCCATTGTTCTACTACTATTTAATTAGTAGTACCACTAATATTATGGCGGCTTATATCATATGAAGTGATCCATCATAGGAGAATCATGATGTGGAATAGGTTTCTCTATCCAAGAAAGGTTATTTTTTATAACCTAATTAATCATCCCTATTATATCCATAATTTTCTCAGTTCCAATACTAGCTATATTGGATTCCTTGGTAGGGAAATTTATACAATATCCATGGGTATTGATACACTCTTCATTATAGGTTTGATTTCAAAACAATGTAATATACAGGATTAGCACATAAAATTATGAATTACAAATCAAAATGTATAATTCTAAATATCTTTTAACACTTAACACAAATTTTAAAACTTATGCATTGTTAATCTCAAAATTTTAAAAAGTGATTATTTTGGGATATATTTATTTTCAAATTCTTCATTATGTTTTGTAAAGAAAATGTGAATTATCCTAATCATATCCCTTCAGAGTGTCAAACAAGGTGCATAGTAAGGACCATTTCCATACACTAGGTGATGATTAGGTCAAGCCCAACACACCATTTTTGTAGTTATTTCCCTTAGGTACCTCTGTACCAGATTCATGTCCACTTATAGTATCCATATAGGAATGTATTGCTAGGAGAAATCACATAATATATTCCTTATCAAAACTTTAAGATTTTATTCTATGTTTATCATCAAATTATATTATAGTGTTATGTTCCCTAATCTATATTTTACTTAATATAGTTTCTAAGGTTTCAACTAAACTTCTTATGATTCCAAATATAACAACCCCAACTCTAGTAAGATCTAGCCAGCATTAGATTTTTTAAATTGGAATAGATATAAAGGGTCAAATCCCAAAGGACTGATCAATTTAGTAGTTTTGGAGAACCATATACATACATGATACCCATTTTATATTGGTAATAGAAAATAAAACTGAATACCTAACAAAAAAATGAATTGCATCATTGAAGAATCATTTTGATAATTATTCTTTATATCCTGTAGAAATGGAACAAAATTAAGGTGAGATCAAATGTTCAGTATGGTCTAAGTACAAAATAATCTAACATGAGTCAATAATCGTATTCCAAATGTTAAGGTAAATAACTAAACACACATTCTATTGAAATAACTTTAATATCATGATCAGATAAGGAATAATCAATATGGAATAGTAAATAACTCAAATACATTCCATTTAATCAATAACTAAGAATGAAAAGCATCTATAGATAATATCATAGAAAAAATATCCTGTATATTAGTAATAAATTAATTATCAATGAAGTAAATACTTAATTACTTTATTTAATGTCTCGTGAACATGATACTTATACCTGTAAGATCTACCCTCATGGTAGTTTAAAACTAATGTGTAAAAACCGATATTATTTGACCAACAGGTTTGTCTCATAATATCTGTAGATGCATCAAGAAGCTATCTATTATACGGCCCCACCTATACCTAATTTTCCAAATCATTCCTCATATATCTAATAATCTATTTAATTCATGAAAAACGTTCATTATCAAAACATGTCCATATTGAGTAAAAGATATCGATTTATCAATATTTTCCATGTTAATCAAATAACATTCAAAGCGTAAACCATATATAAAAATGGTATAAGGTTTAGGAAATAATAATATAAATTATACAATAATATTTATATTTAATATAAATTTAATTTCCAATGAAAAATTATCACAAGAAATTGATGGTTTTAAGGTAAAGTTAACAATCAGAAAAGAAAGTTCGATTGTACAACTTTTACCACTAGTTAATTTTTAATTAAAATCACCTCGGATGAAATGATTCCAAGTAAAACTTAAAATAATATAAATTATGAAATAATAATGATATTACATGTCAAAGATGAATTCTATACACTAAAAAATGAATCTTTTTATAATAAGAACAAAGTATTAATAGAATGTAAATTGAGACAAAATACCTTACCTCTTGCTTCTTTTTGGTTGAACATGACTTAACCTATGGTATAGTGGTTTCAAACATGAAATTATCTTACAAAATAATAATATTAATTTTTATAATATAATATATGATCCTTTTATAACATCTTATAACCCGTTTTTTAATAATCATCCATTATTTTCATCATTTTGGCTATTAATTGCCTTGTTTACTCATTTGTTCTTTTTCCATGAAAGTAATGATTATTGTTAATATTATATTTTATTATAATATCTTTAATAATAATAAATAAATAAATATACTATTTACATAAATTATAATTTTAATACTAATAATGAAATATGTTTTTGATAAATGAAGTATGTTACAACCATGAAGATGGTAGGTTGTACATACGCATGAGTAACGTTCCCATATTTCAATGATCATTGTGGAAAGAAGGTAAGTAATATTTTACCATTAAATAATGATAAAAATATATTATTATTTATTTCAATATACTTATACATATAATCCATGTGGTGTGGTTATGAAAATGAGAGTCACATTACTTCATGAAGGTCGTAGTCCACACGTACATGAATGATGTTATCATCATTCAATGAGTGAAAAGTTAAAAAAATAAAATGATATCTTATATTTTTAAAATTATAAATATATAGTTAATATAATAATTATTTAATATATATCACATTTATTAATTAAAATTATCCTTATCACATTCCATGTAAATAGTTAGTGAAAGAAGAATCGCATCGATTTGTGAGGCGGTAGTCCGGTGAACACATGACTGATGTTATCTATCCCCTATAGAATGGAAAGTAAAAAAATTTATATATGATATAATGAATAAATAAGTATAATTATGTTATAAATATCATATATATACTTTATATTCATCATCATACCAAATCATGAGAGGTGGTAATGAAAAAATGAATGTCATCGGTAATGAAGTGGTAGTCTTCCGCATACACAAATGATGATTTTGAAACCAATTTGATGGAAGTGGGAAATATTGTACGTCATTACCTTAACATAACAAAATTTTAATATATTTAATATAATTTTGTTATTATATCAGTGTGTTTTAAAAATAATTTAAGGTGGTGGAGGTATAAACAAAATAAAAATTCTCGTTGAAGAACGTTACCTATTATTTGGGTAACCTCTTTAGGTTTGCACCAAAGACACCCAAGGTTGAATTTATGACAAAAATAAGGATTATAATATTAGGGGAGGGATGTTGGGAACTGATTTTGGCTGTTATTTTCTGAAAAAAGTGTGTGAAGGTGCGAATAAAAGAGGAGAGAGGGTGGGCTTTTATAAGTGAGGTGAGTGACACACTTGTATTTTTTGAAAAGAAAAAGGTTTAAAAAAACTTTTACATGAAAAAGGGTAGAACATGGAGTATTATTGAGCCTTAGATATTATAGGGTATAAATATGTTTATAAAATAGATTTTATACAAGTTTTTAGTTCATTTTAACCCCTATCTTTTTATTTTAACCCATGATAAATCCATTTTTACCTAAACCACTGTAAATAATTTTTACTATTTTTACTATTCATTATAGTAAAAAATTAAGTAGAATTTATTAGATAATACAAATTATTTTTATTCAAAATATGGAATAATATTTTCTAAATTACATTTAAATTAGTGGAATAATTTAATTTAAATTTAATCTTGTAGATGCGATAAGGAATCAATCTTTTTAAAGAGAAAATGTTCAAAAGTTTACAAAAGTTTTAATATCCAAATTCAATATGAAAGTTATTAAAATTAAATAAATTAGATTAATTGATATAAAATTGAATAAATTTTACTTTAAAACAAATTTGAAATATTATTTAACATTATAAAAAATTTTAATGAAAAGGAAGTTTCTAATTAAAATTTAGTATTTTTCACTATTCATCAAAAAATAAAACTTTTCAAAAAAATCCCAAAAATTATCCCTAAGATAATTATGATATGGTGATTTAAAAAATGAATTTTATTTTTTCAAATAATATTTAAAAAAATTGGTAAACATTAATTTTATATTTTTTGTTTAAAGCGTGATTAATATGTCTTTTTGAAAAATACAGTTTTTTAGAAAGCATTTATTTCCCTTTTAAATGATTACTATTTTATTTATAATAAATTGATAACAAATTTATATGTATAAACTATATAATTTTCATAATTTAGTTAGTTATATTCATACCATTTAATTTAATTTATAGGTTATAATGTTCATGTTTAAATAATATTTTAATTGAGTATCATGTTTTGGTTAAATCCTATGTTGTGTGAATTACAAGGTATAAAAGAAATTAAAATTTATTCTAAAAGAAATATATTATAAAGTCTTGTGGTTTTACACATAAATAAAATGTTTTCTTTCATATTTTATTTCTCTTATTATAAATCAAAACTTGAATTGATACTATAATGTTTAGAAACACTCCACACAGCTTTTATACCCTTCTTTCCCTTGTGATCATAATCAATATTCATTTTTAACTTCCTCTATTTATTGTCTATTTTTCACTTCACCTCATTAAAATATGTAACATTATGTATGATATTCACCATTTTTTTATTCATAATATCTTACCTCCTTTAGTCCATGAATATTTTTTCTTGGAATCATTGAAAAAAATCTAGAAGCCTTTCTTACTCTTATAGAACTTATTGAATCTTATAGCTAGGTGATCCAGTTCCTCTCTAGAGTAAGATAAATAAAAATAATTTGAGGCTATGAAATCACCCTTTAACTTCATTTCCCTTTTGGAAAAGTAAATTTGAGAGTTGTATTCTTCCTCTTGATCATTCTATGATTTTAATCCTTGAATTTCATTTTAACCTCATATATTTTTAAGGTTACGATTAATTTATTTATTTTCATATTTTTAAAAGGAGTGTATTTTTTTATTGTAGCAAATATTCCATTCCTTTTAGAGGGTAAAACTCTATAAACTTTTAATGCTTGATATAACAACCCAGGTACTTATAAAATAATTTATTTTCATTATATAATTAAATATTTAAATTCATTATAAATTTATAATGAAATATTTTATATTAATAAAAATTAAGGAAATTATACTGATCGAATAGTAACTTGACCATAAGAATAGTAAAATGACCATTGAGAATAGTAATTTTTGCAAAAGAATAGTAACCTCTCCTATTATAATATAAATAAAATCTATGTATATTATAAGTGTAATTATAAGAACTTGGTTATTCCTTTAAGGTACATATATTTCCTTTTCAGTTTATACTTAAGAAAATGGGGGGAAAGAGGTCAAGGGATGGCTATAGTCGGTCATGATTCCATAGCACCTGTACTGAAGGAACAGACTGACCAAGGAGAACCTTTATGCTACGATCCACAATAATAATGGGATTCTCTTGAAAGGATGCATCTTTCTAAAAATACACTTCCTCGGGCTGAAAGGTGTGAGATAGGTCCTAAAAGTAACGTCGTAACTGAGAAATGTGGAAGACATCATATATAAACTTGTACCTATGAGTTAAATATAATCTATAGAAAACTAGTCAGACCCTATCTAGAATCTCAAACATATTGATGTATCTCAGTGAAATCTTACCTTGTCTCCAGATCATCTTGTATCCCAACTTCATTTGGGATATGTAGGAAAACTCCATCCCAGACCTCTAACTACAAAGGTCATCTATGGTGATTAGCATAAGATTTCTTATGAGAATTCATAGTCTTCATCCACTTATGAATCAACTGAACTTACTCAGTGGTCTCCTGGATAGGGTAAGGTCCCAGCATTGCTGCCTCTCCTGCCTCTATCCAACAAAGGGGAGATCAGAATGGACTACTGTACAAATCCTCATATGGCACCATCTAAAGAGTATCCTGGAAGCTATTGTTGTAGGTGAACTCATAATGGGGTATGTGTGTCACCCAGGAACCCCCAAAATTGAAGATGCATGCCCGAATCATGTCCTCTAACACCGGAATCATGTGCTCTAATTGGAAATTTTTCTAGGGATAGTAAGATGTTCTCAGAAGAACTTGTGTACCCAAATCCCTCTGTAGTGCTTTCCATAAATGAGAATTAAACTGAGCATCCCTATCTAAAATTATAGAAAGTGGAAAACTGTGTAGTCATACAATCTCATGGATTTACAACCTCCCAAAATCATAAACACTTAAGGGTTCCATGATTATTAGGAAATGTAAAACCTTCGTAAGCTTGTTAACCACAACCCATACTACATCATTACCTCAGGGAGACTTCGGTAAACCCATCACAAAATCCATCACAACGTCATTCCATTTCCACTCGGTAATGGTTATCCAATACAAATGTCCTACTGGTCTTTGGTGTTACTCCTTCACCTTCTTACATGTGGAACATCTCATGACAAAACCAACTACATATCTCTTCATACCTGGCCAGCAGTATTGACAATATAAATCCTGAAACATCTTGGTGACACTAGGATGCACTGCCCAAACTGAAGCATAAAAATCATATATCAACTCTTCACACATGTTTGTAGAAACCCATATGTGACCCTATAACCATAGGATTTCATCCTCATAAATGGTCCAACCAGGAGGAGGGTCCTCACCTGGCATACTCTTCAATAGAACTAGGCGTTCAGAATCTGATAGTTGCCTCATATTCACTCTATCCAATAATTTTTATTTAACAACCCAGGATGTAAGAAAATATGTCCCCGACTATCATTCACCTCTAACTACATCTCAAAGAACAATGCCATAAGCTGCCACTCACTACTAGCATGTGTACTGCATGCATTTGAGTCCTCCTAATCAGTGCATTATCCACTACATTTCCTTTTCTAGGTGTGTAGGCAATCTCAAAGTCAAAAGACTGAAGGTATTCCACCCACTATCACTGCCTCATATTTAGATCATGTTGAGTAAAGATGTAATTGACAATTTTATGGTCTGTGTACTCCACAACATGCTCCCCCAATAGTTAATTTCTCCAATAGCATAAGGCATGAACAACCCTAGAAAACTAGAGACTGTGTGTTAGGTAGTTCCTCTCAAGTGACCTCAACTACCGAGACTCGTATGCAACGACCTGATCCCCCTACAAAATCACTGCTCCCAACCTGATAACTGATGTATCATAGTACATAGTGTACTCCTACCTAGCTCTGGATAAATCAGTATCGGTGCTGACATTAATCTCCCTTCCAGTTCCTAAAAGGACGTCTTGTAAGAATCTGACTATATGTACTTCCCACCCTTATTTTTCAAGCCTGTCATTCATGTTGTTATGTGTGAGAAGTTATATATGAAATTCTTGTAGTAACTATCCATCCCAAGAAAACTCTGCACCTCAAAGATTTTCTTAGGGTACTCATAGGTAACTACAGATCTCACCTTCTTTGGGTCCATTGATACTCATTTCTTTGAGATGACATGGCCTAAGAAGTGATTCTAATTCATCTAGAAGTGGCACTTTTTGAGATTATCATATAAATGATGCTCTATTAGTGTACTAAAATTGATCACAAGATGGGTGAAATGGTAAAGAAAATAATGATAATACACTAAGATATCATCAATGAAAACTACAATAAAATAATCAAGATTATTATGGAACACTTGGTTCGTCTATTCCATGAAGACCGCTAGAGTATACGTGAGACCGAACAGCATAACCACATACTCATACAGGCCATATATTCTTTAGAAATCTGTGTGAGGTATGTCTAATGATATAACATGCACCTGATGAAAACCAGATCTCATATCAATCTTTTAGAAAACATGAGTTCCACAGAGCTAGTCGAAGAGATCATTTATCCTTGGTAGAGGATACCGGTTCTTAACTGTCAACTAGTTTAGATCTCGATAATCCATGCATAGCCTGAGGGTACCGTCTTCATTTTTCACAAAAAGGACCAGTGAACCCCATGGAGAAGTACTGGTTTGGATGAAACCATTTTCCTCCAAATCCTCTAGCTACCTATTGAGCTCTTGTAACTCCATCGTAGCCATCCTATAAATAGTAATGTATACTGGTGAAGCTATTGGTACTAGCTTGATAGATAAATCTACCTCTCTCACTGAAGGTAGGCCTGAAAAGTCATCTAGGAAGACGTCCCTAAAATGATCAGCTATGGGAGGGAAATTTCTCTGACGTCTCCCTGGTCATCCAGATATAAACTCTCAATCTATGCTATCTTCCCACCCAACCTATAATGTTCATGTCCATCTCAACTCATCTAGACATCCCATTCACCCTTGTATAGAAACGATCTACCTTCTGGAGACGTAAAACTCACCCTACAGTAAAATAAATTGACAAAGGCTTAAAAGGAGACTAACAAATCCATTCTTAGTATGAAATCAAATCCTATCATCTCTAAGACATAGAGATCCCAAAATAAGTGACACCCGCCGATTTCAAGGGGTAACTCCTTGTACTATCTCACACTTACTGTTCAAATCCCTAATAGAGTGTCTATTTTCGTAACATTATTAAAAGTAAAAAAACACAAAGCCCTATGATATCTACAATGGGCATAGATATAAAACTATGTAAAGCCCCAGTATCAAAAAGTGTAGAGGAAAAAATAGAGGTGACTAGAATAGTAGCTATAATAGTAGAAGGTCTAGGATCCTGTTTTATCTGGGTCTGTTGCACTGTATAATTATACCATGTACTACGGCCCTGTTACACTACCTAGCTACCCTGAGCTGACCCGCCCTACTATCGCTGATATCCTGGGGACTGGATACCACAGTCATGACTATCACCTTATCCGTAATGGCCTAACGTATTTAAATTCCCGGACTGGTGAAAAGATGTTGAACCAATTCCTGAATGTGGAGTTGGTGCAGACCCTCTCTCACTAGATGCTGGTGGAAACATCCTGCTAAAACACTATAAATGGACCATCTTACTGCAAGATCAGCACTCGACTAGGTCTATTGGGAACTGAGGTTTAGTATGCCCAATTATTTAACACTGTAATCACCTCACCTGACTACCAGAAGATGTGTTTTGAGTACTAGATTCGCTACGCATAAGATTCAGATGATTCTTCCTACTACCGGTGGAAATAGTATCAGATCTTAGTGTTGAACCACCCTATATTGCACCTCCATATTCCCTCTAATTTCTCTTGGTAATCAGTGTCTGGTTCACTTTAGAAGATATAGTAATCATCTATAAGATATTCACCTTTGAGTGGATGTCATACCTGATACCATCCTCGAATCGCTTAGCCTTTGACAGATCGTCACCCATCAGGATAGGTTTGAAGTAATGGAGCTCAGTAAATCAGGAAAAGTTATCCATAACTGATAGAGTGCCCTACTCCAAATGCATAATCTCATGGGATTTGTCTGCCCCCACCATCTCAAGATAGAAGTATTCAAAGAAGATTCTCTTAAAATCTTCCCATGCCATGTTCTGCTGATGCTCTGTCTGTGTGGGAACATCCCACCACCTATTAGAGGAATCACGCAACATATAAGTCATGAGATTGACCCTCCTCTCTGGTGGCATCTCAAGATGCTCAAAGATTGATAAAATTTCCTCTATCCATGACTCTGCAGCCTATGGCCTTCCTTCCCCAAAAAACGTGGGTGGATGCTTCTGCTAGAACACTCGTATCAGTTATTCGATAGACATGGAAGGATATGGTTCTCCCTAAATTTTTTTCATGAACCTCATGAATCCTTCATAGAAAAGTGAATCAACACCTGTGTCTGGTATAACATCTAGTGCCACAACTATCATGACTGGAGGGTCCACTGGTATCCCATGGCCTACCACCTACTGGGTATGATCATCTTCACTCTCCTAACACACAAATTGAGTTCCTCATGGGGTCATGTCTCTGCATGGTCAAGAACACACCTCAATTCAAGGTTATCGAGGTTCGTAGTTCAAAAGAGCAAGAACTAAATAAGTGAAAAAAACCCTCAAAGGTTACCAAAAGAGGAGTACATGACCTGTAGAAACCATACACGGCATGTACACTCAAGATCTTACCTGGGAATGTACTTACACCATCATGGGCATATAAACATCTCAGGTACATGGAATGCCATCCAGACACATGGCATGTACTCAAGTTCTCCCCCCTAGACATGTACTTCCACATGGCCAGAGTCGCATGGGGTCAGCATAAGTAAAACTACACCATGTGTATCTACCGTACATGGCGTGCACTAACCAAAAACCAACAACCTGTGTTCTCCCTCACACAGTGGGATACATGGTCAATTACCACACAGAATGTACTCCAAGTACATAGTGTGTATGTGAGAAAGTTTTATCTTCCTAAACAGAAGAACAAATGGCGTGTTTTCATAGTATCACATGCCGTGTTGTCTAGGTTTCCGGACAGTAAGCCTATGAAACTTCCCTGAAACCCCTTTTTTGAAAAGTAAAGAAAAGGTGTGCCAAATTATGATCTATGGGGGGCCATTTCACCACAAATAAAATCTTGGAATCCATATATAGAACAAAACAACATAATATATATCCCATGGATTAAACATGATCCACTAAATTCTTATCCAAGGGGGGACATACTCCTCAGGGACCAAAGTTTGGAATCCATCCAATTCAACCATAACACGTACCAGTACACCTATCAGAAAAGCAGACATATCTATCATGATACCTATCACAACAACATGCATATCTAGAACAACATCTATCACAATAGTATGCAATCAGTAATTATTTCTAAATAGAATGACAAGAATGCATGGAATGTGATTTATAAAAAGTGCCTATATAATGCATGAGATGTCATACCCTCATCCCATCGGGTTAAAAAAATATAGAAACACAATAATATCATTAATAATAGCACAAAAAAAGTTTTTCACACAACGGTGAAATCTAATCAATTCTACTAGCTCAAAATAAAAAATCACAATTCAATTTGATGTAATTTGGCTTTACCCTATACAGAGGGTAGCTACTCAGAGGCACAACATAGTACTAAATCCCATGAATTTCCATATTTGTCTATCATCACCAAACAATAATGCAATCCAGTAAAGAAATACTCTGATACCACTTTCTAACATCCCAGATCTAGATTCCACTCAACTAGTTCCCCATACCCGATTGTCCATATGGCCTCAAGTGTATCTCCCCAAATGTCGGAGGCTACCGAATAGAAGCAAGGGGCCTAGGGTGTGATAGTGGGAAAACTATGCCCTCATTGGCAGAGTGTAAGACAGAATAATAAATAATAATACAATATCGGAAACAGTAAATGACATACAACTAAAGTAAACAGCAGAAGACTAATATTAGAAATAACCAAACATCATTCCACACAAAAGATGATTCAACATGTCACATTTCCTAAGAAAATAGTTAAAAAAAGTACATTGTAGTAATACACAATATATGTTTCAAAAGCAAAAAGGAAACATAAGATAATTGGAAGCATCGCAAGACCCATCTCGGTCCCATGATCTCCTACTCCTAAGTAGCACATCTAGTACATATAGTAGGGCGCTTTCCCTGATCAACACCAGAAATCATATAATCTTTTTTCACCCAAAAGCATGACCCAAATAGGGTGTGAGACTAAATATCAGCAGGAAACCAACCAAGGTTTTTTCCAATATATCAGTGGATATATATAATTGGTATTGAACAATAGTGAAAGTAGTAAACTATGGGAACTTAAAATTAATCACAACGGATGTCTCTAAAGACAATGTAATCAATTATAACTGAAGGACAAATCCAATATTGTGCTTTGGCTTGGTATAAGCTTCATAAGTTCTCTATTTCATTATTCAAGTTCCTTTAATTATATGAAATTCTTGAGGTCTAGCCTAGGCCCGATGATCACCCCCCCCCCCCCCGTATAAAAGTAACCGTCAACTCATGACATAATAATAGTTTAATCATTTTCCAATGGAGCCCAGTCTAGGTATCCCTCAATGGATCCTAGGTTCACTCAGCATTTTAAATAATCCCCAATTAGCTTGACCACCCTATTATGGCTCACTCATGACCCTTATATAATTACCCATTGATCTCATATATGGTCTTTTAATCGAGACCCTCATTCACCCAAGGTATACATAAGGTGAAATTGGTCACATAAGCCTGACCCTATCTTTTAACTCAGCCAGTGGCTCTCCCATTTCTAATCAACCATCTTTGTCATTATTCATATTCATATCAAAAGAAACACATGTGAATTAAACTATCACAAAGCTTATCATTTAAACAACTCATGTGGGAATAATTCACACAACAATTATCACTTGAAATTTAAACTATTACATGGATTAAGCATTTAATTATCTCATGTGGGGAATTCATATCACGTAATTAGTTCATTTTAACCCAAGAATGAGAATTCAAGTCAATCCTTTTAGGAATTCTTTTACAAACAACTATCTGATGGAAATACACCCATGGGGTGACCCTAAATCAATGTTCACAACCTTAAAAATTATTTCAAATCATTAATAGGAAATAATAGGGTTTATTATTCAATCAAGAAACACCCTAAAAATGGGTGTGTGACACTCTAGAATATATAATCAACTCGATAATCAACGAAAGATCCAAGACCACCTACCTCATGTTAGTATGACTCTCCTCATTCAGTGTCGATATTTAATTCAACATAAATAATATTAGATCTACAAAATGAGTAAAAAACTGTCAACCCTAGAAAAATAGGTCGGGAGAAGAAATCAAAAAATAAAGGCTCAAGAGGAATCGAACACTTACCAAGAGGGTTTAAATGGATTCTACGGTTTTTGAATTGGGTTCTGGATGAAGAAATGGGAGAAGAATTTTTGTTTTTATTTTTTCTGGGTGTGATTCTTGTCAAAATGGATCGTTTATGTATCTTTTACAAAAATGATGCTACTTCTCTATTTAATCAAAAAAAAGTCGTGGTGTGTACTTGAAACTACATGTTGTGTCCGTACAATTTTTTTCCAGACCATTACATGGCTGTGTACTGGGATTAGATGGCATGTAGCCCTCCACACACAGCATGTACATAAAAGTACATGACGTGTAGGCCCCAATCACGTCATGTAACAAACCTGTAGCTATACCTTGAACTCTTTTCCCCCTTTTTCTTAAGTATAAACTGAAAAAGGAAATATATGTACCTTAAAAGAAGAACCTAGTTCTTAAAATTACACTTATAAGATACATAGATTTTATTTATATTATAATAGGAGTGGTTACTATTCTGTTGCAAAAATTACTATTCTTAATGGTCATTTTTCTATTCTTAAGGTTAAGTTACTATTCGATCAGTGAAATTTCCTTAATTTCTATTAATATAAAATATTTCATTATAAATTTATAAAGAATTTAAATATTTAATTCTATAATGAGAATAAATTATTTTATAAGTACTTAGGTTGTTACATCAAGCATTAAAATTTCATAGAGTTTTACCATCTAAAAGGAATGGAATATTTTCTACAATCAAAAAATACACTTTTATTAAAAATATGACAATAAATTAACTAATTTTAACCTTGAAAATATTTTAATTTGAAATGAAATTCACGTCTTAAAATCATAGAATGATCAGGAGGGAGAATACAGCTCTCAAATTTACTTTTCCAAAAGGGAAAAGAAGTTAAAGGGGGATTTCATAACCTCAAATGATTTTTATTTCTCTTAATATAGAGAGGAACTGGATCACCTAGCTAGAAGATTCAATATGTTCTATAAGAGTAAGAAAGGCTTCCATAATTATATCAATGATTCTAAGAAAAAATATTCATGGACTAAAAGAGGTAAGATATTATGAACAAAAAAATGGTGAATATCATACATAATTTTTCACAGTTGAATGAGGTGAAGTGAAAAATAGACCATAAATAGAGGAAGTTCAAAATGAATGTTGATTATGATCACAAGGGAAAGAAGGGTATAAAAGCTATGTGGAGTTTCTTTGAAAACTACAGTATCTCTTCATGTTTTGATTCATAATAAGAGAAATAAAATATAAAAGAAAACATTTTCTTTATGTGTAAAACGCCAAGACTTTATAATATATTTCTTTTAGAACAAATTTTAATTTCTTTTATACCTTGCAATTCACACAACATAGGATTTAACCAAAACATGATACTCTTTTAAAAAATTATTTAAACATGAACATTATAACTTATCCATTAAATTAAATGGAATGAATATAACTAACTAAATAATGAAAATTATATAGTTTATACACGTAAATTTGTTATCAATTTATTATAAATAAAATAGTAATCATTTAAAAGGGAAATAAATTCTTTTTGAAAAACTACATTTTTTCAAAAGACATATTAACTGCGCTTTGAACACAAAATATAAAATTAATGTTTAATAATTTTATAAATATTATTTTACAAAATAAAATTCATTTTTGAAATCACCATATCATAATTATCTTAGGGATTTGTTTTGGGATTTTTTTGAAAAGATTTATTTTTTGATGAATAGTGGAAAATACTGAATTTTAATTAGAAACTTCATTTTCATTAAAAAAATTTATAATGTTAAATTATATTTTAAATTGGTTTTAAAGTAAAATTTATTCAATTTTATATTAATTAATCTAATTTAGTTAATTTTAATAACTTTTATATTGAATTTGGATATTAAAACTTTTGTAAACTTTTGAACATTTTCTCTTTAAAAAGATTGATTCCTTGTCACATCTGCAGGATTAAATTTAAATTAAATTATTCCATTTATTTGAATGGAATTTGGAAAATTTTATTCCATATTTTTAATAAAAATAATTTTTATTATCTAATAATTTCAACTTAATTTTTTACTATAATAAATAATAAAAATTGTAAAAATTATTTACAGTGGTTTAGGTAAAATTGGATTTATCAGGGGTTAAATTAAAAATATAGGGGTTAAAATGAACTAAAAACTTCTATAAAATATATTTTATAAACATATTTATACCCTATAATGTCTAAGTATCAATAATACACTATGTTTTTTCCATTTTCATGTAAAAAACATTTCTAAACCTTTTTTTTTCAAACAATACAAGTGTGTCACTCACCTCACTTATAAAAGGACATCCTCTCTCCTCTATTATTCGCACCTTCACACACTTTTTTCAGAAAATAACAGCCAAAATCAGTTCCCAACATCCCTCCCCTAATCTCATAATCCGTATTTTGGTCATAAATTCAACCTTGGGTGTCTTTGGTGCAAACCTAAGGAGGTTACCCAAAGAATAGGTAATGTTCTTCAACGATAATTTTTATTTTGTTTATACCTCCACCACCTTAAATTATTATTAAAACATAATTATATAATAACAAAATTATATTACATATACTAAAATTTTGTTATGCTAAGGTAATGACCTAAAGTAATTCCCACTTACATCAAATTGGTTACAAAATCATCATTTGTGTATACGGAAGACTACCACTTCATTACCGATGACATTCATTTTTTTATTACCACCCCTCGTGATTGGGTATGATGATTAATATAAAATATATATATATGATATTTATAATATAATTATACTTATGTATTAATTATATCATATATACCTCTTTATTTTCCATTTTATAGGGGATATGATAACATCACTCATGTGTACAGTGGACTACTGCCTCACAAAGCAATGTGATTCTTCTTTCACTAACTCTATACATGGAATGTGATAAGGATAATTTTAATAAATAAATGTGATATATATTAAAAAATTATTATATTAACTACATATTTATAATTTTAAAAATATAAGATATCATTTTATTTTTTTACCTTTTTCACTCGTTGAATGATGATAACATCATTCATGTACGTGTGGACTACCACCTTCATGAAGTAATGTGATTCTCGTTTTCATAACCACACCACATAGATTATATGTATAAGTATATTGAAATAAATAATATTATGTTATTATCATTATTTAATGGTAAAATATTACTTACCTTCTTTCAACAATGATCATTTAAATATGGGAACGTTACTCATGCGTACGTACAACCTACCATCTCCATGGTTGTAACGTACTTCATTTATCAAAAACATATTTCATTATTAGTATTAAAAGTATAATTTATGTAACTAATATAATTATTTATTTATTATTATTAAATATATTATAATAAAATATAATATTAACAATGATCATTACTTTCATGAAAAAATAACAAATGAGTAAACAAGGCAAATTAACACCGAAAATGATGAAAATAATGGATGATTATTAACAAATGGGTTATAAGATGTTACAAAAGAATAATATATTATATTATAAAAATTAATATGATTCTTATGTAAGATAATTACATGTTTGAAACCACTATACCATAGGTTAAGTCACATTCAACCAAAAAGAAGTAAGAGGTAAGGTATTTTGTATCAATTTACATTCTATTAATACTTGGTTCTTATTATAAACCAATTCATTTTCTTGGTGTATATAATTCCCTCTTTGACATGTAATATCATTATTATTTCATAATTTATATTATTTTATGTTTTACATTGAACCATTTCATCCAAGGTAATCTTAATTGGAAATTATCAAGTGATAAAAGTTGTACAATCTCACTTTCTTTTGTGATTGTTAACTTTACCTTAAAACCATCAATTTCTTGAGATAATTATTCATTGGAAATTAAATTTATATTAAATATAAATGTTATTGTATGATTGATATTATTATTTCCAAAACTATATACCATTTTTCTATATGGTTTACACTTTGAAAGTTATTTGATTAACACGGAAAATATTGATAAATCGATATCCTTTACTCAATATAGATATGTTTTGATAATGAAAATTTTTCATGAATTAAATAGATTATTAGATATATTAGGAATGATTTGTAAATGTAGATAGAGGTGGGGCCCTATTATATATAGCTTCTTGATGCATCGACAGGTATTATGAGACAAACTATTTGGCCAAATAATATGGGTTTTTACAAATTAGTTTTAAACTACCATGAGGATAGATCTTAACAGTATAGGTATCATGTTCATGAGACATTAAATCAAATAATTAAGTATTTCCTTAACTCATAATTAATTTATTACTAATATATATGATATGTTTTCTATGATATTATCTATGGATTCTTTTCATTCTCATTTATTGATTAAATGGAATGTGTTTTAGTTATTTACCATGTCATATTGATTATTCTTATCTGATCAAGATAGTAAAGTTATTTCAATAGAATGTGTGTTTAGTTATTTACCTTAACATTTGGATTACAATTATTGACTCATGATAGCTTCTTTTTTACTTAGACCATACTGAACAATTGATCTCACCTTAATTTTGTTCCATTTCCATAGGATATAAAGAATAATTCTCAAAATGATTCTTCAATGATGCAGTTCACTTTTTTGTTAGGTATTTAGTTTTATTTTCTATTACCAATATAAAATTGGTATAATGTATGTATATGGTTCCCCAAAACTACTAAACTGATCAATCCTTTGGGGTTTGACCCTTTATATCTATTCTAATTTAATAAATCTAATGTTTTCTACAGCTTACTAGAGTTGGGGTTGTTATATTTGGTATCATAGGAAGTTTAGTTGAAACATTAGAAACTATATTAAGTAAGATATAGATTAGGTAACATAACACTATGATAGACTTTGATGAAAAACATAGAATAACATCTTAAAGTTTTGATAAGGAATATATTATGTGATTTATCCTAGCAATACATCCCTATCTGGATACTACAAGTAGACGTGAATATGGTACAGAGGTACCTAAGAGAAATAACTAAAAAAATGGTGTATTGGAATTGACCTAATCATCACCTAGTGTATGGAAATAGTCCTTACTATGCACCTAGTTTGACACTCTGAATGGATATGATTAGGATAATTCACATTTTCTTTAAAAAACATTATAAAGAATTTGAAAATAAATATATCCCAAAATAAACCATTTTTAAAATTTTGAGATTAACAATGCATAAGTTTTAAAATTTGTTTTAAGTGTTGCAAGATATTTAGAATTATACATTGTGATTTATAATTCATAATTTTATGTGCTAATCCTGTATATTCCATTGTTTTTAAATCACACCTATAATGAAAAAGTGTATCAATACTCATTGATAATGTATAAATTTCCCTACTGGGGAAGCCAATACAGCTAGTATTGGAATTGAGAAACTTATGGATATAATAGGGATGATTAATTAAGTTATGAAAAATAACCTTTCTTGGATAGAGCAACATATTCCACAGCATGATTCTCCTATGATGGATCGCTTCATATTACATAAGCTGCCATAATTTTAGTGGTTTTACTGAATCAATGGAAGTAGAACAGTGGATTAAGTCTCTAGAGAAGATATTTATAGAATTTGGATGTGGTTAAAATAAAAACGTTACACATATAGTGTGTATTCTAAAAGTCTATGTTGATCAATGATGCTCGTTGATCTAGAATACAAGTGAGAAAGAATAAATATAACTCATGGAATGGATAGATTTTAAGGAGACATTCTTTGAAAAATATTTCCCTCATGATAAACAAACTGAAATGAAGGTAAATTTTCTCATCTTAAATCAAAATGATGAAGTAATTATTTCTGAGTATGAGGTTTCCTTTATAATTATATCTAAGTATGCTACTATTTATATAAGAAATATAGAGTGAAATATTTAAATTTTCATTGAAGGGATTAATCCAGGTCTTTAAATGGCACTATTCTGTCAAACGTTTTCATTATATGATTAAATAATTTTATGTTCCATCAAAATAGATATGTAATTGTCTAGATATTTTATATTCAATTAAAATCAAGAGAATTATATTTTATTCAAACACTATAAAAAATAGAATATTTCAAAGAAGAAGAAGAAAAATAATGATTTCTTTCTTTTGAAAACTATGGATAGAAACACCATGGAAAATGCATTAAGGGGTTAGGAGTTTATTATAAGTTAGTAAATAGGTGTCACTAGGAAAAATGAAAATGGAAGAACAAAAACGTTATTATTCATTGTTTCAATCATTTGATGTGGGTCACTATATAAACAAATTCCCTGAGTGTCAAGGGAATCCACCATAAAAGAGTCTAATAGGAGAATTCCAAGCTTATGTGATCACTACAATTGCGGTTTAAGTACCCAATGATGTGTTGGTAGGTACTTTAATACTATATTAAATTTTTTCTAATGATTTATTGTACTTTATATCCTCTCAATCTTTTAAATATAATAAATTTTTCATGAAAATTAGACATTTCGAATTTAATTTAATAAGGGAGTTGTCAGTTAAAACTCCTAAGGAAAGTATCATTTTAAAAAGGATGTGTTAGGAAGTCCCCATTATGACACATAAACGTGATTTTTGTCTGAACATATAATCATACATATGGTTGACTTTGATATTATCCTAGGTATAGACTGGATTTCAAAATATGATGAAAATTTTTATTGCAATAAAAAGGAAATTGAAATTTTTGAGGAAGATATAGAATTCCTTATCTTTAGAGTAATGACTTTATCATCTAAGGAATATCTATATCCACACTCAGTAGCTCTACTAAATGAGATTCTTGGTGAAGAAGAGAAGATAGAATCTAGGGATGGAAAAGATGATCTTAAGACTGAGGATATACCTATTGTACTGGAAAACATTGATTTATTTCCTAAATAATTAACTAAACATCCCCCAAAGCATGAAGTTGAGTTTTCCATTAATCTAACCCTAGATGAAAAACAAATACCAAATACTCCCTATAAAATAGACCCTATGTGATTAGTGAATATAAATAAACAACTATAGGAGTTAGGTGATACACGATTCATTATCCATAGTGTTTTACCAAGGGGAGATCCAATTCTATTATTTAAGAAGAAATATGGATCCATGAGGTTTTGTATTGATTATATGGAAATAAATGTTATTAAAATAAATAATAAGTACTTTATTCTATGCATTTATGACTTATTATATCAACATCATAGATCCTAATATTTTTTTAAAGATTAACCTTTGTTCTGGGTATCATAAATTTAGAGTAAATAAGGAATAAATTTTTAATACATCTTTTAAAATTAGGTATAGACATTATAATTTCATAGTAATTTCATTTTGACTAACTTGTCTACCCCTTGTTTTTATAGATCTAATGAAAATATTATTTAGAAAATATCTTGATTATTTTTTGTGGTATTCATTGATGATATTTTAGTATATTCTAAAAGATATGAGGACTATGAGAATAACTTTAATATAATTCTTTAATATCTTAAAAGGAAATATTTATATGGTGAATTTATTAAGTGTGATTTTTGGATTGAAGAAGTTTCTTTTCTTAGCCATATTTTCTCCAATGATAGAATCTTAGCTAACCCCAAAAATATGAATGCAATTATAGAATTTCTTATACCAATGAATGTTATTGAGGTACATAGTTTTATTATTTTGGAAGGTTATTATCGGTGGTTTATTCTAAATTTTTCTTGATTTCCTAACCCATTAACCAAGATCACGCTTAAAGGGGTTATGTTTTTTTTAAAGGAATATAAAGAATGTTTTGATGAACTAAAGCATAGATTTTTCAATGATGCTATTTTGACTCTTCCATCTATAAAAAAATAGGTTTTTGATATATAGTGATGCAAAAAAGAATGTACTTGGTTGTGTACAATTTATAAATCATAAAAATATTGCATATGAATCATGGAAATTGAAGACTCGCAAATAGAACTATCCAACACATGATTTTGAGTTGGTGACTGTAAAATTTTCTTTGAAGATATGGAAAAATTATCTCAATTGTGAAATATTTGAGATATACACAGGTCATAAAATCCTAAAATATATATTTTCACATAAATATATTAATATTAAGAAAATACTATGGCTTGATATACTCAGGGATTATGATTTATCAATAAACTACCACTCTGGGAAAGAAAATATGGTAGCATATGCATTAAGTAGAAAAGATCATGGAATTCTAAACCAAATGAGGATTGATAGGGATCCTCTATTTTTGGATCTAGTAAATATAGATATAAGAATTATTAAGTAAGGTTATTTCACTCATTTTTCAAATTATTATTAACCCATATTTATTAGAAAAGATAAAAATTTCTCAATATATTAATGGGAACTTCCGGACAAAAATTAAGTTGTGAATGATGATAAATTAGTCAATATAATTTTTGAACATAGTGTTCTGAAGTTTGGAATGATATTATGTGTTCCATATATACCTGAGATAAAAAGGGAATTTTTGGACGACACCCACAGCTAAAATTTCTCTATACATCCTGGCAGAAAAAAATGTGTATATAGATTTAAGGGAACATTTTTTATGGGATGACATGAAGTGGAAAATTTCTAATTATGTGTCCAGATGATTGGTTTCTCAGAAAGTGAAATTTGTGAGATAGCGTCATAGAGAATTCATGAATCAAATTCCTATTACTATGTTGAAATGGGATAATACTACTATGTACTTTGTTATAGGACAAAAAAATACTCCTAGAAAGAATGAAGCAATATGAATTATAATTGATCACATAACCAAATCTATACATTTAGTTTCTATAAGAGAATATTTACCTCATTATCACCTCACAATGTTTTATATTATGAATTAGTGAGACTTTATGGCATACCTATTTCAATTATTTCTGGTTGATATCCTCATTTCACATCAAAATTTTGGAAGAGTCTTCAAAAGGATCTTGATACTGATATTTTTTAGGCACTTCCTACCATCCTTAAACTAATAGATAGTTTTAAAGGAATATTAAAACAATGTAAGACATGTTGATGTTATTATCACTTGATATTCAAGGTATGTGGGATTAGTATTTACCATTGGTATAGTTTTCCCATAACAATAGTTTTCTTTCAATTATTCAAATGGAATTGTATATAGCATTATATGGAAATAGATTTTGTACTCCAACTTGTTGGGATGATGTTGGGGAAAGGAAACGTTTAGGTATGGAACTTTTTGAAGAGAAAAAAACAATGATAATGACTATTCAGGCTCACAATAATGTATCCCAAAGTAGGAAAAGGAGTTATGCTGATAATTGGAAGAAATATTTGGAATTATAAGATGGAGATAATTTTTTCTTGATATTATCTCCATGAAATTATATTATAAGGTTTATTAAGAACGGTAAAATGAGTCCTAGGTATATCGTACCTTTTGAAATTCATGAAATAATTTAACTTTTCTTATCATTTAGAAATACCTCCAATTATCTCAAAAGTAAATGATGGGTTCCAAAAATCATTGTCAAGGAAGTACACGCCAGACCCAACACATGTGATAACCATTGATGGAATAGAATTGAAACCTGATCTATCTTAATATGAATAACCCATCCACATTTTTTATACTAGAGAGTAAGTATTGAGGAATTTGACAACTCATCTGGTAAAGGTGCATTGGAGAAATCACAAAATAGAGGAATCAAAGTGGAAACTAGATGATAATATGGAGAAGAACTACATTTATCTGTTTAGAAGGTAATATCCATGAAATTTCAAGGAAGAAATTTTTTTAGGAGGTAATAATGTAATTCCCCAAGACATTACAATATAATTATTTTAGCATAAATTTAATTTCTATTATATATTGTGATACACATGACATCAGGTTTAAATAAAACTTGAAACTTTATTAAAATATTATTTAAACATGACCATTATAACCATGTTGTTAAATTATAATCTATTAATATAACTAAATAAATTATGAATAATACATATTTTACACATGTATATTTTTTATATATTTATTAGAAAAAAATAAGTATCATTTAAAATAAAAAAATGTTTTCTAAAAAACTTTATTTTTCAAAAAGATAAATTAATCGCACTTTTCTCACATAATTTAATTTTTAACATTTTTATAAAATTTATTTGAAAATTCAAACTCAATTTTTTAAATCATCTTATCATAATTTTCTTAGGGTGAACTTTTTGGTTTTTTCTAAAAAGTTTCTTTTTTGGATGAATCGTAAAAATTACTGAACTTTAATTGGAAAATCCCTTTTAATTTATATAATTTATATTGTAAAATTATATTTTGAATTGGTTTTAAATTAAAATTAGTTAAATTTTATATAAATTAATCCAATTTATTTCATTTTACTAATTTTCATATTGAATTTTGATATAAACACTTTGTAAAATTTTGAACGTTTTCTCTTTAAAAATTCACTTCATCATCATGTTTACATGATTAATTTTAAATTACAATTTTCCACCTCTATGAGTGGAGTTTGTAAAAATGGATTCCATATTTGGAATCATCATAATTTATGTTATCTAATAATTTTAACTTAATTTTTTACATTAATTAATAGTAAAAACAGAAAAAAATTATTTATTATGGTTAAGGTAAAAATAGATTTACTGAGAGTTAAACTAAAAAGATAAGGTTTATAATGACCTAAAAATTGTATAAAAAATATTTTATATCCATATTTAGACTAAATAATGTCTAATTATATATAATGATCCATTTTGGATCCTATTGGGATGTGAAAAATGTTGTTAAACCTTTTTCTTTAAAAAAATCATGTGTGACACTCACCTCACTTTAAAAGGCCATCGCCTATCCTCTCCTCTCCATAGCCTTTTCGTTCAGATAATACCTAAATAAAACACTTCCCAAATTTCCTCCCATAATCCTATAATCATTATTTTTTTTTCATAAATCCAACCTTGGAATACCTTTGTGGAAACCTAAGGATCTTACCCAAAGAAGAGGTAATGTTCTTCAACGAACATTTTTATTTTATTTCTCCCTCCATATCCTTCAATTACTTTTAAAAAAATATCATATAATAAATTAATTATCTTATATATACTTATATTTTTTTTATGTTAAGGTAATTACATTCAACCATCCCCACTTCCATCAAATAGGTTATGAAATCATTATTCGTGTGTATAGAGGATTACTGCCTCGTGAACTGATGTCATTCGTTTTTCCATTACCACCTCTCACGGTTAGGTATAATGATGGATAAAAATCCTATATAAGATATTTATAACATAATTACACATATTGATTCATTATATCATGTATATAACTTTTTTAATTTCCATTCCATATGGGATATGATAATGTCTATCATGTGTACAGCGGACTATCGATTTGAGAAGTGATGTGATTATTCTTTCAGTAACGCTTTATATGGATGGTGATAATGATTAATTTAATGAATATATGTGATATTAAGGACATAATTATGATATTAATGATTTATTTATCATTATTAAAATATAATACATCATTTTCTTTTTTTACCATTACACTCATTAAATGATGATAACATCATTCATGTATATGTGGTCTACCGCCTTCACAAAGTGATGTGACTCTATTTTCATAACCAAAACACATGGATAATATGTATAATTATATTAAAATAAATAATATGATATTATGATAATTTTTTTAAGCTAAAATATTACTTATCTATTTTATATAATGATCATTGAAAAATGGGAACATTACTCATGTGTATGCAGGACCTACCATATCCATGATCATAACGTACCTCATTTCTCAAAACCATATTTTATGATTAGTATTAAAATTATCATTGATGTGTAAATATGATGATTATTTTATGATTATTATTCTGTATATGATAAAACTATATCATATTCACAATAACTTGAACTTTCATGACAAAGAAAAAATGAGAAAACAAGGCAATTAACACCTGAAACAATGAAAATAATGAATGATTATTAATGAACGGGTGATAAGATATTATAAAAGGATCATGTATGCCATTATAAATATTAATATTGTTCTTTTTTAAGTTAATTAAAATTTTAAAACCACTAAACAAGTGGTTAAGGCATGTTACACCACAAGGAAGCGTGAGGTAAGGTATTTCGTATTAATTTACATTCCATTGAGTCTTATTTGTTATTATGAACCAATTCACTTTTAGGTAGTGTATATAATTCCCCTATGACATGTAATATCATGATTCATTCATACTTCATGGTATTTTTAATTTCAAATTGAATCATTTCATTCAATGGGGTTTGACTTTAAAAATACCATGTGGTAAAAGTTATTGTACAATCACACATTCTTTTATGATTATTCAATTTCCCTTGAAATAATAACTTTTTGTGATAATTTTTAATTATATATTAAAATTATCTTAAATAAACATATTCTTTTATTATTTATATGATTATTTCCTAAAATTTGTACCATTTTTACATATGGTGTACACTTTGAAAGTTGTTTGATTAATAGTGGAAATATTGATAAATTTTTATCCTTTACTATATAGGAATATATTTTTATAAGGAAAATATTTCATCAATTAAATTGATTATTATAAATATTAGGAATAATTTTTATATGTATAAATGGGTGGGTACCAGTTATATATATCCCCTTGATGCATCGACAGGTCTCATCAGAAAAACTAGTTGGAAAAATCATATATGTTTTTACCCAGTAGTTTTAAACTATCTTTAGGATAGATCTTGATGGTAGAGGTATCATATTCGTGAAGAAATACATAAAATAATTAAGCATCTTATTCATTGATAATTCAGCTATTATTATTATCCATGATATTTTCACCATGATATTATCTATGGATGAATTTCATTCTCAGTTATTGATTGAATGGATTTTGTTTTCATTTTACCTTTCCATAATGATTATGTCTTTTCTTATCATGATAGTCATATTATTTAAATAGAGTTTTTGTTTAGTTATTTGACTTTCCATATTGATTATGCTTATTTATTCATGATATTTTCCATTTATTTGACCCTTAATTAGCATTTTAGTTCACCCACATTTGGTTTCCTTTCCCCGGGATATGAAGATGAATTCTAGGAATGAGTTTTTAAGGATGTAGTTCTTTTTTTTGTTCTACATTATGTTTTATTTTCTACTCCCAAGGTAAATTGTGTATCATGTATATACTTGGTTCTCTAAAAACACTAAAGTGATCAGTACTTCATGATTTTACCCTTTTTATCTATGCCAATGTAATAAAGAATATACCATCTCTAGGTTATTAGAGTTACATTTATTACATTATAGTTAAGGAAGAAGAGGTATAATCTTAATATTCCTCTACTTATAATTATAAAAGTTGTTCAAAAGGTAAATTTGTTGAATACTATTACATTATTGAATAAAAAGTTAAATCCATAATGAAAAATAATAAATCCTTTAAGAAAATTCATAATTTTTTCTTAAGTAAAACATATTTAATGTTCAAACAACACCTTGAATTAAAAATAAAAATTAATAAAATCTGCTTCAATCACAACTATACATAAAAATAGAATTAAAGAGTAATATGCTGAATTATAATCGTTTTTAATGTCCTATAATTTCCGTATAAATATTTTTTAAATTATATGGAATTATTTTGAGATATTAAAATTTTACAGCAGATGATTCTGAGGCCCAGAGTACCCAGAATGATCCGTAGAAAAATGTTATGCTTTAAATAGTGCATGTGAGAAATTTTCTAGAAAAGTTGGAATAACTCTTTAATGTGTGCCCGAATCAGAAATCTGAGGGAACTGTTGCGTTCATGATGGTGGGTTTACCCTAGGCATGACTTAAGTTTAGTCAGCACATGCCTCCAGTGAGAAAACCCAAAAAAATGGTATAACTATAAATAAAATTATTAAATAAAATTATTTTATTTTTCGAATATTTATAACCCAAGAATGGTGACTCAAATTAAAAATTTAAGACCACCACTAAGCTCATGTGGGTATGTTTTCCTTCGGCAGATCCTAACATTTTTCAGCACAGGCCAATATTGGAAGTTATTTTTTTCATAAATAAAATAATTTAGTGACAATTATTTTATTAACAATTATTCAGGCCACCCAGTCCTTGGTGATGATGTCCTAATATCACGCACTTCGGTTTTTCTTCTTGGTTTATGTAACTGTAGTGACAGGGGTGTTTGAGGAGGATGATAGAGTTGGTCCAGAATGATCGTTGATGGAGGCATTTGGATTGGTGATTTCGAAAGCATGAATGGTTTATTTTATGATGTCTATTGGTATAGTGATGCACTCAGACTCGACTCATGGATCAGGCTCCAAATGAGGTTCCAAAGCTTCCCTTTATCATTGTAGTGATTTTCGGTTTTGGATGTTTGAGAGGGTATAGCATCAGCCATCGGATCGGGCATGTGATTTGACACATGACACTTTCTTGTTGTTTAGCTTTGCAATGATAGAGTGCTTTTTAATGGTCATATGCTAGGGAGGGGTAGCTCCATGTATCAATTTGGTTTTTCTCACTAGACCTTTATGTCATGTTTTTGTCTTAAGTCGATGATTTTTGTAGGGTTCCCCCCCTTATTCCCTCAAAATGGGGTTTCTATTTTCAATAATATAAAAAATTGAAGGCATCTAGGCCATTGGATAGATTGAAAATCCAATAGTATTGATGAGCTTGTGAGGGTTTTTTCCCCTTAGGCAGAGCCTAAACTCGACTGGCATAGGTCAAGGATGACTGTTAATATTTTTCTGAACTTTTTTTAAGGTACGCTCAATAAACATGCAAGAATGATTTTTTATCTTTTGAACCAGTGCTTGGATCGAAAATTTGAGGGCACCTTTGAATTCGGAACGTCGGTATTCACCTAGAAATGACTTAACTTTAGTCATAAAGGGCCAAGAGGAAAAGTAATTTTTTGGAATTTTTTAGAAAAATAATAAAATATTTTAAAATAAATGTTTTATTTATTTTATCATCATTGAGTGGAAAACAGCGACACTGCAGTGCAGAGATGAGGTGGTGACGAGGTTCATTAATGAAGATTCAATAATGGCTCATTTGAAACCACAATGTTGTTATCCAAATGACTCATTTAATGTGTCTCATTAAATATGGATCATTTAATGAGCATCATTAATGGGAGAAATGTCTCTATGATGATTATTTTCTTTTAAATAATCCAGCGTGTTAGAGTTTGAGGATTGAAAACTGTGGGGATTATCTTACAAACCTCTGGTGTACTTCTTCCCCAACGAATAATGACAAAGAACACCGGCGAGACTCCACCAATTTTGACAAACCTCAAAGAATAGAGGAGGAAGTGACATCGATACCATGAAACCTCAAGAATGAATGCTTCATCATCGAACATCAAAGAGGTATGGTTTTACTTTGTGTTTAAATTCTCTATTTTTTGTTCTAAAACAACAAGTGCTGGACAACTGATGAATGGGTTGATCTGCGGATCAGATGTTCATACGGGAGGGTGTTTCACTTGGGGTTTTATGTGGGATTTGTTGATAGTATGATTTTACTTCAATCCCCGAACCTCACATTTCTATTATACCTCTAAAGTGGAGGGATCGGGTTGTAAAAAACAAGGCACGACCACCTCCACATGTCCGTTCTTTGTGGTTGTATTATCAAAGTAATGGCGAAACAGATTTGAAGCCTTCGCGATGAAGTGGGCGATACCCGTGTACCATAGGCATAGGTGGCATGAAGAACGGACCACCGGAGTACATCTGGTGGTCCTCCAAGAAACCAGTTGGAAAGCCCGTTGGTGTGCCACGACGGTGGAGAGCCGCGGCGGTAAGGTGGTGTGGTGCCTGTCGGTGCCATGTGGAGGAGTGGTTGCATCCGGCCGCTCGAACGCACCGAAGGCACGTAGTCTGTCGACCACGTGCGGGGGAATCGGTTGGCCTTTCTGAATGAAAGGGTGGTGCCAGCTAGAACCGATGGCTGGAGAACTGGACGCGGTCGAGCCGCGTCCTAGCTGGAGGATTGGCCCGCTCTGCGAGTCGGGTTTCTGTAGGTGGGTCGCGACCCACCAGGCGGGTTGGGAAACCCGCGGCCCAGACCCGCTACCAGGTTGGACCCATCTTACCAGGCTAGAACCCTGGTCCCAATGGGCTGGATGGGCCAGACCCATGTTGTTCCCCCACCTAACCCTTGAACTGGGTCTGTTCGGGTCGGTCTGACCGGGTCGGCCCGGACCCAGACTCGACCGGTCCCATTTCACTATAACACCAATAACTATTAGACCGGGCATCCGATTGATGCACTGTCAGTGGAGTTGGGACCCTCATGATGAGGTGATTCTTTTGAGATACTTCACTTGAGTTTTGGAAGAAGATGGAGTGTGGTCAGGTTTAATTGGACTCAAATCTAACTGAGCCCTTTTTACCTTTTTGACTATATCTTACAGACCAGGCGTCTGATTGACGTTTCATCTGTCGCATTAGAAAACTTACAACAATACAGTTATTTGGGTTACTTATTCGTGGGAGTTCATGTTGGTTGAGTTACGACCGATGTTATGAGGATCAGAATCTTCGGAACTCAAGTGCACCAAGTGCGAGAATCTTGTGGTTGGTTGTCAAGTGTAGAGAGACCCTCCATGGATTGGCATGAGAGGGACCCTAAATGAATCAGTAGCAGTGTGACCCTCTATGGATCAGAAATGGCGTGACCATCCATGGATCAGCATGAGATTGATCCTCTGTGGATCAGTAGTAGTGTAATCCCCTTTGGATCGGCAGTAGTGGGACCCTCAGTGGATCAGTAGTAGCGCAAACCGATGTGGGCCGACTGTAGAATGACCCATCAAGGATCAGTAGCAGATCAACCCTTTCTGGATTAGTAGTAGAGAAACCCTTCTCAGATTAGTAGCTGATCCACTCAATATAATAAAATGATCTATCATAAAACTAATCATATTTATTCCTATTCTCTAAGTTGTATACCTGGTGTGAGCTGCGTATTTTACTTTGTGCTATGTGGTTGAGGTCTTCATTAGTGGTTTTGCCTCTAGGGTATTTTTCTTTGTGTTGTTTTACTTCACGGATTACCGAGAGACCTTTGGGGGTCTTAGGTTCCCTACTGAGTATTGTTATACTCACCCCTGCATGGGGTTTTCCCACACATGTTTTATCTGCTACAGATGGTCGACTTTTTGAAATAGGATCTTAGGGGGACGAGACTGACGTACGATATGATGGTGGACTTGGTTTCCTAGGACTAATTGGGGCCTAGTTGGACCAGGTGGGAAAGATATACTACTTTGGATTACAGTTGCTTCACTACTCTCATGATCAGGTGGGGTTTTCTACGGATGGCCATCAGAGTTTCCTTTTGTACTTTACTATTTTAAATTCCTAGTTGGGTTTGTATTCTGACCCTCTTACTTTCACTTGTACTTACACCCAGCCTTGTTTTACGGGTATACTTGTTTTCTCCCTTTCAGTGTGTTAGGACATGGTTGGACGCGTGTGTGTAAAGGATTAAAGGTAATGCCTTCCCTTTTTGGGATATGACTTTCTGGTGCTAGTCACCAGCCCCTGGCTTATGGAAGGTCGGTATGGGGTACTCACAGCATGGTACCTAGGGGACGTGTTGTGACAAAGTGGTATCAGAGCACGGTCAGTTCTAACAGAATAACTAAGAGTCTATATTTTTAATGGGGGAAATAGTGTTAAGTGTATTGAGTTAGAATTTCAGTTCAGGGAGTCCAATGTTGGTGTGGTGGATGATGTATCCATACACCAAGACCCTGGATTCTGTTTTCTGACTCAGTACACAAAAACACTAGTTGCATGTGTTTTGAAATGTTTTTCTCTTGATCTTTTTTGACTTATCTCACAAGGTATAACTTAATGACTGTGAATCATCTTGATTCTATTTCAAGATGCCTCCACACAGACAGCCAGCCAGGATTCCAATGCATGACCATGATGATAGTCCACAGAGTGTTGAGGCTTCAGTACAAGGATTTTTGCCTAATATGGTACCTTCGGGTGGTGTCCCAGCGATACCACTACCTGTTGGTTAGAAATTACTACCACTAATATCGGAAGAGGACACATGTAAGATGAGTTCCATACATGAGATTTAGTGATAGATACCCATATGGTTCTGAGGTGATCCTGACTCACAGGCGGCTAAGGGCTAGCTTGAGGTGTTGGCCGAGTTTCTATCTAGGTGGTGATTGAGTTTCCATCTAGACAGGGCACCATTAGATCAAATAGAGGTCCTGGCAGTGATCATTCTATGTGGATCAGTAGAGAGATGGTATGGTTTAGATTACCTCTATCTTACGATGAGGTCACTTTTCTAGGGACAAATATTAAGAACCTTTCCCAGATAATGGGTCTCTTTTCATAAAAAGAAAAGGGGTATGTGTTCCGAAGAGCTTCTTGAGCTTCGGTAGGATGACATGTCAGTAGCTGAGTATTCGTCGAGGTGTACCGACCATTCCAGGTACTTGATGAATATGATACGACAAGTACTTTAGGGATCAAACCTCCAAGAGAGATGTGTTTAGGGACATCCGAGTTAGCACTATTCCTCTGTGTATTCCTACTTATGTTATGGTGCTACATAGAACCTTTGTGGTTGAAAATTATTTGGATGAGCAAATACAGCCAGTGAATTTCAGCAGTGGGAAAGTAGGAATCTGACGTCAAACTCAGATACTTTGATGTGTAAAATATTTTGGGAATAGGAATTGATAGGGATAGATGAATCTGCAGGGCAGTATACGTGGAAGAGGATCTAGGAGAGCAGCAAGAGGTGGTATACATTTCGACATGTTACAACCATCACCCCAATTTGGTCCCCACCAGGCTTAGGGAGATGAAGGAAATGGGAAGGGAGTTGCTGCATGCGGTCAAGGAGTATCACCCAAGGGCTCCATGAATGATTCGAGGTATGGTATATGTCTATTACTAGTAGTCGTATTAATAGACATAAGTACTAATCATTCTTTTTTCACAAATATTTTTCAAGACCTAGAGTTTCCAGTTAAACCATTGACTTGATCCCTATGTCTCGAGATACCTATGGGAGGAGACTCGATAATCACACTTATGCCGTTGGTGTGATATAACCCTTTGAGGTTAGAGATTTGGTTGGAACCTCTTAGTGGAACCATCAAGGCCTTACAATGTTAGTTTGGGTATGTACTAGTCATCCATAGTTCATGCTTCGATTGACTATTTTAGGCAAAAGGATGTGGTATATCTGTAGCATTGGAATGGGGTTTTCCTTGGTCAGTGAAAAAGGAAACCCATGCAGCATGGAATAAACTCATGCATAGGGCAGTGGAGCTGATCACTTTTGAGTCGGCTAGCCTTTCCCTCATGGCAGTAGGTGTTTTGATTTTTTAGTTCCCAATAGTATTGGCGGAGTGTGGGAACATCCTTTCTAAAGATGTTTTTATGATTACCTCCCAGTAGGAGGATGGACTTCTATATCATTCTACACCCCATGATAGCATCGATATCAGTATCAGTATATCGGAGGTCTTTTGTAGAGCTTCACAAGCACAACTGCAAATATTACCATTATCAGCACTATAAAAGTTCATTTACAGTGATAAAAAATCATTGTTAATCTTAACGAAGATAAAGGGGGTCCTTTTTATCAGCACTCAGAAAAGAACTAATAAAGGCCCCTTGTATCAGTGCTATAAAAAGCAATGATAAAAGTGGTCTTTTATCAGTGCTAAAAAAAGCGCGGATAAATGGGTCCTTTATCACCGCTTTTTTAAAAGCACTAATAAAAGTGAAAAACATTAAAAAAATTCTGCAATTTGGGAGGGGTTTCAACAACACTTGAATCCCCCTTTAACGCCCCCCCCCCCCCCCCCCAGCCCGCACGCCCCAGCCCGTACCCCCCAGCCTTTAACAGTTTTCCCACCCACTCCCGCGTGTGCGACCTGCCTCCCCCTAGATTTGAACTCAGGACTTATTTCCTGTGCACCTAAGCCTTTACCACTCAACCATATTTCTTTTCTCTTCATTTATTAATATATCTATTTATTTATATATATATTTAGTTATATTTACCCATATATTAATATATATTTATATTAAAATATATATATTTATATTTATATTAATATATATATATATAGTTATATTAATATATATATATATATATAGTTATATTTATATATTAATATATTTATTCGTATATTAATATATATTTATAAGATCAGTTTTAAATACATTTATAAAATTTTCTTTTTTTCGTGTGTTTATAAACAAATAAATACACATATACAACACACACACACACACATATATATATTATATGTGTATCATGAAGTATAATTATACATATTTATATATATTTACAAATGTTATATATTATTATATATATACATATATTTAGAATATATAGATAATATATATCAGTTTATCAATACAGACACACACACACACACATATATATATATAAAATTATACATTATATAGTTATATAAATATTTGTATATTTGTATTTTAAATAAAATGTATATTAGTTTTTTATTTAGATAAGGCTTATATATTGAGAAATATATTTTATATGTAAATACGTTTAACTATTTATTTATAAAATAAAACTTTTATGTGTGAATATATAAAAAATATGTATATATTATTATATATTTGATTATAAATAACAGTACATTATGAAAAATGATAAAAAACCTTAAAAACCTAAAAAATAGGTAAAAATGGAGAAACCCTGAAAACCCGTAAATACATTCAGAAAGTCAAATAAATCCTAAACTCAAGGTAACGATGAAAACTTTTGTATCTGAGAGTATATTCCAACTCTTTGAATATTCAAATCTAATATCATCAAATGAGATTTTATATGATAGGTATTGGAGGCCGAACAGACAGACAGATCATAAGTTACAGCTGTTTGAAAAAACAGTTGATAAGACAAAAGTGCTAGAAATAGTGGCTCGAAAAACCTAACAAACCATAGAGTCACTGAAAAGATCATAACTTCTGATCTGAGTGTCTGTGTTAGATTTTTGACTAGTCAAACTGAATCTAATAGAACTAACTATGATATAACAGGTGAATAAGGCTAAAAAACACACGGATCAGGTGTTATTACTGTTTAAAGAAAAACTTGACCGGGCACCAGACATGGAAATGGGGTTTTGGTGGAATTATCATGGTTTTTTAGTGTGTTATGGTCCCATACGTGACTGGAACTATGTTTGAGTCAACCTTCTGTATAGATATTTTCTCTTCCTTTGATTTGATATGTGGTAGATCCCAAATAGACACCCAGAGAAAAAGTTATGGTCATTTGAAGTTGGAGTTTTTTTAGTGTTATAAGTGATATATCATCCTTTGATTTGATATTCTCATGGTTTATATTATACTTGGTCCTCACTGATCTCACAAGATATTATTTGACTATTCGCAACATTCAAACGGACACTCAGAGCCGAAGTTATGGCTATTTTAGTGAGTTATGAGTTTCTTAGGTTTTTAGGCACTAGAAGGTTTGCTCAATTTCAAACAATCATAACTTATGTTCCGGGTGTCCTTTTGAGTTCCACAACCTATCAAATTGAATATTGATAAAATATCTACACTCTGGTGACCACTGTAACCCCTTCCCACATTCTTTAAGTCCAAAAACGTCCCATAATTCCTCCAAACAGTCATGAGTTCTGCTCTGGGTGTCCGTTTTTCCATAACTTCTACTCCGGGTGTCCGTTTTGCATCTACCACATATAAAATCAATATAAAACATATTCAAAAAATATATATTATATTTATATCAATATAAATATACTTATATATCAATATATTATTTTTTATGAAATATATTTTGTTTTTTATATATACACTTTATCAGCACTAGAAAGAAAAAAGTACTAATAAAGCCCCCCTTTTATCAACACTACTAAAAAAGCGTTGATAAAGGGGTCCCCTTTAATAGATCTAAAAAAAGTGATGATAAAGGGTGTTCCTTTATTAGTGCTAAAAAAGTTTTTATAAATGGTCAATTTTAACAGCGCTTTTTTATCACTATTAAAAGTACCATTTATTGGTGCTTTTTTAGCCTTGATAAAGGCACCCCCTTTATCAGTACTTTTTTTAGCATTATTAAAGGGTGGTTTTGTGTAAATCTGGTTTTGTGGTAGTAAACTAGGGTTTATAGGTGGAGTACTTGCAGAGGAAGGGCTTTGTAAGACCCAGTGTTCGAGGTTTTATGTGGACTACCAGCACCTTAACCAAGTGACCATAGAGAATGAGTACCAACTACCAAAGGGTCAATGGGCACATCAATCAGTTAAAGTTGGTATCCTTTCATGTGGATTTAAATGTGTCTGTAGTCTTTTCATTAGTTGATACAGCGGAAATGGTTGTATTTCCTTCATGAATATGTCCTTGAGATATTATATACTCTTGGGAAGGGGTTGTGGTGGCAGATGTGCTTAGCAAGAGGTCTGGTTTACAGCTACTGAGTGAGGTGATGGAGCAGGTAGCTGCAATGCCTATATTCATTGTAGAGGAGGATGGATCACCTTACCTCTAGTCTATGATTGTCACTCCCCCGCTCCTTTAGCAAGTTAGGGAGGCACAGCTTGTGGATGTTGACTGCGAGACCTAACGTGTTCAGATATTCTTAGGATAGGCTCCTGATGGATTTTTGATAGGTGGGGTTCACTTCATCTTTTTCATAGGACACACCATGGTACCAGTGACATTATGGGAGGAGGTGTTGAGGGAATTCCATACATCCCCTTTGGAAGTACATACTGGTGTGGAGAAGATGTACTAGGACCTCTGATGTCATTACTGGTTTCTAGGGATGAAGAAAGTGGTGGAAGATTTCATTTCATGATGCCTCACTTGTCAGCAAGTGAAAGTTGAGCATCACGTTTTAGCACGCTTGAGCACATATTTTACCCCCTAGACATATGGTTAGACAAAGCGGACCATACAGACCTTGGAGGGCATTCTTTGTGCTTGTGTCCTAAATTTTGGTCACAGTTGGGAGGACCACCCACCACTAGAGGAGTTTGTATATAGTAATAGCTATCACTACACCATCGGAATGGCACCATTTGAGGCCTTGTACGGGAGTCCATGAAGATCACCTCTATGCTAGATAGACCCAGGGGATTCAGAACTCATGGGTTTAGAGATGGTACAGGCTACAACTAAGATGGTGCAAATCATCCCGGAGCAGATGAGGACTTCACAGACTAGACATAAGTCTTATGATGACAAGAGATGGGGACCCTAGGATTATAAGGAGGGAGACCATGTTTTCCTTTGGGTCTTAACCCGATGGGGATTGCAAAGATTTGGTTGGGGTGGAAATCTATCTATGAGGTTCATCAGGACTTTTTTAGATCCTTAGCAGAGTTGGAGAGGTGTCATACCGCCTAGATCTTCCCCCATAGATGCACCAGGTGCGCGATGTTTTTCACATGTCGCAACTGAGGGGGTACGTGCATGATCCATCATACACAACATTCTAGGTCGATATGGACATTGATGATGGGGTGATGTTTGTGGAGTTCCCAGTGGAGATAAAGGATCGATAGGAGTGGGTCCTTCATGGACAGTTTATTCCTATTGTACGTATTCGGTGGCAGAAAGATAATATCTAGGAGAGAACAAGGGAGCAGGACGCTCAGATTCATGCTCAATACCCTCACTTATTTGATTTTCCTTTTTTTGGATTTTTAGAACGTAAATCCCTAAGGTGGGGAGAATGTAATTTCCTGAAATTTCTGTATAATTTTTTTTAATTATATGTAATTATTTCAAGACCGCAAAATTTGACGGTACATGATTCTGAGGCCTGAAGTACTCGGAATGATCCATCGAAAAATTTTAAGATTTAAATAACATGTGTGAGTAGTTTTACTGAAAATGTGTAATAACTATTAAATGGGTGCCTAGATCAGGAATCTAAGGGCACCGTTCTATTTTGGATGGTGAGTTTACTTTAGGCGCAACTTAAGTTTAGTCAGCATAGGCATCCAGTGATAAAACCCAAAAAATGACATAACCATAAATAAAATTATTAAATAAAATTATTTATTTTTCAAGTGATTGTTACTCACGAACGGTGACTCTAATTAAAAATTTGAGACCACCACTGAGCTCGTGAGGGTATGCTTTCCTTAGGCAAATCCAAACATTGGTCGGCGCAGGCCAACAGTGGAAGTTATTTTTTTCCCATAAATAAAATAATTAAGTAAAAATTATATTATTTTCAAACCCTTATAACTCCTAAATGGTAACTTGGATTGGAAATCCAAGGGTATTATTGATCTCATGAGAGTATATTCCCTTTAGGTAAATCCTAACCTTGACCGGCATAGGTCGAGGGTGACTGTTAATTTTTTATGAACTTTTTTTAAGGTACGTTCGGTAAACGTGCAAGAGGGATTTTCTATCTTTTGAACTCATTCTCTAATTGAAAATCCAAGGGAACTGTTGAATTTTAAACATCAAGATTCACCTAGAAATGACATAAATTTAGCTGGTAAGGGCCGAGTGGAAAAGTTATTTTTCGGACTTTTTGAGAAAAATAATAAAATATTTTAAAAGAAATATTTTATTTCTTTTCTCATCATTGAGTGGAGGATGGAAATACTGTGTTGCAGCGACGAGGCGGATACAATGCACATTAATGAAGGGTTAATAATTTCTTGTTTGAAATTGAAATATTGTTATTTTAATGACTAATTTAATGTGGCTTAATAAATATGGTTCATTTAATTATCATCATTAATGGGCACAATGTCACTACAATGATTAATTTCTTTTATACAATCCATCGTATTAGAGTTTGAGGATTGAAAATTGTAGGGATTCTCTAATTAACCTCTGTAGGAATTTCTCCCCAATGAAGAATGACGAAGAACGCCTGTGAGACTCCACAGACTTTGACGAACCTCGAAGAACAGAGTAGGAAGTGATGTCAACACCTTGATACCTCAAGAACTAACGCTTCATCATTGAACGTCTAATAGTTATTTTTTTACTTTCAGTTTAAATTCCACATTCTTTGTTCTAAAACAACGATCATGGGCCAACTGATGAACGGTTTGATCCGCGGATCAAATGTTCTTGCGAGAGGGTGTTTCACTTGGGTTTTTGTGCAGGATTGGTTGATAGTATGATTTTAATTCAATCTCTAAAACTCCCCTTTCTATTTTACCTATAACACGAAGAGACCAGGTAGACATGAACAAGGCCAAATCACCTCTGCCTATACGTTATTGGTGGCGGTATTCTCAAAGTAACAGTGGGATGGATTTGAAGCCTTCACGGGGAAGAGGGTGATACCTGAGGACCATAGGCGCAGGTGGCTCGATGAACAGACCAGTGGAGCATTTCTGGTGTTCCTCCAAGAAACCATCCTGCGGTGTGGCCGGCTGGCTGCAGCGGCGAGGTGGTGCAATGCCTGTCGGCACCGCGTGGAAGTGTGGTCACGTCTGGCTGCTCAAACATGTCGAAGGCATGTGGTCCGTCGACCGTATGCAGGGGACTCGGTCGGCCACTCGGCCGGCATTACTAGACGAATGGGTGGCGCTAACTATCTCTGCTAGCTGGAGAACTGGTTTTGGCCGAGCCACGTTTGGGCTGGTGGACTGGCCCGCTCCGCGGGCTAGGTTTCTGCAGGTGGGTCACGCCCAACCAGGCGGTCCGGACCCACTACCGGGCTAGAACCATCTTATTGGGCTGGACCCATGGGCACAATGGTCCGACTAGGCCATACCCATGATGGACCGCCTTCAGACCCTCGGACCGAGTCCAGTCAGGTCGGTCCGACCGGGTTGGCCCAGACCCGACTGGTCCCATTTCACTAGAACACCAATAAATATCAGACTGGGCGTCCAATTGATGCACCATCAGTGACATTGGGACCCTCATGAGGAGGCAGTTATTTTGAGACACTTTTCTTCTGTTTTGGAATAATTTTGAGTGCGGGTGGGTTGGATCAGACTCAAATCCAATTGGGCCCTTTTTAATTTTTTTTCTTTATCTTACAGACTAGGCGTCTGATTGACGTGTCATCTGTCGCGTTAGAACCCTTATGACAATATGTTCCTTTGGGTTACTTCTTTGTGGGAGTTTTTGGCAGTTGAGGTACGACCGATGGTAGGACTATAAGAATCTCCAGAACTCAAGAGCACCAAGTGTGGGAATCATGTGGCTAGCTATCAAGTGAAGAGAAACCCTCTGTGGATCAGCATGAGAGCGACCCTCCATGGATTGAAAGTAGTGTGACCCTGTGTGGACCATAAATGGCATGACCCAATATGGATCAGCATGAATGAGACCCTCTGTGGATCAGAAGCAGTACGACTCTCTGTGGATCGGCAATAGTGCGACCCTCTGTGGATCAGCAGTAGCACAACCTGACATGGGCCGGAAGTAGAGTGACCCGTCGAGGATCAGTGGCAGAGTGACCCTTTGTAGATCGGTAGTATAGAAAACATTCTAATATTAGTAGTTGATCCACTCAACCAAATAAAATTATCTAGCTTAAGACTAATTATATTTATTCCTATTCTCTAAGATGTATACCTGGTGTGAGTTGCGTCTTTTACTTTGTGTTATGTGGTTGAAGTCTTGCTTGGTGGTTTTACCTCTGGGGTATTTTTGTTTGTGGTGTTTTCCTTCGTGTATTACCAAGAGACCTTCGGGGTTATTGGGGTACCTATTGAGTATTGTTATACTCACCCCTGTATGAGGTTTTCCCACATGTATTGTGTCTGGTGGAGACAGTCAACGTTTCGAAAAAGGGGCTAGGGGATGGGACTGACGGATGATACAATGGTAGACTTGGTGGCCTAGGACTAGTTGGTGCCTATTAGGACTAGGCAGGAAATACTTAATACTTCGGCTTCCAATAGCTTCACTACTTTCACGATCATGTGGGGTTTTTCGCGGATGGACATCATAGTTTTCTTTTGTACTTTAATATTTTTAGTTGCTAGTTGGGTTTGTATTCTAGCCCACTTACTTTCACTTGTACTTACACTCAGCCTTATTTTAGTGATATACTTGTTTTTTCCCTTTCAGTGTGTTGGGATGTGGTTGGATGCATGTCTGTATAGGATTAAAGGTAATGCCTTCCCTTTTTGGTATTTGTATTTCTGGTGCTAGTCAAAAGCCCCTGGCCTATGGAAGGCGGGCTTGGTTTGTCATGGTACGGACCCCAGGGGACGGGTCATGACATCATTTAAAAGTTCTACTAGATTATTTACTAAGGGTTTGAAATTTTTAAGCAATATTCTTGGAAAAAATATTCATATAACAGAAATATAATATATTTGAAACTATGGTAAAAACCCCCAAACTATATAGAAACTAATTTTTTTAGTTTAAATAAAAATAGATTGAATAGGGTTTCTTATTTTTGTTATTGTATTAAAGATAACACTACAGGACCCAAGATCATTTTGGTACAAAAACAAGATTTTATTAGATATTTTTGTTGGTAAAACACCACAGGGAAAAAATTGAAATATAGTATATGGATAGTGTATTCTCAAGGAACATGATTGGAGGCTTTTCAAGTTTTAATACATTATAAAAATTATATATAGGCTTGGTCACCTTCAGTGATAATTAAAAATGTAAGATCATTTGAGTTAGATTAGTGGGACATACATAACCCTTATCAATAAATTTCTCTATATTAAGGGATTAAAGAAAAATATGATAATAATTTATTAACTCTATGATGATGGATTTTCTATTTATTTTTATAATATATTTTTTTGTATTTAGAGATAAACAGCTTAAGTTTAAAGAACCCAAAACTGAAAATGTTTATACTTTGGACCTTTGTTCCTTGTGTGAATATAAATTGATTCGTTTAATTGATGAAATAAGTGAATCCTAGATCAGTTATATGATCATTGTAATATTTTTTCCCTATCTATATTATCTAACATGCATTCAGTTTTAGATCATTATAGTCTTATGTATGATACAAATAGACTTTTTTACATGTGAAATAGTTAAGCATCATAATTCATCATTCAAATCCATTAAAAATGATTCTACATCTAAACCTTTGGAAGTTATCCATATGGATTTTTTTGGACCTTCTAAAGTACCAAGCTTGGCTGGAATATTCTTTATTTTTTTATTTGATGGTTTTTTTTCAAATTTACATTCATTTGATTCATAAAAATTAAAATTAAATCATTATAGGTTTTTGTGAGTTTTTTTAATGTTTTTGAAAATGAAAAATATTTCAAAATAATTTCATTATGAAGTAATTCATGGAGGATAATTTTAGAATTCAGAATTTAATTATTTTTTCTCAAACTTAGGTATTAGACATACTTTTTCTCTCTAATAAATCCTCAACAGAATGGAATAATAGAAATAAGAAATAGGACTACTCAAGAAATGGAAATAACTAAGCTGAATGAGAATAGTATTCCTAATTACTTTTTGATCAAATATTTTTAATAAATTTTTCCATATCACGAATAGAGTTTTAATTGATCCTTTTCAAAAAAGACACCTTATTAATTATTGAATTGCAGAAAACTAAAATTTGGATAATTTAATGTTTTTTTATACAAGGATTATATCTTGAACACTAAGGAAAACCTAAGAATGTTTGATCCAAAGGATAATGAATAGATATTTCTTGGATATTTTTATACCTCTAAAGCTTATAGAGTCTTTAATAAAAATTATAGGATAGTTAAAGAATATATTCTTATAAAGTTTTATGAAAGTGATCATTTGGATCAAAGCAGAATTCAAACAGATAAAGTTACATAATCTTTAAATTACTTGAGAATTGATTCTTCTACAAATATTTTTTAATGTAAATTATAATATGATCAGAATAAATCCATTTCTAAATAACATGAAACTGTAGAACTTGAATGTGAATTACCCAAAAAGCTTACTTCCTTAAAAGACCATTATTTAGAGATTATTATAGGAGAAATAAATAAAGGATTTTGGACTAGAAGAAGTATAGGAAACCTAGTTGAGTTATCTGTCTTCATATCCCAGTTTAATCTTAGATCTATAGAATAATCCTTAGAAGATGATAGTTGGATATTATCTATTAGGAACCATGTCCAAGTTACCGGAACCATCCCTTATAAATGTTTTATATTTTCTTCAATGAAATAAACTGGAACAAATACACAACATTTATTACAACAGAGGATCTTTACGGTGTAGGTTTTAGAGAATTAGATACAACTATTACTTTTCCTCAAAACTGAACAAAAATAAACTTCAAAGAGATTCCTAAACAAAGTAAAGAATGTCACAGATAAATCTACTCAACCTATAAAAAATTATTTTAAAATGTGGGGTGCGTATTTAAAATTCCCATTATGGGGTTTTAAAAAAATTAATAAATTATTTTCAAAACATTTCTTTAAAAAAATATATACATACATAAATCCTTTTATTAAAAAGAAAATATAAATTCTCATTGCATTTCATCATAACTTTTTGAGAGTAAAAATAATAATTCTTAGGGAAAACTCATGCTCAATAATTTCTATTCTTATTTAAAAGTTTCAAATAAAATTTATTATATGATATGCACAAACTTGAACAAAAATGCATGAAATGTCACATACAAGTTAGATAATGACCATTCTTAATTATTTATGGTGTTATAGGGGTGTGGATAAAAGTTTGAACATAAAATAATAATTTTTCAGAATTTGTACATAAATTGAAATCAATTATCATCTAACAAATAAAATAAAACCAAGAAATAATAGATGAGTTTCTAACCTCTATTTAAAGATTAAAGACGAAATGAATTTCTATATTAGTATATACATAAATATAAAACATTATACCATGTGCATCTGATTAACTAAATCCATATAAATTATTATAAGAAAATGATTCTTATCCATGGACATTATACTAGTGATATAATCACATGGAGGGTCGAACACTAATATCATAATGAGGGAATGCATAATGTTGGACATTCTGAAATATTATGTCAAGGCCTTGGTCATAACATCTAAAAATGATTAAGGCCTCAGCCAAACCCATATCTGAAAATGGGAAAGGCCTCAGCCATTTACATATCTATATTGTATCATGAAACCAACCAATTAATTGAAAAATACAATCAAGGCATCATCCAAGACATCTTAAAACAATTAATCCCTTGGCCAAAACCATGTCTGAAAATGGTCAAGGCCTCGGCCAAGTCCATATCTATTTTTTCTCATGAAACCTGATGATGCATCATGGAGATATAGAAGACCCCACCTATCTCTTGTTAAGTCCAATGAATTCCTCATATGAAAGGGGTTTAACATTAGCAACATGAACACATGAAATGACTTTACCCAATCTCTACACATAAACACTAACCATTCTTAGTAGTATGGTGAATGGTATCAAGATAGAACAACCACATTTAAGCTGATCATAAACCATTTATTACAATATGGTAGATGATAAAATAAAATATTAGTCAATATTACACATAAGATTTAATAAGAGTGTTGAAATAAACAAAATTAGTCTTACAAAATCATTGAGTAATTCTTGAGATAAATAAACTCTTACATTGAAAAGAAGAGTTCTTTTGGAAAAATAATTGTATTAAACTAGAATATAAATAATATAGTTTTCTCATAATAAAATGATTAATTTTAAAAAAATTATGGTTGCTAAAAACAGATTATATATTTCCCTTAAAATAGGTAAGAATTCAAGAAATTCCCTTGAATTGGGCATGTATTTCGGGAATAATTTTTGAAATATCCTTTTAAAACATGTATATATCCATAAAAGAAAGAATGATTCTGGTTGGTACACATATATCAAACATTCACACATAATTTATGATGAGTACAGAAGAATAAATAATAATTTAATTGGGATTAAGATAGAAAAATAGTAACCTGAAATAAAATGGAAGTTTGAGTAGAAAATCCTTACCTAACATAGATCAAAAGAGGGCAGTGGGCCTTCTGGAAACTGATAGAGGGCTTGGAAGAGTGAGGTTCGGGTGTAATCGGGTGTGCAAAGAGGGTTTTTATAACATATATCATTGAATAAGTTCACAGATGGAACTGTAGAAGATTAGAAAACAAAATTGATATGGGGTTATGGATAGAGAATAGAGTTGTATCACAGGTTGAAGATAAGAAAAGGAGAAAGAATAAAAGAAACAAGCAGCTAACATGTGATTATTCTCACCAAGAGGATGGCGAGGCGGGCTGTGCGTACGACATCTAGCGGCGGCGATGGCGATTAGGGTTTCGTCATGGCTATTCCGCACTTCTTCGGCTTCAAGCTCCTCCCCCCCCCCGGCGGGTCTACGTCGGTTTCTTCATCCGATCGTGATTCTCGGATTCCCGCTGCTTCCTTCAACCCGACGGAGGCGCTGGTGACCTGCGGGCTGGACTCGTCTCGGATTGATTCGGGCTTTCGTGGATCTGCGGCTGTGGCGCATGTATCGCGGTCCGCTGCTGTCCCCCGCCTGCGGTCGGCGGTTGAAATCCCTTCCCGATCTAAAGATGTACTGCACATATTCCCTCAGCCGAATTCAGATCTACTTGTTAGATCTGATAATTTGCACCGGCCTGCGGATGGAATGAAGGTAAACTGTGGTGAGGCGCGGTTGGCGTCTAATTTGAAGGGGAAGCTGAGTGATTCTCTGCCGGGTGGTAATTTCCCCCATTCTTATGCTGATGTTTTAACGAATTTAGCTTCCGGTCCGAAGGTGAATGGATTTAATTCCCTGGGTATGTTTAAAGATTCATGTCACAGTAGGATCCTCCGTAAAGGCGCCTCTGCTCATGTTGAAGCTGATCCAGTTGCTCTTGCTGAGAGGTTGGAAATTGGAAAACACTCTTTGATTGCACGCATTGCTCTACCTAAAGGCCAAAAACCATGGCGGCTTCAAGATTTGAGTAATCGAATTTCAATTTTGTGGGGGTTCTCCAACTGGAAATGTGTTTCTCTTGGTCGGGGGTTTTTCCATTGTCTGTTTCCTTCGGATGACTTGAAACTTCGTGCTTGGAGTATTGGAACTCTGCATTTAAAACCTGGTTGGCTCTACTTACATGAATGGTCCCTGGATTTTAATGTTTCGCGTGCAAGAAATGCCTTTTCTCAGGTCTGGGTTCGCTTGCATGGGCTGAATTGGGTCCTTTGGCATCCGAAGATTTTGCATGACATTGCCATAGCAATTGGGACTCCGATTCGTCTCGACAAGGAGACTGAAGATGTCCGTTTTGGTCACTTTTCCAGGATGTTGGTGGAGGTTGACCTCAGCTCCACATTAGTTGATAAGGTGACTCTTTCTACTCCTTCTGATAACATTCAAATTGATGTTGAATATGAGAAGAAGCCTCTCTTCTGCAATGAATGTATGGCTGTTGGACACTCCTTGGAGACATGTCGGAAGCATGTCTCATGTGAGGAGTGTGGGTTGAAGGGCCATCCAGCAAATCTCTGCCGCAGGAAATCAAAGCCTTCTGTTCATGTTCATGGTGGTGATGCACTCAAGGTTCCAGCTTCCGCTGTTGCGGATGTGATGACTTCTAGGAAACCTGACTCTCATGTGTCTGATCTGAAAGGCAAAGGTCTGTTGGTGGATGTCTCTCCGGAGAAAGCTCATAGTGGCCCCTTTGTCCCTCCGGTTGTGGTCCCTGACTGTTTGCAGAGTAATGTCTCTGACCAGGCTGATGCGCAACAGGGCGTTGACTATCATCAGGAAATTCAGAAGCTCTTTCATTCTTCTGAATTGTCTAAGAAATGGGGGAGTGCATATGAAGATGAAGGGGTGCAAGGTACCCCTATTCAGGACTTGGGCAGTGGTGCACGTGCATCTTTCAAGGATGTGGTTGTGAGTGGAAAGGAGAGGCTGACTTGTGGTGAGGCTGTACTGCCTACCCCAGTTAAAAGGAAACCAAGGAAGGATTACTCTTCAGTTCCGAGGACGGTGACCACCAGGTCATCCTCCATGAAGGCTAATGCGAATCTATCCGCAGAGCAACTGGAGCGAAGGAAGAATTATATCAGGTTGCTCAAGCAATATGAGTCCCAATCAGAATGGGAGTCAGCCGATGCAGATGATATGACCAGGTATGAATGTGATGCTTATGACTATTCTGACATGTAACCTCGCCCTCTTTCCTTGTTTGTTTCTGAACTTTTCTTTTTATTAATAAATTTGCGGACTTTGTGTTAAGCAGCTAACATGTGGTGTGACTCGAACAGGCAAGGTGGAGAAGAAAACTAAAAATAGAACTGGCAGTTGAGATCGCACTTGAGAAAATTGAACGTCTAGGACAAACCCAATCATTATAGATCACGAGATATTTTTTGGGATTAGAGGGGGCAACTAGGATTACGCCTGACCAAAACAGATGGACGATAGGGGGCACACTGGGTTGAGCAGGTTAGAAGGAGAAACCACTTTTTTTTCAATCACATTTTGTCCTCTCACTTTTTTTATTGAATTGTCATTTCACATTTCTCTCTATCTCATTTTCCTTCATATTTTTTCACATTTTTTAATTTTTCAAACCAAACATTTATTTTATTATAATCTATCATCATATTATATTTTTTTAACATTTTTCTTCATTTCTCTTTCTTTATTTCATTCAATATTTTTTTAACATATACAAATCATCAAAAAATTAAATAAATCTTATAGCTAATATATATATATATATATATTCTTCTTTCAATTATACATATATATATATTAAAAAAATGTGTAAATTATATATATATATATATATATATTTGTTTTTTTAAGATAATTAAATCATGTTTTTTAAACACTTATATAAATGTATGTGTGTGTTTTTAAATGTTTTATCTTCTCACGTTTTTTACTTTTTTGTTTGTAAAGTCAATATGATATTATTATAGTATATTTTACTATAATAACATTATATTATCAAATTAACTTTCCATGGTTTTCCTTTTGTGGGTCACTTTTCTTCCTTATTTTGTGTGTTTATTCATGTTACTATTTCAATCATTTCACTTTTCATTATTGTATTATTATTTTTATCCTTTGATTATAATAAGACACATATAAAAAACAATGATATATATATATATAGAACATATAATTGTTTAGCATATATAAAAAAAAAGAAAACTATAATTGCATATAATTATATATATATATATATATTGAATCATGTTATTATATAAAATATATATTCATAATTTATATTTTTATAACTCATTTATATATTTTATAAAACATTTCATATTTTTTATCTTTTGTTTTATTCTTCTAAATTCGTTTTTTCTAATATAAATGATTTAAATCACACATTTTTTATCCTATATATATAATGATCATTTTTTATAATAAAATTATAGTTTATAAAATTTATAAAACAAAAACATAATATATTTTCATATTTTTATAAAATATATTATCTTAAGAGTAATAATAATAATTTTATAAAAAAAATATTACCCTTAATTAATATTATTATCATTAAAATATTCTATAAAAAATTTTGATAAAAATAAATTCTTTTTTTTACAAAACAATTAAATAAATACAGTTATCTTAAAATATTTTTTAAAAAACTATAAAAAATAAGTATAATTAATTTTTTAATTATCATAATTAACTTATAATCAAATTAATTTAAAAAACACTCAATTTTAATAGTTATTTTTAAAGAAAATCATATCTAAAATATCATTAATTTATTTTAATTAAAAATCAATCTATTTAATAAAACATTTTTATAATAAAAAATAAAACTTGTAAATATTAGGATGTTACATTATTCCCCCCTCAATATAATTGCGCCCTTACAATTCGTTTCGTCGGACTAAATAGAATTATGAATTTCCCTCTTCATAATTCTGAAACATTGGATTGCTAGACTTATAGACTCAATGACATCTAATCTCTAAATTTGTCTAAATCATCCCTTTGATACCAACTGTAAGGACCTAAGCCTGAGCTACTGGACTCATCCCTTACAAATACTATTTTTTCAATGAATTAAACTTGAACAAATACATAAATTTTTTAAAATAGAGGATCTTTACCGGTCTAGGTTTTTGAGAATTAGATACAACTGTTACATTTCCTCAAAACTAAACAAAAATAAAATTAAAAGATCTACCTCAATAATGTAAAGAACGTCACTGATAAATATACTCAACCTATAAAAAAATTAATTTAAAACATAGAGTGAACATTTGAAATTCCCAATAAGGGGTTTTAAATAAATTAATAAATTATTTTCAAAAAATTTATTTAAAATTATATATATGTTCTTAAAATATTTTTCTTAAATATAAAATATCAATTATTATAGCATGTCATCATCATTTTTTGAGAATAACTAATAATTTTTATAGAAAACTCATGCTCAATAATTTCTATTCTTATTTAAAAGTTTCAAATAAAATGCATTATATAATATACATGCACTTGAACAAAAATGCATGAAATGTCACTTACAAGTTAGATATTGACCATCCTTAATTATGTATGACATTCCAGGTGTGTGGATATAAGTTTTCACATGAAATCATACTTGTTAATAATTTTTACATAAATTGATATCAATTATAATCTAACACATAAAATAAAACCATGAAATGGTAGATGAGTTTCTAGCCTCTATTTATAAAATGAAGGCGGAATGAATTTTTGTATTAGTATATACATAATGATAAAACATTATACCATGTGCATCTAATTAACTAAATCAATATAAAATATTATAATAAAATGATTTTTATCTATGGATATTCTTCTAGTTGAATAATCACATGGAGGGTCAAACATTAATCTCATAATGAGGGAATGAATAAGGACGTAATTTCTGAAACATACTACCAAGACCTCAATCGTGACATCTGAAAATGATTATGTCCTTGGACAAAACCATTTTTGAAAATGGTAAAGGTCTCTTCCATTTTCATATTTTTCTTGTCTCATGAGACCTACCGATCCATCGAAAAATACTCTCAAGGTCTCATCCAAGACATCTGAAAATGATTAAGGCCTTAGACAAACCAATATCTGAAAATAGGAAAGGCCTTGTCCAAGTCCATGTCTGTTTTGTCTCATGAAACATGTCGATGCATCGATAGGCTATAGTGTTCCCCACCTATCACTTTCTATGTCTAATTTATTCCTCATATGAAAGGGGCTAAACATAATCAACATGAACACATGAAATGACTTTCCCCAATCTATACACATAAACACTAACCATAGACAAAAGATAGCACATCCATGGTCAAAGTGATAATAAACTATTTAATACAATATAGTAGAAGATATCATAAAATTTTAGTCCTAATTGCACATAATATTCAATAAGAGTGTTGAAATAGACAAAATTAGTCTTACAAAATCGTTGAGTAATTATTGATATAAATACACTTTTACTTTGAAAATAAGAGTTACTTTAGAAAAATATTTATATAAAACCAGTATTGAAATAATATATTTTTCTCATAATAAAATGATCAATTTTTGAAAAATAATGGTTGCTAAAAAAATATTATAGATTACCCTTGAAAATATTTAAGAATTTGAGAAATTCCCTTGAATTGGGCTTGTATTTCGGGAAGAATTTTTTAAATATCATTTTAAAACATGTTTCTCTCCATAAAATAAGGAAGGATTCTAGTTGGTACACATATATAGAAAATTCAAAAAGAATTTAAGATGAGTAAATAAGAATAAATAATAAATTAATTGGGATTAAGAGATACAAAGAGTAACCTGAAAGAAAATGGAGGTTTAGGTAGAAAAATCTTACCTAACTTAGATCAAAAGATGGCAGTGAGCCTTATGGAAAATGAGAGAGGGCTTGGAAGAGTGAGGTTTGGGTTTTATTGAGTGTGCAAAGAGGTTTTTTATAACATATATCATTGAATTAGTTCACGGATATAACTGTAGAATATTGTAAAACAAAATTGAGATGGGGTTATGGATGGAGAATAGATGTGCATCATGGGTCGAAGATGAGAAGTGGAGGAGGAAGAAAAGAAACCAATGGATAACCCACAGTGTAAGTAGAAGAGTCATGGTGGAGAAGACAACCAAAAATATAACGTATGGTTGAGACTGTGCTTGATAAAATTGAACGACTAGGATAAACCCTATCATTATAAAGAAGAAGATCTATCTTGGGATTAGAGGGGTTGGCTAGGATTATGCCTGCCCAAAATGTATGGCTGAGAGGGGGTGGGCTAGGTTGAGCGGGTTAGAAGGAGCAAAAACTTCATTTTTTTCATGACCCGTCCCCTAAGGCCCATGTCACGACTACCCAAAGCCCGCCTCCCGAAGGTCAGGGGTTGGAAACTAGCGCAGAAGGCATCAACTTACAAGTGGGAGGAATTTCCCTAAGTACATGTACGCACACATAGGCCCAACCAAGTCCCACGCACTAAAAAGGAAACAAGTATCACTAAAAAAAGCGGAGTACAAGTAAAAATAATACAAGTGGGTCAGAATACAAACCCAACAAAAGAACTGAAAATAGAAAGGTACAAAAATGAAACTCTGATGGACATCTGCGGAAAACCCATCCTGATTGTGAGATTTGTGTAGCTACTGGAAGCCGAAGTAGAATTTCCTTTACACTAGATACTACTAGGCCCCGCTGGTTCCTAGGCCACCATGTCCACCATTGTATAATATGTGGGTCCCATCTCCTTGAGCACCTCTAGGTCTCAGTATACCAAAGACTATGTCAAAATGTTGATCGCCTACACAGGACACGACACGAGTGGGAAGAGCTCATGAAGGAGTGAGTAACGTGATACTCAGTAGGGACCCCAAAACAAAAAAGGAAAGATCACATAGTTATCCTCAAAGTAAAGCACAAATCACAAGATAGCTCACACCCAGTATACATTTACAGTAGAGATAAAAGAATAATCAGTCACATCATCGAACTCCTCAGTAGTTGGAGAACTCCTCCACTATTGATTACAGTGGGCCTTCCAAGTCACACAGAAGTCACTTCCCACTAATCTTGGACTATTGTGGTACTCATCCCGAATAAGTACCATGGGTATGATGGGTCATACAGATCCACTCCCCACCATGGGCCTACTGGGCCACACAGACCCGTTTCCGACCTTGGCCATACTGAGATACTCCTACTGTCGAGTATCATGGGTCTATCAGGTCACAAATAGCCTCTCCCCACCATGGGGCTACCGGGTCATATAGATCAGCTTCCCACTGGGCCATCGTCAAGTCACACAGAGTTGATAGTCAGTAGTCTTCAGGTCTAAGCCAACCGCAGGGTTCCGTATGTAGTGTACTTCAGAGAACTGATCCTCAATCCATTCATCACATCCCAACTTCCATGAAAGTCACTATAGATTATTCCAAAAGATCTGTTCATATAGAGGGTCCTAAAACCAAAAATGGCTCATCAATCAGATGCTCGGTTCTCAATGTATGGGTATTTTAATAAACAGGGATTGATTACGTCTAGGCCTGGTCTGACCCAGTCAGACCGATCCGACCAACTCGGCCCGAGGTCCCACATAACTTGGTTTAATTTGACCAACTCGACATGACTTGGTTCAGGTCTGGGCCGGTCTAGTACGGCATGGCCAGTGGGCCAGGCCCAATGGGCCTTGCTAGACCTGGCCTGGTTTGGCCGAGGGTCCATCCCACCGGGTCGCTCGGCAACCTGGTCTAGTTTGGACCAGTCCGAAGGGCACGTTTCTGGCCTACTGGTGCGGATCCGGTCCACTGGGTGAAGTTTTGGCCCATTGGGTGTGGGTATGTCTCGCTCATCATGGGACCGGCTGCTCAGTCGTAGGTGGGGCCCGTCGGCATGGGTTCGGCCCCACAACGTGCGTCCGGCCCTGCCCGGTGGCTGGCGGCATGACCCGCTAGCTGGGGATGCGACCCGCTGGCTAGGGGCGTGACCCGCCAACCCGAAGACCGACCAGCGGGGTGATCCTAGGATGTGGCAACCGGCCGCGTCCGGATTTCCGCCTGCCCCACAGTTGCACGGGGCTCTTTTAGCCGCAATCGGGCGACCACAGCTTGCCATCCACCCAGGCAGACCGGATGTAGTCCACCCCTCCACATGGCGTCCACCTGGTGCTGCATCATCCCACTGTCACGGAAAACTGTTTGCAGCCTCCTGTCACCATCCTCCACCCGTGCCCTCTGCCACGAGCCACCAGAATTGCTCTAGCTGTTCGTTTTTTGATCTTTCTACGCCTATGGGCCTCCCATGTCGCTGCCATCCCTACCTTGGCCCCAGATTACTCTTGTCGCCTTTTTTAGGATACAGCCACAATGAACGCATGTGGTGGAGGTGCTCAAGCCTTGTTCATGTCAGCTCGTGCCCTCTGTGTTAGAGGTTAAAAAACATGGAAGGTATGGGGATTTCATTTCAATCAACAAAAGATAATTTCAATCTTGGATAACGAAATCCCAAAAAAAAATTATCCTCCCACATAAATGCATGATTCATGGATCAACCTATTCATGGGTTGATCTATATTCATTGTTTCTAGAAAATAATGATGATGAAATTTAAAATAAAATAACCCCTACCTCTTTGACATTCGATGCCACAACGTTTCGTCCTAGAGGTTTCAAGACGTCGATGTCATTCATCGCTTCCAGCTTCATTCATCAAGGTGCGTTGAAGGTGTTTGATCTTCGTTGATATTTTTCATTTTTCATTGGAGAGGAAGTTTGTTGGAGTATTGTCAAAGAATGCTCTAAATTTTAATTCCATGTTCCACCAACGCGTCAACAAAAATAAAAGGAAAATGCATCACAGCGTTTCTGTTACGTTGCAACATCACGTCATTGCACTGTTTCATTTATGAAATATAATCACTATTACACATCATTAAAGCATCATTATTGTAACACCTCAATATTCCATGGTATGTTTCCCTTTGAATAATGTAATAGCTTGCATTGTACGCAACTTCGAGATTCTAACACACCGCGACCAATCAAACTAGCAGTTATGAATAGTAATACCCACTTTTTGAAATTTTATAAATTTTAACTTTCAAAATGGACTTAATTTTTGGATTCAGAATATTGAAATTAGCTTAGGGTAAATTTATGGTATTTTTATGAAAACTTTCAATTTTTGATGAATAGTTAAAAACACTGAGTTATAGTTTAAAACTGAATTTTTATTTAAATAATTAATTATTTTATTTAAATTTATTTTAGGTAAAAATAGAAATATAATACCTATATATGTTCAATGTAATTCATTGGAGTCATTTTGTAATAATATTAGATATATAACATTTTATTTAACTTTTCACCGTCTTTTACCCACCTCCTAGGAGCATTTGCAAATTTACATAAAACTTAATTTTACCACTTCTGTGAGTTGAATTTAAAAAATCCGAGAGACACGGTTAATATCAAGGTGTAAAATTTGGTTCAATAAGATAAAAATAATTTTTGGTAAATAGTAACTTTTAACTTTTAATTACCACGGTTAAAAGTAAATAGGGTAATTAAAGGTAAAAATGATATTATTATTACCCTAACACAAGTACTAATTCTATTGAATAAGTATAATTTGACCAAAAACAGCCTTTGGAATACAATATGAACCTCTTTGGTCCACTTGGAATAGATTACGACATTTATTATTATTTAGATCAAAGAAGAGTTAAAAGAGTTAAAATAAAAGTTTAATAACTAAAACATTTTTAATATAGGGTTACACATAAGATAAATTAAACTATAAATATTCATTAGAAATATAAAAAAATTCCCTACATAATGGTATTTTATATATAATTTTTAGACATTAAATAATTAAATTTATTTATGACACAATGATGATGCAGTAATTACCTAATTAATTAAATATTAAAATAATTGATATTATAAATATCCAAATAAATGTAATTTGGTTATTTTTATGAATTAAGATAATTTTATAGGTTAATATGACATATTATGGTTGGTTAGATGAATTTTTTTCGAAGTAATAATGCTATTATGAATTTAGAAAAAACAAAATACCAAATAGTGTCAAAATTGACATAAAAGAGTTTTTAGAACAAATATTATATTATTAATTAATATTATATTCCTAAAAATCTAACGTTTATAAAAAGACTTATATAATGACAGTTGTATCATTAATGAACCACTTGGTATTTTCTTGGAAGTTTATATTAAGTTTATTAACCATATAATATAAAAATACAAAGAGACTTGGTAAATGTCAAACTATTTAACTAAGAGTTAAATCTAAAGGATAAGGTTAATATATTGACCCAAGCCTATCTAAAACCTATTATTTGAGTGGCTTTCAACCCATCTCCACCTTATACTTTAAATAATCCACTTTGGAGCCATTATAAACTTAAAATGATTTTATTATAAAATAATATTTCTAGCTTTTCCTAAGGTGCCCCTCACTCCTCTTATAAAAGGTCACTCTCCCTTCTCTCTAATTCACTCATTCAAAGCCATTTTTCTCGGCCAAACCCTGCCCAAATACCATCTAAACTATCCTCCCTTCATCCTAGAAGCTTTCCTTTAGTCAAAAATCCAACCTAATGAGCCCTTTTGATCAAATCAAAAGGAAGAACCTCAAGAAGAGGTAAATATTTCATCATCTCTTTCAAGTTCCTTTCTTCTTACACTTCCTCTTTCTTTGTTGTTTCCATTATAAAATAATAACTCTAGTATATTCTATATACTGTGATGTTATTATAAATTTGGTACAACCATATTCATTATTCTATCCATCCTTTTAATGACATGTCACCATATGTGCGTACGTATGGCTTACCGTCTCCACGTTATGGTGTATTGTTATTCAATGCATTATTATTTGGATGGGTATAATAATGATGTGTAATTGATATAAATAATAATTATAACATGATAATGATTTTTTATATATGATATACCATCCAATTATATATTATTTTAATAACAAAAGATTGATATTGTCGCTTGTGCGTAGGTACGGATTACCATCTTCACGAACGCGATGAGATTCATTCCCCCTCATAATCCATTCAAGAATAATTTTCATCATATGATTAAAAATAATTTATATAGACTTAATATCATTCTGAATATGAATAAGATACATACTATCCATAAAAACATTACTTACGAAACAAATCATATAAAGTAAAACGAATCAGTTAACACCCAAAACGACGATAATACTAAAATATTATTAACAAAGTAATATTAAAAGACCATATATGATATCATATTAATGTATATTATTCTTGTAAAATTTAATAACAATTATTTAACCATTATACAGGAGTTTAACATCCCATAGACCAAGGAAAAGTACAAAGTAAGGGGTTTCTTATCTCACTTTTAATTCTATGAGATTTCCATTGTTCACCATTTATTTATTGCATGTGGTGTATTGTGTACTACCATTTGATATATATTATCATTATTATCTTTATATTAATGGTATTCTGTGATTAATTTTGTGGTTATTAACTTTTTTTCATATGAATCGATTGATTACAACGAAGGGTTTTTTATCTCACTTTTAATCCCATGAGATTCATGCTATATTGTCCACTATTTACTTTTGTGTGGAGTATGTACTGCCCCTGATGGAATTATATTTTTAATATACATTAATGTATGGGTATTTACATCTTCATTGTATGATACTTATTTCATGGGGTGTATGTTTCATTATTTACCAAATCGGTAAGGGAATTTCAAATTTCAATTTCCCCTCATTGGGCTTTACGCACACTTTATTGATTATTTTACTCCATGATTATATGTGGAATCACTATTTATTATTTGTGTAGTAACTTCCACTCCCTTTTCTGTGGATATAATTTTGATATGCATAATCACTCCATTGATAAATTCTCAAGTCATCAATATGAACTTGATAAGAGAAATTTTAACTCAATCTCCACTTATTGAGTTAAACATCCAATTCATTGGTGTTGTTATTACAAGAATATGTGTGAATGTCCTCTGATTTATTTACACTGAATATCCAATCATATTGAGTGTATTTATATATTTCACACATAATTATGTCGTTTATTTATCCTTAACCTAAGGATACAGTCTTTATAAGAGATTTCATCTCAATTTACATTCCATTGAGACTTCTTTGTTATTATACACCAATTAACTTTTATATGGTGTATATAATGTACTTTGACATAGTATATCATGAATACCTTTATTATCATGATATTATAAAGTTTTGATACCTCAATTATTTTTATTCAAGTGTCTCTCTTTTGGATAGGAACTCTAACTAAAATATCATTTTAAATGTTTTAATGATTTATTATTCTAAATCTTTCTCTTTAATGTCCATGTTTTAAAAATGGTTTTAAGGATTTTTTTTATATGGACATTCATGTTTTAAAATTAAAATTCCTTTTAAAAGTTTCAAAGTGGTATGGGACACTTTTATTCAAAAATCTATTTTTAAACGGCTTTTTGACAAATAGTGTGACTTTTAAATGTTTTCAAGAAAAAGGGGGATATTTCTCTCAAATAGTTTTGATGATTATTTTCATCTATGTCAATATACTTTATTATTCTTGATTGAGGTTAATTTGTTACAATAAAATATTACATATTGTATTGAACGAGTTATTTTTGACTGTGGATGTGCTATTTTTATACCATTCATGGTTTGTGGATAAAGTATTGACATTTCGTATTCTAGATTTAAATACGAATTTTTATGTTATGTTTCAGAATTTTCATATGAGGAATGCATTAGACTTAGTAAGTGATTGGTGGAGCCGACTATATCTCATCGATGCATCGCTAGGTCTTATGAGACAAACTAGTGTCTTGGCACAAGGCCTTGACAAAATCTTATTTGTAGTCTTGGCACAAGGCCTTGACTATGTGGTTATGAAAGTCTGACATTATACATTCCATCATTATGAAAGTGGCTATTGATATTGGATGGGATTATTCGACTATTAGAATATCCATACAAGTAATTAAATGGAATTATTTTGATTTATGTTTGCCATATTATAATGAGGTTTATGTTGAAAAGGTTTTTGTTTTTGTTCTATACATTGCCTTAAATTTTTATGCTTATTTATGAAAGTTTCCACTATATTTTTATCATTACTGAGAATTTGAGATCACCCCTTTCAATGTTTTATTTTTTCCAAGATGTGAAGAAGTATATTATGACTGACCTGCAGGGATGGATTATGAGATCTCAGTGTTGTCTATGGAAACAATGTTGTTATAGTTTTCCATTTTATGATGTAATGTAAACCTTATAAATGTATCTAGTACTTTCAAAGCTACTAAACTAATTGGTCTTTCGAGACTTGATATTTTCTAATCATACCAATGATACGTAATAATGCACTGACTCTGGGTTTCTAGGGTCAGGGCATTACAGTTGGTATCATAGGATATTTAGTACAAACCTTAGAAACTAGATTTAGATAAACTCTGATTAGAGCACATAGCCCTAAGATAGACATTGAGTATTAGTATATAAGAACTTCCTAAAAAAATTTATTGCATATATTTTGTGAGTTTTCTAAAAAATACATCAATGTATGGATATGAGCAGGTAGAGGCGGCTCTGGCACAGATATACCTAGGGGTAAAACCCGAAAACACCGCTTTGAGCTAGACTCAAACGGGAACTGGTGCACGACAACGGGCCTTACTGCACTCTTGGTTACAACACTCTCTAGGGATATTCTTAGGATAATTTACATTTTCTTTACAAACCGATTTGAAGGATTTTAATATAAGATGATAATAAATTACATTGGTTAATCTTAAGTGTTTCAAATTGAAAATATGGTGTCATGATATTCTCTAAATTATTTTATGACTATTTTTACTGACACAATGCTTTCTGATTTTAGTCAATGGCTAGATTCCAAGGAAGTCATAGTAACTTTGATCATGATGTACAAGGTGGGAACGGTGGTGGAAATGAGAAACAAAATGGAATGTTGATAGGTGTAAAAGATATCGTGTTCATGCCAAATCTGTTTTCCAGAAATATGATCAACAACATATATATTAACCAACTCTCGGACTCAACAAAGAAGAGAAATGTGATAAATGATAAGAGCTCTAGCAGTAGAGACTATGGAGAAAAGAATCCTCAATTTCCATCATGTAGGAAATGTGGAAGGAGACACCCAGGAAAGTGTCTCAATGGAATAAATAAATGCTTTACGTGTGGGAAAGAAGGTTATAAAGTTAAGAATTTCTGAGGAAAAATTAAGAGTACCATGGAGGAAAATAAAAATAGTCCCAAGAATCTATTTACAGTCATTTTCTGTAAATATAGGGGACATGTCTATTACCCGAGTGAATTCCCTTTTCTAAGAAACTATGTGGAAATAAATGGTTGGAGAAATGTTTAAAAGTATTAGTGCTTCTTTTTTTTGGGATTACTTTGGAATAATTTCATCTTGTATTTGTAACCCTGTAGTTTGTCATCTAAAAATGATATTTGAGGAAGAATTATCTTTTCTCTTGTGAATAGAGTTATAAATAATCATTTTGTTTTATATGATCATTGGGTTTGTGGAAATTATAAGTTATTATATTTTGGGATGAAAATGAAAGGTATGAGATAAAATTTGTGTTTAAATTATATTATGGTTATTTTGAGTAATTTATCTCTTTTTGATAATGTTATAAAATATATTTTTTTAAAAATCACAACATGAAAACCGTGAGACAACCTTTCGTGTCGGACAAAGCTGTGGGAATCGAACCCACAACCAGAGTGCGATTGGGATTTATCGCCTACCACTGGACTACGTGAAGTCCCTGGTTAGTGTCATTAATTTTTTTTAGTTAAATGATTTTATTGATCAATAATAAGTTGATTTAGAATCTTATATCTTATCAAATGAATACCCTTAGTATAGGAAAATTATTTGGTGATTAAGTGATAAATGTTATTTTGGAAGATGTTCGCTATGTTGAGAACAATATATGCATAAGGAAAATAGAATACTGTGGGATTTAATTTGAGGATTAATGGTGGATTTTTATCTATGTTTTTATTGTGTATTTATAGTGATTTGGGTTATTTATGGAAATGATTAACCAATAATAGAGAATATGTGATTAGGTTAATTACTTTTAAGTATGTGACTTTAAGAGTAGTCGATGTCATTTGGAGGTAAAATTTAAAGTGGAAGACTACATAACCAAATTCTTCTAAGTTTTGGGTTTCAATATTAGTTTGGATTATATTGAAGTATTTTAAGGACAATTTTTTATTAAATGGTATTTATTTAACTTTGGGGTATTGTTGGTTTAATTTTTGAAATTAAGATTAATGTTTCTTTCTCTAAAGGAATATCCTTTTGGGGTATCATCTAATCTTTTACTAACTGTTTTGGTTTTAATTAATCTCTAAAAACAAGGTAAATATATAGTTTATACTATGAGGATCATGTGATTATATAGAAGTTGATTCTAGCTCTTCCGGTATGACCAAGTCATCTTGAATACTCATCATTTCAAAAAAAATGAGTTAGTGGTTGAAATTTATTAAAGAATGAAACTCTACTTAAAAATTAAGTATATCTATTTATGTTCTTAGTAAATATCATAAATAAATTACTTATCTTTATGAAATGTAACTTAAAGCAAAAAAAAACTTTGGTCATTTACTTTTCTTATTGGGAAACTAATGATTGTATGTCCCATCACAAGTTTGTGGTTTTCTTGTTGTTAACTTTCTCCTGATCATGTTTTCTATCCCTCACTATCAGAACATGACACCTATTTTATCTTCCATATCCATGTTTTCTTACATGGAATCCTAGTATGGGTTATCTCAGGTGACCTTTGTACTTCTCTTTCTTTATTTTAAAGTGATAGTTTTATTGACTCTTTTTCCGATGTGAGACTTTCAATTATGTTCTCATGCCCAATTTTGAAAATTTTGAGGACGTAATTTCCAAAATGGGGGAATAATATAACACCCAAAGCTTCCAGGGTATGTTTCCCTTTGAATAATGTAATAGATTGCATTGTACGCAACTTAGAGATTCTAACACACCGCGACCAATAAAACTAGCCGTTATGAATATTAATATCCAATTTTTGAAATTTTATAAATTTTATCTTTCAAAATGGACTTCATTTTTGGATTCTAAATATCTAAATTAGCTTAGGGTGAATTTTTGGTATTTTTCTAAAAACTTTCAATTTTTTATGAATAGTGAAAAACACTGAGTTATAGTTTAATACCGAATTTTTATTTAAATAATTAATTATTTTATTTAAATTTATTTTAGGTCAAAATAGATACATAATACCTATATATGTTCAATGTAATTCATTGGAGTAATTTTATAATAATATTAGATATATAAAATTTTATTGGACTTTTCACTGTCTTTTACCCACCTCCTATGAGCATTTGCAATTTACATAAAACTTAATTTTACCGCTTCTGTGAGTTGAATTTCGAAAATCCGAGAGACACGGATAATATCAAGGAGTAAAATGTGGTTCAATAAGATAAAAATAATTTTTGGTGAATATAAACTTTTAACTTTTATTGTACCACGGTTAAAATTAAATAAGGTAATTAAAGTTAAAAATGATATTATTATTACCCTAACACATGTCCTAATTCTATTGGATAAGTATAATTTGACCAAAAACAACCTTTGGAATATGAATGTTAATGTTATGTTTAAACCTTTTCATATAAGGAATGCATTGGATTTAGTAAGTGATGGGTGGAGCCCACTATAGCTCCTCGATGCATCGGTAGGTCTCATGAGACAAACTAGTGTTTTGGCCATGGCCTTCACAAAATCTTATTTGTACTCTTGGCACAAGGCCTTGACTAAGTGGTTATGAAAGTCTGGCATTATGCATTCCATCATTTTGAAAGTGGCTATGGATATTGCATGTGATTATTCGACTAGTATAATATCCATACTAGTAAGTAAATGGCATTATTTTGATTTATATTTGCCATATTATGATGAAGTTTATATTGAAAAGGATTTTGTTCTAGTTTTATACATTTCCTTAAATGTTTATGATTATTTATGAAAGTTTCCGCTATATTTTTATCCTTACTAAGCATCTGAGCTCACCCATTTCTATGTTTTATTTTTTCAAGGATGCAAAGAAGTTTATTATGACTGACCTGTAAGGATAAACTATGGGATCTCGTTGTTGTCTATGGAAACAATGTTGTTGTAATTTTCCATTTTATGATGTAATGTAAACCTTATGAATGTATTTAGAACACCCAAGGATACGAAACTAATCTGTCTTTCGAGACTTGATCTTTTGTGATCATGCCAATGATACGTAATAATGCACTGACTCTGGTCTTATGGGGTCGAGGCGTTACAGTTATGCTGCGAGTTAATGATCCATTAATGAGCCTCATTAATTCCCCTCATCGCTGAACCGCAGCGTCACCTTCCGCCGCTCAATGGGTGAGAAAAGAAAAGAAAATATCTTTTTAAATTTACTTTATTTTTTTTTTTTTGAAAAGTCTGAAAATTAACTTTTCCATTCGGACCTTTTCGGTCGAAGTTAAGTCCTTTCTAGGCGAATCCCAACATTCTGAGTTTAGAAGTGCCCTCATATTTTTTATCTGAGCACTGGTTCAAAAGTTAGAAAAACCCACTCGCCTATTTTATGAAGTGAACTTAAAAAAAGTTCAAAATTTTGGTTTGGGCTCACCTGGTCTCGGAATCACATGTCGTCAAAGCATATGGTCTCAAAATAATTCTGTATAATTTAAAACAAACATAGAGTTTCTGAGACCTTAATTCTTTCCCAATCATGTTTTTTCCTCTCTATTTTTTTTATTCCATTATCTTTTCATGTTTCTCTCTCTCTCGTTTTCCTTCAAATTTTGTCACTTTTGTCAATTTTTCAAACCAATCATTACTTTTATTATAATTTATCATCATATTATATTTTTTAAACATTTTTATTTGTTTATCTTTCTTTAAACAAAACATGTAAATTATATATATATATATATATATTAAGATAATTAAATCATGTTTTTTTAAACACTTATATAAATGTGTGTGTGTGTTTTTAAATGTTTTATCTTCTCACAGTTTTCATTTTGTGTTTGTAAAGTAAATATTATATTATTATATTATATTTTATTATAATAATATTATATTATCCAATTAACTTTCCATGTTTTGTCTTTTTTGGGTCACCTTTCTTCCTTATGTTGTGTGTTTCTTCACGTTACTATTTCAATCATTTCACTTTACATTACTGTATTATTATTTTTTATCCTTTAATTATAATAAGACACATATAAAAAACAATGATATATATATATTTAGAACATGTAATTATTCAGTATGTATAATAAAAATAAAACTATAATTTTAGATAATTATATAAATATTTATTAAATCACATTATTATATAAAATAAATATTTATATTTTATATTTTCATAACTCTTATATATATTTTATAAAATAATTCATATTTTTCATATTTTGTTTTATTCTTTTAAATTCATTTTTTCTAATATAAATGATTCAAGTCACACATTTTTTATCCTATATATATATAATGTGCCTTTTTTGACAATAAAATTATAATTTATAAAATTTATAAAAAAAACATAATATGTTTCATTATTTTTATAAAATATATTATATTAAGAGTAATGATAATAATTTTCTAAAAATTATTTCCCTTAATTAAAATTATTATCATTAAAATATTCTATTAAAAAAAATTGATAAAAATAATTTTTTTTTTTAAATAACCAAATAAATATTGTTATATTAAAATATTATTTTAAAAACTATAAATAATTAGTATAATTAATTTTAAGTATCATAATTAACTTATAATCAAATTAATTAAAAAACACTCAATTTCAATTGTTATTTTTAAAGAAAGTCATATCAAAAATATCATTACTTTGTTTTAATTATAAATTGATCAATTTAATAAAACATTTATATATTAAAAATATAACTTGGAAATCGTGAGATGTTACATTATTCTCCCCTTAATAGAATTGTGTCATCGTAATTCGTTTCATCTCTCTAAATAGAAATCTGAATTTCCGTCTTCAGAATTATGAAACGCAAGGACCGCTAGACTTCTAGACTTGACAACATCTAATCACCAAAGTTGTCTAGACCATCCCTTTGATACCAAATGTAAGGACCTGAGCCTGAGCTATCATGACCATGCCTTATAAATTTTTATTTTTTCAATGAAATAAACTTGAATAAATACACAACATTTTTTACAACAGAGTTACTTTACCGGTCTAGGTTTTGGAGAATTAGACACAACTGTTACATTTCCTCAAAACTGAACAAAAATAAACTTCAAAGAGCTACCTCCACAAAGTAAATAATGTCACTGATAAATCTACTCAACCTATAAAAACTAATTTAAAACGTATGGTGATCATTTAAAATGACCAGTAAGGGGTTTTAAAAATAATTAATAAATTATTTTCAAAACATTTGTTTAAAAATATATATATGTACTTGAATAATTTTCTTAAAAAGAAAATATCAATTCTCATAGCATGTAATCATCATTTTTTGAGAGTAACTAAAAATCATTTTTAGGGAAAACCCATGCTCAAGAAATTTTACTCTTATTTAAAAGTTACAAAGAAAATTATTTTTATAATATGCACACGCGTGAACAAAAATGCATGAAATGTCACTTAAAAGTTAGATAATGACCATCCTTAATTATGTATGACGTGTCAGGGGTGCAGATACAAGTTTAAACATGAAATCATACTTCTTCAAAAAAATTACATAAATTGATATCAATTATCATCTAAAACATAAAATAAAACCATCAAATGATAGATGAGTTTCTAACCACTGTTATAGATTGAAGATGAAATTAATTTCTATATTAGTATATACATGAATATTGTAAGAACCTAGATCTCTTTTCAGGTATGGTTTTTCCTTTTTCAACGGTTTTGAGAAAAATGAATTTTCTGGAAATTTCAGAAGTACATGTCGTGTACTTTCAAATTACACGCCGTGTACTCTTCCCAGCTCGAAGTCGTGTGATGGTCGTGCCCGGGCCACACACACGGTATGTAAGGCTGAGGTGGAGGCCGGTTAATTCAGAGTACGGAAAAATTAAAGTACACACCATGTACTCTAAAAGTACACACTATGTACTTTCTTTTTTTCATTAAACAGACCGGGGTCGCGTCTAACCCCCATATTCGTCTTCTTCTTCAGTTTTCGACCGTCCGGAAGCGACCGTATGACCAAATATTTGACGGACAACCGCCTCGCCATCCGTTCTCCGATTCGAGCACGGTCAGTTGCGTTGGAATCACAGCGGTGAGTTCTTCCTTCTTCTTTATCCTTGTTTCTTGATTCCTCTTGGTTTCCAAGTAATCGTAGGATGAGCGTTTTGTGCATTTTATAAAATCTACATCATTCCAAGGGGAATCTGTCGTCGAGGTTCATGTATATCGATCTCCTAGGATCGAGGTAGGTGGTGTGTACCTTTCCGTTGAAATTTGATGAATATTTGTTGCAATTTACACCAATACCCTTGAATGGGGTATTGCGTGTTTCCTTCTTTTCCCTTGTTACTTTCCTACTTTTCTTGATTGCTTTAGTAGAGTTTATTAGTTGTGATTAGAGTATTTTTTTGTGCTCAGTTTGCTAATCCATGCCTAGTTGTAGGATTTTGGACTATTGTTTTAGTATTGTTGTTGAGCCTTAGTTGATATCCAAGTAGTTCTTGAGGTTTAATTGGATGATATGCACATGCTGAGCATGTTTAGTAATACCCAGGACTGTGAGAACCTAGAGTAGTAGACTAAAGGGAGAATTGACAGAAGGGCTTCTCCAGAGTATCTTCTTAATCACGATGCGGGACCAAGGGTAGAATTGACGGAAGGGATTCTCCAGAGTGTCTTTAACTATGACACAGGACACAGGGGGAATTGACGTTGAGTGCTTCCCCAGAGATCCTTTAGCCCGATACGAGGCTATAGGGGGAATTGACGGTGAGTGCTTCCCTATAGAGTCTGCTTAATTACGTAGATGAACCAGAGGGGTGAGACTATGTGTGCCTCCCAGAGGGTTGCTAGTACTTAGAGGTTGAACCATAGGGGTTAGAAAATGAGAGCTACCCAGAGGGTTACCTGTTTTCTTCTTGTTGTTGACTGCTTACTTGTGTGCTTTACTTGTTAGATCTGTGGATTATAGCTGTTTGTGATTTCCTATTTACTACTTCTTGTTTATTTACTTCCATGTATTCATTGACTGTTAGGTACAAATCTTTGGGTGATTGCCTACTGGGATTGTATCTTACACCCTGTTTGGTCCATGCTTTTGGGCCCAAGTAGACTATGTTGATGCACGTATAGATAAGGGCAAGCGCCCTTCTACTTCAGGATCTTGACTGCATCAGGAGCTAGGGAGCATGGGACCGAGCCGTGGCTCGCGATGCTGAGGAGCTTTCTTTGTTTTTCTTTTGCACTTGGTTTCAGTTGTATTCCAGTACGTTGTTGTGTTTTCTTCTTTCCATAGATACTTGTACCTGCTGCATTATTGTCATCATTATTGGATATCTGCATTGCTTCTATTGTCTGGTTTCTTTTGTTATGCATGTTGATTACTGATTCTGCTGTTTATTATTGTTTTCTTACCTTGTATACCTTACCAAATGAGGGAATAGTTTCCCCACCGACTCACCAAGGCCCTCACTGCTAGTCGGAAGCCTCTGGAATTCGTGGAAACGCGCTTGAGGTCATGTGGCGAACCGGGTACGGGGCACCAGTGGAGGGGCTCCGGACTCGGGACGTTACAAAGTGGTATCAGAGGAGTTCTTTTCTCTTACTTTACTATTTGGAGACCTTAGCCAGGGATAGGATGGATTCAGTACTTTTCATTAAGCTGTGCTCAGGAGTAGCTAACCCATGTATAGGGAAAAGCCATACTACCTCGTTAATTGCAGTTTCTGGTTTTGAGATTTTATGGTTGACCTGATTTCACCTAGAGTGATTCACATGGATTGTGCTATTGTTTTTTTGATATTGCGGTTCTATTTCTGTCGCAACCCGATGAGATGAGGGTATGTCGTCTCATGCATCATATAGGCACTTGTAGAAATCACATGTCATGCATTCTTACCATGCCATCTAGGGTGTATTAGCGACTGCATGCTGTTGTGATAGACTTTGTGTAGATTATGCATGCTATTGTGATAGTTGCTTGATATATTCTATGCTGCTATGTTAGATTACTGTTGTTTTGTTTCTTGCTTAAAATGAACACCAAATTTTGGTTCTTGAGGTGTTATGGGCCCTCACAGATCGGAAATTGGCATCCTTTCCCTTGTTTTTAGTGTTTCTGGAATTCTACGCAGTTTCTGAGCTACTACCCAGAAAACCCAAAATACATGGCGTGTACTTTTTAGATACACGTCGTGTAGTTTTTAGGCTGTGTCACTGACCGTGTGAGAAGAACACGGTGTCGTGGGAGTAACTTCGGGAACACTTCGTGTACCATTGGTACACGCCGTGTGAGTTCGGAGTCGTGTACCCGGTCGTGTCACTAACAACACAGGCTGGGGAAGCTCAGGTAGAACACGCCGTGTCTATAGCGAACACACCGTGTAGTCCTGTCTAGGTACCCGGCCGTGTCACAAACAACACGGGCCGACGTTACCTTCCTGTCCACACACCGTTTTTGTTCGGAACACGCCGTGTAGTCTTTCCCAGGTACCCGGTCATGTCACGAACAACACGGGATGGTGTCTCCTTCGCCTATGCATGTCATGCTTGTTAGGAGCACGCCTTGTAAGGACTAGCCATGTAGATGGCCATGTACTCAACAATACGGACCACTGAAGCCTTGTCTAGTGCACACTGTGTTTGTTTCGAACACGCCGTGTAGTCTCGGGTTGAGTCGGACCGTGTGGGTTGGTCGTGTTATGAGAATCAGGCAGGGTAATAGTTTTCATGTACACGCCGTGTAGTATGAGGTGTACACGACTTGTAGGGAAGGAGTACACGCCCATGTCAGTGGTTCCAAAAGACACGTCGTGTAGTTTTATACACGTCGTGTAGTCGTGTTTTGCAATCTTGTGTGTTTTTCTTCCCCTGTTCCCGCTTTTTACTCTTGTGTTCTCTGTCCTTGTTTTACTGATCTAAGGTGTTCTTTTGATCTTTCAGATCTATGCCTCTAAGACTTCCTTCGGTCGTATGTCTATCGTTAGGCAGTGATCAGACGCCAGACAGGGCTGATCAAGGACTTCCTGTTGATCCCCCAGCTGAGCCAGCCTTGGTACAAGTTGTTGTACCAGTCAAGGGCGCTGATGCACAGTTCAGGGAAGGTTTCATGAGGATGATGCAGGCCTTCCAGGGAGCACTGCCTCCTACCTCGTCTATGGTAGACTTGACGCGGGTCTTTCAGCCGCAGCATCCTCCCACGTTATCGGGGGAGGGAGGACCTCAGCCTGCATAGTCATGACTGGAAGCCATGCTGACTATCTTCGAGCATCTGGAGACGCCTTCAGAGAGGCAGGTCAAGTTCACCACCTACATGCTCTGAGACTCCTCCAAGAGGTGGTGGGACGTGATCTCACAGGCGGGTCAGCAGCCGGTTATGACTTGGGAGGAGTTCCAGTGTGTGTTCTACGACTACTTCTACCCTGAGACCCTGAGGGCAGATCGAGCCTAGGAGTTCATGAGCTTAGAGTAGGGTACTCTATCTGTCATGGAGTATTCCTCTCGTTTCACTGAGCTGCAGCGTTTTACACCCCTTCAGGATGGGAGTGGGGTGTTCTTGGAAAGGAAGTTTGAGGATGGACTCAGGCGGGAGATCCGCTCGTTGATGAACATCATCCAGCTGACTTCCCTTAATTCCATCGTCAAACAGGCACCGATTGCGGAGCGCAATCTGAGAGACTCTAGAGCTGCGAGCCAGGGTGGTTCTACTCCCAGAGCTAGCTTTCCTTCAGATGACAGCAAGAAGCGTTGTAGGGAGCCTACACACGGTGATTCGAGGAAGCGAGACGCATCATCAGGCAGCCAGGTGACATGCTACCAGTGTGGCTGGACAGGGAACACGAGGCCACAGTGCCAGAGGGACCCCGTGGAGTTCCGATCTTGCGGAAAGATGGGTCACCTTCAGCGGTTCTGCCAGGTTTTCTCACCAGTGGCTGGTGACCGGGGTTCTTCTATGACTCCTCGTTTAGGAGCAGCACCACCAGCTTCTCACCAGTCGGGGAACTGGAGTTCTTCCGGCTGTTCGGGCCAAGGTGGAGGTCGAGGCCGTGATAGTCAGCCACTAGTTCCTCAGCACCAACAGGGAGGTTCAACTCAGAGTGGTCAGCTAGGGGTGCAGGGCCACGGCACGGGCCAGTATTTCGCCACAGAGCAGACTTATCATGAGCAGGATCCCGGCCCTTCTACTGTTTGAGGTTCGATTTTAGTAGCCTCAGTTTTATCTTCATCTCTTTTCGATATGGGTGTTATGCATAGTTTTATCTCTGTTGCTGTTGTGGAGAGCCTTGGACTCTGCATCTTTTCTTCTGCCGACTCGTTGACACTAGACACACCTTTGGGAATGAGGAAATCTAGTGTACTCCAGTGTAGAGAGTTCCCTCTCGAGGTTTCAGGGTATCACTTCTTATGGGATCTCTATGTCCTAGAGATGACAGGCTATGATTTCATCCTTGGCATGGACCGGTTGATTCCCTTTCAGGAAGTCGTCAACTGTTATCGTCACATAGTGAGTTTCGTTTCACCAGAGGGTGAATCTTTCCTTCATAGAGTCGAATGGGACGTTCGGGTGAGTCGGGCAGTACTCAAGAATCTTGGGCTTGGAGGGGTGACAGCCCAGATTGCTAGTCTTTATTTAGATGATCAGGGGACTCCACAGTTGTACTTTCCTCCTGTGGTGGATCGCTTCAGGGATGTCTTTTCAGAGGAATTTTCAGGTTTGTCTCCGAAGTGTGAGGTAGACTTCTCTATTGAGCTCATTCCAGGAGTAGCACCGGTGTCCATTCCTCCCTATAGGATGGCCATGCCTGAGTTGCATGAGCTCAAGAAGAAGTTGGAGGAGCTACAGGCTAAGGGTTTCATTCGACCTAGTACTTCTCCTTGGGTTCGCCTGTTTTGTTTGTGAAGAAGGCAGAGGGTACCCTTAGGATTTGTGTGGATTATCGGAAGCTGAACCAGTTTACGGTCAAGAACCGATATCCCTTGCCGCGGATTGATGACCTATTCGATCAGATTCGAGGAGCCCGGGTGTTCTCGAAGATCTACTTGAGGTCCTTTTATCATCATCTACGCGTTAGACCCTCAGATATACCTCTGACAGCCTTCAGGAGCAGGTATGGTCTATACGAGTATACAGACATGCCGTTCGGTCTCACAAACGCGCATGCAGTTTTCATGGCACTGATGAACCGAGTTTTCCATCCTTACTTGGACTCCTTTGTCGTGGTCTTCGTGGAAAATATCTTGGTGTACTCTCACACTCGACACGGCCATTCCACCCATCTTTGAGGTACGGAATTTCCTAGGGTAGGCTGGATACTACAGACGCTTCATTCGGGACTTTTCCCATTTAGCAACACCTATGACAGGTCTGAAAAAGAAGGGGGAAAAGTTCTTATGGTCAGATTCTTGTGAGTCAGCCTTTCAGGAGCTGAAACGTAAGTTGACGTCAGCACCGATACTAGTCTTACTAGAGCCAGGAAAGAGCTACACTATTTACTGTGATGCTTCGGGTATCGGGCTGGGATCTGTGCTTATGAAGGGAGATAGAGTCGTTGCGTATGGGTCTTAGCAGTTGAGGCCACATGAGAGGAACTACCCTATGCACGATATGTAGTTGTCGGCTGTTTTTCATGTCTTGCACTGTTGGAGACACTATCTTCTGGGAGATCACTTTGTGGTCTTCACTGTCCACAAGAGTCTCAAGTATATCTTCACTCAGCATGATCTGAATCTGAGGCAGCACAGGTGGGTCGAGTATCTTCAGTATTTTGATTTCGATCTTTCCTATATGCCAGGAAAGGGCAACACCGTGGAAGATTCATTGAGCAGGATAACTCAGGTTCAGGCAGTTCATGGGGCTAGTAGTGAGTGGCAGCTGATGGCTATGTTCTCTGAGATGCATCTGGAGGTGCACGACAGACGGGGACAGACTTTTCTATCTTCTGTAGTTGTTACCTCCAAGCTACTTGATCGGGTACGGATGAGGCAGTAATCAGACTCAGAAGGCTTAGTCCTGCGGGAGAGTGTGTCAGGAGAGGAACCTCTTTATGGATGGACTGTGGGTGAGGATGAGATCTTGCATTTCCAAGGACGCGTATGGGTGCCAACAGACATACGTGAGAAGCTGATGCGGGATTTCTATTCCTCTGTTTGGGCAGTTCATCCTGGTGTCACCAAGATGTATTGGGACCTTCATCGCCAATACTGGTGGCCAGGTTTGAAGAAGGATGTTGCTGGTTTTGTTATCAGATGTTCTACTTGTCAGCAGGTTAAAGCAGAGCATCAGCTACCAGTGGGGCTTTTACAATAGTTACCCATTCCAGAGTGGAAGTGGAATGATGTTGCGATGGACTTCGTGACTGGGTTTCCGAGATCACCCTGAGGGAACGATGATGTTTGGGTTGTCGTCGACAGACTTACGAAGGTTTCTCACTTCTTTCCAATCAAGGAGACCTTCAGTGTCGATGATTTGGGACGACTTTACATCAGGGAGATCGTTCATCTGCATGGAGCTCCGCGCTCTATTGTTTCAGACAGAGATGTGCGCTTTACCTCTCAGTTCTGGAAGGGCCTTCAGAAGGCCTTGGGTACGCAGGTACTTTTGAGTACAGCATGTCATCCCCAGACTGATGGCCAGTCCTAGCGCACGATCCAGGTGCTTGAGGATATGCTCCAATCTTGCATCCTTGACTTTGGTGGTTCTTGGGAGAAGCATATTCCTCTGGTTGAGTTCACCTACAACAACAGTTTCCAGGCAACCATTCAGATGTCTCCATACGAGGCTTTGTACGGTAGGCCATTCCGATCACCCTTATGCTAGCTGGAGGCAGGAGAGGCAGCTTTGCTGGGAACTCATCCTGTACAGGAGACTTCAGAGCAGATAGAGCTGATTCGGAAGAGGATGGCTATAGCACAGTCTCGGCAGTAGTCTTATGCTGATCAGCGGAGACGACCTCTAGAGTTCGAGGTCGGTGATCAGTTTTTCCTGCGTGTCGCACCATGGTTGGGACACAAGAGGATTCGGAGACAGGGTAAACTCTCACCGCGGTACGTCGGGCCATTTGAAGTCTTAGAGAGAGTGGGCTGGTCGCCTATCGGTTGCAGCTACCTCAGAGGTATCGGGCCATGCACGACGTCTTTCATGTCTCTCAGCTCCGACATTACTTTTTAGACCCATCTCAAGTCTTTCAGCCCGAGGAAGTCGAGCTTGTAGCGGATGCGTCGTTTGAGGAGCATCCTATCCGGATTATCGATCGTAGTATGAAGGTTCTCCGTGGGCGGTCTATTCCTCTGGTACGAGTGCTATGGAAGCACGGTCAAGTACAGGACCAGACCTGGGAGAGGGAGGCCGATGTTCCATCATAGTGGCTGGAGCTGTTCGGGGTTTCCCCTTCTCCGCCTCATTAGGGAAATTCGGGGACGAATTTCTTTAAGGGGGGAAGTTTGTAAGAACCCGGATCTCTTTTCAGGTATGTTTTTTCCTTTTTCTGTGGTTTTGAGAAAAATGAATTTTCTAGAAATTTCAGAATTACACGCCGTGTACTTTCTAAGTAAACATCATGTACTCTTCCCGGCTCGAAGCCGTGTGTTGGTCGTGCCCAGGCCACACACATGGTGTGTAAGGCTGAGGTGGAGGTTGGTTAATTCGGAGTATAGAAAAATTGAAGTACACGCCGTGTACTCTAAAATTACATGCCGTGTACTTTCTTTTTTTTCATTAAACGGACCGGGGTCATGTCTAACCCCCATATTCGTCTTCTTCTTCAGCTTTCGACCATCCGGAAGTGACCATACAGTTGGATCTTTGACAGATGACCGCCTCGCCATCCATTCTCCGATTCGAGCACGGTCAGTTGCGTTGGAATCGCAGCGGTGAGTTCTTCCTTCTGCTTTAGCCTTGTTTCTTGATTCCTCCTTGTTTCCAAGTTATCATAGGATGAGAGTTTTGTGTGTTTTCTCAAATCTACATCATTCCAAGGGGAATCTGTCATCGAGGTTCACGTATATCGATCTCCTAGGATCGAGGTAGGTGGTTTGTGCCTTTCCATAGAAATTTGATGAATATTTGTTGCAATTTCCACCAATACCCTTGAACGGGGTATTGCATGTTTCTCGTTTTTCCCTTATTACTTGCCTGCTTTTCTTGATTGATTTAGTAGAGGTTATTTATTGTGATTAGAGTATTTTGTTTGTGCTCAGTTTTCTTTACCATGCCTAGTTATAGGATTATGGAATGTTGTTTTAGTATTGTTGTTGAGCCTTAGTTGATAGCCAAGTAGTTCTTGAGGTTTACTTGGACGATATGCACATGCTGACCATGTTTAGTTATACTCAGGACTGTGAGAACCTAAAGTAGTAGACCGAAGGTATAATTGAAGGAAGGGCTTCTCCAGAGTGTCTTTTTAATCACGATGTTGGACCAAGGGGAGAATTGACGGAAGGGCTTCTCCAAAGTGTCTTTAACTATGACAAAGGCCACAGGGGGAATTGACGTTGACTGCTTCCCCAGAGAGCCTTTAGCATGATACGAGACTATAGGGGGAATTGACGGTGAGTGCTTCCCCAGAGAGTCTACTTAATTACGTAGATAAACTAGAGGGATGAGACTGTGTGTGCCTCTTAGAGGGTTTCTAGTACTTAGAGTTTGAACCATAGGGGTTTGACTGTGATAGATACCCAGAGGGTTACCTGTTTTCTTCTTGTTGTTGACTGCTTACTTGTGTGCTTTACTTGTCAGAGCTGTGGATTGTAGCTACTTGTGATTTCCTGTTTTCTGCTTCTTGTTTATTTACTGCCATGTATTCATTGACTGTTAGGCACAAATCTTTGGGTGATTGCCTACTGGTATTGTATCTCACACCCTGTTTGGGCCATGCTTTTGGGCCCAATCAGAATATGTTGCTACAGGTATAGATAAGGGAAAGCACCCTTCTACTTCAGGATCTTGACTCCATTAGGAGCTAGGGAGCCTGGGACCAAGCTGTGGCTCGTGATGTTGAGGAGATTTCTTTGTTTCTCTGCACTTGGTTTTAGTTGTATTCCAGCACGTTGTTGTGTTTTTTCTTTCCATAGATACTTGTACCTGCTGCATTATTGTCATCGTTGTCGGATATCTGCATTGCTTCCGCTGTCTAGTTTCTTTTGTTATGCATGTTGATTACTGCTTCCACTATTTTTTGTTGTTTTCTTACCTTGTATACCTTACCGAATGAGGGCATAGTTTCCCCACCGACTCACCAAGGCCCTTGCTGCTAGTCGGAAGCCTCTGGTGTTTGGGGAAACACGCTTGAGGTCATGTTGTGAACCGGGTACGGGGAACCAGTGGAGGGGCTCCGGACTTAGGACGTTACAAATATAAAACATTCTAACATGTGAATCTGATTAACTAAATCCATATAAATTATTATAAGAAAATGATTCTTATCCAAGGATAATCTATGAGTTGAATACTCATATGGAGGTTCGAACACTAATCTCATAATGAGGGAATGTACAATGCCAGACATTCTGAACCATTCTATCAAGGCCTCAGACATGAAATTTGAAAATGATTAAAGCCTCGACCAAAACCATATCTGAAAATGGGTATGGCCTTGGTCATGTCCATATCTGTCTTGTCTCATGAAACCTACTGATGCATCAAAACATACCGTCAAGGCCTCGACCGAGACATCTAAAAATGATTAAGGTCTCGGCAAAAACCATATTTAAAAATGGGAAAGGCCTTTGCCAATTCCATATCTATTTTGTCTCAAGAAACTTGACAATGTATTGAGGGGCTATAGTGGGCCCCACCCATCACTTTCTAAGCCCAGTGTGTTCCTCATATGAAATGGGAAAAACATAAGAAACATGAATGCATGAAATGACTTTCCCTAATATGTACACATAAACACTAACCATTTTGAGTTGTATGGTGAATGGTATCAAGATAGAACATCTATAGTCAAATTGATCATAAATCATTTAATACAATATGGTAGATTATATCATAAAATATTAGTCCCAATTACACATAATATTCAATAAGAGTGTTGAAATAGAAAAAATTACTCTTACAAAATCATTGATTAATTCTTGAGATAAATACTATTTTACTTTGAAGAGAAGATTTATTTTGGAAAAATATTTTTATAAAATTAGAAGTTAAATAATATAGTTTTCTGATAATAAAATAAGTAATTTTAGAAAAATAATGGTTTCTAAAAACAGATTATAGAGTGCCCATGAAAATATGTAAGAATTTGAGAAATTCCATTGAATCAGGCTCGTATTTCGGGAAGAATTTTTGAAATATCCTTTTAAAACATATATCTCTCCATAAAATAAAGAAGGATTCTAGTTGGTACACATATATAGAACATTAACATAGAATTTATGATGAGTACATAAGAATAAATAAGAATTTAATTGGGATTAAGAGAGACGAAGAGTAACCTGAAAGAAAATGGAGGTTCAGGTAGAGACCCCTTACCTGGCTTAGATCAAAAGAGGGTAGTGGGCCTTTTTGAAACTGAGATAGGTCTTGGAAGAGTGAGGTTCAGGTATAATTGGGTGTTCAAAGAGGGTTTTTATAACATATATCATCTAATCAGTTCACATGTGGAACTGTAGAAGATTGGAAAACGAAATTGATATGGGTTCATGGATAGAGAATGGAGGTGTATCACGGGTCAAAGATGAGAAATGGAGTAGGAAGAAAAGAAACCACCAGCTGACCCATGGTGTGACTTGAATAGGCACGATGAATAAGACAACCAAAAATAGAACGGATGATTGAGGTCGTGCCTGAGAATTTTGAACGACTGAGATAAACCCTACCATTATAGAGCAGGAGATCCATTTTGGGATTAGAGGGGATGGATATGATTATGCCTAACCAAAACAAATGTTTGAGAAGGGGAAAGATGGGTTGATCAGGTTAGAAGGAGTGGCCACTTAGTTTTATTTTCCAATCACATTTTTTCCTCTCGCTTTTTTATTCCATTTTCTTATCACGTTTCTCTCTCTCATTTTCCTTCAAATTTTTTCACTTTTTTCAATTTTTCAAACCAATCATTACTTTTATTATAATCTATAATCATAATATATTTTTTAACATTTTTATTTGTTTCTATTTTTTTATTTAGTTCAATATTTTTTTAACATATAAAAATCATCAATTTTTTTAAAATAAATCTTTTAGATAATATATATATATATATATATATATATATATATTTGTATTATATATATATATATATAACAAAACATGTAAATTATTTATATATATATATATTAAGATAATTAAATCATGTTTTTTAGAACACTTATATAAAAGTCCTTGTTTTTAAACGTTTTATCTTCTCACATTTTTCCTTTTATGTTTGTAAATTGAATATGATATTATAATGTTATATTGTATTATAATAATATTATATTTTAAAAAATTAACTTTCCAAGTTTTGTCTTTTATGGGTCACATTTCTTTCTTATTTTGTGTGTTTCTTCACTTTACTATTTCAATCAATTCACTTTTCATTATTATATTATTTTTTATCCTTTGATTATAATAAGACACATATAAAAAATGATGATATATATATATATATATATATTTAGAACATATAATTCATAAACATATATAATAAAAAAACTATAATTACATATAATTATATATATATTTATTAAATCATGTTATTAAATAAAATATATATTTATATTTTATATTTTCATAACTCATATATATATTTTATAAAACATTTCATCTTTTTCATCTTTTGTTTTAGTCTTTTAAATTAGTTTTCTCTAATATAAATGATTCAAATCACACATTTTTTATCCTATATTATAATGTGCATTTTCTGATAATAAAATTATAATTTATTAAATTTATAAAACAAAAATATAATATATTTTCATATTTTTAATAAATATATTATCTTAAGAGTAATAATAATAATTTTCTATAAATTATTACCCTTAATTAATATTATTATCATTAAAATATTTTATTAAATAAACTTTTTGATAAAAATAAATTCTTTTTGTACAAAAATAATTAAATAAATATATTTATGTTAATAATTTATTTTAAAAACTATAAATAATAATTTTAATTAATTATAAGTATCATAATTAACTTATAATAAAATTAATTAAAAAAACACTCAATTTAAATTATTATTTTTAAGGAAAATCATATCTTAAATATCATTACATTGTTTTTATAATAAATTAATCAATTTAATAAAACATTTTTATAATAAAAATTGAAATTAGAAATCCTGGAATGTTACATTATCTATACCGTAAGAACTAAACCAATTTAAGAGAAACGATGTTTTGGAATTATTTGTTCAACCCTAAAATAATCTAGTGAAATGAACTAAATTGGAATTTGAAAACAAGAAAGATGATCAAGGTATAATTACTAGAAATAATTCTAGGCTAGGCTCTAAGGGTTGCAAATAGGAGGAAGGAATAGATTTTGATGAAACCTTTTCTCCAGTTTCCAAGCCTAAATCCACTAGAATCCTTTTGTCCTATAAACCTCGTATAAACATTAAATTATAATTAATATATGTGAAATATATATTTTTAAATGTTCATTTAGTATATGAATTTTCTGTTGAACAACTTCCTAGTTTTTAAAACCCCCATCTACAAAATTATTTCTTCAAATATACTAAGTCTCTTTATATCCTTAAATAAGAACCAAGGAATTGGTGTTAAAGAAAATGTTATTTTTATTTGAAAAATTGTTTTTTAGTTGGGTTAGAATATACTAATATTTTTAAGAAAAACACTTCTTCTGATATTTTATTAGTCAAATCTATATGGATGATGTTATTTTTGGGTCAACTAATCAAAATATTTTTAATGATCCTTTAAATCTTATGCAAAAGGAATTTTTAATGAGTATGATGGAATAACTGAATTTCCTTCTTGGATTTAAATTTTATCTAAAATATTTTAGATATGTTTTGAATCAAATAAAATATACAATTGATTTATTGAAAAAAAATTGGACTTCAAAAAAGTAAGTCTTATAGAACTCACATGTGTACTAATATAAAAATTTATTTGGATGTAGCTAGAAACCCAGTCTATAGAAAGTTATACAGACGTATGATAGATTTTTATCTGTATCTTATTAATAGTATACCAGACATCATATTTTATATTTGTCTTTGTGAAAGATTTTAGTCAAATATAAAATAATTCCATCATACTATTGTTAAAATAATTTTTTTGATATTTAAAAGAAACTATTTTTCTATCTCTATTGTATCCAAAAACTACTGATTTCGATTTAATTTCATATTTATATGCTTATTTGAGAGGTTTTAGACTATATAAAAAAATCACATAATATACTTGTCGCTTTTTAGAAAATTTCTTGGTTTCATGTTCTAGTAAAAAAAATTAGTTGCATTTTCAACGGCTAGTAAAGAATATATATCTACCGAATATTGTTTTTAACAGGTTTTTTGGATGAAACACACTTTTGGAATTTGGAAATAAATTCAATCATATTTCTATTATATATGATACTACAAATATTTTTCATATTTGGGAAAATTCTATGAGTCACTCTAGGACTAAGCATATTGATCTTAGACACAATTTCCAAGATATCATGTCCAAAAAGGGGATATTTATATATAATTTGTTAATATTAAGTATCAACTTACTGATATTTTCACTAAACCACTCCCCACTACTAGTTTTTATTTTATTAATAGAGAGTTAGGTTTATTTAATTTCATGTAAAGATTTAATTTTATTGATTATATCTATTTTGTTTTATTTATTTATTTATTTTTATTTTAAATTTTTGTTTATTTATGTTGATTATTAAATATTAAATTTATTATATTAATATTTTATTTTCATATTTTATTTAAAGAAATTATCTTTTCAATTATTAAAAAAATTAAATTATTACACTGCAAATTTGGATTGAAAACCCTAAAATTCACTTAAAACGATCAGAGTAAAACCCTTATATCTCTCATACCTTTGAACATATGGCCTTTTATCTCTCATTATCTTAGTCTCTCTCAAACCCTAGTTTCTGAACCTAAAACCTTTTGATTATGATAATAGAATAGAAGAAGAAAACATATGAAGTTGTTATAAGAAAAATGAAGTGGAAGAGGTCTTCAAATTCTAAAAAGAAAGTGTTTCATGGAAAGTTTTTTATTTTGAATGATTTTATAGGTTAATTTGTTGCTAAATAAATCATTTAGTTTCTAAGGTCTTTAATATATGTTCGATAGTGAAATTACATAGTATTTATTTTCGAAAGAGGTAAAATAATTTTATGATCATTAACAATTTAGTTTTGGAGACACCTAGTATAGAGACCCAGACTTAACATACATGGATATTAAATATTTATAGATGAATATTCAATACATTACACAAACACATGCCCAAGGACTGTAATAGTTTAGTTACTTTGGAAACTTATAATACAATATTCATGTCTAGTAAAAGTTCTTCAATGTTTTCCACAAAGATCATCCTCTTTAGTACTCCAACTTAAAACCTTTCTTCAAAATCTGAGGAAAGTAAACATAAGAAAGGGTGAGATCAGATGCTCAGTAAGGTAAATAAAGGAGATACATAAGCACAACATGTGCATAAGTGTATGATAATATGATAATAATAACTGAATAGAATACCCTACATATCAAATATCATAATCAAGAATCATGGCATAAATTTTGGTAGTTCATAAGAAATGAATCATAAGGAAATCAAATAAAATGAGTCATTAGATAATAAGACATGGAGTTTTTGGCATACACATAAGAAGAGAAAATAATTTCATATTATTCAAGCCTCACTTCCAAGACCATCATGGAGGATGAATTCCTTTACTGAACTGGTTTCACTACCCGTTCCATCCTTGTATTACTTAACCGGGTTCACTTCCCATTCCAACCATGTATTATCAAAATGATTTCACTACCCATTCCAACCTGGTATTACTCAACTGAGTTCAATTCCCATTCCGGTCCTATCTACATAATGATGTATAAATATTTACCTAATTTATTGGAGGGAGATATAGGTCACTCCCATCGCATAATGAAATAATACATATTTCTTCCACAATATCATAATCATTCATCATATCATAACCCATAAAATAAAATGGGTATCATAAAAATATAATCATATCATAACCTATTTAAAATATATGTGTTTTATAATAATTTAATCATATAATAAACCATTAAAATAAGTGGGTTTTCATAAAAATTTTATCATGGTACAATCCATGGAAGAGACAGGTTTCATAAACATCATTCAAACAAAACAAAAACCATTCGGAGAAATAATATGAATGGTATTATTGGATCATATCCCCATTATGGAATAGGTAATACCAACGGATGTCATCTTTGATGGAAAAAACTTGGAATATCATTAAAAACATTTATTTAGTAAAATATACTTTCCACTTATAAAAACTCTTTTTAAAACATAAGACATTTTCAAAACCCTTTTTCTTTAAAATTACATTTGAAATGTTATAAAGGAAGATTTGGAAACCATTTTAAATGTTTTTTAAAACATAAATTTTTTTGTAAATACTTTTACTTCAAAATGATATGAAAGGATCATTTAAAACATCTTTAAAACATTTTTATAAATTGTTGTTTTGAAAGAACATAGATTTTTTACCAAAGAGAGAAATAAATTCATATTTTCTTAAAAACATTTATCTTAATAATCATTAGTTATAAATCATAGGAAAATGGTACCATTATATGGATATTGCATGAATAACCATAGGAGAATAAAATTCATGATAATTATTGATATTTATATCATGATATTTCATCATTGGATATTTAATCATAAATAATCTTGATAAAAAAGGATATTGTTGCAATAAACTATCACCAATTTGGTAACATTGAATTATAATCCCCATGACATAATAAAATTAAATAAATATTAAAATATCATGAAAATAAAGTGATTCATGATATAACATGTAAAATAGGAATTATTTACACCTCATAAAATAATATAAGTGCATAATATAACATGTGTCTCAAAGAAGCAAAATTGAGAAAAAATACCCTTACTGTTTAAGTAACTTTGAAACTGTAACCCAATAAAAAATAGATCATAAAATTGATATGTAAAGAAAAAATTTCAGTGTAATAATCATAAATAACATTCATGGGTAGTATATACACCACATAGAGTAAATAGGTGGTGAATATAGCATGTGTCTCACAAAAGTAAAAAAGTGAGATAGAAATCCCTTACCTTAAGTCTTGACTCTCACCGTACTCATTCATAAATAATGTATAATAAATATAAGTTTATTATAAATATATCAAAGAACCATATTAATTTATACAATACTTTATATTATTTAATTATGACTTTATTTTACTCATTTATTAACAATTCTATGTTAAAGTTATGTTTCAGGTAATAACCGCTTTGTTTTTCATCCATGTTTTGACAAGTTATTCATGAATCTGTTACTCAGATCATGATTTAACCACCTCATTAATTAAAAACATGATATAAATATTATATATACTCATTATATAAATATTTATAGTAATCTATAAAATTTAGTGATAGGAAATGAAATACACCGTTCATAAAGACGGTAGGCCATACATACCCATGAACATTGTTTCCATTTTATTATCATATTGAAATAAAGAAAAGTATATGATATATTATAATTAAATAATCATATATATCACAAATTTTTATTAAACTCATCCATAATACATTCCATTTATATCTTGAACGAATCACATCTCTTCACGAGGTGGTGGTCTGTCGTACACATGAAAAACGTTATACTATTCCCACAAAATGGAAAGAATGAAGGTATATGTAATATAATAATTATAAAAGAATAAATAAATCCTAAATATAATATATATAATATATAAATATTATTTACATCATTATTACAAATGTTTAAAGGTGTTAATGGAAAAACTAATGACATTGGTTCACGAGGCGGTAGTCTGTCGTACACACAAACAATGATTTCATAACCCATTTTATGGAAGTGTGTGAAGTTGTAGGTCATAACCAAAACATAAAAACATCTAAGTATATAGAATATACTACAGTTAACATATAATCATTAAATAAAAATAATTTCATTTGTTTTAGAAGAAATAAAATAAAACATTCATTGACGATTGTTACCTCTTCTTCCAGTATCTCTTTTTGGTTTGCACAAAAGGACTTATTTGGATGGATTTATTCCCAAATTGATTCTTATATGATGAGATTATTGAATATTATAAGTTATATTTTTAGGTATTTTCTGGTTGAAATGTATTAAGAGGTTTGACTAATGGGTGAGAGTGAATTTCCCTTTATAGTTAAGGAGGAGTGGCATTCTTGTAACTGCTCAAAATTATTTACTATTGGGAGGTAAATCTTACCTAAAGTTTCCCAAAAACTCATAGTTAAATGTTTGTAATTATTATATATTCTATCCTTACCTCAACCACACATTTATACACATTTTTTAAAAATATAGTACTTTAAATATTAAGTTTCCTTATTTTACCATTTTGGTTTTTCATTATGTTAACTAGATTTCTAAACTAAGTAATTTACACTTTTAGAATAAGTTATGGTGATAATTATTAGATAAATTATAATCAATAATTATAAATAATATATATAATTTATAAATTATAAATCTTATGGGTGTTTGAAATTAACTTTAACACAAGCGCATGTAATACGCAAAAACACCGCTTAAACTGTAACTCTACTAACTGAGTTTTTTCTATTTAACGATCAATATATTCATTATACCAGAAAAATTGATCCATGAATGGAACCTAGTTTACATTTATTAATATTTAAAAATAAATTAACATAATATAGGTTTTTTAGTAATTTTTAATCCATTAATAAAATAGCATTTATTATAAAATGAAAGTAAAGTCAATTTTGATATTGTTCATTTGATTTAAATTAAAAATATATATAATAATGAAAATAAAATCCATTATGTTCAAAATTTTACAACATTATATATTCATATAAAAATAATTTATCACAATAATTCATTCAATTTACTTAACTTTTAATGTTTTTAGTATTATTTGATTTATTTAATAATTAACTAAATAATTATTGTGTTGTAATTTCTTAAGAATCTAATGTAATTATATCTTCTCTAAAAATTTAAAATAATTATCATGATAAAAAAATAATTTATCTTCAAAAATAATATTTATAACAGAAATTATGTATTTATATTCTTATTCAAAATCTTTATATAAATTAAAAGGAAGAAAGGTACATTTTTTGTCTTTTTCTTTACTTTACTTATTATATGGGTCACATTCCTGAAACATTGTACCCAAAACTCATAAAATTAAATCCTAATGTCACAAGGGTCTAAATATGTCCATAAAATATGTTTTTATAGGTTTTTGGTCATTCTTACACCATATATTCTAAGTTTAACCACTAAGTAATCTTGTTTTTACCTTAATCGCGGTAATTACTTTTAATTTATTTCACCAATCAATTCGGTCATAAATTAAGTTTTATTTATTAGACATTATAAATTTTGATGATTAAAATTTTGGAATCAATTTTTTCAAATTCAGTTCATATAATTGTTAGAAATTAATTTAAAATTAATCATGCAGTCATGATGAGAAAGTGTGTTTTTAAAGAGAAAAATTGATCAAAAGCTTGAAAAGTTTTTATATTAAATTTAAATATTAAATTTATTCCAATGAACTAAATTGGATTAATATATGTATAATTGAACTATTTTGACCTTAAAAACATTAAAAATATATTTTAACATTATAATTTTTTAAATGAAAATGTTGTTTTCAATTAAAATTTAGTATTTTTCATTATTCATCAAAAAATGAAATTTATCATAAAAATATAAAAAACTAACCCTAAGATTTTTTTATATTCCTATTTCAAATAATAAGTTTATTTTTTCAAATAAATTTTATAAAATTTCTATAATTTATTTTTAAACTATGTGCACCATACACGATTAACCTGTATTTTAGAAAAGATATTATTTTTTCAGGAAACATTTATTTCTTCTTTTAAATTATTCTTATATTATTTATAATCGATAGATAACTAATAAAAAAAATTAAAACTATATAATTTCATAATTTAGTTAATTATTTTCATTATCTCCATTGTAATGTCTAGGTGATAACTATCATATAAATTAATAATAATAATTTTATATTTTAGTTCGGTTAAACTCGATCTTGAATTTAACGCAAGCTATCCGAGAAACTCAGTATTGTGTGTAACACAAGATAAACATAATGTTGTGTGTACCATAATCTAAAATTAGTATTTCATGAATCATAATATTAACTTAATGTTGCATAACTTGGTGTAGCATGCAATTAAATCCATCAAATAATTTAATTTATTTGAAAAAAATCATTAAAACTAGAGGTGTAACATTCTACCCCCATTAAAATGAATTTTACACTTGAAATTAATATGGTTCATCAAATGTTTAATTCTTGGAAGTTACTTTCAAAGAAAACCACATCACAAAAATGAATACTAAAACTCAATTTTAAAATAGAAAGTTGGAAATGTAACAATTACCCAAGGTAAATCATAACTTGGTTTCCATATAAGAGAACATAGATGGAAAGTGAAAACATGGACATAGAAGAGAAAATTGACACCCAAATACTGATGGAGAGTGATAGAGAACATGGTCAACATAAAGTTAATGATAAAAAATCCATAAACCAAATATTATTTATAATGGTCATTGAAATCATCAAAAATGATGATAATATGACAAAATTTTATTTCATGACCCTTTTCATAAAGTAGAATAATTTTCATAAGAAGTTTTTCTTACTTGATTTCATTCTATTTCACAAGCACAATTTCATCCATTGGTTGTGCATTGATCTCTTTTCAATTCATCACTTACTCTAAGAAATAAAGGTGAATTTGTTGTGTTTTAAGCACTAATTGATTATAAGATCTATAAATAGAATGATAAGTCATTCTATCTGTATTTATTTATTATCACAACAAAATGGTTCTAATAGGTTATCCAATATGCATAAATATCCATATTGTGAAATATTAATATCTAAAACCTTATTCAAAGATCAACATAAAACTTTTCATAAATTTTAACCATTTTACCAATATAAAATGTCAAAATCTTAAACATTATAAATAAGGTCACTAAATTTATCAAAATTATTTTAAAATTGATCCCCCATATATCATAAAGTATCCCTTGATTGTCACATACCAAGTATGTGAATACCTTCATCATGTATTCTATTGAAATATGGTAATAACCTAAATTAACATAAAACCACACTAAATATATAAAATATACTTCATTAATTACATAGAACATAGATTATTGGATATATACCTTAAATCCAAAAATGTTGTAAACTTCATCAATGATAGAATAAACAACTTTTACAAAAAATCATTTATTAGTTCTAAGGTCATCAATATTATCCAATTTACTTTATCCATATCAGTCATCTATTTATCCAAACCAAACAGCATTTTCTCAAAATTAGGAACATATTAAGGGTTACCCTCCTTTAATCATGTGTTTTATAGAAAATATAACGTTTCCATTAAATCACATTTCTAGTTCATCAGTACCATTAAACATATTCTTTGAAATCCTTAATGAAAAAAATATACTTAATAATCCTTATATATTTTATACTTTAGATAATACAATCTTTGAATTCCAATACATAAATACTTCATTCATCCCACTTAATTCTCAAAAAATTAACTAAATCATGTCATCTGATTCCTTAACACTTATTTCATTTCACATTTCATTTTTAGAATTTTCATCAACAACAATATAAACATTATTCATACCCCCTTGTTGGTTTTCTTCAAATGTTTTCCCCATGGACATTGATTTTCATAATTCCCATAATTTCCACATTTAAATCATTTGTCCATTGATAATATCTTATGTAGGGTAATATTCCTATCCATTACATTAACCAAAATATTCATTTTTCCTTTCCAGTTACTTTATTTTTATCCGTTTCCATAATCAAATATCTTCATGTTTCTTTAATACATTCAATTGAGTGCATCTTTCCACATTATCAACATATAAGAAATTGAATATTATTTCATCTATGATTTCTATCACCCGAACTCTCAGAAAACTTTTTCATTATCTTCTTTTTTGAGTTTGATAGTTGGTTAAGGTATACATTGTTAATAATATTTTGTGACTACTGATTAGGTATAATCACAAAATCCTTCACTCTAGTCATCATCCCATTTTATTACTCATCCTTTATATTTAATCTTAACATAGTTCCTTCTGGTTTACACCATTGACTAAAACTAGAAATCATAGTATTAGAAACACTTATCATAGAGAAAAACCACATAATCATCAAAAAAAACTTATAAGATGCCTAAATCATGACAAATTATTTAATCTATGACACCTTAGACTTATGTTAGGTCACTTATAGAGTCATATCCTATTTAAATCCTTCATGATGTTATATAAAGAGTTTGTGAATTCCCAAAGCATATCCCTTGGGAGTTTCAAACTATGTGTTCATCAAGGCCTATTATCGTGAACTAGTTCCCAATCAATTCTAGATCAATATGGTGTTTTGGGTTATTACCCATAGGTACATATGTTTCAGATCCACATCCACTTATAGTATCCAGATAGGGATGTATTTCAAGGAAACAAATTGCTCTATCCTTTACCATAATTCAAGGAAATTTTCCTATACATTATCACATCCTTAGACTTAACCTTAGAGACAACCCTAGATATATCCTTATAATTATCCCTCTAGATATCACTAAATTTTTCTCATCCTAGTTTCCAAAGTTTGACTAAAAATTTCCTTTGATACCAACTATAGTGAAACAATCTTAACATGCATGGATATTACATCTTTTTAGATTAATATTCATTACATTACAAAATCATATGCCCTGAGGTCCGTAATAGTTTAGTGACTTTGGAAACTTGGAATGTAATCATCTATTTTTTTGAAATATCTTCAATGTTTCCCAAAAATATCCTCCCCTTTAGTACTCCTACTTGAAACCTTTCATCATAACCTTGGGAAATGAAACATAATAAAGGGTGAGCTCCGATGCTTAGTAAGGTCAATAAAGGAGATACATAATCATAACATGAGAATAAGGGTATGAGAAAATGATAATAGTAAATGAAAATCATACACATCAGATCAAATATCATATTCTTGAATCATGGCATAAATATTGGAAGTTCATAAGACATGAATCATAAGGAAATCAAAGAACATGATCCATGAGAGAATAAGACATGGAATTTATGGTATAGACATATGAATATAAAATAATTTTATATTATTCAAGTATCACTACCAATACCATCATAGAAGACAAATTCCTTTATTGAAATGGGTTCATTCCCCATTCTATCCCTATATTACTGAACCGGGTTAACATCCTTTCCAGCCCTGTATTACTGAATCGAGTCCAGATCTTGTTCTAGCCTTCTATTACTAAATCAAGTTCACTTCCCATTCTAGTTATTTTTTATCTGATGAGATATAAATATTTACCCAATTAAATAAAGTGAGATATTGGTCCCATCTGTCACATAATTAAATCATACATATGTGTGCCACATGATCATAAACACTCATCATATCATAACCCATGAAATGAAAGGGAAATCATAAACATGTCATCATATCAAAACCTATGAAAAATAGATAGGTTTTACAATAAATTCATCATAGAATAACCCATGAAAATAAGTGGGTTTTTATAAGTATTTTATCATGGTACAACCTATGGAATATAAACAGGTTTCATAAACATCATGATAACAAAACATAAACCATTTGGAGAAATAATATGAATCGTATTCCTATATCATATCCTCAATAAGTAATAGGTAACACAAACAGATATAATCCTAGATGAAAAATAATTTTTTAAGATCATTTAAAATATTTCTTGAGGAAAATATCCTTTCCTATTATAAAAAATCTTTTTAAAACATAAAATATTTTTTAAGTCCTTTTTCTTTAAAAATAACATTGAAATCCTATAAAAGAAGCTTTGAAAACATTTTAAAAAAAAAATTATAACAAAAAAATTTAAAATCCTTTTCCTTGAAAAATAGATTAAATTTTAATTTAATAAATTTGTAAAACGTTTTTAGAAAACATTGTTTTTAATGAACACATATTTTTAACTGAAGAGAGAAATAAAGTCAAATTTTGTTAAAAGAATTTTTCATAATAATATTAAGTAAAAAAGAGTAAAAAAATGGTACCATTACAGAGATATAGCATTACTAACTATAGGATAAGAAAATTAATGATAATTATTGAGAGGTATATCATGATATTTCAAAATTTGAGACTTAATCATAAACAATCCCAATAAATGATGAGATTATAGAAAAAAAACTTTTACCGCTTCGGTAACTTTGAATCATAATAATCATGAAAGAATAAAATTAAATAAATCTTAAAATATTATTAAAATTTGTATATTCGTGATATGAAATTTCAAATGGGATGTATATACACATTGTAAAAGAATATAGGTGTGTGAAATAACATGTGTCTCAAAGAAGGAAAATTGAGAAATAATTCCCTTACTATTTTGGTAACTTTGAAGCTGTAATCCGATGAAAGAGAGTTCCTCAAATGGATATATATATATATATATATAATTTAAGTATAATAATAATAAAGTAAATTTATGTGAACTATATACACTACATATAGGAAATCGATGGTGAATATAGAATGTGTCTCACAAAAGTAAAAAGTGGGATGGAAATCCCTTACCTTAAGTTTTGACTCTCATTGTACTCATTCAAAACTCCTATATAATAAATATAAGTTTATTATAAATATATCATAGAATAATATTCATATATATAATACTATATATGATTTATTTATAACTTTATATTACTCATTTATTAACAATTCGATGTTAAAGTTATGTTTCAGGTAATAACTATTTTGTTTTGTGTACATGTTTTGACCTTTTATTCTTGGTCCTCTTAATTATATCATGATTTAATAAACTATATAATTATAAACATGATATAAATATCATATATTTTCAGTATATAATTATTTATAGTAATCCATAAATTTTAGTGATATGAAATGAAATAAACCATTCCTGGAGACGGTAGGTCGTACGTATGCATGAATGTTTTTTCAATTTTCTTACCATGTTGAAAGAAAGAAAATTATATGATATATTATAATTAAATAATAATAATTATTTCATATATATCACAAATTTTAATTAATCCCATTCTTAATACTTTTCATTTATAGCGTGAATGAATCACATCACTTCGCGAGGTGATAGTCTGTCGTATACACAAACGATGTTATCATGTTCTCATAAAATCTAAAGCATGAAGTTATGTGTTATAAAATAATTAAATAAGACTAAATACATATTAAATATCATATATTTCATATATATCATATATAAATAGTACTTACATCATTATTCTCAACCTTTAAATGTGGTAATGGAAAAACAAATGACATCGGTTTGCGAGGCGGTAGTCTTCTGCACACACAAATAGTGATTTTGTTACTTATTTGGTGGAAGTGTGTGATTTTTTACATAATACACTTAAAAAAATATCTAATTATATGAAATATAATTAGTTTATTATATAATAATTATATAAAAATAATTTAATGGGTTTTAGGAAGAAATAAAACAAAATGTTTGTTGATGAATGTTACCTCTTCTTCTTGTATCTCCTTTTAGTTTACACCAAAGGACTTCCTTGGTTGGATTTATGAAAAAAATGAGAATTATATGATTATATTAGGAAATAGAAGAATTTATTTGGGTATTTATTGGCTGATACAAATGGATTGAGAGGTTTGGAAAATGGGGAGAGTGAGTTCTATTTTATAGTTGAGGAGGAGTGGTGTTCCTGTAAATACTCAAAAGTATTTACTATTGGGAGGTCAAGATTACCTCAAGTTTCTCAAAAACTGATTATTAAAGTTTTTTAGGTTTTATATGGTCTAAAAACATCTTCAACATAAATTGATACAATTTTATTAAATATTTGGTTCCTTAACTCTTAAGTATCCTTATTTTACCATTTTGGGTTTTCATTATATTAACTAGTTTTCTAACCTATGTAATTTATTATTTAAGACTAAGTTATAATGATACTTGTTATATAATTTAGAATCACTGATTATAAATATTATAACTAATTTATAAATTATAAATCCTATGTGTGTTAGAAAATATCTTTAACACAAGTTCATGTAACACGTAAAAACACTACTTAAACTGTAACTATGTTGACTAAGTTTTTTCTATTTTACAGTAAATATAATCATTATAATAGAAAAATTGATCCATGAATGGATCATAGTTGATATTTATTAATATCTTAAAATCACTTTATATAATATAGGATTTTCAGTAATTTTATATCTTTTAATAAAATCACATTTATTATAAAATCGCATTAATGTCAATATTGACATTATTTATTTAATTCAAATTTAAAAAAATATATTAAAATAATGGAAAAAAGAATCAATTCAGTTAAAACCTATTTAAAATGATATATTAATATAAAAATAATTTAACACATTAATTAATTCAATATAATTCACATTTAATGTTTTTAATATCATTTGATTTATTTAATTATAAACTAAATAATTATAGCAATGGTGTTTCTTAAGAATTTAATGTAATTATATCATCTCTGAAATTTAAAATAAATTATCATGATAAAAAACTAAATTAAATTCCAAAATTATATTTATAACCAAACTTATGCAGTTTCTTTCTTATTCCAAATCTTTATATAAACTAAAAAGAAGAAAGGGGTATTTTTGTATTTTTTTACTTAACATGTTATATGGGTCACTTTCATGGTAAAGTGTCCCAAAAACTCATAAATTTAGAGCCTAAAGACACAATGTTATAAATATATCCATCCAATGGGTTTTTTAAAAGTTTTGGACCATTGTTACACCTAATATTCTAAGTTTAACCACTAAGTAATCTTGTTTTTACTTTAATTATTGTAATTAAATTTAATTACTTTCACTAATCACTATGGTCAAAAATTAATTTGTATTTATTATAAATTATAAATTATTCTGATTCCAAATATGGAATCTATTTTTCTAAATTAAATTCATATAATTGGTATAAATTAATTTAAAATTAATCCCACAGTCATGATGAGAAAGTAGTTTTTTAAAGCAAATAATGATAAAAAGTTTACAAAGTTTTTATATTAAATTTGAATATGAAATTGATTAAAATGAACTAAATTAGATTAATATATGTATAATTGAAATATTTTTACATTTTAATCAAAAATATATTTTAACATTATAAATTATATAAACAAAATGACAGTTTTTAATTAAAATTAAGAATTTTTCACTATTTATCAAAAAATAAAACTGCATAAAAAAATACCAAAACTTCACCCTAAGATAATTTTGATATTACAATTCCAAAAATTAATTTTATTTTTCCAACTAAATTTTCTAAAATTGGTAAAATTTAATTTTAAATTATGTGTTCCAATTATGATTAACTCAACTTTTATAAAATATATTGTTTTTCAGAAACCAGTTATTTTTTCTTTAAATGATTATTGTTTTATTTCTAATTGATATATAACTAATAAAAATGTAAAAAATATATATTTTCATATGTATATTAATCATATTCATTCCCTCCATTACAATTTCTAGGTGTTAACTATCATATTAAATAATAATATTAATAGTATATTGTAATTCAGTAAAACTTGGTCTTGAATGTAATGAAAGCTATCAAAGAAACTCAGTATTTTGTATAACACAATCAAAACATAGTGTTTCATGTATTGTGATCTAAAATCCATGTTTCATATAGTATAATCATAACTTGGTGTTGCGTATAGAGAAATATTAACTTTGTGTAGCGTCCAATGTAAGTTGTCAAAGAATTTTAATTTATTTGAAAAAATAATTCATAAAAACTCTGGGTATTACACCTAGGTTTTCATATTTTTTATGGTAAAAAAAGTAATTTTCTATTTCTTATATGGATATGGATCAAATTTTCTTATGTAATAATTAATGAGTTTTTCATTTCATTTTATAACTTATTAGGGAAAATGGTCTCTAGTCTGAATATGTTTTGTATTTTCTATTTGGAACCGCTCAAATAATGAAAATTTTCATGAAGGATTTATAGGCTATTCATAAATTATTGGTCAAGTCTGTTAAAACTATTATTGTTCCAAGGGTAGATGAGTTTGATAATTTCTTCTTCCTAGACATGTAAATTATGTTTTTGATGTTGAGAGACATCAAGATGAATTTCAGTATGTATATATTCAGGTATATTTATCATTGATCTCAGAAGGATGTATGAATTTTTTCTACCACTATAGTATATTGGTTGATCTTTTTCTATATAAGAGGGACATGATCAGTGACATACGAACTGGGTTGAGATGTCATCATAGAAATATCTTTTCTATTGGAACATTAAGTATGTTTGTATTTTTTATCATTACCAAGGGTAATACGATACGTTTTGATTCTAAAGATGAAGAATGGTGAGGAGATTATGCTAAGGGGGAGCATAGGATATTGAAAAAAGCTAGTTCTTCTAGGTTTAGTGTAGAATAACTTGGTGAATCCTAAGTTGATGGGGCTAGAGTACCTTCAGTAGATAGAGGTTTTCAAGACTCTTTTTTCAGTGATACCAAGATTAAATTTAGTTCTAGAATAAGGGAATTCGTTTATGGGAATATCGCATCCAATATATAGGGATTTCTTCAGTTTCTTTGAACTTTTCAAGATATTTCTACTAAGATAGATAGTAGAGGTGTACCTATTCAAAGGGACAAAATAAGAGAACATCCCATTGCATAGGTTGAATCTTTTATGTTTCAAGAAGTGGATCAACATTTTTATGATATATAGAGGGTTGAGCGAGTGTTTTTTTTTGATGTTTTTTATCAATAATTAGATAATAAAGTTGCTCAAGTTGAGAAACATCTATAAGAGGAAGTTATTTTTAGTGGGTGTGGCACTTCTATAGTTGTTATAACAACTGACCTGATAGGGGATTAGTCAGTTTGTTTTTTTAAAAGGTACTTGTAAATGATATTTTAAGAATATTGTGAAGCTATAAAAGTTTTAAGTGTGTTATCTTCTCACTCTAGTGAAGATTTGGAGGTTTGGTTGCTTTAGTTGGTTGAACTAAAAGTTACTTCTATAAGGCATGAGAAAGCTTCATCAGATTCTGATGATTTGTTTAAATTTTATGAGAATAATCATTCATTTTCTTTGGGTTAAGTTTATAAGTTCAATGAATTAAATTATAAAGCTATAAAGTTATAATTATAGCTTTAGAATACTTGTAAGTCTTATGAAGATTTTAAAAGTGCTTCTGTCACTTCCACAAAACTGGGCAAGGACAGCGCCAGCCTTTATCAGCGCTAACGAAAAAGCGCTGATAAAGGGGGGTAACTTTATCAGCGCTAAAAAAAGTGCTAATAAAAGTACCCCTTTATCAGTGTTTTTTTGTAGCACTAATAAAGGTACCCCCTTTAACAGTGCTTTTTTTAGTGCTGTTAAAGGGTACCCCTTTATCAGCGCTTTTTTAGTAGTACTGATAAAGGGGGGTCTTTATCAGCACTTTTTTTAAAAGCTCTGATAAAGGGTCTACTTTCAAAAAAAATTATTAAAAAAATATATTAATATTTAAATATATATATATACTTATATTGATATAAGTATATATATATTTTTAAAATATAATTTTAATTATATTTTAGATAAGTATAAATATATAGTTACACTTAATATATAAGATATTTAGTGAAAATGGCTTATAAAAAAATTAAAAAGATATTTTTAATTAATAATTTTCTAATTATTATGGAGTAATAGTCATTTAATAACAATTTGAAGACTAAAAAAATTAAAAAAATTAAAAAAAATATCCAAAATATGTTGAAAACACAACTCAAACTTCAAATGGCCTTAACTTTTGATCTGTGTGTCCGTTTGAGCTCTACCACATATCAAATTGAAGCTTGAGACAAGCTCTACACCGATGTAACATGGGAGGACCATAGTTAAGGTTTTTTTGAGGCAAAAAATGGCCCAGAAGGCCTCTAAAACTAAGTTTTTAGTCGGGGTACCCCGATTGTTTAACATTTTGTGGATTTTCAGCCTCGTTTAAGGGGGTATTATTGGATTTTTTGTGGGGACTTAATTTATTCCAAGGTATTACATTCATATTGATATTATGTCTTTAGAATTTTATCATTTTTTATAATTCACTACTATTTATAATCAAATATATAACTATATGTACACATTTTTTATATATTCACACCTAAAAATTTAATTATACATATAAATAATAAAATATAATTACATATAAAATATATTAGCTTTATCTAAATAATAACTAATATCCATTTTATTTAAAATAAAAATATATGAATATTTATATACCTATATATTAATCTAACTATATATATATATATTAATATAACTACATATATATATTTATATAACTATAAATATATATGTTAATATCACTATAAATATATATATATATATATATATTAATATAACTATATATTTATATTAATATAACTATATATATATTAATATATATATATATTACTATACGAATAAATATAACTATATATATATATAGATAGATAGATAGATTAATCACTAATAGGAGAACAAATCAATATAGGGGAGTGGCAAAGGCTTCAGGGGCATAGGAGGGAGGTCTCGAGATGAAATCCGGGTGGAGGCAGGGATGCGTGCGCATGGGTTAATCTGGGGATAGTGCTGATAGAGGGTGGAGTTGTGCGTGCGGGCACTAGAGGGGGGTGGAAAGCGCTGTAAAGGGGGGATCAAGTGCTATAAAATCCCTCCCCCCCCCCGATTGGCAGGATTTTTTTAATTATTTTTTATTTTTTATTTTTTTAACTTTTATCAGTGCTTTTAAAAAGGGCTGATAAAGGACCCTTTTATCAGCTCTTTTTTTTAGCAGTGATAAAAGAACCCTTTTATCAGTGCTTTTTTTGAGTGCTGATAAAAGGGGTCTTTATCAGCGCTTTTTAGAGTACTGATAAAGGGGACCCCCCTATCTTTGCCAGCATTAATAGTGCTTTTCTAGCATTGTTAAAGGCCATTTTTAGCACTGCTAAAAGCCATATTTGTAGTAGTGTGTTTTCAAAATAAAATTTGAATCTATTCATAAACAATATCAAAGTTTTAAATAAATTTAAATATTAAGGAAATATTTTTATGCGTTTAAGAGAGAGATACATGATTAGGTTAGATAGATCATAAGTGAAGTTTCTTAAAAATCATATTTTAGTGATTTGAAAAAAAAATCTAGTCAGTTTGAATATTTAAAATCTAGTTTTAGTCAAGGTAAAGATTCTATTTCATGTGGTGGAAGATATAAAGATGTGCTCAGAATAATATAGTTGAAATGAGATTATCTTGTTTCTATGGATAAAATTTCTCATAGCTTATAATGTGATAGTGTTACCCTTCACACTTTGATGGAAAATTAGAAAGAAATACTTGAAAAGTTAACATATTAATAGCCTAGTATAAGGTTTTTTGTTAACTAGATAAGTGATATAATGAGAAAATATGTTCAGTCTTCAGAGACTATTCATAATGTTTTGAAATTAAATCTAGTGGAGATGTTGAAGATCTTCTAGGTGTTATGGTTTTGATGAAGTAATGTCTTGAAGCAATGAATGATAATTTCAGGATGTTTATGGTGGAGTTAAATGATATCCATAAGACTTTTTATGATTCCTAACCATTGAATCTTACTCTGATAAGCCTAAACATACACCTTCTTTACATCCTACCTCATAAACTATTTAAACCTTGTGAAAAATTACATGTTATCCTTGAAAATTTATAAAAATAAGTTCTTTTGTTAATTTTTTTATATCTCTATTTTCTATTTTTTTACTATTATTTTATCTTTATAAGCAAATAAAATTTTAGGATTCATTTATTTTTCGATTATATAACATTCATCAATAGTTATGTGATACATTAAATGTGTTTTACTCTATTATTATACTTTTTTTTTATTACACAATAGGGTGAGAAATTTAGAAAAAAAACATTATATATTTTTTTTACTAACTGAATGGCCCGAAGGCCTTCTTTTTTATTGATTTTCTGATAACCCCCCTTTCAAGGGATGAGTGGGAACCCTTACAAGGCATGTAGGCTTATTAATTACATTTCCTGTAGGCTAGGAGACATTACATGACCCGTAGGTCTTAAGGAAATCATACAGACTATGACTACTTGAAACTGCTCATCCCCAGCATCTGTATTGTGATCAGCTCTCCACCTTTGCATGAATTTTTTGCTAGCATTTCCATGTGCAGGGGTGCACAGGCATGGTACCTATGGAAAATTCCATACCCTCTCATTCTTCCAAAGTCTGTTTATCCCTGCTTTGGTGGATGTTCCATGCTCTTTCCTCCTCTGGAGTGTAGAATATTTATGTGCAACTGCAAATCAGGTGGCCCTGAGGGCCATGAGGTGGCCTGAAAGCCTTGCTGACCTGAAGGCCTTGGGTGGCCTGAAGGCCTTAAGGATTCCAAGCCCAAACCAGTGGCCCAAGGTGAATAGTTCTGGTTGCTACAGTACCAAACCGTAACAACTACAGTACCGCGAAATAATGCATCTTCCTAGTTTTGAACCTAGGTCTCGTGGATGCACTTAGAGAGACCTCACAAACTGGGATGAGGCTCATGTGCAAAATCCAACATTATATTATTTTATTTAAAAACATATATTTTTGTTTGATTATTATTTAAAACCTATATTTGTTAATATTATTATGAGTTTTTTATCATAAAAAAGGGGGATATTTTTTAGCATATGAATTTTTATCCAACAATTTCATTAATTTCTCATTGATTTGGATTCTCATAATCATCCTCATTTGTTTGAATAATTTAGTTACTTTTAATGGATTTCAAGATTATATTTATTAAAATATTTATTTTATTTTCTCTAGAATTCTAGAAGTAATCAAGTTATAATTCGGATGAAGTTTTATTTTCTAATTATTTTTTATGTTTTTAAGAAGTCAATAATCATTGTTCAAAACCCTACATTTAAGGTAAATTTTAGGTTTGTGAAAATAAATTTTGATAATGAATGTTACTTTTGGAACCTTATGTTTAGATTGAATATTGGGATTGGGAACCTAAATTCTATAAAGAACCCTAAATTTGAGTATCTAACATATGGATTATTAACCTAACATTTATAATTAGTAGAACATTGTGAATCATATTTTTTAAGATTCCATATATAAAGAAATCTTCCCAATGAATCATTCTTCTATGGGATTTGATTTCATGGTATTTTCCAAGATTTATATAATTATTTCATCAAGTAAATATCTCATTAAACTTTTTTCAAAGGCCATTTCAAAGGCTCTTAAATAATTGATTAAATTGTTCATATTTCTAAGGGATGTTAATATTTTTAGTGTGAAATTTAATTAAAATTTAAAACATGTTGTATTTTTGAATATCACAATTTCTCTGGTGATATTTTGGGATCTTATTAAACATAATAAAATTTTATTTATTATTTATTCTCAAATTATTTTATATTTTATATAGTGAGTTATAGATTTGAATCTTTCTGAACAACTCTCTTTTTCTATGATGTTACAAAAATTAGAATCTCATTATAATTTCATCAGGACATTTTAATGTTAATTTTTTTACCACTTATATAAATTCTTGATATAATAATCTAAAATCCATCAAATCTCTTTTTTAGGGTACACATTGGAGACATACAAGTTATATTCTACCGATATGTATCTTTCCTACTACTAAGAAGTTAGTTTTAATTATTATATTCTTTCTAGTTATTTTCTACAAAACATGATGCTTATTTGAGAGAACTATGTTGTGCAATATTTTTTTATATTCTTATGATGATCTCTTCTTTTTTTAGTTGCATAGGCAACATTGATTTGAACAATATTTCAACATATCAATATCTCTTTTTTGTTTGAGAGTTAATGTCTTGTACTAAACTGTGTTTGTGAGGTTCCTTGTAAAATAACTTGAAATCCCTATAAAATACATATTATAAGGTGTAAAATGCTTGTACTCAGTTATTTATATCCCCAATAAAAGGAAAAGTTTAGTTAAAATCACCAAGATCGCAAAGAGATCATTGGCATAGTGGAAAATGGGATATATGTGCCCCAAACCACTATAAAAATTATTGTGTTATTTTATTTATTATTAATATGCTTAATGTTATTAATTAAAAGAGTATTGCATCACTTTAAAAAACACAAAATGGGTTCAGTTTTAATTTATCTAAGTTTTTTTAAAAGGAAAAAATTAACCCCCCCATGTTTCTTCTTGTTTATTATGACCCATAGTATACCTCATTTTGTCATGAGGGTATACTTGTTTATGATTATAGATAGGTGGAATTTTTTTAATTTGTTTAGTACTAGCGATTCTTTAGGGTTTGTGTGAATTCTATCCATAATGGAACATAGATTTTTCTTATATGAGTATACATGGGATATATTTATAGATGGGTTGAGTTGTACTCATTGTTGACTTGCACACACTATGGACTTGAACATACATTCACTTGAAAAAGATTCTAATGATTCAGAAAGAGTTTAATAGTGATTTGGGATGGATTAAATTGTATATTTATTTTTTAGTTGTATTGTATATTGATTTTTCAAGGTTCATCTTGTTCATTTTTTTATGATGCCCACTATTTATATTGTTATTTGTTTTATTATGTTTTTTTATGCATCATATTGAATTTCATTTTACATATATATTTTAGACATGGGGAAAAAATCTTGTATCCCTGGTTATTTATATATGTTTTGGGTATATACATTATATAAATAGTTTTGACATGACCTAGCCCACTGGTGCCTCACCCGAGTTAGTGGTAAGTTGAGAGTGTCGTAAGGATACCTCTAATGGGCCATGGGCCAATAACTATAACCATGTAGGAATATCACACAATAAGGGATGCCATGACCAATATCAACCTACAATAGACATATATCTCTAACACATAAAATAAGTTGAAACATAAATAGAATATATATATATATATAAATGTCTATATATATATATATAATTTAATCATATACAACACATGCATGTGATTTTTAATGACATGTACAGTGCCAAAATGGAAAATTAAAAGGATCTATAAATTTTTCAATCCACTGAATCTAACATACACAAGACACTGGAAATATTATCCTCATTCCATATACTCTTGGAATGATATCTGGTCACAATGGTCACTACCACTATCAAAAACCACCATGATCCATAATGCATCTCCAAGTGTCACCAGACATCAGCTCTAAAAAATTCATACTAGTTACATTTCCCCCAAGACCACATTTAAACATATGATTCATCTACACAAACACATCACATGTGAAAAAAGGGCTATTTATGGGTGATTTTAAAACCACTCTCCTAGAAAAAATTTAAATTTTTATGGAAATTAGGATTTTTGGAAATTAAGGAGTAGGGGTATTATTTCTAATCAAAATTTGGATTTTAATTTTGAGAGTTGTGTCATCTTAAAGGGATATTTTTTAGAATGGTTTAAGTCTTACTAATTTCCTTAGGTTTATGGGTGAGTATTTGGAGATTCATGTTGAATTTTTGGAGTTTTGGAGGTTTCTTACCAGAGTTTATGGTTTATGGGAAACAACGTGGAACCCTAAGCTTGTGGATGTTTCTAGTTCAATTCATATAGTGCATGATAATCATGCATGGGTAGCACATGGACAAGGTCAAACTGTGTGGATCTTGGAGGAAAGCATGTGAGGTGGTTGAGACTTAGAACTTAGTGCATGGTTTTTACATGGTTGTAAAAAAACTGTGAAAAATACTACAGACCAAGATAGTTTTATTTTTCACAGTTGGTGCATTGTTTAATAAACTATGTGATCCAACCATTTTAAAGAATTTTGTTTAGAAAGTTCATACTACATGGTTGGTGCATGGTTTTAAAATCCTTTCAGTCTTATATATTTAATTAAAATTAGGGAATTGATAATTTCTCCCCCTTGGCCATTTAGAAAACTCCCCCCACTCCTCCCTCTCTCACTCCTATATGGACTAGGTAATTTCTCTATTATATTCAACTATGATTACCCTTGATCTTGGGGTATTTTTAGCACTGTTATTTGGTGATTTTATGTAGGTTCCTCCCACTCCTACATAAATTTCCATTACTATTGTGTTTTATTATAATTTTTATTGTATCAGTATTACAGTTTGTCATAATTTCCACCATAGCATGGTGGAAATTATCCCACTTCTTAAGGGTTTTGTGTGTGTCATATAGAGGAGGTCCAAAGAGGGTATGATCATGATTTCTGGCATTGTTTTTCTTGAGGTATATTTAGTTGTTTATTTATTTAAGTTTTTGTTTTTATAATTAAATTAAATTAGTTATTGAATCAATACCATTTGTTTTGTATTTTTTTGAGAGTAGTTTTGAGAGTGTGTTGTGGACTTTCTATGTTGGGTTGGTCATCATTTTGGTACGAAGAGGTCACTAAGTGAGGTTTTGTTAAAAAAATATAAAATTGATTACAATTGAAATAATTAATTAAATTTGATTGGATAATTAATTATAAATTGTTATAATTAATTAATTGTGATGTTATATTTTGAGATAGATTTTAAGGAATTAAATGAGCATTGGGGCTAATGTATGGAATTCATTTAGAGGATTCTAAATCTGAGTTTGATATGGGTAGCCTTTACATTAATGAGACTCTTCTTATTTAGGAATTTTATATGTTGTGCCTCACTGGAATATCTTCATATATACCGTCATAACTTATTTGGTTCTTCTATAAGGTTGGGATGGAAATTTTTTGACCAAATAGTCATCATGAACCATATTGATTTCTAAACAGTTCGATGTTAGTTCCCTAGTTGAACGAGTCTCAGTGTCCCTCCTTATGGATTTTTTGGTGGCATGCATTAGATACCAAGATAAAATGGTTTCTTTTTAAATTTTAATTTTAATGTGGGGGTTTTATTGAAATGAAATTTAAAAGGAAAATGGGTGGATTTATAAATGAGTTTGAAATTTCATTCCAAAATAAGAATTTGGTTTTTAAAGTATGCTTGAATTGGATTTTGACCAAGGGCCTAGATTTAATAAAAGAAAACATAAAATTCTTTTTTTATATGGATCATAATGTTGTTTTCACTTTATTTTAAAAATTAAATCCAAATGGGTTTTGATTTAATGGTTTGGTCTATTTGGCCTCATAAGTTAAATACCATGTTTTCAAAATCATGTATTCTTATGTTGCTTACAATTTGTTATTACTTATAGTATTTTTTATTGAATGTTGGTGCATGTTATGTGGGTAGCCCTGTGAGAACCTCCATTGTGGTATCATGGTGGTGGGTTGATCTAGATAGATGTGATAGACCCGTTATAGGGTAGGGATAGGTGTAAAGAATTATAATGGTGGTTGAGGGATGTTATAACTAGAGTGATGGGATGAGGATGATAAATGGAAAGGTGACCGAGAAACGTATTTAGGGTTTTTGTGTTGTGGTTTGATCCAGGAGGCCCTTACATGGTTCTAGGGTAGTATGTTGACATGTTGACCCTAGATAGGGTGTGTGAAAGATATGGTTAGTGATGATTGCGAGTGTCATGTTAGAACCTAAATCTATGATGTGATCTTTACATATCCATGTTGATGATAATGGGTCATGCACTAGGGAGGCCATCCTCAAACTTGTGAGATATGTTCTAGAATATGGTTGAACATTATGATATGCATTATATGATATTTTTGGGTGAGAATAACTCCCACTAAAATGTATTTATTTATATGGTATTTATTTGAAATACTCCTTGGATTAAAGGATAGGAGATGTGACCACCCACATGAATTTGGATACTATTGACTAACCCAATATGGAATCAGTCATTGATATTATATGATAGGGTGAGTTAGACCCATGTGTTTATCTTCATATATCAAGAGGGAAAAAATGGGTGTTTATCTCTATATACCATTTGGGATATCCCATAGGTGTTTATCTCTATATATCAGGTGGGATATCCCCCATGTGTGTATCTTTGTATACTAGGTGGGACAACCATAGGTGTTCATTTCTATATACCAAGTGGGTCAGCCCCTGGGTGTTTATCCCGTTATACCGTGTGTGTCAATACCTAAGTGTTTATATCTATATACTAGGGTGATCCAGTCCCAAGATGAATACACTAGTTGGCATAGTTCTATGACATGATCAGAGATTCTTTAGTGCTGGCCAGTGCGGGTAAGGTATTGGATGCTGGTTCTGGGGTGGGACTCGGTCCCCCCCTAAGTGGTTACTTATGGAAAAATAAATTTATCACCAATTAAAGTATGGAATTTTGGGGTTTGGGTGGTCCATTTTACACCATATGACCTCAGGTTTATATTTAACGTGGTTTCATGTTATATTTCTGGGTGGGTGTATTGTATGATCACAACCAAACTCATCATATATGTATTTCATGAGCATCCACTTGATCACAGTAGCACTAAGTATTTTTGAGGAATTAGGGGATTCTTTCTGGTTCATTGGACTCATCCCTACCCATGAACACAATAAGGGATTCATTTTACATGGTTATATATTCCTATTTTATCTCGAGTCATAGGTATTAATTGTAGCTAGATGCTTGGTGTATGTCTAGTGAATTGTGGATATCAAGTGATCAACAAGGTGGTTTATAGTGTGTTAGTCCATAAGCTAGTTTAATTTTCAATTTTATTTTAGATATTGATTAGCATGTACTATATAATGTTCCATTTATTATATATGATGCATTTTTTATTTAATTATTTTCTTATATTTTCTTTTTTTATGTTCTTGTATATCATATAGATTTATTATTTTCTATTATAGACCATGAGGGCCCAATGGACTCTCGATTTAGGTCTATAGGTATTTTGGTAATTTCATTGTAGGGATGGATCATGCTAAATTTTCTCTGTAAATTTAGGCATAAAACCTTGTCCTTATAGTAGAGGGAGTAATCTCTCCATGAATATCTTAGTCCCTGACTGCTAGTCGATAGCCTCTGGAATTTGGGGAGGTATCTATAAGGTCATGTGGTGTCCCTGTATGAGTGTCATTCAAGTTTACTAGGATAAATCAATAAAAATATGTATCATATGAGTGTTTGGTGATGGTATAATGTCAGCTATAAATAGTGATAGATCTTCATGACTTAGTAGGTAGACTGAGCACACGCATGGAAACCATGAAATTGGTTGAAACCCAAGTTTCCATGGCATTTCTAGATTCTAGATTAGAAACTCTAGGATGCTTTATGTGTTTTTTTGGATTGATAATCTTAATTTTTTATAGATGATACTCGGGATGAGTTTCAGGGATCGACTGAGAGCTAGTGATTTGTTCGTGCATCATGATAGTGGCATGATTAGGGCATGATACACATGTATATGGGAGGTATTGTTTGACATGATACATTGTTGGAATCCATAATAATTGAAAAAACTTATAATGAAATAAGTTTTTTATTTAATATATTATAAGGTATGATTAGATTAATTTGAATATGAGGGGATTAGTTGATTGATTATGATCTTTTTGATTGGATTTTATAAGGGAATGATTTTGGGAAGGTTGGATTTTTAGGAAAACCTAGTTTTAAATAGAAAAACTCATGTGGTGTCATGAGGAGTATGTGAAATGGTTTTATAAGTTAGTTTTACTTGAAATGAATCATGGAGATGGTGATTTGGAAATGATTTGTAATTTTTCAGTTTTATGAAAATTTGATGAAAATAATTTTTAAAATTTGATTTCAAAATGGTTTATGAAAATGGGAAGGGAATTTGGAAATATATTAGTAAAGGCAAAGATTTTTGGTGATTTTATTTTTAATGGTAAACCCTTAGATTATAAGGGGTTATTTTTAAAAACTCAAGTGATTAAAATATGGGTTCTAAAAGAGTGTATAGGTTCAATTACATAAATTTTCAACAACAACCTATATGGTGTTTTTACAAATATCTTATTGGTGGAATGTTACTTAACTGAACCATGTAGGTATAGTAATTTTTCTATTCATCCTGAAATTATGTAATTACATATATATATGGTCTATGGGATTATTGTCCTCAAGGCGTAGTCTTGTGTAAATTTTTCTTATGAAAACCAGTTCACTAGTAGGCTAATGGTTTGGCATATAATTATAATAATGTGTATATGAGATCCATGGATGATTAAGTTTGACTTGATTAATGTGGTACATGGATATAAACTTGTGTCTTTGTATACCGGTATATTATTTTTCTTTTGGCCTTCTAAGAGTGGTCTATTTTGTTGTTTAGTGTGTTTGATGGTTATACCATGTTGGTTTTTAGAGAGTTGTGTGTAGATCTCTTGTGAGATGGAATTATGCTATTGGGATTGAGTATCCAATTGTGAGTTTTGATTGAGTCTATGTTTGGGGAAAGTTTATTTTGTGTTCGGTAAGTGATTCTAATGGTGGGAAACACTATAAACCTTGGATAAATCAATTTTTTAAATTTCATTATTAGGATTTATGGGTGTAGGTCATAACTATATTGGAATTTATTTTTGGTGTTTTAGTTTAGTGAGGTGATGATGAGGATGTCCCTATGGTTGAGAGCATCACTTTGGTTTATGGATGGTTGAGATAGTAGTGGGATTTTAGTAAGTGAATGGACCTGATTTTAGTATTTGGGTATGATTTTAGGTGGAGACCATTTATTAGAAATGGAATCATCATAGTATTGATTATATTTATTCGAATCAATGGTGCATTGATGCTCGTAAGTAGATCATGATAGTTATATGGTTAAATTTAGGATCCAAAACATGGGATTATACAGGGAGTCATGTTCAAACTTCAGTGTGAGTGCTTGAATAGTATAGTGATGTATTAGAGTATTAAAGCATCATGTTCAGATGATGGGGTAGAGCACTAATGAAATAGTTGATCATTTTGTAAAAATTCAACTAGAGATGGATTGATTGGTGTTTTGTGTATAATTGGATGTGGTGACTTATAAATTACATTGGTATAATTGTTCGAAATATGTTTGAGGTGGTTCAAAGGTTAAAATGTGCTTTTAGAGGAAATTCATTGTGTTTAGACCATGTTTTGGGGTTACTCAGTAGAAGTATGGTGGGTTTTTGGTAATGTAACATGGTGTTTTGATAGTGAATTGATGAACATGATAGGTTGGGACTTATGTTTGTGTAATGAATATGTTTTTCTGTTAAACACTTTTGAATATTTTAATTGATATTTTCAAAGTACGACCCTAAGTTGATGGGTTTTCCAGACCCAATGATTTTTTTAGAGAATTAAATATAGGTTTTAGCGTTTTTCTATCCAAAATGGGAAACACCATGGCCTGGTACAAGTCGTAGTGTCCCTAGAGTGCCTTAGTGTAAAACAGGAAAGGGGAAATGTCTAGGACAAGTTGTGGCTAAGTCATGGTGCTCGAAGGTGGTTGTTTTTTACCACATCCATTTTAGAGGCCATTGTGGGGGGAAATATCCTAGGAATTGAAATAATCACTTGGTGGATGCCCATTTTTTGGTGTGTTTATGAATCACCACATCCAGGATTATTCCATGGTGGTGGTCGTTCCAACTTTTATGTAGTTATTTTTTCTAATGGTCTTTTGGGGGGTTTCGAATATTTAATGTAAATTCATGGGAATTTATTTCAGGTTATTAATGTTCCTTAAATTCACTTTTTCCTTTCATGGATTGATTTTTACTCCTCTCTTATTGATTAGACCTCTGATCTTGGGAATTTTCAGATGACTCGGACACTTAGGATGAACATAGGTGAGACAAAATTGACTCTATATAATTTCTTTCATGGGATATTAATTTTTTCTTACTTTAAGTTTTTATCTTCTGGTGATGAATTTTTATTCCTAGTGATATATGATGTATAGAATATAGTATTTTTAAATACTGTATTGAGTGCAACACATTCTTCTTATCCAACACTTGTGGATGTTTCATTCTCTAACAGTTGATCCAAAACCGAGGTATGAACATTGTGTTATTAGTTTTTCTTCCCACTTATCTTAATTATATAATGATCATGGTTCAAATTCTCTTATTTAACACATTTTTAGATGATTTGAAGATTTTTTTCTAGTTTTATAATTGTGGTTTATTACTTGGTTTTTTTTGTTTCATTTTCTACCTCATTCAGATTCCATAAATGATAGACAAATGAAAAAAAACTTCATTTCAAATTAACTTTTTTGTTTTATTCCTCCCTTCATTTGTTCTATATTAATCTTCAATGTTTAATTAGCTGATGATTTGATTATATTCTAAAAAAACTATTTCATGGTATGTTTGACTCTATATTTCTACATATTGTTTATGTGGGTTCGGTGAGGGGATTAGAGCCATGATGGGGAAATGATTATGAAAATTGAAATATGATGGTGGTATGGGAGATGGTGGTTATACGAGATGGATTATATAGGTTTTACCTTATGAAAATTTGATGATGATGACCCTATCATGACCCATCCCATCAGGGCCTGACAACTGAGATTGCATGAGTAGAAATATACAGCCCATTATTTGGAACTGATATCCATGGTGTTCACACTAAAAATTTAGAGAAATTATATTATTAGAGAGATATTAATTATCTATTCAAACCATGAGAGTCTATGTTATATTAGGTAATGGTTTTATTTCTTATAGGACTATGATTTTTAGATATTCTATACTCTTGGGAAGGGGAACGTGGTGTCGGATGCTCTTAATGGGAAATTTCATTCGTGATTACTAATCAAGGAAACATAGTAGTTAGAATTCTTGTAATTGGGCCTTATAGATGATTATATATAATATTACCTTCAATCAATGGTTGTAAACCCACCACTTCTAAAAAAATGGAGGATCAACTTAGATATGTTGATTTTTATAGCGTTATTATTCTTTTAGGAAAAATGATTGTGCTAGTTACACTGTGGGAGGAGGTGTTCAGGTCATTTCATGCATTCCCTTTAGTGTTATATCATGGGGTTTAAAAGTTATACTAGGACCTTTGGCATGTGTTCTGGTGGTCAGAGATGAATAGGGTTGTTTTAGAGTTTATATCTTGATGTCTCACTTTCCCACAGGTGAAGGATGAGCATCGGGTACTGGTAGGTTTGGTCCAACCTCTTGAGGTTCCAAATTAGAAGTGGGATATTATAACTATCAATTATATGATGGGAATTCCATTACCATATAGAGGATACAATTCTATCTACTTTATTATATACTAACTCACCAAGTCCTTCCACTTCCAAGTTATCTAGGAGTAGAGTTTAGTGGAGAGTTTGATACTTCTATATTTGTAGGAGATAGCCTGGATTCATGGAATCCCCTTAAAAATTGTTTAATGCCCTAATTCTCATTTAACATTATGATTATGGAAAGGGTTATAGGAGACTTTTGGGGCTCATTTGTTTTTTAGCACAACATTTTATCCCCAAACTAATGTATAGAATAAGTATACCACTCTGGTTCTGGAGGACATGTTGTGGGATTGTGTGTTTGAATTTGGCCACAATTGGTAGGATTATCTACCCTTAGTGGAGTTTGTGTACAGTAATATCTACCATTCCACTATTGGTATAGAGTTAGTATATTCTATGCATGGGATACCCTTCAGATAACCACTATGGTAGACAAATCCAATGGAATCCATACTAATGAGCCTAGAGTTGGTGAAAGTAACAAAAGAGAAGGTGCAGATCATCCAAGAGTAGATAAAGACTAAACTGAGCCATTAGAAGTTTTATGTACACTAATGAATGAGGCATTTAGATTTTGAAGAATAATACCATGTTTTCCTAAAGGTCTCACTATAGTGAGGACTATTGATATTTGGATGATGTGGAAATCTATCTCTAAGATTCATTAGACCTTTCTAGATACTGTTTAGGGTTGGTTAGGTGGTGTACCAATCCTTTACACCATAGCTAGACCAGGTGCATGATGTATTCCACATGTCATGGATGATGAGGTACATCCATGACATGTCATGCATTATCGAATGGGTAATGCTAGATATTGAGGATGGAGCTACCTTCTCTGAGTACCTGGTGGTGATCGAGGATCTATAAGAGAAGATCCTTTGTGGGTGATAAATTCCCTTGGTGTGCATTCATTTCTAGCATTGGAATATCTGGGAGAGCTCATGGTAGCAGGAGAACCATATGTAAGACCAGTAACCTCAAGTGTTTGGGTAGTTTTTTCTTTTTGGGATGAAAATACCTAATATGGGGAGAATTTAGTGACTATATTTTTCTATTAAATACTTTGGAATATTTTAAATTATATTTTCAAAGTAAGTTATGTAGTAGGTGTAATTTTCCAAGCCCTATAAAAACTTTTTTATTCTTAAATATAGGTTTTAAAGTTTTTATTTCCAAAATGGGAAACATCATTTCCTAGTACAATCCTTGGTGGATTTGGAGTTTCTTAGTGTAAAATGAGAAAGGGGGAAATTTTTTAGACAAGTTATGTCTAATATGTTGTTCTCAGAGGATTTTTTTGTCAGAAACAACTATAGAAACCTCACCATGGATGTTTTTGATGTTGTGGTGAGAGGGAAATAGCATGGTTATCATTTCACTCCATTGGGGATTGGCCATTTTTGATGTGTTCAAAACCACCATGAATAAGGATACATTGTGGGGTAGGTTTTGGTGATGGTATTTTCATCTTTGATGAGGCCTTTTCGCCTTCTAGTCTTTTAGGGTTTTGATTCATGCTGAAATTTACCCAAGAGATGAAGGTAGAACGGTCATTGTAGTTTAGCTTGGTTTATCGAATCCTCAGAGACCTAAGAAGTAACCTACTGACACGTACATTATATGGATTGTTTTTGGATATGAAGTGGTCAACTTGGGTTTATTTTAGATGGGTTTAAGGTATCACTATCAGATTTAAGTTAATTTAAATTAAGATAATGAGTTGATCCTAGGTTATCGCTTGGGGTGGATTGAATGAATTCCTTTTTTAATGATTTCAATTTCTTATATTTGAGATGGGTTAATTTAAGAAGATCAAAAAACATCATCACTTACTATTTTAATACCTACACCCTTTAATACTAATCACATATACACTTGAAGGATAAATTTTTTGAGCACTTCAAGGTAAAGGTTCATATTAGCACTTGAAGTGTGTGGCCTTAAATTCAACAAGGACGATGGAGTTTAAAAATCATCAAATAAAAATTCTAATTAAAGAAGTGATTAGACATTAATGGGGTGATAAATAACATCAAATCCAGACCCTTTATACTAAATTGGATCAACCCATAAGTGGGTTATCCCTCCATTGATTCTATGGTTTCAATGGAAGTGGGAAGTAGACTCATGAGGGATGAATTGAAGAAGTAAAGAAAAAAATAAAAAGAAAATGATCACTCCACCGTTGTGTGAATAATTTCACAAAGTTGGTGTGAATAAATTCACACCATGAGGAAAAAATATCAAAGTGATAAGAATAAAAACATAATAATAGGAAAGGAAGAAATTTTATTAATAACTAAGGTGATTCGAACAACTTACATGAGAAAGGAGAACGTTACAAAGCCAAATCAATATAATAACATTACAATGAAAAAAAAAGCTCCAAGATGAAACAATACTCCACCACCACTACCTTAAATAGTAATTTTTGGAGCCTTGGTTCGATCTCCCAACAGTACAAAATATTCCACTTGAGTATGGTAGGCCTAGGGTGGTGGAAAGTAAGGGAGAGGAGACTTTTCCACCCTTGACCCGAGGTGGCAGCCAGCTTGCTTCCAACAAATAGATGCACCTAAAAGACCTTCTAGATGGCCGAATTGGAGTGGTCCATATAAGACAAAAACGAATCTCAAGATGTCCTCTAACCGTTTGTAAGGTTTCAGCCCAAAGTAGTTTATGGTTAACGAGATATCTGTATAATGGTGGGATATTTTTCTGGGCCTTGGAATCTGGTTCAGAATTTTATCTTCAACTTGGGCCGCCTAAATAACCACAATGGATGCTGAATTAGCACTAGATCATGAAAAATGATTTGTTACTATATATTTATTCTATCATCCCACGAAATTTGGGCATAATTGGGTTTGTAATGTGGGTCCCACATTCTCATCAGTGGTCTGGTGTCCAATCTGTCTTCTCTAGAAATGCTTCCATTCATCGCCAAATATCTCCACCATCCTTTATGAATCCTCTATTGATCCCTGAATGAAAAATGTTTATATTTAAGTGTAGATACAGTTCCCAAAATATCAAATTAAAATATGGATAATTAAAATCCTTAAAATCATATGAATCATTGGGCCTAAATTGGTGTACATTAGGCATGAAGTGCACAGATGATAAGAATGGATATTCAAAATTAAAATCCACTAACTCAGGCCCATAAGATAAAAAATGAACATTTAATACCATTAAAATTTAATTAAAATATGTATTTTTATTGGCAAATCACACCCCCCAACTTGATATTTTCTAGTCCAAAGAAAAATGTATCTCAACAATATGAAATTCGAATTCCCTTTTACAAAAACATTTTAATACACAATGATCACCAAAACCCTTATACCAAACAATCATGAAACCCATCAAAATATTTTAATACAAGATAGTTTTATAAGAATATCCCAATCCCAAGACCATTTATTTGTTCAAATTCATTTCCATATTTCATCTAATATCAATTAAGTATGAGGATGTGTTGTGCATCACAATAGACATGAGGGTTCATATTTATTCAAGGGGGAAATGACGGAAGCGCTAGGTGGAATCACATTTCAATATTAAGATGAGTATTCAATTTTTTTTTATTGTATTTTTTTTTTTACAATTTTTCCATGGTAATTTAAATTTCACTCAAAAGAGTCAACCCCTATAGCAAGACTTTGCCGATGACTCCCAAGCTCAAAGACCTTAGGGCACCAAATGAAGCTCACATACTCGGGAATCATCTTGAGTTAACTCAATAAAAAACAAAATCAAATTACCAAAAATAGAGATAAAATTACTAACTATAGGCCAGAAAACTATAGAGTCATGATCTCCAAGTGCCGAAAGCCATGCATTAGGTCATTTCATTGCTCTACGCGTAAATTTATTATTGTTTTTTTTTTAATTTTTTTATTGAATACTCATATTAAAACTAAAATGATTACCAAACCTATGCTATTTATTTGGGGGATCCTATGAACTCAAACTAATACCCCACTATCCAAAGTACGTGCATTGTGATATTTTTTTTTATTTGGATGAAAATATAAAAGATGAAATATCACATTGGACAGCCACACTTTCCAAAATCTATGCTCATGAAATTATACAAGGTTTAAAATCAGAATGAGGGAATGCTAAATTATTTTATATTAGGTTTCAAAGTTTGAAATGTGTATTACCATGTTCAAGGTTAAATAAATTTTTCCTTCCATTAAGGCACTCTTTTTTTTCAAATCATTCATTTTTTTTACACTAAAGCATTTTTTATTTTATCTCCCCCCAACTTAAAATAACACTTTCCCTAGTGTTTAAAGAAAATAAAATTTAGATGGGGGTAGAGGTAGAGAATGAGAGTTCAAAAAGTAAATTGAAAATGAGGATCATGGAATAAAGTCACCTGGTGGTTGAAGTTGAAATTCTTGTTTCTCCCTTTTAATCCCTTGATCTCGATGTCACTCTGAGAATTCCCTAGTGGGAAAAAACAAAAAAACAAAAAAACTATATATATATATATATATATATATATTTAATTAATAAATAAAGTAAAATATAAGTATATATATAAAAATTATATAATAAGGAATCATAAAAATTCATAGGTCAGTGGTAAGTGTGCACCCCTATCTCCCTTCAGTCCTAGGTTCGATTCCCCACTACTTCGCCGGTTGTGACGGGGTTTGACCCACGACCTATGACGTGTCCCTTTTTTATTTTTATAATTTTTTTTATTTTTTATTTAACTTAAAAACACATAAAAATAAAATGAACTGATGATACATTGTCTTCTTTTTAAATTTATGGGTAAGGTATTACTCAAGGATTACACCACGTGACACGAATGAATACGCGGCTCCCCTTTCATACCCATCCATACTCATAATAGAAGAACAGGTCAACAGTCTATTTTTTTTAAATATCCAAATGATTAATTAATCCTATTTGAAAGATAAATATAACATGAAAACCATGGGCTGCCTCTCATGTAGTGCTTTTTTTTAATGTCGTTAGCCCGACATGAATCCTAAATCTATCAATTTTTTCCTGGTTCATATATTGCCTCAGTTAATTTAACCTCAATTTTCTATTTATTGAATGATTAAATGAATGGTTTTAACCTAGGACCATTGACCTTGAAAATGTCACCCCTAGTGGGATCTTGAATCTCTACTGCCCCATGGGGGTACACATGATGAACTATGAAAGGACCTAGCCATCTAGACCTTAATTTTCTTGGGTGTAAATGAAGTTTTGAACTATACAAGAGAACAAATTTTCCCAATTAAAAATGTTTGACTTTGATATTCCTAGATTGGTAGGCTTGAACTCTATCTTTATTTATCCTTGAATTTTCATAAGCCTCCATCCTTAGTTACTCATGTTTTTTTAGATCTAATTTCCTTTTTGTTCCGGCCAAAGAGAGGTCATAATCCATTTTATTAATTTCCCAAAAGGACTTATGTTCAATTTCAATAGGTAAATGGCATGATTTACCATAAACTAACCTATATGGTGACATTCCTAGGATGGTTTTGTATATTTTACGATATGCCCAAATATCATCCAAGAGTTTCTTGGACCAATCATTCCTAGAAGGATTGACAATTTTTTCAAGAATATTCTTAATCTCCCTATTTTCTAACTCAGATTGACCATTGTTTTGAGGATGGTATGCAGTGGAATCTTTATGAGAAATATCATACTTATAAATGAGTGAATAGAATGGACGGTTGCAGAAATGGGTTCCTCAATCACTGATTATAGCCCTAAATTCCAAATCGAGAAAATATGTGCTCTTTCAGAAATTGGATCACAACATGATGGTCAATAGACTTGGTGGGAATGGCTTCAACCCATTTTGAGACATAATAAATAGCTAAGAGGATGTAGAGGTATACCATAGAGTTTGGTAAAGGACCCATGAAATCGATTCCCCAGCAGTCAAAGATTTCAATCACTAAGATGGGAGTGAGTGGAATTTGATTCCTTTTTGTGATTGACCCTACTTGTTGACACATAGGACAGCTTTGACAAAATTTGTAGGAGTCCCTTGAGAGGGTGGGATAGAAGAGACCACACTGAATAATCTTAGCAAATGTTTTCTTAGAGGAAAAGTGACCTCCACATGCCTCACTATGACAGAATTTAAGGATGGACTCTTGTTCAGATTCTGGGACACACCTTCTAATGACTTGGTCAGGATAGAACTTATAGAGGTATGGATCATCAAACACATAGCCCCTAACATTATAAATGAATTTCCTTCGAGCTTGAGTCCCTAATAATTTTGGAATGACTCATGTAACTAAAAAATTGGCTATATCATCATACCAAGGGCAGTAACTCATAGAGTATAGGTGTTCATCAGGAAATGAATCAGACATAGAAAAGTGATTTAAATTGCCTTTTAATTCCATCCTAGGGAGGTGATCAGCTAAAAAAATTTCAATTCCCTGTTTATCCTTGATTGTGAGGTAAAATTCTTGTAAGAGAAGGACCCACCTAATCAGTCTAGCCTTAGAAACTTGTTTTTGGAAGAGGTATTTTAGTGCAGAATGGTTAGTGAACACAGTGATGGTGGATCCTAAGAGGTAGGACCTAAACTTATCTAAGTCAAAAACAATATCAAGTAACTCCTTTTCAGTGGTGGTGTAGTTTATTTGGGCATCATTTAAGGATTTTCTTTCATAATAAATGATATAAGGAGTTTTATCACAACATTGTCCTAACACAGCTCATACAGTAAAGTCACTGGCATCACACATAAGTTCAAAAGGAAAGTTCCAATTTGGAGATTTCATAATGGGAGGAGAGGTGAGATAATATTTGAGGGTTGAGAATGAACCCTCATAGATTTATGTCTAAACAAATGGAGCATCCTTTATTAAGAGAGCACAAAGGGGATGGGATATTGAACTAAAGTCCTTGATGAATATTCTATAGAAACCATCATGTCCTAAGAAATACCTCACTTCCTTGATAGTTTTGGGTGATGGAAGGTGACGAATGATTTCAACCTTAGCTTTATCAACTTCAATCCCCCTACATGAGACCAGATGGCCTAGAACTAGTCCCTCTTTAACCATGAAATGGAATTTTTCCCAGTTTAAGACCAGATTCTTTTCTTCACATCTTGACAAGACTCTCTCAACATTCCTCATACATCCCTCAAATGTATCCTCAAACATAGATAAGTCATCCATGAAGACCTTAAGAAAATCCCCTACCATGTATGAGAATATTCCCATCATGCACCACTAGAAGGTTCCAAGGGCATTGAATAACCCGAAGGGCATGCGTTTGAAATCAAAGGTGCTGAATGGTCATGCGAATTTAGTCTTCCCTTGATCCTCTAGGGAGACCTCAATTTGATTATACCTTGAGTACCTATCTAAGAAACAGTAGAAGGCATGACCTGCCACTCTCTCAAGGACTTGATCAATGAATGGTAAGGGGAAATGGTCTTTCTTGGTGAATAAGTTTAGCTTCATATAGTCAATGCAGACCCTCCATCCACTACTCACCCTAGTTGGAAGAATCTCTCCATCCTTATTGGTTATCACTATGATTCCTGCCTTCTTGGGAACCACTTGGATTGGGCTGACCCACTCACTCTCTGCTATGGGATATATGAGACCAGCTTTTAACAATTTTAGATGTTCTTTTCTCACTATTTCCATGAGATTAGGATTGAGTCTCAGTTGAGGTTGATGACATGGCTTTGAATCAGATTCTAGAATAATCCTATGAGTCCCAATAAGTGGGCTAATCCCAGGAATATCAGACAGGGTCTAACCACTGGCTTTCTTATGTTTCCTAAGGACATATAAAAGCATCCTCTCATGATTGGATTCAAGAGAAGAAGAAATGACAATATGATGCGTTTGATTGTCCCCTAGGAAGGCATACTTGAGTGCAGCAGGAAGTTCCTTCAATTCAAGATTATGTTGGTTCAGAATTTTAGCAAAATATTGGGACATTGGATCAAGATCAATTTTGTTTCCTAAAGTTTTAGATAGGATTGATTCCCCACATGTAGAAGGTTCAGCAACTAGATTTTCTTGATCAGATTTAGGGAAGGAAGTTGGAGTAGTCTCCATGAAATTGGTTTCCTAAAAGGTTTCACTGATTTTCGGACCTAAGACTTCATCATAAGAGAAATTTGAAAATTATTCAATCCAAGGAGATAAACTTCCTTCATGTGAACAAAGGAAATCAATCTCATCCTAACTTAAACATCCATCAAATATTCCTTGATGTTCTATGGATTAATTATCAATGATTCCTATCATGTTTACTTCATTAATGTCCTCATCATCCTCTATTTGTAAGCTTGCATTATAGATGTTCAAGTCTAGAATCATGTTTCCAAAGTTGATGGTCATGTTCCCATTTCGAACTTGGATAATAGAGTTTATTGTTGCAAGGAAGTGACAACCATGAATAATTGGGGTTTGTTCCTTATTTCCTAAGTTTGGATGGTTGTCAAAGACAATGAAGTTAGTAGGGTAGATGAATTTTTCAATCTTTACCAGAACTTCCTTTAAAATCCCCTTTGGAACCCTAATGCTATGATCAGCAAGTTGAAGTGTGACAGATGTGGGTTGGAGATCTTCTAGGCCTAACTAGAAGTACACAGCATAGGGGATGAGATTGACACTAGCACCTATGTCACACAAGTCCTTGACAATATTTCTCTCTCCTAATTCAACATTGATGTAAGGGAAACCCGGGTCTTTCAACTTAGGAGGAATGGTCCCTTGAATGGTGGTACTCACATTTTCAGCCAAAAGGACTTGGTTTTTATGTAAAAATTTTATTTTAAAAGTTCGAAAGTCCTTAAGGTACTTTGAGTAGGTAGGTATGGTTTGGATTGCATCGAGAATAGGAATGTTCAACTTGACTTGTGAGAAGATTTCCCTCAATGTTTCACTCAATTCAGGCTTGGTTTTCCCCCTCATGTGTTGAGGAAATGGTGCAGGTTGTGGAGTTATTTGTTGAAGAGTTGTTTCTTTGAAAATGTTATCATGTTTTTCAGTTTGATCATTTGGTTCATTTGAATTTTCATCCAACTTTGAATTTTCAGATGGATTCTAAATTAGTTTTTCAGGTTTCTCAATTGATTTCCCACTTCTTAAAATAGTCACAACCTTTAGTTTTTCATGAGTTGTTTGAGTGAAACTTGACTCTCCCCTTGAAGTTGAGGATGGTACCGCCTGAGTAGGCATGGGTGCCTTTCCAGTTTTGATGGTTTGAAGTTCTTTTTTTAGTGAAGAGACTTCTGAGTTCATCCTTTCCATTTTTTTGCATAGTTGTTCTAGTAGGTTTTGTGGAATAGTTTGGGTTGGTGATTGAGAAGATTGTTTTATCCCAGAGGGGTATTTTGGAGGTGGGATGGTTTGTTGAAATTGGACTGATGGATGTTGGTATTGGATAGGTTGGGTTTGGAACTGGTTATGGGTTTTTTATTTCTGATGGGGGTAAGGATTTTGTCCTTGTGGTTGGATAGGTTGTTGGTTATCTTTCCAGCAGAAGCCTGGGTGGTCATTATACCCTGGGTTGAAGGTGTTTTGGTATTGAATCTTTTAAAAGTTCAAGGCATTTACTTCTATTTGGGGTCCTCCTAAAATAACATCCTTGATGGATGGAATGGTTGGGCAGTTTTCTGTCTTATGGTCATGTTTGTCACAAATTGTGCAAACAAGGTCTATAGTTTGGATTTCATGGACTTTCCTAAGGTCTATCTCTTCAACCTTCCTAGAGAGTGCTGTGAGTTTAGGCCTAAGGCTTTCCTCTTCTCTAAGTGTATTAATTACAGTAGTTCTTTGTGTCTTTTTAGAATAATGTGAAGTTCCCCATGTTTGTTTTTGTTCATCAAGTCTTTCCAGATACTCGTAAGCATCATTTGGGGCTTTGTTTTTAAAGGTTCTATTACACATCATGTCAATGAATTATTTGTTCCCCAGACCCAAACCTTCATAGAAAATTCTCACTTGTTCAGGAATAGAAAAAACCATGGTGTGGAACCATGTTTAGAGTGTCTTTGAACCTCTCTCATGTTTCATAGAATGACTCTCCCTCTTTTTCAAAAAATCTTTGGATGATCTTTTTAAGTGCAATTGTTTTGTGGTGGGAAAGTATTTTTTGTATAATTCTCTTTGTAATTGGTCCCAAGAGTTGATAGATGATGGTCTCAAATTTTTTAACCAATTTTCATCTTGATACTTTAAAGAAAAAGAAAATATCCTCATCTTAGTTGATTCTAGTTGATGTGGGGGACACAAGGTTTCTACAATGTCATTGAACTTCTTAATGTGAAGGTAGGGCATCTCAGACTCCAATCCATGGAATGTGGGAAGATGGTTTTGGACATGGGATTTAAAGCTGTAGTTGGCATATCCTAGGGATATTTGCCTAATGTATGAGGGAGAATTGGTCCAGGAAGCTGTAAGGTATTCATTCATGGTTTGATCAACTGCATTTTCCAAGTTTGGGGCTGCCTCATTTGGGTTTCCATTTTGGTTCCCACCCGAGTTTATGAGTTGGTTTCATTGAATACCTTCTATTGAAATAGGCTCAATTTTTGACTCTGGAGTATTAGGAAGATTATTATCTAATGGAAAGAGTTCCCTTGGTGTAATTGACTCCCCAACCCCAGGACTATCTACCCTAACTAGACGGTTTGATTGATCATGGGTGTAGGTGGACATGCGCCAACAGAAAAAAAAAGAGAAAGGGACAAGATAAGAGAATTTGGATTAGAAAAGAAGAAATGGGGGATAATAGAATGGGTGTTTATATTTCTTACTTGGGTCCCCAGCAATGGCGCCAAAATATGATTCATGCTCAAATTTACCCAAGAGATGAAGGTAGAACAGTCCTTATAGTTTAGCTTGGGTTATCGAATCCTCAGAGACCTAAGAAGTAACCTACACACACGTAAATTATATGGATTGTTTTTTTCTATAAAGTGGAAAACTTGGGTTGATTTTAGATGGGTTTAAGGTATCACTAACGTATTTAAGTTAATTCAAATTAAGATAATGAGTTGATCCTAGGTTATCGCTTGGGGAGGATTGGATGAATTCCCATTTTAATGATTTCAATTTCTTATATTTGAGATGGGTTCATTTAAGAAGATCAAAAAACATCATCACTTACTGGTTTAATACATAAACTCTTTAATACTAATCACCTATACACTTGAAGGATCAATGTTTTGAGCACTTCAAGGTAAAGGTTTATATTATCACTTGAAGTGTGTGGCCTTAAATTCAATAAGGACGATGGAGTTTAAAAATCATCAAATAAAAATCCCAATTAAATAAGTGATTAGACATTCATGGGGTGATAAATAACATCCAATACAGCCCCTTTATACTCTCTTTGATCAACCCATAAGTGGGTTAGCCCTCCATTTATGTTATGGTTTCAATGGAAGCGAGAAGTAGACTCATGAGGGAGGAATTAAGGAAGTAAAGAAGACAATAAAAAGAAAATGATCACTCCCCCATTGTGTAAATAATTTCACAAATTTTGGTGTGAATAAATTCAAATCATAAGGAAATTATATCAAAGTGATAAGAATAAAAATAGAATAAGAGGAAAGGATGAAATTTTATTAAGAACTAAGGTGATTCAAACAACTTACATGAGAAAGGAGAACGTTACAAAGCCAAATCAACATAATAACATTACAATGAAAAATAAAGCTCCAAGATGAAAACATCCTCCACCACCACTGACTTAAATATGAATTTTGATAGTCTTGGGTCGATATCCCAACAGTAAAAAAGATTCCACTTGAGTATGGTAGGCCTAGGGTGGTGGAAAGTATGGGAGAGGAGACTTTTCCACCCTTGACTAGAGGTGGTAGCCAGATTGCTTCCACCGAACAGATGAGCCTGGAAGACCTTCTAGATGGCCGAATTGAAGTGGTCCAAATAAGAAAAAGATTAATATCAATATGTCCCCTAACCTTCTGAAAGTTTTCAGCCAAAAATAGATTATGGTTAACGATATATGTGTATAATGGTGGGCTGTTTTTCTGGGCCGCAGAATCTGGTACAGAATTTTATCTTCAACTTGGGGCACCTAAATATCCACAATGGAGGATAAATTAGCACTAGATCATGAATACTTATTTATTAATATATATGTATTCTATAATCCTAAAAAATTTGGGCTTCATTGGGGTTGTAATTTGGGTCCCAATTTCTCATCAGTGGGCTGGTATCCAATCTACCTTCTCTAGAAATTCTTCCATTCATCTCCAAATATCTCCATCATCCTTTATGAATACTCCATTGATCCCTGAATTAAAAATGTTCATATTTAAGTGTAGATACATTTCCCAAAATATAAAATTAAAATATTTATAATTACAATCATTAAAATCAGATGAACTGTTGGGCCTAATTTGGTGTACATTAGGCATGAAGTGCACAAATGATAAGAATGGATGTTCAAAATTAAAATCCACTAACTCAGGCCCATAAGATCAAAAATGAACATTTAATACCATTAAAATGTAATTAAAATATGTATTTTTATTGTCTAATCAGGGTTACAAATCTTTAATGTAAACATATGATACTTGATTTTATGGTGTTAATGTTCCTTTAGTTCATTATTTCCCTTGGTTAATCAATTTTACTCTTTTCCCTTGATCATTACTCCGATCCTGGGGATTTCTAGAAGAACGAGTCACTTCAGATGAGCATAGGTGAGTAAAAATTCCATCTACATCATTCTTTATATAGGATATTTATTCATTCTTTTTGGAATTTAAAACCTTGGGTGATGAAGTTTTTTTCATAGTGATTGATGATGGATGGAGTTGAGGATTCTTGGACCTAATAAAGATCACAACACATTATTATTATCTAGTGATTTCAAAACTTTCCTTCTCTATAGGTTGATCTAAACACAATTTAGGACATTTGTTTTAATGATTTTTCTTCCCTCTTATATTAGTTCAATAATGAATATGGTTTAGCTCCCACTATTGAATCCATGTCCATATGAGTTAAATATATTTTTTCTAGTTTGATAATTGTGTTTTAATACTTGGTTTCATTGTTTATTTATCTAACAAGTTCATATTTTATTGATGATTTCCATATGAACATAGCCTTTATTATATATTCACTTTTGTGTTTTATGCCTTCCTTCCTTTATTATAAATTCAACATTAGTTTTCAATTGGTTGACGATTCAACCATATTCTAGAAAAATCATTTTCTAGAATATTTGAATCTATATTTCTGTGGTTTTGTATGTGAGTTCAATGTTAGGATTGAAGTCATTATGTAGGCATGATGGTGATGATAGAAATACAATAGTGGTATGATAGATATTGGTTCTAAGATATAGATTGTTTGGTTGTTTCTTTATAAATATGAATAGAAGATTAATCTAGCACATTCCACATAATCGATAAGATTTTTGGGTGAGACCCATGGTGGTGTTAAAAGATGAAGTGGCATGGGTGGTTATGTGTAGAATAACTAGAGATTATGAGAAGATCCATCCAATATGGTATGTAGTTTGTAATATCACAAGTCATTTTTACCCCTCCTTGTGATCAGGTTGAGAAAGTAGCATGGCCATGCACTCTATCTTCATATCAAGTGACTCCAAGGTTATATTCTATTTAAAATTATTATGTTCTGTCAAACTATTTTAATTAGATTTCCTTTATCTTTTCTATTATTTTTAGGGTACTGAGAGGTATCATGTCTCGAGTAGAGGATGAGTGATTCCCTCTATGGAATGGTTCTATATATATTTAGGTATCCCTTCACGTGGCCATGGGTGTGATCCTCTATCTATTCTTCCCTAGGTTAGGTCAGGTATATCATGACCAACCTACAGGGTATGTGATCCCCTTCCTAGGGGTTATTTTAGTTAGTTTCATGTATCCACCATAGGCCATTGGAATTATCCCCTATCTTTGTATCGTTATCTTATGAGTAACTTTAGTATTGGCGAGACCAATGGACTTAGTTCCCTTGAATGAGTTTTTTACTTGGAGCCTTAAGAATAATTTCTTTGAAGGTAGTGAAGACATACCTCACCAAAGACTTGGATTATTCCCTTGAGCATATATGGGTTTTATCTTGTTTTCACTTATTATTGTGATTTAGGGAAGAATCCTTTCTTGATGCTTTGTCCTCTAATAATTTTTTCTCCATGCTTTGTGTTTTGATTTTTTGAGGTGTTCTAATGGGAATGTTTATACTCACCACAGCATGGTACCTTCCCTCACATCTCATGTATTAGGTAAATGATGGAATTTTCAATGGAATCTTAGGTTTACTAGGACATGGTAGGAATTAGTTATTCTAGACAAACCACATATCGTTCAACAAGCTACATCTTGATAATAGTACCCTATTGTTTAGTAGTTCAGAATCATTTTATAGTTTAAGTGGGATTGTATTTGGCTATATTGTCATTTCTATACTCATTGGAGTGTTTTGATGTGAAATTGGTTTTTTTCATTGATTTACTATATTAGTTATTTATCATTATACATTATATTGATGTATAGAGATGTGTGTGTGTGTGTGTACAAGAAATTAAGTAAAGACCTCCCATGTGTGTGATATGCCTACTCAGTGCTAGATTCCATCCCATGGTCTATTGGAATTGGGATTGGGGTGTCACTCTTATCTTATCATTATCCAATTAGGACCTATTAGGACAGTTTGTGAAATTTTGTAAGTTCTTTGAGGATTCCTTGGGATGATAAGTGTTAGGGTTGGGATCTTGAAAAACCCCACTCCCTGACTAGTTGAAAATTTTAGTGGAAATTTGAATTTTTAGCGATTCTAGAGTAGAGTTCATTTTTCAAATTGAGATTTTTATCTGAATTTTTATATTTAAAGCATCATAAAGGGGTATTTTAGGTATTTTTTGAGTCTTGGTAAGTGTCTTGGGTGCTCAGGATTTAAGTTGAATTTTGGGATTTTTTATACGTTTCTTCCTAGGGTGTATGATTTGATGTTCATGGTTTATAAGAAACCATGAGGCATCCTAATCTTTAGGAGGTATCCAATTCAATTCTTATAGTTCATGGTTACATGCATAGTTCACACACATCCAAGGAAGAACCATGCAGATGTAAGGGGAAACCATGTGAATTGATTGGGACTTGGGGCTTGGTTCATGGTTGTTGCACTATTGTAGACAAATCATATGAAATAATGAAGAAAGAGAGAGTGAAATTTAGTATTATTGGTACATGGATTGGTAAACCATACATCCCAACTGTGCGAAGGGGGTTTTCTTAAATAGTGTTTACTGCATGATTAGCACACAGTTTGGTAAACAATGCATCCAAACCATACAGCTTTCCAAATTTCATTAAAAGTTAGAAAATCATAATTTTCCACCTTAAAAATTTAGGTCACCCCCCCCCCTCTCCCCCCTCTCTCACTCACATGTAGACCAGGGGCCTTCCCCCTCTCTTATCAGATGATTCCCCTTGATATTAGGGTGTTTTTTGAGTCATTATTTAGTGATTTATGGTAGGTTATTCCCTCCAATACCTCATTTATCCTTCCTCTTGTGTTTTCTTCTAATTTTTATTATCTTCAACATAGATTTTGTGATGATTTCCATCAGAGCATGGTGTAAATCATCCTTATTCATGGGTGTTTTGTGAGCGACTCATAGAGGGTCTCTTGAGAGGATATGATCAAGTTATCATTCATTATTTCTCTTTATGTATGTTATGTGTGGATTTATTTATGTTTTTGGATTTAGAATTAAATTAAATTTTTTATTTAATCTATGTCAGTTGTTAAGGATTTTTCATAGATTTGTTTTGGGAGTTTTCCACAGGCCTTCCACGTGGGGTCTGTCACCATTTTGGTGTGATGAGTTCACCAGGTGAGGTTTTTGGATTTATAACTTTTTATTTTAAAATGTAAAATTGACTATAATTGAAATAATTAAATAAATTAAATTATATAATTAAAAATACTTATGAATTATTTGGTGGCATGAGATAAATACTAAGAGAAAAAAATTTCTATTTAAAATGTAATTTTAAAAAGTATAATATATTGAAATGTAATTAAATGTAAAAAAGGGATGGAATAATAAATGAGTTTTAAAAATCATTCCAAAATATGATTTTGGTTTTTAAAGAATGGTTGAATATGATTTTTTTCTAAGGGTACAGCTTTAATAAAATATGACAAGAGACACCATTTTACATGGATCATAAAGATTTTTTATCTCAATTTTAAAATTGGAAAGACATAAGGTCTTGGATTGAAATGGTTTAGTTTATTTAACCTTAGGAGGGTGATGCACTATTTTAAAAAACTTGTGTACTTATGGGGATTACCACTTGTGATTTCTTATGGTTTTTTTATTTCATTTTAGTACTTGTTGTGTGTTTATACCTATGAGAACCTATCTTGTGGTATCAAGGTGGTGGTTTGATCTAGATATATGTGATAGGCCTCATAGAGGGTAGATATGGGTATGAATAACCTTGACCATGGTTGAGGGAATTTATAACCAGAGTGACTATATGATGTTAATAGATGTAAAGGTGAATGAGGAACCCATGTAGGGTGTATGTGTTATGGTTTTTCCTAGGGGACCTTAGAGGGTACCCATTTAATATTTTGACATGTTAACCCATGAGAGGTTTCATGTGAGATAAGGGTAGTGATGATTATGGGTGTTACCTTAGAACTTCAATCAATTTTGTGATCTTTACATAGTCATATTGATGATAATGGGTCATGCACTTAAGAGGCCAACCTCAAACTTGTGATATGGGTTCTGGTATATGGATTAACCTTATGAGATTCATTATATTTGATTTTTATATGGGATGAACTATCATTGAGATATATATATATATATATGGGATTCCATGGACATGCTCCTTGGATCTGTGGGTAGGGTATCTAACCCCTGGTATAGATTTGGATACCTTGGACTTTCCTGATTGGTATTCTGCCTTTGATCTTGTATACTAGGGTGAGTTAGACCTTGGGTATTTATCATCATATACTATTCGAGATATCCCCTAGGTGTTTATCTCTACATACCAGGTGGGAAATCCCTTGGGTGTTTATATTTATATAATGGGTGGGTTATACCCTGGGTGTTTATCACTATATACTGAATGGGACCACCCCTAGGTGTTTATATCTATATACTCGGTGGGTCACCCTTTGGGTGTTCATTCCTGTATATTGGGTGTATCTAGCCCCAAGTGTTTATCTCTTTATATTGTGGTCAGTTAGCCTTTATGTGATCACACTGGTCAGCATGGTTTTGTGACATTGTTGGAGACAATCTATCACTGTCCAAAGTAGGTATGGTACTGTTTATTGGCCAAATATAGAGACATATGGAATTGTCCAAATCAAGTAAGTTTGGGGTTTGTAGTGATTTGTCTGACACCTCAAGACCCAACATTTATACTAGATGTGCTTGCATGTTATATTATTAGGTGGGTGTGTTTCATGGGAATAACCTCAATCTTTATATATGAACTACATTCACATCCACTTGATCACATTATAAATAAGTACTATCAAGGAATTGGGTATTCCAACTTGGTCATTGGACTCACCCCCTACCCATGTATATGATATGGGTTTCGATGTATGTGGGTAGATCCTCATGTTTTCTCTTGGGTCATAGGTACTACTTGGAGTTGGATTCTTAGTATAGGTCTAGAATTTTGTGGATTCTAAGTTCTCATCAAAGAATTTTATAGTGACTTGGACAAAAGGTCAGTTTACTTTTTAGTTTTATTTTAGTTATTGATCAACATGTACTGGTAAATATACCATTTATGATATATTATGCATGTTTTATTTATTTATTTTCTATTATTTTCACTCTATTTTTTATGATTCATTATATATAGTTACTAAATTATATTCTATAATTTTGGGGCTGAGTGAGTTACTTGTTTATGAATACAGGTATTTTGGGATGTCCTCTATATAGATGAGTTATGTCAAATTTTTAGTAAATATGAGCATCGACCCCGATCCTTATATTATAGGGTATAATCTCCCAATGACTATCATATTCCCTTTATACTAGTAAGTATCCTCTATCATATTAAGAGGAATACTTTAGGAAATTTGGAATCCAAATATGTACGTCTTTTTGGCATCCCAAGTTGGGGAATTATAGTGAGTACAAAGATACTCAATAGGATGACCCAAAACCAAAAAGAAAATATAGAAAAATAGATATTCCTAAACTCTAATATAGAAAATTAAACAAAGGTGAACAAGGAAGAATAACCTGGATATGATATATATAAAAAATCCCCAAGGACACAAGGAAGGTCCCAATCATCTAAACATTAATCCTCAAAATTAATACCATCTGAGAAACTAGGGGATTTCATAACACCGAAGAGTCCACAAAGCCTAAATTTGATAACCAGATGAATACCACATCTCAAAGGAAACCCTTGGTGTGATGAGGAATAACAATTAATAAATAATTATATACTGATCAATATTTTTAGCTACTACACCAGCACTAGATTCATGAAATTAATCCTTCTCATCATTGAATCATGCTCATCAGATGAACGAAGCCTACACCTTTTGGTCCATCAGTATTGTACCATCGATAAATTATGTGCACTAAAAATGTGAAGAAACCCATGTAACCTTATAGGAACTATTTTTGTGAATCATATTCCCTAATAAGATGTAGAAAACACTAACTCCAATACAAGATCTTAGCCTCGATTGAGCTCTTAGATGGGGGAATACCAACTCCTTGGATAGAGGATCCTAGACTCAATTATGGGGGGGATAATTAGCCCTATAATAACTATAGGTAGATGATCTTGGACATAGTTAAGTGGATGGAATAGCGAAAAATACCTAAATATGGTGTGGAAAACTCATACACTGACACAACCACATCACTTGGTAGGGTTTCCAACCATGAGGACACTCTAATCTCCACACCTGAACCCAATCTCCAACCCTATAGAGATAAATATAAAATCTACCTATATAACCTAAAAATGGACTTGGATAGATAAATAAACTATAAAAATGTGATATATAAGGAAACATACTCAGTATATGTAATTTACTTATCTGAAAATAACACACAATGATGAAACTCTTAAAAACACACCAAGAAAAGGGAAATAAGAAATTTAGAGGCCTATGAGAATGCCATGTGGCATGTTGGTAAGGGAGTATACAAATAGGAATCATCATGCATTGGGCTATGTGGTCCTGGGACCATGATTCCCAGTTTTTCGGGGGTCGGGCTAAAGCCTCTCTTGCCCACTATGTGGTGGGATAGTCTCTATCTGATCCCTTAGGATCATATGAATGGGAGTGAGGGGTCATGATCAACCCTACCTACCATCTCATAGATCATAAATGGAACCTTGAAGCGCGTCCACCCTGTTCTTCATCCACCATCATGATTTTGTTTCATCCCATGTTTGGGATCTCTACCATAACCTTGTGTAGCACCATGTGTCTCTCTACATGAGGTTATGTCCTCTCTCATACCGATCCTCCCCACACCACTTCCCTTATCACCAAGTCACATCAAGCACTACTTCTACTTACCATCCCCACCATAGGCCACCATTCCTAATATTATAATGACACCTCTCTCCTTATGTCATCATCCCTTTTACCCCACAATCCTCTTCACACCATTTTCACATGACCTTGCTCCCTTACATCAGCCTACCTCGCACTAACCACCTCTCACACCACTTCCATAATTCAAATCTAGGGATAATAGTCATAGGCCATCCATGTGAGAATAGAAGAGTGGGGAAGTAATAAAATTGATGGGATATAGGAGAGAGAAGGGAGAAGATGGTGATATAATAGAATAATTTCAGGCCCTTGTTCTTCTTTTATATACCGTCAAAAACATATTCTCACAATGAACAAAGATAGGGTTGATATCCTAACCCAAATGATAATCAATCCATGACACAAGGTTATGTTATTAAAGAATAGTGTTTAGAGAAGAAAATAATTAATGTTTTATTCAACCCATCATAATCATAAAGAGTGGGAAAAACTATATCCATAAACTCAAAGATAAAAATCTATGAAGAATGGATTTTAAATCCATCGATTTTAATATTGAAATTAATAGGAATGGAGAAATGTTAAGAAAAATAACTATATCAAAAAAAGATCACCCATTGAAAAATTTTGCATCTACATTAGCTATATTTATTGATCCTGGGGAATGGTTCTTTCATTCCTCTCTAAAAGATCATCTTCATTGATTCCCATAATTCTGAGGATTCATGTGGATAACCCTAGGAATTATAATAAATATGATTATATAGGTTTTAAATATATTGTTTGAAAATTTAATCATCCATAAATTAATAGTAAATATATTTAAAATTTCCATTTTAAAATAATTACCTAATCCATTAATGATATCCAACACCAAGGATCCTCGATGAAAATAGAATTTTTACAACCCATAGGGTAAAACCCATATTCTGGATGAAACAATAAATTTGGTTTTCCCATTTAATAATCTATTTATAAATAAAATCATAATTCTTTAGAATACATGTATGTGGGATAAAATAATATTTTTATACTTAATATATTTTCATTGAATCCCCACCATTCCATCAACTATATCATAGCTCATCCTGGGGGAAACACTACACCTTAGAATCAATGGTCCCATTGGATAATTTTTATAAGGATATCTACAATGGTAAATTTACTTTTCTATATTTGGGGAGGTCTAAGGACTCAAAAAACTCAAAACTGAATTATGTATTGACCAAGAAAAACCCTAGTCACTACACAGGTCATACAAAGTTTCTAATAGATTTGAGTAAGACCCGTGTGCATTATATTTGAGGTAATAGTCTCTAAAAAACTAATTTAGACCATCATGGCTAATTATAATCCTTTTTAGGATGGGAAAGTGCACCTGATCATAGGTGGTGACCCATACTAGTTATCATTTGGGTAGACTGGGTTGGAGAATTTAAAAATTATTCACACCAGCTTATAAAAACCATAACAGATATGTGTATCAGTAATCATTTCATGATATTTTTTAAACAGAACCATGAAATAAATTTCCTAGTGGTTTAAAACATCACAAATTTATTAGCTATGTTTTTTAAATTTAATTTTATTAATTTATTTTTAAATTTAAAAAAATTAATATTTTATTTTACTTTTTATTTTTTAAAATGCTTTTATTTTTTCATCCAATTATTGAATCATCCCACCTTTAAATCACCAACCCTACTTGAATTTACCCACTCCAAACCTAACCTAGACCATCCCTTACCCAACACACCTAACCCATCATGCCTTTCCCAACTAAACTAGATCAATAAACAAAATATTAGAAAAAAATATAATAAAAAAGGGTAGAAATAAACTAACCAATAAAAAACATATGAATTATAACTACTTTGGAATATATCAACCTTATAAGGAAGTATTCATGGGATGGTAACATTTTCCTTATGTTGGATTTCACTAAATCATTTAACTCCATGAATTGGTAATTTATCTTTAAAGTTCTATTTTAATTTGTATTTGATGGGAGATTCTTTGATAAAGTCATATACCTTTTCAAATCTATTAATATTATTATGATTGTCAATATTTATCATGAAGGTTACTTATCTTTTTCATGAGGAGAGAGGTATAGGGATCCTCTATTAGTTTTTATCTTTATCATTGGTGAATATTTTTTGAGTAGGATCGTTCTCAAGATGGTGGAAGAGGGTAAGAGTAAATTCATTCAAGTCAGAAGTGGTATTTATTATTCATCTCATATTTTCTATGATGGTGATATTATTATATCCTAATACGTGAGTTGTATAAATATCATAATATTGAAGGATTTTTTTTCTTTATTATGAGAGATTTTTTGGGTAAAGCATCAGCTGGGAGAGATCCCATGTTTACTTTTAGAATATCATCACTCATGTTAAAAGAAAGAATATCATTAGATATTTTAATATCAGGGAAAAATATATTTTTTCTCTTACCTGGGGTACCATTTATTAGGTAAACCCAAGGTAAATTATTTTAATGAAATCTCTTATAAAATTAGGAAGCATATTACAACTTAGAGAGGAAAGTATCTTTCAATGGATGAAAGAATTAATATTTTAAAAGCCATAATCATAGTTAAGTTATCCTATTCATTCATGGTTTATAAGTGGACTCTTAATTTAATAAATAATTTTAATACAATATACACAAAATTTTGTGGTGTGGTAGTATCTTGAAAAGGAATATAGTATCAGTTCTTTGGAAGTTTTGGTGTAAACTTTTTATGGCTGATAGAATGAGTATCAAAATCATAAAGGATTAAATAATGCTTTATAAGATCAATTCATGTGGAATCATATTACTGATTTAGTTTTTAAAATGAAGATTAATTAATATGCTTTAAGTAGGTAGTTATCTCTATTTATATTCATCTACATATCCTTCTAAAAAATAAGCTTATCCTAATATCATGCTTTAATCAATGTGGTTTGTCTTAGCCACCTAGTCTATCAAGCTTTGGGTAGATAACTAAATAGGTTATAACCTATCTAGTTTTTATTTGTGAAAAAATATGGATTTTGATTGATAAAAATCTATTAGATATCAGTTAGATATTATTTATGAACTTCCATATTTCTTGAGAGAAATAATTTAGGAATATCACTTTCTTCCTGTAAAGATATTTTGGTATGGGGAACTATGGGGTGTGGATTCATTTTTATTAATATTTACTATTTTTTCACAAATTTTAGACTAATTAATAGAATGTAATAGATGGGTAACTTTCATAAATTCTATATTATACCCTCTAAATATTATTATATTTAGAGGATTTCTTATAATATAGTCCCTATTTATACTTACCTACAAAAATTTTTATTGACACGTTATTCATATTGTGTGCTTTGTTATACTAAAAAATATGATATTGATCATATTTTTCTTGAATACTCATTTTATAGTTCCCATTAGACTATTATCTTTGATCTCATTAAGCTTCTCAACCTACAATCTATTAGAACTAGTGATCATATTTCTTGTTTTGTAGAAGTTTACACTTCTAAATAGATGAAAAATCAGTTCATTTCCTCATGCTTTAATCTTGTGCACATGATCTATAAATTTAGGAATAAAAACATTTATAATGGAGAAAACCCTTCCATACCTACTTTCATGTCACACTTTTTTTTCAATATCATAGTGGATAAAGAAGTAAAAATAGTTATGATGATAACACCTACTATGATCTCTCTATTTTTAGTAAAGTTAGTATTTTCAGTAAATTAATGGAATGAAAATGTACTATGGGTATAGTTTGGAAGGCTCCACTAGTAATATGGTTGAAAATAAATTTTGATTCTTCCTCTAAGGCCATCCTTGGGGATTTTAGAAGTGTTTTTGTGTCCAAAACCCACTCAAAGGATGTCATCAGTCCCTTCTTTACCCCATGTGAATCTAGTTTTTATTTGGAGGCTAAGATATAAGGAGTAATCATGCTATTCATGTTGTAGAGAAGTGGTGATATATAAATTTATGGATAGAATTTAACTCTAATGTGATTTTTCTAGCACTTTCTTTTGTTTGTATTCATTTATCTCGGAATCTCACCTCTCAATGGATGGATTTCTTGAACTATTTATCATCTATCAACTCGATGGTGACTCATTTTTACTATTAAGGTAATATTTTAGCTAATATATTAGAAACTAAAGGTATATGATATAATTATTTCACTTGGTTTTATAGATTTCCTAAGGACTTAGTTGATATCCCATTTTGTGATTTTTTTAAAATTCCCATCAAAAAACTCTTGTAATTTCTTTTCAATTCCATTTTTTGTATAGGATTATTTATTTCTTAACTCAATTTTATTGATATATATATATATAATTATATATATAAATATGAATTTACACACATAGTAACACATATACATATATGTATTTATATTTATATTTTTATATTTTTTTGTGTTTATATATATATAACATGCACATATATTAATACACACACACACATATAAATATATATTTATAATTATATGATAATATATATATATATATATATTAATAACTACATTTTATAATATATAATTATTTATTATTTATTACTCATCATTTATGTGTGTGTGTGGTAATTATGAATTTAGAATTACTAATTACTAATAATATAAAATTTTATCAGTATTAATTATTAATTTTTTTAGTATTCATAACTTAATTAATTTAGTGGTGTTTTTTAAAAAAACAATAAAATAAAATTAAATTATTATATTTTTTATATTTAACGATGTTTTAAACTATAAATAATTGGATTTTGTTTGTAGTGCTATAGAATTTCAAAGTTATTATTACAAAAAGGTGGAATTTTGAGTTAACACTTATTCACACTACTAATGTATGGTAAACCTATTATGAAAAGTTTAGAAATATAGATTTAGCACTTATGAAGTTTGAATAAAATTAATTTTTCTTTTTCATAGTTAGAAAAAAAAATTATTATACTTATACAACTCATTGTTACATGAGTTTACTATTATGCAATGTATAAATGTTAATAAAACTTACAAAAAATTTTTTCTAAATGTTTTAATTTTATGCACATATGTTTTTTGAAGTAAATATTTTTTTATCAATTAAATTGAAGATCTAACTTGAATTTAGGTTTGTTTTCTTCACGATATTTTAACTATTATTTCATATTGATTTTTGGTGATATGTATTTCATTGATAAAATTTATAGATATTCTTGATGATATTTTCCAAAAAAAATTAAAATACTATACTAAGAGATTTATTTTTAATTATAGAATAACATTTTAAATATAAAAGTTATAATTCCTTGAGAAGGAACTATGTGTTTACATAGATAATTTTTATACTAAAATTTGAATTTTAGAGAGACTTTTTTTATCAGTTCATTTTATTCTACATCATGTTTTTTATATGTCATGTTTATATCCATATTAAGATCTACTACAAAATTATTCAAAATATTTTTTTATCTATTAATTATATTAATTATATTTATAAAAATTTCAAAATATTCTTATTTGGATCTCACTTTTTCATTCCTATATTTCACAAAAGTATAAATTTATTATATTTAGTGTAGAGTTAATACCTAAGGAAGCTCTTGTTGTAAAAATTACTTGGAAAAGATCTTGGATATTGAAAATTTTTAGTGTCAATTATTTATGAAAAACTATAAATATATCTGGTTGGAATTATTTTGTAATCAATCTCATCAACCCCACATTATGTGTTAATAGATAGGAGTTGGGGATTATCTTGGTAACCCTAAACTTCTATAAAGTTATCTATGTCATGTTCTTTATTGATTCACTTTTTTATTTCTAATGTGTATAAAATTTGAATTTATACAAGTGATTAAGAATCAATCAATTTTTTATTTATAAGGGGATTAAATTTTAAAGTACTCAATTTGTCCCCCCTCTTGAGTCAGTTTATTTTTTATTGGGATTAAATCATTGATTATATAAATAGTTATGCATTAATGTGATTGTAACATGTTGATTTGGTTTATTGATATAATAAGAATAAATTAAATTATATAAAATCATGAATTATCATAGGGAAATCATGAGATATTATATAAATAATATGTATTAGAAAGCGAGATAACATAAAACCCCTTGAAATATTATTTTTTAGATCCCTTATAAAGTTAACACTTTTCAAGACCTTGATCATTAAATATGAGTGGGTCATGATAAAGCTGAGTGTCCATAGATTATTTTATATAAGGCAAGATGAATATAGTTTTATCTAATGGTTATGTTCCCATATATGATGTAATATTTGTTATAAACTTAGTTGTATAACCTTAATAATAAATAAATTAGGTAAATAAAGTATGAATAATTTATAAGATTGATTAAGTTAAATTGTTGATAATTAAACTATCCAAAGGTTATATATGATATAATTGACATAGTGTCTTACCTAAATAACTAAATAATAAAATAAACACCAAAATAGTTTGAAAGTGTAATAAAATATAGTTATTGTCCTACTAAGTTATATAATAGAAATAAAGGTTTATTATATTAGTGGAAAAAATTCAAAAAAAAGTTCTTATTAAATATTTATAAAACATGATAGTCATATAAGAAATTATTTTATTATAGATTAAAATGGTAATGAACACAACCTTAAACTTATCTTTGAGATAAATTCTTGAAAAGGAAAAGGTAAATGGTATCAATATCTTGGACTATAATTAGAATTTTATAACAGTTCTCAAATAAGAATAAAATTTTTATATATTAAAGAAACCAATTCTTGATATTTTTATTGATGAATATAGTAATGAGGAAAATGATACTTATATTAATCATAAAAGGGATTCTCTTCAAATATATAAACTTGTCATTTTTTCATGGATTATAAGTTCCAAAATAAATATGAAAATATATATTATTATTATATGAAACCTAAAACATTATCTACACAGCCTTTGAGATTTATATGGTTTCTAAAGAAATTTTTTAATGTAAAATGGATTGGGGTACTTAATTTTATACTCATGTTATCAATACTATTGGGTGCCTTAATGATTTTGAAATATTGATATCATCACTCATGATTTATCTACCTATTAAATTTATCCTACAATAATTTTCAAATATATTTTGATAGTTTATTATTAAATAGAGCATTAAGGAGTTTAAATAATACTTTACCATGTATTTTTAATATTTTCAAGTGTAGTTAAATAATACAAATAAGGTAAAAGATCAGATACCATATTGATAGAACAAAGATATAAGGGTAAAAATTTATTAGGAAAATAAGAATAAAGTTCATGAAGATTTCACAACTTCTTATTTGAAACTAAAAGGTAGTGTATCTAAGAAAAGGAAATGTTTCCATTGTGGTAAGATTATATATTGTAAATGTATTTTTTTAATGATAGAAAGAGGTTAAAAAATCATATCGAGTCCATATCATATATTTATATTATAAAAATCAATTATTCTATTTTAAAATGTTATATAATACCAACATTTTATTATACAATTGTCATCTATAAGTATAGTAGTTCATAATTTATCATAGATTTATGAAGGAATCCAAAGGTCTGCATCTAATCTGGCATGAATGGTTTGTTACATTAAAAGAATAAATGCATAAATTGCACTACTATAAAGGAATATTTAACATCAATTATTTTTAACCTTCAAAATTGGTTAAAATACATCGTTATTACGGCCAATGTTAAAAGTAATGTTTCAACTTCATTTATGAAAAACCAACATTGAAAATTTATTTCAATATCAGTTTTATAAATAACTGATGTTTTAATAAAAATTAAATCATTATTTATTATAAATTTTCACATTGGTTTTTATAAAAACCAACGTATAAAATAACTTTTTACGGTAGTCATAAAAAAATCATGTTGAAAGTTTGAAAAAATTATCTTGAAAGAATTTTACTATATCAATTTTATAAACGAACTCACATCAAAATCCTCTTTTGATGTCATTTTTCATACTAACTAAAATAGAAATTTAATAATTATTTTTTAAATATTATAGAAATACAATATCATATCCTTATTAACATAAATCAGAAAGAAATCATCAAAAAACCTGAAATAAAAACCAAAATCAGTAATATAAGACAAATAAAAACATAATTAAAACATTCATATACCATTTTTTTCAAGATAATAAACATAAATGAAACTTTTAAATATAAATCTATAAATTAATCATTCCTATAAAATAATTTTAAAATAAATATCAAAGGTATTTTTAAGTCATTAGCCTAATAAAATGTGACATCAATAAAAATCTAAAAAATAATAAAATTTAAAATAAAACATATTGGTTATGTCATAAGAGCTATAGTGGAACTAACCTTTTGAAAATAATTCATCATTCCAGACCCGATAATCATGAAAATTAATTATAAAGAATAATATTCCTATTCATCATTTCCTATTTGAAAATAAAACTTCATTTATGAAATAATACTTTAAAAATAAAACACACAATATATGTACGATAAAAAACAATTAACTATACTATAAAATATATCAACCTTCACTTACACATAATTAATTACATTTGGGTTCTTTATCGATAATTGATTTTTTTAATTACTTTCCATGATTTATTTTGTTTTCATATATTAGTTACTAAAACATATATAACATAAAAAAATTTAAATTAATGGACTAATAAAATAGTGAAAATTTTATTTATTCAATAATTCTCAAAAAATTTCATCAATTTCACCCAATGAAGAGCATAACCAAAATGTTTTGAATTCATGAGAGAATAATATTCATAACAACCATTGTCAATTAAAACATAAAAATTTCTTCATAAATGATATTATAATGAATATTTGTTCATAATTATATAATTCTTCTTACCCTTCAAGGAATGGAAGGAACCATCCTTTAGTCTCTATGTTTTCTAATATTTTAGTTATATATTTCACTCCAAAATTCATCCTTGTGTATTATAACATTGAAATAAATTATGAATCCATAAAAAAGTACTTTGATATTGTGGGAAAAGTGTTTGAAGATGCTAAATTAAGTAGTTAATAAATTAATTCACTATAAGTTATATTTATTTAAATAAATGGAAACAGAGATTAAAATTTATTTACATAGAAAGAAACTACACCATGGGTATGAAATACTCATCACTAATAACAATATCCATAATATCCTTTATTATTATTCTTAATACATTTTCTCTCTAAAATATTTTAAAAATCATTGAAAACTCATAAAAACTCTTCCAAAAAAAGAATTCACTGTTAATTTTGATAAAATTTATGAAACCTAAGAAGTATCAAAAGGTGAAGGTTATTGAAACTTTTGTTTAATTTATAATTAATCCTTAGATTTTAGATACTTCTAAATAAGTTAAATATAATAAAAAAATGTATGTGCTTTAAAATTAAAATAAAATAAAAATTAAAGAAACAACTTATACCTTATATGTCAACCAAAAATAAATAAAAATGGATAGAGTAAAAAATGACCCATACTCTATCTAATTGTGTCTACCTCCTGGGTAGAAAATGACACTGGAGAGGTTGTATCAATAATATTATGCACTGCTAATCATACTTTATTTAACTATATAATCCACATATATATATAATACCCAATATTAGGTATGATTATATATGTTATAATATGTGAATAGGGATCCTTAGGATGAAACTCACAATACACAATTCAAGACGGAATAAGGAGGTGAAGGATATGGATAGGCAGGATGGGTAGATTAGAGATGATATGGAGGTTATTTCAGTTTCACCATTTCTAAAAACAAAGCATGTGCATATTATTTAATTCAATTTTATAATAAATGATTTGTCTCTCTTATCCCAAACATCAAGGAAGATATTTCTCCTTAGTATTTTATCTCCATCAAAATTATACTAGGATGGCCAACAAATTTTCTAATACTGACACCCACCTTATATCCTATTACATAACTCGAGTGTTCTTACTTTATTAGAGTGGTAGCCAAATTTTCCATCCTTACCTTAGGGATAAAGGTCCCCTACATCACTTTCTCCTTAAATACATCTTGAAATAATATATGAAAATGTTTTATTAGGTTGATGAATTTACAAAACATTGATATATAAGAAAAATAATAATTATCTTTTTATAATATTATCAGTTACATATATTGATGAATCAATTAGAAGCTTCCCCTTTTTCAACCTCACCCTTTATTATTTTTTTTGTCCAGTTGGGGAGATTGGGGGATGAACTAAACCCATTTAGTGCTACTATTATATTTATCTCTTAATTCATCAAACTTTTAAAAAATCATTTACTCTTCCAATAACTGATATCCTCCATGTGATAAAGTATGAAGGTAAAAATTGTTTGACTAGATTTCTTGGTGAGATCTTCTAAATGCTTATTATATAAGAATAAATGAATAAGTTTTTCAGATAATTAAAAAATAATTTTATAAAAAATTATAATTTATATTTATCAAACCAAAAAATTATTCTTCCCACCAAATAGCGCTAACTTTCACTCAAGTCTATACATCTAAAAATCCATATTTGAGGTAAGTTTTTTCATTATGTTATTTCTCTAAAATATATTGTGAAATATTTTTTGTTTTAAAATATCTCTATATAATTGATGAAAATGATAGACCCCTATTTTTAACATCTTTATTATCATGAAATTAAAATATATTCTATAATTAAATAAATTAAATATTACTAATGAAATATATAAAATTTGAAGAAGTGAAAAAAAAAATATGATAAGAAATTATACCATTATAGACTCCCACAACTGATCTCTCACCCTATTAAGGATGCTCCTCCAATAATGATATAAAATATTAATCCTATATTGGCTCTATATGGCCATATAAATCCTAAATTCATTTTAATTTGGGACTACTAGATTATTATTATAATTCAATTCAATTTTTAACCTCTACTCTCCATGAGAAGGTGAAAGTTTTGGTAAACATGTAAACCTGCGTCTACCAACTCTGGGTATTTTATTCTCTAGAGAAGAATAAGAATCTTCCATATGAGGCTCGCTAGTATGTTGTAAATAATATTGAAAACATAAAAATTAATTTCATTAAATAATTTAATTATTTCAATTATATTAATATGAAAAATGTACGCATACCTTAGTAACTATTCTTCAGCCTTTATTTCTGTCATTTAAATATATGAGTTCAATTAATTTATATGTACCTATATTTTTTAAAAATGTAATGATTTATAGAAATAAAAATAATAATAATAGAAAGAAAATTATATATATTTTTTAACTAATACATCTAAATAAAAATGAATATACGAAAATGATAAATATAAAGAAATGGTCATAGAAAAATAATGGTTTCAGACTTCTTTATCCATAAAATGTGTATCAAAAATTTTATAAAAATATAAATTATAATAAAAATCACTAAAATTATCAATATTTATAAATTTAAATATACAAGTTAAAAATAGTGTCGTTACATGTGTAAGTTTCATAATAAATTAAAAATATATATATTATTCAATCAGAAAATGTGTAAGTAATATTGATGAATATAAATATTAATTAAAAATGAAAAAAAATTCAACATATATATATTTAAATATTAAATTTAACAAAAAAAATTACATGTGTATGTTTCATAAAAAATAATTACATCAGGTATACTCCACCAAAAAAATGTTTAATAGAAACTAAATAATATAATATTTAATACAAAATGGAAATAATGATCAATATCCTTATATTTAAGTATCTATGATTGAGTAACTACATGTATAAGTTTCGCAAAAAATAGAACATATATATTTACCTAAATAATTAGGAGAGTAACAGAGAATTTTATCATATATTCTCTATGTGATCATTTCATATTTCATGGACTACATATATATCACAGCCATTGTTATCCTTAGGTAAACGTGTAATAGATGATGAAATATCACATAATTCCTCAACATCATCAACATTATCATCACCCAAATGAATTTTTTCCATGTAAAACAATGGACCACAGATCATTTGGTGGGTAAAAAATATAAAATATCAATTTTTATATTTCACTATGATAAAATATTCCACTTTGGAACTAAATCATTTCAAACCAACAAGTGTAAATCCATACTCCTTAAGTTTCACACCACTTTTACTCTGTTATTATCAACCTAGTTACACATAAACACTAGTATTATAAATATAAAATAATCAATCACTCATACATCATCAATAACTCAAAAATATATTTTTAATATAGAAATTAGGATTTTATCTTTCACACTCAAAAAAATAAATTCTTAAGAAACAACCATTTATCCACTATTTTTAATGGTAATATTTTCATATTTATTTTCTATGTATAATTTATAACCATTGATATAAAAACTAGACCATGTGATCAAATTAACACTTGCTCTCCCTTATAACCATTTAAATGTTTCTTATATATATAAATCAGTGTTGAATTTCTCTCTAAACCATAAAAATTATTTCTATGTTCATTCATCAATGATTTTTCATTTAATTTATAATATTGTGCCTTAAATTAAATGATAATTGATGATATATATGGTTTAACCTCACTTATTTTGTTCAAAATATATAAATGTGCTTACATCACTTCATCACATGGAATTAAATTTACCTTTAATCCATGGATCCCTTTACCTTTACTATTAACTCTCAAATATCGAAATATAGGGAGAAAAATATTCTTCACATCATACAAATAATCAATACATAACTCAATAACTTCTTCTAATATATATTTTTTAATAATATAGGCTTCTGGTCGATATGAATTTTTAAAATACTACATAAATTTTTATTATATCTTTTAAAATGATATATCCAGTGTAAATAAACAAGCTCACATTTTGTTATCTCTTACACAAAATGAATCATTATATGAACCATTTTATCCAAAAAAATATGGTGGAAAATAAATTTCTAGTTGAAAATTTATGAGGATATTTTCATTCTAAAACATATATAACAAATCTGGATCTATAACTTTCTTGTAAATGAAATTGAAAAAGTAACACAAACTAATAATAGAATTTTTTATAGGTATCATTAGTATGTCACGCAGTGCAACCGATATTAGTCATTTTATCAATAAATGAAAATCCTAATATTTCATACTTATTAACTTTAAATCCTTCAATGAGACTGAATCATTAACATTTGAAGAAAACCCATTGTGTACTTTAACACCCTGCATTCATTAACAAAAAAATATCTCATCAACCTTTCTTAATGTGTGATAATATAAAGGTAAATATGTTTTATTTACTTTAATAGTAGGAGTAAACTCCAAATGTATTTCCATGTATAATAAGTCCAATATTTCATTTAATCTATTTTTTTCCTTTCATTTTATGTATTACAAAGTTCTAATCAAACATTCACATGTGTTCTTATCAACATTCATAACTTCAATGTTATGTTTTATCTCCAAAAAAATCCAATAAGGTAGCTCAAATAAGATATATAATTTATTCCATGTTTTTTGTGATGACCAAAGAATCCTTTATTTACAAATGTGACATTTATGTATTTCACCTTTTCATAATATTAATTAGCTTGCAATAATTGTGGTAAAAAATCATACTCTTATAAACTGTTAAATTCCTTTTTTAATATCTAATAAATAAAATAAATTCACACAAATATTTGATATCATATATACACTTTCTTTCTTCCATTATTCAATTTATTATATGAAGCCCCTTTTTCAAAAAAATTAGAAGATTCATAGCCCTTGATACTGTATTCAGATAAGTTTTCATATGTAGGAAATTCATTCATAGTGAACACTAAAAAAGATCATAAAAGAAAATAATATTTCTAATATTCATCAAAAACTATAACAACTATTCCTATAAAAATTTTAAATCATCAATCAATGGTGATAGATAAACATAAATATCATTTCCAAGTTGTTTTGGTATAAAAATTATCAAGATCATAATATCATTTTTTATTCATACATATATATGGGGACAAGTTATATACTATCAGCATAATAATCCAAGAACAATGTTGGATAATGAAACTTCATTATAGATTCATTCCATCTAGGAATAGTACTATTCTAATATTTCCAACTTCATTTCCAAAATCAAGAATGTTTTTATCTAATATCATCCATTATGGTGAATATCCAAGGGAATGTAGTTTTCTATCAGATATTTGGTCATTTATATTTCATCTTAGCCTCTTTACATCATTTTAATTTTAAAATATATTCCTCAAATTCGGAATTATGGGAATATAAAAAATTAATTTAGTGGTGATTTTTGTTCTTATTTTTTAGAGCGAATCAAAGTTGGATTTGATAATCATTTTATATTGGGATGTACCATATTTAGGATATTATGATAAACTTTTTTATTATTTCCAATATAGCACACAATGGTCTAGGAAAGCATGAATTTTCTAATACCGTAATCCCATTGGATATATATATATATATATATGAATTATAATTAGAATATGGAATTGTTTTACCTAATATAATTAACTATTTCAAAAGTTCAAGCAGTTCAGTGAAACATTTTTTACTCTAACCATTTTTTTATTTCAAGTTAACTAATCTCAACACTACTGATAAAACTTTAAATTTAGTGAAACCTATGAACAGTGGTTTCTCATAATATTCATACAATAATTCAATACTTGTTGTTTTTTCAATGGTTTCAATGGCAACATCAAGAATTAATTCACTAAAATGATCCTTTGACTCAGGTCGAACATCCTCATCAACATTAGATCTTGAATTCTTTATTATTTCACAATACTAGATCTAATATGTATAAATATGATTAAAACAATATAAAATCAAATGGTCTTTGATTTTTATATACCCTGATTTTATCATATTTTATAGAAACTGGTGTGGAAAGCTTGACCATAGGGTTTTTCATGTTGGTTACTCATAGACGATGAGAAAACCCTAACAAAAAATCTATTTTTACTACTAGTGTGAGCTTTATGGATGAGAATTTATAAATAAATATTTTTTGTAGTTTTATTTTATATTATCTTGTGTGATAAGAAAACTATATTAGATGTAATAAATAACTAAATTGAATGGGATAAGTTTTGTTTAAAACACATGATTCATGATTTTATAATCTACTATATAAAAAATTATTAAAAGGAATATATGGATTAAATTATTAAACATTTTTTTATGGGATTAGAATAAAATACTTTATCTAAATGTGAAAATGTTTTATATTATAATTTAATTTCTGATTTTTTTCTCTATATATGAATTTAATGTGATATAATAAAATCATATAATATATGATTTTGTTTTTTTTCTGGAATTCTCATAAAATATAATAGTGTTTTTTAATAAATAAATTTTATATGTGTTATAATTATATTTTTTTAGAAAATATAATTTCTAAGAGACTAGTGAGAGTTAATATTGACCAAAAATAGAATTAAGATCCAAAAAAATGAATAATATAGAAATTTTTATTTATGAGATACCAATTTAATCCAAAGTGAAAGTACCTTATAATATATCCTATGTACTAGAAAATAAGATAGGATATATATTAGAAAAGTAAATATATTAATATAATATTTATATTGATTCTTAATAAAAAATGATCTTATAGAAGTTATATATCTCATTAGATTTGTATAAAAGTTATAAGTGTTATCCATTTAAAAAAAGATCAATTTCATAATAATATCTGATATTTTAAAGGAAAATTATTTTGGAAAAATGTTAAATGGTTGAATATATGGATTAGGAATTTTGATCTCAGTATTGTCCAAAAAAAATTATTCAAGTATATCATATCCCTAAATATTTTTGTGGTAGGGTTTATTTCTTAGATGAATATATAGTGATATAGTAGATTTTACATGGTGATGTGATGTGTTTTGATAAAACTAACAAAATAAATAAAACATAAGGACATACAAGGTCTCTATATATCAGGATGTGGGGGGATCAATGATTATGTATATGGAATTTTTTAATATTTTATTAAAATATTTTTTATAATATATAAATTTATCGTGGGATATATTGAAATATCCACACTATCATTCATTCATGTATGTTACATGAATAATGATAATTTAAAGATAATAAACCCATTAAACATAAATATCTAAGTTATACCTAGTAGATGATCACCATGGAAAGACATGTGTTATGATGATATATTAAGATCAATATGAGCAAGGGATCATTTAGAGATACAATGTTCACTAATGTGACACTAGTGTAACTTTTTATCAGGATTTAACTCTTGAGTATAACACATGAAATGTCATACATAGTGGAATTAGAATGATTGGTCTGCATGTTTCATTATAATCCCCATCATATGAGTTTAATAAGGTAACTTTCTTGTGAACCTTCATAATTTTATATCTTTCTTACTTTATCCCTGATGTTGATCTAAAAAGGAGTTGGTCAGGTATGTTTTTGATAACGTGGTAGGTTTTCCCTAAAAAATATAGTATTTTTCCTCTTGAATGTTGGGAATAACATATTGTTCCTCAATAAGAAATATCATATAAATGTATGGTCATACCTAGTTAACTATCATATGTTTTACTCATCTAATTAGATAAATAACATGTGATTAATTCATAAAGATGATAATATGATATTTATTAATCATTATTCATCATTATTTACTTATAGAATTGAGAATGTATAAATTAACCAAAATAACATGTTCCATGTTTCATGGATATACCCAGTGTATTGTATAATGGAATTGTATGAGATACATTTATTGGATTCTTATAGAAAGCTACATGTGTTTGATGGAGATAATTTCAGATTCCTTTATAAATTTAGTATCACAGATTATTTGATAGAGTGTTCTTTTTATATGGTTATGAATAAAGAATTCATGATCATTGTCAACTCTACAAAGTCTTAAAAGGTCCCACAAAAGGTTCTATGAATAAGGATTTTTTTTGTTTCAATGTTTTTGTATAAAACTAAGATATTTATTTTAAAGGCTATCCAAAAGAGTTTTTGTGAGTATCCAAAAGAGTTTTGGGTTTGATTTCAGAATTCTTTATATATGATGTGATACAGGGTGAAATATATATAAATTATAAGAGTTTTTTTTGTAAGTTTTGGATTGGTAGGTAAATATAAAATATATTTATATCGTATTTTTTGGTATGATCACATCACCACATTGGATATTGGTAAGGTATTAATATCGTATTATTATAGGTGATGGTATCATGATCCTCAATTAAGTGGGGTTTGGAAAGTGAACGGTCATGTCCAGATTAATACCTAGAATAAATTAATTTATTTTATCAATATAATCAAAAATAATAATATGTTAATTATATTATTCTTATGAGGTTTAAAATATGTGTGTTTTATTACCATGATCGATGTTTTAAATAGTATAAATTTCAATATCCCACATAAGTGAGTGATTTAATCATAACAAAATTATTGTGTCTTTAATAATTTTTAATTAAATTCCTAATTAATAATAGTAAAATTAAAATATTAAAAGGTTAACATTATGATGTTTATTTATATTAATTTATATTCAAAAAATTTTGATTTAATTTAATCAATAATAATCAAACTTTTATAGGATTAAATATTTAATAGTTCATTTATTTAATTAAATAACATTTAATCCATTTTTTTATCATTATTATTAGTTAAATGTGTGATATTTAATCAATGATAATTTTGTTTAATTTTTTTATAATAAAAATAATAATGTAACATATCAAATGAACCATCGCATGCTATTGTGTTTGATGTATGTATCATGTATAACTCACCATTATCACTCTAATAAAGTATTAAATGTAGAGATAGAAACATAAATATATATATGTGTGTGTGAAAAATTTATAAAACATTATATTTTAATATATTATATTTTACATAGATTAACTATCAACTAATTAATACCCAGCATAATTGGTTGTGATGGTTAACTAATTAAGTAGTCATTTTAAGTGTCTAAGATGAGGGTGGTAATAAAAGTGTGTAAAGGGTTAAGAGTTAAATGAAAAATAATTTATAAAAATATTTGAACCAAAAATAATTAATGTATGTGAGGGTTGCCTAATTATGTAGTCAATTTAAGAGATTTTTGAGTTGAACCAAAAATACTTTCATCGATGTATATTTAAAAAATGATGGTTTCTTTGAAAATTTTCTTCATAAAAAGACTTATATCAACGATTACCTTAAAAACTATTTTAAAGTAAATTTATAGTAAGTCTATCATACCAATATATTGGATATTATTTGATAATACAGAGTTCTTTGGAAAGTTTAAAAATGTTATTTATGAAATTTAGTCTCTTAAAAAATAGGGGATTGTTCAAAATAAACTTACTCCTAAAAATATCTATTAAGAAAATAACTTTTTACATCCATTTGGAATAAAGTGAAATTAAAATGTGCTGCAAATTCTATTAAAAATAAGATAGACACAATTCAATATATTAGGGAAAAAGTTGTACTATATTATATTCCTTATTCTTGAAAATAACAATTAGAAATAAGTATTTATTTATTCTTAAAAATAGTTCCCTTTTTCATTACATTTGTCTCTAAAACCCCATTTTTCTCTAATTATCAGAAGTTATTTAGGTCTTTTAACTAAGGTCCTAACTTGATTCCTTTTAAATTCACTGATTTCTTCTTACATAGCTCTTATCCCACATTCATCACCTAAGGCATCATCTATTGTTTTATTTTTAAATGATGATAATAATGCATTATGTTCACATTTTTTTCTTAAAAAACTTCTAATTTTAACTGATTAATTTACATCACCAATGATATTATTGGTAAGATGAAACCTTAATATCGATTTGTTATTAGGTGAATATGGTGGTTGATCTTTAATTAATGGATACACATATTTCATAAAAATTATTTATGGATATTTAAAATCCAATAACCTATATTATGGAGTATTTTCTATCAAAATATGTGAATCAACTTCCACTAAAATAATGGGAGTATTTTCAAAAACATCATTCAAATAATGAATTTATAGAGGTTTTTAAAAAATAAAAGAATCATATTCATCAAACATTATAATAATTGTTTCTTAAACAACATTTTTTATTTTATTAAAAACAATATAAGTCTTACTATTTATTTACTAGCTAATAAATATCCATTCATCAACCTTAGGATCATATTTTTAAAGTTGATCTCTAGTATTCAAAATTAATAATTTACATCCAAAGACTCTAAAGTAAAAAAATTGTTTTCATCTAGTACACAACTCATAAGGGGTTATATTAAGGAAAATTCTAAGTTAAAATTAAATTATAGTATAGAAATAAATACCCATAGCCTCATCCCAAAAATATCTTGCAATAAAATACTCATTTATAAAAGTTCAATCAATTTTCTAAAGAATATTATTTTTCAGTCAACTATATTATTTTTGTTGTGTTCTACATGCTAAAAAAATGAGTAAACCATTTTTACTATAAGAAGATTCAAAATATATGTTCATAAACTCACCACCATGATCTCTCAAGATAGTAATTATAGGTAGGTTCTTATCATTTTTAAGAGAATCATGAAAAATCATAAAATGATTAAGAGCTTCATATTTTCATTTGGGAAAATAAATCCAAGTAAATATAATGTAATATTAAACTAAGGAATACACATATTGTTTTACCAAATAATTAAAGTTTGTTTATATGAAAATAAATGAATGTGAACTAACTATAAATACTCGAATTTATAGATTCAGTTTGATATTTAAAACAAGTCTTATGTTTCTTACAAATTTGAAAAGGATTAAAAAATTTGTTTGAGTAAAACTTAAGTTCAGATAAAACCCAAAGATGTATTTTCCTAAAAATTTTAGATAAAGTGTGTAAGTTAAAATGAACCAACCTTTTATTCCAGAACCAAAATAAATCAACAGTTTCACTTAAATAAGGTAAATCCAAATGACTTAATTATTTTAAGTTAAGAGTGTATACATTATCTTTCTATTGGAAAATATAAGGAATGATCCTTCTAAACATTAAATAGTATATTTATCATTTCTTAAGTTCATAAGATAACCCTCATCACATAGTTGAATAATGCTAACAGTATTGTTCTTAAGACCTAAAACATAATGAATATTTTAAATTAATGTTTCTTTAAAAAATAAATATCACTGATAATGGTAATTTAATCGTGTGATTTGTCTCTAAAAATTACTCATCCTCCATTCAACTATTTTAAATTATTGATTTTTAAATTATCTCCAATCATGAGTCAAGAGAAACTAATTTCCATAAACCATTTATTTTGACATCGATTACTCGTCCTTTTTTCCTAAGAAATAAAAAATTAAATTCTTGGTACTCAAACTTGAGTGGGTCTAGTTACATTGTAAAATAATATCTTAGGAACCCACATATTCCCAACTCTCATATGTTGAACTACTTCCACTTATTCAAAAATAAAATCTTTATAAAAACCAATATATTAAATATAGTTTAGTGAATAAAATTCATTCTAGTGATCTCCCCTTTTAAATTTAGTGAAAATTGATGCAATTTTAGGTACATAATAATTTTACTAAAACTGTGATTTATCAAAAGTGAAACCTATTCCATTAGAAGTTATGGAAGGTATAATTTGTTTACACATTTTATCAAAATTTTATTTTCTGATGTAAAATTTGAAAAATATTTTTTATAATATAAAATTTGGTTTTAAGTTTAACAACCAAATCTTGATCATCAAAATATTGAGTGATTAAAATCAAAATTGAAATAAATTATAAATCTAATTCAGTTGGAAGTTTAGACATTTGGGTAGTTAATTTTGAAATTATTTTATTTGCATTAATAATATTTTTTAGAAAAATCATAGTTATTATTCAATTTTTTATTAGCTTTTTCTATAAGAGTTACATATCTATCCATTTTAGTGAAAGTAGGTAAAGCTTCTTCATTATCTAATAAATTTTATTTTTTATCATTCAACAAAGTTAAATAATCATATTTAAAAGCAAAAGTAAATTTAGGATCTGATGTTTAATTTTTCATAGACTCAAATTTAACCTTATAAATATAGCTGCAAAGACCCAAACTTATCATAAATATATATTACATATTTTTATATGAATATTCATTACATTACATAAATACATGTCTAAGGATCTTAGCATTTTTGTGTCTTTGGAAACTTGGAAACAGAAATAACTGGTTCATAAGTGAGATGCATAATTTACCGTTAAGATATTAATAACTATAAACCTTCTTAGGCATTTCATACATAATACATTTCTTCATAACCTAGGGAAAGGAAACATAATAAATGGTGAGATCATATGCTTAGTAAGGGTAAATAAGGGAGATATCAATATAACATGATCGTAAGGGTATGAGAAAATGATTATAAAATTTAGAAAAAAAAACATAACCTACATATCATATATCATAAACTTGAGTCAAAGAATAAATCTTGAATGTCATAAGACATGAATCATAATTTAATCAAAGAACATGATCTATGATAACATATCATTTTCATAAGACATAGATTTTTGGCATACACATAAGAATAGAAAATCATTTCCTTAGTTTTTGAGGCTCAGTTAGAAAACTATCATAGTAAAATGGGTTCACTCCAAAAACTATTTTAGTAGTCAAGGTTCACTCCCAATACTATCATAGTGGAAAAATTCCCTTACTAAAATGGGTTCTCTCCCCATTCTAGTCATGTTTTTCTCATGAGATATCAATCTTTTATCAATGGATCGGAGGGATAAATAGGGCCCATGGATAACATAATCGATACATTTGTGTGCCATAAGATCATTAAATATTCATCATATCAAAACCCATGAAAGTAAATGGGTTTCATAAAACATTTCATCAGATCATAACCTTAGGAAAAGAAATAGTTTTCATAATCATTTCAACATTTCATCATAAAATGACCCATAAAAAATATATTTGTTTCATAAAAATCTTCTCATCATAAACATAAACCATTTAGGGAAATAATAATAATAGTATAATTGGATCATAACTTATTTAAATCATAATTAATATCAAATGATGTTATCTTAGATGGAAAATTATTTTGAAATTAAAATCTATTGAAACATTTCCTGAGGAAATTTTCTTTTCCACTTTGAAAAAAACTTTTTAAAACATAAAAAAATTTCAAATTATATTTCATTGAAAATAAACTTGGAAAATTATAGAGGATTTTTTAAATATAATTGAAAAAAATTCTTCAGGAAAATAACCTTGTCGATTTGAAAAACAATTTTTTAAAACATAAAAACTTTTTTAAAATTTTTTATATGAAAATAACCTTGTAAACATATAAACTATGTTTTAAAGATTATTTAAAACATTTCTTGAGGAAAATAACCTTTTAACTTTGAAAATAAGTTTTAAAACATAAAAATATTCAAAATATATTTCTTTTAAAATAAACTAAAAAACATGTATGGTAGTCTTGAAATCATTGATTTTCATTATAGTTGGAAATACGGTTCATGTTTTTCATGTTAAAACAAATATTCCTTTTACATTTTCATTAAAAGACAAACAAGACATATTTTTGAAAACAACATGAATATTCCTTTTAAAAAATTTGTAAAAATATAAACAAGGGTAAAATTGACATTAAAAAATAATAAAGTAATATTAAAATATTTTTGAAATAATTTTGAGAAAACATGGATATGGAAGGAAAAAAGGGTTTTCGAATGAAGAGAAAAATAAAGCCGGTTATATTTAAAAAATTATTTTGGAATCATGAGTTAATAAAGAGGGGAAATTTAAAGGAAAAAATTTATTCCCAATGAATAACTAGATTATAAAAAAATTCATAATTTTATTGAGAGATAGTTCATAATATTTCATCAGAAGAAGAATAAACATAAATAATCCTGATAAACGATGAGATTATATCATAAAACCCTCACCACTTTGGTAACTTTCAATTATAATCCCTATGAAATAATAAAATTAAATGAAACTTAAAACATAAAAAAAATATTGATATTACAAGTCTAATGGGAATTATATACACCCCATAAAAGAACATAGGTGCATATCATAACGTATGTCCCAGAGAATACAAATTGCGACAAAAATCTACTACCGCTTTGGTATCTTTTGAATCATAAACCACATAAAAAGGTAGATCATAAAATGGATATGTAAATACCCATAATTTTAATTTGAATCATCATAAAATAAATTTATGGGTAGTATATTAACCACATAAAAGGAACTAGTGGGGCATATGGAATGTATCTCACTGATATGAAAAGTTAGATGAAAATCCCTTACTGTAAGCCTCGACATCCTTCATACACATTCAAAACTAATTTATAATAAATATAATTTTATTATAAATATATTAAATAACTATAATTATATATATAATACCATTTATGATTTACTTATGACCTTTTGTGACCTGTTTATTTATAATTTTTTATTAAAATCATGTTTTGGGTAATAATCGCTTTGTTTTTTCATGTTTGTTTTGATTTTTTATTTTTGGTCCTATTACATTGAATATGGTTCCATGATCTATAAAATTTTAAACATTATATAAATATAATATATATTAATTGTATATGTATTTATATTAATCCATAAAATTTATATATATAAAATTAAATACACCATTCATGGAGAAAGTAGGTCGTACGTACGCATGAATGTTGTTTCCATTTCCTCAACAGATTGAAATAAATAAATTTAAATAATATAATACCATCATTGAACCATTTTTATATCATATATATCACATAAATTCATTAAATTCACCCTAATTACATTCCATTAAAACCGTTTGTGAAAAAACAATCACATCCCTCTATGAGGTTGTAATATATCGTACACATGAACGATGTTATCATATACCCCATGGAATGAAAATTAAGAAGTTATATGTGGTTTAATAATTAAAGAATTTTTATTATGTTACAAGTATCATATATTTATATTTAATATATCCTCAGTATTTTATAAGTAAAATATAAATGAAAAACACTTCACATCGGTTCGTGAGAGGTAGTTCATCATACACATGAGGATCATTATTGTTTTCCAACAGGTTGGGAGGTAAGAAGTTAGATGTGTTATTATTATTCCATATGTATAATAATATCACAAATATTATATATAAACATTAAATACAACATTATATCCATCCATAAGAGGTGGTGATGGAAAACTAATAACATTGGTCCATGAGGCAATAGTCTACCATACACACGAATGGTGATTTTGTATCCCATTTTATAGAATATGAGAATGATATAGGTTATTAAATTAACATAATAACAAATAATTATATAATATACTGAGTTTAATATAAAATAATTTTTTAATAATAATTTATGTTTGTGTAAGAATAAATAAAATTATATGCACAGTAGGGGATGTTTCCTCTTCTTTAATAAAATTCTTTTGGTTTACACCAAACAGATTATTAGGTGGGATTTCTACCCAAAATAAGGATTATAGGGGTATATTAAGGAATTAATGAAGTTATTTGGTAAGATATTTTCTGAAACAATGGGTTATGGAAGTGTGAAGAGGAACGGAGAGTGGGAGGCCTTTTATTAGTGAAGTTTGTGGCACACTTGTAATTTTTGAAAAGAAAAAGGTGTGCCCACATTTTTCACATAACACAAGTATAAAAAATGTGTCATTATAGAACTTTAGAAGGTATAAGGACTAAATATGTTCATTAAATGGTTTTTGGACAATTTTGGGGTTGTTTTTAATCCTTAACTTTTTATTTTAACCCCATAGTAAACATATTTTTACCTTAATCGTGAAAGATAATTTTTACTTTTACTATTATTCATTAAGTTCAAAAATTAAGTTTATATAATTAGATAAAATAAATTATTCCGATTAAAAATATTGAATACATTTTTTCAAATGAAACTCATAGAATTGGAAAATTATAATTTGAAATTGAACCCACATACGTGATGAAAAAGTTGTTTTCCAAAGAGAAAAGTTTCACATGTTTAAAAAGTTTTTATATCAAAATTCAACATGAAATTGATTCCAATAACCTATATTGGATAAATAGATATATAAATAAACTAATTTGACTTTTAAAACCATATAATTTTTTTTACTTTTTAAATTCTTTAAAATAAATGATAATTCTTAATAAAAAATAGTATTTTTTACTATTCATCGAAACATTTATCTTTTTTGAAAATTCTCAAAAATTAGTTCTAAGATAATTTTAACATTTTGATTTAAAAACTGAATTTTATATTTTAAAATAAATTTTCTTAGATTGTAAAATTAAATTTAAAATAAGTGCACAAAAAGGTGACAAAATTGCTTTATAGAAAAATACCATTTTTGAGCCAAAAATTAGATTTATTCTTATATGTTGTATAGAAAAGATATAATGTGAATTTTAAACATTTTATTGAATATATAATATATAAATTTAATTAAATTAATTTAAAAAAAATATTTTCTTAATTTATTTATGTACAATGTGTTTGTGTTCATAAAAATTGTTTTTTCAGAAAAACATTTCCTTTATTTTAAAATAGTTTTTATTTTTATTTCTAATTAATTGATCACCAAAGAATTAATTTTTCATATATTTATAAAAAATATATTTTCATAATTTAGTTAATCATATTCATACCTTCCATTCAAATGGATTGAAGATAACTATCATATAAAATGATAAACTCGATTTTGTATGTAACATAAGCTAAACTCGGTGTTGCATATAATATGATCTAAACTCAGTATTGAGTGTAATGAAATATATCAAAGAAATTGAATTTTTTTTTAAAACAAATTATAAAATATTAGGTTGTTACATTCTAACCCCCTTAAAATTAATTTCATCCTCAAAATTCATCACTCTGTTACACACAAATAAGGATACTTCTGTTTCATTACATCCCTAGGTTCCCAAATAGATTTCACAATCTGGTGGTTCCACCAAAAAACATTAATTAGGTGAGTGGAATTATTTTGTAGAAGTTTCTCTGTATGGTCCAAAATCTCCACTGGTTATTCCTCCTATGAAAGATCATTCTCTAGCATTATGACCTCTGAGTTCAGTACATGTGATAGATCAGGTATGTACTTCCTTAGGAGATAAACTTGGAACACATTGTGAACTTGAGAGATGTTTGGTGGAAGAGACAACCAATAGGATACCATTCTGATACAATCGAGAATATCAAAGGGAATAATATATTGAGGGCTTATATTTCTTTTATATCGTAAGTATAATTTCATCGTTTAGTTATGCTTTGTTCAATTCATACTTCATCTCTTGCTCCAAGAAATGAATATGAATTTTTTCTGCCTGAAGTGATAACGGATCACAAGATCCATAGAATAATTATAATTAACTAATTATATCTCTAGTTATCATCAAAACAAAAAAAAATATCACTAGTTATCCAATATGAATAAATATTCATATGTTTAATTAATATATTAATCTCTAAAGCCCCAACTAAAGATAAACTTAAACAATTTCATAAATGGTTAACCTTATGACCCTTCTAAAATATAAAATTTATAAATAAGGTTACTAAAATTATTAAAATAAATATAAAATTAATCCCTAGAATATAATAAGGTAGCTATTTATTTTCACATACCAACTATGTTAATACCATGTACATATATTTCCATAAGATATGGTAACAACCATAATTACCATAAAACCTTAATGTAAACTTATTTACTTCCTAATTACTTGAATAAAACCACATATTCTTTAATATGTTAAATAAATTCAATAATGTTGTAAAATCCATCAATGATAATAAAAATAACTTTGTCTGCAAATCATTAATCAGTTCTAAGGTCAACAATAATATCCAATTTACTTTATTCATATCCATCATCTCTTCATCCCAACATCATTATCTTAACATCAAGAAAATATTAAGGGTTATCCTCTATTAATCATGTGTTTTCAATAAGATATCACTTTATCATTAAATCACTTTTCTAGGTCATCAATAACATTGAACAATTTCTTACAAATCCTTAATTAAAAACATCTATAGAACAATCCTTATATATTTAACAATTTATATAACATAATTCTTAAATCCCAATTTATAAACACTTTAATCATCCCACTTCATTCTTAAACCATTAACTAGGCTTCGTTATCTTATTCCTTAATACCTCCTTCATTTCATATGTCATTTTTATTCTCTTCATAATCAACAACAAAACATTTACTTGTACCACCTTGTTGATCCTCTTCTTGATATTTCCCCCTAAGACATCGATTTTCATAATGACTATACTTTCCATAATTAAAACATTTATCTATTGATAATACCTTATGAAGAACAATATTCCCATCCATTTTGTTCACTTAACTATTCATGTTTTCCTTAAAAATTACTTTCTTTTTGACCTTCTTCTTTGCATATAAAACATTTTCTCATCCCTTTGAGACAACCCATTGAGTGATTTTTTCCACATTCTTAATATATAGGAAACTAAATCTTCTTTCCTCAATGGTCTCCACCACCTGAACTCTCAATAAACTCTGTCCTTCTCTTCTTTTTTTGAGTATGAGAGTTAGTTGAGGTAAAATTTATTGATCATATATTGTGATAACTGATTAGGAATAATCACAATATCCTTCACTCTATTCATCATCCCATTTAGTATCTCATCCACACATTGTATATCACATTCAACATTAATTTAATTCCTTTTGGTTCCTTCCATTGACTAAAACTAAAAATCATAGTGTGAGTACCAATATTCATAGTGGGAAACCACATAATCAGGAAAAAAGACATATAGGATGTATAAATCATGACACATTATTTTAATGTTACAACACCATAGATTTTACATAAGTCATCCATGGTCATTATTTAAATTCTATATGATGGTTTATATATAGTTTATGAATTTCCAAATCATATCACCTAGGAGTGTTAAACAAGGTTTTAAGTAATGCCCATTTTCATGAACCATTTGATGATGAATTCTAGTTCAATGCACCCTTTTTGAAGCTATTACCCCTATGTACCTTTGTTCCACCGCCTCATCCACTTTTAGTATCTAGATAGGGATGTAGTTTCTTAGAAACCACATTCTCTATCCTTCACCAAAAGTCTAGGATATTTTCCTACACATATAATTATCCTTATAATTATCCTTATATATACACCTAGACATATCCCTAGACATATCTTTAGTCATATACATATGGATCAAACAAGATTTTTCTCATCCTAGTTTCCAAAGTTCTTATCCTCTAATACCAACTATAAAGACCCAAAGTCCTCATACATAGATATTACATATTTTTCTATGAATATTCATTATATTCCACAAATAAAAAACAAATGATTGTAACGTTTTAGTGTATTTGGAAACTTTAAAACATAAAAAACATGTTCATAAGTGATCTATATCAATTCCCACTATGTTCTTCATAACTATCACCATTTTTAGACATGTCATGTATAATAATTTTATTTATAACCAAGGGAGATAAAGAATAAGAAAGGGTGAGCTCAAATTCTCAGTAAATGTAAATAAGGGAGATATCAATATAAAAAGAGAATAAGGGTATGATAACATGAGAATAGCATTTGAAAAAAACATATTCTGCATATCTTAGATCATAAACTTGATTCAGGTCATAAATATTGGAAGTTCATAAGACATTAATCATAATGGAATCAAATAACATGATCCATGAGAACATAACATTAGAATAATACATATATTTGTGGCATACACATAAGCATATAAAATCACTTCCTTAGTAGTCAAGGATTATTTCCAAAATTATCATAGTGGAACTGGTTCACTCCTCAAACCATCACAATAGTCAAGGTTTTCTCTCATGACTATTATAGTGGAAAAATTCCCTTATTAAACCAGGTTCACTCCCTAATCTGGTCTAGTTTATCTCATGAGATATCAATACTTTTCCAATTCATTGGGGTGAGATATAGGTCCCACCCATCTAATAATCCATATTTTTTTATTCCATAAGATCATAAAACATTCATAAAATCAGAACTGAAGAAAAGAAATGGGTTTCATAAAACATTTCATCATAGCATAACCCATGGAAAAGAAATGGGTTTCATAATCATTTCATCATAAAATAACCCATGAAAAATATATAGATTTAATAAAAATATTATCATTGTAAACATAAACCATTTAGGGAAACAATAAGTATGGTATCCTTGGATTATACCCCAAGTTAATCATAAGTAACAACAAAGGATGTCATCTTATATGGAAAATTATTTGGAAATTAAAATCATTTGGAAAATTTATTGAGGAAAATATCCTTTACACATTGAAAAAAAAAACTATTTAAAACATAAAACATTTTAAAAATGATTTTCATTAAAAATAACCTTAGAAACTTTTTAAGGATGTTTTAAATATCATTTAAAACATTAATTGAGTAAATAACATTTTCAATTTGAAAAACACTTTTTTTAAACATAAAACATTTTAAAAATAAATTTCTTTAAAAATTAACCATGGAAAATTATAAAGAAAGTTATAAATATTATTTAAAACATATCTTAAGTAACCTTTTCACTTTAAAATTTCCTTTTAAAACATAATACATTTTCAAAATCCTTTTCTTTAAAATTATCCTTGAAAAATTGTATGTAAATCTTGAAAACATTGAGCTATCAAGATAGTAGAAAATATTATTCATGTTGTGCACATTAAAACAAATATTCCTTTCAAATTTTCAGTAAAATCCAAACATACATTGTTTTTTAAAAAGATATGAATATTCCCTTTAAAAAATCAAAAAAATAAAAAACATTAAAATTTATTTTAAAAATTTATAAAATAATATTAAACCATTTTTTAAAACATTTTTATGAAACATGGATATGGAATAAAAAAAGTAATTTCAACAAAAGAGAGAAATAAATTCAGTTCTTTAAAACATTATTTTAGAATCAAGAGTAAGTAAAGAGAGTAAATTGAAGGGAATGCATTTATTATCAATTAATAACCATATTATAATAAAATTAATGAGTTTTTAGAGATAAAGATCATAATATTTCATCATTATAAGCATAAATATAAACAATCTTGATAAACGGTGAGATTGTATCATAAAACCCTTATCTCTTGAGTAACTTTCAATAAAAAACCCCATGAAATAATAACATTGAATGAAACTTAAAATATCATGATAATAAATAAATTCATGATATTAAAATTTTAAATGGATATATATACACATCATAAAATAAGATCGGAGCATATCATAACGTATATCCCAATGAAGACAAATTGAGACAAAAATACCTTACCACTTTGGTATATTTTGAATCATAAACCCCATGAAAGAGTCATTCTAAAATAGATATGTAAATACCCAAAATTTTCATGATAATTATAATAAAATAAAATCACCAGTAGTATATACACCACACAAAAGGAATAAGTGGTACATATCGCGTGTATCTCACAAATATAGAAAGTGAGACGAAAATCTCTTACCGTAAGTCTTGACTTCCTTTATACATGTTAAAAACTCATTTATAATAAATATTACTTTATTATAAATCTTTTAAATAACCATAATTACATATATCATACTTTATATGATTTATTTTGACATTTTATTACTGTTTTATCAATAATTCTTTATTAAAATCACATTTTGAGTAATAGCCTCTTTGTTTTTCATGTATGTTTTGATTTTTTATTTTTAGTCTTATTAATTTAAACATGGATTAATTATATCCATAATTTTAACCATGATATAAATATCATATATATTTATTATATATGTATTTATAGTTGTCAATAAAAGTTATAGATAGAAAATGAAATACGTCATTCATAGAGATGATAGGGTATACGTACGCATGAATGTTGTTTCCATTTCCAAGAAGGATTGAAAGAATGAAAGATAAATAATATATTATGATTAAAGAATCATTTTTATTTCATATATATCATATATATTCATTAAATTTAACATAATTACCTTCCATGTAATGTGTAATTGAAAAAAAAACTGTATCGCTTCGTGAGGTGGTAGTTTGTCGTACACATGAACGACGTTATCATATCCCCCATAGAATGGAAAGTAATAAGGTATATATGATATAATAATTACAGAATAAAAATTATTTTACAAATATCATATTTATTAATTTAATTTATCCTTATTCCCATCCAAGTAAAACATAAATGAAAAATGTATCACATTAGTTCGTGAGATAGTAGTCTGTCGTACACATGAGAAACATTATTGTTTTCTAATAGGTTAGAATGTAAGAATATAGATATAATATTATAATTACTGAAGTATAATAATTTAATAAATAACATATATAAAAATTAAATATATTATTATATCCATCCGTGAGATTTGGTGATGGAAAATAAATACCATGGGTTTACAAGGTGGTAGTCCATCGTACACACAAATGATGATTTCATAACGCATTTGATGAAATAGAAGAAGGATTCAGGTTATTAAATTAAAATATAAAATCTATTTATATTTAATATACTTATTTTATTATATCATAATTTTATAATAATAATTTAAGGAGTTTTAAGAATAAATAAAATAAGATACTCAGTTAGGGTTGTTGCCTCTTATTGAGACAACTTATTTTGGTTTGAACCAAAAGGCTTTTTAGGTTGGATTTCGTCCAAATATAAGTCTTATAAGATTATATGAGGGAATTTATTTATTTATTTATTTAGTTATTGTACAATCCAATGGGTTTTGGAAGTGTGAATAGGAGACAAGAGGGGGTGTCCTTTTATAAGTGAGGTGAGTGGCACACTTGTAATTTTTGAAAATAAAAAGGTATGCCTATGTTTTTCACATGAAAAAAGGATTCAAAATTTCCCATTATTGAAATTTATCGGTTATAAAGTCTAAATATTTCCATAAAATTCGTTTTTGACAGGTTTTGGGTCATTTTTAACCCTTATCTGTTTATTTTAACCCCCAAGTAAACCCATTTTTACCTTAACCATGGTAAATAATTTTTACTATTTTTAATATTAATTATGGTCAAAAATTAAGATGAAATTATAATATAATATATGTTATTATGAATCCAAATATATAATCCATTTTTATAAATTCAACTCAAGAAAGTGTAAAAATATAATTTAAAATTGAACCCGTACATGCGATGAAAAAAACTGTTTTCCAAAGAGAAACATTTCAAAAGTTTAAAAAGTTTTTATTTAAAAATTCAATATGAAATTGTTTCCAATGAACTATATCAGATAAATAGATATATAATTGAACTAATTTAACTTTTAATATCATATTAAAATAATTTTTAAGTTTTTTAATGCTTAAAAATAAATCAAATTTTTTAACAAAAATCGGCATTTTCACTATTCCTTAAAAAAATTATTTGTTCATAAAATTATAAAAATTTACCCCCAAATAATTTTGACATTATGATTTTAAAAAATAAGTTTATTTTTTAAATAAATTTTCTAAAAGTTTAAAATTTTAAATTTAAAATATGTGTGCTAAAAGGTGACAAAACGTCTTTTTAGAAAAATACAATTTTTAAGCCTATAATTGGATTTATTCTTATCACTTATCTAGAAAAAACATAAGATTGATGTATAAAATTTGATTGAATATATAATATATAATTTTCAATAAAATAATTCACCAATACTTATTTTTTAAATTTATTAATGTAAAATGTATTTGTGTGCATAAAAATTGTTTTTCAAAAAAATATTTCCTCTATTTTCAAATAGTTTTTATTTTTATTTCTAATTAATTGGTCTAAAAATAATTCCTTTTATATATATTTTTAAACCATATATTTTCATAATTTATTTAATTATATTCATACCCTCCATTATAACGGATAGATGATAATTATGGTATTAGATAATAATATTTTAATAGTATATCATGTTTTATTTAAAACTCGGTGTTGTGTATAATGCAAGATAAAATTGGTGTTGCATGTAACCCAAGATAAAATAAGTGTATTATATAATACAATATATCAAATAAATTAAATTTACACTAAAATATATATTTTATAAAATCTCAGGGTATTATACTAGAACTTGTCATTATTCATTATTTTTTCAAAAAATCCAAAAATTATTTGACTTTCACTACCACTTTTTTCGGATAAACTATCAAAATATATGTTACCTTCACTGCTACTTCACATATACAAATATTTCAATATATTTTTCCTTTTATTTTATAGTATCTATTTGACTTTTTATCCCTCTTCTTTAGTTTTTTGCAATCTTTCCTAATATTGAATATCTTATTATATACAAAGAAAATCGCATCTGTGAATTTATTTTTAGCATTGTTGTCTCTTCTATTATTCCAAAAATTATACCAAATAATTATTAATGATAATTTTTTTCATCCTTATTGTAATTTGATCATGTTTTTTTATCATTATCACTTGAACTGATTTTATTTGAATTCTTAAACTTTTTTCTTTTAAACCTACTATTTAGAAGATTTAGTAAAAGTATTAAAAGTTGTGGAAGTAGTATTACTAGAAGTAGATGAAACATCCACTCTATTATTCCTTTTCTCTTTCTCGACATTTATTTTTAGCCTAATTTCATTTTGAATTAATGTATCAATCAATTCATCAAGTCTTAACTTGGTCAAATTTTTAGTTTCATTAATAAATGTTCTCTTATATTCCAACTCATTTAGAATTACATTAGTGATCTTTTTGATAATATGATCTTAAAATAATAATTTCTCACCCAAATATTGTAATCTATTTACAATATTCAGAAAACACTAATTCATTTGAGTTACTATTGAACCTAGAAGAAAATATAAATATATATAGTGCACTCCCAATATAGCTCTACCGGTTTACAAAACCTTAGAAATTATAAAATGCATATCCTTTAGTTTCTTCCAAATATTGTTTTCCATTTTACATGGTGATGTCTAAATATAAATGTTCTTAGTCATAGAGCATAACAATGTATTATGATATTAATTATTTACCTGATATTCTAGTTTTTTCTCTTGATAAAAATGAATAATATCTTTCTCTAGAACTTTATAATGACTAGTCCTCATGATAAAGTTATAAATCCAATATTATTGATATAATACTTCAAACGATCACGTATGTGATAATAATATTCTCTATCAAAGATCAGGTCAGATTTAAATTTTTAAGTGTTCCTACTAAAAAACCATCTACCAAAGAATAAATATTTCCTTTTATGATATGTTTTGTTTAATTAAACAAGGATTAAATTTTAATAAATTATTAGAAATTTAGAATAAATTCATAATCAAGTGGAGACTTTCTCTGATACCAAATGTTGGTATCAGTCCAAAAATAAAATAAATAAATCTTAGAAATTAGTAGGTCCAGTATTTGATACCAATATCTATCCCAAGAATATAATACATGTAATATATAATAGGGTTTAATTGTAGTTTAAAAAAATAAAAACAATAATTTCCTAACCCCATGGTTTTAAGTTGACCACATTTATGAAATAATGAAGAATTAAAATATTTGAGTTAAAATAGAAAATACAATGAAAGTATAAACTTTATGAAATACTGAAAACATAGAAAAAATATGCTTCTTAGAAGTCTATAAAAATTTTATAGTGAGAAACCAAGTAGTAGAAATATGAAAATTTAAACCACCAAAAATATATAAAAAGAACATTATATAAGTTTAAAATAATAAATTGAGTATTGGTTAAAAACCCAAATACACCTTTAAAATTTATTATAAAACCACACACTTTAACCTTATAAATAATGTATTCTATTGATCTTACTCTAAGTATCCCTGGTTTTTAACTTTTCAAAAGGTATCCCTAATTTTAAACTTATCAAAAAGCATATCTTTTGTTCCCCTTTAGCCCTTAACTCATAGTTTAGATGAATTATTCACACACCAAAATCTTTGTATTCCCTAATAAAAATCCCTTAATCTCAATGATTGGACACACATAATGGTTGTAAAAGAAACTAATATATTTTACAATTCAAACCTCACATAATGGTATATCACATTTAAAATTCTCAGAAAGAATACTTTTCAATAATTGAAGGTTGTCACAAAGAAATAATCTATTGTATGGATTCAAAATGACCAGATTATTTTTTAGAGTTAATTAATGTCATGTTCCTTCCACTAAATATTGTGCATCTATTTATAAAAAATTTTGTAACTAACTCTTATGTTTTAATTACAAATTCTACAATATTAGTTCCAAAAACATCAGAAGTAACTACATCATACTTAAATGAACATAGTAATACTTAAAATCTTCTGATAAAGTTAAATATTCACTTTTATAGAGATATTAAATATAGTGATGTTAATCTATCTATAAATTTTAGACTACAATATTTTTTCAAACCTTGATTACTACTCAAGTTTTTTAAATTACAAGAAATTCATACTATATAATAACAAAAACCAAAACAAATCATAAGTTACATCAAATTTTTATGAAGTGTATCTTGATTTAAAAAATAAATAAAGTGAGTTAGTTACACAACACTCTCCTTGTTTCTAACTAATAGAATTTTTTTATTTTGGTTAGTAAAAAAAAATTAATGAGTTAGGTCAAAATTTATTTGATGAAATAGGTTTATGGATGTGTAAAAAATGATTATTTGAGTTACCAAAGAATTATGCATCTTATGTGAATGTAGTTAAAGAAAAATTTATAATTCTCTAATAGCTTGTGTGATCCAATTTAATGCATTACAACTTGGTCACACATAAAATATTAATACATATCTTTCATAAACATAGTTCACAAAAATAGCTTCTTTCTCAATCAACTTATACGAAATGTTTCCATATAAACTATGTAATTTTTCTTAAGGATTGTGAATGTGGTACACCCATCCAAAAAAAACTTGTAAAATAATAGTCCCCTGCTCCCTTTTATTCATAATCTATTCTCTATTATGATAATGAAGGGGTTGGTGGTGATATTCATTCTTAAATTTTTCCACTAGCTTCTTGAAGGTAAAATTTTTATTTTAACTTTTAAATTTTATTTTGATTTGTTTTTTTAAATTTTAGTAAGATTTATTTTATTATTGGTTTAGTTTTTTTAATTATTAGTTTTTTTATACTATTTATTTAATTATTATTTTTTTATTATTAGTGAATGTATTTTTATATAATGTTAAAAATTATGAATAATAATAATTATAAATTTATAAATAAAAAAAAGTGTAGATTATCTGAAATGTTTTTGGATGGTGAAAGATCATGATCAAGAGAGACCAATTCATATTTAAATTAATTTAATTTAATTATAAATATTTATTTGTGTTATAATTTGTATTAATTATTTTAAATTTAATTATTAATTATCTGTATATCATTTATCTCTCTTATAATCTAAGGGATTGTGTGTTTATGTTTAATCTTATATATCACCATGTCTCTAGTATTACTCACTTAATTATAAGTAAAATTATAAAAATATATGTTCCATAAAAGGTGATATGGTTAAATTTTGGAGTTGAAGTTAGTAAAAACATGATGACTCAAAGTAGAATAGTGGATATTGGAATCTGAAGCAAGAAAGTCTCATCGAGCTTTCACACTAGGAATGGATTGTCTTTTCACCATTTACTAAAACAATTATTTGATAATAACTCGTGATCATGTCACATGTTTTTGTATGTGAATATAATTATTTTTTAATTAATTTACATAAATTTGAGTAATTAAAAAATCTTTGATATAATTGGTAAATTATAAAATAGTGACTAATCTTGACATGAACATATAATGTATTTTTTTATTTATTTATTTTAATTTTAATTAAATAAATTATATTATAATTTGTAATAATTTTTATTAATTTAATTATTGATTATTCATGTATCATATTTCTCTCTTATAATGTAAGTACTTGAATGTACATGGTTAATTTTAGGTATCAATATACCCCCAATACCCCCTCACTTATTTGTGATTAACATTGTAAACAATTATGATTCCACAAGAGGTGAGATGGTTCAATTCTAGAGTTTTTCTCTGTGGTAAATATAAGTAGGATAACTCAAAAGAGAATGGTGTATCTTTCAAACCATGTTAACCAAATCTCATGGTTACTCTACCTAGGCCTAAGTTGTTTTATAATCACTTGATAAACCAATCAGCAAATAAAATCTAAATATCAAGCCATATTTATTTTTGTATTTTATGCTTAATTATTTATTTATAAAATCACTTAGAATAATTATAGAAAATTAAATAAAAAATTTAATTTATAAAGTAATTATGTTTTCCTACCATTATTTTAATAGAGAGGTAATTTATAATGATCAAGTTGTTAGTTATAATATATAAATGATAAGAGTTTTTAATCCTTGAGATTTTACAACATTGGAAGATCTATATATTAGGATCCATAATCTCTTAAAACTAAGAGTCCAGAAAGTAATAAAATCAATCTCTTATAGGCATATTCAATATGCAGATCACTCATATAATATAGAGTATCCTTTGCTCAATAATAAGGATTGGGTGGATATATCATCATTGTTTATTCAATAGTATGAATATGGTTTAATGGAATTATATTTGAAAATATCTATTATTAATGAATAATAACCCGCCTGTATAGATCCCAATTACAGTATATTGGTATAAGTTGATCCTTCCTAAGAATTTGATATAATTTCTTATTATAAGTCTATAATAATTGTGAATACAAATACACTTACAATGACATTTTCAATAATAAGCTTTGAAAATTTTTAACATGGTGAGAAAATTATTGAGATAACCATAGTAGACATCCCTTGGGATACTCTATAAATAATGAATGATAATTTCATCTTGTTTAAGTATCTAAAAATGGGATGAGAGTGGTGGTAGTCAAAGAAGATATAAGTATGTTTGCATAACCAAAATTGGGTACTCAGCAAGCATGAAATGTTAATTGTCCTTCGTTTTTTTCTTGATTAGTAGAGGTAATGTTAAAATTTTGATTGGGATGTCATTACACTAACTATAAAATTTCCCAAAATCATAGGTAACACATGTGAACCAATGAAAAAAAATTATATGTTATAATATAATTTGATAGGAAAAAAATTCAATAAAAACAATAATTAAATATCATCACATTAAACATTATTTTACCTACATTTATTAAGATCCAAAATATAAAAAATATATAACATCATATGATAAGTATGGGTTAAAATATTGGATTCTATTTTGAGATATATGTAATAAAAAATTTTGATTTTTGAAGATATCAAAGTTAAATACCCTACATCCTTGTGTCAACCCAATCCTATCACAAGTTCATTATGTATTAGATATTGAATTTACATTTGTAGTTATTATTGAGATAATTCATACATTTAAATAGGTTATTGTGTCTCTTATTCAAGAAACAAACCAATAGTTTAAATATAAAAAATAATATATAAATGCATTGATGGAAAATAAAAATACAATTGAAAAGGTTCAAAATGATTAAGATGAGTTATATAAGGTTTCTCCATAGTTTATGGGATTGTTTTCTTATAAAAACATTTTATTTATATCTACACATTTTATAGTTAATCACTAAAATAAATTGGGATGGTCAATTAAAGGTAAAATGGCGTGAGATAATATGTGAATTTATATTATACATTGTTGAATTTTCATATTTTAAATTGTTTATTTATGTTAATATAACTTTTATCTATAAAAAATATACAGTCATCCTTCACATTTTTAAAATAAAATATAGGAATTATGCTCCTAAACCACTTGAGTTTTCCATTATTGAGAATTATAATTTTAAAACTTATAGGTTATTATCTTGTATACATGAAAATGTTATGAAAATCCAAGGAATATTCTTGATATCTGATCATAATCAATAAATTATTGATATTTTTAATTATAAGGGACTATCATAGAAACAACCTAATTCTTATCATCAATAATGAATTATCAATATTACTTTTATTTTTCTTATTTTGTTTCATGATTATATAATAAATAATTAAATTTAACCTTTAATATGTAATTTATATTAAATTTTCATTTTAATTACTCAACTAACACTTTGTTGTAGAATACAAGCCTCAAAAGAGTAAATTCCATGGGCAGCTTGAAGGAATCTAAAGAAAATTCAAGATTTGTGTGACAATATGATTAGTATTTTTAAGGAGAAATGGTCTTTAAAAAAATATGATTTGAGGAAGTGTGTATATATGAATAAAAATATTGTGGATTATATTAATGTGATCACTAAGGGTGTTTGTAAACTCATGTCATTGGATTAGTGTAAGTGACCATTTATTATTGTGTGAAGTAATTTGTTGAAAAACCCCAATATAACTTTGAGGGGATATAAATGGGGATGAAATTTGGGATCATTAAGTGTGTTTGTAAACTTAACATAGTGTCATGAACCCATAATGATAATTAGTGGTAAGGTTTTAGGGTGTTACTAGAATAAAAATATTATGATTACAAAAAATATTGTCACTTGAGGTATCCTTGTGAGCATTCCATTACAACATGTGCATCAATTAACTTATTTTAGGAACCATATGTATATCTAGTATACCACATCAATACTTTTATTGAATATTATAGTATACCATGTATACTTAATATAGAGTTTAAAATTTTTACTATGTTTGGTAAAGAAAATACTCTAATCCCTAATATCATTTGGTTGTGACCTAGTTGAAGTCACAAGTCTACTTGTATGTGAAACAAGATAAATTGAACTTGAAAAAAAATGGTGGGACTTAGATACGTTATCTAGTTTTTGTAAAGTCACAATCATAAGAAGAGTTCAAATATAGTAGGAAGAAGCTCAAGATCTCATCAACATTAACAATTTATTGTGTTTTATGTCTCTGTTATATAAGCCTATTTTTCTTCTTTAGTTTGTAATATCCTAAGTTGCGACTTATAAATAAATAAATATTGTTACATTTATCTTATATAATTTACTTCCCCTGATGTTAACCCCAATTCTTAAATTATATACCTATATATAGAAATCTAATAAAACATATAGTAATGTAATTGTAAATTATAGCTCACTTAATAACAATCCATAACCACTAAAACATTACTTCATTAACATAAAATAGTAACATTGATATCATATGCGGATATGGGGGACATTTCATTTCTCAATTCACATGATACCCATGTTTCGTGTGTTGTCTTGAAAGTTCATCTCATTCCATAGTTAAGGGTGAGGATATCCCATCATTTCCATCACATTTCACCTCCTATTTCAATCATTCCTCATTTTAGTGTTATTTTATTTTTTGGTATATCCATGTGTGATTTCACATTAATGTACTGCTAACTTATTTTAACACTTATTGAGAGGTGGAGGCCTAATATATATACATTTTGTATACCTAAAAGTGAGATGATCATCACATTAGAGGATGTGCCTTTAATGAACATTATCATTGGTCATCAGTGAATTCTAATAATTTTTGGACTCCACTAAAACTAAATCTATTGAAAAAAAAAGTTATTTTGAATTTATATTAGATAAGTCTCATTATGGATCTGTTTAGAATGTGTAAATGGCATTTTTAGAGGTGTAAAGATGGGTGGAAAATACACAGTGTGATTTTTCATGGGTTGGGTAATTAAGTAGAGGTTACTTGGTGATATTTCACCAACCACCCATTAGATACACTGGTGGGGATTCCCCACTAGTTTTTCCATTAGTTATCTTGTGATTACCACTATGTTCCCAATGGGCTACTGGGTGGCTGAGAAAAGACCACCAAGTACCCAGTGTTCCCCATGCCATTTTTCCTAAAATTGGGTGAGAAGATGGAATTTACCCTTTTTTATAATCACCTCACTGTGGATTCTTCCTTGTCCAACTGCATTAAAGTGGGAGGTCAACCTTCTCCTTCACCCCTTACTCTCACTCTTCAACCATAATTTGGGGTCATTATTCTCTGTCCTTCAAATTGATTCAAGATAATATTCTCTCATTTCCTTCCCTTTATCTTTCCCCTCATATTACATTACTTTTTGGTATGGTTGGTCAGGGATTTGGATTTTCAATTCCATTAGAGAATAGTGGAATCAGTTCATAATCATAGGGTTAGTGATGGAGGTTATTAGCGGTTGGTCAAGAAGGTTGATTACTCAATGACGCATGTTGTTTCATTCAAGGTATTTTAACCAGTGAATTATTTTTTGTTTTTTAATTAGTATTAAATTTACAATTTTTTTTTTATAAATTATATATTTTTTGGTTGGTGGGTTCAATTTCATATAGGGACTATATTCCACCTTGTTTCATAGGGTTTCAATGTTGTAACACTACTTAGTGAGTTTTACACTGATTATGTCGATTATGGGATTTTAATATAAATGGTTCAATGTTAATAAATTTGAGTTTCCTTGATGATTTGGGTTCTCCTTATTGTATATGCTGGTTAAAATGAACATTAATAATTAAATGGACGTTTTATATAGGTAGATGGACTTTATTCATTGATAATTTTGATCATATGTATTTTATATACTTGCCTAATAGTTTTTATATGTTTTTTCTGTTACTATTATTATGATCATGAATTTATGGCATTTTATGTCATCCCTCCAAAAATGGGATGGGTTTTTATCTCTATAATATTCACTAAAAGACCATAAATCATGCTAAATGTTTTTTATAAGGGTGACTTGGTCAAATGAATGTTAGTAGACTATCTTATGGATTATTTGGTGTTGTAAGTTAGTATTTAACTTGGTTTTCTAAAATAAAATGAATGCTTTAAAATAAAAATTTTAAAATGGGGTTTCAAAAAAAAATTATTGGTCTTCCAGATGTGATTTACCTGGTTTTTGGAAAAGGATTAATAGTCACTAAAAACCATATATTTGTATGTTTTTCAAAATTATAATGTATTTTAATTGAAAAACTAGAGTTAATTTATACATTTCATAAACTACATGGCGCTTTGTGGGAAATGGTCGTGGAAATGTTTCAAAAAAATATACTATTGTAAATATAATAATTCCATATCATGGTTTACTAGAGAAATTCTCATAGTTAATATAAAAATGTAATTTATATAATACAACCGAATGGTATCCATGTGAATCCATGCCAAGGTTTTAGAAGTATTACTTTTGAATTCTTGGGTAAAAATTTCTTCCTCAAATAAAATAGGCATAGTTTTTCCTTGGAAAGTGTTGTCATAAAGAAAAAACACATCATAATTTCAAAGAAAACTCTTAGGATTTTTATAATTTTAAAGAAATATTATTTTTTATAAAACTTTTCATGAGCTTAGATAGTTTTTCCCAAATCTAAATTAGGGAATTAAATTATACAAAAAATGTTTTAGTGGATTTGACATAGGTTTAAGTTGAACTTAAATAAGAAATCAATTTATAAAGTGTTTATATGTTTTTGAATATGGAATAATATAAAAGATTTTATATTAACCTATGAAATGTTTTTAAATGATAATAGGAAATATTTATATTCAAGGTGTTATTTGGAAATTTATTTAAAATATACCAAAAGGTTTTTTAGAAGATATTATCAAGGGTAAAATAAAATGAAATATGCGATATTTAGTTTATTTAGATTTTTTACATAAAGTGTGAAATTTTTATATGATTATAAAAGTTTTCATAAATATAATATATTTTAAATATGAAGGATTTAATATTAAATGTTATGTAAATGATTAAATATGAAGTGTTCATATTTGTTCTTGGACCCTATAACTAACTATCTTTTGTTTAAGGGGAAGATTAAAGGTAACTATTGTATTTTTTTCACTATATAACTCCTTTGGAACTCTTATAATAAGGTATTACTCCATCTCAATTAAGGATTTTATGAATATTTCCATTATAAATTAATATATATATATATATATAATGTTTATATTCATATTTCATGTAATTCCTATAAGAATTTCTATATTATGAAGTGTTTATAATTTACTTATTTTTTAAATGTACATAAATTTATATCTCATGTAAAAAAATTATAAAATGGTTATTTATTTATATTATTACCAATTTATATTCATAGATATACAATATTTATTTTAATAATAGTTGAATTATTTAGTTTAAATTGTTAAAATACTTCTTATAAATATCATACCATGTATTAAGGAGTTACATTCTAGGTACAACATAAGATTTAGTTACATTCCACCATGAAAGTAATTTTTTTGGATTCTGAAATTTAAAGTAAAAGGTATTTATGATTTATATATATTAGGTTTCATGATTGTATTATAATTAATTTATCTCTTAAGAAGTGATCCATATATAGTGGGAATTTGGGTCAAACTTCTCACTAGCCTAGGGGTTGAGGCTATTTTTAGAAAAGTTGGGGTTCGCCGCCTATCACACCACACATTATATTTTAGGGATTTTGGTTTCATATGATTCTAAAGAGTTTTATGTACCTTATTAATGGGATACATTCATATATTTTTTAATATAATTGGATTTTATGTTTTTATAAATAGCATAAATTATGATTTGTCTAAGGATTTATACATTAATATGTTTTTAATATATTAATTTGAATGAATTTATAGTACATAATAACAAAATAATTAGAAGTGTGAATACATAATGGGAATACATGAAATAATATGGTGAAATTTAAATCCCCTTAAAGTACTAACTGTTAGATTCCTTTCCAAGTGAGCACTTTTCAAGTCCTTAATCATCCAACCAAGTAGTTTTATGATAAAGTGGTATGTTCATGGATTATTTGGTGTGATCCATGGTAAAAATGGATAACCTTATTAGTTAGGTAACAAAATCACAATGTGATATCTAATTCAAACTTAGCTAAGAAACCCTAATAGATAGTATACTAGATTAATATAATTTGGATATTCCATAGGATGTATTTGAGTAAAGAGTTTTCCACATAACTATACAATAGTCATATATGATATGATTGACATGATATTCAACATAAATAGCTAAGTGGTGAGATAAAAATTAAATAAGACTCAAATATTTAGTGAAATACGGATATCATCCCACTAATGGATATGATGTAATAAAATGGGTCTGAATTTTTGTAGGATCAAATTTAATAAAATTAATTATTAACTGATTATAAAATATGATGCTCATTTTATAAAAAAATAATATTATAGATAAAAATGGAAACATCATCATAAAACTTGGATTTGAAATCAATAATGAAAAAAGATAATGTTAGTGGGATAATCTTTATATATTGGTAGAAATTTAAGAATAATTCTTAAATAAGAAGGAAAATTAAAATTGTTAAAACAACCCCTTCCTGGGCAATTGACTGGTGAATTTTAAAAAAAAAATGTAACTAGATACTTAAAATAATAATTTGAATTATTTTCTAGATTTTTTCACTCTCATTATTATGTTCATTTATCCTAAGTTAAAAAAATCAATGTGGTAACATAGAGATGTTCAAGATGATATAAAAGGCTCTGTAAACAACAGGTTAGGCATGAGAGGTATAAGTTTTCAAAAGTATTATTTATATGTAAGATGTATTAAGGATTAATCTGACTATAGACATTGTTCTATAATCATTTTTAAAAAGGATTTGATAATTTATCGTAAATTATAATATGAATGAGATTAATAAAAATTTTCTTGATATTCTAAATATATTTAGGATTATTGAGAAGACATAGAAGATCCAAGATTTAGTATTTTTTTGACATAACAAAATGGTAAAAAATTGAGTTAGAATAAGATTATAGGGTTTAATAGTTTTTCTTTTTCATTAAAACCAGAGGAAGGTATCAGGAAGAAGGGTAGTGCTTACATTATAGTGAACCTAATCATTGAAAGAGGAATTATATGGAATACATGAAGGTTTATAAGATTAATTGTGGGTAGTACATATTAGTAATTTACGTTATCATATACAATTATTTAATTTTGAAAGGAATATGATACCTAATGTATGTTATATAAATGTTCTAAATATGTATAGGAGTTAAATACTGAATAATGATTGGTAGTTAGAGCTTAAAGTATGAATTTAAGTAATGAGTTTCTATATCAAAGAGTTATATGTTTTGGATTACATTAAATATCTATTGGATCTAAATAAATATATTTTATAGAAAATATAGTTTCTAATAGGTTAGTAGGAGTATGTTTGAATTTAGAGAAGTTTAAATCATAAAAAAATAAATAATTATACCAATATAATTCAAATTGAAGGTTAGTTTATATCCTTAAAGAGTTTATTTGGAATTTTTTTAAAGAATTATATTATTTTAAAGAGTACATTTAAATTTATTGTCATATGATCTTAAAGAAAATTTTGAATTAAAAGGTTCCAAGAAGATAATGATGAACTTAGAAAGAGTTGTAAGTAGACAATGGAATATATTAATAATGTAATATGAGATTTTGTGAAGTAAATAGGTTTGAATATTATATTATAGTTGAACACAAGGATTATGAATCTTGATATCACTGTTATTAAAATAGACTCTCTTTACAGATGTTACTCATTAAAGGAGTTTAGTGGGAGGAATTATCATATAGTCACATGGAGATATGGTATAAATTATACAATAATGTAATCAATTTAACAAAACCATATAAGTGTATCAAACATTTGAACTCTTTGTCAGTCTGCCATATAGTATATGATTATATGGGAACTTATGTATGGTTTTTTTTGTATTCTAAAAGGAGTTTAAGAATATAAAATTTAACATGTTATATAAAATCCAGTCTCAATGTTATTACCAATCAGTAGGTTGTTATATGAGCCCTGTTAATGGTTGATAATATATACATGTATTATAGATCATGATAGATAGAGAGTGTTATAGAGAAAGTTATAGGAGAGGACCTGTGATACTTTCTTTGAAAAAGAATCTTTAAAATGGTTGGTTGTGTAAATTATTATAATCAAATTTAATTTTTTTAAAATAAATTCATTTGAAAAAAATATCCAATTTTTTAAAATAAAATAAATCTACTTGTTTTTTTGGTATTTGTGAAGTAAAAAACCATCTAAGGAAAATAATTAAAAAAATTGATTCTCTTCTCTATTTTATTTTAAAATAACCTCTTACAACAATTTCAAAATGACATTTCTTCTAATGGTTGGATTTATTAAAAATGTTCAGATTTTAAAATTGGTTTTTATGGTTTTAAAAAAATATCTTTTCATTTACATCGTGTTTAAAAAAAAATTATTTATAAGCTTTAATGTTTTATATTTTTATGTTTTAAAAAATTCATCTATTTTAATGTTTTTATAGAACTAAAACTCTTTTTTCTTTAATTATATATACATACACACATGAAATTTAAATTCATTCAAGGATGTAATTAGGGGAGATTCAAATCTTTCAAAAAAAACATTATAAATATAAAATATTTTTTATTGAAAAACCTCTCCATCTAAATTTTTTATATTATATTCCATTAATAAATAATCACTTCTTTATAGATGTATTTTAAGTTTAAATTAAAATGTTTCCATGGATGTTTTTTGAATCATTGAGCCATGTTGTTCATGATTTAATTTAATGTATTATTTAAAGGATTTATTCCACTCTAGTAATATTACTCTTTTTAATACATTTACTTTATTTTAAATTTGTGTGTTTAATACCAAATTTTTTCTATTAGTTTCTCATCAACTAACAAAATTTTTTTAATGATTCTATACTATTTATGAACTATGTTTTCCTTTAAAAATGGGGGGAATGGTAATTTTTTTAGTTTAGTTGTCTTTATTGGACATTTTAAAAATTAAATGGAATGTGGAGTGAACTCAAGCATCATAGTATTTTTCAACTATGTAATGGGTAGGCCCTATAAACCCTCAAATGTTTCAGGTTAACTCATTGGTTTTTATAATATTTTGAATAATTTTTTAAATATCAATGGATTTATTTTATAATGAATTATTTTGAAACACATAAAAATATAAATTTTCTATTTAAAAAATGTATTTCAAGGTTTTATGAAATACTAATTATTATTTATTTATGTAATGTGGCATTAAATTGATTTTAAATAAATATTATCTAATAATGTTTTTGGGGGTGCTATTTTATCCTTTATCATGTTTATAGAAATGATTTTGAAAAAATAAATTAATTTAAAAGGGATAGGTGAATTTTATGATTAAATAGACATTTTACAAAATTTAAGCAATTATATTTTGATGAATATGCTTTCATCGAGGATTCAATTATTTTCTAAATATATTTTCTCATATGTTTTAAAAACCCTTACTGTGGCTTTATTACTAACCCAAAGTTTTGAAAACCTATTTTGAAGGGGATTAATGATGGTTAGTATCTATTATGAAGTCTATATTATTTTTAGTGGATCTGTCGTAGAAAATAAAGTGTTTTATTAATTCATACGGGAAGGATTAACACGAGTTTTAATTTATAATGATTGTTACAAATTCTCTAATACTCTAGACCCAAAAACATATTGGTAGTGTTGTGAATCATATTATATTGGAATTTATAATTATATATATATTATTAATTTGAGTCATTACTTCCAATATTAAATCCTTTAGAAATATTAATAATAATAAAATATGTTTTAGCTCCCAACATCAGAGCACCGGTCTGGGCTATCACTTGAAGGTATCCTAATTTTAGACATCAATGTTCTCCTAGGACAAAATCAACCATAATATTAATTCCACCATTTGATGATTATATATACTTACATCCTCTAATAGTGCCACTATATGATTTTTGATTCACCAGAATTGATGTGAAAATTGATAAGTTGTGTAAGCCTCATTGATAATACTACATTCAATTTGGATACCAAAATGTGGTCTATTATTTCGATCATACACAACCATTACTCATATTATATTCTTAGATGAACCATAATTGTGTAATATGGAGGATTATAGTAGGTAATAAATTTAAAGTATATATTAAAACTCATGATCTTTAAATATTTTTGTTACTCTAATGAAAAGGGTATGATTATTGAAATAGATTATATAAATGGCCTAAATTTAAACCTTGGTATTTGAACATCACATAGTTCATTCTGCATGTTCATGTTTGATACAAGTAAATCCCAAACAACATTGATGGTTCACAATATGTGGAATATATTCATCACCTTATAGAGTTGTAGTAGGAACTAGTGGATCTTAGCTAACACTAAAACTACAGGTCCTGTGGGATTTCCTTCCACCAATTAATCTACTAGAACAATAGTATTCAATTACACTCCATTAATCAAGTCACTAATGGTAAATAGGTACCCACACACCCCTATTGCATGGACAAGGGTTCATTTGTTTGGAGGAAGGATATTGATCTTGGAACATATCTCTACTCCTCATAAAAACCCCTCTCTAGCTCTATCTAGTATGAAGTTAGGGCTCACCTTATCTAAATAAAGGGGAACCCCATTGAATTTCATGATCTCAGACCATCTCCTCAAAAAAAAAATTTAATCCAAGTCTCATAGATAACGGTTATTCATGTGTTTGGTTACCTCCCCTTTGTGTGGACAGATTATCTCAATAATTCATAGACTAATGATGGCATTCATTAAAGATATTCCCACGAAACCCTTTGGAGAATGAATTAATAATACAAGTCTCAATGAATTTATTCCTAAAAGGCCTTTTATAGGACCCATTGGTTGATCCCCACTTATCCAAATACCATGTGAAATGAATTCATCTATAGGCTACAACAACTGAGTAGTTTAGGAAGATAGATAGTGTTTTTGTATCTTCAAAATCCAAATGGATTTATATATTTCTTATACCTTCAAATAATCCTCATAAAAAACAATTTTTTTGAGAAACCGATATTCACACTTCCATTTGGTCTTAACAAAACCTCTAGGATGAGGTTCCCAATCAACTACACATCCATAGAGTTGGTAAGAGGCTGATTCCTGAAATATTTAAGAGTATTAGTGTTTTGGGGTCTCTGATATATAATTATGATTTTATGGAGAGTCTTTGGATTATATATATGAGGGTAAAATCACCCTCATTAATATAAAACATGATGGTATTTTGACATTCCCAAATTATTATACCCTAAAAACCATGTTCCTAGAAGATTAAAATCAATCCTTATGAACTATGCATATATCAGAAGGCCATAAATATATAGTGGAAGGAAATCTGAAGTCACATATTCCTAGTAATGATTATATATAAATTGAATAATCTCTAATAGTTTTATCCTATGATCACTAGAATATATATTCACGGTATCATGGGTTGCTAGATCAATATGGGTAAAAAAATCAACCTATAAGACAATGACAGAATTGTGGGCCACTATATTCAATCAATAAGAAGAACTCACTAAAATTAGTTGAATGAATAAATAGTATAGATTTAAAAGAACCCTAAGAGTGTAGTAATTAAAAAAATTATTGAAAATAGAAAATTATTTTGATAAATTACAATAGTTTTTAGGTTGCTCTGACAATCTTGTTAGTTTAGGTTTCTTTCCATAAATGACTTCACCCAACACCCTTCAACTATAATATGTCTCAAATTTTTTTGTTTCATAGAATATCTGAAGAACCCAAGTGAACCCACTCAGCACGACCCCCTGCTCCCTCACCCGGTTCAGTCCGGCCGCAGTGCCGACCCCGCCTTCCCGTCGGCCTCCTGACCTCCTGCGCCCTGCCCGATTCCAGCGGCCTCCAACCATTTTCTAGCGAGCCCCACCGCCATCCAGCGGCTTCCAACTCCCTCCGGCGACCTCCGACCAAGCTCTGGTGAGCTGCCTTCGGCCTGCACCTCTCCGGCTACCCGTTCGGGCATCCCGGCGACCTTCTGCGGACCGACCATCCTTTGTCGCCTTGCACCAGCTTGTGGCGCATTTGACAGTCGGCGCGCGACCTCCGGAAGTCTCCCTACCAGTGCGCGCTGCCCCTATGACTGGCGCGTGACCCCCGACGATCTCTCTGCCTAAGTGTGCCGCTTATTCTGACTGGCGCGCGACCCCTTGGGTCGAGCGCGTCTCTGCGTCGGGGTAGTTTTGGTGTATTTTTGTTATTTGTGCTATTTTTATATCAGTGGTTGGATGTTTTAGTTTTTTGGTGTTGTTGCAGTGCGTTGGAAAAATAATTCTACACGCAGAGGTTTTCGTCTTGCGAGGACATATGTGCCGCACGAGGTGTGTTGCGTCGTCGGGTTCAGTTGCGAATCAATGTGAGGTTTGATTTGATTCTTACTTAAATTATTTTATATCAACGTTTATATATATATGTGTGTGTGTGTGTGTTTTTGTGTGTATATATACATTTTATTTTTACGTTCTAATTCTTTTGAACTATTATTAATCGGTGTTTACGTATTTTAGTCATTTTACATTTGTTGCAGCATGTCGCGAGGTTTTTTCGCGTTATCGGAATTTTCCCACTTGCGTTTTCTTATGCGCAATTGTGAGACGTGTCGCATCATCACAAACAAGCTGCAATTCAATGTAGTTCTCCCATTGCACTCGCCTTTAAATTTAGAATTTATTTATTCCTTGTTTTTTTATTGAGTTTCAGTAAATTTAAAAGTATTATTAAGTAGTTATTTATGGTGTGGTGATCTGCTCGGTTTATTTCTAGCATTTCACTAGAAGTATTTTCCTTGGTTTTAATTGTGTGCTTTCCTGGTGATATTTCCAAATGGGTTCTTTATGAAATGTGAAATTCATGTTGAATTGTGTTTTGAAATGGTTTTGGTGTGTGTGAAATGGCAGGTGTATTGTTTATGGAAAATGGTGTTTTCTCAGAACCTTGATTAGAGGAAATGCTCGTTTGGCCTTTAAACTTGATTTCAGGAAACTTTAGGTGTGGTTCTTGGTTGTTGAAATTTTTTTTCCTTTGACGTGTGAATAAAAGTTTGGATTTCATTTGATAAATAGAGTTCCTTCAAAAAGTTATTAAAGGCCCGTTTTCCTCTTGATAAAAGTGGGGTGCGTTTGGATATTGGAAAATGATTTTACTTGTGATACCAAAGTGTTTCAGGTTTAATATGCTGATTTGAGTTCCCTAAATGAAGTTCTAAGTGTGTTACCGGTTTTCAACGTAATGGTGTGTGTCATATCCTTTGGAAATTCTTTGATATTAAATGGTTAAAATGTAAATGATGTGGCGGCCCGGTTGGCACTTTAATGATTGTGAACTGACTACATATATATATATATACGTACTTATGGGGAATCTCTACAGGGGGACTTCCCTTCGAGGATTGTCGTGTAGCGGTGTCCGTGTAAGGGGTTGGCAAGTGCAGTGAGATGAGTCACACGTGCGAGGGCCTCCCACTTACACAGTATTATTAAAACCACTATGGGTTCCTGGGTGTATTTTAGAGAATCTAGTGACGGTTGTTGTCTAACCATGATTAGACAGGTTAGTCCCCCCTTGGTAGGTATGGCCTTGTGGGGCGTGCCACTGGTTGGCTGTTAGGGCGGCCAGTTGGTTATTGACTGTGGAGTTCCATGTCGGCAGGTAGTCTGAACCCGAGTACGTCCAGGGGTTTTCTAGGGATGTTTAGGATCGCTCATTGTTATTGCTTATAACTTCTGGTTTACCTTTACTTGCACTTGTTTTCCTTTCTTGTTTACCTTTAGTCATCCTTCAAAGCTTATACTGTTAGATTTTGGGAAAATGGTTTTCAAATGAAAATACTTTGTTCTCTTTGTGTAAGATTTGAAAACGTAACACTTCTTTCCTTTTTAGAAAAAGTTTAGAGCTAATAAAAGGAATCCAACTTTCGAAAAAGAATTAGGGAAATGTCTCGTGTTTTGATTTTCAAGTGAAGAATTATGAGAGCTTACTTTTATACATTGTAGTTCAAACCTTGAATATGTAGATTCTTTATTTACTGGCAGTGCTTTGGGATTTGTTGTTGGGCTCACCTACTGAGTATTTTTTGTGATCACACCTTTCTTTTACCATTTCAGTGGCAGGTTCCTTGTGTTCAGGTTTTTTTGGCTTGATTCGCTCAGTGATGGAGCGACGTTGGTTTTTAGTTGGGTGGTGACCCGTGAGATCACGTGGAGGTATGTTTGTGGTGTAGTTTTGTTTCTGTCGTCAGTGTTTGTTTGTTTTTTTTTAGTTTGTGTTATTTCTTTTGATCATGTATTTGTTTGGGCTGAAATCGTTCCCAGCGATTAAATTTTCAATGCCCAGCACTTGTTGTCATCCCGGGGGGATCGGGAACACCCCTCAGGACTTGCCGCGGACCGGCTCGGGTGACCGGTTCAGGGTTGACCCGGGATGGTTCGTGACAAAATGGTATCAAAGGCAGGTTCTTGTTATTTGGGTTGTCCGGTAGGTGGAGATTAGGACTGTCGGTACTCTAGAGGTGGGTACGGGAAGGAATTCATGAACCCTCACCTGTTTCGCACCTCGAGTCGCCAGGGGTAGTCCAGGAATTGTGTCTTTGTCTCTTTCTGGTTTGTCTTGGATTTAGATATGACAACGGAGGCAAGCCGACGTTACATCGTGATTTCACATGGAGTAGTGACCCATGTGGAGTCTTAGTACATGGTTTGAATTCCTCCTAGTGGACAATGCTGACTTGGGACATGGCCCACTACCATGTCTCTAGGTTGAGCGTGACTACTAGTCCCTCACTCCAGTGGTTAATGCAAATTTGGTTGCTGCTTTCGTTTTGGTCGGTGTAAGTGCATTGTTGGAAATGAAAAAGGGTTTTTGAAATGTAGGACTGGTTTCTTTTAAAAAGACTTTAAATGTATAAAATGGGTTTTTAAAAACTGAAATCTCTTGAATTTCAAATCTGTTATTTTCTTGGAATTGGTTAAGAATGGTTTGGGGTGAAACCTCAGGTCCTCTTTGTAAACGTTTGAACACGTGTGAGAATGCATGGAAAGTGCGTGTTGGTGTGAGTATAATTGGAAAGTGGATAAAGACATGTGCAACGGGTCATGGGAGTACCTGAGTGTGTATTTGAAATTAAAGGCTTGGCCTTGTTTTCTAAATTGGTTTTTAAATAGGGAAATGGTTTTGGAAATTTTTTGGTTTGAAAGTGGATTGGTATTTGGAAAGTGGTCTTGAAAAAGAAGGAGGTTTTGAAATTTAAATGAAAAGGGGATGTTTAAGAAAAAAAAGGGGTATTTTATTTTGGGATGTGTTTGTATTTGATTGGCCTTTGTGATGATTTCTTTTTAGGAAAGCACTTTTATTGATGTTGCTTCGATTGATATCGGTTTCGGATCAGTGTTATATATGTTGATCAGAAATGCTGCCCAGAAAGGTCCCGGGAGTTTTGATGAGTCATGCCCAGTTTTTGGTCATTTTCGGATGTTGTCTGTCCTTCATGGTGACTGGAGACTGTTAGAGATAGTGCAGTGGTTTGAAGAAGTCAAGCGCATCTTCAGGGTATTGGGAACTCCCGAAGCGATCTGAGTGCGTGTTGTTTTGGTTCTATTTGAATATCCAGCTCTGGATGTGTAGGAGTTGTTCACCCCGCCATTACTGCAAGTTAAGATGATGTTGTATGTCTTTAAAGCTGTCTTCATTAAATGGTTTACACTTGAAGAGGGGAAGATGAAGACAAGGAAAGCTTATGTGCATTCAACAAGGACAATGGAAAATGAAAACTTATGTTGACCATTTCAAGGAGCTTGTGTCACATTCTCCGGAAGTAACGTTGCAGGGATTGATAAGGACTTCCCTCTTCATCGGGGGTCTTCATCTAGAGATCAAGGAGTAGGTCCTCCCTTTGAAGGGCCATTGTTTTGAGAAACTAGTGGATTAGGTGTTCTTAGCTGAGTGGGTCTTCAAAGTACAGATGGTCAGGAATCCAGCGTATCCAGTTGCTTGCAAAGTTTCCCATTTGGCGAGCAGGGTGTGCCAGAGGGGCCTGCTTCTAAAGAATCGTCGGAAGTGGTTCTGGCTCCTAGTTCGTCGGACCGTTCAGTGGTGTGCCACCAATGTGTCCGGTTCGGGAACGTAAAGTCATCATGACACACCCCTCCGATGATGTGTTATCGTTGCAGGTGTCTAGGTCATTTAGAGAAGTTTTGTAGGAATCGTCGCTTGAAAAAGACATTGTGAATGAATAATTCCAGTGCCTGACTGTGAGGCAGGAGGTGGTTCAGCCATCAGATCCCTAGCCATAGGTCTTGGCGTGAAGCTCGCGCGCAGTCAGGGGTTGTCGGGGGTGTGACGCCTCAATTTGGGTTTCGTGTTCCGTGTTGGCAACGAAACCTTTAAAGTCATTCCATTCTTGTTCTTCCACTGTTAAAGTTTTGGAATTGTCGTAGGTTCAATGTGTCATCGTGAAGTTAGGATGAGTATGTTAGTATGAGACCCAAACAGTCTAGTTTTCCTAATTATGGTGTTTTGGATCGTGTGTTTTTCTTAAAGGTGTGTTTGGATCTTGCGTGAGTTGATCTCGGTTTGACCATGTTCGTTGGAAGATGTAACTGTCTTGGAATAATTGACATTTTAGTTGTGATCGATTTTACTTTGTGGGTTAAGTTTCTTCTCATAAGTCTTTCTTAGTTGTTCGGGGTTTTGGTCTAGGCTGAGAGTTATAAGTCCTAGTGGAGCTGTTTCGATCTTGTTATAGAGGTTAACTTGGTACGGTTGGGAGTTCCCGTGTCATTCCCCCTCCCAGGGTGGTATGGTTGAGTGTTAAATTTTTTGCACAGGTTGAGTTCTTGTGGTGGGGAGAACCCCTTCCTGTTCTCCCTGTCGGCCTCAGACTTCAGTTTTCTCTTGAATCAGTCGGGTGTAACCTGTGTGGAGTAAGGTCATCCCGAGAATCTCAATTCTCTTCAATTCCTTTAGTTTCGTTTGGGCATGGACATGGATGTTGACCGACTTTTGTCTTGGTGACTTTCTGGGGGCATAAAGTGTCTGTGGTGGGGATAATTGTCAGACCCTGACCGCAGATGCCTTTTATTTTATTTCTTTCTTGGTCCCGGTTTAAAAAAATTTCAAAGTTTAATTATGTTGGCAAGTTTTACATCGGTGCGCATTTACCGCGTCGTTAGAGGTGACCGTGCGTTTGGCCTGGGTGACCGTGTGTTCGCCCATTATTTTGAATATCAAAGTTTTTATATTGAATTAATATAATCATTAGTATTAAATTGTTATAAATATTATCTTTATTTATTTATTTTTTACTATTGGGATTGTTAAAGTATTATGATTATTTTATTTTTGATATAATTATTATTATTTTTCTTTTATTTTGTGGTTCTATTTGTCTGCGCCACGGTCTGGGCTGCGCCCCAGATTATAACATTTGTCATTTGATGCTTTTTCTGGGTTTCAGACCCGTGCGCGGCCGCCGCGCGGTTGGCGGTCGCCGCGCAGTTGGCCTGGGTGTCGGGAAAGTGCTCTCTTTTTTTATTTATATAGTTCTTATTATAGTTATATCATTATTACTATTTATATTATTATTATTATGGTATTATTACTATTATCATTTTGATATTATAATTATTATCACAAAGTTTATTATTATTATTATTATTATTAATTCGTTTTTATCAATTTGTTTAAATTAAAAAGAAAAAAAAGTAAAGAGTGAAACCCTAGGGGGGCGTTGCGGCCCCCCTCTTTCTCCCTTGCGGCGCGCTGCGCACCCACAGCGCAGCGCCGCTCGGGCCCCCTCACCAGCCAGCCGCGGCCCGCCGGCCGGCCTCCCGTCGCCGCCTCCGGCGTTTCCCCCGCCATCCCGGCCGCCCTGCTCTAGCGCCCGCTCCCCCGCGCAACCCCGCCGACCTTCACCGCACCTCGCTCCGCCTCGGCGCCCTCCCGTACCTCCTCCGCAGGTCCCAGGCACGCTGCCCTGCCCTCTGGCTATAACAGCCCGAGATTTTATGAAAAATATTCTTTTTTATTTCACTAATGTCTTGTGTTGTACGCTACACCAAAAGGAGCTTGCACAACACGCATCCTTGACTTGCCTTCCATTACAAGCAATCGCGACCTTCCTCGATAGCGTGTGTAGTACGCAATACCGAGTTTCACTAAACAACGATATGCTATTAAAATATTATTATAACTAGTCGTTATGAATAGTAATAACCACCTTTTTAAATTTTAGAAAATTTAGCTCTCAAAATGGACTTCATTTTTGGATTCGGAGTATCGAATTTAGCCTAAGGTGAAATTTTGGTACTTTTCGGATAACTTTCATATTCTGATGAATAATGAAAATTACTAAATTATAATTAAAAACAACTTTTTTTAATCAAAATAATTAATAGTGATAAATTATTAATTTGAGTGGTTTTAAAGTATATTTAGAATATATTTTTACAATTTAATAAAATGTTGGTCATTGGTTGTAATTTCACATTTAAACCAGACATAATCAAGTGTCAATCTTTTGATATATTTTGTTTCCTAAAAACACGCTATTTATTTTAACAGCGGGATTTAATTATAAAATTAATTAATGCAACTTCTATGTTATGAATTTGGTAAAATAGATTTCATTTTTGAATTCAGAATATGAAATATAGCTTAGGATGAAATTTTGGCATTGTTCTGAAAAACATCAATTTTTGATGAATAGTGAAACTACTAAATGGTAGTTAAAAAAGCTGAATTTTTCATAAAACATAATTTTACCACTTCTGTGAATGGAATTTCAAAAATCCGAGAGACACGGTTGATGTCAGTAAGTAAAATGTGGTTCAATGAGATGAAAATAATTTTTGGTGAATAGTAACTTTTTACTTTTATTTACCACGGTTAAAAGTAAATAGGGTAATTAAGGGTAAAAATGATATTAATATTACCCTAACACATGTCCTAATTCTATTGGACAAGTGTATCTCGACCAAAAACAACCTTAAGTGTAAAATATTATCATTTAGGCCCACTTGGATTAGATTAGGACATTTATTATTATTTAATTCAAAGAAGAGTTAAAAGAGTTAAAATCAAAGTTTATGGGGTTATACATAAGATAAATTCGACTATAAATATTCATTATAAAGATAAAAATATTTTCTACATAATGATATTTTATTTATAATTTTTAGACTTTAAATAAATTAATTTATTTATGACACAACGATGATGCAGTAATTACCCTTTTAAGGAAATATTAACATAATTGATGTTATAAATACTCAAATGAATGTAATTTGAGACTTTTTATGAATTCCACTAATTTTCTAGGTTACTATGATATATTAGTGTTGATTTAATCAACTTGTTTCGAACATATAATTCTGTTATGACTTTCACAAAAATCATATATCAAATAGTGTCAAAATTGACACAAAATAGTTTTTAAATCAAATATTATATTATTAATTGTTATTTTATTCCTAAAAATATAAGGTTCCGCCAAATGACTTAGATAAGGATATATATATTAATAATAAACAATTTGGGGTTCGTTTGGCATGTTATAGTAAGTGTATTAACCATATAGTGAAAGAAAACAAAAAGACACGGTAAAAGTTAAATTATTTAACTTAGAGTTAAATCTAATTGATAAGGTTAAAATAATATCCTAAACTTGTCTAAATCCTATTGGATGATAGGATTTCGACCCATCCCCACTTTAGCTTCGAAATAAGACCCTTTGGAACCATTATAAACCGATTTTGACTTTAATATAAAATAATATTTTGAGATATTCCTAAGGTTCCCCTCTCCTCCCTTATAAAAGGACACATCCTCCCCCTCCTCCTCACACCAATTTTAGCACTCAAGCTCGGCCAAACCCTACCAAAATCACTTCTCCACTTCTCTAGTATCATCCTAGAGGTCCTGGTCTTCTTAAAAGACCAATTTTAGTGCCCTAAAAGGAGGTCTCAAAGAAGCACTTCAAAGAAGAGGTAATACCCATTACCGATCCTTTTCAATTTCTTTCTTCTTCAACTTCTTATTCTTTAGTTGATTCATGATAAAGTAATAACATCAGTATTTCATATATACTGATATGTTATTATAAGTATGAAACAACCCTATTTCACCATCTATCCATCCTACGGAAAAAGAAATCACCGCGCGTACGTACGTACGGAATACCGTCTCCACGCCGTGGTGTAATCTATTTTCCACCACCACCTTACATGGATGGGTATAATGGTGTAAAGAATAACTATACATAGTTTTTACAAAATCATATTGATTCTGATATATTTTATAATCCACTCCAATTCAATTCAATACTTATGGAAATGATATCATCGCTCGTGCGTACGTACGGACTACCGTCTCCACGACGCGATGAGATTCATTCTCCATGTTAACCATTTAAGAATGATTAAAAAGTATATATAAGAAATAATAATGAAATATATGAAATTATAAATCTACTGGATTTATGTACATATGTATATGTATGTCATCTACTTACTTCCATTCAAGACAATAAGGAAAGGAAAACAACGTTCATGCGTACGTACGGACTACCGTCTCCATGAACGGTGTTTTTCATTGCATTTATCTATCTATTATTTATATATATACTGAATATATATGATATATAAATCATATTTTATATTCTGGAAGTAAGTAAATAATGATATAAGTAATAATAATGTCAAGAACAACAAGTCAAAACACCTACGATAAATGAAACGATTTTACCCAAAACGCTTCTTTAACATGGAATTTACAAAAGAACGGGTAATATAAAGTCATAAGTGAACCATATATGATATCATAACAATGAATATGATTCTTTAATAAGTCAATGACATTATTTAAATCATTATACAGGAGGTTCGGACACATACGAAGAAAATCGGACCTAAGGTAAGGGAAATATCACAATCTCATTTTTATCCGAGATTGTTTATTTGTAAGTATTTACTGGGGTGTATTTTATCATCCACATCCATGTTTCATCAAAATGTAATATTATTTCCATACACCTACAATTGTTTAAATCCATTTTCACCCTTCGGTGAGTTTTTAGTAAAGAATATGAAAGGAATCTTTTGTCGTTTTTTTCGTTCGAGGTACTTTTTGGCTTTTCCGACAAAAGTACGAAGAATGTTTTTTTTAACTTATACGGCATGAATGGATTTTTAAAACATAATTTCCAAGAAGCTTCCTTTAAAAGTTTTCAAGTTTATTTTTAATCAACTTCTTTTAGTTTATAATTGTATGACATGTTAAGAAAAGAAAAGTGTTTTTGAAGTAGAAATGATATTTTCCTCAAGAATGGAGTTCAAATGTTTTATCAAAATTATTTTCCATCTATGATAATATAGGGTTCTGTTTTTGTACCTATTATTACATTTATTTGATTATGTTTTGAGGGAATTATTTTTATGAAGTCATTTACCTTATATGATTTGTTTTATGATGTCATGATGTTTCAAGAATCCCATTTTTGTTACATGTGTTATGCGATGATGTATGATTTATGATTATGTGGCACACATAAGAAAGGATTCATTATAAGATGGGTGGGACCTATATCTCCCTCCAATGCATTGGGTAAAGATTTTATATCTCATGAGATAGACAGGGCTGGAACGGTAGGTTATACCGGTTCAGTGAAACAGGACTGAAACGAGGGTTACTCGATTCAGAAAGGGACTTTGTCCACTAAGATAGTCTTGGCAATGAGTCTTGACTAACAAGAAATGATTCTATATGATTATGTGTGAATGACACAAAGTTTCATGTTTTAAGTTATGATTATTGTGATTACATTTCACTGCCATGATTTATCCCATGTTATGAAATTATGCTCTCTTTTTCAGGTTAAGATTTCCAAAATGTTATGTTCTTATGAATACGATGTGATTGATATTTCTTTTGTTTACCCTTACTGAGCATTTGAGCTCACCCTTTTATGTTTTCTTTTCCCCAGGATATAAAGAAAGGTTTTAGGTAAAAAAAAGGAAGATCTTTATGGGAGATATTGAAGATCTTTCACCACGATTAGAAGATTACGTTCCGAGTTTCCAAAGACACTAAACTATTATGATCCTTGTGTGTGTGTTTTTGTTATGTACTAAGTATTCCGCAAAAGTAATGTAATGTTCATGTACGTCAAGCTTCGGGTCTCTACAGTTGGTATTAGAGGAAAGGTTTAGTCAACCTTTGGAAACTAGGATGCGAAAATGTTAGTGAGATCCCTAGAGATATTTCTAAGGTATGTCTAGGGATGCCCCTAAGGATAAGTATACGTATACGATATAGTCCTAGAACTATGGTAACGATATTAGATTAAACCAAAGATGTTAGATATTCCCCCTTTATTATGATTTTTTCCTCTCACGCTATTCTTTTTGGGTTTTAGAAAATGGCTGGAAACAAGGTGATTCACGATAATGGAGGATATGATGGACAATGGAATGATATTCTTCATGAGCAACCAAATGAAATGGGATTTGGAAGTCCAAACATCATTATTATGCCGAATCAGCAATCTCATAATATGATCAATAAAGTAAAATTTGGTAAGTTTCCTGACTCGTCTAATAAGAGAAAGATGGAGTTTCATGATGATCATAGAGGAAAGAAAGTTCAATTTCCCCTATGTAAATCATGTGGGAAGAGGCATCAAGGAGAATGTTTCAAAGGAACTGGAAGATGCTTTGGGTGTGGAAAAGAAGGACACAAAGCCAGTAAGTGCAAAGGAAAAGGTTCAGTTAACACCAGGGATGAGGATAATGGTATTGCTACGACATCAACAATGGTTAAATGTTTTAAATGTGGAATGTACGGGCATTATGCAAACCAATTCCCTAAGGGAAAGTCTCATGAAGAGAATCAGTATGGTCGTATGGGTAGTATTTATGTTGATGATGATGATGAGACTACAAATGATATGTGAGATGAAAGAATTGTTAAAGCTTGGTCAATGGTTTAAGAATGTAGTGGAATGATTACATGTTTATCAAGTGTAATGTTGTATAAGTAATCTCATGGTACTATGGGATAAAGAGACATCTAAGGATTGTTACATTATTGTCTTTCCTTAAGTTTTGAAAGTATGTGATGAATGGTACCAGTATTTTTGGAAAGTAGATGATATACGCATAATGAAGGGATAAGACGATAATGAGATGTTTGATTGTATGCATGAGCTCATGATTGATATAAGGACTAAGTGATATCATGGTTTGAGTATATAGAATTTTGAGGATTTTGGTATGTGGAAAGTGTTAACTTTAAACTGCATTCATGTTTTCACTAAGGTATTCAAAAGAATACATGATTAAGGACTTTGAATGTTTGGACTGTGACCAACAAAACATATCTTATGATATATGGGGATCAAAGATGGTATTAAATCTCTGGTAATCGTTTTCACTATATTATGACAATGGACTACAGTATTATGGATAAGCCTAAAGATTGGAATGCATTATGTTGGACATAAGTTAGGATAGAACTTTTTTTCGATATTATTGATGGGATGTTATAGTAATATAGTTTTAGAAAAAGGACAACCTACAGGACGGGCGACAGCCCATCGCTTCGGACAAGGCTGTGGGAATCGAACCCACAACTGAAGTGCGACTGGCATTTATCGCCTACCACTAGCCTACAGGAAGTCCCTGTTTCGTAGAAACTAGTTTTATTATATTAAGCAGTATGATATATGAAGTATAAGTCCATTTTAGGAACCATATGTGATTAATCTCACTATAGATCAACTTATGTATATAATTTTTTCTAACCTTTTGTTTGAGACAGATGGAATGACCCGTCATTCTATCACATGATCTGCTAACACTTTCACGAATAACAAATTCAACTTCATTTATTTAAGAGATGAAGTGGAAATTGTTCAAGGCATGAACAACAGTGAGATTGTACCAAAATAAAGAAATTATTTATTCTAATTCAAATTTTCAACTTTAGGGAAATGATCTTGAAAACCAAAAATGTTGTCCTAGTGATCTTATACCTGATGAATCATATGGTACCTTAGATCGTCACAAATTTATGGATTTGTGATTACTGGATTTTCCATAGCCATGTTCTCTACCACTCTCCATCAGAACATGATGGTTAGATTTCTCTTCCATATCCATATTTTCACCTATGTGGAAACCCAGTGATTAGTTTATTTGGGTAATCGTTACATTTCATACTTTAGTTTTTAAAGCCAAGTTTTGGTATTCCTTTTTACGATGTGGGTTTCTATTAAAGAAACTTTAGAATAGTAAACCATTTATAACCCCGACGAATTTCGAGGGCGAAATTCATTTTAAGGGGGGTAGAATGTAACAGCCCGAGATTTTATGAAAAATATTCTTTTTTATTTCACTAATGTCTTGTGTTGTACGCTACACCAAAAGGAGCTTGCACAACACGCATCCTTGACTTGCCTTCCATTACAAGCAATCGCGACCTTCCTCGATAGCGTGTGTAGTACGCAATACCGAGTTTCACTAAACAACGATATGCTATTAAAATATTATTATAACTAGCCGTTATGAATAGTAATAACCACCTTTTTAAATTTTAGAAAATTTATCTCTCAAAATGGACTTCATTTTTGGATTCGGAGTATCGAATTTAGCCTAAGGTGAAATTTTGGTACTTTTCGGATAACTTTCATATTCTGATGAATAGTGAAAATTACTAAATTATAATTAAAAACAACTTTTTTTAATCGAAATAATTAATAGGGATAAATTATTAATTTGAGTGGTTTTAAAGTATATTTAGAATATATTTTTACAATTTAATACAATGTTGGTCATTGGTTGTAATTTCACATTTAAACCAGACATAATCAAGTGTCAATCTTTTGATATATTTTATTTCCTAAAAACACGCTATTTATTTTAACAGCGGGATTTAATTATAAAATTAATTAATGCAACTTCTATGTTATGAATTTGGTAAAATAGATTTCATTTTTGAATTCAGAATATGAAATATAGCTTAGGATGAAATTTTGGCATTGTTCTGAAAAACATCAATTTTTGATGAATAGTGAAACTACTAAATGGTAGTTAAAAAAACTGAATTTTTCATAAAACGTAATTTTACCGCTTCTGTGAATGGAATTTCAAAAATCCGAGAGACACGGTTGATGTCAGTAAGTAAAATGTGGTTCAATGAGATGAAAATAATTTTTGGTGAATAGTAACTTTTTACTTTTATTTACCACGGTTAAAAGTAAATAGGGTAATTAAGGGTAAAAATGATATTAATATTACCCTAACACATGTCCTAATTCTATTGGACAAGTGTATCTCGACCAAAAACAACCTTAAGTGTAAAATATTATCATTTAGGCCCACTTGGATTAGATTAGGACATTTATTATTATTTAATTCAAAGAAGAGTTAAAAGAGTAAAAATCAATGTTTATGGGGTTATACATAAGATAAATTCGACTATAAATATTCATTATAAAGATAAAAAGATTTTCTACATAATTATATTTTATTTATAATTTTTAGACTTTAAATAAATTAATTTATTTATGACACAACGATGATGCAGTAATTACCCTTTTAAGGAAATATTAACATAATTGATGTTATAAATACTCAAATGAATGTAATTTGAGACTTTTTATGAATTACACTAATTTTCTAGGTTACTATGATATATTAGTGTTGATTTAATCAACTTGGTTCGAACATATAATTCTGTTATGACTTTCACAAAAATCATATATCAAATAGTGTCAAAATTGACACAAAATAGTTTTTAAATCAAATATTATATTATTAATTGTTATTTTATTCCTAAAAATCTAAGGTTCGGCCAAATGACTTAGATAAGGATATATATATTAATAATAAACAATTTGGGGTTCGTTTGGCATGTTATAGTAAGTGTATTAACCATATAGTGAAAGAAAACAAAAAGACACGGTAAAAGTTAAATTATTTAACTTAGAGTTAAATCTAATTGATAAGGTTAAAATAATATCCTAAACTTGTCTAAATCCTATTGGATGATAGGATTTCGACCCATCCCCACTTTAGCTTCGAAATAAGACCCTTTGGAACCATTATAAACCGATTTTGACTTTAATATAAAATAATATTTTGAGATATTCCTAAGGTGCCCCTCTCCTCCCTTATAAAAGGACACCTCCTCCCCCTCCTCCTCACACCAATTTTAGCACTCAAGCTCGGACAACCCCTGCCAAAATCACTTCTCCACTTCCCTAGTATCATCCTAGAGGTCCTGGTCTTCTTAAAAGACCAATTTTAGTGCCCTAAAAGGAGGTCTCAAAGAAGCACTTCAAAGAAGAGGTAATACCCATTACCGATCCTTTTCAATTTCTTTCTTCTTCAACTTCTTATTCTTTAGTTGTTTCATGATAAAGTAATAACATCAGTATTTCATATATACTGATATGTTATTATAAGTATGAAACAAACCTATTTCACCATCTATCCATCCTACGGAAAAAGAAATCACCGCGCGTGCGTACGTACGGAATACCGTCTCCACGCCGTGGTGTAATCTATTTTCCACCACCACCTTACATGGATGGGTATAATGGTGTAAATAATAACTATACATAGTTTTTACAACATCATATTGATTCTGATATATTGTATAATCCACTCCAATTCAATTCAATATTTATGGAAATGATATCATCGCTCATGCGTACGTACGGACTACCGTCTCCACGACGCGATGAGATTCATTCTCCATGTTAACCATTTAAGAATGATTAAAAAGTATATATAAGAAATAATAATGAAATATATGAAATTATAAATCTACTGGATTTATGTACATATGTATATGTATGTCATCTACTTACTTCCATTCAAGACAATAAGGAAAGGAAAACAGCGTTCATGCGTACGTACGGACTACCGTCTCCATGAACGGTGTTTTTCATTGCATTTATCTATCTATTATATATATATATATACTGAATATATATGATATATAAATAATATTTTATATTCTGGAAGTAAGTAAATCATGATATGAGTAATAATAATGTCAATAACAACAAGTCAAAACACCTATGATAAATGAAACGATTTTACCCAAAACGCTTCTTTAACATGGAATTTACAAAAGAACGGGTAATATAAAGTCATAAGTGAACCATATATGATATCATAACAATGAATATGATTCTTTAATAAGTCAATGACATTATTTAAATCATTATACAGGAGGTTCGGACACATACGAAGCAAATCGGACCTAAGGTAAGGGAAATATCACAATCTCATTTTTATCCGAGATTGTTTATTTGTAAGTATTTACTGGGATGTATTTTATCATCCACATCCATGTTTCATCAAAATGTAATATTATTTCCATCCACCTACAATTGTTTAAATCCATTTTCACCCTTCGGTGAGTTTTTAGTAAAGAATATGAAAGGAATCTTTTGTCGTTTTTTTTGTTCGAGGTACTTTTTGGCTTTTTCGACAAAAGTACAAAGAATGTTTTTTTTTAACTTATACGGCATGAATGGATTTTTAAAACATAATTTCCAAGAAGCTTCCTTTAAAAGTTTTCAAGTTTATTTTTAATCAACTTCTTTTAGTTTATAATTGTATGACATGTTAAGAAAAGAAAAGTGTTTTTGAAGTAGAAATGATATTTTCCTCAAGAATGGAGTTCAAATGTTTTATCAAAATTATTTTCCATCTATGATAATATAGGGTTCTGTTTTTGTACCTATTATTACATTGATTTGATTATGTTTTGAGGGAATTATTTTTATGAAGTCATTTACCTTATATGATTTGTTTTATGATGTCATGATGTTTCAAGAATCCCATTTTTGTTACATGTGTTATGCGATGATGTATGATTTATGATTATGTGGCACACATAAGAAAGGATTCATTATAAGATGGGTGGGACCTATATCTCCCTCCAATGCATTGGGTAAAGATTTTATATCTCATGAGATAGACAGGGCTGGAACGGTAGGTTATACCGGTTTAGTGAAACAGGACTGAAACGAGGGTTACTCGATTCAGAAAGGGACTTTGTCCACTAAAATAGTCTTGGAAATGAGTCTTGACTAACAAGAAATTATTCTCTATGATTATGTGTGAATTCCACAAAGTTTCATGTTTTAAGTTATGATTATTGTGATTACATTTCACTGCCATGATTTATCCCATGTTATGAAATTATGCTCTCTTTTGCAGGTTAAGATTTCCAAAATGTTATGTTCTTATGAATACGATGTGATTGATATTTCTTTTGTTTACCCTTACTGAGCATTTGAGCTCACCCTTTTATGTTTTCTTTTCCCCAGGATATAAAGAAAGGTTTTAGGTAAAAAAAAAGGAAGATCTTTATGGGAGATATTGAAGATCTTTCACCACGATTAGAAGATTACGTTCCGAGTTTCCAAAGACACTAAACTATTACGATCCTTGTGTGTGTGTTTTTGTTATGTACTAAGTATTCCGAAAAAGTAATGTAATGTTCATGTACGTCAAGCTTCGGGTCTCTACACCGGCGGCCTCGCTGAGCCGCCCTGCCCGTTCGGCGGACCTCCCCCTTCCGATAAGCCCCTGCTCAGGCCAGCCCGCCTCCGACCAGCACCTCCAGCGAGCCCCGTCGCTGGCCAGCAGCTTTCAGCGCCCCCGCTCCCGATTCCGTTCTTCCCTCCAGCGCCCGCCTCGATGATGCCGACCTCTCCGCACCGTCTCGGACACTACTGGCGCCAACCCCACTCCCAACCGCCCCTCCTGCTCCGCTCCGGCGTCCGGCGGCCACCCCTACTTCGCCTTTTCGTACCCTCGACCCGGCCTCCGTCCTGTTTTTCCCCGCCAGCCGCCGACCTGCTGCCTCACCGGCGTCCCGCATCTACCGCTCCCTGCCTGCTCAGCGCAACCCCTTGCTCCCTCACCCGGTTCAATCCGGCTGTCATGCCGACCCCGCCTTCCCGTCGGCCTCCTGACCTCTGGCGCCCTGCCTGATTCCGGCGGCCTCCAGCCATTTTCCGGTGAGCCCCGCCGCCGGCCAGCGGCTTCTGACTCCCTCCGGCGACCTCCGACCAAGATCTGGTGAGCTACCTTCGGCCTTCACCTCTCCGACCGCCCATTCAGGCATCCTGGAAACCTTCTGCGGCCTGACCAGCCTTTGTCGCCTTGCACCAGCTTGTGGCGCATTTGACGGACCTCCGGTAGTCTCCCTGCCAGTACCCGTTGCCCCTATGACTGGCATGCGACCCCCGATGATCTCTCTACCAGAGTGTGCCACTTATTCTGACTGTCACGCGACCCCGTGGGTCGAGCGCGTCTCTATGTCGGGGTAGTTTTGGTGTATTTTTGTTATTTGTGATATTTTTATATTATTGGTTGGCTGTTTTAGTTGTTTGGTGTTGTTGCAGTGCGTTGGTAGAATAATTCTGCACGCATAGGTTTTCGGCTTTCGAGCGCGTACGCGCCGCACGAGGTGTGTTGCGTCGTCGGGTTCAGTTGCGAATCAAGGTGAGGTTTGATTTGATTCTTACTTAAATTATTTTATATCAATGTTTATATATATATATATATATATCTGTGTGTGTGTGTGTGCATTGTCTTTTTACGTTCTCATTCTTTTGAACTATTATGAATCGTTGTTTACATGTTTTAGTCATTTTACTTTTGTTGCAGCGTGTCGCGAGGTTTTTTCACGTTATCGGAATTTTCCCGCTTGCGTTTTCTTATGCGCAATTGTGAGATGTGTCGCATCATCGCAAACAAGCTACAATTCAATGTAGGTATCCCATTCCACTCGCCTTTAAATTTAGAATTTATTTATTCCTTGTTTTTTTTATTGAGTTTCAGTAAATTTAAAAGTATTATTAAGTAGTTATTTATGGTGTGGTGATCTGCTCAGTTTATTTCTAGCATTTCACTAGAAGTATTTTCCTTGGTTTTAATTGTGTGCTTTCCTGGTGATATTGCTAAATGAGTTCTTTATGAAATGTGAAATTCATGTTGAATTGTGTTTTGAAATGGTTTTGGTGTGTGTGAAATGGCAGGTGTATTGTTTATGGAAAATGGCGTTTTCTTAGAACCTTGATTAGAGGAAATGCCCATTTGGCCTTTAAACTTGATTTCGGGAAACTTTGGGTGTGGTTCTTGGTTGTTGAAAAAAATTTTCCTTTGACGCGTGAATAAAAGTTTGGATTTCATTTGAGAAATAGCGTTCCTTCAAAAAGTGATTAAAGGCCCGTTTGCCTCTTGATAAAAGTGGGGTGCGTTTGGATATTGGAAAATGATATTACTTGTGATACCAAAGTGTTTCAGGTTTAATATGTTGATTTGAGTTCCCTAAATGAAGTTCTAAGTGTGTTACTGGTTTTCAACGTAATGGTGTGTGTCATATCCTTTGGAAATTCTTTGGTATTAAATGGTTAAAATGTAAATGATGTGGCGGCCCAGTTGGCACTTTAATGATTGTTAACTGACTACATATATATATATACGTACTTATGGGGAATCTCTATAGGGGGACTTCCCTTCGAGGATTGTCATGTAGCGGTGTCCGTGTAAGGGGATGGCAAGTGCGGTGAGATGAGTCACGCGTGCGAGGGCCTCCCACTTACACAGTATTATTAAAACCACTGTGGGTTCCTGGGTGTCTTTTAGATAATCGAGTGACGGTTGCTGGATAACCCCGATTAGACGAGTTAGTCCCCCCTTGGTAGGTAAGGCCTTGTGGGGCGTGCCACTGGTTGGCTGTTAGGGCGGCCAGTTGGTTATTGACTGTGGAGTACTATGTCGGAAAGTAGTCTGAACCCGAGTACGTCCAGGGGTTTTCTAGGGATGTTTAGGATCGCCCATGGTTATTGCTTATAACTTCTGGTTTACCTTTACTTGCACTTGTTTTTTTTTTCTTGTTTACCTTTAGTCATCCTTCACATCTTATAGTGTTAGATTTTGGGAAAATGGTTTTCAAATGAAAATACTTTTTTCTCTTTGTGTAATATTTGAAAATGTAACACTTCTTTCCTTTTTAGAATGAGTTTAGAGCTAATAAAAGGAATCTAACTTTCGAAAAAGAATAAGGGAAATGTCTTGTGTTTTGATTTTCAAGTGAAGCATTATGAGAGCTTACTTTTATACATTGTAGTTCAAACCTGGAATATGTAGATTCTTTATTTACTGGCAGTGCTTTGGTATTTGTTATTGGGCTCACCTACTGAGTACTTTTTGTGCTCATGCCTTTCTTTTACCATTTCAGTGGCAAGTTCCTTGTGTTCAGGTTTTCCTGGCTTGATTCGCTCAGTGATGGAGCGACATTGGTTTTTAGTTGGGTGGTGACCCACGAGGTCACGTGGAGGTATGTTTGTGCTGTAGTTTTGTTTCTGTCATTAGTGTTTGTTTGTTTTGTTTAGTTTGTGTTCTTTCTTTTGATCCTGTATTTTTTGGGCTGAAATCGTTCCCAGTGATTAAATTTTCAATGCCCGGAACTTGTTTCCATCCCAGGGGGATCGAGAACGCCCCTCGGGACTTGCCGCGGACCAGCTCGGGTGACCGGTTCAGGGTCGACCCGGGCTGGTTCGTGACACAAGGTATGGTTGGGTATGTTATTGATAATGTCATTGGTTTAGGTTTAACCAAGATGGGATTCATCCTCTTGTATGAATAGTATGACATACTGGACCTTTATTTAGATATACTAATTAAGGGTATGGACACACCTAGATAAGTGAAATGTGATGTTCTTATCTATTTAGGTGAGGGTTATGTGATGTTCTCATTCTTCAAGGTGAATGGCATGTAATGTGTTCATCCATATGATTAGTCAATACATAGAGAATCAAGAATATATAATTAAGTTATAAAGTATTGACATACCCTATGTCTCATGGTTTATTTATTTATTAAAAAAGGAATTATATAATTATTCATACTTGTATATGATATAGTCGTTGGACACAAGTATAAAGATACAAATGTTTGATAGAGATCACATCATATCCCTTTATGTCATGAGTAGTATGGAAAATTTTTAGAGGCCTCTATTTGATTATATTTATGTATTAGGGAATTTATAATTATTTATAATGATACAAAGGCTTTTGTAGTCACACATTGTGGTTATGTGAATCTATATTAAGTTTTGTTACAAAGTGATTGTACAAAACATTGATAATTTCTCTAAAAGTGTTATAGTGGTTATCCAAAAGAATATTTGGATATATTTTCAAAATTTGTTACATATGATGTAAAATGTTCTAAAAATAAATGATAAATTTACCAAAATAAGTTTTTTAAGATATAAAAAATATTTTAGGATATTATTTGGCAAGTTATTACATGTTTTGTAACAAAAGGGAAAAAGGGAACTAAGTTTATGAGGCTTTAGTATAGGTGGGAGATTGTTAAAAATATGTACTAAATACTAAACCACGGTGTGGTGGTATAAACCAGATAATTATTTAATCTAGTGTAAAACATGACATATTGAAGGTCATTATATCATGGTTTAGTTCATGGAAATGAATATGTTATGAGATAAGGTACTCCATTGATGGTTCACTTCAACCAAAGCTATCATATTCGGTTTGATCATCATGTGATAGTGATTAAAATAATTTGAATATCAATATTGATTACTTAAATGTTATTAATAATTATTATCATTGATCCATGAGTTTCAATGAGTTTTAATATTTTATACATTTGTTAAAAATTTCATCAAGTATGGTCAAATGTTTGAGTTTCAAGGAGCTTCCTTGGATGGATATATTAAGAGGTTCAATTTTATTATAATTTTTTGCATATAAATATTGTTTGATATTTTTTTGAACTCCTCAAATCTAAATCTTAAGTTCTATCTCTCTCTATCTATTTAATAAAGATTATATAAAACCATTAGGGAGAGGGATCCTTCCTAGGAATTGGGAGATTCACACATCCTGCAGAAAACCTAGGAGTAAGGATTCAACTAACTATTTATTAGTGATGCCTATTAATCTCATATGGGTAATATTTGATAGATTTTATCATTAGATAAAAGGTTTACATTCTTAATTAATTTTATTTAATAAAAACCATGAACCAATCATGTGAGTCTCACTATATCTTCAAGGAACCTTCACGGTTTGACCGCATAGTTTGGTAAACCATGAACCAACCATGTTTTAGCTTCTATTTTGAGTTACATAGTTATCTGGGGAATTTTGTAGTGTTAGACCTAACAATTCACCAATAATTCACCACCAATTACTCCTCTCCTATTGGACACATGGCTATGTAGAGAAAACTATATGGTTTCCCCTAACCATGATCAAACCATGATCCCCCGTAAAGGCTTAGAAAACCCACCAAAAGTCACTCAAAAGTTACCCAAGACTTCACCAAAACAAATTGTAACTAAAAATACTTAAAATAAATGTGCAAAACATGGAATATAGAATTTATAGAGTAAGGGGTTGTTTAATTCACATTCCATTGGATATGGAAGTTTCCTTTATCTTTGTAATGTATTCCCACCTCTTTTTCTATAAGATACGACTAGCATGGTGAGGTGGGGGTTAGTATAGTTCCTATACTACTATTGTTGCTACTTATATAGATTATTATTTCATTTCCTTCTCTACTTTTTTTTAATTGGAATTATTATTTAAATGGGATTCAGTGAATATTTTAAATTGATTATAATTAAAACAATATGAGTTTATATCAAAATATTCCACTATAATGTGGTCAACTTATGACTCTATCTCTTCAATAAAGTCCACTAGAAACTTCTATTATTAAATTTATAACACTATATTCTATTATATTGTGGTTAATTCAATATATTCATTGTATATGTATATAATTATTGTTTATTTTTCAATGAAATAAAGAGATTAGTGAGTCTTTTATTCATTTTATAAAAATTTAGAATAGAAAGAATTTAAGTATGGTCTATCTCCCTATAATGGATCATCTAGCATAAATTATTCATGAATCTCATCTGGTAGTGTGGTGAGGTCTGAAATAAGGTCATTTATGAGTTTTCCTTTATATTTATGTGGTTCTTACACATAAAATATAGGTGGAACAACAATATGTTCTTCATCCTCAGGCTGGTGATGTTATCATTATTTATTCCTATGCTCTTGTAGATTTTTAAGTGGAGTGGGTGTTTCTGTGGTTTGTTATTTAGTCCCATCAATGGATATTAATATAGAATTACCTCATCTATTTGTTAATGTTTTTGTCATTTCATTTGTCAAAAAAATCATCAATACCCACAATTAATGTGAATCAATCAGTAGATGTGGAATAATATTATAAAAAATAATTTTTACCATTTTTTTAGAATTTTATTATTTTATTCTTTATGTTTTGGGAATAAAAGTAGAATAAAAATAAATAATAAATTTTCCTCCATAGAAATAGTTCCAAATTGGTGTAGGGACTATCACAGTTCCCTAGTTGAATGAATTTATAAACCTAGTGCAGCTAGGGAGTTATCCAGGGTCGTCTCACTTGAGAAGGACCAATTTCTATTTATTATTCTTATTTTACTTATTGTTTTTTATAAAATAATTAGAAAACTCAAAATTAGGGGTAGGGTGGATGTGTGAAAATTAAATACAGGAATTAAATATGTAGATTCAATCCAAAATAGAATGAAATTAAGAAGAAATGTTTCACTCCTGAAATCTAACTAAATGATCCTTAATTGTCTCTTTATAAACCTATCCAATTCTAACTCTATGATTATTATCCATTGTATGCATATTCATCCTTTCTGTTAATTTTTTATAAAACTCAATATAATTAGAAATATTTCTAGGCATTATGTTCCACTACCTCTAAGGCTTAAAATAAGAAAACACCTCTATCAAGTGTGATTCCCTCACTAATCCTCCATGGGTTATCCATATAACCCTCATTCTTTACTCAAGAACTGGTTACACCATATACTCATGTAAATTGGGGAGAAAATGATATTCACATCAAAGAAGAACACAAGAGATGGATGGGATGTGGTGTAAAGACCCGTAAAATTCAAGGGAAATTTTTTCTTAATTTTCTTTGGAATTTTACAAGAGCGTGGTTTCAGACGGCACCTGATTCCGAGGCCCGGAGTGCCCGGAATCAATTTCCAAAGTTTGGCTCGGGTACGTTCAGTGAACGAACGAGCGGGAATTTCTAACTTTTGATCCGGTGCTCGGAATTGAATTCCGAGGGCACCGATGGAACCGCAGCGCCGGTATTTTCTTAAGAACGCCTATTCCAGAGTTGCGTTTACACTAGGGAAGTTGTAAAATAAATTGTGAATGTTAAAATAAAAATTTAACTTCAATTTTTATTTTTATCTTTCCTTAAGTGTTTTTATCCATTGGATGGAAGTTGGGTAACTACCCAACTTCCCTAGGGAGGTTAAGAGGGTGGTGGGGCCCACACGAACCCCACCCCTTCATATCCTCTAACCCCCCAACTCACAATTAATGATGTGAACTTGAGTTATAACTTATGACATTAATAAGTGAGTTTAATTTGAGTTTTTGAAATTCAAACTCTTGAATTTCAAAGGTTGGTGTTGTGTTAATAAATTAAGTGTGAGCTTAATTTATTTTTGGTTAGTTTCTTTGTTGCTTGAGAGGTTTGGGAGAATCGTTGAGAGACTTGAAGATCTTCTTCATCTTCGACGAAGAACGTGAAGAACGGTTCTTCTCCGACGAAGAACATCGACCCCACGACCTTCAAGACTCGGCGTCCCGGATTCTTCCGTCTTCATCTTCCTCCTCGACAAGGGAGAAGTCGCCGACCGTGGTGATCATCGCCAACGACAACGTACCTCCCTTCTTCGTCATAGCGACAAGTGAAGAGACGTCGTTTCCTCCTCGGACGCACCCCGACGTCCACGGAATCTACGTCCGACGCCGCGACGCCTTTCTCCACGATACCCGACGTGCGACGTCATTTTTCAAGGTAGGGGTTGTTGTTAATTGTTTATTTATTTATCCTTGTTCGTGGTTCTAGCATGACTAACGTGGGGATTTTAAATATGTGTTATTGTTTAACGTGAGGGGTCCGGACCGCATGAACATGGCCGAACCCCCTCCTTCGTTCTTGATTTTTTATATTGCGGATGAAACAAGGTGGCGTGGTGCCATCGCACCACGCGGTTATTCGCCCGATTTTATTGCGCGGCGCCGTCGCGCCGTGCCATGGAAGAATCATCAAGAACGCGACGCCGTCGCGCCGCGTCGAAGGGAATCAAAGGCGCGGCGGAGGGGCGCGGTGCCGTCGCACCATGCCGGACGACGAACACCGCGGCCGGTTCCGGGCCGCGGCGGGACGAGAAGACCGGCGGCCGGGCCGCCGGCGTCGAAAGCCGGAAAGGGGACCGCTTTAAGGATTTGTGATCACCGCAGTAAAGTTCTTGACCCGAGGAGAGTTTTGGCGTAGGCGGCGGTCAAAACGGACCACCGGTGCATGACCGGTGCTCCGCAGAGTTCGACGGCAGCGCACCACCCCGGCGCGGCGGCACCGGCGACCGGCGGCGGCGGCGCGCCGCCGGAGAATCCAGCCGCGGCAGTGCCGCGGCGGTCTTCTGAGCGGCCGGCAAAGCCGGCCGCGGTGGTCAGGGCGGGACCCCATCTGGGTCCCACGTGTATGAAGAACGGCCGGCAAAGCCGGCCGTTACCCTGAAGACCTGGGGGTTGAACCCCCGGATGGCTGGATCGGACCCCCCTTCCACGTGGGGGGGGGGGGGTTGGTTTCTTAAACACGGGGGCTGTGCCCCCCGTTTCAACATCGCAGTGCGCTGGACGCGCTGCGCACAGCTGGCGCCGGACGCCAGCACACCGGACCCCGCACGCAGCGCACGAGCGGCGGCCGGGCCGCGCCGCCGTGCCGGACCGCGCCGCTGTGCCGGCCAGCCGGCCGAGCCGGGTCGGACCCGGGTCGGCCCGGACCCGGACCCCCCGTTTTCGAGACGGATTCGGTCTTTTGGCCATAACATGAGCCACGGACCTCTGATATAAGAACCGTTTGCGGCAACGCGATCCTTGGATCGAGACGGTCGTTTCGGTATATCGCACTCAAGGTTTCGGAATACTTTGAGTTCGGCCGGGTTGGTTCGTTCACGAAACCAACCGGGCCTTCGGAGCGTAAACGCTCATATCTTGAGCTACGGACGTCCGATTGACGTGCCGTCAGCTTTTTTGTGTTCCTCTTAGTGAGACGGATCTTTTGGCATACTCCGCCCGAGGTTTGGACGTAGGTGGAGTACGGTCGGGTTGGTTTTTCCTTAAAAACCAACCGGGCCCCGGGGACGAAATGCCAATAACTCTCAGACCGGGCGTCCGATCGACGCGCCGTCTGTTGCGTTGAGTTCCTATTGACGATACGGAACTTTTGGATACATCAACTCTGGACTTTGTGACAGTTGATGTATCAGCCTCTCGGCTCGTGGAGCGGATCCTCCTGTACGAGCTTGCTGTGTGCGGGAACCCTAGTGCTGGCTGCGACTGTGACTACTGCTACTACTGCTACTGTGACTGCGACGACGATAGTACAGAGATCTTGTGTGGATTCGACGACGACGACTACAGCACTCAGAGATCCTACGTGGATCAGTGCTACAGGTCCTGTGTGGGCCCGATCCTGTGTGGATTCGACGATGACGACTACAGAACTCAGCGATCCTACGTGGATCAGTGCTACAGGTCCTGTGTGGGTCCGATCCTGTGTGGTTCTTTGCGCTCAGCGGTCCTGTGTGAACCAGCGCCTACAGGTCCTATGTGGGCCCGATCCTGTGTGGGTCTTTTGAGGGGGTTAGTTACCTATCGATCCTTCGTGGGTCCGACGACTTAGATGGATCAGAGATCATCTTTATCGTCCTTGAAGAAGTATACCTGTGTGAGCTGAATCCTGTTGCTTTCCTGTGTGGATTGTGTTGTGCTATCCTGTGTGGATTACGTTTTGCTTTCCTGTGTGGAATACGTTTACTTTCCTGTGTGGACTGAGTTGTACTTGGGCTCGGAGGTTGGAGCGTATTTGAAATTGATGACTTAGGTATATGTATGGGCATATACCTAAGCAGTGTCGGTTGTTACTTTGCGATTGTACCTTTCTTCGTGGTTTATCCTTTGTGGATTTTGAGAGACCTTCAGGGGTCTCGGGGTCCCTACTGAGTAGCTTATACTCACCCCTGCACGGGCTTTGCCCGCACTACGTTGTGTTGGTTGCAGACGATGGACAGCGTTGACCTTAGCTAAGGCTTGCAGAGCAGGACGGTACCTGGAGGAGGATCACTGGGCGGGACGTGCTCGGAGCGGACGGCGGGACCCGTGGAGCAGTGGAGCTATCTGTACTCACCCTTCAGGTGGGATTTCCAGTGGATAGCTCGGTGTAGCGGCTTTTAATTTACAGTTTTTGTTTTCCCTTTCGAGTTGTACTTTACTTTTAGTTTGGGTTTGTATACTGGCCCTTTTACTTTACCGCACTTTCAGTTGTACTCTACTTTTTCTTAGTGTTTACTTTCCACTTTCTTACTCTGTGGTGTTTGTTTACTTTACAAAGGAAATGCCTTCCCTTTTTACCGGGATTTATGCCTTGGTGCTAGTCTCTAGCCCCTGGTCTATGGAAGGCGGGCTTGGGGTAGTCACGGCACGGACCCCGAGGGCGGGTCGTGACAAATTGGTATCAGAGGAGTTCGGTTCTACCACAAACTCTGATCTTTTCTATGTGAAGCGATAATGTTTAGTGTATTGAGTGTGGTTATAAGTCCAGGGAGTCCAATGTTGGTGCGGCGGCCGACGTATCCATACACCAGGACCCTGACTTCTGATTTCCGACTTAATGCACGAAAACATTGATTGCGTGTGTGTTTCAAGTTTTCTTTGTGATTACTTATATCAGCTCACCAGGTATACTGTTCTGACCGTGGCGCACCTGTTTCCTTTTCAAGGATGGCCCCACGATGGCAGCCAGCTAGGGTTCCGAGAGTCGAGCGTGACGACAGCCCACCGAGCGACGAGGCCTCGGTGCAGGGCCCTTTGTCAGCAGTGGCACCGGCGGTAGCACTACCCGCCGAGCCCCCGATGCTTCCAACGCCAGCCACTGATGATGCACGTCGCCTCAGCGCACTGCATGAGTTTCAGCGCCAGCGACCACCCAGGTTTCGCGGGGAGACGGATCCCCAGGCAGCCGAGGACTGGCTGGAGGCAGTGGTACGTGTGTTTAGGCTAGTGAGGACACCAGCAGACCTCATGGTGATCCTCGCTGCGAGCCTACTACATGCAGCAGCAGGACGATGGTGGAGCTTGATGCTCCAGGTGCACGATGCGGCATCTCTACTTTGGACGGACTTTGAGAGCCTTTTCCGCTCAGAGTTCGTCCCAGCCACTCTTCGTGCGGTGCGTATCCAGGAGCTTCTTCAGCTGCGGCAGGGCAGCATGACGGTCGCTCAGTACTCGGCGAGATTTACCAATCTCTCACGCTACTGGACCGACATGGTACGGGACCCATTCTTCTGGGCCCGGACCTTCGATCAGGGTTTGAGACACGAGATCAGGGCATCGCTGATCTCCCTCAGCATACCGACTCAGACAGGAGTACTGGAGCGGGCCCTTCTGATCGAGAGCTTCCTTGCTGAGTCTACACCAGCGCAGCGACCCACCGCAGGGCGGCACGTGGCAGAGTCATCTGCAGCAGGCAGTCGACGGATGACTCAGGGGTCCAGACAGACCAGACCTTCGGGCAGACGACCTCAGGACACTGGCTCAGCAGTGCGGGGCACACAGCGCGGAGCCAGTCTTTCGAGTGGAAGATAGTGCTATGCATGCGGCGGGCATGGTCACATGGCTCGTGACTGCCCGACCCGCCATGCAGAGGAGCAGCAGACGGTTGAGGAACCACCTAGGCAGAGGCAGAGGTTCGACCGTGGCGGTCCATAGGGAGGAGGCGGACGAGGCAGAGGAGCTGGCCGAGCAGCAGGTGGTGGGCGACGTTTTGAGGCTCTACCACCACCACCACCAGGAGGTCCACCCCGACCTCAGGGGAGAGCACAGCTTCAGGCAGCTGAAGCTTACGATCATGGAGCTCCGGAAGCAGGTGGACTAGTGCGGGACTAGCTCCAGGCATAGAGGCCTTGGCCCATAATGCCTCTAGCTTCGTAGTTTGTGTTGCTTTGTGACCTTGTTATTTAAGTTGAAGTAATAAAAGACACTTGCCTTGGTGACTTTTGTTTTCTTGTCTTTTGTTTGTTTTTACTAAGAGGTGCCGGTTAAAAACTGTTGACTTGACCCTCACTTGCGAGATTCGTACTAGAGGAAACCTAGTGACCACACACTGATGCCGACAGTGTGACTCAACCCTTGGAGGCGAGAGTAACGGTTGGATCTCTTGGTAGCAGCGTCGAGGCCTTACGACGTCATCCATGCCATGAATTAACTAATCATGACGGGATTGACTGTATTAGGCAAGGAACGTGGTTCATCCAGGGGATGAGACCGGATTTCACTTTTCGGAAAAGGAGAAATCTTTGCAGCTAGCCTCTTTGCAGATATCCTTCGTGGATAGTGATGGAGCAGCCTTCCTCCAGTCTCTCACAGTCACCCCTCCTCTACTACAACAGGTCAGAGAGGCACAGCGTGAGGACGCTGACTGTGAGACTCAGTGTACACAGATATCCTCGGGATAGACACCTGATGGTTTCTCCCTTGGAGCAGAGCACGGCATCTTTTTCAGAGGACATACCATGGTACCAGTCGCTTTGCGAGAGGAAGTGCTGAGAGAGTTTCACACTTCTCCTTTGGCGGTACATCCTGGAGTGGCGAAGATGTACTAGGATCTCAGACGATAGCACTGGTGGCCGGGCATGAAGAAGGCAGTAGCAGAGTTCGTTTCTCGATGCCTCACCTTCCAACAGGTGAAGGCAGAGCATCAGGTACCAGCAGGCTTGGTACATCCCTTGGAGGTTCCGGAGTGGAAGTGGGACGGCATATCTATGGACTTCGTGACTGGACTTCCACGCACTTCCAGAGGTCACGACTCCATCTGGGTGATTGTTGACCGACTCACCAAGTCGGCACACTTCTTACCCATTAGAGAGCAGGGCTCAATGGAGAGCTTGGGACGTCTCTACGTTCAGGAGATTGTGCGGCTCCACGGTGTGCCATCATCTATCGTCTCCGATCGAGATGCTCGCTTTACTTCCCGGCTTTGGAAGGGGTTACAGGAGGCGTTCGGGATGCAGCTACGTCTGAGCACAGCCTTTCACCCTCAGACGGATGGTCAGACGGAGAGGACCATTCAGACTCTCGAGCACATGCTCCGCGCATGTGTCCTCGACTTTGGCCGTAGCTGGGAGGACCACCTACCCTTGGTGGAGTTTGCGTACAACAACAGCTACCACTCCACCATCGGGATGGCACCGTACGAGGTGTTGTACGACCGACCTTGTAGATCTCCTTTGTGCTGGACAGACACTGGGGAGTCAGCACTAATGGGACCGGAGATGGTCCAGGCCACGACAGAAAAGGTCCAGGTCATCCAGGAGCGGATGAGGATAGCTCAGAGCCGGCAGAAGTCATACGCTTACAGGAGGCGGAGGCCACTAGAGTTCGAGGATGGCGACCACGTCTTCTTGCGGGTCTCACCTCGACGTGGTATTCGGAGATTTGGCCGAGGCGGCAAGTTATCTCCGCGCTTCATCGGACCCTTCCAGGTCCTCAGCAGGGTTGGCGAGGTGGCTTATCGCCTGGCTCTGCCACCTCAGTTGCACCGGGTGCACGACGTCTTCCATGTATCCCAGCTGAGGAGATACGTGCACGACCCGACGCACATCATTGACCATGGGGAGCTTGACGTTGACGATGGGGCGACTTTTACGGAGGTCCCGGTGGAGATAGAGGATCGACAGGAGCGGGTCCTGCGTGGGCGATCGATTCCTCTTGTGCGCATCAGATGGCAGCACAGGAACCTCCAGGAGAGCACATGGGAGCAGGAGGCTCAGATGCGTGCTCAGTACCCTCATTTGTTCCCCTAGTTTTTTATGTATCTTTACGGGGACGTAAAGCCCTGAGGTGGGAGTAATGTAAAGACCCGTAAAATTCAAGGGAAATTTTTTCTTAATTTTCTTTGGAATTTTACAAGAGAGCGGTTTCAGACGGCACCTGATTCCGAGGCCCGGAGTGCCCGGAATCAATTTCCGAAGTTTGGCTCGGGTACGTTCAGTGAACGAACGAGCGGGAATTTCTAACTTTTGATCCGGTGCTCGGAATTGAATTCTGAGGGCACCGATGGAACCGCAGCGCCGGTATTTGCTTAAGAACGCCTATTCCAGAGTTGCATTTACACGAGGGAAGTTGTAAAATAAATTTTGAATGTTAAAATAAAAATTTAACTTCAATTTTTATTTTTATCTTTCCTTAAGTGTTTTTATCCATTGGATGGAAGTTGGGTAACTACCCAACTTCCCTAGGGAGGTTAAGAGGGTGGTGGGGCCCACACGAACCCCACCCCTTCATATCCTCTAACCCCCCAACTCATAATTAATGATGTGAACTTGAGTTATAACTTATGACATTAATAAGTGAGTTTAATTTGAGTTTTTGAAATTCAAAATCTTGAATTTCAAAGGTTGGTGTTGTGTTAATAAATTAAGTGTGAGCTTAATTTATTTTTGGTTAGTTTCTTTGTTGCTTGAGAGGTTTGGGAGAATCATTGAGAGACTTGAAGATCTTCTTCGTCTTCGACGAAGAACGTGAAGAACGGTTCTTCTCCGACGAAGAACATCGACCCCACGACCTTCAAGACTCGGCGTCCCGGATTCTTCCGTCTTCATCTTCCTCCTCGACAAGGGAGAAGTCGCCGACCGTGGTGATCATCGCCAACAACAACGTACCTCCCTTCTTCGTCATAGCGACAAGTGAAGAGACGTCGTTTCCTCCTCGGACGCACCCCGACGTCCACTGAATCTACGTCCGACGCCGCGACGCCTTTCTCCGCGATACCCGACGTGCGACGTCATTTTTCAAGGTAGGGGTTGTTGTTAATTGTTTATTTATTTATCCTTGTTCGTGGTTCTAGCATGACTAACGTGAGGATTTTAAATATGTTTTATTGTTTGACGTGAGGGGGCCGGACCGCATGAATACGGCCGAACCCCCTCCTTTGTTCTTGTTGTTTTATATTGCAGATGAAACAAGGTGACATGGTGCCGTCGCACCACGCGGTTATTCGCCCGATTTTATTGCACGGCGCCGTCGCGCCGCGCCATGGAAGAATCATCAAGAACGCGACGTCGTCGCGCCGCGTCGAAGGGAATCAAAGGCGCGGCGGAGGGGCGCGGTGTCGTCGCACCGTGCCGGACGACGAACACCGCGGCCGGTTCCGGGCCGCGGCGGGACGAGAAGACCGGCGGCTGGGCCGCCGGCGTCGGAAGCCGGAAAGGGGACCGCTTTAAGGATTTGTGATCACCGCAGTAAAGTTCTCGACCCGAGGAGAGTTTTGGCGCAGGCGGCGGTCAAAACGGACCACCGGTGCGCGACCGGTGGTCCGCAGAGTTCGACGGCAGCGCACCACCCCGGCGCGGCGGCACCGGCGACCGGCGGCGGCGGCGCGCCGCCGGAGAAACCAGCTGCGGCAGTGCCGCGGCGGTCTTCTGAACGGCCGGAAAAGCCGGCCGCGGTGGTCAGGGCGGGACCCCATCTGGGTCCCGCGTGTATGAAGAACGGCCGGCAAAGCCGGCCGTTACCCTGAAGACCCGGGGGTTGAACCCTCGGATGGCTGGAGCGGACCCCCCTTCCACGTGGGGGGGGGGGGGGTTGGTTTCTTAAACACGGGGGTTGTGCCCCCCGTTTCTCCATCACAGCGCGCTGGACGCGCTGCGCACAGCTGGCGCCGGACGCCAGCACACCGGACCTCGTACGCGGCGCACGAGCGGCGGCCGGGCCGCGCGGCCGTGCCGGACCGCGCCGCCGTGCCGGCCGGCCGGCCGAGCCGGGTCAGACCCGGGTTGGGTCGACCCGGTTCGGGCCGACCCAGGGGGGGTCGGGCCGGGTCGGCCCGGACCCGGACCCCCCGTTTTCGAGACGGATTCGGTCTTTTGGCCATAACATGAGCCACGTACCTCTGATAGACGAACCGTTTGCGGAAACGCGATCCTTGGATCGAGACGGTCGTTTCGGTATATCGCACTCAAGGTTTCGGAATACTTTGAGTTCGGCCGGGTTGGTTCGTTCACGAAACCAACCGGGCCTTCGGAGCGTAAACGCTCATATCTTGAGCTACGGACATCCGATTGACGTGCCGTCAGCTTTGTTGTGTTCCTCTTAGTGAGACGGATCTTTTGGCATACTCCGCCCGAGGTTTGGACGCAGGTGGAGTACGGTCGGGTTGGTTTTGCCTTAAAAACCAACCAGGCCCCGGGGACGAAAATGCCAATAACTCTCAGACCGGGCGTCTGATCGACGCGCCGTCTGTTGCGTTGAGTTCCTGTTGACGATACGGAACTTTTGGATACATCAACTCTGGACTTTGTGACAGTTGATGTATCAGCCTCTCGGCTCGTGGAGCGGATCCTCCTGTACGAGCTTGCTGTGTGCGGGAACCCTAGTGCTGGCTGCAACTGTGACTACTGCTACTACTGCTACTGTGACTGCGACGACGACAGTACAGAGATCCTGTGTGGATTCGACGACGACGATTACAGCACTCAGCGATCCTATGTGGATCAGTGCTACAGGTCCTGTGTGGGCCCGATCCTGTGTGGATTCGACGACGACGACTACAGCACTCAGCGATCCTACGTGGATCAGTGCTACAGGTCCTGTGTGGGCCCGATCCTGTGTGGGTCTGATCCTGTGTGGGTCTTTGCGCTCAGCGGTCCTGTGTGAACCAGCGCCTACAGGTCCTATGTGGGCCCGATCCTGTGTTGTTCTTTTGTGGGGGTTAGTTACCTATCGATCCTTCGTGGGTCCGACGACTTAGATGGATCAGAGATCATCTTTATCGTCCTTGAAGAAGTATACCTGTGTGAGCTGAATCCTGTTGCTTTCCTGTGTGGATTGTGTTGTGCTATCCTGTGTGGATTACGTTTTGCTTTCCTGTGTGGAATACGTTTACTTTCCTGTGTGGACTGAGTTGTACTTGGGCTCGGAGGTTGGAGCGTATTTGAAATTGATGACTTAGGTATATGTATGGGCATATACCTAAGCAGTGTCGGTTGTTACTTCGCGATTGTACCTTTCTTCGTGGTTTATCCTTTGTGGATTTTGAGAGACCTTCAGGGGTCTCGGGGTCCCTACTGAGTAGCTTATACTCACCCCTGCACGGGCTTTGCCCGCACTACGTTGTGTTGGTTGCAGACGATGGACAGCGTTGACCTTAGCTGAGGCTTGCAGAGCAGGACGGTACCTGGAGGAGGATCACTGGGCGGGACGTGCTCGGAGCGGACGGCGGGACCCGTGGAGCAGTGGAGCTATCTGTACCCACCCTTCAGGTGGGATTTCCAGTGGACAACTCGGTGTAGCGTCTTTTACTTTACAGTTGCTGTTTTCCCTTTTGAGTTGTACTTTACTTTCAGTTTGGGTTTGTATACTGGCCCTTTTACTTTTCCGCACTTTCAGTTGTACTCTACTTTTGCTTAGTGTTTACCTTCCGCTTGCTTACTCTATGGTGTTTGTTTACTTTACAAAGGAAATGCCTTCCCTTTTTACCGGGATTTACGCCTTGGTGCTAGTCGCCAGCCCCTGGCCTATGGAAGGCGGGCTTGGGGTAGTCACGGCACGGACCCCGAGGGCGGGTCGTGACATGTGGGGCACTATCACAAACCCCAAACTCAATCTCCCTTGAATTACCATAGATTAGAAAAGGAAAGAAGTTAAGTAAAGAGGCTCTAGAATCATAAATTTTCATCTAGGTAGTGATCATAATGTTTTCCTCTCACAATTGGTGATAGCTTCATAGATCACTAGTAATTAAGGAGAATTGGAATTTTAATTTTAGGTTGAGATCTGATTCCATTATAATATTCTGTTTTAATCTTACATGGGAATCAAGACTTAGAATATTATCGGATGTAGTGTCTTGGCTGCATATGTTTCTCCTGTAAATCATTCACTGATTAAAATTTATTCTTATGTAGGATCCTCAGGTTGAGTTAATCTTATATAGTAGATGTAATGGTCGAGTTAGTCATATATAGGTATAATTTATTTATCTATATCCCATTCTCCACCAAGTTAAAATTATGTAACACATTTTACATTACAATTAATCTTACAAAGATAGGAATTTTAAGTTAATCCTACAAAGCTATTAAAATCCTTGTTTTCTCATACAAAAAAATTCTTAGATCCTTATTTACCTATAAAAACAAAAAATTACCCAAAAAATAAATGTATGATTTATTCAAAATAATTCTAAAATAAATTTATACAATTAAATCCATGAATTTAACCCATTTATAATTAATGTAAAAATTTATTCAAAGTATCACAAATTAATTATTTTTCCTAGGATTTATATTTATTATAGGATTAATTTATACTAAAAAATTAGAATAAAAAAATAAAATTTGTTATTATCAACTGCTCTAAATTTTTAATGAATATGTAGTGCGCTTTGGTGGTTTTTTGAACATCAAATCATTGTAGAGTGTATTATCCTTGAATATATCTTGGTACGAGTGAACCAAGTAAAATCAATGTTGTCCCTCTAGTATGCTTTTATTGATTAAATATTATCTTTTAGGGATAAAAGAATGTTTTACATAATCACGAAACAAGATTATTTTAATTCATTAGGCCCTAATTTAGTCCCCCCACCCTTAGGTTATCTTTTTTTCATGGGACCACCAAGTGGTATTAGAGTATATGGTTCAGTCTAGAAGATTTTCCCTCTCTTTGGAATCTATGGAAGTTTTTTTTCAATTATAAAAGTGTTTTGATCTTTAATGGTAATAACTTTTACCCTTGAAAAAAATTAGATTCAACACTACTTCTGGTCCCTTGGTAGTTATGTGTATATGGCCATCATATATGGAATTATAGACAACATGAATAGTGGAGAGGTATCCAAAAATGGTTGTAAAGAATTATATGATGAAACTAATGTAATGAACATGTCAGGGGGTATTTTTCCATTGTAATCTACATAAAGGTCATGTCATGTAAATCCTCAAATATCAAGAGGGAAAAGTTTCTAAACATATATAAAGGGGAATCAAAGGTACGTGAATCTAAATTTCTGGTCATTTTGAATAGTTATGAGGACTTGAGGATTTACCCAAATTAATATATTAATGCATTCTTTAATTGGGTAAATGTGATTGTGGAGAACATGTGTGAACATTGAGAAACACCAGATGATATCAATATTTAAAGTGTGTTATAAGAATATTTCCAGATAAATTCAATTTTAAGGTCTCGATACTCAAGGAAAATGATCTAAATAAAGTTACATTGGGTAGTATTTATAGAATTATTATTTCATATAAGATGAGGACTAATGATGATGATCCCATGGAAAAGGATAAATATCATGAAGTGGTGTTCATGGTGATGAAAAAGATTTTGGTGATGGTTGATCCCAATTAAAAAGAGTTTCATGAGTTCATTTCATTATTTTCCTCATATATTAAGAGGTAAAGGAAAGTTTATAGGGAATATTCCAATCACTTGATTTCAATGTGGAAAGGTTGGGAACCTTACTAATATGTTTCAAAAGAAGTTCTAAGATAATGAAGAGGGTGGAATTATAATGAATAAATCATCTAAGTATGTGAAAGGAAAGATAATTACCATGAAAAATTTATTTAACAAAAATAGTTTTGTTTCATAAAATTAAAATAGATTAGAAGAAATGGGTGGTGGAAATTGAGTATTAAAAATACCTTAATGAAAAAGTCCATGTGGTTATCATAAACAAAACACAAAATTAAAGGGAAAAGTGATGGTGATAATACTGATATTGAGGGTGTTATAGACCTCAAAGTGGATTTATAGGTTTTACTCGAAGATATATATGTCTGGAGATCCAAAAAGAAGAAACTAAATGAAGTGGTATGTGATTCTAAACACCATATACTGCAGAAAGAATGGAAAAGGATAATTTGAAGGTCAATATTGAAAATATTAAATCTAAAAACCTTTAAAACTCAAATAAATTCATTTATATCATGATTAAATTGAATATAAACCCTGTATAATTGATGGATTCACCAATACAATAAAATATAGGGTTAAACAGGTCAAATAGATCAAATGAGAAATATTTGAGATAAGGAAAAGGCTTAAGAACCAAGAAAGGCCCATGACTCCAAGAATGGCATCGAGAAGTTAGATTATGTTGGCTATGGAGAAATAAAAGAAGAAACATAGAGATCTAACAAATTAGTTTAGAGGATTTAATTTATTAATAAAAGACCTATAAAAATGATAAAATACGTTTTGGTCTTGATTAGAAACAAAATTTAATCATGGTTAAGGAAATTCCAAAAGAACCCACTCCTCATAGGATTATATATTTGGGTGATACCCAAAATCCCATTGGATCGACAATTAAGACACATTAAAATACACCCAATATCAGGTTTTATTATTATGAAAATATTGGGTATACACAAAATTTGTATTCTGTAGAAAATATATACTTAAAGGAAAAAGATAAATGTATATAGATGAGTAAAACTCAATTTATTCGATATGATTTTTATTGTGATGTCTCATATCATCTCGCTCTATGAATAGAAACCATACCGATTCAGCGTATGAGACCCGGCATGCCTCCCCATATGTAAAAGGTTACCAACTAGAGATGAGGACCTATGATAACACTCTAGGGAGACTACTCATTAATATCAGAGTATAATAATAGTGGAAAAAATGAAACAGATAGAATTTAGATACACATTACAACCAAAGAAAGTGACAACCAATAAATACAATATCATATGAAATAATAAATGAATGTACTATAAATCCTAGATCCCCCATGGGTGGATCATACAAAAGTAGTAGAAAATAAATAAATTTAAACATAGACTATCAGCCTATATTTAACTATTCTTGAGTCCTACCCATTCCCATCATTCATACCTCCATTATATCATGGTGAGTAAAAAAACAACCAATGTTGAGCCTTGACCTATACCCATCCCTGTGAAAAATAATAGTGTCTACTCAGGTACCCAAGCACCATGGCAGGTCAATTAGTGTTTGAATAAAACTCAATAGGTTGTCACTAATGTCATCTGAAAAATAACCATTCTGATAAGAAGAACATGAAGAAGTTGTATAAATAAACAATTTAAATAATTTAAAAAAACTAATTTAACATCAAAATATAACTATCAAATCCTGGGATTCATGGTGACACTCGAGATCATTGTATATCATGTCGATCTTTGGTTCTGTGAGCCTAATCAACCATGCCTTCTTTGGCCAATATCAAGGTGTCTTTGAGAATTTCAAGATGATCATTCCAAACATAGATATCCACATCGAATCCAGGGTTCAACCTAGAATTCCCAACAACCTAAAGTATTACATGAAACCTGAGTTCTCATACTGGAATTCTCATGGAATCTAATCTCTCCTCCCATCATTTCCCATTCATCAGTCATAACATGGAATCCATACACTCATCCTACCATTCCCATGGGATCTAAAAACTCATCCCAACATTCCTAATCATTGAGGATTATAAGACTCTAGGAATTCCACCTAGCCTTCCCAAGTCATAATTAATTACAAGGAATCTAAGTGCTCATCTCAACAATCCCACCCATAGAGTATCATATGGAATATTGGTGATCCTCCCAAAATTCCCAAGTAGCATATATCATATGAAATAAAAGGATCTCATCCCAAAATTCTTAATTATTAGGAATAATTTTAATAATTTTATCAATTAAACATTCATTTCATTTAATTATCATTATCCCTAAGGCCACCACTAACCATAATCATCATTTCAGGTCTGAGGTTCCATTTCAAATTTCAAAATCAAGATTTACTATTTTTACCATACCAATCCATTTTGTAAAACATAAGTCCCAACCATAAGCTTCATTATGATTTATACAGCCTATGGCACTAATTCACATTAATCAAGTGACTTCCCAATATCACTTCCCATCACATAATTAATAAATTTAATCCACTAAATAATTTTATCAATATCAAAAAAAATTCATTCCATTTTATAAGAAATGGAATTAAACTTTGCGATATCATTTCAAGATCTTTAATGGTTGTGAAATACCATTTCAAAATCATTAATTTACAATGAAAACCCATTTATTAAAGGTTTAAACATAATATTATAGATTAAAATTTTCAGGAAAAGGAATCCAATATTCCTAAATTTTTCACTTAGTATGTTATAATGTTTAATTAATCCCAAAAAAAATCAAAACCATTTACAAATATCAATGGTTTAAAATTATATTTCACAACCATAAATTAAAACCAAGTATCCTCTTAATCCATGTAAACATAAATTAGGAATTTAATGGAATTGATCCACCTTAAGATTATTTTCTCACACTAAAAATTTCACATGAAATTACCATCTCTTAAGGTACAATACATGTTAAACAGGGAATTTATCTATGGAATCCCCAAACTAAAACATTTTAAATTAAATTGGATCAAGTGAGGTGGATCCATCATGACCACATTGTGCATGCACTCATAAAACAAGATGTGACTATGGGATAAATTAGAGGGATCACATACCTTATCCCCATAGGATTTTACCCATCTAGTATCAGCCTTCATTTCTAGCTAAAATGGAAGATAATGAGAAACCAGACAAAAACTATTAAAATATTTCATGACCCACATAAATGAAAAAATTATATTTATATAGAAATATGAAATAAGAACGGATTATAGGGAGTGTTATACCACCTAAATATTTATGATGAACCTAATGAGAATACAAATAGACAAAAAATAGGGGAGATTTTCCATGGAAAATGATAGGGGAGGAAGGACTCCTTTATTATTGGAAATAGCCTGATTTTTTACATTTCTGGGATAAGAAGAAAGGGTGTGAAGGTTGTGAAAGACCCTTTTCCACCAATTTAAAAAAATAACCCAGGGCCCCACCCACAATATAGTGGACCACTAGATAGTCGATGTGCCTAGTTAGAAGCCCTAGCCTCCTCAAATCCCACCAACTAGCTAGTGGCCTCCAACTGGCTAGCTGATTGTAATGAATCCCCTTGGATACATGCCCGAGTCACCTCTCGTTCCTCCCAAGCCCTCCCAAGACCTCCCAAACCCCTAGTGAACCTCAAAACAAGTATAAAAGGATATTTTTATGGGTTACAACCCATGGAATTTGAACCTGAACACCAATAAAAATTGACCCCTCCACTAGTTTGGAAATTCTAAATTTTCTCAAATTCCAATCACTTGTATAGAACCAATTCCTTAAAAACTCCCCACCATAACACTTATCATACCTAATAGGTATTGATGGTCATAAAACTGCACCTATCAACCTATGTTGGTCACCAATTCAAGGTCTAATGATGATGTTCTATTCTCAAATGCATGAATATCTCCAAGGTAAAACTTCCAACCCAAGGTGCTCAAGCTACCCGAACCCAAACCAAGACCCATCATCAAAATAAAAAACACTGATATGGTTCTTACATAATCCCATCTATCCCCAACACCGATGGTTTCATCATTCGGTTTCTTGCTAGGCCTATAGTGTTACCCACTATAAGATTCATCTCACAACAGCCAATTTCGATGATTGGTACCTCTGCCATCAAAGAATCCCATTGGAAAAAAATAATGCTCTAACAATGCACCCAGTGTGGTTTTCCCACTCACCACACCCAGTTATACGTGAAAATACTGGTTAAATGTTAGTACTTATCCTCAATACTAAATTCTAAACTAGTATGGATGCATAATTGTCATCCATTAACAATCCAGAGACGCCAAACTTTCCTCAAAACCACGGTTTGATTCTTGAAATTCCCCCATCACTTACATGATGACATGGTGGATATGGTTCTCAAATTTTTGTATCCAATTCAATTCACAAAAACAAGTTGGATCATCCAATGACAACTCATTTAGAAAAGGCCCGGCTCCAACTACTGACACATTATCAATTTACCCAATCATAATGCCATCATGCCCAAAGGTATTCTACAGTCACCAAAACACGTTATTTGGAGTATATACATGAATCTTGGTGAGTTTACATGGTTGAAACCTCAATTTCCCAAACCATCACTGGGTTCCACCATACACATTAGTACACCACCGAACTAAGCATATTTAGATCACTTCAAACAATACCATGACCAAATAAAATGCACAGAATCAATCCAATATAATATATAATTTATCCATTTGGTATTTTCTAAGGAATACAAGTATGCTTCTCACTTGTTCCTCACCAGTATCGAGATTCAAACACAACCACTCCATGGTTGGTTCTACATACCCACGAACCTTCTGGCATAATTTTCATATGCACGAGACTGCTACATCATTCCCCACTATATGATTTCACTTATATCACTCATTTAACATAGAATCTATTATTATAGCTAAAGTAAATGTGTGATACCCTTATGATCCATTCTCAATGCATCCATAACCCCTAACATCTCTGTCCGGTTCAAGATTAGTTATTTTACATCGCACTCTAATCCCTCCACAATGTCACCCTCAATTTATGGACATACCAAAACCCATTTCAAGGCCATGAGTTTTTGTACCCACAATAGTCTCATTAAATAGCATACACCTTACCTTAAGAGGGACTCATCAATCGAGACCCTCCATAACCCTATGAATCTCTTCCAAGAAGTCGTAAACGACATTTATTGTGGTACTACCTCCACCACCCCACTCAATCTCTTCAAACAAGACTCAAATGATTTTGAACAGAAACATATATGGTCTGTTTTACAAATAAAAATCCAAAAAGGCCTCACACATAGCTAAAACACATCACCTTATGCTCATATAAAAGTAACATGTACTTATTTATAAGACACCTGATTGCATAACTCAAATGGTATCGTTCATCTATGGTATGCGCTTTCCACCTCAAACTCATCAAAAAATTATGGTCTCATACTCCCCTATGACTATTTACCAAAACCAAATCATGATCCCATGATTCGGGCATTACTGACTCTAGGAACATGAGATCACTCATGAATTTGACCATTCTTCTTAGATCATAAATCCCAGTGAGCTAGAGGTATCCTTGATGCTTGCATCCAAATAACTATAACATTTCTCACCGGTAAAATATAAACACACAACCACCCATCATCATGGGTTTTATTCCAAAATGAAAAGTGTATACCGACACTCCAACTGCCTCAGACCAATCCACATGGGGTCGAAACTAATTACCAAATCGAAACAACATCAGAACAATAGGGTCATATATCCAAATAATTCTTCCCCTAAAAGACCATATTTAAAACCAAAACACAATCACTCAAGGTACTTACACTTAGAGAAGACCCCAGTCATAATTATTCTATTACTAAAACCTTGATAGCACTGAACATTAATCGATTCCACAAGTTGAATCATCAACCTTTTCTTCATGTTCCCAAAGCATCCATAACATTGATCTCACTCGTCTCTAAATAACCCCAAAAAACCAAACACATAGACTCAACACTAGATTAATATGAATTCCAAATATCATTGGGATTTCATAACTAGCCCCTAGGGTTTGGTCTAACACAAGACGCTTTCTCATGAGTGTCACTCCTACCTCCAAACTAAAACACATGGTGTCGACCGCGCCAAATCCAACCACTTACTCTAGGTCCCACATGCCCATATACCTTGGAACAAAAAACTTGACACCCACCCTATGGTTCCACACATACCACAAAGGTTACAACCACATAAGGCTCGCAAGTAACCACAATACGAGGAAACACCTTAGAATCCTGAGTTTACAGACCAATTGAAGACACAATAAGAAATACCCCACTAACTATTACCCTCAAACCCCATCAAGGCCTCAGAACCCAGACTCTCTCTTTAGTCCAACCACCAAAACATAGGTTTAGGTCACAAAAACAAGGTATACTAATCATGAAGGTCTCTAAAGGTCCCATTAAATCTTAATTTACTTTATTTAATGCCATAATTTTTTTAACTCAAAGGATTCATATTTTCCAAAACTTCTCATTACCCATCATTTTAAAATCCTAATGCTTAACTAGGTTTTGTTAAATATAATTTCATTCACCAGTTATGATAGAAAACCCCTTATAAGTTACTTACTAGCATTTTATTTAACCACAATTATCACTTTATAATTTTTTATACCTACTTATTTACCAAAAATAACTTGAGGAGTTGGTCAAATAGAAAGTCACCATACATTTATTTATAAACCATATAAATTATTGTAGAAAATTTAAATACCAACCCCTATATATTATTTAAAACCATATAAAGATATAAATGACTAGAATAAATAAGATATAGATAGTAAAAAATACAAGAAATAATAGGAATTCCCATCCCAAATAACTTGGGTTTTCCCTCACATGTGGGGCTACAAGAACAAGCTCATTACCAAGCTCTGTCAACATCCTAGTCTCTTATCTACCATACCTGAATAATAAGACAAAAGATGAACCCATTTGATACCATTTTTTGAAGTCCCATCCAAGAAAACTCTATGAATAGTAACTAAGATGGTTCACCACATGACCTCAGGCATGCCTTCCAGTATGCTAAAGGCTGTCAACTAGCAGTGAGGTCCTATGAGAACACCTTGGGGAGACTATGAACTCATATCATAGTATAGTAATAGTATAAATAAAATGAAATAGATAAAATCTGTATACACATGAAAACCATTGAAAGTGAAAACCAACCAAAAAATACTTTTTATTTTATTAGAAAAGAAGGGGAAAAATCCTACAAGAGAATAATTAAGAGGGTATAAAATAATGATGTCTCGGAGCATCATCCCACACAAAGTTAATACCTTTCGGGGTAAAGGATCCATGAAATGATAAAATAAGAAGCTGGTCATTCTAAAATGATTTATAATTAAGAAAATACTCCACAGCATTTCCCTCCCTCTATTATGAATAATAGTCATATAATTATTGATAAGGGACATGCACCACCTGATGGAATATTCAATAGACCAAGGTATAGGACCCCTACCTGACATTGCATTATAGAGGGAAATCACATCTGTCTTAATCTCTCTGATAGGAATACTCCTCTAATTTCATTACATGAGACCTGAGAGCAAGGCAAGAGATTTCGCATGAAGGGAGTAACCCATCCCTAGAAAAATTAAAAAGGCAGCAATAACTGAGCCTTTAGAGTCTTTGATAACTCCCCCCCCCCCCTCGTGTATAGAACCTATGAAACAAAAACCATCAATGTTCAGTTTTCCCCCATGAGAGGTGGCTTCCATCTGACCCATCTTCCCTGAGAAATAGGTTCATATTGAAGGGAGGAATTCAGGGGAAGAATAGGTATAAGGGATGAAGTGTTCACTAGATTGTTGTAAAACCTATAGAAATCCATAATGAGCTTTAAAGTGCTAACTAACAAATATAACATCATAACAAATCATAAAATAATGTTCCATACATTCTGGATCCCCTATATGTGGATCATACACAATCAGAAACAAATTGGGGATAATATACTATCCTCAATTAGTCGTGAGTCCCTCTAGATCCCATCATCCATACCTTATCCAAGTATGTCGAGCAATTAAATAACCAATTTTAAACCCTACCCTATACATGTCCATGCAACAAATAACAGTATCTTCTAGGGTACCCAAGTGTCATTGCGTCCCAAGAAAGGTGTGAGTATAACTTAGTAGGACACCAACAAAGATGTCCCTAAAATAAAAATTATGATAAGTAGTGAATACATAAGTTCTATAGATAAACAATTTAAATAATTTAATAAACTAATTTTACAATAGAAAATAACCACAAAATCTTCGGCTCTATAGTGACACCCAATGTAATAGCCCAAACTTTTATAAATTAAATTCCCTTATGAATGATTAAATTCCTTATTATTTAATGTAATTATATAAAACACATGTGTCATATTTCATTTGTTATTTTGGGATATTATAAAATATTTACATAATTATTTGGTTGAACTTAAATGACGGTTAAGAATCATAACCATTGATAATATAGATACTCTAAAATAACCATTAAGATTAATATATATTAGGAGTTATAATAATATTTAATTTACATGGAAGAAAGAATTGATGGCCTTGACTAGTAGGATCGTACCCTATGATGCCCATTTATCAGAGCTTCTGATGGAGATGGCATCACTATACTTTTACCTTTGACCAATCCAAATCTGAGATTCAATAACTAAAACTTGAGTGAACTCATTTATGAGATAATTTCAAGATTATTAAGATGATAACCCAAACCATGTTCACTGAACCACCCCAAGAAAGTACAATCATCGCACATACCCTTAGGGTGTACTCTAGTGTAATAAGGGGTTTTGTATCTAGAACCCGATAGTGTGAATTTTTATATTTTATTTATAATAAAATCATTATTATATTTATCCCTTTTAATTATTACTTTATACACATTTTTATATAATGAGTTAAATAAAAACTAGACTTTGATATGAAGAAGAAAAAATTGCATTTTTAGGAAATATATAATTTCAATTAAAACACTCTTTTTGGTAAGTTTATGAATTTTTAAATAAATAATATATTCATGAAAATATTCTTATTAAATTATATTTATTTAAATATAAAATAATGAAGTCCAATGTAATTTTTATATGGTTCATAAAGTTATTAGTGTTGTAAAAAATAGTCTTTTTCATTAAATAAGGATTTTTTTTAATTGTAAATTCTTATATTTAGAAAATTATTTTAGTAAAATAAATTTTATTTTTTAAATCTGAATGTTGAAATTAGGTAATTGTGAATTTTTCATAATTTTATGAGATGGGTGAATTTTTGGGTAAAAAATAAATATAGTATAAATATATGGCATGTATTATGACATCCTAATAGCCCAAAAGTGATATAATAAATATTGTAAAAGGAATCCATGACTAAAAATATTTGTATCCTTTAAAATAATGTATTTTTGAGGTTATTTGAATAATTTTACAATCGTAGAATGAATCCTCCAAAACCAATATCATATTTTAAGGTTTAAAAAATTAATTATGAACATGACTCACTTACACAACATGAATATTATTATTTTAAGGATTTAAGTTCTTATACTGATAAAATATTTAAGACCACTTCTATTTGGTAAAAACCAGAGGAAAAGTAATTATAAGGTTTTTGGTTTTGATTATTTTATCACTTAGAGTCCAAAACCTATGTTTAAAAACTAATAAATAATTCCCATATATTTTTCTATAAATACCCAACCAACCACCCATTAATCTTCATATAAAACTCATTGAGAATTAATTTACCATTCCCCTATTGGTAATTTATTGTCTCAAGAAATACTTTATAAAACTTATTAATTTTGATGCTCACAAATACCCTTGTTTGTTTTACTAATAATATTACCTTAAGTGAGTTTCTGAAAATTAATATTCTTTACAGTATTTTGGAATTATATTCACATTTTTAATCTACAAGGAATATTCTTAAAAGTGTTATAAAATCATTTTAGTGTTTCTGGAAACACTGTTCATACCCTATGTTGGTAAGCATAACGTAAAGAATAAACCCTATGCTTGGAGCAGCATGTATGGTTTATCATCCCTACATTGAACAGTTTGGATAGGGATAAACAACACTAAGTTTGGACAAACTTATAGAATATCAACCCAACATTGAAGTCAGAAATCAATGGTCATACTCTTATTTCATAGAATGAATGTATGGTTAATCTATGTTATGTGTAGATGAAAGTATGGTTAAGGAACCCTACGCTATGAAAAGGAACCCTACTCTATGCAAAGGAACCCTATTTTATGAAAATAAACCCTATGCTATGAAATGGAACCCTATGCTACACAAAGGAACCCTATGCTATGCAGTTAAACCATACGTTTGTCTATTCAACAATAGATATTTTAATGTTGTAATATAATATGAGATTCATGCAATGGTCTTGATAATATTTCAGGATAATTTAAATCTTCTCTATGACTTATTCAAATGATCATTTTGATTGGCCATATTCAGCAGAGAAAATTACACTTATTCTTAAGGTAAGTTATGACTTCTCTAGTCAATTTGAATTTGAATACATGTGATCTATAAGGCTACATTCTTATATCTATAACACCAAAAAAATCTATCTGCTCTATATATTCGATCATAATTTATTTTGAAATAAACATTCACATATATAATAGTATTATTTTGAATATCTTTTACAGTGCTTCCACCATGAATGATCGAATTTTTTATTTGTGAAAGAGACTACACTTTGAAAGTTATATATATTTAAACCTTGTACTATTGTAAGAGTACTGTAACTATTTTTTGATATTAAAATTGAATATCATTTGAAACTATGATTTTTTTAGAGTTATTTTTTCTTAAATAAATTTATTTCTAAAGAATAAGATCAATCTATTTTCAGTTGTTGTTACTTTAACTATGAAGTTCAACCCGAACCATCAGAAAATACAACTCTTTTGATTTATTGTAGTATCAACTTCTAATACTCAGTTATGGTTGAAGTGTAATATTCTTGTACTAAGCTATGGATTATCGTTTCCCTATAAAATAACTAGAATTATTTTTTTAGCCATGTTTTAAAGGTGTCAACTACCTACACTCAGTTGTGGATTCGAAGGTCTTGTGATAAGAGGACTTTTCTAATGATATTCACCAAGCTCGTAGAGAAAGTGTTGGTGGAGTGGACTAGGGGGTCTTTTTTCTTTAAACCACTATAAAATTATTTTGTTAATTCTTTTTTTTATCCACTTCACATATTTTATACAAAATAAAACACTACATAGCTGCATAAATCACAAAGGGGGTCAAAATCCAGAATCTGTAGAGATTTTCAAAAAGAAACAATTCACCCCCCCCCCTCTTGTGTATATTTGTATTATTCCAACCTAACACCCTATACCTCTCCAAATCCCTCCCAAGGTGTTACTAAGATCTTAATAATCTCCTCTTAAGCTTTTAGAAGCACCCTCTCAAGGTAAGAAATTCTCTTACTCTTCCTTTTATTCAAGTACTTTATTTTTTATTAATCCTTTTTATTTCCAATTATTCTTGTTGCAATGTTTTTTTACAATACCTTTATTTTCCTTATAATTCCCATGTAATGAGAGACCACCTTTCACTCTTATTAAACCCTTCTATGAACCTTTATATACACTTGTTATGCTGCCAAAATTTTTGTGTGATTTTTCATTTTTGTTTTGAATACCCATCCTCATTTCCACTCAAAAGTATTCACCAAGTTATACATGTCATTTATTGATTAGGGACTTACATGTATATAAACCACACTCTTTAATAAAGGTATTAAATATAATGAAATACATTCTTATGTTGTATGATCTATGTGTCACACAAATGCATGTACATAATATAAATGTGGTGTGTGGGACCATAATTATATAACCCTCCAATGAATTGGGTAATGTTTTTATCTCATGTGATACCATAGGTGGTGTGTGGGATATTAGCCTAAGAACATTGTGTTATGACGTCTCAGTGGTTATCCTTGACTTATTCTTATGATGTTATATTTTATTTCATTTCCACATTCTTATGATACCTTGATATTATCATCTTATATCATGATTCCATGTTCAATATTATGATTATAACCCTTATATGGAATCATGTTATGCCTATTGACTCACATGTATTGCTTTACATTATTCTATGATTTGATTATTCCCTTAATGGGGCATATAACTCACCCCTTTCTTATCTATGTCCCCAGTTTATCACATACAATATTAGAAGATCAATGGAATTTAAGGGCATGTTATGGTGTTTTAAATAATTTCATTGTATCTCTATTTCAATTTATTATTATATGAATCTAATTTCCCAAATACACTATGCCGCACAATATTTTGGGATTTTATTATGTGTATCTTTATATACTAAATCAATAAATAAAGTGAATAAAAATATGGGTTTTCATACATGATATCGGAGTATACCATGTCGATCTCTAGCTCCATGACCCTGATTGACCATACCTTCTTCAAACAATGTTGGGGTGTCTTAAAGAACATTACAATGACCCTTAAAACCATAAATATACACATTGAATCCAACATTCCCCTTGTAATTCCTAGTAATATAAAGTATTAAATGGAATCTGAGTTCTCATCTTGACATTCCCATGGAATTTAATCTCTCCTCCTGGAATTACCAAATAACCAATCATCTCTTATAACATGTAATGAAGATACTCATCCTATAATTCCCATGGAATTAGACTATTCATCCTGACATTCCCAATCATTGAGTATCATATGAGTCTAGGTACTTCAGATGGTATTCCCAATTCATTATCATCCGCATGGAATCAGAGCACTCATCCTAGCATTCCCACCCATCAAGTATCATATGGAATTTAGGAATTCATCCCAACATTCCCAAGTAGCACATATCATACGGAATCCAAAGAGCTAATCCCAACATTCCTATGTATTATCCATCATTTTAAACATTTTATCAATTAACCATTTTTTTAATTTAAGTCTCATTAAACTCAAGACCACCACTAACAATAATCGTCATTTCACATCTATGGTTACATTTTTTATTTCAAAATAAATATTTTATATTTATACAAAAAAAATCCATTTCATAAAAAATAATTACCAACCATAAGTTCCCTTATGATTTATAATTCATAGGTCACTAATTCATGTTAATAAATTGGTTTTAAAAAATCACATCCCATCATATAATTACTAAATTTAATCCATCAAAGAATTTAATCAATATCAAAACATCATTTCATTCCATTCCATAATAAACTACATTAAACTTTAAAATATCACTTCAATATCATTAATGGTTGTGAAATCCCATTTCACTATCATAAATTTACAATGAAGACCCATTTTTTAAAGATTTAAACATAATTTTCTAGATTAAAATTTTCAATATAAGGTATAATTTATTCCCAAATTTCTCACTTAGTATGTTATGAAGTTCCATTAGTCCCAAAAATGCTAAAACCATTTACAAATATCAATTATTTTGAAATTCCATTTCACAACCATAAATTAAAATTACATATCATATTAATCCATCTAAAACAAAACTTAATAATCCAATGACATCGATCCACCTCAATATTATTTTCCCATGCTAAGTAATTCACTTGAAATTACCATCTCTTATGGTCAAAGACATATTAAATGGGGAATTTATATAAGGAAAACCCAAACTAAAACATTTTAAATTAAATTTGATCAAGCATGGTGAATATATCATGGTCGCACCATGAACACACTCAGAAAATAATACAATACAATAGGTTAAATATAAGGGACCACCTACCATAGATTCATTGGAGTTTACTCATCTATTATTGGCCTTCGGTTTGATCTAAAGTTATAGATACAAAGAAACCATACAAAATCCTATAAAATAGGGAATAACCTATATAAATAGTGAAATAGATTTAGATAGAAATGGGAAATAAGAATGGAGTATTGAGGAATGTTAAAGTCACTGAGTATTTACAATTCACCCAATTGAAAGTCAAATGAAAAAAAATGGGTGAGATATTCTATTTATAAGGAGAGGGGAAGAAGGCCTCCACCACTGCTAGAAATGGTCCTAAAGTTGTCCATTTATAGGTTAAGAAGAATGGGGATAAAGGGGGTAAAATAACATTTTCCCCCATTAAAAAAAGAACTCAGGATCTCACCAACTCTTTAATGGGCCTCACTAACTAGCCAATGAGCCCAAGAAAAATCTATATCCTCCTAAAAGCCCACTGGTTAGCTAGTGACCTATAGTGAACTAAATAGTGGCAATACATCCCCTTGGATGCATGATTAAATATCCTCCTACTACTCTCAAGCAATTCTTGGACCTCTTGAACCCCTATAAAACCTCAAACCAAATCAAAAAAGGATCTTTTGAGGTGTTTAAACCCTTGGAATTTGAACCTGAACACCGGTAGAAAAATTGAACCCGTCACTATTTGGAAAATTGAAACTTTCCTCAAATTTTGAGAAGCGGTATGGAACTAGATCCTTACAAACTCCCTACCATAACACTTATTATCCCCAAGAAGTATATGTGGTCATCCAACGATATATTTAAACCTAATTTAGTCACTAATTGAATTAAAAATAGTCAGGTTTCATTCCTGAATTCCCACACACCACCAAGTCATAACTCCCAACCCAATTTGTTCATACCATTATAACCTGAGCCAATACCTGTTTCCAAAACTAAAAAACTAAGAGGGAAATTACCCAAGACCATCTATACTGGAAACTAATGGTTTCATAATTAGGTTACCCTAAAAACTATGGTTCTCCCCACTATAATATTCAACTCACAATGACCAATTCAGACACTTGGTACCTCCACCATCGGATACGACCATTGTAACTTCAAACCCACTCTCTAATGATGCACTAGATGTAATTTTCCCTCTCACCGCACATGATCACACATGATAACACTAATTAAATATTGATACCCATCCTAATTACTGAATTCCAAACATGTATAAATGCATAACCTCTATCCATGCACAATCCATAGACATGACAGACTTTCCTCAAAATCCCAATTTGATTATTGAAACACACATATCTCATATAATATGACACATTGGAAGGAATTACACAATCACGATTCCATAAAACCCAAGGGCATTCCACAATAACCCAAACACATTCATCAGATTTTATACCTGACTCCTAGTGAGTTTCCATGGTTAAAACTTCAACTAGACAAACAATCACTGGGTTCTACCTTACACACCTAAACACCACTAAACCAAAAATCCTTATATCACTTTAAACTATCTTGATCCTGAACCCAATTCTCATACTTGATCCAACACCACATATTATTTTCCCATTTGGAATTATATGAGGAATCAAGGTATGCTTTTCACTTATTCCTCTTTGAAATATAGATTCCAACATGATCTATCCGCAATTAATTCCAAATGACTATGACCCTTATGGAAAAAAGTTCATATGAACATGATCGGTATATTACTTACCACCATATGACTTCACTTATATCACTCATTAAGAATAGCCTCCATTGTTTTAGATGAAAACAATGTGAACCACTCTTTTGATCCTACTCCATGTATCCATAGCCTCGGACAATTCTATCTGGTTCAAGCTCAATTATTTTCCACCACACATCAATCCCTCCATGATTTCAACCTCACTATAAGGACATACTAAAACCCAATGTATGGCCCCAAGTTCTCATCCAACAAGAATATAATAAACTCTAATCCACCTTACCTCGAGAGGGGCTCTTCATCTGAGACCTACTATAACCCCATGAATCTCTTCCAAGAAGTAGTAAACCACATTTATCATGGTTCTACCTCTACCACAACACTCAATATTTTCCTCCAAGACCTGAATGGTTTTTAATAGAAATATGGATGATCTATTTTATAGATCCAAATCCAAAAAATTCCATGTGTTTGGCCAGTTTGAATCCCCTTTTTCTCACCAAAAAGAAATGGTTTCTTATTCCTAATCCACCTTATTACAAAACTCAAATGGTATTATGCATCCCTGGTATTCTATTACTACTTAAAAATCATCAAAACCTTAGGTTTTCATACTCCCCTATGACCATTTACTAAAATAGAGTCATAATCCTATTATCCTTAGATTATCGACTCTAGGCTCATGTTCCCACTCAAGCATCTGACAATTTCTCCTGACTCATCAATCCCATCAAGCTAGAGGAATCCTTAATGCTTGTATCCAATAAGAATGAAATTTTTCATGAGTTAAGTCTAACTAGATAATAACCCATCATCATAGGTGTTGTTCCAAAATTAAATGAATCTACCTACACACCAAAATCCCCAGACTCATCCACCAAAGGTTAAAACCAATTACCATGTTGAAATTATGTCATAGCAATAGGTCCAAACATCTAAATGATTATTCCCCTCCAAGATCATCTTTAAAACCAAAACATAATTCAATGTAATTCCCCTAAGATAAGACACCAATAATAATTATTCCCTTAACAAAACCTTGATATCACTGATCATGCATCGATTCCACACATTAAGTCATCTACCAATGTTTGACATTCCCAAAGCACCCATAACATCGGAAAACCCATCTTCTGGTCACCCCTAAACACAAAACATTAAAACTCAATACTAGACCAATCCACATTGAAAATATAACTAAACTATCACACCTATCCGATAAGGTCAGGTCTTACACAAGACACTTTCTTACAAGTGGAAATCCTACCCCCAATCCAAAACACACAATATCAACATTGATAAATCCAACCACGTAATCTAGGTCCCACACACCCATATACCTTGGAAATATAGGCCAAGAAACACTCTATAGGTTCCACACATACCAAAAAGGTCACAACCCCATGAAGATCATAATAAACCACAATGCAAGGTAACGCCTCACAACCCCAAGGTCACAGCCCAACCGAAGGAACAACATGTAGCACCATGTTATATAGCACACCCAGACCCATAAAAGCCTTAGAAACTAGGATCTCTCTCTATCCTAGATATCCACACAAAGGTTCATGTCACAAAAACAAGGTATACTCATTGTGAAGGTCCATAAATGTCTCATTATCTTATACTTTACTTTTTTTAACCTAATAGTTTTTTTAAACACAAAGGATTCATATTTTCCAAACTTTTCATCGTCCATAATTTTAAAATTTTCAATCTTAAATATGTTCAATTAGATATAATTTTATTCACAATTCATGAGTGAAAACACATTATAAGTTGTTTCTATAACTTTATTTAACCAAAACTATCACATTATTATTCATTTATACCCTATATTTACCATAAGTCACCTGAGGAGTTAGTCGAGTAGAATGTCAGCATACATTTATATATAGACCATATAAATGGATGTGATCACTTTAAATACAAATTCCTATCAAATATTTAAAACCATAGGCCGATATAAATGATTTTAATAAATAATCCATAGATAATAAATAAAATATTGGTACATCTGAATCCTAGGAAGCTATCAATCACAAGAAACATGTGGATGACATATCAATCCTATGTGCCTAGTATGATCCATAAATACACACCCTCTATTTACATACCAGAATAAGAGATAAATTCCATAAGTCAATAATATCACACCCATGTGAACCACTTGAGGTGGAAATCAATCAAATGTAAAAATGAAAACAAGAACAGCAACTCCCACCCTTGGAAAGTTGGGTTATCCCCTATACATGGGGTTGTATGTACCCAAGCATGAACTCATTACCAAGCTCCAAAAACATTATAGTATCATTTTTACCATACCAAAATAGTAATAAAAATAAAAACCCCTTTGACACCACTTTTTGACATCTTATATTGTCTCACTCTATGAATAGTCACTAGAATGGTTTTCTGCACGACCTCAAACATGCCTCCCCATGCGCCAGAGGCTGATGACTAGCAACAAGGGCCTATGAGAACACAATGGGTAGACTATTCCCTCATATAAGAGTATAATAACAGTAAAAATAAAATTATATATACAACATATAGATACACATCATATCTAAGGAAAGTTACAACTAATAAATACAACATCAGATGAAATAATAAATGAATGTGTCATACATCTGAAATCCCCCGTGAGTGGATTATAAATAAGTATTAAAAAAGAAAATAAAGTAAACTGAGGCTAACAGCCTATCTTCAAATGGTCTTTAGTCCTTCATAGTACCATCATTCATACCACATCCTATAACTTCAATAAAACAAATAAAAAAGGGCCTTACCCTATATATATCTTTGTGACAAATATCAATGTCTTATAGGGTACCCAACTACCATAGAGGGATGAGCAGGGTGTGAGTTATAATTCAATAGGACACTACCAATAGTGTCCCTAAAATAACTAGTTTGATAAGTAGTTCATGTAGAAGTGCTATAGATAAACAATTTAAAAACATAAAATAACCACTAAATATCAGGCTCCATGATGAATCTTGAGATCAGAGTACACTGTGTCAACATCTAGGTCCATGACCCTGATTAACCATACCTACTTCATCCAATGTTGGAGTTTATCTGAGAACATCAAAATGATCTTTACAACCATAAATTTCCACATCAAACCCAAGTTTTAACCTAGAATTCCCAATAACCTAATGTATTACATGGAATCCAAGTGCTCATCCTAGAATTCCCATGGAATCTGACCACTCCTCCTAGAATTCCCTAATCATCATTCATTACATGGAATCCAGACATTGATCCTAGAATTCCAATGGAATTTGAGTTCTCATCCTAGAATCTCCAATCATAGAGGGTCATATAAGTCTAGGCACTACACCTAGCCTTCCCAAGTCATTATCAATCACATGGAATTATGAGTTCTCATCATGGAATTACTGCCCACTGAGTATCACATAGAATTTTGGAACTCATACCAATATTCCCAAGTATAAAATATCATACATAATCAAAGGAACTCATCCCATTATTCCTAATTATTAGGCATAACATTAATAATTTTATCAATTAACCATTTATTTTATTTAATTCTCATTAGGCCCAAGGCCACCACTAACCATAATCATTATTTCATATATTAGGTTCCAATTTTATTTTCAAAATAAATATTTAATATTTTTTAAAAACCAATCTATTTCATAAAAAATAAGTCCCAAAAATAAGTTACCTTAGTATTTATAAATCATAAAGAACCAATTCACATTAATCAATTAATTTTCCAAAATCAATTCCCATTACATAATTAAGAAATTTAATCCACCAAAGAATTTAATCAATATTAAAACATCATTCCATTACATTTTATAATAAAATACATTAAAAAATTTAATATCACTTCATGATCATTAATGGTTGTTAAATGAAATTTCATAATCATTAATTTATAATTAAAACTAATTTATTAAAGATGTAAACATAATTTTACGGATTAACAACTTCAAGCCAAGGCATCCCATATTCCTATATTTCTCAATTAGTATGTTTAATGTTTTATTAGTCCCAAAAAAGTTTAAACCATTTACAAACATTGATGGTTATGAAATTTTATTTTATAGTCACTAATTAAAATCAAGTATCCTATTAATCCATCTAAAACATAACATAGGAATTTAATGAAATAAATCCACCTAAAGATTATTTTCCCCTATTAAGAAATTCACTTGAAATTATCATCTCCTAAGGTCCAAGATATGATAAATGGGACATTTATTTAATTAAAATTAAAACTAAAACATTTTAAATAAAATTGGATCAAGCATAGTGAAAATGGAATGATCGTACCATACACACACTCATAAAACAATATAAGACTATGGGTTAAATTAGAGGGACCGTCTACCTAATCCTCAAAGGATTATACTTATCTAGTAGTAGCCATTGGTTTAAGATAAAAAGGTAGATATAGTGAAACCATACAAAAGACTTAAAAATAGGGCATAACCCATATAAAAGGAAAAAACATATTTGCATGGAAAGAGGAAATATGAAAGGAGGATAGAGTAGTTTTAGACTTTATAAGATATTTCCAACACACTTGATGTAAATCTAAATGGAAAAATTGGGGGAGATAAACCATTTCTAGGGAGAGGTGAAAAAGGCCTCCTCCATTATTGGAAATGACCTTAAAGTTGGATATTTATAGGTTAAGAAGGAAAGGGGTTAGATGTGGGTAAAATACCATTTATTCATTTTTAAAAAATGTACTCAAGACCCCACCGGATGTTTAGTGGGTCTCATCAACCAACCGGTGAGCCCAAGAAGAATCCCTAGCCTCCTGGAATCCCACCAGCTAGCTGGTGGCCTCTGTTTGGCTAGTCAATGGTAATGCAGCCCCTTGGATGCATGCCCCGGTCACCTCCTGCTCCTCCTGAATGCTCTCGATACCTCTATAACCATTAGATAACCTAAAACCAAGTCCGAAAAGTCTATTTTTATGGGTTTCAACTATCGTAATTTGAACTCAAACATTGGTATAAAAACTAACCCCTCCACTAGTTTGAAATTTTGAACTTTCCTCAAATTATAAGCACTCATATGGAACTGTGACCTTATATTTATGGATTTTTGTTTGGTGTAAAGTATATATAAAAAAATACATGCATTTATAATTAATGATGCAATGTAATATTCAAAATTAAACTCAATATAGCAGATGAATTTAGCACAATGAGTTAAGGATATATTAGTATATATTAATTTTAAGGCAACAAAAAGAGTAGAATTTAAGATTCTTGATAGAGTATGGACTTCTCATATGATGGGAAATTAGGATATTTTCATTGGAATTAAATATGAAAAAGGTGTTTTTCAATTAAAAAATGATGAGGTTTGAAGATCATTTGATCCAATAAATCTTAAATTTTAGGTGAATACACAATAAATACATATTTATTGGTTTTTAAAGGCCTCGATCACAACTCACTTAGTGTTGGTCAATTGTATGGCCTAAGTCATACAATAAATTTCACCAAGAATATTTGTATCATCAAGGGAAAGGATAATGTAATTATGATGCAATTAAATTTCATGAAGGAAAATATTTAACTTGTTAGTGAAGGATAACACATTTTATTTTTATCCAAGGATGATGATAACAAGTTGTGGAACAAACATCTTATCCACTTGAACCAAATGTCCTTATAAGAGCTAATAAAAATGATATATTTCATGATATCCCAAATCTTATATGTGATTGTGTTAATATGTGAAACATTTTTCCAAAGGGAAATATATTTTGGAATACTTACCAGTAAAAAGATAATAATTTGGTGAATTTACTATAATTGGTGCATATTGATATTTATAGGTCAATATAACCAAGATACATTGATGGAAAGGGAAACTATGTCATATTCATTAATATTTTTGGTAATGTGGAATGATTTATATTTATCACACATAAGTCTTAAGTTTTTAATTACCTTACATTTTATTAAGTATTGGAAGAGAATATGCTTGGACTGAAAATCCTAAAACTCTAAACCAAAGATGGAATGGAGATTTCTAATATCCAAGTGGAGGATTATCCCAAGAAGAATATGATAAATAATCAAGTATTTATGGTAAGGGTATTGGTATTGTGTGAAGCCTACTTCAATTTATCAAAGTTAGTATTTAGGAAGGAGTAGTTCCAAAATATCTTTAGTTCACTAAATTTGTGGTAGTAGTGGTTTTTACTTCAGCATTTATAGAAGATGTGTTTAGTAAAGAGGTTCTTATGATGGTTTTCTGGTGTCTGGTGGTATTGTTTTGTAATTTTGTCCAGTAATTTCAAAATATAGAAGATTTATAATTTACTATTGTGAGGTTGATGGTTTACAAGAGGTGGAAATTACACTGGGGATTACTACAGGAGACCAACAGTGGCAACGGTGAAATGTATGGACTTCTATTTTTCTCAAACACTGATGAAACTGGATGATAGGATAGAACTCTATATAAATATGAGGGTGTGGACACATTTATTTATCTATATTGTTATTAATTATCATAGTGATCCATATGGCTTTATATTCAAAAGTTTTAATTTTTATTTCTGATAAAATGGATTTCAATAGTGTTTCTCCTATCGATGTAATACCTTTATCCCAAATCGCATAAAACCAAAGTGTTCATTATTTATTTATTTTACTTTATTTTCATGAATTTATTTTTTGTGTGTGTGTGTTGGAGTGAATAGTACTAAAACTATTTCAACTTAGTGTAGTGATTTGGGTTAATATTTTTCTTCTGAGTTCCAGAGCACTAAAGTTCTGAGAGTAACTTTATAGAATATTCTTCCTCTAGATTTATTTTGGATTAACAGATTCCATTATTCATAATGATAGTGGGGGTTATTATAAATAATTGGTATAAAAGGGTGGTTCTTAGGAGGATTTGAAATTCACTTGTCAGTTTAGGTAACATTCTCTTTCTAGGGAGTTTTCAAATTTCAGTTTGAGTCATTACTTTTTGGAAGGATGGTCCCCGAATATGGAAAGTAGGGATTGAAATATTTAATGGGACAGACTTCAATTTCTAGAGAATGTATATGGAGTACTATATCATTCAAAAATATCTAGATATTTAATTGAAGGGTTTCAAATTGGAAGTAATGGATAAAGGTGAATTGGAAAAGTTGTATTGGAAGACACTTTATTTGATATGAATTACATCAATCTAGAATGTGGATTTTAACATTTGGGAGAAGAATACCACAATGATGTTTATAGAAACCCTTGAAGATATGTATGAGAAACCTAAAACATTGAATAAAGTGTGCTCGATGTGGATATTATTCAGCTTGAGGCTATCAAAGAGAAGATCTTTATCATATCATGTGAATTACTTAAAATTGATCTGGATCTATCTTGAGTCTATAAAGGATACATTAATATATGATATTTTCACGATTTTATTATTTTCATCTCTACTAGAATTTTGTGAATCTAGGGTGATGGTTTTAAATAGTTCAAGAGGAAACAATGACTTGGTGCTTATTAATGTTCGAAACTTTATTCTCAATGAGTTTATCTAAAGGAGATTCTTCCAGTGATCTATTGAATATATAAGGAAGTGGACACTCACATTATCAAAATAATTGAAATAAATCAAAAAGGGAATCTAGGTAGAGGATTATAGGTAATCCTTTCAGAAATAGGACTATTTATTGGTGTTGTGGAAAAAAAGGTCATCTCAAGAAAGGTTTTTATGATAGGAAGACAACCTCAAAAAGGATTGTATCTGGAGAACTAATATTAGTATAATAGAATAGTGTAAATATACTTTTTATTGTTTCTACTCAAGTGTAATCTTGGATCATATATTATGAAGTTTCTTTTCATTCTACAGGATAAAATGGATTCATGTCAAATTATGTATCTGGAAATTTTGGTAGAGTGTATATTGTTGATAATGAATCTCTTGAAATTATGTGAAAGGGGGAAGTGAATTTTATGTTGAAAAATATAATTTCCCTTATACTTAAGGAAGTTATGTATATTCCAAGTATCTATAAGAACCTGATTTTAGTTGTTTAGTTGAATAAAGTAGGTTTCAGAACTGGTTTTGTTAAATGGGTATGGAAAATTACTTAAGGATCTATTATTATAGACATAAGTGTAAAATATGGGTTATTGTATTTAATAGTAAGGGAAGTGGGAGTTATAATTTCCATAATATCATCTTCCAAAATTTCATAACATTAGTATAATCAGTTTGGGCACCTCAGTGAGAAAAGTATGAAGATTCTATTAGATATAGGCATATTAAAGTTGGATCATTCAAAATTTAGAAGATGTAAGAGTTATATACTCAGGAAGAAGTGAAATGTGTCTCAATGTATCTGGAAGAACACAAAAATTCTAGAATATGGAGTTATTACATACATATATTTGTGGTCCTACCCTAGTTCATTCTCATGGAAGATCAAGGTATTTTTTACCCTCATTGATGATTCAATAAGAAAGGTGTGGGTATACTTTCTTAAACCTAAAAGTGAAGTGTTTGGAATATTTCTTCAATGGAAGACTATAGTGGAAAGAGAGACTATAACTAAGATAAAATGTTTTAGGTTAGACAATGATGGTGATTTTATTAAAAGGATTTTCTAAAATTACTATATGCACAAAGGGATCCATCTTGAGAAGACAATTTCAAGAATACATAAACAATGGTGTATGTGACAACCCATATTTTAATACACCTTAATTCATGATTTATTAAATAATGGTACACATAATAAAATCCTAAAGGATAATTAGGCCTAATTTATTTGGTAAATTAGTTACTTATCATAATAACTTGAAACATGGGTACAACAACATTATTTAAAAACTCCATAACATGACCTTAAAATTTAATTATTCTTCTAAAACTACATGGGATAACCTAGGGACATACATAAGAAAAGGACAAGCTATAAATCCCAATAAGGGAATAATAAAATCATAGAATAAGGTAAATCAGTAAAAGTGAGTCAAGAGGCATATCAAGATGACATAAGAGGGGTGAGAATCATAAACATGAACATCAAATTAGGGTATAATATGATAACATCAAGGCAACCTAAGAATGTGGAAACAACATAAAACATGAAATCATAAACATAAGTAAAGGATAACTAATAAGACATCATAACATATTGTTCTTAGTATAAACTATAATGAACCATATATGGTATATCATGAGATAAAAACATTACCCAATGCATCTTAGGGTTATATAATTCTAGGACCACCTATCAAATTTATATCATGTACATGAAAAAGTGTGTCGCATAGATCATATAACATAAGGTTGTATTTCATAAATTATAATTAAAAAATTAAGGAGTGTGGGTTACATACATGTAAGTGAAAAATAAATTAAGGGTAGGTAAATCTAGTTTAATACCCTTGAGTGGAAATGGGGACGGGTATTCACTACACAAATTCTTGGCATGAAAAATTGCAAGATAATTTTGACAACATAACGGGTGTATATAGAGATTTATGTAAGGGTTTAATGAGAGTTAAATGGGTATATAATCACTTGTAAAGAATAATTAAAGTAATAGGTATGTGTAAAAATATGTCCCAAAATTAAAAATTGTAAATCAAAAGCCATAAAATAAAGAAGGTTCTTAAATAAATAGGAGATGGAGAAGTTCGCTTACCTTGAGATAGCGTATCTAAAAGCTTGGGATGAGCTTCTTAAGAGATTTGGGACACCCTAGGAGGTCTCTAGAGAGATAAATACGAAGTAAAATTGTGATCAAAGTATTTTTAGTAAATATTAATTAGAGGTTGAGTGTGTTTTTTAGCAAAAAAGAGGGGAATTATTTATTAATTTCTAAACATAGGTTTTGGAATCTATATGAAAAAATAATAAAAAACAAAAATATTATCATGGTTTTTGTTCATGGATTCTACCAAATATAATTGGTTTTCAATATTTTATAAGTTAAATAACCTAAAAAATTAAAATAATACCCTTGGTGATGTGGAAGTGAGTCATGTTCATAAAGAATTAATTTTGAAACCTTAAAATATAATATAGGTTTTGGAGGATTCATTAAGGATTTATAAAATTAATAAAATAACATAAAAATGAATTATTTAAAAGGGGAAATAAAATTTTATTCATGGTTATTCTTTATAGTATTTATTACCTCATTTTTGGATTTTGTGATGTCATAATACATACCGTATATTTATATTGTATTTAATTTTTATATAAAAATTCGATTGTCTCAGAAAATTATGAAAAAATCACCATTGGATGATTTTGATAAGCTGATTTAAAAAATAATATTTATTTTATCAAAATAATTATCTAAATATGAAAATTTAAACTTTTAAATAAAAATCTCCATTTATTAAAATTATGGGGTTTATTTTACGATGAAATTTTTTGGCCCTTATAAAAATTACATTTGACTTTATAAAATTATATTATAATTTATATTTAAATAAATATTATTTAATAAGAATATTTTATTAAAATAAAATTTATTTCAGAAATTATTTAATTTATCAAAAGGAGTGTCGTGAATGAAACTATATATTTCCCAAAAATATAATTTGTGTTTCATCGTATCAAAATATTATTTTTACCAAACACATTATTTAATCATTTATAAAGTATAAATAAAAAAGGATAAATATAATTTTTATTTTATTAAAAAAACATATTTTTTGGTTTTAGATACATAACCCTTATTAAACTAGTGTACCCTAAGGGTAAGGTGTGTGATGGTGATACTTTCTTGGGGTGGTTTAGGAAACATGGTTTGGGTTATGATCTCGATAAGCTTGAACATATCTCATAAATAGTTTCACTGATGATTTAGATTTTTGAATATCATTTTTTTCTTGGTCAAGGTAAAATACAAGTGATTCAATCTCCCTTAGAAGCTTCGATAAATAGGTATCATAGGGTACAATCCTACTGGTCTAGGTCATCTCTTCTTTCATATGTGTCAATTGGACTTTATCATATCCCTTAATATATACTAATCTTAATGGACACTATAAAAAATTATATTATTAATGGTTATTATTTTTAATGTAATTTTAAATGTAATAGTATATAACTTATAACATTCTAAAATAACCAATTTAGTGCATGTGTTTTCTATTACATCATTACTTAATAAGAAATTTATTCATTTGAAAAGGTAATTTCATTTATAAAACTTTGGGCCATTACATTCTTCCCCCTTCAAAAATTTCACCCTCAAAATTTTATTTCATAAACTAAAATAGATGAGGGTACTTTAGTTTCATTTCCTATTTTAATTCCCATGTATCTTCATCAAACTTGAGGTTTCAACATAGAACTTTGACCAGGTGAGCTGTCTTGTTTCATATAAATTTATCTCTATAATCTAGGATCTTCATCATCTACTCCTCATATGAAAGATCATTTTTCAACGGTACCACCTCTGTATTTAGTATATGTTAGGGTTCTAGTATGTACTTCATCAATAGGGATACATGGAACATATCATGTACTTTAGATAGGTTAAGTGGGAGTACTAGTTGAAAGTCCATAGCTTTGATGTGATCAAGTATTGCAAAGGGTTTGATGTATCTTGGACTAAGATTTCCCTTTTCCCAAAACCTTATGAATTTATTCCACATTGATATATGAAATAATTATTTATATCTCACCTCAAACTCCATATATCATCAAATATTTTCTACATATATTTTTTTATCGACTTTGTGTGATATTTATATGAAGTTTAATGGTTTGAACCTTATCTATCATCTATTTGAAAAGATCAGGTCCCATCGAATTCTGCTCTCTAACATCATCCCAGCATGACATAGTCTGACACCGCTTCCCATATAGATCCTCATAAGGTTTCATTTTAATGCTATAATAGAAATTTTTGTTATATGAGAACTCAACTAGGGGAATGTGTTGATCCTTACAACCTTGGAAATACAGTGAACATGATCCTATCATATCCTATAGAGTTTTAATAGTACACTCTAACTGACCATCCAGCTAAGGGTGATAAGCAGTACTAAAACTCATCTCTATATCCAGTATTTACTAAAGGATTCTCTATAACCTTGAGGTAAACCTTGGATTTTAATTAGATACAATTGAGAGTGTAACTACATGTAGTATTACCACTTCCCTTACGTATATCTTGGTGAGTTGTTCAAGATAGAAATCTTCCATGATAGAAATGAATTGTTTTGACTCTATAAGGAAATAAAATACCACCTAGATGGTGTTATTACCTTTAGATTTTATAATGAGTCTTACGATGAAATCCATGGTTATGTTTTTTCATTTCTATATTGGTATGGGAAATGGTTGTATCATAATATTATACTTATTTCATTCATCCATAACTTTTTGGCATGACAATAATTGAGATACAAATTTTTAATTCTTCCTATTCATGTTATCCCAACATAAGTTTTGATTCATATCTCTATACATCTTAGTGATTCCTGGGTGAATAGGGAAGGATGATCTATGTGTATCATCCAAAATTTCTCCCTTTAGTTATAGTTTTTATGGTACACATATCTGGGTTCCAAACCTTATAACTCCATCTTTAGAAAAGTTGAACTTCAGAATATTCACTAACTTTTTATATAGAGCATCATCATCTTTTTGGTCTTATTTGATCCTCTTAAGAATGGATGGCTGAGAAGTTATTTGAGATAGGTGAGATAAATATCCTTTTATTTTTCCCATGTTCATCCTTTATAAGTCTAATAATATTGGATCCCTTTCAATCCTAATCATGGATAGGATTGAAAGATCCTTTATACTCATAGAATCTTCCACTTTATTTCCCTTCCTATGATGGTAATGGATTAAACAATCATGATCCTTGATTAGATATAACCACCTTTATTGGTGCATATTGAGATCCTTTTTTGTAAATATATACTTGAGGCTTTTATGATCCATATATATTTCACACTTCTCCCCATAGAGATAATATTTTCAAATATACAATGAGGATATCACTATTGGTAATTCTAGATCATGTATTGGGTAGTTCTACTCATGTATCTCTAATTGGAAGGAGGTATAGGTCATCACATTGTCATCTTGAATGAGTACATAACTCAATATATTTTTTGAAATCATCATTATAGATCACAAATCCTTCCCCACTAGTGGGTAATGTGAGTACAGGTGGATTGATTATCCTCTTATTCAACTCTTTAAAGCTCTATTAAAATTCATTATTCCAGAAAAACTTGACTCCCTTCCAAGTTATCTAAGTTGGTGGGCTTGAAAATCATGATAAGTTTCCCACAAATTGATGATAGTGCCCAATTAATCCAAGAGAACTACTGTTTTTTTCATAGATATTTGTTTGTTTCATATTTAAACTACCTATATTTTTTAAGGATTCATATATATCCTTTTGATGGTGATAACATAACTCACGAATGTTATATGCTCCATCCAAATATCTCATTTTCTATACTTTGTATACAACTTTTATATCTGCAAGGTCTTTAGTATAGAATTCAAATTCTCCCCATGTTCCTCTTTTATTTTGGATTAGATAAGAATATCATCTATAAAGACTATCAAAAATATCTCCAGGTAATCCCTAAATACACTATTCATTAAGTCCATGAAGATATCTTGAGCATTAATGAGTCCAAATGGAATCACTATGAACTCTTAGTGTCTGTACCATGTATAAAAAGTATTCTTGGGGATATCCTCCTTCACAATTACTTTTATAATATCCCAACTGAAGATCAACCTTAGAGAAGTATTGGGCTCCACGTAGCTGATCAAACAAGTCACCAATATGAGGGATAGGATTCTTTTTCTTTATCAGGATCTTTTTGATCTCACGATAATCAATGCATAGGCACATTGACCTATCCTTTTTCTTAATGAAATGGATCGGTGCACCTAATCATAAAGAACTTGGTCATATAAACCCTACATATATATATATTCTTATATAGTTGGTTACTCAAATATTTCATTTCAATAGTGTCCATTCTATATGGTGTCTTTGATATTATGAAATCTCCAGGTATAAGTTTGTTTAAGAACACAACCTCTCGGCTATGAAAAATACTGAGAAATTATTTAGGAAACACATCACTGGATTACCTTGTAATTGGCATGTCATCAAGGATGATATTTCCTTAGTATCAATCATTTGAGATAGATACACTTTATCAAAAGGAAATAATATCCATCCTTTATATGATGATACCAAAGTAGATTTATCCTTATTTCACTTGTATATAATCAAAGGGTGCTTTTTTATACAGAGGGTGATTTCCTTCTCTCAAAAATGTATTTTGGATCTATACAAGGAATGTCAATCCATACCTATAATGGCATAAAATTATTCTAAAGGGAGTATCAAATGGTTTTCTTGAAAAATAATCCCATAAATGTTTACATGGGATGAGTTATATTCTTGGGATACAACAATTGATCCATTTTCCATCTTCACCAATAAATCAACTTCCATGTTTTGAGGTGGTGTTTAAATAGTTATACTGAACTTATGTGATATTAAGGAATGTTTAAAACTATAATCAAATAGTATGTTCACAATTCTTAAATGAATAACTACAGTACATATCAATGCTTCTTTTTTGGGATCCAACTTAGCAGTTGTGATGGCATAAGATCACCCTTTCTATCTAGGCCTTAGAGGTTGTTTTAATTGGTTTTTATTAATGACCCTTGTCTTAGTGCATTGATTCACATAGTCTCCTTGTTCCTTGTAGTTTAAACATTGGAAAATAGGTTGAGGGTTGACTGGAGAATTACTTTCTTCCATCACATTGGTGGGTTTCTCCCATTGATAATCATTAGATATGTTCTCTTCCTTCCTTCTCTTAAATAATTTCCTTGTCCCCTTTTAGAAATTTTCAATATTCTTATTCCCACACTTTTGACAAGTAGGATATTGGACTTTCTTACCCCTATGATATTTCTCCATCGTAACAAGAGAACTGAAATTTGTCCTCTGATTTCCATATCTAGATCTGTGAGACACTTTAGATTCTTTGGTCTATATTTAGACTTTAAGGGTGGATCAGAAAATTTCTTCATAAATATAAAAGTTTTGAATCGCCAATGATTTTTTTAGACTCGCTTTATCACATAAAAGAAGAGGTCAACTTTTGGGTTCAATGACAAAGTTGAAGGTGTATCTTTAAAGTCTTGTAAATTTCTCCTCGTACACCCCAATGTATTCATCTTAATTTTTATTTAGGAAAAAGAAATCTCTCTCCATTTTAATTCAGAGAGTGCAAGGAAATTATTTATCAAAAAACATTTTCTAGAATTATTTTCACTCCATCACTTCAATCTCCTCCTCTTGCTTCATATTTTTTATCCATATCCACCATTGATTAGTTACTCCCTCCATACAAAAAATATCCAACATTGTCTTCTCCTTTTTAGAACATTGAATGATAGAGAAGATATTTTAAATAGAGTTGACCTATTGTTCCATGATTAAGGGATTGTAATATCCACTAAAAGTAAGAGGCCTTTTTCACATAATGGTCTCAATTTCAAATTTTTATTTCTTAGTGGGGGTGTGGGTGTTCTACCTAATTCAAGTATCTATTCAAAACATGAGATATTTGAAAAATTAATTTCATGAATTTATTGATTTCTACTCCCATCGAGTTGGGAATCTCATTTGAGTGGTCATCACATTTCTCCTAACATTGTTTATTGACTCGGTTTCTTATATTTCCCACAAATGACTAAAACAAAGTGAAAATTATGGATGATGATTTTTAAACTATTTGGACACATAAATGGTAAACCATGAACATTAAATGGATAAATCATAAATGACATATATTACTTAACCTATGAATTTATAGGTTTCAATCTAAGTTATCTGTGATTTATTTTCTAACATAAAATATTATGGTCATTTTTGTTCCCTTAATAATGGATTATAAAGGGTTTTTAAATTTACCAAATTATATCCCCTAGAAGTTTCAAACTATGTGTCTAGTAAGGCCTCTTTTTTCATGCACCAGGTAATGATTGAGTCAATCCCAATGTGCCATTTTCAGGGTTATTACCCTAGGTAAAATAGTTCTAGAGCCACATCTACTTATAGCATCCAAACAGGGATTTATTTTCTTGGAAACCACTTAATATATACTTTTCAAAAATTTAGGGATGTTTTCCAATGTTTATTATTATCTCTAAGGCTTTCACTAGGATTTTCTAATTCTTATACCCAAGAAAACTAGACTTTCCTCTGATACCAACTATAAAAACCCATATTTTAATACACCTTAATTCATGATTTATTATATAAAGGTACACATAATTAGGTACGTGAATATCTCATGTACCTGATTTTCCATAAGAACCCAATCTCAGATAAAGGAAAATCGGAATAGGGGATTTATTTTCAAAACCAACAGAAAGCATGCTACTTGGTGAAGATCTGATTAAACTAGACTATATAAAATCTAAAGCTAGGGATAACACACAATCTAGATCCAAGTGTAACTAGGGAAGATGGACCAGAAGATAGATATGAAGTCTCCTGAGGTAAACCTAGATGAACACAACCACCGGGTTACTGACCTAGCTCACCGTTTGAATAAACTTCATCCTATATCATATATGAAGAAAGAACATCTAAAAAAGAATTCAAATGAATTTGTTCTAAGATTCGATGTTACCAAAGATGATGTTTAGAGAAGTATGCCACCGAGATCTAGAATTGAATCATGAAGAAGATAAACTGATATGTTCCAGTGGATCCATTTGAAGAAGATGTTTTTTTGGGGATGATCACTGACATCACTGCCACCATGGAACTCGAATCCATATCTTCCCTGATTCTATCTTAGCTTGTGATGCTGAAAATTAGTGGTTAAGCATGATTTCTTCCCAGGGAATCTTGACTGATTCTATCCTAGATTTTGAATGTGTTATGAAGCTGAATGGGCTCATGTTATTGCCTATACTAAGAGTAGTGATAAAGATGAATTGTTGAGATAAAGAAGATGAAGTGTCAGTTTATCTGTTTAATTTTATTTAGTTTGTCAATTATTGGTGGATATTTCCTATGAAAGGATGTTTGAATATGAATGATGGTGGAATAAATCATTCCACTACTTTGGTTATAGCAGCGAAGTTGAATGCATTCCATACATTTAAATGAATGTTCCATTGAAGTAGATGAGTTTTGGAAAGCCAGTTGAGTTCGATTTTGGGTGAACCAAGTTTGGAATACATGATTTTGAAATTATGTTTAAATGATTTAGGATGAATCTACATAATTTTGAGAGGAATTTCTCACAAAAGATTATATTCCTGATTGGGTTGATTTATTAGAAAATAAATAATGATATTTACGACCTAATATAATTAATTATTATAGTGATATTTTTGAATTTGGAATTAGCTTTTTTGTGACTTTTAAGTTGGAAATTTTGGGAAGTTAAAAGGGGATTCTATACATTCTGGTGGAGTTTTTGGCTCGAATTGATCAGAAGAAACAAACACATACTTTTCCCAAGGAGAACTACGGGTGTGGTAATTTGAGTATTTTCTACATGAATGACATCATTTCTCGTATGGATAAAGTTTAAAGGCCTTTTTCACCTCGTAATCATGTCTAGATAAATCATTTATGGCCAAAACTAGTGATCTCTCATAGTGATTTCACTCTAATTTTTATCACCTCAACTTCACTATAAATTTCTCAGAATGAATGAACATTGAATTTTTATTGAATTTTGATGTTAGTTTAGTATGTCTTCTAGTAAATCTTTGTTCTCTTATTCCATGATCAATATTCCTCTCATCAAAGTGTAATGAACATAGAATGTATCTTGTTAATTCAGTTATTTTGGGAGTTTGGTGATGAATCTCTCTATTTAGATTTATCAATTATCGATTGAGGATTGTGAGTATAGTGAGTGATTATCTTTATCGTTGTGCTCAATGATTATCAAGTACAATTATTGACTCCTACTAAAATTTATTCAGCTACTGAGATCTTATTTATTGATTAAAATTTTCTTTTAACTAAAATAGATACATGTTTTTTTATCATGATTCATGTATCAATAGATTTATTATTTTGAAAATATTTTTAAAATATGAATAGAGGATGATCCATGAGGATTTCTAGAATAGGACACTGCTCTTTTCCTATCATTCCCACTATTTTCATAATCTATAACTTTTCTAATTATTATTTATTTTGTTTTTATTACATTATTTTAAACCCTTTTGTGTTTGTAATTAGATTTTTTTCTTTTATAATAATAGTAATCACCTAATAAAAAATTTAAAATATAAAAGTGTAAAATAAAATAAATCATAGAAAAATAACTCCTACAGGGAAGTCTCATTAAGAGAAAACCATGGTCACTTATGTATTGCAGCCCTTAGGTTATAAAATTTGAGTTAGGTTTAAAATGAACAAAAAAATATCAATTCAGTGAGAATTGTTTCTAGGGAAGATTCCAAGGTGTTTAAAAAATGTTTTCTCATTTTTTTAAAATTTAAGAAAAAAAGTTTAAAAAAAATCTTTAAATTATACTATATGTTCAACAACCCAATAAATTCTGAATCTAAAAATTCTTAAAACCTTAGAACCATAAAAGTCAAAAAAAAATAAGTTTTAGAATTTTAAATCTTAGAGAAAACTAAAATTTCACAAAAAAACACCAAGAGATGACTTTATAAAAACTAAATAAATTCAAAACTTTAAGATGGATAAATGGAGAACTTTTAATGAGCTTGCTACTCCTAAAATTGATAATCAACAAAAATATTTAGGATACTAGGACATTTCCCCAGGTTTTAAAATGAGATTTGGGTTGATACATCACCTTCCTAAATTTCATGGGATGTCGGGTGAGGACCCAAATAACATCTATAATAGTTTCACATGGTGTATATCTCCATAAAACCTCAAGGGGTCAGTAAAGATCAAATCAGGATGTGGGTATTCCCCTTTTCTTTATATGTATTTTCCAAGGAGTAATTTTACTACTTAAATTCCTTCTTAATAGGGAATTAGAATCATCTAAAAAATATTCTTATAAAAATTCTTTCAAGGATCTAGGACTGCCTTACTTAGTAAAGATATCTATGGGATTGGGCAGCTCCAAGGGGAAATTATTCATGAGTATAGGGAGAGGTTTAAAAACAATTCTTATCTCCCACACCACTAAATTTATAACTATATCCTTATCCAATATTTTTATAAGGGATTAGTTTTTATGGATAGGAGTATGACTGATGTTGCGGCTATAGGAGCTTTAGTTTATAAGACTCTCATTGATGATAGAAATATTATTTATAATATGGCACAAAATCCAAAACAATTCAGTACTATGGGCCTTATTCATGTTAAGATAGAAATGGAAGTTTCTACTTCTAATTATAACAATATCTATATTGATAATCACTTAAGTGAACTTTCAAGAATGATGAAGTAGATGTTGACTAACTCTTCACCTTCACAGTCCCAACTAGAGCTGATTTTTCCTATTTAGATGAATTGTGGAGTTTTTTCCACCACTGATCATCTTAATGATCAATGTAAACGATTAATTGAAACACCTAAATCTTGTAATGGTATTTTTTTTTAGAAAACCATTCTAGAATAATCCAAACAGTCAATTACCCAACCATAATTTTCAATATATGTCTTACTAATCAAACTAAAAATTTTAACAAACCTGAAATAACCAAAAGAAGAATAGTTTTAGGTATAATGATTAACTGAACAAGAATTTTCAGCCCCAAAACTTTAATCAATAGCCTAGGTACAATTTGGATCAATTTGGAAATACATATGATGAAATTTTTTCAAATTTATAGAATCAAGATAATTAGAAACAACAAGTTAATTAAATTAATGAATCACACATTGAATAATTTTTTAAAAATATAAAAACATTTCACAATAAAAAAAGTGTTCCAATAAAATATGGTGACTCAAATGGTAATATGGAAACTGAAATCAGTGGTTGAAACAATCAAATAAGTGAAACAATTTCATCACAATATAATTTTAACATAAGAGGAAGATAGAATGTAAGTGTAACAGTTTTGAGAAGTGGAACTGAAATTCATAATCCCTAAGCTGAAAATTTTGAACAAGAACATAAAAAACGATGTTCCAACTTCTGAAATTAATGAAAAATCTCATGGATGAGTGTCTAAAATACCTATTGAATTTATTAAACCATGTGTTGAACCTATTTTAACACCTATTGAAAAACCTTCTACTAAAACTCTGTTACAACCTGTTGAAAATGTTTATAAACCTACTTTCCACACACTAGTGTAATAAAAAAATCAATTAAAAATAAATAAATTCATATTGAAAGAACCAACTACAGTTATTGAAGATGTGTTGGTAAGGGTAAAAGATTTATTTTTCCTTACTGATTTTTACATGCTAGACATGGAAGATGGTCGATTTAGTTCACATACACCATTAATTTTTGGAAGACCATTCATAAAAACTATTAAGGAAATAATAAATGTTCATAAAGGGACTCTACCCTTAGATTTGGAGGAATTTTTTTAATTTATGTATCCTTAAATTGATGAAATACCCTGTGGAAGAGTATTATGAACACTAATTTAACATTATTGAATGTTTTTCCAGATATTTTTTCCTGATTTTATTTAATATAACCAACCTATTGATTATTTGTAAAATGAAAATTCTCTTGAAAATTAACCCTTGTATACTAAAGAAGTTTTGAATAAGAAAATTCTAAAAAAATTTGTAGTGATAATTCTAGAATTAAATCTTTTTTTGGAAAATTTAAACATTATTTTGGAATTTATGAAAATGAAAATGATGTTATTTTTTTAAATGATTGTGAAATAAGTAAGGATTTTTATGAAACTTTTGAAATATGTACTTATACTAGAAATTCTGAATTCCTGTGTGAAATTGAACCCAAAATTTCTAAAATCTACTTTTATTTTACTGAAATTGACTTAAATTCTACTTCGAATGTTATTGAAAAGTCACCTCATGTTTTTGAACCTGAATCTAAAATTTATTTTGAGGATGACACATTTTTTCTCCTTGAAAACACATGTACTATTATTTTATGAGTTTTTAATTCAAATATTCTTGTTGATGAGTTATTGGCTGAAAATGAACTCAAAGAACCCATAGAACCTTATTTTTTCTAAGAGAATAGCCCACATGAACTTGAACTTAAAACTTTTACTGAAAATTTAATATATTCCAACATTGAAGAAAAAAACAATTTCTTGTTATAATTGCAATTGGGTTGTCCAATAAATAAGTAAAACAATTTTTAGAGGCCTAAGAAATAATATGAATGCCATATGATGGTCTTTATATGATTTTCCCAGAATTAGTCCATCGGTGTGTGTAACACCCCAAGATTTTATGAGATATATTACTTTTAATTTCTTTGATGTCTTCTATTATAAACTACACCAATATTAGCTTGTATTATACGCAACACTATATTAGCTTGCAATATACGAAACACTATTATTGGATCGTGTTATATACAATTTCAAGTTCGTTTTGTGGAAATTATTCGACACGACATTAAGTATAGATTTTGTTTAATGTATAAATAAAAAAAAGTTTTGATTATGTTATACGCAACACTAAACAGAGATTTCACTACACACAGCCCTAAATTGGCTTGCATTACACGCAATCACGACCTTCTTCGATAGTGTGTGTAGTACGCAATACCAAGTTTCACTAAACGAGATATTATTATAATATTATTATGAACTAACCGTTATGAATAGTAATAACCACTTTTTGAAATTTTATAAATTTTATCTTTCAAAATGGACTTCATTTTTATATTTGGAATATCAAAATTATCCTAGGGTGAATTTTTGGAATTTTTTTGAAAAATTTCAATTTTTGATGAATAGTGAAAACACTGGGTTACTATTTAAAATCCGACTTTTTATTTAAATAATTATTTATTTTATTTAAATTTATTTTAGGTAAAAATTGATACATAATACCTATATATGTTCAATTTAATTCATTGGAGTCATTTTATAATAATTTTAGATATATAAAAATTTTATTGAATTTTTCACCGTCTTTTACCCACCTCCTAGGAGAATTTGAAAATTTACATAAAACTTAATTTTACCGCTTATGTGAGTGGAATTTAGAAAATCTAAGAGGCACAGTTAAAATCAAGGAGTAAAATGTGATTCAATAAGATAAAAATAATTTTTGGTGAATAATAACTTTTTACTTTTATTTACCACAGTTAAAAGTAAATAGGGTAATTAAGGGTAAAAATGGTATTATTATTACCCTAACACATGTCCTAATTCTATTGTATAAGTTTAATTCGACCAAAAACAACCTTATAAATATAATATTATCATTTAGGTCCACTTGGATTAGATTAGGACATTTATTATTATTTTATTTAAAAAAGAGTTAAAATAGTTAAAATCAAAGTTTAATAACAAAAATATTTTTAATATAGGGATATACATAAGATAAATTCAACTATAAATATTCATTAGAAATATAAAAATATTTCCTACCTAATGTTATTTTATTTATAATTTTTAGATATTAAATAATATAAGTTATTTATGACACAATGGTGATGCAGTAATTACCTAAATAATGAAATATTAAAATAATTGATATTATAAATACCCAAATAAATGTAATTTGATACTTTTTATGAATTACACTAATTTTATAGGTTAATATGACTTGTTAGTATTGATTTAATTTACTTTTTTCGAACTAATAATGCTGATATGATTTTCACAAAAAATAATTACCAAATAGTGTCAAAATTGACATAAAATAGTTTTTAAAACAAATATTATATTATTAATTGTTATAATATTACTAAAAATCAAAGGTTTGGAAAAATTACTTATAAAAGGATATATATATTAATAATGAACCACTTTGGGTTATTTTGTCTTGTTATAGTAATTTTATTAACCATATAGTTTAAGAAAACAAGAAGACACAGTAAAAGTTAAATTATTTAAGTTAGAGTTAAATCTAAAAGATAAGGTTAAAATAGTAACCTAAACTTGTATAAAACATATTGGTTGAGATTATTTCGACCCATACCCACATTAGATTTGAAATAAATCAATTTGGAGCTATTATAAACCGAATATGACTTTATTATAAAATAATATTTTATGTTTTTCCAAAGGTGCCCCTCTCCTCCATTATAAAAAGGGCACCCCTTCCCTCTTCTCTTCACACCATTTTGAGCCTTGAATCTCAGACAAACCCTACCCATTTCTCTTCTACAATTACCTAGAAACATTATGGAGCTTCTAGTCTTCTCAAAAGACCAACTCTACTTCTTTAAGAGGAAGCTTAAAGGAGGTGTGTCAAAGAAGAGGTAATCTCTTCTTCTGATTCTCTCAAGTTTGTTTCTACTTCTAATTATTCTTCTTTAGTTGTATCATTATAAAGTAATAAAATCAGTATTACTTATATACTGATATGTTATTATAAATATGAAACAACCCTATTTCACCTTCTATCCATCCTATGGAAAACGAAATCACCGTGCGTGCGTACGTACGGAATACCGTCTCCACGCCGTGGTGTAATCTGTTTTCGACCACCACCTTACTTGGATGGGTATAATGGTGTAAATATATAACTACATATGATTATTTTAAAGTGATATTTATTCTTAAATATTATACATACACTTCAATACAATTCCACGATCATGGGAATGGTATCATCGCTTGTGCGTACGTACGGACTACCGTCTCCACGACGTGATGAGATTCATTCTCCATGTTAACCATTCATGAATGATTATAAAGTATATATAATAAGTAATCATGAAATATATGACATAATAATGATACTGTATTTATGTATATATATATGTATTTCATCTACTTAATTCCATTCAATTCAATAAGGAAATGAAAACAGCGTTCATACGTATGTACGGCCTACCGTCTCCATTAACGATGTATATCATTCCATCATATATATATGTATATGATGAATATATATTATGATGGTATGATGTTTATGAAACCCATTTTTATTCTTTGGGTTATGATGAATGATTTATGTTTATTTTGTGGCACAAGTAATAATGATTTCATTATGAGATGTGTGGGACCTATATCTCTCTCCAATTCATTGGGTAAAGATTTATATCTCATGAGATAGACATGGCTAGAACGGTAAGTTAATATGGTTCAGTGTTACAGGACTGGAACGAGGAGTGAACTCGATTCAGAAAGGGACTTTGTCCACTAAGATGGTCTTGTCAGCAATGTCTTGGCTACTATGGAAATCATATCACGTGCTTAATGTTTTTCCACAGTTAAAAGTTTTATTTCCATGCTATTTTATCATGATTGATGTTCTATTATGATCTATGCCTTACGTACTGCCATGTTTTATGTCATTTCTCAAGATTTCGATGTTTAAACATTATGTTCATGTTTTTATGTTCAAATGTATATGGTTTGTTTTATTTTCTCTATGCTTACCCTTACTAAGAATTTGAGCTCATCCTTTTTATGTTTTATTTTCCCCAGGATATAAAGAAAGGTTTTAGGTAAGAAAACAAAAGGGGAAGATCTTTATGGGATATGTTGAAGATCTTTCACCATGATTAGAAGATTATATTCCGAGTTTCCAAAGACACTAAACTATTACGGTCCTTGTGTGTATGTTTTTATTATGTATTAAGTATTCCGCAAAAGTAATATAATTTCCATGTACGTCAAGCTTTGGGTATCTACAATGTGTATGCAAGTGAAGGTTTAGTTAACCTTTGGAAACTAGGATGCGAAAACTTTAGTGAAATCCCTAGAGATATTTCTAAGGTATGTCTAGGGATGTCCCTAAGGATTAGTATACGTATAGGTTATAGTCCTAGAATTATGGTAACTATCTTAGAATTTAACCTAAGATGTTAGATATTGATGGTACTCCCCCTTTATTATGTTGTTTTCTCTAGCATGATTTTTACCTCTCACACAATTCTTTTTGGGTTTTAGAAAATGGATGGAAACAGGAAGATTCATGATAATGGAGGATATGATGGACAATGGAATGATATTATTCATGAGCAACCAAATGAAACGGGATTTTGAAGTTCAAACATCGTTATTATGCCCAATTAGAAATCTCATAATATGATCAATGATCTCAACTTTGGTATGTTTCCTGAATCAGCTAATAAGAGAAAGATGGAGTTTCATGATGATCATAGAGGAAAGAAAGTTCAATTTCTCTCATGTAAATCATGTGGGAAGAGGCATCAAAGATAATGTTTCAATGGAACTAGAAGATGCTTTGGGTGCGGAAAATAAGGGCACAAATCTAGTAAGTTTAAAGGAAAAGGTTCAGTTAACACCATATAGAAGGATAATGGTATTGCTACGACATCAACAATGATTAGATGTTTTAAATGTGGAATGTATGGAAATTATGCAAACCAATTCCCTAAGGGAAATCTCATGAAGAGAATCAGTATAGTCATATGGGTAGTATTTATGTGGATGATGATGAGGAGACTAAAAATGATATATGAGATGAAAGAAGTGTTGAAGCTTGGTCAATGGTTTAAGAAGGTAGTGGAATGATTTATGTTTATCAAGAGTTATGTTGTATAAGTAATGGTACTATGGAATAAATACACATCTAAGGATTGTTACACTATTGTTTTTCCTAAATTATTTGAAAGTATATGTTGAATGGTACCGATAACCATGAAAGGTTAATTCATATATTTTTCGAAAGTAGATGATATGCACATAATGAAGGGATAAGGAGATAATGAGATGGTTTATAGTATTGATGAGCTCATGGATGATATAAGGAAAATTTGATATCATGGTTTGAGTATATAGAAATTTTGGGATTTTGGTATGTGGAAAGATTTAACTTTTGACAGCATTCATGTTTTTACTAAGGTTCAATTCGTATTCATTTTCCAAGAGAATACATGATTAAGGTATTCACATTTTGGAATGTGACCAACAAGATATATCTTATATGGGGGATAAATGATGGTATTCACATGCTTGGTTGATGACATTTCTAGTAATCATTTTATTTATACTATAAGATTGGACAGAAGTATTTTTGATAAGCTTAAAGGTTGGAATGGATTAAGTTGTACATCAGATAGAATTGTTTAAGGCTAGAACTTTTTTTGATACTATTTCTGGAATGTTATAATAGTGTAGTTTTAGAAAAAGTACAACCCATAGGACGAGCGATAACCCTTCGCGTCGGACAAGGTTGTGGGAATCGAACCCACAACTGAAGTGTGACAGGCCTTTATCGCCTACCACAGGCCTACAGGAAGTCCCTGGTTAGTAGAAACTAGTTTTATTTTATTAAGCAGGATGATAGATGAAGTATAAGTCCATTTTGGAACCATATCCGATTAATCTCACCATAGATGGACTTATGTATATAACTTTTGCTAACCCTATGTTTGAGATAGATGGAATGACCTATCATTCTATCGCATGATCTGGTAACACTTCGTGAAATACAAATTCAAATTCTTTTCTTTAAGAGATGAAGTGGAAATTGTTCGAGGCACGAGAAACATTGAGATTGTACCAAAATCAAGTAAGTATTTCTTTTAATTCAAAAATTCTTCAACTTTAGGGAAATGATCTTGAAAACCAAAAATATTGACCTAGTGATCTCATATCTGATGAATCAGATGGTACATTAGATCATCACAATTTTATGGCTTTGTGACTGTTGGATTTTTCATAGCTCTGTTCTCTACCACTCTCCATCAGAACTTGACGGTTAGATTTCTCTCCCATATCCATATTTTCACCTATGATCTCCTATGTGGGAACACAAGTGATGAGTTACTTTGGGTATCCATTTTGTTTCTAATGTTCATTTTTTAAAAGTAAGTTTTAGTATTCCTTTTTACGATGTGGGTTTCTATGAAAGAAACTCTCAAGTAATTAACCATTTATAACCCCGACGAATTTCGAGGGTGAAATTCATTTTAAGAGGGGGTAGAATGTAACACCCCAATATTTTATGAGATATATTACTTTTAATTTCATTGATGTATTCTATTATACACTACACCAAGATTAACTTGTACTATATGAAACACCGTATTAGCTTGCAGTATATGCAACACTATTCTTGGCTCGTGTTATACACAATTTCAAGTTCGTTTGTGGAAATTATTATACACAACATTAAGTATATATTTTGTTTAATGTATAAATAAAAAAAGTTTTGATTATGTTATACGAAACACTAAATAGAGCTTTCACTACACGCAGCCCTGACTTGGCTTGCATTACATGCAATCAAGACCTTCTTCGATAGCTTGTGTAGTACGCAATACCAAGTTTCACTAAACGAGATATTATTATAATATTATTATGAGCTAGCCATTATGAATAGTAATACCCACATTTTTAAATTTTATAAATTTTACCTTTCAAAATGGACTTCATTTTTAGATTTGGAATATCGAAATTATCCTAGGGTGAATTTTTGGTATTTTTCTGAAAACTTTCAATTTTTTGATGAATAGTGAAAACACTTGGTTACTATTTAAAAACCGACTTTTTATTTAAATGATTATTTATTTTATTTAAATTTATTTAAGGTCAAAATTGATACATAATACCTATATTTGTTCAATTTAATTCATTGGAGTCATTTTATAATAATTTTAGATATATAAAAAATTTATTGAACTTTTCACCATCTTTTACCCACCTTCTAGGAGAATTTGAAAATTTACATAAAACTTAATTATACTGCTTCTGTGAGTGGAATTTCAAAAATCCAAGAGACACATTTGATATCAAAGAGTAAAATATGGTTCAATAAGATAAAATTAATTTTTGGTGAATAGTAACTTTTTACTTTTATTTACCACGGTTAAAAGTAAATAGGGTAATTAAGGGTAAAAATGGTATTATTATTACCCTAACACATGTCCTAATTCTATTTTATAAGTTTAATTTGACCAAAAACAACCTTAGGAATATAATATTATCATTTAGGTCCACTTGGATTAGATCAGGACATTTATTATTATTTTATTTAAAAAAGAGTTAAACTAGTTAAAATCAAAGTTTAATAACTAAAACATTTTTAATATAGGGTTATACATAAGATCAATTAAACTATAAATATTCATTATAAATATAAAAATATTTCCTACCTAATGGTATTTTATTTATAATTTTTAAACATTAAATAATTTAAGTTATTTATGACACAATGGTGATGCAGTAATTACCTAAATAATGAAATATTAAAATAATTGATATTATAAATACCCAAATAAATGTAATTTGAGACTTTTTATGAATTACAATAATTTTATAGGTTAATATGACTTGTTATTATTTATTTAATTAACTTTGTTTGAACTAATCATTCTGATATGATTTTCAAAAAAATCAATTACCAAATAGTATCAAAATTGACATAAAATAGTTTTTAAAACAAATATTATATTATTAATTGTTATTATATTACTAAAAATATAAGGTTCAGAAAAATTACTTAGATAAGGTTATATATATTAATAATGAACCACTTGGGGTTTGTTTGTCTTGTTATAGTAAGTTTATTAACCATATAGTGTAAGAAAACAAGAAGACACGGTAAAAGTTAAATTATTTAACTTAGAGTTAAATCTAAAAGATAAGGTTAAAATAATAACCTAAACTTGCCTAAAACCTATTGGTTGAGAGTATTTCGACCAATCCCCATATTAATTTCAAAATAAATCAATTTGGAGCTATTATAAACTGAATATGACTTTATTATAAAATAACATTTTAAGTTTTTCCAAAGGTGACCCTCTCCTCCATTATAAAAAGGGCACCCCTTCCCTCTTCTCTTCACACACTTTTGAGCCTTGAAGATCGTCCAACCCCTGCCCATTTCTCTTCTCCACTTCCCTATAAAAATTATGGAGGTTCTGGTATTCTCAAAATACCAACTCTACTTCCTTAAGAGGGAGCATAAAGGAGGTCCATCAAAGAAGAGGTAATCTCTTCTTCCGATTATCTCAAGTTTATTTCTTCTTCTACTTCTTCTTCTTTAGTTGTATCATTATAAAGTAATAACATAAGTATTAATTATATACTGATATTTTATTATAAATATGAAACAACCCTATTTCACCTTCTATCCATCCTACGGAAAATGAAATCACCGCACGTGCGTACGTACGGAATACCGTCTTCACGGCCTGGTGTAATCTATTTTCGACCACCACCTTACTTGGATGGGTATAATGGTGTAAATAAATAACTATATATTATTATTGTAAAGTGATATTGGTTCTGAAATATTATACATACACTTCAATACAATTCCACGATCATTGGAATGGTATCATCGCTCCTGCGTACGTACGGACTACCGTCTCCACGACGCGATGAGATTTATTCTCCATGTTAACCATTCATGAATGATTATAAAGTATATATAATAAGTAATCATAAAATATATGACATAATAATGATACTGGATTTATGTTTATATATATATATGTATTTCATCTACTTAATTCCATTCAATTCAATAACGAAATGAAAACAGCGTTCATGCGTACGTACAGCCTACCGTCTCCATGAACGGTGTATTTCATTCCATCATATATATATGTATATGCTGAATATATATTATATATAAATCATTTTTTACACTCTGGAATTAAGTAAATCAGTATATAAGTAATAATATCAAGAACAACAAGTCGAAACACGTACAACAACTGAAACAATTTTACCCAAATCACTGCTTTTACATCGAATTTACAAAAGAACGGGTAATATAAAGTCATAAGTAAACCATATATGATATCATAACAATGAATATGATTCTTTAATAAGTCAATGAAATTATTTAAATCATTATACAGGAGGTTCGGATATGTACGAAGCATATCGGACCTAAGGTAAGGGATAATTATTCCAATCTCATTCTTATCTGAGATTGTTTATTCGTAAGTATTTACTGGGGTTATGTTTATTAAACATGTCCATATGTTCTCAAAATGATTTCATAAAATGTTTAAATTTATTCCATGTATGTTTAAAGTCATTTTTACCCTTTTTTACTTTAGCCACATCGTATGGAAGGAATCTTTCTTTTTTTACCATACGAGGTACTTTTTGACTTTTCCAACAAAAGTACGAGGAGAATGTTTTTTTAACTTATACGGCATAAACAGATTTTTACGGTTTCCTAAAGCCTTATTTTCATGAAGTTTACTCTACAATATTTCATGGTTATTTTCAATAAAATCCATTTATTTTAAAATTTCCTGACATTTTGTGAAAAGAAAATGATTTTTAAAAAGAAAGGATATTTTCCTCAAGAATTCTTTTCAAGTGTTTTATCAAAATCATTTTCCATCTAAGATGACATTATTTAATATGTGTATGTTTCAAGTATAATATCTCTATGATTTACATGGTTTCACTTTTCTTATGATGAAATGATATCCATTTGTTTTATATGGATTATGTTATGATGGGATGATGTTTATAGAACCCATTTTTATTCTTTGGGTTATGATGAATGATTTATGTTTATGTTGTGGCACAAGTAACAATGATTTCAGTATGAGATGGGTGGGACCTATATCTCCCTCCAATGCATTGGGTAAATATTTATATCTCATGATATAGACATGGCTGGAATGGTATGTTAATCTGGTTTAGTGTTACAGGACTGGAACGAAGAGTGAACTCGATTCAGAAAGGGACTTTGTCCACTAAGATGGTCTTGGCAGCAATGTCTTGGCTACTATTGAAATCATATCATGTGCTTAATGTTATTCCACAATTAAAAGTTTTATTTCCAAGCTATTTTATCATGATTTATGTTCTATTATGATCTATGCCTTACGTACTTCCATGTTTTATGTCATTGCTCAAGATTTCGATGTTTAAACATTATGTTCATGTTTTTATGTTCAAATGTATATGGTTTGTTTTATTTTCTCCATGCTTACCCTTATTAAGCATTTGAGCTCACCCTTTTTATGTTTTCTTTTCCCCAGGATATAAAGAAAGGTTTTAGGTAAGAAAACAAAAGGGGAAGATCTTTATGGGAGATGTTGAAGATCTTTCACCATGATTAGAAGATTATATTCCGAGTTTTCAAAGACACTAAACTATTACGGTCCTTGTGTGTCTGTTTTTGTTATGTATTAAGTATTCCACAAAATTAATGTAATGTCCATGTACGTCAAGATTTGGGTCTCTATAGTGTGTATGCACATGATTCTTCTAGAGGAATATTCCAAACTAGTTAGATAATTTCAGAGGATATTGAATCATACCCTTTTAGAAATGGTTAAGAAGGAGGTGGATTCTTTATTGGTTATAATTATAATTTACCCCATCTTTTATATTTTATGGGTAATTCCACTCCAAATAATTCCTAAAAAGTGAGTTTTAATGGTTGTTAAGAATTAATTTTAATAATTAGTGTTTTCTAGGTTTCCCCAAAAGTGGAGGGTATGCATTGATTATAAGAGACTGAACTTAGTGACTAGTAACAACCACTTTATCTTGTATTTTATTAATCAAATCCTTGAAATGTTAGTTATTTAATCCCATTATTACTTATGGGTTGGTTTTTATGGATACTTCCAGATTATTAGAGCTCTAGAGAACCAGGAAAAAACAACTTTCACATGTCCTTTCAGTACCTTTTCTTGTATTATATTGCCATTTAGAAAATGTAATTCTTCTTCCACCTTCAAAAGATGCATGCTTATAAATTTTTATGAGTTTCTTGAGAAATTTATAGAAGTTTTTATGGATGAATTTACCATGTTTGTTCCATATTTTGAAAGTTTTCTGGGGAGTTTATGAGCTATTATTAGAGTTTTAATTAAGAATAACTTTATTCTAAACTCTAAAAAATGTCATTTTATGGTTAAAAGTGTAATTTTCCATGGTCATCAAGTGTCTAATAATAGAATTCTGGTAAATAATTCTATGATTGACATCATCTCTTCACTACCTTTTCCCAATACTATGAATGATATTAGATCTTTTCTTGTTCGTTCATGGCTTTATATGAGGTTCATAAAATACTATAACTAAACTACTCTTTCTTTAAAAAGATTAATTCAGAAGTAAATTATTTTTTTCTTTGATGATAAGTGAAAATAAGACTTTAATGAACTCAAATAGAATATAGTCTCTCCACCAATAGTTAAACCACCAAATTCGGAATTTCCTTTTGAGCTAATGAATAATTCTTATGAATTTTGTTTAGAGGATATTCTTAGGAAAAGAGTGGATAGAAAATCACATGTCATATCTTATGCTTCTAAAACTCTAGATGTTGCTTAATTATGTGATTCTGTTATCCTAGAATTAAAGAGAAGTTGGACTTTTATTTGAATGAAAATTGAAATTAGTTTAATCTATTTTCAAATTTTTAAGGTCAATAATCTTTGTAAAATAGGAATCAGTTTAGAAATGTAAAATATTTAATTTCTTGAGGGTAAAAACGTTCACTTCCTGATGAAATCCAAGGGGGGGAATCTTTTTGAAAACCAAGTTTTTGTGTCCATATAATATTTCAAGTTTAAGATTATTTTCATCCCACTAATTTTGGATTATTTTTTTCTTGAGGGAAAGCAAAATCATAGTGTGGGGGAATTGATGTGGTTGTATTTTTATCAATTTTGCCACATTATTTCATTAAATTAATTATGTTTCAATTATTAAATTTTTTTTATTGAATAATTAGAAGTGTTTTTGAATTTAATAAAACTGTTAATTTTATGATCAAATGTGTGTTAATTTGTTTTTTCAGTTAATGTATAGTTTAATTAGTTATTTTAAGTCTAATTTAATTTTTAATTTAATGAATTAAATTTTTTGTTAATTTAAATTTTTAATTTTTAAGTTTTTACTTTTGTAATTTTTTATTTCTTTATTTTATTAATTAATTAATTAATATTTTTTATTTATAAATTTTATGATTAATTTTTTTATTATTTATTTGATTTTTATTATTTTCTAGGATTTGATTATTTAAATTATTTTACATTATTTTTTTAGTTTACATATTTTAATTAATTGGTTTATCTTTAACTTTTAATCTTATTCTTTAAACAAATTAATATTTAGTAACAATAAATTGTAATTATTTTATAATGTTTATCTTTTCTTAATTCTGTTAATTATTTAGTTAACTAAATAATTTAATTATTGTTAAGCATCTATTGATGGCGGTTGTTTCATTCAATGGGGGTGGGTTGCCCACCCCCGCCAAACCCCTTCTCTACCATGGTGCACTGCCTATAAAAGGTAGTGCACCCCCCCCCCCCCCCGGATAGTTGATCACCGTTGAAAGAATAGAAAATCTAGAATATTAAATTAAATACTCGTCTTTTATTTCAACTCATTTTTCTACGTTTTACTAATTTTACTCGTTTCAATTTTTTTTACGACATATTATCTGCACGAATTATCAAATAGGGAGAAATGTATGTTTTTATTTTAAACATTATTTTAACTACCTAGTTTGATGGTTCTAATTATTTATTCTTTTCACATTAAACCTTATTTTCACCACCTAGTTGAACGGTTCTAATTATTTATTTAATATTATTAATTTACCTCAGATGGGACAGTTTATATGGTTTATTTAATTACCTCTATAAAGTTTAGGTTGTTGCCTGTTTGGATGGTTTTAATTTATTTATTTTGGTCCATCAGATTGGATGGTCTAATTAATAAATCAGTACATGTAATAATTTTTTAAACAAGTAATGAGATATATTGATTTATTTATTTCCAATCCCTATGTGAAATATTTATTAACTAATTAAGGTGGGGTATATATATAATATTAAATGATAATATTAACTTGATTTTAATTTTTAAATACTGTTTTATTTTCTTTAACCCAAATGTAAATTATTAATGTATTCTTATTTTGAATAATAATAAAATTTTATTTCTATCTCTCCTAATTATCATCATGTCAAATCTTGTGAAACTTGAATTCACCGCTCTTGATATTACCAGAATTAATTACATATCATGGATGATGGATGTTTAAATTCATCTCGAATCAATGGATCTCACAGAAATAATTAAAGAAAATAATTCAAAAACCCTCTAAAATAAATCAAAGGTAATGATCTTCATCGGAAGAAATCTTAATGAGGGTTTGAAATGTGAATACCTCACAGAAAGAGATCTATGCAAGCTCTATAAGAGTTTTAAAGATAGGTATGATCATCAAAAAGAGTTTGTTCTTCCAGCAACCTATGATGAATGGAATGATTTATGCTTTCAATACCATAAAAGGGTTAGTGATTATAATTCTGTCATGTATAGAATTGTATCACAACTCTAGTATTTTGGTATTGGAATTACATATGTCAATATGCTTAAAAATATATATACAACATTTTATGTATCTCACATCACCCTACAATAGAAATATCACTTGATAGGGTATATAAAATATTATGATCTCATATCATCATTTCTTATAGCAGAGAAAAACAATGATCTTTTGATTAAAAATCATCAGTCTCATTCTACTGGTTTAGTAGTAGTATTTCCTGAAGAAAATTCTATATTTTATGAAAATAATCCTAAAAGAAATTAGGGATATGATTCTTATGGTGGAGGTGGTTTTGGCGGTAGGCGTAGTCGAGGACGTGATCGTAACCATGGGCCTGATCAAAATGAATATCAAAATCAAAGAAATTTCATCTCAAACGCTCCAAAGAATCCTTAAGATTCTTATTACAAGTGTGGTTCTAAGGTACATTGGTCTCAAGTTTTCCAAACCCTAGAGCATCTTTATAAGCTTTATTAAGCATATCTTGAAGCAAATAATAAAGAACCACACTTTTCTAATATATCCTATTAAGGGAAGGAAAGGGAGGTGAATTTTATTGAGAATCATGAAACATAAAATGATGATTTCACTTATGTCGAAGTGGGTAATTTTACTTTTGAATTTGATGAGATGATAGCTGGAAATAATTTTAAAAAATTATAATCATTATGATAGATTATATGATATTTTTTGTTATGTGTGATTTATATTTTGGATATTGTACTTTTTGAGTTTTACAAGGTGTTTCTTATAATATTATTATCTTTACTTTGAAGCATTGAAATGTATTGCTTAAACGGGAATGATATTTTCATACCAAATAGTGGAACAATGCACACAATTCTTAAAAATAAAAAATATTTTTCTGATCTTAAATAAACAAGACCAATTGTGAATACTATATTAGGTCCTACAGATTTGATAAAAGGTATTGGTGAAGCGATTTTTTCTTTACCCAATGGGACATAATTTTTCATAAGAGATGTGTTGTTTTCCCCAAAGTCCAAAAGAAACTTGTTAAGTTTCAATGATATATACCATCATGGGTATGATACTCAAACTATATCAGAGAGAAATGGAAAGTACATGTGAATTTTTATTAATAAATATGGTAGGAGTCATGTACTTTAAAAACTACCAAAATTATTATCAGTATTTCATTATACATATATAAGTGCAATCAAAACACATATAGTAGTAAAGAATAGAACATGAATTGTTAATTTTTGGAATGACTGATTAGGTCATCTTGGTTCAGGAATGATTTGAAAAATAATTTAAAGTTCTCATGGACATCCAATAATGGTCAATTAGATCTCTCTACTAAAAAAATCTCATGTGAACCTTGTTCATTGAAAAGCTGATTGTGAGACCATTTCCATACAAAATTAAGGCTAAAAAGTTATCCTTTCTTGAAAAAATTAAAGGGGATATATGTGGACCAATTCATCCATTGTGTGGTCCATTTAAATATTTTATGGTATTAATTGATGCATCTAGCATATAGTCACACGTTTGTTTTCTCTAAACGCGTAATGTTTCATTTTCATGTTTTCTTGATCAAATAATTAAATTGAGAGCACAATTCTATGATTATGTCATCAGGAAATCATGTCTTGATAATACTGGATATTTTACCTCTCAATATTTCAATGATTATTGTATGTAAATGGGGATCACTATGGAGAATCCATCTTCCGGTGTGTATACACATTAGAAAAATCACTGAGAAAACGCCTCCAACTCATTATTATACCATTAACAATGAGAAAAAAAATTCCAATATTTTTATGGGGTCATGCAATATTTCATGCCTCGGTATTAATTCACATCAGAACAAGTTTATATCATAATCCCTCTCCACTACAATTGGATTTTATCCGAGATCCTAACATCTCCTACTTAATAATCTTTGGTTTTACAGTATATGTGCCAATTTCTCCCCCACAACGTACAAATATGGAACCTCAAATGAGGTTGGGAATATATATAGGATATGAATCCTCATCCATTATCAGATATCTTAAACTGCATATTGATGATATATTTATATCACATTTTTCTGATTATCACTTTAATGAAGAATTATTCCCAACATTAGTGGGAGAAAAGAAACAAAAGGAGGAGATTTCTTGGAATGTTCAAACATTATCTTTTCTCAATCCTCCCACCAGGAAGTGTGAGATGTAAGTGAAAAAGATTTTAAATTTTCAAGAACTATCAAATCAATTTCCTAATGAATTTACTAATTCAAAGTGTGTGACTAAATTACACATACCATTTATAAATGTATCAGCTATAATTGATGTCCTAAAGACACAATTACATAATGATATTACATAAATCTCAAAAACATGCATGAAGCTTGGAAGACCAATTGGATCTAAGGATAAAAATCCTTGGAAGAGAAAATGGGTGAGTATAATTGAAAACCTCATTATGGAGGCGTGTGTTCCAGAATAAACACATAATTTAAGTGTTCTTAAAGAAACACATGATGAGAATCATAAAGATAATTTAAAGGATATATAAAACCCTGATGGTTTTGAAAATAATGAAATCTCTATTAGTTATACCACTACAGGTGATATATGGAATCAGATTATCATAGAAAATATTGATGAAATATTTTCATATTCTATGTCACGTGATATAGAAAATGATAACCCTGAACTAAATTCTATTATGGAATGTCAAAAATGACCTGATTGGAGTAAATGGAATGATGCAATGCAAGTTTAATTAAATTCACATAATAAGTGAAGGTTTTTTAGACATATCATAGTTGATAGGTATTTACAGTTCAAATAATTCCTAAAAAGTTAGGGTTAATAGTTGTTAAGAATGAATTTGAATAATTATTTCTTTCTAAGTTTCCCAATAAGTGGAGGGTATGCATTGATTACAAGAGACTGAACATAGTAACTAAAAAGCACCACTTTTCCTTGTATTATCTTGATCAAATCCTTGAAAGGTTAGCTGTTTAATCCCATTATTGCTTCCTAGATGGTTTTTATGGATACTTCCAGATTCACCTAGCTCTAGAGGACCAGGAAAAAACAACTTTCACATGTCCTTTCATTACCTTTTCTTATCGTATATTTCCATTTAGACTATGTAATTATCCTTCCACCTTCGAAAGATGCATGCTTAAGATTCCTGTTATAGGTGTGGTTCTAAGGGACATCAGTCTTGAGTTTTCTAAACCCTATAGGATCTTCATAATCTCTATAAATTTAGGGTTAATGGTTGTTAATAATGAATTTTAAGAATCAGTGGAGGGTATGCATTGATTAAACTTTGTGACTAGGAAGTACCACTTTCCCAACAGGTGGAGGGTATGCATTGATTATAAGAGACTAAACTTGGTGACTAGGAAGGACCAATTTCCCTTGTATTTTCTTGATTAAATCCTTGAAAGGTTAGCTATTTAATCCCATTATTTCTTCTAGGATAGTTTTATGGATACTTCTATATTCACATATCTCTATATGACTAAGAAAAAAAAATCACCTATCCTTTTAGTACCTTTTCTTGTCATATATTTCCATTCAAACTATGTAATTCTCCTTCCACCTTCAAAAGATGTGTGCTTGTATTTTTTTATGAGTTTCTTGAGGAATGTATTGAAGTGTTTATGGATAAATTTACCATGTATGTTCCATATTTTGAGAGTTTTTTGAGGATTTTATGATATGTGATAAGAGTTTTCATTGAGAATAACCTTTTTCTAAACTTTGAAAAATGTCATTTTATGGTTTAAAGTGGAATTGTGCTTATTCATGAAGTTTCTAAAAATGTAATTCAGGTAGATAATTATCTGATTAAGATCATATATTCACTAAATTTTCCTAAAACTATGAATTATATTTGATCTTTTCTTTTCCATGCATGGTTTTATAGGAGTTTCATAAAATACTATAACTATACCGATATGACTTTAACAATATTACTTCATAAGGGAATTATTTTTTTCCTTGATGAGAAGTGAAAATAAGACTTTAATGGATTCGAACAGAATATTGTGTCTCCATCAATATTTCAACCATCTAATTGGGACTTTCCTTTTGAGATGATGACTAATTCTTATGAATTATATTTAGAGGATATTCTTAGGAAAATAGTGGAGAGGAAATCGCATGTCATATCTTATGCTTCTAGAACTCTAGATGTTTCTCAATATAATTAATACACAATAGAGAAGTAATTTTTTTCCATTTTATTTTACTTTTATAAGTTCAAGAGATATATTTTGGATCTAAAGTTGTAGTTTTTATTAACCATTCTTCTATTAGATCTCTCATTAAAAAACTAGAATCAAAACTAAGACTCGTAATATGGGTTTTATTGCTCAAGTAATTTGATATAAAGACCCAAGATAGAAAGGGAATTGAGAATACTATGGATGATCATTTGAGTAAGATACCTATTGAATTTTTTTAAGATAGTTCATTTATTGAACCTATAAAAGATATCTTCTGTGGGGAGAAGTTGTATTCTATAGCTATTGACAAGAGGCCATGGTTTTTAAACATTGTGAATTACTTAGATTATAAAATTATTTCACATTGGTTTTCCAAGAATCAAGTTACAAAATTTATTAGTGGTTCAAGGAAATATGCCAGGGTTGATCCTTACTTGTGGAACATGGTAAGTGATCATGTTGTTAGGAGATGTATCATGAATTCTAAAATTTATTTCGTTCTAAAATTTTTATATAGTTTGAAATATGGTGTAAACTTTGGGCCATAAAGGACTAATATAAATGTTCTAGATTTGGGTCTATTTTGTCCCACTATTTTCAAATATTCTAATGAGTTTTTTATGACTTGTAAATCTTGTCAGTTTGAAGGAAACATTTCTTAAAGACATGATATTCCACAATAACCTCTATTGTTTTTTGATGTCTTTGATGTTTTGGGAATGTACTTTATGGTCCCTTTTCCAAATTCATTTATATATATTTACATAATTTTTTTGGTTGATTATGTTTCCAAGTGGATTTAATCTATCCCAACTAGAATAAATGATGCTATAATTGTGTCTCTATTTTTAAAAAATAAACTTTTTTGTATGTTTGGGATGCTAAGGTTTATTCTTGAAAACCAAGGAACCCATTTCTATAATACAACTTCAAATTATTTGTTGAAAAGTTATGGGGTTATTCATAAAATTTCTACACCATATAATTATCAAAGGAATAGAATGGATAAATTTTCAAATAGAGATATTAAGCGTATTCTTGAGAAAATTGTTAACCCGAGCTGGAAAGATTAGAGCTTAAGGATTGAGGATGCTCTTTGGTCATATAGGACTACCTATAAGAATCCAATAGGGATTTTACCTTATAAGATAGTTTTGGAAGAGGTTTTCATTTTCCCATAGAAGTTGAGAATAAAGATTTTTAGGCTATCAAGTTTTTTTATTTGAATTTTTCTGAAGATGGAAAAGAGAGGAAGCTATGTTTGTAAGAGTTTTAGGAAATAAGAAAAAAAATGATGAAAAATCAAGGATTTTTTAGGAGAAGACCAAGGTTGAACATAAAAAGATGGATTTGAATAATGAGTTTCATATAGGAGATAAGGTGTTGCTATACAACTCCAAACTATAGATTTTTTCAGGTAAATTTAATTCCAAATGGGATTGACCTTTCATTATCACTCACATTTTCTCTTTTGGTGTTGTATAAATTCAAGACACCAAGAAGGATGTCTCATTCATTGTTTATATAAAATGGATCAAGATATTTAGAGAAGGTAATAAGGAACCTCTAGGGGAGGAGTTCCTTTTGTTATAATCTGAATATCATTGAATAAATATAGTTTTTTATTCCCTTGTATGTTTTTATCTAGAATAAATGTAGGGGAAGGTACTGCCCCTTTATAGTGTTAATATTTTTATTTTATTTTAGTGTTTATTTATAGTGAATAAATTGATCTTGATGGAAGATACTTTTCTTGTTTTCACCATGAATAATTAATATGGGTATGCTCTTTGCTTTTTGGAGTAGATTATTTAAACTTAACAATGACTTAGGGAACCTATAAGATGAAGTGACTTGATTCGACCCCTTTCTTTCTAAACTCTGGTTATATTTTAATTGTTTTTATAATACTTAAATATAATGATAATATGTTTTCATATTTAGTAACTTTGAATATAACTGGTGGTACTTTTTCAAAATAAATAAGGGGAATTTTTGTGGATCTAAATAAGAAGAGAGCTTCTAATTCATGGGATTTTCCCATAAAAATTCTGCACCTTTTTAAGGTTTTTTTATAATCTTCTTACTGATGCCACTTTGAAATTAAATTGTTTAATGAAATTTAGAATGTAAGTATTTTCACATGATAAAAATTTTAGTGTAATAGGCTAGTTACTACCATTAAATAGGATATTTTAGAGTGTATTTTAGTGTCATGTCATGCTGGATATTATTGGATTGTCTGTACATTTTTCTGAAAATATCCTTGAACATTCACTAGTTTACACATTTTACTCTTGAAATGTATAATTTAATTTGTAACCAGTATGAAACCTTTGTGTGATTTGTGTGTTTTTATTTATTTATTTTGTGGAAATACTACATTGAGATTTAATTTATCCCTTTGAATGTTTTTTTTAATCTATTGAATTGTCAAATATTTCTGAACTTTAAAATTGGATTTGCATGTTTTCTCCACCTTAGATTCAACATTAAGGAAAATGTTGACATTTAGTGTGGGGGAGAAGGTATTCCAATTTTATAAACTATACCACAAAGTGAATCCATTAAAAACCCCTAATTTTTTTCAAATTTAATTATTTCTCAAGTTTCAATAAATCATTCTTAGTGGTTTTAATATTTTCTTAATTTTTAATGTAGTATAGCCATTTTAAGAAATTTAATTCTCTAATACCCCTTTGATTTAGTTAGGTGAGATAATTTTTCATCTCCCCTATTAGATAGTGTTTTATTTTAGTAAAAAAAAATTGAATGTTAGACAATTATCATTGCCCTTAAATTTCTGAATTTGGATTTAAACTCATAAATCATGAATTCAAATGAATTATGAAATGAAAGTTTTAATCCAGGTTGAACTAATTCTTTTATTATTTAAGTGGATGGATGAGTTATTTATAATAATTTTTAATTTATAATGTACGCTCATCCAAAGAGAGTGTATAATTTATTTGGTAGCTAATTATACGATTCTATTCTCCTAGAAGTAAAGAGAAGTTTGAACTTTTAGTAGAATGAAAATTGAAATTAGTTTAATCTATTTTCAAATTTTTAAGGTAAATCATCTTTTTAAAACAGAAATCAATTTAGAACTGTAAAATATTTAATTTCTTGAGGGTAAAAACTTTCACTACTTGATGAAAACCAAGGGGAATTTTTTTTTTTGAAAACCAATTTTTTGTGGCCATACAATATTTCAAGTTTAAGATTATTTTCATCCAACCGATTTTGGATCATTATTTTCTTGAGGGAAAGAAAAATCATAGTGTGGGGGAATTGATGTGGCTGAATTTTTATACAAATTTTCCATATTATTTTATTAAATAAATTATGTTTTAGTTACAAAAATTATGTTTTTATTGAATAATTAGAAGTGTTATTGAATTTAATAAAACTATTAATTTTATTCTTAAATGTGTATTTAATATGTTTTTTTCATTTAATATATATATTAATTAGTTAGTTGAAGTTTAATTTAATTTTTAATTGAATGACTTAAATTATTTTTAATTTATATTTTTAATTTTCATGTTGTTTCTTTTGTAATTTTTTATTTCTTTTTTTATTAATTAATTAATTAAAATTTTTTATTTATCAATTTTATAAAAAAACATTTATTTGATTTTTATTATTTTCTGTGATTTGAGTATTTAAATTATTTTACATTATTTTTTTAGTTTATATATTTTAATTAATTGATTGATCTTTAACTTTTAATCTTATTCTTTAAATAATTTAATATTTAGTAACAATAAATTATAATTATTTTATAATGTTTATCCTTTCTTAATTATATTAATTAATTAGTTAACTAATTAATTTAATCATTGTTAAGCAGACATTAATGGCAGTTGTTGTGTTCAATAGTGGTGGGCTACCCACCCCCACCAAACCCCTTTCTCTACCATGGTGCACTTCTTATAAAAGGCAATGTAGCCCCCCTTGGATTGGTGATCGCAACTGAAAGAAGAGAAACTATGGAATCTTCAATTAAATACTCATCTTTCTTTTATGCATTTTTATCCACTCTTCTAATTTTACTCATTTCAATTTTTTTTACAACATGTTATCTATATGAACGCTCAAAGAGGGAGAAAGGTATGTTTTTTATTTTAAACATTATTTTCACTGCCTAGTTGGACGGTTCTAATTATTTATTCTTTTCATATTAAACCTTATTTTCACTGCCTAGTTGGATGGTTCTAATTATTTATATAATATTATTTATTTACCTACGGATGGGATGGTTTATATTGTTTATTTAATTACTGCTATAAAGGTCAGGTTGTCGCCTGTTTGGATGGTTTTAATTTATTTATTTTGTATCACCTGATTGGATGATATAATTAATAAATTGGTACACACAAGAATGTTTTAAATGAGTAATGATATGTATTGATTTATTTATTTCAAATCCCCACATGAAATATTTATTAACTGATTAAGGTGGGATATATATATATATATAATATTAAATGATAATATTAACATGATTTTAATGTTTTTAATACCATTTTATTTTCTTTAAGACAAATATAAATTATTAATGTATTCTTATTTTGAATAATAATAATCTTTTTTTCTCTCTCCTAGTTATTAATGTATTCTAAGAGGCATTAGTCTAGAGTTTTCTAAATCCTAGAGCATCTTCATAAGCTCTATAACGCATATCTTGAAGCAAATATGAATGAACCACACTTTTCTAAGACATTATTTAAAGGGAAAGAAAAGGAGGTGAATTTTATTAAGAATCACGAGCCATCAAATCATGATTTCACTTACCGCAAAATGGGTGATTTTACTTGTGAATTTGATGATATGATAACTGGAAATAATTCAAAAAAAATTATAGTCATTATGATAGATCATATGCTATTTTTGTTTTTTATGCTTTATATTTTGGATATTGAACTTTTTGAATTTCACAAGGTGTTTCTTATAATATTATTATCTTTACTTTGAAGCATTGAAATGGATTGTTTAAACATGATAGAAATTTGCATACCAGATAGTGGAATAACACACACAATTCTTAAGAATAAAAAATATTTTTCTGATCTTAAATCAACAAAACCAATTGTGAATATTATATCACATCCTGTAGATTTGATAAAAGGGACTGGTGAAGTGAGTTTTTCTTTACCCAATAGGACGCAATTTTTTATAAGAGATGTGTTGTTTTACCCAAAGTCCAAAAGAAACTTGTTAAGTTTCAATGATATATTCCGGCATGGGTATAATACTCAAACTATATTGGAGAGAAATGAAAATTACATGTGTATTACTATTAATAAATCTGGTGGGAGTCATGTACTAGAAAAACTACCAAAATTATCATCTAGATTGCATTATACATATATAAGTGCAATCAAAACACATATGGTAGTAAAGAATGGAACACAAATCGTTAATTTATGGCATGACCGATTAGGTCATCCTAGATCAGGAATGATGTGAAAAATAATTGAAAGTTCTCATGGACATCCAATAAAGGCCCAATATATCTCTCCACTAAAAAAAATCTCATGCAAGCCTTGTTCGCTTGGAAAGATGATTTTGAGACCATCTCCAGCTAAAATTAGGGCTGAAATTTCATCATTTATTGAACGAATTTAAGGGGATATATGTGGACCAATTCATCTATCATGTGGGTCATTTAAATATTTTATGGTATTAATTTATGCATCTAGAATATGGCCACACGTATGTTTTCTCTCAACACGTAATGTTGAATTTTCATGTTTTCTTGATCAAATAATTAAATTGAGAGCACAATTCCATGATTATGTCATCAAGAAAGCATGGCTCGATAATTCTGGAGATCTTACCTCTTAAGCTTTCAATGATTATTGTATGGAAATGGGGATCACTGTGGAGCATCCATCCGCCGACATGCATACACAAAATGGTTTAGCAAAATCACTTATAAAACACTTCCAACTCATTACTATACCATTAATAGTGAGAAAACAATTATCAAGATCTGTATGGGGTCATGCAATATTTCATGCCTCGGTATTAATTTTCATCATACCAAGTGCATATCATAATTCTTCTCCACTCTAATTGGATTTTGGCCAAGTGTCTGACATCTCTCACTTAAGAATATTTGGTTGTGCAATATATGTACCAATTGATCCCCCAAAACATACAAAGATGGGACCTCAAAGGAGGTTGGGAATATATATATATATATATATATATATATATATATATATCCATTATCTGATTTCTTGAACCACAAATCAGTGATGTATTTACAACACATTTTTCTGATTTTCACTTTAATGAAGAAGTATTCCCAACATTAAGGGGAGAAAATAAACAAAGGGAGGAGATTTCTTAGAATGTTCAAACATTATCTTTTCTTGATCCTCCCACCCAACAGTGTGAGATGGAAGTGAAAAAGATTTTAAATTTTCAAAAACTATCAAATCAATTGCCTGATGCATTTACTGATTCAAAGGGTGTGACTAAATCACACATACCAGCTATAAATGCACCAGCTAGAATTGATGTCTTGAAAATAGAATTACATAATGATATTGCAAAAATCTCAAAAACATGCCTGGAGCGTAGAAGACCAATTGGATCTAAGGATTCAAATACTCAAAAGATAAAAGGGATGAGTATAATTGAAACCCCCATTATGGAGGCGTGTGTTCCAGAAGAAACACATGATGAGAATCATAAAGAGATTTTATAGGATATAGAAAACCCTGAAGGTTTTGAAAATAATGAAATCTCTCTTAATTATACCACTTTATGTGATATGTGGAATTGAATTATCATGGAAAATATTGATGAAATATTTTCATATTCTATGTTACATGATATAGAAAATGAAGATTCTGAGCCAAAGTCTGTTACGAAATGTCAAAAACAACCTGATTAGAGTAAATGGAAAGATGCAATGCAAGTTGAATTAAATTCACTTAATAGGCGAAGGGTTTTTGGACATATCATACTCACACCAGAAGTTGTGAAGCCTGTTGGATATAAATGGATTTTTATACATATACGGAATGAGAAAAACAAGATTGTAAGATACAAAGCTCGTCTTGTCGCACAAGTTTTTTTCCAGAGAGTCGGAATTGATTATGAAGAGACATATTCTCCTTTTATGGATGCTATTACTTTTTGATATCTAATCAGCCTTGCAGTAGCTGAGAAGGCTAATATGCATCTTATGGATGTTGTTACAGCTTATTTATATGGGTCACTCGATAGTAGTATATATATGAGAATCCTAGAAGGATTCAAAATATCCTAAGTATTAAAACCAAAACCAAAATTCCTATATTCAATTAAATTACAAAAATCCTTGTATGGATTAAAACAATCTGGGTGTATGTGCTATAATTATTTGAGTGAATATTTGTTAAATAAAGGGTATGTAAGTAACCCCATATGCCCATGTGTTTTTATTAAGCAAACAACATATGGATATGCAATCATTGTTGTTTATGTCGATGATTTAAATGTCATTGGAACTCTATAAGAGATCAATGAAGCAATAAGAAACTAAAAGGATAAATTTGAAATGAAAACCCTAGGAGAAACCAAGTATTGTCTTGAATTAAAAGTTGAGCATATGTCAAGTGGTATATTTTTGCATCAATCAAATTACACTGAAAATGTCTTAAAATGCTTTAATATGAATAAAGTGAATCATTTAAGTACTCCAATGGTTTTCCGGTCTTTAAATACCGAGAAAGATCAATTTCGACCTTGTGAATAAATTGAGGAGTTTGTTGGTCCAGAAGTACCATACCTCAGTGTTATCGAAGCACTAATGTATCTTGGTAATTGTACTCGCCCTAATATATCTTTTTCTACTAATTTATTGGCAAGATTTAGTTCAACCCCTACATAAAGACACTGGAATGGAATTAAACATATTTTTCGTTATCTTTGTGGCGTTATTGATTTGGGTTTATTCTATTCTAACAAATTAGAAAGAAAGATGACCGGCTTTGCAGATGCAAGTTATTTCTTTGATCTGCATAATGTGCGATCACAAACTGGTTATGTATTCACAGTTGGAGGTAATGCCATATTTTGGAGATCACAAAAGTAGACACTCGTCGCAACATCTTCAAAACAATGCAGAAGTGATAACATTACATGAAGCGTGTTGAGAATGTGTTTAGTTGCGGTCTATGACTCAACACAATCAAGTGGCAAGTGGATTGTTTGTTGATAGCAACCCAACAATTTTATTCAAAGATAATACTGTGTGCATCACACAATTGAAAGAAGGCTCTATCAAGAATGATCCAACAAAGCACATACTAGTGGAATTTTTCTCCTTCATAGAGGAGTTAATGAAGAACGGTGATATCAACATGCAGTATGTTCGATCCAGCGACAACGTTACATATTTATTTACAAAGGTACTATAAACCGTTATCTTTAGAAAGTTTGTACATAATATAGGGATGCGTAGATTATAAAATTTGTAATGTAATGTGACTTTCAGGGGTGTCTATGTGATTGTACTCTTTTCCTTATTTCGGTTTTTATCCCACTGAGTTTTTTTCCCGAAAAGGTTTTTAAGGAGGCAGAATCAAAACACGTATGATATTGGTTAGGATGTGCATCCCAAAGGGGGGTGTTAAACAGCTGGTGATGGCGGCTGCGACATTCAACGGGGTGGGCTACCCACCCCCACCAAACCTCTTCTCTATCGTGGTGTGCTACCTATAAAAGGTAGTGCAACACCCCTTGGATAGTTGATCACGACTAAACAAAGAGAAACTTTGGAATTTTCAATTAAATACCCATCTTTCTTTTATGCTTAATTTTCTCCTGATTTTTAATGTTACTCGTTTCAATTTTGTTTTTACAACAACTACAGTAATTTAGGTGTTTGTTTGTGAGTTTTTATTCACTTATCCAAATAATCAGGCAAGTGAATATCTCATGTACACAATTCTCCCAGAGCACCCGAGCTCGAATGAAGGCAAATCAAAAGAGGGGGTTCGTTTTCAAAACTCGCGGAAAGCATGCTGCTCGGTGAAGATCCAGTCGAACCAGACTCTATGGAAGCTGAATCCTTGGATGCCACATGAGCCAGATACGGGTGTCTCCGGGGAAGATGAATCAGAAGACAGATCCAAAGTCGCCTAAAGTAAACCCGGTCGAACACAACCACTGGGTTCGCGACCTAGCTTGCCGTTTGAAGAAACTTCATCAGAACTCAGATTTTAAGAAAGAACATCCGAAGACGAAGTCAAATGCATTGGTCCTGAGATCCTATGTCGCCGATGATGATGTTCGAAGAAGGCCACCACCGAGATCTGGAATTACATCATGAAGAAGATGAACCGGTACATGTCAGCGCCTCCATTTGAAGAAGACAGTCGTTTGAGGACAAGCACCGATGTCGCCGCCACCGTGGAACTGGAATCTAGGTCTTCACCGATTTCGTCTGAGCTTACGATGAAGTGTTGGTGAAGATGGTTCGACTGTTGATTTCCATTTTGTTTGTCAATTGCTTGTGGATATTTGCAGTGCAGGGATGTTTGATGACGAACAATGGGGGCGTCGAGCTACCCACTGCTTCGGTTATGGCAGCCAAGCCGAATGCACACCATGTTTTGAGAGGAATCATGGGTGAACCTGGTTCAACCATGGGTGAATCATGGCCGAATGCACACCATGGACGAGCTTGGAAAGCCTATTGAGTTCAACCATGGGTGAACCTGGTTTGGAATACTCAATTCTGAAATTGTGTTCAAATGATTTAGGATGAAGCTGCCTTTTCTGATTGGGTCAATTTACATTATGGTGGGTAATTTTGTAATTTGGAATTGTCTTTAGTGGTGACTTTTAAGTTGGTAATTTTGGGAGGTTGAAAGGAGGGATTCTAGATATTATGGGGGAATTTTTGGCTGGAATCCACACATGGACTTTTCCCGAGGAGCACAATGGGAGTTGACTACTGCCATTTTTGATGCAGATGATGTTTGATAACCTTCCGCACCTCGCAATCATGTCCAGCTAAATCATTTATGGCTGAAACTAGTGATTTCTCATAGTGATTCCAGTTTTATTACTTCAATTTCACCACAAGTTTCTCTGAATGAATGAACTTTTAATTTCAATTGAGTTTTGAGGTTCGTTCAACTTATCATGCAGTTAATCTTCGTTATACCATTCTGTGATCAATATTTCTATGATCAGAGTGTAATGAATATAGAATGTGGCATGTTAATTCAGGCCGAGTTGGAGTTTGGTGATGAATCTCTCTGTTTAAATTTCCCAATTCTCAATTGAGGATTGTGAGTACAGTGAGTGATTGCCTTTTTCATTGTGCTTAGCGATTTTCAGGTACAATGATCGACTCCTACTGAAAGGCAGTCACCCGCTAAGATCTTAGTCGTTGATTACATTTTTTTCTTTTAACTGAAAGACATACATGTTTTGTGATCATGATTTATGTATCGAGAGATTTATTAGTTTGAAAATCTTTTGAAACGATGAAGAGAGGATCCATGAGGATTTCTAGATTAAGCCACTCCTTTTTTCCTGTTTTTCCCACTGTTTTCATAATCTATTACTTTTTTCTTTCAATTTCTTTTGCGTTTATTTCACTGTTTTAAACCCTTATGTGTTTGGAATTAGATTTGTTTCTTTTACATTAGTAGTAATCACCTCATAAATAATTAAAAATATAAGTGGAAAATAAAATAAATCATGAAAAAATAAATCCTACAGGTTAGTCTCTCAGGGAAACTACCTTGGTCACTATTGTATTGCAGCCCTTAGGTTAAAAAATTTGAGTTGGATTTAAAATGACTAAAAAGCCTTGATTCATCCAGTAAGGGAATAATTAAAGCATCGCATAAGGTAAAAAAGTACATGTAATTCAAGAGGTATATCAAGGTAACATAAAAGGGGTGAGAATCAGAAACATGAACATCAAAGCATGGTATAATATGACAACAAGGAAACATAGGAATGCGACAACAATCTAAAACATAACATCATAAACATAAGATAAGGCTAATTGTCGAGACATCATAACCGTGTACTTAGGATGACCTTTCATGCATCAGACATGGTATCGCATGAGATAAAAACATTACTCAATGCATTGAAGGACTATATAATTTTAGACTCACCTGTCGCATTCATATCATGTATATTCATATACAACATAAGGATGTACCTAATCAATTTTAATCCCACAATTAAGAAATGTGGGTTACATACATGGAAGTCCCCAATAAATAAAGAATAGGTACATCAAGTTTAATACTCCTTAGTGGAAATGGGGATGGGTATTCATTACACAAATGTTTGGCATGGAAAATCAAATGATAATTTTGACAGCATAATGGGGGTACATAATGATTAATGGAAGAGTTTAATGAGAGTGAAAGATGTCTCTCATCACTTGGAAATCCTAAGGAAAGTAAGAGGGATGTGTAAAAACACATTTCAACATGAATAATTGGAAATCAAAAGGCATAATACAAAGAAGGTGCCTAAATAAAGAGGAGAAGAAGCTGATCCCTTACCTTGAAAGGGTGCTTCTAAAATCATGGGAGGAGTTGCTTAAGAGATTGGGAACACCTTGGGAGGGATATAGAGAGTGAATTCAGATTAAATCTATGCTCAAATGGTTTTGATTGAAAATTAATGGGAGGCCGGGTGAGTTTTATAGCAAAAGAAAGAGGAATTTTTTATTAATTTCTAAACATAGGTTTTTGACTATATATGATAAACTGATCAAAACCACAAACCTTATCATGGTTTTGATCATGATTTCTTCCAAAGAGGAGTGGTTTTTAATCTTTTATAAGGTTAGGAACCCAACTCATTAAAATAATACTCTTGGAGATGTGGAAGTGAGTCATGTTCATAAAAAATTAATTTGAAAAGTTTAAATATAATATATGTTTTGGAGGATTCATTACGGGTTTATAAAATTAATCAAATAACTTCCAAAACACATTATTTTAAAAGGAATCATAATGTTGGTTGTGGATACTCTTTATAGTATTTATTAAATCACTTTTGGTCTTTTATGATGTCATAATACATACTGTATATTTATATTCTATTTAATTTTTACTCAAAAATTTGATTATCTTAGAAAATTATGAAAAATTCCTCATTGAATAATTTAGACATATTGATTTCAAAAATAATTTTTATTTTATCAAATTAATTCTATAAATATTAAAATTTACATTTTTAAATCAGAAATCCGTATTTATTGAAAAATACGAGTTTTTACAACGATAACAGTTTCTGGCCCTTATAAAAATTACACGACTTCATAAAATTATTTTCTCATTTATATTTAAATAAATATTATTTAATAATTGTAAGAACCCAGATTTTACTACGGAAGACTTTGTAATATTCTTGATGATATTCCAGAGCAGCGTCTTCAGACGGCGTGCGATTCCGAGCCCCGGAGTGGCTGGAATTGAATTTTCAGTGCGTTCACACTGGAAACGCCAAATAAATGGGATAACTCCTAAACAGTGATCCGGATTAGGGATCTGAGTGTACGGATGGGTCCGGAATGGGGTGTTTACCCTAGGAACGACATAAAACTTGTCGGCGCGGGACGTTTGGACCCCTCACTTGCTTTCGGAACGTTAAACAGATAAGTTAATTAATTAATTTATTCGTTTAACGGCTTAACTCAAGTATCTATTAAACGGTGGCTCGGATTGGAAAACTGAGGGTATCGTTGAGTTCGGAACGCGCCGTTTACCCTAGGAGGGGTGTAACTTTCGCGGGCGCGGCCCGTCTGTGAAAAATGCCGCCAGGGGTTTTTTCGTAATTTAGCGGGTTCAGACGTTAAATTTTATAACTTTTGAACGGGGTCTCAGATTAAAATTTTGAGACCTCCGTTGTGCTCGGAAGGTCGTGTTTACCCCAGGGGCCTTCTCTTTTTTTCCTGCATTGGCAACGGAGTCGGGGGCGTGCCAGGCGGGGGGTTTAAGTGTTTTCTACTTAAACGCACCCCCACCCTATTCTTCTCCTTCTTCTACGTCTGGACAGCGGCAGGCGGAAGCTCCCTCCCTCTCCTCCTCCACTCTGGTGAGGCGACTCCGGCGAGGTGCGGTGATGCCGACGGATCGACGCGAAGCTCCGGGCGAAGCCCAGCGAGGTAGGAGGTTTCCGTTGTGTTTTCATTTCTGAACCACCCTTTGAATTCAATTTTATGCTTCGTTTGATGTTTAATCGTCGATCAAAGCCCATATTTGCGTAGTACTCATCCCGAGCTCCCCAACGCAATTCTCGGATTTAAAATCCGAGTCCCGACGTGTTCGCAAACTTCCGGCGAAGTTTGTGGGTTTTGTTTTCCGGCGGCGGACCGTCGAGCAACAGGCGGCGCATGCCGGGGCGGCGGTGGCGCGGATCAGGGTCCGGCGGCGGCGGCCTTAAGCAGAAGGCGGCAGGGGGGGATCCTCCGGGTGAGCTGGGCCGCGGAGCAGAAGCGCCGGCCGGTTGACGCGGAGCTCGGGGTCGAGGCGCGCGACCCCGCTTGGGAGGCAGAGACCCGCTGAACGCGGGTCTCCGCGTGGAGAAGCGACCGACCTTGTGGCTGGTCGGCTTGGAGGCGCGCGGTCTGCGCGGGTGAACCGCGGCCGCAGCGGCTCAGCCGACAGAGTCGCGGACCGGCCGGCTTGAGCCGGTCCAGGGGGTGTGGACCGGCCGGACCGGTCCGGTCTACCCCCACTTGCGTCTCACGACATTAAAATGCCGTAACTTTCAAACCGTGGGTCGAAACTTCGTGCCGTCTACGGCGATGCGACCCTTAAATAGAGACGAAATTTTTGAGATGATTTTGGGAATTTTTAATTTCCGAAACGAGGGTCCTCGAAGGCGCGACGCGTCTTTAAGTGTTTTGACGTTTTTCCGGGGGATTTTGTTTTGGACGGCGCGGACGCGTCCGACGTCCGTTTTGAGCGTCGTCAGTGGCGTTGCGACCCCGACGTCGAGCCGGAGTTTTCCAGTGTGGTTTCGGACGTTAAGGCCGAAGTTGAGGCATGGGCCCCACGGCCCGTCTTTTGAGCTGCGTGCAGCATTTAGCAACTTTTTCATCGAACATCCGTTTGGGGCTTGCGAGTAGTCGATGTTGGGTGTTTTTCCGAGGGCATCGCGTTGGTGTAGACTGCCCGCTGTAATTCTGCACGATGGTGCGGGCCCCGTGAGGGCCGTTTGGGCGTCGACGGTGATTTTCCATCTTTATCACCAGGTGACTGTTTTGGACTAGTGAATAGTCCATCTTGTGTAATTTTTCGAGAGGATCGCAACGGTGTGATCCGTCCATTGAGTTTCGGGACCGAGATGCGGGTCCCACGTAGCACCGCTCGTGTGCAGTGTGCTGAAATGCATCTTTTTCTCCGGATATCTGTTGCGCTCAAGTGAGCAGTCTTTTTGACGTGTTTTCCCAAGGGGATCACAATGGTGCGATGCGCCCTACTGTTTTCGGGGCCGAGGCTCGGGATCACGGGACGCTGTTCGGGTGTGAGGCGGTGTTGGTGACTTTTCCGTCGGATATCCGTTTGAGGCGAGTAAGTAGTCTATCTCGCGTGTTTTTCAACGAGGATTACAACGGTGCGATCCGTTTGGTTGTGCGGAGCCTCTTGCGCGATATTATTAAATGTGGAAGCCTGAAAGGTGCTCCGGTGGTGGTTCGCCCTACCATGTTTGTAGCGGACCATTGACGTGTGATCGCGCACTCTTGGGAGAGTGATGTAAAGGATTCAAGAGGTGTGGTTGGCCGTGCCTGAGCCTTTGAGGTGGAGTTGTTACGTCACGCCTTCACATTGACGCTGGGTGTCGTGCGCACGATAACCTTTGGGCTGGAACGAGCTATACTCCAGGAGTATACGGGAGCGCTTAGAGGTATGTGTGGTTTGTACCTGAGACTGTTTGCGCACTTGGTTGGGGATTGACTTGGGGCCACATGTCGTGTGGGCCCCATGTGCGTGTCGTGTTCTGCTTTGTGTACTTTGACCTCTCGCAACGTAGAGGGTCCCTCTATGCTCGTTTGTTTGACTAGCAGGGTGGAGTTATTCCCCTGGCTCTGTGCTCGTTTGTTTGACCAGCCGGGTTGAGTGGTCTCCCCTGGTTTCGTTCTCGATGGATCGGCTGGTAGCGGTGCTAGTGACACCAAGTGATGGAGCAAGCGCTGAACCTCTATTGGGTGAGTTGTTCCGGAGTTGAGTGGTTGCGCGGTACCCAATCAGTGCTCGGTTGGCCAGTATTTTACCATCCAGTAGGGATGGCTAGGGCAGTTCCGACTTTACCCTCCAGCAGGGCTGGGCAGTGGGTTGCTCATTGACTTCTTAGGGTTTACCCTCTAGCAGAGACTAGGCAGTGGGTCACCCAACAACTCTTTAGAGTCTACCCTCCAGCAGGGTTGGGCAGTGGGTCGCTCGTCGTCTTGATTTAGGTTTACCCTCCAGCAGGGCTAGGCAGTGGGTCACCTGTCGACTTGTTCCGGGTTTACCCTCCAGCTGGGCTGGGCAGTGGGTCACTCGTCGACTTATCTTAGGGTCTACCCTCTAGCAGAGACTGTGAAGTGGGTCACCTGACGACCTCTTAGGGTCTACCCTCCAGCAGGGTTGGGCAGTGGGTCGCCCGTCGTCTAGTTCTAGGTCTACCCTCCAGCGGGGCTGGGCAGTGGGTCTCCTGATGATGTATTATGGTTTACCCTCCAGCAGGGCTGGGTAGTGGGTCGCCTGATGATGTATTATGGTTTATCCTCCAGCAGGGCTGGGCAGTGGGTCACCCGATATCATATTATGAATTACCCTCCAGTAGGGCTGGGTAGTGGGTCATCCGTTGACATACCAGGCTCAGTCCTTTCTACTAGGCTAGCCTGTGGTTTTCCTCCTTGATTACCGGAGCGGGACCCTTGATTATACGGGTCAGTGTTGTGACGACTTTGACTTGAGAAGACCTCTCGACTGCAGGGCAGTGATGAGGTGTGGTTTGACTTTCCCTAGAACTCTCAAGTATGAGGGGCACTTTCCCCACCGAGACGCGTTATGGTGACGCGATCTAAAACCGTGTGGGAGAGTCAGTGCCGCCCAAAGCGGATAGTATCGAAGTGCAGTGATTGAGCCCCTTGGCTTGCGGTTCGGGGCAGACGTACGGGATGCTGGGCATTGCTGGAATTTACTTCTGGGACTGTTGGCTACTCTTTTCTTGGGCTGAGCTATGGGATGGAGATCCCCTTACGACCTTGTTTGATATTCTTGTTGAGTATATGCATTTGTATATACCTTTTTCCAGTACCCACTCCTTGGGTTTTGGCTACTCTCCTTCCAGGAGAGGCGAAGACGCGTGGGGTATGCCACATGCTTTCTGTGTCTAGCTTCTCATGGTTGGACGAGTCTACTCTCCTACTATAGGTAGCGAAGACTCGACGGGAAGTTTATCTTCTCACCGTTTCCAGCTCCTTGTGTTTGGACAAGTCTACCTTCTTTCCTCTTGTTGGGTTGAGCTGGACTCTCTACTGTACTCTTTACTGCACTCTCGGTTGTACTCCTTGACTTTTCCCTGTTCGCTCTACTACTCACCTTTCGGTACCTCCTTTGTTGCTCCCTCGAGCCTTCGGGGTATCCTACTGAGTATTTTTATACTCACCCCTGCTTGGGATTTGCCCACACTTGGTGTGCCCTTTCAGACGACGGACAGGTTGGTCGTGACGTCATAGGAGCGTAGGAGCTTTGGAGCTTGGACCGCGTGTGGTGGTTGTGGCCGGGTTCCAGGTGGGAGACCCGTCAGTGGTTTCTTTTTGTTTACCTGTTGCCGGGTTGGGGCACTTTTTGGTTGGGCACGTGTTTTGCCCCTTTTCTTTTCAGCTTGTACTTTGTATTGTTTAGAGGTCGATGCACATCTGTGGTTTATACATATAGCAGTTGTTCTTTTACTATGCACTTTTACATTGATTGTGCTACGTGTGTGTGTACAGGTACTTAGGCAAAGGCCTCCCTGAGTTATTGTGCCTTCGGCACTGGTCTCCAGCCCTTGGCCTATGGAGGCGGGCCTGGGGTAGTTGCGGATCGAGCCCGGGTAGGGTCAGGTCGTGACAATAATAATATTTTATTAAAATGGAACTTATTTTAAAAATTATTGAATTCATCAAAAAGTGCGTCTTGATTGAAACTATATATTTCCACAAATAGAATTTGTGTTTCATTATACCAAAATCTAATTTTTATTAAACCTATTATTTAATCATTTATAAAGTAATAATAAAAAATGATAAATATAATCATTATTTTATTAAAAATATAAAATATAAAAATTCATATTGTTAGGTTATAGATATATAAACCCTTATTATACCAGTGTATGCCCTAAGGGTAACGTGTGCGATAATGACACTTTCTTAGGGCGGTTCCACAAACATGGTTTGGATTATGGCATCAATAAGCTTGAACTTCTCTCATAAATGGTTTCACTCATGCTTTAGTTGTTGAATCTCATTATGGGATTGGTCAAGGAAAATTGCCAATGATTCCATCTCCCTCAGGAGCTCTAATAAAGGATCTTCATATTGTATGATCCTGCTGGTCGAGGCCATCGCTTCTTCTATCCGTGTCAATTGGACTATATCATAACCCTTAATAAATACTATTATTAACAGTCACTATACAATGGCTATATTAGCAATAGTTATGATGCTTAATGGTTTTTTAAATTCGACAGGCTATAACTTATAATAGTCCAAACTAAACAAAACAGTGCATGTGTTTTCTATAACATCACTACTTAATAAGATATTTATTCATTTGAAAAAGGAATTTAATTTATAAAACTTAGAGTTGTTATAGTATATTAGAGATAATGAATAAAATATTGATGGAGAAAACATGAAGTATATTGTTGTATTATGGTATGCCTAAGGAGTTTTGGGTAGAGGCAGTGGGAATAACAATATACTTAATCAAAAGAAGTCCATCTGTGCTAGTAGGACAATAATTACTAGGAGAATCGTGGTTCAAGAAAATTATGTAACTTGATCACCTCAGAGTTTTTAGAATTTTAGATTATGTGAACATGGATGATAAATAAATAGATATTATTGAATTAAAATCTAAAAAAATCATAGGCTATTGAGATGAGGACTTTGGTAAAAAACTCTAGGATGATGAGAAGAGGAAAGTTTTTAGAATACAAAATGTGCTCTTCAATGAGCAAAACTTATGGGAAGATAAAAAATTAAAGGGAATGGAGGTTGTGGTTAATTATTTAAATTCAATTCAAGTTGATTTGGGTAGAGGTTCCAAAAGCTCATTTGTTTCAAAAAGTTTAGACATCTTTATGTCTATTAGAATATAACAAGTTCTTGAGGAAATTTAATGGAGTACTGTATAAATTTTGGAAGTTTAGATAGTATAATACATGCTTGAAAGCTCAGGAACTGATGAAGCTTAATCTAGATTTCTGAAAGGTAAAGGTTTGGAATTTATAGTTCCATAAGAAGCTGAATCACAAGTTATTTTGTGGAGAATTTCATGGATCAGATTTATGATGTAGAGGTATAGATCTAATCTTAGTTTCTGACTTTTAATGGATCTGATATAATCAAAAAAATTGGAAGAAATAGCTACTTTGGGTGATTTTAGAAAGTGGTAGTTAGTAATGAAGAAGGAGTTGGATTCACTACATGGTAATAATACATGGGAACTAACATATTTACCACTAGGGAAGAAATCACTTGAGAACAAGTGGTAATTTCAGTTAAAATAAAATATGGTTTAAGGAAGTTGAATAAAGTGAGAATGGTTGTGAATGGTTTTTTGTAGAAGGAAGACATTGAATTCAATGAAATATTTTCTCCAGTAAATAAACATAATATCATCTGAACTATATTAATATTGGTTACTTCTATAAATTTTTACCTTGAATAAATAGATGTGAAGATGACTTTTATTCATGGGGATTTGGAGGAATAATTTTATATAAAGAAACTAGTTGGTTTCATGGACAAACAGAATCAAGGCTTGATGTGAAAATTGGAAGAGTCTTTATAGTTTGAAATAATCTCCAAGGTGTTGGAACTAGATGTTTGATTTCTTCAGGGAGGAGAAATGTTTCAATTATAGTAACTCTAATCATTTTTTACCAGAAGGGATTTAGGGAAAATGAATCCATTATCTTAATCTTATACATGGATGATATAATATTGGTGGGTCCTAATTTTCAGATGATTTAGAAGTTGAAGGATGAATTTTCTAGAATTTTTAAGATGAAATATTTTGGTAAAGTGAAGAAGATCTTGGTCATGAGGATTGAATGTGATAGGAGAACTAGTATCTTGGTTTTATCATAGAAATATTTCATCTGTAAGATCATTGAGATATTTAGAATGAGTAAATGTAAGTCAGTTTTAACTCCTCTAACTGGTCACTTCAAACTTACCAAACAATAGGCACCATGAAAGGAAGAATAAATAAAGTACATGGTGAAAGTTTTGTATGCTTCAGCATCCATAAGTTTGATGTATTATATTTTCTGAACTCATTCGGATATTACTCATGTAGTGGGAGTGGTAAGTTGGTTCATGGAAAATCTAAGGAAAGATCATCAGGAATCTTTAAATTGGATTATTCAGTATCTTAAAGGAATGGAACATACAAATATTTGTTTAGATGACAATGATATATTAATTGGGTTTATGGATGTAGACTTTGGGAGTGATTCTAATTCTCAAAAGAGAATAACTATATATGTTTTTACTTTTAACGAAACCATGATTAGTTGGATGTTCATGTTACAACCGGTGATTGAAATTTCAACGATATAATCAGAGTGTGTGGATATGATAGAATCTATAAATGATATGGTTTAATTGATCCATTTAGTTGAATAACTTAGAATCCGTTAGGGGAAAGGGTTTTTCTATTGTGATAATCAGGATGAAATCTGTTTAACTAAGAATATAGTTTTTTATTTATGAACTAAGAACATTGATCTAAAGTACCATTATATTAAAAATATTCTATAAGATGGAGAGTTAGAGTTTGGGTTTGGAAATACTGAGGCAACATCAAGCCTCATCCAGACTTAGGTGAATAGATGAAGATGGAAAATCACTGTATATAGTAGAAGTGAAAGGATGTTTTCCAAGATTAAGGTGATTTCTTGGTTTTCCCTGAAACATTCATAAAGTGGGATATTTTTAGGATTGTGTGAAGTCTATTTAAATTAATTAGAGTTAGTTTACTAGAATGAGTGGTTCTAAAAGATATTTAGTTCACTAAAGTTGTGGTGGAAGTGGTTTTTCCTTTAGCATTTCCTGAAGGTGTATTTTGGAAGGAGGTTCTTTTGAGGTTTTTTCAATGCCTGAAAACCTTATTATAGAAATTTATATGGTACTTATGGAATATATTAGATTTTTAGTTTACTATTTTTAGGTTTCTGGTTTAAAGGAGGTGGTAGTTGCACCGAGGATTAATATAGGGGATTAGTAGTGGAAACAGTGAAACAGATGGACTTCCACATTTCTTAGAGGTCAATGAAATTAAATCACCAGCTATTACTCTCTATAAATAGGAGGGTGGGGCCAAATTTTCTGAGGTGTATTGCAATTACTTGTTATAGTTATCCACATAGATTTTAAGTCCTAATTTTTAATCTTTTCTTTCCGATGAAATGAAATGCTATAGTGTTTCTCCCATGGATATAAGACTTTCAATCTAAACCATGTAAAACCATAATTTTCTTTCTTTATTTTTTTTACTTTTATTGCATGAATTCCTTATTTGTGTTGGAGTAAATAGGGATGAAATAGTTTCAAATTAGGATAGTGATTTGGGTGAATATTTTTCTTCCAAGTTCCAGACCACTAAAGTTATGAGAGTGCTATTTTGGAATCTACTTCTTCCAAATTGATTCCAGATTGGATGCTTCTAATATTCAGAAGGACACTGGGGGGATTATCAAAAGGGGAATGCTCAAAAAATTGGTGTAGTTGAAAGGAGGAATATAATAATAAAAAATATGTATTGAATGATGTTAATTGGGAAAGGCCTATTAGAGAATTTTTTTAAAGAAGTAGTCTTGAGATCAAACTATATCATAAATAGAGACTTTTTATATTCACATGAAGAAAGGAATTCATACAAGATGTGGTATGTGAAGAATCCAACTTTGAAGTACTTTCAATTTTTTATAGTTAAATATTTTATTCTAAATAAATAGAAGAACCATAGGAATTTTGAATCTCATGGAGGAAAAAGAATCTTTCCTGGATATCCATCTAATCAAAAGGAGACAAATTTTTCAAAAAATGTATTGGTAAATTTTTTGAAAGACAATATGTCATTATAGTAGAAAATGTAAAGACCCGTAAAATTCAAGGGAAATTTTTTCTGAATTTTCTTTGGAATTTTACAATAGCGCGGTTTCTGACGGCACCTGATTCCGAGGCCCGGTGTGTCCGGAATCAATTTCCGAAGTTTGGCTCGGGTACGTTCAGTGAACGAACGAGCGGGTTTTTCTAACTTTTGAACCGGTGCCCGGAATCGAATTCCGAGGGCACCGATGAAATCGCAGTGCCGATTTTCTCTTAAGGAGACCTTTTCCGAGGTTGCGTTTTATGCGGGATGAAAGTTAGTTTTGGGGAAAATTAGTAGAAGTTAAATAAAATTGTGGAACACAATTTTATTTTTAACTTGTTGGTTATTTCCTCCCAAAGGGAGTTAGAGGTGGGACCCACATCCACATAACCTCCCTTGAGAGGATTAAGTGTGGTGGGTCCCACACGATCCCTAACTCTTCAACTTCCCTTAAACTCCCCAATAACTCCACTCTATTTAATTTGACAACTTGTGTTATTAATTAAGATGAGTTACTTAATTTCAAACCTTTGAAATTCAAAGAGGCTGGGTTGTGTAAATAAAATAAGGCTTAGACTTATTTTATTTTGGTTAGTATCTTTTTCCACCTTGAGAGGATTGGGAAGCTTTCTTCATCTTCTTCAACCTTGACAAAGAACGCGAAGAACACTTAGGCTCCGACGAAGAACGCTGTCACCATAAGAAAAGAAAGACGTGTCGTATCTTCTCTTCTTCGCAGCCGGTGTGTTTTCGAAGATCGACGACGCCGCTTCTTTCGATCTTCTTCCCGTGTCAACGAAAGGAGACGCCGCTTCCTCCTCGGGCTTTCTCCGTCAGCTTACGAAGCTTCTCCAACGACGTTACCTCTTCGGACGCACCTCGACGTCAACGGAATCGACGTTCGATTTCCGCGACGCCCGAGCTCCGCGACGCTCGTCTTCGGCGGGTCGTTGACGAACACTGCTCTTGAAGCCGAGGTAGGGGATTATTGTTATTTTATTTAATTTTTCCGTTCTTGATTCTAGCATGTCGAACCTCGTGGTTAATCGACTTAATGTTATCATTTAACGAGAGGGGGCCAGACCGCACAAACACGGCCTAACCCCCTCCTATGTTCATGTTTGTTTCCTTGCGGATGGAACGGGATGGCGTGGTGCCGTCGCACCACGCGGGAATCACACGACAAGTATTGCGCGGCACCGTCGCGCCGCGCCGTGGAAAGAAATTAAAGAACACGACGCCGTCGCGCCGCGTTGAAGGAAATCGAAGGTGCCGCGACCGGAGCGGGGCCGCGGCGGAGGGGCGCGGTGCCGTCGCACCGCGCTGGATGTCAAGGGCCGCGGCCGGTTCCGGGCCGCGGTGGAGCTTGGTGACCGGCGGACAGTCGGGCCGCCGGTGTCGGAGCCGGAAAGGGACCGGCCACTGCCGGTCCCGTTGAGGAGGAGCCGGCCGGCCAGGTCGGCCGACCGGAAAGAAGAAAACTAGGGAAATAAATTCCCCCAGCCAGCAATCAACGACCCCCATTATGAGGGGGGGGGGGGGTTACAAAGGGGGGGAGGTGCCCCCCCGTTTTCCAAAAGCTCGGCCGAAGGCCGAGCTGGCAGTGCGCCCAGCGCGCTGCGCTGAGCCTGACCGGCGCCTGGCCGGTCCGCCAGGCCGGGCCGCGCCGGGCCGGGCCGGGCTGGGCTGTACCGGGCTGGGTCGACCCTGTCCGGGCGGGTCGACCCGGTTCGGGCTAGCCGGGGGGGACTCGGGCCGGGTCGGCCCGGGCCCGAAACCCTCGATACCGAACTGTTTTGGTTCAAATGCCCATAACTCGGGCTACGGACCTCCAAACGATGTGCCGTCAGCGGCGATGTGATCCTTGGATCGAGACGGTTGTTTCGGTATATCGCACTCAAGGTTTTGGAATACTTTGCGTTCGGCCGGGTTGGTTCGTACAAGAAACCAACCGGGCCCTCGGAGCGAAAACGCTCATATCTTGAGCTACGGACGTCCGAATGACGTTCCATCAGCTTTGTTGAGTTCCTCTTAGTGAGACGAATCTTTTGACATACTACGCCCAAGGTTTGGATGCAGGTGGGGTACGGTCGGGTTGGTTTTGCCTTAAAAACAAACCGGGCCCCTGAGACGAAAAAGCCAATAACTCTCAGACCAGGCGTCCGATTGACGCGCCGTCTGTTGCGTTGAGTTCCTGTTGACGATACGGAACTTTTTGATACATCAACTCTGGACTTTGTGATAGTTGATGTATCAGCCTCTCGGCTCGTGGAGCGGACCCTCCCTAACGAGCTTGCTGTGTGCGAGAACCCTAGAGCTGGCTGCGACTGCTACTGTGACTGCGACGACAACTGTGCAGAGATCTTCAGTGGATTCGATGACGACGACTACAACACTCAGCGATCCTGTGTGGATCAGTGCTACCGATCCTGTGTGGGTCCGATCCTGTGTGGGTCAGCGCTCAGCGGTCCTGTGTGAACCAACGCCTACAGATCCTGTGTGGGTCCGATCCTGAGTGGGTCTTTGCGGGGGTTAGTACCTATCGATCCTTTGTGGGTCCGACGACTTAGATGGATCAGTGATCATCTCTATCGTCTTTGAAGATGTATATCTGTGTGAGCTGAATCCTGTTTACCATCCTGTGTGGATTGTGTTGTGCTATCCTATGTGGATTACGTTTTTCTTTCCTGTGCGGAATACGTATACTTTCCTGTGTGGACTGAGTTGTACTTGGGCTCAGAGGTTGGAGCGTATTGGAATTGATGACTTAGGTATATTTATGGGCATATACCTAAGCAGTGTCGGTTGTTACTTCGTGATTGTAACTTTCTTTTTTGGTTATCCTTTGTGGATTTTGGGAGACCTTCGGGGGTCTCGGGGTCCCTACTGAGTAGCTTATACTCACCCCTGCACGGGCTATGCCCGCACTACGTTGTGTTGGTTGCAGACGACGGACATCGTTGATCGTGGTTGAGGCTCGCAGAGCAGGACGGTACCTGGAGGTGGACCACTGGGCGGGACGTGCTCGGAGCGGACGGTGGAACCCGAGGAGCAGTGGAGCTATCTGTACCCACCCTTCAGGTGGGATTTCCAGTGGACAACTCGGTGTAGCGGCTTTTACTTTACAGTTGTTGTTTTCCCTTTTGAGTTGTACTTTACTTTCAGTTTGGGTTTGTATACTGGCCCATTTACTTTTCCACACTTTTAGTTGTACTCTGTTTTTTACTTAGTGATTACCTTTCCGCTTGCTTACTCTATGGTGCTTGTTTACTTTACAAAGGAAATGCCTTCCCTTTTTACTGGGATTTACGCCTTGGTGCTAGTCGCCAGCCCCTGGCCTATGGAAGGCGGGCTTGGGGTAGTCACGGCACGGGCCCCGAGGATGGGTCGTGACAAATTGGTATCAGAGGAGTTCGGTTCTACCGCGAACTCTGATCTTTTCTATGTGAAGCAATAGTGTTTAGCGTATTGAGTGTGGTTATCAGTCCAGGGAGTCCAGTGTTGGTGTGACGACCGACGTATCCGTACACCAGGACCCTGACTTCTGATTTCCGACTTAATGCACGAAAACATTTATTGCATGTGTGTTTCAAGTTTTCTTTGTGATTACTTTGTATCTGCTCACCAGGTATACTGTTCTGACCGTGGCGCACCTGTTTCCTTTTTAGGATGGCCCCATGACGGCAGTTATCTAGGGTTCCGAGAGTCGAGCGTGACGACAGCCCACCGAGCGATGAGGCCTCGGTGCAGGGCCCTTTGTCAGCTGTGGCACCGGCAGTAGATCTACCCGCCGAGCCACCGATACTTCCAGCACCAGCCGCTGACGATGCACGTCGCCTTAGCGCACTTCATGAGTTGCAGCACCAGCGACCGCCCAGGTTTCATGGGGAGACAGACCCCCAGGCAGCCGAGGACTGGCTGGAGGCAGTCGTACGAGTTTTCAGGCTAGTGAGGACACTAACAGACCTCATGGTGATCCTCGCTGCGAGCCTACTGCACGCAGCAGCGGGCCGATGGTGGAGCTTGATGCTCCAGGTGCACGATGAGGCATCTCTACTTTGGACGGACTTTGAGAGCCTCTTCCACTCAGAGTTCGTCCCAGCCACCCTCCGTGCGGTGCGTATCTAGGAGCTTCTTCAGCTGCGGTAGGGCAGCATGACGGTCGCTCAGTACTCGGCGAGATTTACCGATCTCTCACGCTACTCGAACAACATGGTACGGGACCCATTCTTCCGGGCTCGGACCTTCGAGCAGGGTTTGAGACACGAGATCAGGGCATCGCTGATCTCCCTTAGCATACCGACTCAGACGGGAGTACTGGAGCGGGCCCTTTTGATCGAGAGCTTTCTTACTGAGTCTACACCAGCGCCGAGACCCACCGCAGGGCGGCACGTGGCCGAGTCTTCTGCAGCAGGCAGTCGACGGATGACTCAGGGGTCCAGGCAGACCAGACCCCCAGGTAGACTACCTCAGGACACTGGCTCAGCAGTGCGGGGCACACAGCGTGGAGCCAGTCTTTCGAGAGGCATACAATGCTACTCGTGCAGCGGGCAGGGCCACATGGCTCGTGACTGCCCGACCCGCCGTGCCGAGGAGCAGCAGACGGTTGAGGGACCACCGAGGCAGAGGCAGAGGGTCGACCGTGGCGGTCCACAGGGAGGAGGCAGACGAGGCAGGGGAGCTGGCCGAGCAGCAGGTGGTGGGTGACGCTTTGAGGCTCTACCACCACCACCACCACCAGGAGGTCCACCTCGACCACAGGGAGCTGGCGGGCAGAGACAGGCACATCTCCAAGCAGCAGAGGCCTACGACCACGGCGCGATCGAGATGATTCGAGATACTATCTGTGTCTATTCCACCCTTGCTGCAGTACTTATAGACACAGGAATGAGTCACTCTTTCATAGCTGCTGCCCTTGTTCGGAGCTCAGAGATTCCGACAGAGCCGCTGGCTCGATCCTTACGGCTAGATACTCCTACGGGAGCAGACTCGACGATTACGCACTGGTGCCGGTAGTGTGAGCTTACTCTAGGAGGCGAGAGCTTCGGCTGGTATCTTCTTGTAACAACGTCGAGGCCTTACGACGTCATCTTGGGCATGGATTGGTTATCTACGGTCCATGCACAGATTAACTGTTTCAGGCGCAAGGTGCGATGTGTACGCACCGACGGGAGCAGGTTCACCTTCACCGGCGAGAAGGGAGCCTTTGTAGCACAGGATGGACTCTCACAAAGGAGAACACAACCCATCACTCATCAGTTGGCTAGCCTTATACTAGGAGCAGTTGACGTGCAGAGTCCTGGTTTTCCTGCAGTGGTGGATCAGTTTGCGGACGTTTTTCCCGACGACGTTCCAGGGCTACCTCCTCGTAGAGAGGTAGAATTTTATATTGATTTGTACCCCGGGACAGCTCCGATATTGACTCCATCATATCGGATGGCCCCCGCTGATCTTCGAGAGCTACGGGTACAGTTGGAGTACTTGCAGGGCAAGGGGTTCATCCGAACCAGTGTTTCACCCTGGGCTTCCCCAATATTGTTCGCCAAGAAGGCGGACGGGAGCTTGCGACTTTGTGTCGATTATCGTCGCCTGAACCAGGTGATAGTGAGGAACAAGTATCCGCTATCGAGGATTGATGACCTCTTTGATCAGCTCAAGGGAGCACGGTGGTTCTCGAAGATAGACCTCAGGTCAGGCTATCATCAGCTCAGAGTTCGAGACGAGGACATGCATAAGACGACCTTCATATGTCGGTATGGCCACTATGAGTTCTTGGTTATGCCCTTCAGTGTGACCAATGATCCAACAGTGTTCATGGCCCTCATGAACAGGATATTTCAGCCATACCTCGATCGATTTGTCGTGGTCTTCATCGACAACATTTTGATCTACTCGACAACTGAGGAGGAGCACGCTTACCACTTGCAGGTTGTACTAGACACACTCCGAGAGCACCAACTTTTTGGTAAGCTCTCAAAGTGTCAGTTCTGGATACGTGAGGTCCACTTCTTGGGACACGTCATCTCTGAGGCGGGAGTTGCAGTGGATCCTGCGAAGATCGAGGCAGTGTTAGCTTGGGAGCCACCCAAGAGTGTGACGGAGGTTCGGAGTTTCTTGGGATTAGCTGGATACTACTGGAGATTCGTGCCGGATTTCTCCAGAGTTGCGGCACCACTCTCAGCCTTGACGAAGAAGGGTAAACCCTTCGTGTGGTCAGACAGATGTCAGTAGAGCTTCCAGGAGCTGAGACAGAGATTGACCAGCGCACCTATCTTGAGGTTGCCTAAGGAGGGAGTAGGATACGTAGTTTACTGCGATGCATCAGGGACCGGACTCGGATGTGTCCTGATGCAGGAGCGGGCAGTGATCGCCTATGGATCACGTCATTTGAGGCTGCATGAGCAGAACTACGCTACCCATGACCTGGAGTTAGCAGCAGTGGTCTTCGCTCTGAAGACATGGCGACACTATCTAATGGGTGAGCGCTTTACAGTCTTTTCTGATCATCAGAGTCTCAAGTACATCTTCTCGCAGAAGGACCTGAACCTGAGACAGCGGTGATGGCTCGAGTTACTCCAGGACTATGACTTTGAGATAGTCTATACTCCTGGGAAGGGGAACGTAGTAGCCGATGCCCTCAGCAGGAGGACGGGAATTCAGCTACTTGAGGAGGCGACAGAGCAGCTAGCCTCTTTGCAGATATCCTTCATGGATAGAGATGGAGCAGCCTTCCTTCAGTCTCTCATAGTCACTCCTCCACTACTGCAGCGGGTCAGAGAGGCACAGCGAGGGGACACTGACTGTGAGACCCGGCGTGCACAGATATCCTCAGGACAGGTACCTGATGGTTTCTCCTTTGGAGCATAGCACGACATCCTTTTCAGAGGATGTACCATGGTACCAGTCGCTTTACAAGAGGAGGTACTAAGAGAGTTTCACACTTCTCCTTTGGCGGTACATCCTGGAGTGGCGAAGATGTACCAGGATCTCAGACGACAGCACTGGTGGCCGGGCATGAAGAAGGCCGTGGCAGAGTTCGTTTCTCGATGCCTCACCTTCCAGTAGGTGAAGGCTGAGCATCAGGTACCAGCAGGCTTGGTTCATCCCTTGGAGGTCCCGGAGTGGAAGTGGGATGAGATATCTATGGACTTCGTGACTGGACTTCCACGCACTTCCAGAGGTCACGACTCCATCTGGGTGATTATCGACCGACTCACCAAGTCGGCTCACTTCTTACCCATCAGAGAGCAGGGCTCAGTGGAGATCTTGGGACGTCTTTACGTTCAGAAGATTGTATGGATTTACGGTGTGCCATCATCTATCGTCTCCGATCGAGATGCTCATTTTACTTCCCGGATAAGGAAGGGATTGCAGGAGGCGTTCGGGACGCAGCTACATCTGAGCACAACCTTTCACTCTCAGACGGACGGTCAGACGGAGAGGACCATTCAGACTCTCGAGGACATGCTCCGCGCATGTGTCCTCGACTTTGGTCATAGCTGGGAGGAACACCTACCCTTGGTGGAGTTTGGCTACAACAACAGCTACCACTCCACCATCGGGATGGCACCGTGCGAGGCATTGTACGACCGACCTTGTAGATCTCCTTTGTGCTGGACAGACCCTGGGGAGTCATCACTTGTGGGGCCGAAGATGGTCCAGTCCACGACAGAGAAAGTCCAGGTCATCCAGGAGCGGATGAGGACAGCTCAGAGCCGGCAGAAGTCATACGCTGACAGGAGGTGGAGGCCACTAGAGTTCGAGGATGGTGACCACGTCTTCTTGCGTGTCTCACCTCGACGTGGTTTACGGATATTTGGCTGAGGCGGCAAGTTGTCTCCACACTTCATCGGACCATTCCAGGTCCTCAGTAGGATATGCGAGGTGGCTTATCGTCTGGCTCTACCACCTCAGTTGCACCGGGTGCACGACATCTTCCACGTATCTCAGCTGAGTAGATACGTGCACGACCCGACGCACATCATTGACCATGAGGAGCTTGACATTGACGATGGGGTGACTTTTACGGAGGTCCCGGTGGAGATCGAGGATCGACAGGAGCGGGTTCTACGTGGACGGTCAATTCCTCTTGTGCGCATCAGATGGCAGTACAGGAACCTCCAGGAGAGCACTTGGGAGCAGGAGGCTCAGATGCGTGCTCAGTACCCTCATTTGTTTCCCTAGTTTTGATGTATCTTTACGGGGACGTAAAGCCCTGAGGTAGGAGTAATGTAAAGACCCGTAAAATTAAAGGGAAATTTTTTCTGAATTTTCTTTGGAATTTTACAAGAGCGTGGTTTCTGACGGCACCTGATTCTGAGGCCCGGTGTGCCCAGAATCAATTTCCGAAGTTTGGCTCAGGTACGTTCAGTGAACGAACGAGCGGGTTTTTCTAACTTTTGAACCGGTGCCCAGAATCGAATTCTAAGGGCACCGATGAACTCGCAGCACCAATTTTCGCTTAAGGAGACCTTTTCCGAGGTTGCGTTTTATACGGGATGAAAGTTAGTTTTGGGGAAAATTAGTAGAAGTTAAATAAAATTGTGGAACACAATTTTATTTTTAACTTGTTTGTTATTTCCTCCCAAAGGGAGTTAGAGGTGGGAACCACATCCACATAACCTCCCTTGAGAGGATTAAGTGTGGTGGGGCCCACACAATCCCTAACTCTTCAACTTCCCTTAAACTCCCCAATAAATCCACCCTATTTAATTTGACAACTTGTGTTATTAATTAAGATGAGTTACTTAATTTCAAACCTTTGAAATTCAAAGAGGTTGGGTTGTGTAAATAAAATAAGGCTTAGACTTATTTTATTTTGGTTAGTATCTTTTTCCACCTTGAGAGGATTGGGAAGCTTTCTTCATCTTCTTCAACCTTGACGAAGAACGTGAAGAACACTTAGGCTCCGACGAAGAACGCCGTCACCATAAGAAGAGAAAGATGTGTCGTATCTTCTCTTCTTCACAACCGGTGTGTTTCCGAAGATCGACGACGCCGCTTATTTCGATATTCTTCCCGTGTCAACGAAAGGAGACGCCGCTTCCTCCTTAGGATTTCTCCGTCAGCTTACGAAGCTTCTCCAGCGACGTTACCTCTTCAGACGCACCTCGACGTCAACAGAATCAACGTTTGATTTCTGTGACGCCCGACCTCCACGACGCTCGTCTTCCGCGGGTCGTTGACGAACACCGCTCTTGAAGCCGAGGTAGGGGATTATTGTTATTTTATTTAATTTTTCCGTTCTTGATTCTAGCATGTCGAACCTCGTGGTTAATCGACTTAATGTTATCATTTAACGAGAGGGGGCCAGACCGCACAAACACGGCCTAACCCCCTCCTATGTTCATGTTTGTTTCCTTGCGGATGGAATGGGATGGCATGATGCCATCGTACCACGCAGGAATCACATGGTAAGTATTGCGCGGTGCCGTCGCGCCGCGCTGTGGAAAGAAATTCAAGAACGCGACGCCGTCGCGCCGCGTCGAAGGAAATCGAAGACGCCGCGGCCAGAGCGGGGCCGCGGCGGAGGGGTGAGGTGCCGTCGCACCGTGCCAAATGGCAAGGGCCGCGGCCGGTTCTAGGCCGCGACGGAGATTGGTGAGCGGCGGCCAGCCGGGCCGCCGGTGTCGGAGCCGGAAAGGGACCGGCCACTGCTGGTCCCGTTGAGGAGGAGCCGACCGGCCAGGTCGGCCGGCCGGAAAGGAGAAAACCGGGGGAAATAAATTCCCCCGGCCAGCAATCAACGGCCCCCATTATGAGGGGGGGGGGGCGGTTACAAAGGGGGGGAGGCGCCCCCCCCCCCCCGTTTTCCAAAAGCTCGGCCGAAGGCCGAGCTGGCAGCGCGCCCAACGCGCTGTTCTGAGACGGACCGGCACCTGGCCGGTCTGCCAGGCCGGGCCGGGCCGTTCCGGGCCGGGTCGACCCTGTCTAGGTGGGTCGACTCGGTTCGGGCCAGCCGGGGGGGACTCGGGTCGGGTCGGCCCAGGCCCGAAACCCCCGATACCGAACTGTTTAGGTTCAAATGCCCATAACTCGGGCTACAGACCTCCAAACGACGCGCCGTCAGTGGCGATGCGATCCTTGGATCGAGACGGTCGTTTCGGTATATCGAACTCAAGGGTTCAGAATACTTTGAGTTCGTCTGGGTTGGTTCGTACACGAAACCAACCGGGCCCTCGGAGTGGAAACACTCATATCTTGAGCTACAGATGTCCGAATGATGTGCCGTCAGCTTTGTTGAGTTCCTATTAGTGAGAAGAATCTTTTGGCATACTCCACCCAAGGTTTGGACGCAGGTGGGGTACGGTCGTGTTGGTTTTTCCTTAAAAACCAACCGGGCCCCTGAGACGAAAAATCCAATAACTCTCAGACCGGGCGTCTGATTGACGCGCCGTCTGTTGCGTTGAGTTCCATTTGACGATACAGAACTTTTGGATACATCAACTCTGGACTTTGTGATAGTTGATGTATCAGCCTCTCGGCTCGTGGAGCGGACCCTCCCGAACGAGCTTGCTGTGTGCGAGAACCCTAGAGCTGGCTGCGACTGCTACTGTGACTGCGACGACGACTGTGCAGAGATCCTCAGTGGATTCGACGACGACGACTACAACACTCAGCGATCCTGTGTGGATCAGTGCTACCGATCCTGTGTGGGTCCGATCCTGTGTGGGTCAGCGCTCAGCGGTCCTGTGTGAACCAGCGCCTACAGATCCTCTGTGGGTCCGATCCTGTGTGGGTCTTTGCGGGGGTTAGTACCTATCGATCCTTTGTGGGTCCGACGACTTAGATGGATCAGTGATCATCTCTATCGTCTTCGAAGATGTATACCTATGTGAGCTGAATCCTGTTTACCATCCTGTGTGGATTGTGTTGTGCTATCCTGTGTGGATTACGTTTTGCTTTCCTGTGTGGAATACGTATACTTTCCTGTGTGGACTGAGTTGTACTTGGGCTCAGAGGTTGGAGCGTATTGGAATTGATGACTTAGGTATATGTATGGGCATATACCTAAGCAGTGTCGGTTGTTACTTCGTGATTGTAACTTTATTTTGTGGTTATCCTTTGTGGATTTTGGGAGACCTTCAGGGGTCTCGGGGTCCCTACTGAGTAGATTATACTCACCCCTGCACGGGCTATGTCCGCACTACGTTGTGTTGGTTGCAGACGACGGACAACGTTGATCGTGGTTGAGGCTCGCAGAGTAGGATGGTACCTGGAGGTGGACCACTGGGCGGGACGTGCTCGGAGCGGACGACAGAACCCGAGGAGCAGTGGAGCTATCTGTACCCACCCTTCAGGTGGGATTTCCAGTGGACAACTCGGTGTAGAGGCTTTTAATTTACAGTTGCTATTTTACCTTTTGAGTTGTACTTTACTTTCAGTTTGGGTTTGTATACTGGCCCATTTACTTTTCTGCACTTTTAGTTGTACTCTGTTTTTACTTAGTGATTACCTTTCCGCTTGCTTACTCTATGGTGCTTGTTTACTTTACAAAGGCAATGCCTTCCCTATTTACCGGGATTTACACCTTGGTGCTAGTCGCCAGCCCCTGGCCTATGGAAGGCGGGCTTGGGGTAGTCATGGCACGGGCCCCGAGGACGGGTCGTGACAGAAAATGAGTATATTTTTTGATCAATCAATAAGAAAATCCTATAGGAAAGAGTCAATGAGTTGAGTAACTCAGGGGGGTATAAGGGGTTGGTTTTTATATAAAGGAATCCACTAATGATGTGGATATTGAAACAAGTTCATTAGTTACTAGTATATTGCGAAGTAGGGATAAGATTGACGAGGAAACCATCATTGGTGGTCGGTAAACTCTAGTGAAAACACAGAGAATGAAGTATCTATAAAAAATTTAACTCTGATCATAAGTAGACCCTAATAGTTTTAATGAGTCTACTAAATATGAGTTTTTATCAAAATGATGAATTAAGATCTTAACCAAATTTATAAAAAAACAAACTTGAGAGATTTTTTTGAGGTAAGAGGATAAGAACATTATTAGATCCCATTGGATCTTCAATTAAAATCTCAATAAAGAAGGAAATTTTATTTTGAATGAGTTATGTCTTACATGAAAAGGTTATTCTCAGACTTAAGTAATTCATATGGATGATTATTTTTCTCCCATGGATGGGTTGGAGATGATATAATTTTTATTACCCATTGTAGTGAAAAGAATATTCAAAGTTTTCCAAATGGATGTTAAGTTAAAATTCACTAATGGATTCCTTGAAGAAGAATTCAACATTGATAATCCATATGGATTTATTATTCATAAATATGAGAATAATGTGACACAATTGAAGAAGTCACATTATGGTTTGAAGTAAGCACCAAGGGAATTATATTCTAGGCTTGATCAATACATGAAAAATCTTAGTTTCTAGTATAGAGGAGTTGATCATAATCTCTATGTCAAAAAGAAGAATTATCAAAGGATGATAATGTATGTTTATATTTATGAAGCAATCTTTAGAGTATTGAATGAATCATAATGAAATAAATTTACTGAATTCATGAAGAGAGAGTTTAAGATAGCATTGATCAGAGAGACAATATTTTTCCTTGTTTTGTAGGTTATACAAGGAAGGAATGAAACATTTATTTCTCAAACCAAATATTCTAAAAAAGTGATCAAAAAAATAAATGGTGGATTCATAGGTTAATAAAACATAAATTTCTACCCAGATGAGCTTGTCAAGGGAAGATAATAACAAAGAGTTCAATGAGATAGAATACATGAAAATCATTGGGATCCTATTGTACTTAACAACAAATAAACCTGACATTATTTTTTCTACTTGTAAAATTGTAAGGTAACAAAGAAATTCCAAGGAAAGCCACTTGCAAGTAGTGAAAATAATACTATGTTATATCAAAGGAATGATGTATTTTCATTTATTTTATAATCCAGCACCACATCCAAATCTATTGGGATATACAAACATGGATTGGTAGGGTTTAATGGACAATGGGAAGTTAACATTGAGTGATGCATTTTATCTTGGATATTTTTGTATTTCTTGGCCAAATAAGAAGAAATATTTCATCTCATTGAGCATTCTAGAAGCTGAATATGTATAAACAACCCATGCATATACCAACTTTTATGGATGAAGCAACAACTTGAGGATATGATGTTGAAGTGAAATATCCTATGTCAATAAAGTTTGATAACTCGATTTCTAGTAATATTATAAAAAATCCTATATATAACTAAATTATGAAGTATATTGAGATAAAGTGTCACTTTATTACACTAATACAAAATGGGCCAATTGTAGTGGGCCAAAACTATGGAAATAGGCCCTTAGACCATGTTTATAGCCTATGTCCATGGTCTAGTGGCTTATAGTCATTATTTCCATTAGCCTAGCCCACAACCACAATTGAGTTAAGACCGTGGACATAGAGTGGCTATTACCACCACCATCGAACTTGGTTATGAGCATGTTTCCATGTAGGTATATAGTGGAAATAGGTCTAAGATCATGATTGAAAACCATGGTCACAGCCCTTATAATTTTTTAAAAAATATCTATCCATGGAGTTTTGATCCTATAAACTCTCTCTCTCTCTCTCTCTCACACACACACACACATATATATATTCTAAAAACTTCTACCACTAACCTAAAATACATTGTGTGTGTGTGGGGGTGGGGGGGGGGTCTATGTAAACCTGTGGATATAGTTTACATGGGCCATATCTATAGTTTAATGTTTCTAAGGTGATGAACAACACTTATTTATTATAATAGAAGTGATTTAGAAACCAAAATACACAAGATATCCACGCATATGATAAAATAAGATCATGTATAAAATAATATAGATGAAGAAAATTGTAGTAATGTATACATTGCACTAAATATTCATCCTCCATGTCTTGATCTTCCTCCAGTATGGTTGATAAAGATCACTGAAGCGGTAGAAAAAATCCTCCCACCTCCAAAGGTATCCATGGGTTACGCCTAAATCTATCATCATATGGGAGGGGTACTTCCATCCACCATGGAATACCAGTTTCTCAAGTGTAAAGGAGGTATGAGAATAGGGATTTTGGTTTTCAGTTAGTTTCAATGAAGTGATGAAACCCATCTCATGCATCACATGACAATGCCTTTTTATAGGGCCCTAAAGGACACTCTTCAAGCATTTTGATTATTAAATCATGTGTTATAATGAATGATTTAATACCTTTGCTCAATGCATGAATCATATGAATTAATCTCCCTACATGTTACATCTAATGTAATGATCCTTTAATGATAATCATCATGGGAATGGGAATTCCATGCAAATGGAAGCATCTCATACAAACTTCTAGCCCTTAGATCAAACCAATAAAGGCTAAAATATGCCTATGTATTATATATAGTCTAAGGATAAAATAACTTTTTATGATTTATCACAATAATAAAAATGACCACCCAAATTTCATCATATACAAATGGGCTTTAGGGAACATCTCCTTCAATATCTGATTTTCACTAAATCCTTATAGACTTTGTGCCATTTGACCATATATTGTATCATATTAAATAACTTGTGAAATCATATCCAAAACTCCTTTAAAATATCTTCCAAAAAACTTTTTTAAAGATATCATTAACTTTACAATGTATTACATCATATGTAATACCTTGTGAATACCCATCCAAAATGCTTTTGGATTAACTCTCAAATACCTTTTAGAGTAAATCTCTAAGTAAAAACTCAATCCTAATTCAGTCATCCACAAAATGTGACCCCATATACCTTTATATCATTGAAAAAAATATGGATTACTAGATTCATAAATGTATAAAAAGAGAATACTCTATAAAATCATTAATGCTACTCAAGATATAAAGGGATCTAGCATGATCTATATCAAACACATGTAACTATATACTTATGTCCACTAGTTTTCATCATATTCAAGTGAAAATCCTCATATTTTCCCTTTGCAAAGGAATCAAGTGACCATGGGACATAGAGTACATCAATCCCATATAGATAACTCATGCATTCAAGATTCTTTGAGTATAGAACACCTTGGTCAATGAATACATCACATGTCATTCATCTACATAGATGAGCACATCACATTCCCCTCACCTTAGCAGATAATCACATCACATGTACTATTTAGGTGTAGCCACACACTCCATATCCTATCTCAATAGAGCTTCCATATGTTATACTCATCATATAAAATAAAAAATCTCATATTTTTTGAGTTCCAACTGATGACATGATCAATAACATATCAAACCACTCCCTGATTAGCTAAGTCTCTTTTGAATTTTGTAAGAAATGTATCAAAGTATGAAGGTTCTTGTGTTATTTATCTCACCAAACTCAGGTATTAAGGACCAAATATGATCCATTCACCCCTGGGATACCAAATACATAGTATATGACACTTTATGTAGTATAAATCATGGGTAATCTATAGCAAACAAATAATATTATCAATTTTTTTGCACCTCATGAGCATATTTTATATCTCTATACATAAATCCTACTCATGCTAACCTTAATATTTCATTATAACATATAATACTTCAGGATAAACATCAGTTAGGGATAACTTAAAGTCATACTTTGAAATTGAAAGGTCAATTATCATTACACTTCACAAAATGTATATCTATACATACACTTATGCATTCAACATGAAATAATGATAAAATAGAGATTACATTTTATATCCTTAAAACTATTTTAATAATATTTAAAAAACCAATATGATTATTTTTCTATCGTATCATATATAATTAACTATCAGATCAGCCTTATCCATCCAATGGCCCGAAGGCCTTCCTTTTTCATTGATTTTTGATAATCCACCTTTCAAGGGGTGAGGCGGAACCCTTATAAGGCCCATAGGAATAAGTATTACATGACCCATAGGCCTTAGAGGAATTCATTGCTCGTAGGCTTCAAACATTACATACAACCCAGACTAACTACTTGGCACTGCTCCTCCCCAGCATATTCATCGTGAAATCAGCTCTCCACCTTCACATGGATATTCATCTAGGATATCCCATGCATGCACAGTCCTGTACCGATGGCAGGTGTCATACCCTCTCATTCTTGAAATCTGTGTAGCTTCTGCTGTGGTGAAAGCTCCTTGCTCATCTTCCTTATAGAGCTTGTTCCTTGTAGGTTGTCTGGTTTGCATCTGCACTTAAGGTGGCCCGAAGGCCTTGAGGTGGACCGAAGGCCTTACTAGCCTGAAGGCTTGGGTGGCCCAAAGGCCTTAAAGGACTCAGGGACCAAATCAGTGGCCCAAAGGCCCAAATGGGGGCAAATTCCTGGCTGCTACAGTACCAAACAGTGCCTACTATAGTTCCCCCTACAGTACCTGCTACAATACCGCACAATCCCACTATAGTACCTGCTAAAGTACTACTACAATATTTTTCACAATAACTCTTTGTTATCGAATAACTTATCTTATCACATAAGCGAAATGCGATAAAGATACACATCCTATACTTATATCCAACTAATATTGATAGATTAATTTACATTCAAAACATTTTTGTAGAAACCCTTTGCTTCATCACTGGAATGAAAACTATAGTCTCTATCAATTCATCATTTTATTTTAAACACCTCTATATTCAAAAAACTTATGAAGTACACATTCAGTATCATATACCCATCAAAACTAAAGAATTTATCTCTATGACATTAATACTTGGCATGGAAATTCTATACAGTTTCATAAACACTTTATAAATTTTCATTTAGGCTTTAATGACCTTGATTGTATTCTTGAAGAAATATTATTAAACTCTCCAACCAAATTTTCTTCTTCTAGATTTAACTTTTAGCCACTAGTACTATCTATACAGCACCGACACATATACATCATATATCCAGTTTATCTATCATCAACACTTTTAGAATAATGGGTAAACATTTCTTAAACTCATTCACATTGTTATAACATTTCCATAAATGAAAATAATATGAATCCCATAACAAGAAAAATCTATATATTATCCCAGGTCTCTTGGATGCACTTAAGAGTCCTCACCAACCGGGCTGAGGCTCATGTGCAAATCAGACTTATTTATATTGTACTTACAAGGGTATTGTTAACTCATTACATCTCTATGTGATTCCTATCGCATACCTATGTGACTATATGATAAAAAACTCTCACTGAACTCTTTATTGAGTAACATATATAAAGAAATAAAATTTGAATAATGGTGAGGTTTAGGAATAAAATTCCTAATGTTCAAATCCTTTAAAAAATTCAAACTTCTTAACTTAACAATAATAAATGTTATGATGTCAACATCTATTGACTATTTAAAACTCAAGTTTAACCTCATCATCCTTGGAACCCTTTCCATCAAATTTTTTCCTTGAAATCTTTTCAAAATAATGTAACTATTTATATTATTACTTCACCAATACATCCTCAAATCTTTTAGGATAAAGTGATACCCACTTTGGTATCGTAACTAAATTTAACTCTTTATATTTTATTTACCACCATATTTCAGGATATTTGAGTGAAATTCAATTTGAAGTTTTATAGGTATAAACCTTTAATAAATAGTTATTTTCACCTTCTCACGGTAACTAAATGCAACTTTTTATATTTTTTTTATTGTCATATATCCTAAAATATTTTGGTTATTAAGTAAATAATCACTTTAATATTATACTAGTATAACCATTTATTTGTTAACATTGAACTTATTAATCCCAAACATACTCCCACTAGTCTCTTAAACAATATATTCTTATCCGAATATATTTTTAATATACAAAAACTTCTTTGTATTTAATAAATAATACTATTTTTTTTTAATTTGAATATTTTGTAAAAAATTACTGTTTTTATATCGTATATGGTATTATATGTGTTGATAACATTCTATTTTGAAAATAAGACCTTATTTAAATATACCATTGATGGGTGGTGGGAACACATTCCCTAATATTTTAACAAATATACAGATAAGAACATTATCCTGGATAAAAAATTGTCATTATATTCTTTTAGAAATATGTTATAGAATCCAATGAATCATAAACCATGTGTATACAATTAATAATCTCAGTTTTTTTCACAATAACTCTTTTTTATCGAATAACTTATCTTATCACATAAGCGAAATGAGATAAAGATACACATCCTATACTTAGATCCAACTAATATTGATAGATTAATTTACATTCAAAACATTTATGTAGCAACCCTTTGCTTCATCACTGGAATGAAAACTATAGTCTCTATCAATTCATCATTTGATTTTAAACACCTGTATATTCAAAACACTTATGAAGTACACATTCAGTATCATATACCCATCGAAACTAAAGAATTTATCTCTATGACATTAATAATTGACATGGAAATTATATACAATTTTACAAACACTTTCTTAATTTTCATTTAGGATTTAATGACCTTGATTGTATTCTTGAAGAAAAATTATTAAACTCTCCAACCAACATTTATTCTTCTAGTTTGAACTTTTATCCACTAGTACTATCTATACAGCACCGACACATATACATCATATATCCAGTTTATCTATCATCAACACTTTTAGAATAATGGGTAAACATTTATTAAACTCATTCACATTGTCATAACATTTCCATAAATGAAAATAATATGAATCCCATAACAAGAAAAATATATATATAAAATTTTAGTCACTCCAAGCATATTCAGTCACATCTAATATCATTGACATACCCAATCATATTGGGAATATGAGTGGAGATAATAATTTATTAGGTAATTTTTCATTTAATTACTTTAAAACCTTATGTGGATCATTTTATTCTTATTATAATAATCAATATTCAAAGTGTTAAACAACTTCAATAATTGGTTACTTAGGAAGGGTTTCTCTAACATATAGAATTTTTTCTCTTAAGAACTTTTTATAAGTTAGTAGTTATAGGAGTTTTTTATACTAAGCCTCTCCTTTCAAGGATTTATTTTAAAAACTAAGTTTGATAGTAATGATGATGTTATTTATCTATAAAAAAACTTTTATCAAATGATTATGATGTTTTATTTCCCATATAATGAGGAACTTTATTAAATGGGATGTCACTAAAATGATAACCCCTTTCATAATATCCATTTAGTGATCCAATATCCATATTTCGCTAAGCAAAAAACCCATTGTAGAATAAAACCTATCACTTTAGTTATTTAGGTATGCTATAAATCCAATAAAAACAATTGTGATTCTAGGATAGTTGAGTGGAAAAATATTTTTCAGTATCCATTATATAGATAATATTAAACTCTATTATTATAGTATCCCAACCCTTGGGGTTTCCTAGCTAAGTATAACCCAAAGAAAATATAAAAAATGATCTAACACAAGAAAATTGAGGGGCACCATTTTATATGATGAAACTAATTGATTGTATAATCCATAGTAACTCATTACTTGATTTACTTACACAAGATAATCTAGGGAAACTCCGTTATGGTGTGAAACTACCTGATTAAAATGATCAAGGCCTTGACAAGTGCCTCTTTGGATGGAAACTGACACTTATTATTTTGAGGGTATTTAATATCACCATATTATCAAATGTTATTCCATTTATGTATGCATGATCTTAAGGATTTAGTTTTGGAATCATATTCCCTCAATAAAATAAATATATTCAAACTATATTGAAGTGTGACTATTTACCACACCCACAAGTTTATGTTACACAAAAATAGAATCAAAGTATATTCATAAATATCTGTATGCATCTTATGCATAAGGTATATAAACTATTCATCTAAATTAATTGAGTTATATGAGATTAACAATATCCACATGAGTATGCATGGAGAAACAAATATCCAACCCCTACCTTACTAGAATAAGGCATAACCTCCATGTGAGTTGGAAGTCTGGCCCAAGTCCCTCTCTCTGAGGAGACTTTACTCAGGATTGAATTCCATTCATGATATCTATAATACATAATATATAAAAACTATATTAAATACTATTCTCAAGCTCAAAACTCAAAGAACAAAATGGGTTCATAGTATTTGAAAACGAAATTTTATATTAAATCTCTTAGCAAGCTTAATGATTTCCTAAAAAGTATTTTAGAATTTTTAAACTAAATCATACCCATATTCATAATATAAATAATTTATAATTATGAATAAAGTGGGGAATACACTTTTAAATGAATGAAAAATTCAAATATTTAAACACAAGATAACTATTTAGTAATAATTCATAAATAAAATTTTACTATAAACATTTTATAAATTATCTAACACATTATAGAAACTCTATATTCTTGAATATAAACACTTTTATACTCAATTATAATATGAACTTTTCATATTATTCAATATATGAAATTTATATTATATGATATTTCATGAATTATAAAACAATTTATAATTCAATTTCTATTATATAAACCTTTTACATAATATAAATATTATATACTCAGTATTAAGTAAACCCTGGTTAAATCAATCGTCAAAAACCTTTTCATGTGTTTTAACTAATATCCAAATAATTCACCTTTAATTTGATCACATAAAATTAAATATTATGAATATTTTATAATTTATTTAAATATAAATACCATTATATTATGCCTTATTTTACAATTTATAAACACTTCATAAATTATCTCTCATGGTTTATAAATAAACATTTTATTTATATTTCACTAGGCATGACAAATAATTCTATAAAAGGTATTTGAAATACTAGAATTTAATATTTAATTAATATTTATTAATTAATATTCATATAAATTAATTAATTAATTATAAACTCTTTATAATTAAATAATTTATAAACCTTTTGTAAATAGATATCCCCAAAACACCATTTATCATTATTTATAGGAAATTAATAAATATATAAATTCAATTATTAGTTGAAAATAGTTGAAAAAATCATTTTATTTATTTTTCAACATACCTTGGCTCATTATAAAACATGGATATCCCTATGGTCTTATGGTGTGGAGATCCGCATGGTTCTGTGTAAAATGACATATGGTTCAACTACGACTCACCCACTGTAGCACATACCCACATCGTTTCTAATGGGTTATGGCTCCCTCCACGATGTGGTGGAGTTTGCCTACCCATTTTACACACGTTAACACTTAAAATATTGGTTGGATCTCCATTCCATATTCCAAACCTTGTGATTTATTTTCCTTATGAGAGACCCATCCACAGTGTGGTGATGTCTGAGATTTGGCATCGTGACATATGAAACACGATGGTCTATTTTTATGGTGTTCTTCATTTTAAAATAACGATTTAAAATAATTAAAATCCATAGTGGATCTAATGTCTTTTTATGGTTTATAAGGGGATGAAAAACACTAATTTATTACAGAATGATCAATTTAAAAACCAAAACACCCAATATCCCTATGCATATGATAAACTAAAATTGTGTATAAAATACTATAAATGAAGAACACTGTAAACATGCATACCTTTCACAAAATATTACTCTACTGCATCTTGATATTTGTATGATGTGGTTGATAAAGATCCCCAAAGTGGTATACAAACTACTCCCACCTTTCTAGGTATCCATGAGTTATGCCCAAATCTCTCTTCCTACAAGAGGGGTCATTCTATATTTTATGGCATGCTAGTGCCTCGAGAAAAAAATAGATAGGATAAGAGATATTTTGGTTTTCAAGGCATTTTATCCAATCTTTGGAACTCATCCCACACATCACATGAACCTTTTATCACTACTGAAAAATGGCCTTATACCCACGATTTTCCCAAAACCATGGGTATAAGGATTTGGTTAGAACCTATAACCACGGTTTACCAAAACCATGGGTATAGGTCAATCCTGTCCCCATGGTTTTCCCAAAAACACGGGGATAGGCCTGGTCTAAAACCTATACCCCCGATTCTAAAAAATCATGGGTATAGATTTCCTGTATAAGTGTGGGATTTTGTTTCCCGTGGGATCAATTTTTTTGGTGGGAACACCTATACTCATGGTTTCTCTCTCTATATCCATGGTTTATATAAATATATTTATGTATATATATATATATACAAATAAGTGATGTTGGAGTAGTGGTTAGGCGTAGAGTTTGTGACGAACAAGTCGCGGGATCGAAACCCACGACCACCTATTTTTTAAAATCTATACCCACAGTTTTAAAACTATGGGTATAGGGTTATGACATGATGGAAAATACCTATACCAATTATTTTGAAACTGTAGGTATATAATTTTCAAACCGTGGGTATATCTTATATCCATACCAATGGCTCGGTTTCCCACGGTTCCCAAAACCATGGGTATAGCCTATACCCACAGTTTTGGGGGCTATACCCATAGTTTTGAACTGTGGGTATAGGGCCATTTTCTAGTAGTGTATAGAGCCCTGAGGATGGACCTTTGGAAATTTTAGTATTAACTCATTCTTTATAATGCATGATTTAATACCTTTGGTCAATGCATGCATCATATACATTAATCTACATACATATTACATCTTATACAACACTCCTTTAATGATAATCATTATAGGAATGGGAATTTCTTGCAAATGGAAGCATCTCATGACAACTCATATACCTTAAATTGATTCAATGAAGTCTATGATACACCCATGCATTATATATAATAAAAGTACCAAATAGCCTTTTACGACTTCCCTCAGTCATAAAAACGACTGCCCAAAGTGCATCATATCCAAATGGTCTTTAGGGTATATATCCTTCATATAAGTGTTTCAATGGTAACATATGGATAAATTACACATAAATCATGTGAATATGTGTGGAATATATCCATATTACATGTATAATATGGCTATATATGACTTTAAAACTACTTATGGAAATGTTCCATGTAGACCATGGCCACAAGTCACTTTTTTCTTACCTATAGCCACATTCCATGTCGATCATGGAATTAATCCACCTACAACCACATCCATGCCTAATGTGACTATATAAACATGGTCATAATCCCATTTTCTTATATTGTTAAGTAGAAAGTTGATAAAGGTTTGTTTATATTAAAATATTAGTCTACATAAATTCAAGTTGTAGATGTCATGTTGGAGGCACTATACAAATAAGTATTTGAGAAGAATTAGTTTTCTCTTATATTTAAAGTATATACATACAAAAAGATGGTTTATATAAGTGTCCCCCACTCCCCAAGGTTATTATCATTCCATAATTGTTGTTTCATTATTTCACTAAATTAGTGGTGTCTTTATCAAATGTTCCATGGAAAAGTATGTAAACCCTCAAAGTTAATTGAATTAGCTATTATTTCTACTTTATAAACCATCAAGGAAGTACTCTTTAGGATCATTGACAAGGGGGATATAGATTGGTATTTTCAAAGGGTGAGATATTATCAAATAATGATAAATGGATATAATTCATTTTTTTTGATAAGGGTGGAGTAATCCCGTGTTGATAAATGAGGAAAGGATTTCTTTGAGATGGTATTAGGGGAGAAAATGTGAATGTATATTTAGGGGGAGTTTACTGAATATGGTTTTGAATTATTTATAATCAATAAGTATTATAACAAGTGGTTTCAAAGTTATTGATTTACAAAGTGTTTTTGGTGCTAGTATCAAGTGTTTTCTAGACAATTTATAAATCAATATGTGGTATTTGAAGTAGTTGTGGGATGTCAAAGTATTTTTAGTGTGGGTAACAAGTGGTGTTTGTGGCATTTTTGAATCAATCAGTGGTTTATAGAGTATATGTGGAATGGTTTTCAAAGTGGTTATTACCAAATTGTGTTGAGAGTGAATAATGGTGGTTAATGAAGTGTTTCATAGTGAACTTTTTATGTAACTCTTATTTCTTATGTCAAGAATGAATCATGAAAGATTAAATTAAATGATTAGTGAATCACTGAATAAGCAATCCAAAGATGTAGATTTAAATAGAAGTATTGTTTTTGAAGATGAATCTTTATGTGAATAAGTATAGTAAATATACCCAAAGGTGGATATTATTATAAAAAATATTTATATAAATTTTTGGGTTGTGTTTTTTTATAAAGAAAGTATTAAATACTTTAAAAGACTCATATAATCATTAAATATTAGTTTCATGAGTTCTAGAGGATTTTTGGAGATGCATTGTCTTAAAGGAATGAAATTTGGTCACAATAGTATTTATTACACCGAAGATGAAAGAAACACTACATGGATAATCCCTTAATACTTTGGTGCATCTCTATTTAAGGTAGATGAAGAATTGTGTTTTGGAGGAATAGGTCCATTTAATAAAATTCTTGTGTATAATTAAGTTTTGGAAATGTATGATTTATAGGTAGAAGACCACATTGAAAAATTTTAAGTCACACAATGAAAATGAGCAGTACACTATGATAGAGAGGTTTTGAAAATTTAGTGAGTATCTTTTTCAATACATTTCTCTAGGAAGAGGTTGTTATGTAATTAATCATTGAATAAAGGTATATTTTTTAAAGAGGAACAAACCATAAAAGTAGGATGATTATTAAGAGGAAACTATGTTTTTTAGGACCAATGGATTTCACTATGATGAACATTATCCCACCATGATTGTGTTGGTTATATAGTTTAAATTAGTTTTGAATTTCATATCTTTTAGTAACTAAATTGGGATCTAAATAAGAATTATTTGACTAAAAAATTTAAGATAAAGGTGGATTAATTATCCCAATAAATTGATGAATAATTAAATTCATTAATGAAGGGAAACTTATGGAGTCTCTAAAAGATTATAGAAAGATATATTCCTTCATAAAAGGCATAAAGTGATCAAATACTGAAGGGGATTTTTGACATAAGAATTAAAAATACTAGAATACTATAAAATTGATATTAAGTGTTTTTCTTAGAGTTATATCTTATAAATTTTTGTATATTAATCAAGTAGATAAAGGAGGGTCGTATTTCTGATCTAAGTGTAATTCTTATTCTTGGTTCATGAATGATCAAGGTGTTACTTAGAGGAGCATTTCATGCTCTCTAAGTGAGGAGAGCAGTGAGTTCTAAAATTTTGTGAGGGTTTTAAACATATAAGGTTAGTGAGACCAATATAAATATGTAATAAACAAGAGTATGATTTTTGTGGTTTATAGTAAATCAATACATCGCAAGGTGTATGCTCATTGGATGTGGCCTAGTGTTGGTGAATGAAATAAAATCACTTATGTATCTCTTGTATGCTTTTTTTACTTCCATATTCATTATGAGGGGAGAATAGTTTTTTTCTTAATTGAAAAATAAGATTATTGGTAAGGGTCATTTTAATTCAGAATACATTAATTCACTCCCCCTCTTAGGGTATCTTTCTTGTCTAGGACCAACAATTTCACTTGTGATAAATTTTATTTTCTAAAATATTTAGCATAGTAAATGGAATTTATCACATCATGTGTGTGAGATAAAATTCACTTTTTATCATATATATATCATTGTATATGAAATATATCTCATATTCTACATGACATAAATTTAATTTTATAACAAAACATGAAATCTATCTCATCTCAAACATAAAATAGATTTCATTATATAAAATAAGAGTCATTGTACATGAAAATTATCTCATCTCATACATGAAATAAATTTCATTTGTATACACAAGCTCAATAATAAGGAATTATGATTCATTCAACATTGATAATGATCTTGAAACATTGTTAATCCTGACCAATGATACATCAACATTGAATGATTTATTTTTTTCATGATTCTACAATGTATGTTTTTACTTGTAATGTTCTAATACAACGTAATGTATTTTTTATAACATAACACATGAAACATATTCAATATCATGCATAAAATAAATTTTATTTTTTAAAATAAATAACATAGTGCATGAAATTTATATCATCTCAAGTATGATATAAATACCATTTTTGTAAATAACATATCATTGTACATTAAATGTATTCCATCTTAAACATGAGATAAATTTCATTTTATAATAGGTATATTAGGGTACTTGAAATTTATCTCATTTTATACAAGTGATAAATTTCATTTAGTAAAATCTGTATTATTTTTAATTAAAATTATTTTAGAATTTACATGAGATAAATTTCATTTATCAATATCAATATAGGTAAATTTATCTCATATCACACGTGAGATTAATCTCATTTAAAAAATATATCATTATTTATGAAATCTATATCACCAATTTCATGAGATAAATAACATTAAGTTGTTTTAATATCTCATTATTTTTATCACATTAATTTAATGAGATAAGTTTTTTATAAAAAATAAGTATTATAACATTTTTTCAAATACTATATTCTTTCAAACAAAATATCTTCATCCATTAGGTGAGATAAATTTTATAAAAAAAATAGGATTTAAAAAAATAGAAGAGATCTACTACATCAAGTGAATTTAATATATATAATTTGTTGATGAAAATACATGTATGAAAATAGTATTAGTGTATTGTTCCAAAATTTATTTAATGTTGTTATAACAAATTACAACTTTTTTCTCAATATTTAAGTGGGATAAATTTTTTAAAAAAAGAAAAAAATTAATATTTTTTTGAAGAATGTATTATTATAAAAAGATTATCCAACCATTTGTATGTGTAACACCCTGATATTTTAAATTATATTTTTTTCTTTCAAATATAACATGTTCAATAGATTATTTCACACGCAACACTAAACTAAAATGAGTCACAACATATTAGATGAATATTAGTGAGAAAAATTAATAATAATAAAATATCTAGTAAATAAAATTATTATAATCAATTATAAATTCATATAAAAATAAGATTAATAAAACTTAAAATTTTTAAAGAGTGTTTTTCAATAAAAGTGGTTTTCATTATATATTGTATTTTTATTTAAAATATACATTTATAAATTTTATAACTTGAATTTGAAAAAATTAACTTCATTTTTGAATTCATCATTTCAATATTATCTTACAATTAATTTTTGATATTTTCTAAAATAATTTATTTTTTGGTGAATAGTGAAAAAATCGTGATTTTGTTAATACTGTGACATTATCATAATACAAGAATTGATTAAAATATTTTAATTTTTTTTTATATACAAATATATATTTATAAAGTAAAAAAAATCATTAAAAATTTTTATGTTGAATTTATAAAACCAATTTTTAATGTTTTTCAAACTTAAGTAATATTTTACTCTTAAAACTGTTTTTATTCACTTATATTAAAAATTATTTTTCATCACTTGTAGAAACTAAATCTAAAAAAACAGATTTAATATTTTATATCAACATGTTCATATTATTTAATAAGCACAATTCAAATTTTAAGCATAAAATTATGATTACTAAGATTAAAGTTAGCGATCATGATAATTATAAAAGAGTTATTTTCAAAGAATTGTTTTATTAATATTATGTAATTTTAATATGATAAATTAAATTGATATATTTTATATAATTAATTTTATATGATTTTTAAACTTGTATAAAAATATATTATCACTCATTTAATTAGAAATTAATGTTATATAATATTAAGAACACTTAACGGTCAACATTTTTCCACAAAATAGTTTTTCTATATATTAAATGGTTTAATTTAAAAGTTAATTTTATATTATTTAGAAAGTGAATAATATTATATAAAGATTAAATTTAGTTTTATAACATCAAAATTTGGTAATATTGGTTACCTTATATTTTGAATAAAACATAAATTACTTGGGTAAAAACTAGTTACCAAGGTAAAAACAAAAATGGTAAAGTGTAAAATTATAGCGGTAAAAGACTTGTAACTTGTTTAAAACATGTGAGAAAATAAATTTTAGAGGATTTATCTACATTATATCACCTCACAATTCATTATTTTTCACTTTTGATGTCATGGAACCTTGAATAGTGCAATGCCATCATTAAAAAGATAGCGAGTATTTACAAATATGTCATTTTCTTCACTTATAAAAGGAGATCACTTACAATATATTTATACTCACGTTAAAAAGATTTATCTATAAATAAATATTACACAGTATCTTATAAACCCTATATTAATTTCTTATAATCCTTGTTTCTTTTATAAAAGACCAAGATAAGGATATTTAAGGTGTTACTGAAGTGAGAACACCTAAAGGGAGAGGTAATGGTATCTACCAAACTCTCTTAGTTATTTTCTTTATATACCCCATAAAATCATTTATTTACATAAAATTATGATAACATAAGTATTTATAATATGATTAAATGATATTATACTAATAAAACATTCATTTTCTACCCTTCTCTAATCCCATTCGAAAAATGAAGACGTCATGCGTACGTAGACTACCACCTCTATGAACAAAATGTTATATTTTCCATTACCACCTAATATGAATAACTTTAAAAATTTATTTAATATAAAATAATTATATTTATGACACTATTAAAATTATATAAAGATAATATTGGGTATTATATAAGTGATATTAATAAGAAATAGTCATAGTAAATTTAACTGCAAAAAATGATCAAATTAATTAACCTTTCATAATTTGTGTCCATTTTTGGAAAACTTATGAAACATTATAAATTTTGTACTAATATAATGATAAAATACATAAACCTATAAATTTTTGGAGATTATGAAGCTACGTTACAACACATTTTAACATGGCCAATATACCTAGAAAGTTTCATAGAAACCAACCAAACAACCAAAAGTAATCACCACAAGAGAAAAGATTTTAATAAATAAATAAAATATAATGGTAAATAAACAAATGAATATATATATGGTATCTTTTATTAATAAATTATTTAATAAAACTAATTTTATTATTTATAAAATTAGTTGGATGTGAAAAACGAATTAGGGCCCGAGGTAAGGGTTTTTGTAACTCGATTTTTCTTTATTGAGATATGATTCATATTCAAGACCTGTTTCATTTTTCTATAGTAAATATTTTCAATGGATTTAGTTTCTCAAATTTTTTTAATGAAATATAATGGATTTAAAAATCTATCTCATGTTCTACCTTTCATAGATTCTCAATTTGAAAAATATAATCATGATTTAAGGGTGTTTCATCTCAATTTCCTTTCTTTTAGACATGTTTTGTTTATGTTCCTAATTTCATTGAATTTTAATTTCAATCCATTTCTTTCAAATGGGTTTTATATAAACCTTTCTTAATACATAAATCATATTTATAACTAAAACTTATTTCTTTGAGTTATGATATTTCTTCTTGAACTTTTTTCTTCTATGCTTGGGTTCTTCTATCATAAAATTGTATTATATTGTATTTTTGTTCCTCTTTAGGTAAAAATGAATTTTTAATTCATATATACTTACATGATGAATTTATTTCTCAGAAAATTATAACTTTGTTAAGAATAATTATCATCCTTTCCAAGTAATCTCTTTGTCTTCCATATTCATGTTTTCTACTCTCACAAATATTCTCCTTTATATTTGGAAACCCAATTATGTGATATCACTTATGATATTTACATTTCTCTTTTACTCTTTTCAAAAAGAGGTTTTATTACCCTTTTTATTATGTGGGATTTCAACAAATGTATTTTAATATATTAAATAGGTTTTCCTTCCATGTTTCTTTGGTTTATATTCTACTCTACATTTTATTGAGATAGTATTTATATCTTTTTCAAGGATCTTCTATTGAAATTTCTTTTTAAAATTAAATGATTTTAGAAGTTTTCACTTAACCTTTTTAAAAATTACTTCTCAAAGTGACCGTAACATCATTTTTACACTAAAGGTAAAAGAATTTTCTAAAAAATATTTTATAATTTGTCTTCTATTTTACTCTTTATATCTAATGTATTTATTTCCTTGGAAATTATTTTTCCTAAACCACCCTAAAAAATGTTCTTATAATGTACTCTTTCTGGGTGATTTAATTTTTGGTGTCAACTGAGGTCAATTTTGGTGATACCATCTAAAAATGATATGAAAACCATTTTTTCCATGGACTATTTGTGATGTGATGAATGATTGAATTCAATTAGAAAACATATGTATGAATGATTGATGGGTGGGGTCATATATTTCCATACAATTAATTATTTAAGGATTATATCTCATAAGATAAGGATGCTAAACATAGACATTTTGTTTGTAAACAACAAGAGGCGTGAACATTTTTTTTGTTCATAACATGAGGTGTGAACATTTTTTTGTTCACCACATAAAGAATGAACATTTTTTCTATTCACAACATGAAGCATGGGAACTTTTTTTGTTTACAATTTTATAATTTCTTTGTTCTTATGTTTGTGCTAATGTTCTTTATTATGTTATGTCTCAAGGGAATGTTATATTTCAATGTCATATGTATATGATTATGTATAAAGAATCATATTTATTATCTTGATATTTTAACCTTTTTTTAATGGTATATGTTTGTTTATTTTATATTGCATATTCATCTATCATGATTTATTAACAATGCTTATTGTTCTATATTCATGTAAATAATAAATTTCTCCCCTACTCATGTTTTATATTATGCTTATAATATAATGATTTATGAAATAATAACAAGTTTTTCCATTATTAAGAATTTGAGATAACCCCTTTTTATGATGTTTCCATTCCCTAGGTTATGAAGATAAATATAGATTATGAGAATTATAGAAGTGAGTCTAGTATGGATCAATTATGGAGGAATTTCATAAGCATCGTTAGATAAGTTGCTTATATATCTCGTTATAAAAGACATTAAAACTTCCATTCTTGGTATTGTGAGATGATTTATGAGTATTAACGTTTATCTTAGGGAAATTATGTAAAATAAATATATTTTTATCTTCATTTGTTATAGTATGTGATAAGTATTATGTGATGTTTTTTTGAAAAAAAAATTAATGATTAATTTTTATAAATGGAATTTATCTAATCTGAATAAATTTATTTTATAATGATGGTTTTGTATGTGATAAAAATGATAAATAGAGTTAATGTTCTCTCATTATTTCTAAAAAATAATTTATAAGTTTTATATAATTATATTATTTTTATAGAAAATTTTATATCTATTTTATATATGCCAAATGTTAGGTTTCTATAATTTTTTTTCCAACTAAGATGGCATATCTTATAGAAGTCATGATTCTAGACATATGTTATAAAAATTTTATGGAGTTGTGGGTAGTAGTAAAAGGGAGTATAAAATTGGTAATAAGAGCATGACTACCAGATCTATATGATGAAAAGTGGAAGGAGCTCTGAATCATGTAGGATTTAATCTGATGGATGTGTAAGGATGTAATAGTGGTTTTAAAAGGCTATGTATGTATCATTAGATGGATGAATTTCATTATTAACTAGGGTTTTATAAATTTAAGGTGGTACATCAGTTGGTGTCTTTGATTGAACGGAGGTTCATTTTTCATAGATCGAAAGGTGGTGGAACTGTAGCTTTTTTTAAAGGTTGGGGACGAAGCCTCAATATATTATTAAATCAAAGACCTCTTTAGACTGGGTAGAGGGAGACCCATTACATATACAAAAGGCCCAAGGCCAAGTGGCCTGAATACACTGCTTGAAAGCCCATTTTTTTGGCCCAAAGGACCCCTCGGTGAACGATACTACTACAGTAACTGCACTGCTATAGTACCTGTTATAGTACCGTCGCCGCTACAGTACCTTCTATAGTTCATCCACTACTATAGTGCCACCACTGCTACAGTCCACCGCTGCTATAGTCTGCTATAGTGCCTTGCTACAGTACCGGAAAATTCACCCCTGCCCAGATTTGAACCTGGGTCTTTTGGTGTAACCGTATCTACTTATTGGGATAGTCTATATATAGGACTAGTGGGATCACTTATGGAGAATTTAAATATTGTAATCATTATTTTATATTAGAATTAAATAGTATCAATGTTTCTCTAGTGGAATAGGATTACGTTTTGAACCATGTATATCCTTTATGATTACTCTATGTTGCATGTGTGAGTTATTTTGTGCTTCTTCTTTTGTGTGTTAAGGAATATCTTCAAGATAACAAGGAAATTCATTATGAGATTTTGGAACCAAGTTCTCTCATATGGATACTTCAATTGAGTTATACTAGTTCTCGATCTTCCAATATTTTCCCAAAATTTAGGTTCTAGAAGGTGTTTCAGAATTTGAGTTCCCAACATAACAAGTAGTATCATAGCTTGGTTGTAGGATTTGATATATTCTCTTTCCTTAAACAATTTCATCTTAGTGTAATTTTATAATAATTTGTAAGGAATGGAATTGGAATAAGGAATGGTTCAGATTGAGAAGTTTTATGGATTAGACTATATTTTTTAGAATAAAAATTGAATACTATCAATTTCATAAGGATGTTATGTTTATGTTGAAGGGCTTTAAACCAAAATTAATCGACAAAGATAAATGGGAAAGACTCAACCAAAAGAACTCAGGGTGGTTTGGATGGTGTTAGCTTAGAATGAGTACCTTTATATATGGGAGGTGAATAAAACTATGAAACATATATATAATCTTGAAATCATTTATGGAAATCCTTCTACAAGGAATGAAGTATTCAGGTTGCGGTTACTTTTTGGCATGATTATGTTGAAAGGAAGACAGACAAATGATCATTTCAACAACTTTAACATGATTCAGAGTCATCTAAAATCAGTAAAGGTGGAGTTTTATGAAGGTGTATGGGACATGATATTTCTATCATCACTTTCACAATCATAGGATGTGATGTTTACTATCATTAGTAACTCTGATAGAAAGAATGGATTTGTATTTAAGAAAATATGAGATATAGTCCTGAATGAGGAGATTTAAGAGATAAAAATATAGAGTGCCACCATAATATCTTATAATGTGTAAATCAAGGGAAATTACAATTGAAAGGAAAACCAAATCAAAATAAGGGTAAGGATAAAAGAGATAAAATCCAAGGAAGATCAGATAGGATTAAACCCACATATTGGCATTGTGGGAAGAAGGAGAAACTAAAGAAAGATTTCAGGGACAAGAGGATGGAAGGTTTATTCTTGAAGTTATTTTTAAAATATCATGTTTTAGGAAGAAATAAATTTATTTCTATGTATCATAAGTCAATTTGAGATATGTATTATTAATTTTGGGGCTTTATTTCAGTCAAATTCCAAGAGAGGGAGCATACATGATTATGTTTTCAGAATATTCAATAAGGTACATGTTATGGATGGTGAAACTCTTAAGATAGTTATAAAGGGTGATGTTAATGTCTAAACAAGGACTGTACACTTATTGTATTTAAAAGGGGTGAGACACTTTCTAAAGAGAAAGAAGGATTTATTTTTGGTTGGTTAGATAGATGATGTAGGTTTTATATGGTTTTTGTGAGATAAGTGTGTAAGATAAAATGTGGATCCATAGTAGTGTCTAAAAGAGTGAAAATAGAGAATTTTAACTCACTAAGAGTTTTGAAGATACAATACTTGATAGAACAACAACATCTAGAATGTAAAATTCTTGGTATGATCGTCTAAGACACTTAGGTGAGAAAGGGTTTAAAATACTAGTGGTAAATGGAATGTTGAAGCTTGATCTTATGGAGTATGAAACATGTGAAGAGTGCATCCTTGGGAATTAATGGAAGCTATCTTTCAATAAAAAAGTAAGAATTCCCAAGAAACAAAAGTTAGAGCCAATGCATATGAATGTATGGGGGGACAATCCTAGTTCAATATCATATTTTTTCAATGTATTTTCTTACCTTTATCAATTATATGTCATGTAAGATGTGGGTGTTATTTCTCAAGAATAATTTTAAAGTATTTTAAACCTTTATATGATGTATAACCATGGTGTAAAGTGATTTTGTTTTAAAGATTAAGTGTTTAAGGTCCAAAAATGGTAGAAAGCACAAAAGAAAAGATTTATAGAGGTTTTTCTAGAAGAAGGTAATTTTTTTTAAGAATATAATGCCTAAAACTCTGGTATTAGAGAGGATATAATAGGCACTACATGAAATATATATAATCATGAAAATTCATTCCATGTTTCCCAAGGAGTTTTAGGTAGAAGTAATAAATTTTTCATCATGCCTCAGAAATGGAAGTCCTTTTATACCATTGAAGCAATAGTTTCTTGAATAATTATTGTCTAGAATAAAAGTTGATGTATCCCACCTAAAATTATTTGGTTTTATTTCTCATGACCATGTTGATTCCACCAAGAGGGACAAATTAGATGAAAAATCTCTAGCATGTTTCTTTATAAGTTATGGTGATAATGAATTTGGATTTTAGTAATGGGATAATAACCACTTCAAATTCATTAGAAGATAATATTTTTACTTCAATGAAAGGATCCATTAGAAGGATTAAAACCAAGAATAAGTTTTAGATAAGGAAAAAGAATCATCACATATTGAGGTTTTTTTGAATATAAGTTTGGAAGTACTAGTCAGTTTAAGAAGCACATTCCAAATTTACTTTATATCATAGAAATTTGAGTTTCAAATAGAGGTATGATTTTTATAGGTTTAGACATAGATAGATATACAGAAAATCTCAAGCACTATGTAAGACTAGGGAATAATTTTGTAAGAAGCATTACTGGAAGGATCACAACCTCCAAATTTGAATTCATCAGTCAAAGTCGGAAGACTAGTGCAAAGGTATGGGTCTGAATTGAATTATCTACTTCTTATGGATGGTGGATAGACCAAAATCACAAAGAAGACATAAATTCGCAATGATTCAATACAATGTGGGTTATAAATTAAGGAGGATATGGAATCATTTCTTGCTTTCTTAACTTTGGAGATTTTGGAACTTCCATTGGGAAAGATGGAATTGTACAATAAGAGGGTCTACCAGTTGAAGAAATAAGTGGATCTTGGGAATAGGTATAAGGAAGGGTTAGTTTTGAATGGTTTTAAAAAAATTAAATAGTGAAATTTAGTGAAAATTTCACTCTAATTTTCATACAAAAAATGATCTAGATAGTTCTTAGAATGGTTTTTTAATAAGGATTACATCTTAAATAGTTAGATTCCAAAATAACTTTTCAACATATAGAATTATATGATGAAATATATATAGAGTAACTTGAAGGATTCAGAGAATCTGGAAGTAACCTAGTGTGAAAATTTAATCTGATTTTTTATGAGTTGAATCAAGCACTCCGATGGTGGAATCGAAATTTTGATACCTTTATTGTAACACATAAGTTCATCTAGTACAATTAAAATCATTGTTTCTATTGTAATTTTATCAATTATGGGAGATTTATCATACTTCTATTATATATGGATGAAATATTCTTCATGAGTCCATATGTGAAACAAATTGAAGAGATGATGACTGATTTTTCCAGAAGGTTTGAGGTGAAGGATCTCAGGGGAAACAAATAGATACTAAGGATGAGGATTTTAATGGACTAGAAGTATAAGACATTGATTTTGTGTCATTGGATTACATCCAAGACATATTTGAAAGGTTTATAATACCTAATTTCAAACCTATCACTAATCTACCATCCATATATTTCAAATTTTCCAAATAGAAAGAACTATGAATGGATGGTGAGACTAAGTACATTACAAATCTTCCTTATTCATAAATGGTTGGAATTTTAATGTTTACCATGATCTTTACTCAGTTGTACATTTCTCAACCAATGAGAGTAGTTAGTGGATTCATATAAAATCCATAATAGGAGAACTGAGAAGTAGTGAAATGAATAATTTGGTGTCTTACAGGTTTAGAAACTCCAACCTTATGTTTTGAAAAAAAATTGTTTTAAGGGTGTGTTTATGATGATATTAGAGGAGATACATACACTCAAATAAGTACCACGAGTTTTTTTACCTATAGAGGAACTATCATAAGTTGTATTTCAAGACTTCAATTAGAAATTGCACTATTAATCATGTAAGAATAGTATTTTATTACAAAATAAGAAAGGAATTAGATGTTATGGTTAAAGATTTTATTAGATGAGCTTGGAAGGAAGAAAATGAATATAGTGTTATTTTTTGACAGTCATAGTGTAATTAATCTCATGAAGAATCCAATATTTTACTCAAAAACAAAACACTTTCAACTAAAATATCATTTCCTATGGAAGATTATAATAGAGGGAGTACTGGAGATATGAAAAATATGAAGGCTAATGGACTATTGTTATGGGGGTGGAATGATTAAGTGATCTAAAGGAGTCAATGGTGAAACCAAGAAAAAAAAACTTGGGCCTGATATTACACAACGTCCCATAGTCAACATATCTTCTTGAATATGTGATTTTATAAGTATGTTAGTGGAATTGGATAGAGGCATGGGAATTATAACTAAGGAGTGTGGAAGAGGTAATGACAATGTGACTGTTTAATTTGGATGGTGAAGTATGAGAGGAGTTCAGACTCACATATCATTAAATATAATGGTTATATAAGTAAAGCATGTTGATTGTCAAAGGTTATGTAAGAATCATCAAAGAAATATATAATAAAGGCTTATATTATTCACTGGGGTTCTGGAAAGTTGAGTTAATGCATCAATTGTTGACTTTGATCAGATGGAGGGTCACTTTCATAGATCAGAAGGATGTACATATTGAACACATAGATCAGATGGAGGTGACACTGTACCTACCAAATGGTTTAGTAAATGAATAAGACTAGTGAGATGATTTTTTGAGTATCTTAATCTTGTAATATCCAAACATTATATACCTTAATAATAATTTTATAATTCATGAATTTATCATAAAATATTAAATATATTAAATATAAAAAACTAGAATAAATTTAAACTATAAAAAAATTAATAATGTTTCTCATATCATTATTATAGATCCCACTTTATTCATCACTTCCATTTATCAATGTTAAAAAAAGGCTGACAAAGGGGAGCCTTTTACCAGTGCTAACACAAATATCTATGAAAATGAACATTTATCAGTGCTAAAAGAAATGTTGATAAAGGGTGACCCTTTATTAGTTCTTTTTTAGTGTTGTTAAAGTTTCCATTTCTCATAGGTTGTTGTTTGCATTGATAAAAGGAATTGTGAATCATTTAATTTATTTACAACTATTTATTTATTTTTAAATATGATTTATATAACAATAAGTATATATATGTAAATATAATAAATAAATATGATATATATAACTATATTATAATATAAGATATTAAAATATTATTTTTAAAATTTTATATATAAAAAATTATCAAATTTATATTAATCAATAAATTTTTTAAAATTTATATTTATATACATTAATCAGAAAATGTATATATAAATATAATATATTAATTTTTTTTATTTAAATAATTATATAAGTATATAAGTGAATATTTATTTATATAAATATATTTATTTGAGTTTATGTATTTATATTCATATTAAATAATTTAAAATATACGCATATATTTTTATGTATGTGTATCCATGTGTTTGTTTGTGGATGTATGTGTATGTATGTATGTGTGTGTATGTACATGTATGTTTATGAATATGTATGCATTTGTATGTGTTGTATGTGTGTATATATTTTGTGTGTGTGTGTGTTTATGTGTATGTCTATATATGTATGTGTATGTAGGTATGTGTATGTGTATGTGTATGCATATGCGTATGTGTATGTGTACGTGTATGTGTATGTGTATGTGTATGTGTATGTGTATGTGTATGTGTATGTGTATGTGTATGTGTATGTGTATGTGTATGTGTATGTGGATGTATGTGGATGTGTGTGTATGTATGTATGTGTGTATGTGTGTATGTGAGTATGTGTGTATGTGTGTATGTGCGCATGTGTGTATGTGTGTATTTGTGTGTGTGTGTGTGTGTGTATGTGTAGGTATATGTATATATATGTGTATGTACGTGTGTGTGTGTGTTTATGTAGTATGTGTATGTTTATATTGTATTTGTGTGTCTATGTAGTATGTGTATATATGCATATTAATGTGCATGTATGTGTATGTGTATGCATGTGTATATATGTGTATGTATATGAATGTAATTGATTATGTATGAATATGTATATATGTGTGTGTACATGTATGTATGTGTATATGCATGTATATGTGTGTATGTATATGTATGTGTATGTATGTGTATGTGTATGTGTGTCTGTATGTATGTGTAAGTGTATGTGTATGAATGTGTGTGAATGTGTGTGTGTGTGTGTGTATATGTGTATGTATGTGTATGTATGTGTATGTGTATGTATGTGTATGTGTATGTGTATGTGTATGTGTATGTGTATGTGTATGTGTATGTATGTGTATGTGTAAGTGTATGTGTATGTATGTGTGTGAATGTGTGTGTATGTATGAATGTGTATGTATGTAATGTGTTTGTCTGTGTATATGTATATGAATGTATCATTATGTAATGTAAAAATTCGTTTGTTTTTTCAATATAACATGTCTAATTATAGTGTATGTACACACACACACACACACATGCGTGCACACAATCATGGGAAAAGTCATTTTGTTTTTCAAATGTAATTAATGCAATTACACACACACACACACATGTATTTAATATTTTTGTAATTTTTAAAATCTTTAATACTTATTTATATGTTTTTAATTATTAATAATTAAAATTTATAATATGTTTGTAAGTTATATAATTATTATTTTTTATTTTTTATTTTAGTACTATATGTATTTAAATATATATACAATTATTATTTATTCAGCTTTAACTAATAATTTATTCTGAATCGCTTTTGTTTAAATGTACTTTTTAATATTTATTTATTTTCATTTTTATATTTTTTTCATTTTTGATATTTTTGTAATAGGTATAATTAGTTTTTTTAATATTTTTTGTAGTTTATTTAATTTTAATTATTAGATTTTATTTTTTTTTAAAATTACTCATTTAATTTAATTTATTTATTTTTAATATTTATTTATTTTTAATATATTTTTTAATATATTCATTTTTAATATTTATTAAATTAATATTTTTATAGTATATTCAATTTTGATAGTTATTTATACATTTTTAAATATTAATATTCAGTTATTTTAATTTGTATATGATTTATATAATTAATATTTATTCATTTTTATTTTAATATATATGTATTTAAATCTTTATAAAATTATTATTTATTCATTAATAACCAATACTTCATTATAAATCTCTTGTTTTTAAATTTAAATTTTAATAGTTTTTTATTTTTATTTTAATATTTATTCATTTGTAATTTTTTATTAATTTAAATAATTTAAATTATTAATTCATTTGTTAAATATTTTTTAAATTTATTAATTTATTAATTTTTATTAATTTTTAATATTTATTCATTCATTATTATCTATTCATTTTTAATACTTATTCACTTTTAATATTTTTGCAATTTATTCATTTTTAATATTTATTTGTTTAATATTTCTATAATTTATTAATTTTTAACATTTATTTATACTTTTTTAAATATTAATATTTAATATATTTATAATTTTTATAATCAATATTTACTCATTTTTATTTTAATATTTTTTTATTTAAATCTTTATATAGTTATTATCTTTTAATTTGGAATTCGGAATTTATTTTAAATCGTTTTAATTTAAAATCCATTTTTAGTATTGTTTATTTATATTATTTTTGTAATCTAGATAATTTATATTATTTATCCATTTTTAATATTGTTTATTTATTTTTAAAACTTTGTAATATATTCATTTTTAATATTATTTATTTTTTATTAGAAAGTAATTTTTTATATTCATTTTTATATAATTAGTAACTTATTATAATTTTTTAATTTTTAATTTTTAATATTCATTTTTATTTTAACATGGCTCCTAGACCTATTTGGTATTAAGTGCTAATAAAAGAAATATTTGTCAACGCTATATTAAGAATTTATAAAATATTCATTTATTAGTGCTATTAATTTTAGCACTGATAAATGTATATTTTATCAACACTTTTTACCAGCATTGATAAAACATCTTCCTCTATTTAAAAAAAACCCTAACTGAGATCACCTTTGCTCACACCATTTAGGCTCTCACGGAAGCTGAATCCTGATGTCGCATCTTTCAAATCTTTCAGACGAATTGAACCTTAAATTGAAGGCATGCTATTCCTTACTTATTTCTAATCGATCTGTCATCCCTTTTTTCATGATTTTTTTGTTCTTTTCTTTAGGTTTTACTTGTATGATTGATGTTTTGACACTGTTTTCATGATTTTTGGTTCTTCTCCTTAGTCCTTCTCTTATGATTGATGTTTGACCCCTTAGATGATTTTTGGTTGTTCTTCTCATTAGCATTTTCCTATTTCTAATCATTTTTTCCTTTGATTCACAAAAATTTTGTTTGGAAATATGATTTCTTTTGTTCATTTTTATTTAAATTTGATCTATGATTTTATCTAAATAGTGAAAAATAATTTCAAAATTTTATATATCAGTTTCATAATTTTCTTAGAAAAATAAATAAAAATAATCATTTTATTGATCTTTGAATTCAAAATTTCATCGAAATTCATAAAAACAATGTTTTTTCCATTATAATTAATATAATTCACACAATATTGTTAAACATGATTTTAAAAGTTGACATTATTTTCAATGAGAGATGAATCAGAATTTGAAAATTCCCATTTTTTTGAAATTGAAATTATTCCAAACATTAAGTTTTCTAATTTTAATAACAAGGTTGTTTATTTTTTGAATTCTATTCTCATTAAAATTATTCTTGCGATTAAACATGTTCAAGATTTTGAAATTTGAAAATTTGGGTCATTTGGGTTAAATATTTCATTTTTTCTATGCTACCCATGATCTTAATTATTTTCAAAATATCATGACATATTAAATTTTTTATTTTGATTATTACCAAATGAATAATTTGAATACGATATCTTTCATAAATTTACAAATGAAATAACCATAATCGATGTAATTAATTTTTTTTAAACACTATGGAAACATTGTGAAAAATAAGTAATTTGTTTTGATATATGTTTTGATAGTGAAATATTATTGTATATACCCTAATGCTTATCCAATTGTAAAAATCCATAGGTTTCTTGTAAAAATTGATAGTGATAGGGAGTGAATTATCTCTCTTAATGAATCCATTTAAAAAATAGAATGATTTATGATATGCAAATTCTTATAATAGAAGAATATATATTATAATACTTTATATTCATATAATTATCTATCTTTATATGTTTAAACAAGTTATTAATACAATGACAATTTATATCAAATATAATGACTAAATGTGTGTGTGTGTGTGTGTGTGTATAAAGAATATCCTTTTAGGATTTTAAGCTCATATCATCTGAGTATATTTTTTTGTTAAATATGAATATTACTGAATCAAATGGGATAGATATGAATAAAAAATGGATGGGTGTCAATCATATGACTAAAGAGTATGAGTATGAGGTTAAAGAGTTCATCAAGTTTGCAAAGGATTGTGCATATGACCATTCTCAAATCCTTTTTTTACATTTACATTATTGTTATTAAAGACTAATTATTGCATATGAGTTACAAGAAAACTTGATCTATCACAAAATAGATCGAAGATATAAATGTTAAACTATATATAGGTAAGAGATGAATGTAGATAGTGACTGGGACAACACTATATTTTATGGAACATCTGATATGGCTACAAGTGTCAATGATTAAGATCTTATTAAGGATATGATTATGAGCGTAAATGATGATGAAGATCATATTGAGAAAATGATAATGACAGTTGAAGGTGAATTCAATTTTCTAAAGTTTTTTATAAGTTATAGAGTTTCCCAGAGATTCCATAATATGTTGTTTGTACTAAATATATGATATTATCATCCATATTAAAGTTATATAATATAAAATCTGGCAACAGATGGAGTCAATACAGCTTTATTGAACTACTTGCTCTCTTGAATGATATGCTACCAGAAGATAATGATCTCCATGTCCAAACATATGACGCTAAACAAATTCTATGTGCAATGGGTATGACATCAAAAATAATACATGCCTATCGAAAATAAAGGTATATTGTTTCACAAGGACCATAAATCACTTCAAAAATGGCCAAAGTGTGGTGAGTCTTGATATAAGAAAGATAAATCAAGTCCCTCAAAATTTTTATGGTATTTAACAACCATTACAAGGTTTAGGTTCCTATATGGAATTGAAGTGGTTATAAGTCAATTGACATGTAACATATATATAAAAATCAAGATGGAAAACTATGTCACCCAATAGACTCTCCTCGATAGAAGAAAATTGACCTTGAGTATCCTGAATTTGGGAGTGAGTCAAGAAATCTTTTCCTTGCACTGTCTATGGATAGAGTAAATCATTTTGGTGTACAAAGTAGCACTCATGGTACATGTCTAGTAATGTTTGTAAATTATAAATTTCCACCATGGTTATGCATGAAGAAAAAATACTTAATGTTGTCTCTTATATCAGGACTAAAACAACTGGGTAATGATATTGATGTTTATTTAGCTCTATTGATTGAAGATCTAAAATTAATGTGGGTATAATACTTATAGAAATGAATATTTTATTTTGAGATCCATATTGTATGGGATGATAAATGAAATTTATAAGAACTCGGTTCTTCTTTGAATTACGAATCCTTTTATTTGCATATTTTCTCAGTTTAAATGTTTAAATATGGCTTAATGTGAATGCCCTTTGAGTTCATGGAGGTTTTAGGGGTTTCTGGGGCTGATTTGGATCCCAGAACCCGAGTTTTGGGGTGAATTAAGCCTGATGCATGGTTTAACAAACCGCGTGAGGCATGGGAAGAGAGAACAAATAGGCCACACAGTTTCAGAAAAAACCATGAGCTTTGGGTTGTATGGTCATGGGGCTAACTCTACAGTTTGGATAGTGGTTTTTGGAATGGTTTTTTCATGGTTAGTCAGACTATGTGGGTAAATCTTGAAGGTGCCCATTGCCTACAGATACCCATTCATGGTTGGCACATGGTTTTCCAAAACATGTTCCTAAACTATGTGAACCCTAATATTTTAAAAAAAAAATTATAATTTAAAATTAAATTAAATCCTTTTTTTACCCTAACATAGGTTTTATTCACCACATAACAGCCTCCCGTCCCTTTTTCAATCCATTCTTGGTGACTATTCCAAGAATCAAGATAACTCTTCCATCCGAGCTCAGAATTTAAGGTCATTCATCTCGATGGATCCTTAATGGTAAGAACTTGATTCCTTTTTAGCCGTTCTCCATTCTTATAGATATCAATTATTCTATTTAGTTTCAAGATTATTTTCCCTATTATTAGGTACTTCGTTTGTTCATCCATTTTCCCTCGATCAAAACCAAATCAGGAGCTGATACTGGATGAGCTATCAACCACAAACTTAAGGTAGGTGGTCTTGCACCTTTTTCTTAAGGTCGAGCTATTTATATATACTGTTGTGCTACACGCCCAATTCCCATGTGTTGCCATAAATGAAATTGAATCCTAGAATTGATAGGCATGGCCTATTTATTTAAATAGGCTCTCTAACGAATGGTTATAGGTTGGATACCTTGAACTTGAATCACCCCTTTAGATGTTGGTTTTTGGATGGACCACCATGGATGTATTTTGACTTAGATACCTTAGGGTGTGCCCGTTTACCTCATATCATGGGATTTTGAGTATTGAAATGATATTTTTAAATAAAATTTCTATGTGGATTGAATGGTGATTTTAATTATAAATGAAATGGATTAAAGATAATGGATGGTTTTGACAATGTCCCTTGGCCTATTCTATGAAAATTCTTGAGTAAGCAAGAATTTCTCTAAATATTGATATTCACATGTGAGTTAAATCAAGTCAATTACTTGTAATAGATTTTAAACATGTAGTGATTGTTATAATGCTTCTTTCCAATGTGAGTAAAATAGAGGCTATGCCAAAAAATGGTCGACTTGGATTGAATTTCTCTTAATATTGTTTTTCCCATGTGAGTTGAATGATAACTAATCCATGTAATAGTTTATTTAATCTTGAGAAGCTAGTTGTCAAGATTTTCCCATGTGATTATTTTCAAGGAAAACCTTTTTAAGCTTGTCCAATGGCTTGTAACACCCTTGGGGTGAGATCTAAAATGATATATTCTTAGTGTTTACCATGATACAGTTTATTGATATTGATGAACTAGAATTGAATTGGTTTAATGCTTCTTAGAAATAGTGACACATGGATTCCTATTATAATTCCATGGATGTAATCATTTGTATATTGACCTTTATTACTTGGGTGATACATGGATTTATATTAGGATTCCATGGACATACTCAATTGGCTTGAACCTTGATTATTCCTGAGTGATACTTGGATTCCCTTGAGGACTGCCAAAGACATAATCCGAGGCTTGACTTATATTCCCAGTGATACATGGATTCATAAGATAATTCCATGGATATACTCAAAGGGAATTTGATATTTTATTCCATGGGTGATACTCAGGCTCCCTTAGTGGACCATTGAGGACAAACTCAATTGGAATAGATGTTATACTACACCTAGAGTAATATCTGGGTACCTAAGAGGTTCTCCTTGGATGAGCTTGTAAAGTGTTGGTTTATATTCCACCTAAAGTGATACTTGAATTCGAACATAGAAATTTCAAGGATAGAATCAAGATCTAATTTAATTTAAAATAAAATGGCTTGTATAATGCATTTTCCAAGAAAAATCACAAGCTTGTATTTGGTATTGACTTATACCTTTTAGATGACCTCCTTAGGCATCTGTTGTGCTGTTGAATATACAAGGGATGTTGGGCTTGTGACAAATCTCAATACTTATAAATTAAATGAATTTGAATTATTAAATGAGCATGTTATAATTGACATAGGACTGAATGTTAAATTAGTGATTTAAATTTTAAATGAAATTGATTAATTCAACTGGACTTAAATAAGAACTTGGACTTATAGGTTGTTTAATTTTAAGTACTTCCTTTCCAGGTTATATCTTCCTACACACTGTTGTTATATATATTCACTGATTTATTGGCATAGACCATGGATGGTTGCCTACTGAGATTTAGTCTCACACCTTTTTTGGGTCACCTTTGGGTACCCAAACAGACTATATGATTGAAGGTGTTGATAAGGGGAAGCTCCCTACTACAGGTTCTTGATTCGATGGTTAGGAGAACAAGAGCATGAGACCAAGCTGAGGCTTGTGATGCTACTGGGATACTTTTGGCCTTTTTTAATTTTTTCACATGTATTGTATATGACTACAGTGTACCTATTTTGGCTATTTTATTAGAAACATATTACATGTATCATCAATTTGTATATGAGATGACTTATCGTTTTATTTATATTATCATTATTACATTGTTTAATTTTTCCATATGTTTTGTTTAATGCTTCCTCTACTTGCATATTATTATTATATGATGTACTAAACTCTGATAATGAGGGTATAGTCTGCCCACAAACACACCTAGGACCTCAATTCTAGTAGAAAGCCTCTAGAGTTTGGGGATGCGCTTGATTCCATGTGACCCACCAGGATTGGGGCACTGTTGAGTGGCATCTGGATCCAGGACGTTACAATGTGGTATCAGATCCATTCTTTTCTAGTTTTCTCTACTATTTGGTGACAATAGAAAGGGACATGAAGGAAATATCATTTGGTAATGAGAAATGCTCGGGCATAGCTAACCCACGTATAAGAAAAATCCAAATTACGTTGAATGAAATTGTTTTTTTTGAATTTTGACTATTACATTTGATTTGATTCCACCATTCGGTGATTGAATTGTATTGTAATATTATTATTGATATGATTTTGGGTTCTATTCTATTGCAACTCAATGAGATGAGGGTATTATATATCATGCATCATATAGGAACTTATTAGAATCACATTCCATGTAATATTCCATGCCATTTAGGATGTATTACTAGATTTATGTTGTTTTGATAGGTGATGTGATATATATACCTACTATTGTGATAGGTAGTTTGGGATGTGTTATGTTATGAATTAGATAGACATCATACTTTTGTCCTTGAGGAGTATGGGACTTCTTGGATCAGAATTTTTCTGGTCATTTATTCATCATTTAAATTAATATGTGATATAAATGTTAATTCAAATGAAAATGGAATAAAAACTTGAGTTGCTTAAGGTAGAGAACTTGACCAGACCAAACCTTATTAGTGGGATGTTGGTAGTGTATCTCCTTTATACCTGATCAGTATGACACCTAGACCTGACTAATGGAGTAAGCATAGGGGTGTGTTCTTATATAGGAAGGATTGTACCTATCCTATTTTTGTTCTATAATTTTGAGCTGTAAACCTTGTTAAATATCTTGATCTGAGGCATGTGTTTGGAATTATAGAGGCATAATACCATGATGTCCTACAGTCATATGCTAGGAGGGTGGAAACAACCACACTCTATAGGTGGTGGGATATGAGATACTAGTTGATCCCCTAGTAGTGCCAGTTGCGGCACAAGTTTTTGTACCAGACATGGGTGACGAGGCATAGTTATATGAAAAATTTATGTGCTTCATGAAAACCTTTTAGGTAGCACTACAACCTCCCACATATATGGATGAACTAACATGTATATTCCAACAATAACATCTACCCATGTTGTTGGGGGATTGCAGACCACATGCTGCAGAGTCATGTCTAGAGGGAATGATATATATCTTTGAGCACCAGGAGACGCCTCCTAAGAGGAGTTTCAAGCTCACTACATATATGTTTCATGATTCCACCAAGAGATGGTGGGATTTCATTACTCATATGGAATATGACCATGTGATGACTTGAAGGGATTTTTATATGGCCCTTTATGATTACTTCTATCCCAAGATGTTGAGGGCCAATAAATCCCATGAGTTCATGCATCTGGAGTAGGGCACACTATTTTTTATGGATAAATTGGCCCATTTTACTAAGCTTTGATGCTTCACACCTATTATGGTGGGTGATAATATGTAAAATTTTAGAAATTTGAGGATGGTCTTAGGTACCGAATATGATTTTAGGTGAATGTATTTTGGTTGACTACTATTTCAGGTATGGTGAATTAGGTTCTTATCAAATAGCGTAACTTGAGAGAGGCTATAGGTGTGATCCAGGGTGGTTCGACATCTAGATCTGGTACTGTATCGATTGGTAATAGGAATAATAATCTGGAGATTCCATTTGGTGATATTATCAGTCAGATCACATCTTCAGGTAGCTAGGTGAGGTGCTACCAATGTGGTATTCTAGGACATATGTGGCCACAATGAATGAGAAACCCAATAGAGTGTTGATTTGGCAGCAATATGGGCCATATACAGTGCTTCTGTATAAATTTTCCACCAACAGCTAGTGAGAGAGGGTCTGTACCAACTCCATGTTCAGAAGTAGGGTCTACAACTTCTCATCTAGTTGGGAGCTGGAGTATAGTTAGTCGATCAAGCTAAGGTCATGGACATGGTTGTAGTAGTAAAACCCTAATTTCACAGAGACAATAGGGTGGATCTTCTCAGGGTAGCCAAGTTGTATCATAGAGCCATGGTTCAGGCTAGGTATACATAGTGCAATAGACCCATCAAGAGTAGGATCCCAAACCTTATATTATCATGGGTACTATTCTAGTAGCCTCTACTTTATCTCCTAAACTTTTTGATACAGAATATTCACATAGATATATATATTTTTTTCCGTTATGGAGAGCCTTGGGCTCAGTGTTAAGACCTGTATTGGTGTTTTGATTCTTGAAACTCCATTGGGGATTAGAACGGAGGGTGTACGTTAGTTTAGGGAGTTCCCCCTTATGATTGGCGGGTGTCACTTTGTATGGGACCTCTATGTCCTCGAGATGACTAGTTTTGACATCATTCTTGGGATATACTAGTTGGTTTCCTTTTATAATTTCATTGATTTCTATCACTAGAGGGTGAATTTTACATCACTAGAGGATGACGAGTTTATTCAAAAGGGTGAATGGGATGTCTATGCGAGTCGAGATGGACCCAAGCATCGTGGGTTTAGAGGGATGACAACCCATATTGAGAGTTTACATATAGATTATTAATGAATATGCCAAGTTGATTTACCTCCAATGGTTGATCGTTTTAGGGATGTTTTCCCTAATGAATTTTCAGGATTACCTCCAGTGAGGGAGGTAGAGTTCTCTATCGAGCTAGTGTCAAGAGATGCACCTGTATCAATTATTTCTTAAAGTATGGCTACCACGAAGTTGTAGGAGCTCAAGAGGAAACAACACTACTACAAAAACATGCATTAAACAACACTAGAATTTATCTATGCTAGAAAAAAGTACTGATAAATGACATCTTTATCAGCACTAAAGAAAGAGCTACTAAATTTAACCCTTTATCAGTGTTTTTTCTTGTGTTGATAAATAGTCCATTTATTAGCGCTTTATTTTTTATCACTGATAAATGGTACCATTTATGAGCACATTATTTTTAGAGCTCATAAAGAAATCCTTTATTAGATCCTTTTAGCACTGATAAAGGTCCAAATAAATAAAATTAAATAATTAAATAAATAAAAAATGAGTTTATTAAAAAAATTATTACAAATTTTATTGATTAAATAATTATTGATAAAAATGAATAAATTTATTATACTATATATAAATTATAAATACTAATAAATAGTATATTATATATATATATATATATATATATGAAAAATGAAAATTAAACAAATTAAAATAAAAAATAAGTAAATTGAGATAGATATTAAACATTTTATTAATTAGATGATTATTTATAATGTTAATAAATAGTATATACTAAATATATATTAATTTATTAATGTATATAAATACAATTTATATAATAAAAAATATTATTTATACTTTACATTAAATAGTAATATATTTAGTGAATAATGGTTTATAATTAAAAATTAATATGAATTAAAAATATTAACTAATTACATCGAGTAATGGGCATAATTGAATATCATTTAATTTTTCAATTTATAACATAGACCAAAAATATTATATTGATTTCACATATACCTAATTAATGAATTTTTTATACACACAAACAAATATTTTTTTTTGAATTTAATCAATTTATATTATTTATTTTATATATATTTATTTACTATTTTTTAATATATTCAAAATGTATTCATATTTATTTCAATATATATCAATTTTTTAACGACTTATATTAATCAAACTTATCCAATTTATAATATTTTACTCATTTTTAATTAATCAATTTTACTCATTTTTAACATGCATGAACTTAAGATTAAATATTCATTAATAATGTTAAAAATACATTTATAAAAAATATTTATAAATAAAAATATTTATAAATGTATATTTAATATTTTTATACATTTATAATTATAAATAAATAAATAATATTTATTTAAAAATTATTTATATAATTATAAATAAATAATTATAAAATAATAATAAATTTATTTAAATAATGAATATATTTACTATATATATAATTATATAATTATATATAATGATATAAATATTTTTTTAAAAAAGTATTTATATTATTATAAATAAATAATTATATATTCAAATAATTATAAAATTATTATTTTATAAAAAAGTATTATTATAAGTTTTATAATTATATATAATAATTATAATTTTTTAAAAAATGTATTATAAGTATTTATCAGTTCTTTTTTAGCACTGATAAAGATTCATTTTATCAGAGCTTATTAACTTAGCGCTGATAAAACGTATCTTTATCAATGATTTTTTTGAAGCATTGATAAAAGTGTCATGATATATTTTAAGAATCCTAACCATCACGAACCACTTCATGATATTTGAAGCTCTCTATAAAAGTGACCAACTGCCGGCCTTATCGGATCCAAGATCAAATCTAGGCTAGAATCAAGGCTCTAACTATTCTAAGGCTCAAATCCAAGTCTTGAGCGATTCAAGGGTTGAATGCAACCATGACTCGAATGAAATACAGGTTTTTTAATATCTCTAATTTCCCTTGGTTATCCACTGAACCTTCTCATCCCACATTCATGTATCCCAACAAGTCTAGTTGCACTATCCTATAATAAAACAATCTAAAATTCATTATTTTTTAGATATATTGAAGTATCATCTTCTCCGATATCATGTGGATCTTCTTGGGACAACATTGGTACTATGTGACTTGAAATATATCCAGCCCAATGTTGGTTCATGTTGTTGTGAGGTATAATAGGCTACCAATACCTATATTCCATTACATCTACCTATTCTAAATCATTGACTTTTGAAAAATTCATCCATATAGCGGTCTTATGTTATGTCATGCAATAATTGGAACTGAGAGGGTTGAGTGAGGAGGAACTGAAATATAGGGTTATCCCCTTCTATTTTAAAGGTAATTCTAGAAGTTGTTTCCAAAAAATTGATGATGAAATATCTGACACATGGGAACAACTATTTAATTATTTTTTTCATGAAATTTTTTCCTAAGATAATGAGTGCTAAAATATGGTGTAAAATTAATAGATTTATTTAGGATAACTATGAACTATTTCATGAGGCTTGGTATAGATTTAGGGGTTACTTATAAAATTTAGCAATCAAATGATTTTGATGAATTTGTAAAATCAGATGAGAAAAAACATTATATATGTATGATTTTTGTCTTATTTATTTAACTACTTCTTGAAAAAATATAATGTTTTCAGTTTTTATTTTTGAAATATTTCAATTTTAATTTAAATAATATGACTTAGATGCCATAAAAATAAAAAACAAAGTGGTTTATGATTCTATAATCATTGGACTATATTATACAGGAAAAATTATTTTGAGATATAATGTAATTGATATTTTGATTTTGGTTGTTGAAATATAGTCATAAAATTGAAAATTGGAATGAGTCATTTTCTAGGAAAAACCTCAACATCATGGTGTTTTAAGAAACAAAATACCATTTCATTATGTGGTGTAGAAGAAGAGTACATTTTTTATAGTACTTATTTTTCTCAATCCTTTAGGATTGATCAAAATTTTCCTAAATTTGATATTTTCTTTCAAAAGTAACTTATTTAAGGAGAAACGTTTTCTATTATTTAATTTTTAAAAAATATTTTAAATCATTCAAGAATGAATCTTATACCACTATATTTAACTAACTTTGATAAAATAAAATATTAACATTGATTGATGTAAATTTAATAAATAAGTTTTAATATTATATATTTTGTTGAAATAAAAATTATTTTCATGGATGAAATAATTACACCATTATAATTACACTTCACGTCAACTTTATTATTTTGTATTTAATAATTTAATGAAATGATATGTTCACTATATATTCTTAATTCTATTGAATTTTATGGTTTACTAACATAAACTTAAATCCATTTTTTATTTCCTTCTAGTGGTAATATAATGCCCCATAGATGTGACCATCTCAATTACATGACATAAAAAAATGTTTCATTACAATACATTACCATGACCATTTATGTTAAGATTTTTACATAATTAAGACAAAAAATTAACTAAAAAAATCATGTATTTTTAAACTAATTGATTTTTTTTTGGAACAATATACACAAAAACTTGATCTATAATAAGCCTTAATTGTTCTTATTCTAATCAATTTCACCATGCCACATTTTTCTTATTTGGATCAAGCTCATCATGCATATATTTGATTTAATTATCATCTTTTTCAGCCTCTCCAAATGATTTAGGCTCTACTTGAGAAAAGATGAGGTTTTCTGTAGAGTCTTACTCCTTTTAATTTTCACCAAAACTTTCTGATCACTAATGAAATTTTATTCTTTGATTTCATCCTTTCTTGTATTTCTTACAGTTGAAAAAAATATAGCCATTTTTGAAATTATAACCCACTCATTAATACTTCTTAAAAATCAATTCATTTCTTTCATCACACATCTAATAAACACTATGTATGTTTTAATTTAATCAATCTAAAAACATATCATTTTTTAACATTGCCTTTTGGTTCCACTCTTAGGAATCTCTAATTACCATCCATGTAATTCTCACAAATGGGAGGCATTAACCTTTGATAATGAATATCTTATGTGTATTTATTTATTTATTATACAAAATAAATATTTTATGAACTCAGTAGGATATCATTAATTTCTCTCTAATGACTCAAAGCTTCAATGCAATATATCTTATTTTCTTCTCATCCTCCTCACTCGTTGATTGATTGTTTGGTGAGATCCATTTATATTTTTTTATCATAATTATTTATTTATCGTCGGTATATCCCTATGGTCAACAACAATTTTTTCATAGTAAAATCATTATCCATAGAATTAATATATTATTTAATATTTATGTTTAATTTATTTATTTTTAGTATTACTCATATAATAATTATTTTCTTGTAAAAGTGGATTCTTCTATTCAAGTTGGGGTAGTTTTTTAAAATCTACTCATGCTTGTGAGGTATTGGACTTTGATCCTGGAACCAAGATAATTAGAACAAAAAAATACATTGAGAATGCATACAACCATCAGAAAAAGGTGAATTATTACTACTTATTTAATTATTTTTTTTATCATTTTATCTACTATTTGTAATTTAATTTCCTTTTCATTTTTATTAAATAATTATTTAGTATTTTTCAATTATATTTTGGGAAGTAATATTTTTCTTTTAACTATCTACAATTATCCATAGAATAGGTAAAATGATTCTTTTTGACAATGTAACCACATTTTCTATATTCATTACATTTCTTTGTCAAACTACCAACACTGCATATTGATTTGATATTGTTAGCCAAAAAACCTTTATCATTTTTGAAATATAGGAGATAATAGGAAGTTCATGTAACCATTGTGGTGAATTCTCATGATATAATGGGCACATGATTTTCTTCTACTCTTCTGAATTCCAACAATGAGAAAAAAAAATTCAGCTAAGAACATCAAGTCAATATGAAGTGTTGGAAGTTTAACATATAAAGACAATGGAAACATGGTTAAATTGAAAGTTAGGATTTTTTTGATACTTTGGGATGTGTAAGAATAAACTGCACCTCAATCAGACACACGGTGTGACCGGTATGGCTCAAAGTGCTTCTTTTTATTTAAAATTGACATGAATTTTAGTAAAAAGAACAACTGACATACTCAAAACTAGGAATATATATACCACTTATTTTTATACTTTATGGAAACGATCTATAATTTATTTGGGATTTTTAGGAATTATTCTCACCTCAATTCGACGTATGGTGTGGCCTCTATGACTCAATGTGTTTGTTATCGGTTGAAAATCGATAATTTAGTTAAAAAAATGTCACTCAATGAAAATAAATAAAAAACACTCATATTTTATTGATAATTTAGGACATAGATAAATAAGTAATTTGTGATGTGTAGGAATTGGTATCATGTCAAACCAATAAACAATGTGATCGGTATAGGTGAATGTGCGTGTTTCTAGTTTAAAATGAAATTTTAGTAAAAAAACAAGTGACCTACTCAAAACTGAGAAAACAAATTCATATTGTTTTGATAATTTAGTAAAATAATCTATAATTCATTCTAGATGTGTAGGAATTAGCTACACCTCAATCTGATGTACGTTGAGACTGGTATGACTCCAAGTGCATCTTTTTATTTAAAAATGACATCAATTTTAATAAAAAGGACAACAGGCCTACTCAAAACTGAGGAACACACATTCATATTATTTTGATAATTTAGGAAAATTAACCATAATTCATTTGAGACATGTAGGAATCATCCATAACTTAATCTTATGCACGATGTAACCGATATGACTCCAAGAGAATCTTTTTATTTAAAAATGATAACAATTTTAATAAAAAGGAAAACTGACCTACTCAAAACCAAGAAAATGCATTAATATTATTTTGATAATTTATTTAAATGATCTATAAGTCATTTTTGATGTGTAGGAATAATCCAAAACTCAATCTAATACACGATGTTCCTGTTATGACTCAATGTGTCCGTTATCAGTTTAAAATTGACAATTTAGTTCAAAAAATGTCACTCACTAAAAACTAATAAAACATGATCATATTTTCTTAATAATTTAGGAAATTGATTAATATTTCATTTGTGATGTGTAGGAATTGGTATCACATCAAACTGATACATGATGTGATCAGTATGAGTCAAAGTGTGTGTTTCCAGTTTAAAATGACATTTTTGTAAAAAAGATAAGTGACGTACTCAAAACTGAGTAAAAACATTTGGATTGTTTTGATACTTCATAAAAATTATCCATAGTCTATTTGGGACATGTAAGAGTTATTATAACCTCAATTTTATGCACAGTGTGACCGATATGACTCCAAGTACACCTTTTTATTTAAAACTGATATTAATTTTAGTAAAAAGGACAATTCACCTACTCAAAACAAAGAAAACACATTCATATTGTTTTGATACTTTACTAAAATGAACCATAAATAATTTTTGATGTGTATTAATCATCATCACCTTAATATGATACACTATATGTCCATTATGAATCAATGTGTCTGTTATCAGTTTAAAATCCACATTTTAGTTCAAAATCTGTCACTCATTGAAAACTGAACAGACGTGCTCAGATTGTATTTATAATTTAGGAAAAATATTTATAATTAATTTTTGATTTGTAGGAATTGGTATCATGTCAAACAAAAAAATTATGTGACTGATATGAGTCAAAGTGTCTGTTTCTAATTTAAAATGATATTTTAGTAAAAAAGACAAGCAACGTACTCAAAACCAAGAAAACACATTCAGATTGTTTTGATACTTTTGAAAAATGATCCATAAGTCATTTGAGACATATAAGAATCATCTAAACCTAAATTAAATTCATGGTGTAAATGATATGACTCCAAGTATGTTTTTTAATATATAATTATCATTTTAGTTTAAAACATGCATCACATCGCTGAAACTGAGAAAACGAGCCTAGATTATTTTCTCTTCATTTAAATTCTGTATTCATACTTGATTTTTATAATTTTATGGTGTTTTTGGTGTTGTGGTGTGTTATTATAGTACACTACAGTATGCCCCTTTATCAACACTTATACAAGCACTGATAAAATACTCAATATTTTAATATCATTCCAGTAGTCAGTGCTACTCTAGTGCTGATAAAGGCCATTTTTAGCATTGTTAATGGCCTATTTTGTAGTAGTGCTAGAGGATTTAGAGGAAACATGTTTCATCTGAACCAGTATTTTTCTATGGGGTTCGTCAGTCCTTTTTATGAAAAAGTTTAACAGAAACCTCAGGATATGTGTGGATTATCAAAAATTGAACCAACAAATAGTTAAGAACCAGTATCCTCTGGCATGGATAGATGATCTCTCTGACTAGCTCTGAGGATATCAGGTTTTCTCAAAAATTGATTTGAGATTCGATTATCATCAAGTTCATGTTAGACTATTAGACATACATCACACATCTTTTTGTAGTAGGTATGTTCTATACAAATATTTGGTTATGTCATTCGATCTCGTGAATTCACCAGTAGTCTTCATGGAACTGATGAACTGAGTGTTCCATCCTTATCTTGATTCATTTGTGGTGGTTTTTTGGGATGATATCTTGGTTTATTATAAAAATAGACATGACCATGCCAAAAATCATGATATCATATTGAATACATTGAGAGAACATCATTTATATGCTAATCTCACAAAGTGACACTTCTAGATATATTAGATTCACTTCCTAGGTCACATCATCTTAGAGACAGGAGTATTAGTCAACCTATAGAAGGTGATATCTATAGTTTCCTAGGAGAAGCCTAAGAATGTATTTTAGGTACAATGTTTCTTAGGGATGAATGGTTACTACATGAATTTCATAAAAGATTTACCACACTTAGTAGTGCCGCTAAAGGGATTGACTAAGAAGGATGTGAAGTTCATATGGTTAGGTTCTTGTGAGATATCCTTTCAGAAGCTGAAAGGGAGATTTACTTCAACAACGATACTGATTTTTCCAAATCCGAGAAAGATTTATACTATGTACTATGATTCATTAGGGGTTAGGCTATGATAAGTTCTTATGTAGGGAGATAGAGTCATGGTGTATGGGTCTTGGTAACTAAGGCCACACGAGAAAAATTACCTAATGCATGATCTCTAGTTAGCTGTAGTGGTTCACTCATAACATTTTTGGATGAATTACTTACTAGGATATCATTTTTTGGTATACACAGACCAAAAAAGCCTCATATACATATTTACATAGCATGATATGAATTTGAGGTAGTGAAGGTTGGTCGAATACCTTTAGTCTTTCAACTTCTAGATTGCTTATACACCTGATAAAGGCAATGCAGTTGTTGATGCACTGAGTAGGAGGACTCAGATACAGGAAGTGCAGTAGGCCAATAGTGAGTGGAAGATCATGTATTTTTTCTCTGAGATGCACTTAGAGGTGCATGAAAGTCAGGGAAAGTCTTTTCTATTATCCATAGTTGTGACCTCTACCTTGATGGATAAAGTGAGGATGATGAAGCTATCAGACTCCAAGGGACTATTCCTATGGGAGAGTGTGGCAGATGTAGTCCCTCCTCCTTGTTGGACCATAGGTGGGGATGAAATTCTACGAGTTCATGGCCGCATATGGGTATCTTTAGACATGTGTGGGGAGATTATGTGTAATTTTCATGCTTCATCTTGGGATGTACGCCCATGGGTCACCAAGATGTATTAGGATTTACATTACTAGTACTGGTGGTTAGGTATGAAAAGAAATGTAGCTGGTTTTGTCACAAGATGTTCCACTTGCCAGCAGGTGAAGGTAGAACAACAACGACCAACCAAACTTTTACAACAGTTACCCATCCTTGATTGGAAATGGGTTGACGTTGTGATGGATTTCATGATAGGTTTTCTGAGGCTGCCTCTAGGTAATGATTCCATATTGGTTGTTGTTGTCAGGATCACGAAGGTTTTACATTTATTTCTGATTAAGGAAACCTACAGTGTGGATGAGCTTGGGAGGTTGTATATCCCTGAGATAGTAAGACTTCATATAGTAAAAAATACTAACATTTTAGATAGGGATGCTTGGTTTAGTTCATGTTTCTAGAAAGGGATATAGTGGGTGTTGGGTACACAGGTTCTTCTGGGCATGACATACCACCCTCAGATAGATGACTAGTTAGAATGCACAATTCAGGTGCTCGAGGACATACTACAAGCATACGTCCTAGATTTAAGGGGATCCTGGGGGAGGAATATACCCCTAGTTTCATTTTCCTACAATAATAGATTTTATGATACTATTCAGATGGTGCCTTATGAGGCTTTATAGAGTAGGTTATATTGATCACCCTATACTGGTTAGAGGTAGGAGAGGTAGCTATACTAGGACCTCATCTTGTTCAAGAGACCACAAAGTAGGTGTAGTTGATTCAGAAGCAGATGGATACAACACAGTCTTTTCAGAAATCATATGTCAATCACCAGAGATGACCTCTAGAGTTTGAGTTCAGGGATTGGGTTTTCCTATGTGTTTCACCGAGGCTAGGAAATAAGAGGGTTAGGAGACAGGGTAATCTTTTACTGTGATATTTCAGTCTATTCATGATTTTGGAGAGAGTCAAGATGATATCATATCAGTTATAGTTATCTTAAAGGAACTATACCATGCACAAAATATTCCATGATTCTCAAATGTGAAACTATTATTCATATCCTTCTCATGCCTTTTAGCTTGAGGAGATTGAGCTACATGTAGATTCATCCTTTGAGGAGCATCTTATATGTATTGTGGATTATAGCACGTGGGTTCTCTAAGGAGGGTCCATTATTTTAGTACAGGTGCTATGGAAGCATGGATGAGTATAAGACAAGACCTATGAGCGGGGGGCTAATGTATAATCATAGTGACTGGAGTTATTCTTAGACATGATTGACCACCCTTCAGAAGGAAATTTAGGGATGAATTGCTTTAAGGGGGGAAGTTTGTAATAACCCAATTCTTATTTGAGGTATGGATCCTTTTATTTCCATAATTTCTTAGTTAAAATGTTTAAATATAGCTTAATGTGAATTCCCTTTGAGATCATGGAGGTGTCAGGGGTGTTCAGGGCTGGTTAAGATCACAAAACCCAAGTTTTGGGGTGAATTAATCCCATCACATGGTGGTGCGGCCATATTTGAATTTTGGACAGTGGGTTTTGGCATGGTTTGCACTTGGTTAGTTAGACCATGCAGGTAAACCATGTAGGTTCCCCTTTCCTATAGATACCTGTGTATGGTTTTCCAAAATGTGCACTTAAATAGTATAACCCATGATATTTTGGAAAATTTTATAATTTTAAATTAAATTAAATTCCATTTTAACCCAAAATTAGGTTTTATTCTCCACACAACAACCTCCTATCCCTTTTTCAAGCCATTCTTGGTGACTATTCCAAGAATCAAGATAAATATTCCATCCAAGCTTGGAATCAAAGGTCATTAATCTTGTTATATTTGTAACAATAAGACCTCGATTCATTTTTAGATGTTCTCCATTCTTCTAGATATTAGTTATGATATTTAGATGTAAGATGATTTTTCCTATTATTAGGTTCTTCATCCGTTATTTGATTTTCACTTGAACAGAGCTGAATCAGGAGCTGATACTAGACGATATATCAACCATAGACCTATGGTAGATGGTCCCATGACTTTCACTTAAAGTTGAGATATTTATATATACCTTCATGTCATGCACCCAATTTCCAAGTGCTGCCTTAAATGAAATTGAATTTTAGAATTGATAGGTATAGTCTATTCAGTTAAAGAGGCTTGCTAATGAATGGTTATTGGTTGGATACCTTGAACTTGGATCACCCCTTTGGGTGTTAGTTATCACATGGACCACCATGGGTGGCTTTTGACTTGGATACCTTAGGGTGTTATCATTTACCCCATGTCATGAGATGTTGAGTATTGAATTGATATTTTTTATTCAAATTAACAAGTGGATTGAATAGTGATTTTAATTATAAATGAAATGGATTAAAGGTAAGGGATGGTTTTGACCATGGCTCTTGGCCTATTCTATATAAATGCTTGAGTAAGCATGAATTACTCTAATTATTGATATTCCCATGTGATTTAAATCAAGTCAATGCCTTGTAATAGATGTTAAGAATGTGGTTCCTATTATAATTCTTCTTGACCATGTGAGTTAAATATAGGTCATGCCATATAATGGTTGACTTGTCTTGAATTACTCTTAATATTGTTTTCCCATGTGAGTTTAATTATGACTAAGTCGTGTAATAGTTTATTTATGCTTTAGAATTTTGTTATCAAGATTTTCCCATGTGATTATTTTGAAGGAAATTATTTTTAATCTTAGCCAGTGGCTTGGAACACCCATGGGGTGAGATCTTAAATGACATGTTCTTGGTGTTGACCTTGACATAGTTAATTGATATTGGTGAAATGAATTTAAATTTGTTAAATTATTCTTAGAAATGGTTGAAACATGGATTCATATTAGAATTCCATGGATGGACTCATTTGGATATTAACCTTTATTCCATGGTTGATATGTGGATTCATATTAGAATGCCATAGATGGAATAAATTGGCTCAAACCTTGACTATGACTAAGTGATACTTGGACTCCCTTGAGGACTACCAAGGAAGGAATATGAGGGTCGACTTATATGCTAAGTGATACATGGATTCATATGAGAATTTCATGGATAGAATCAAAGGGAATTTGATCTTTTATGCCATGGGTGATACTCAGTCTCCCATAGTGGACGACTGAGGACATAATCAATTAGAATAGATATTATACCACACCTAGAGAGATATTTGGGTTCCTGAGAGGTTTTCCTTGGATGGGATTATAAGGTGTTGGTTGATATTACACTTGGAGTGATACTTGAATCCCAACTTAGGAATTTCAAGGATGGACTCAGGATCTAATTGAATTAAGAATAAAATGACTTGTATGATGCATTTGCCAAGCCAAAGCACAAGCTTGGATTAAGACTTTAGTTATACATTTTAGATGGATTTCTTGGGCATTTGTTGTCCTGTTGACTATACGAGGGATGTCAGGCATGCATCAGATCATGATAATTATTAATTAAATTTATTTTAATTTTTAAACAAGCATGTTATAAATAACATAATCCCAACTATTAAATTAGATATTTACCTTTTAAATAAAATTTATTAATTCAATTGGACTTAAATGAGAACCTGGACTTATAGGATATTTACTTTTGATCACTCTCATTCCTAAATATATCTTCCTACATACTATATATATATATATATTCACTAATTTATTATCATAGACCTTGGATAGAAACCTACTGGGATTTAGTCTCACAACCTATTTGGGCCACCTTTGGGAACCCAAATAGACCATGATTGTAGGTGTTGATAAGGGAAAATTCCTTACTATAGGTTCTTGATCTATTGGTTAGGATCAGGATAGCATGGGACCAAGATTAGGCTTACGATGCTATTAGGATACTTTTTTCCTTTTTTAATTTTTTCACATGTATTGTATATGAATACATTGTACCTATTTTGGCTATTTTATTAGACATATGATATGTATCATAATTTTTTATATGAGATGACTTATGGTTTTGTTTATATGATCAGTCTTACAATGTTTACTTATGTCATATGTATGATTTAATACTTATTCTAATTATATCTTATTGTTATCCACTGTACTACACTTTGGTAATGAGGGAATAGTCTCCCCATGGACACACCTAGGCTCACTTCTAGTCAGTAGCCTCTGGAAATTGGGGATATGTGCTTGAGGCCATATGACCCACTGGGATCAGGGAACTATTGAGTGGAATCTGGGTCCGGGATGTTACAAATTTACTCCTTATTTAAAATTTTTAAGATATAGAATTAAAGTAATGATAGGGTTTCCCATTTTTGAATAATGTACACACCCAGTTAGTTTGAAATATTCCTCAAAGACTATTTTTCTAGGATATCACAATTTTTTTATCCTAATGACATAAATATCGATCTTGATTGAAATCATTTGATGGGAATTCAGAATAAGGTACAACACCATCTCCACTAATAGGTGATAAACTATTTGATAAAGTAAAATATATGGTCACTACTTTTGGTAAACCTTATTTGAAAACCCTTATAAAAATTGATTGGAAAAGGTGATTATTTTTTTTAATTACCATACTAGAATTGTTTGGACATTAAACATATTCTTGATGTCATTAGTGTAGAAAAAAATATGTGATAGTATCCCTGGAACATTTCTAAATGCACACAGAAAAATAAAGTATGGAATTAATGTTAGGTTTTATATGATTGACATGAGGATATGGGAAGAGACAGTGCCAATAAAGGGTGAAGGATGGACTTTTCTTCCTCAAACTTCTTACACTCTTTCCTAGAAAGAGAGATATCAGTTTTAAAACTTATTGAATTTTGTAATGGTTCTATAGTGGTATTCATCAAATATCAAGAATATATTTCCAATGAATTATTTAAAGTTAAAGGACATGAAATCATATGACCGTCATATTTTGATGAAAAATTTAATGCTTATAGATTTACATTTAATTTTTCTTAAAAATGTTCATCATACATTAACCATGTTTTTTTTATTTTTCAAAGATATATGTAGTAAAGTTATAGACAAGTCTTGCCCAGGTAATATGGTTTCCCAAGACTAATGTTAAAAATGTTACCCATTTATCTAGTTAAAAAAATAATAATTATAAATTTAGTGAGTTGATAATATGATCTTAAAACAAAAATCATACAAAACATATAAAAATCATATTGATAAATTATAATAACAAAATTATGGACTTCGAATTGGGTTTACTCAAATAGTGGTCTACTCGGATGAGGGAGGGTGCTGGGATGAACCTAATCAGATTAAAAATAATTAGGTTCAAATTAGGAAAAATAAAATAATTGAAAATCAGAAACTGAAAAGAGATATGTATTGAAAATTAGATAGATTTATAGGGAACCATTATGATTAGTTTTATAGAATTTCTTAATGAGGTGAAGGTGAGGTAACAGAACTCAATAAATCTATCATCCTCCAAATCACCCCATGATTTTTGATTACTGAAATAATGACTACAAGGAGGTGTAAGTGAGGTGGTAGGTGGTGGAACATATTTGAGTGGTGGTGGTGAATAATGTGTACATAGATCAGTTGTAATAGGTGGATTGATGAGAGGTAGAGTTGACAAAGGAGATGGAGAATCATGAAACCTGATGATATAGATCAAGGAGGAGGTGAGATGGGGAGGTGGGATCGAAAGATAATGAGCCGAGGAGGTACAGTGAGAGGAGGTATGACAGGTATAATTCATCATATTTGGGATTATAAAGAGATATAAAAGAGGGTGGCTAGTTGGTTCCCCCAGGTCAGTTGATTCCCTAGACTAGGGGCTCATTAGGCTTACCTCAGAGATGGACTAGGTTATAGACCCGATGAAGTTACAAACCGTGTTAAAGGAAATTATTGTTATATTATGTAAATTGGATATGTTCTTCCTACAATAATTATTTGATATTATGTTTCACTTTTTTTGAGATATCTGACTATGTGGTCCTATACATTATAGATATATGTTCCTCATTGAATTTTATATACATTTGTTGAAAGGGTAAGTCAAAAATTAAAGTCAGTAAAAGGTTTTATTGAAGATATATATATTTTTGGGGAATCCTTTGAGTTCTGTATTGAATAATTATATTATGTGGAGATCATTTGTTATCTAAAATTTCATCATAATGGGTGACTTTTGGTTAAATAAATTTTTATAATACATGTCCCTGCAATTACTATTACAAAGAGGGAGTAGGAGAACCTTTACATTTTCATAATAGTATAGAGGTTTATCTATATTTTGAAACCCATAAAGTAATTATTAGTCATTTTAATTCATAAAGGTATGAAATATAAATATTAAATACACATAATCAATAGTTTATAGGATGGTTTTGAGATCATATTTTTAAAGAGTCAACTGTAAATCTGAATTCAATTTCAGAACAACTTCAATTTCTAGTCAGGGGACTAAGTGTGCATATATTATCTTATAATAGTTATGTAATTAATGGTTGTATGTTATATACAAAGGAATATAATGAACAAAGTACCATACAAAATGGAAGAGATGCTCTTATGGTAGAAGTGATGCATGTTTCTAGTACCAAGAAAAGAAATTTAGTTTATGTGAATATTTCATATTTTAGAATCATTGAATAAATATGGAATTTGGATTATACAATATTCAAAGTTTTTATTTTTCAATGAAAGTGATTTTATAAAAGGAATGTATTTAAAATTAATAAATTGGATTTTAGTATAGAAGGGTACAAGGATGAACTTTTCATAATGTAATCACATGCAGTACAATATTTTATTTCTCAAATACTACAAATAGAAAGTGGTCAATTGTTTTTTCATTGACTAAAAAAACTAGAGGGATGTATTTCAATTCAACTAATGATGAACCTTTCATTTGGATGTCACAATAATTTCATGGTGGTCAAAATATAGATGAGGTCTTGCATGTTAGATGATAACACATGGAGGGGATTTGGATACTCGATAAAGGGGTAAAATCCCTTCAACCTTTAAAGAAAAAAAAATAGAGTTAAATAATTAGGTTAATTTTTTAATATACATTGTGTTACCTCATAGTATTATGTGTTCAATACTTCATTTAAAAAATTCAAATTAAATTTTCAAATACTTAAATAGGTAATCGATTCTCTATATATTGATTCTCCCAATCATGATGAATGATAATATTCTCCACATATTAATGTATCCAATCCCTAGGAACAATAGTTTTCTCCACATGATGATGCTACTAATCTTGAGAAACAACATATTGAAAATTTTGAAATCAAGGAAATGGTAGAAGGTGAAAACCCTATGTTTGATAAATAATAGAAGCATCATAGAGTGACATTATTAACAAAACTTATTATGGTAAGAAGAAAATGAATAAAATTCAAGGTTGGAAGGAATGAAAATGGCCATATTTTTTACCCCAATAAGTCCATTTTCATTAGTAACATTGGGTTCACCACTTGAATTCATGTGTCGATTGGTGTAGATACATGGCACAATGTTGTACCTATAATGAATGTATTAATTTGAGAAGATATTAAAGTAACATTATGATATACTTTCTCTATTTTACTAAAACAAAGATAATAAAACATTTATTTACTCTACATTATACGTTATAGAGTGTATTTATAATAGATTAATGTTAAATGAAATTTGTATTAACAGTCACTGGAAAGTATCATATAGACTTTCAAACAATTATTATGAAGAATTATCTTAGGGATGATGAAGGGAAAGTAAACACTCACTCACCACATACATATACGCACATGATAAACCAAGAAACATGAAATGTATTTATTAAGTGTTGTGAGGAGGAAACATTTTAGGTTCATTATGATTGGTAATACTTTACTTGAAAATAAATGTATTAATCACTTTTATTAAGAATTATTAATTTATGAAACAACAACTAAGTATTAAAAATAAGCAGCATGCATCAAAACCAACATACCCCTATTGTAAAGTAAGGATGGGGTATACATAACTTGAAAAAATAGTATTTATTTTAAATATATATTAATACTTATATATGTCATGAAAAAACAACATAATTGTGTTCATTTTTTATATAGAGATTGATGAATCAACATACAAAGACACTTCTATCCCATGTTATGTACTATAGAAGGAGGATTGCGCTATATAATGATGTCACTTTTAGGTATATTTATTCATTTTTTTACCATATTTTATTTTGAAACTTTCTTGGGTTGTATCAGGTTATTTTTGTGAAATTTTGGAGCTTTTATGGGATAGTGCATTATTTGCGTAAGGTTAGGGGGAACCATAGGGAATTCCTAGGAAATCATGTGGTTTTTTGTGATTTAAAATGGTGGTGTTTCACATATTTGGTGCATAATTAGTCAAAAAAAAGTGACCAAACCATATAGATTCTCCAATATACAGAACTAATCGCATAGTTGGTGTATAGTTTGTCAAACCATGTGGTTAGACCACACAATGAGAATTAAATGATTTGAAGATTTATATTTAAACTCAAACACCTCCCATTAACCTTATTCTTCTTCCTATAACTTAGTCTCTCAGCCCTAGTTATTCATCTAGGAAATTTTAGAGATCCAAATCCTTTTGGAGATTGAATCCAATGGATATAGAGGCATTAGATATAGGAAAATCAAGTTAAGAGTATATTATTCATCCTTATTCAACATGTTCCTAGATTATCACTTTTTTTCTTTAAAGGAACCATAGATCAGGGATATTATAAGGAATCAACCTTAAAATATCATATTCTAGTGAATTTATACTAGAATTTATTTTCTTTATTTCCTAAAGATATTATAGGTTTAGAGTTTTAGAGAATTAGGACAAACATTTACATAGTAAAACAATAAATTACAAGTCAACACTTATACTCAGTATCAACTTTAACACCAAAGGAAACCATTTTAAAATAAATCATGATATTTTCTCATTAAATATCTTCAATACTTTCATCATGACACCTTCTTTGTCCTTAACAATATTAAGAACAATGAATAGAATTTTAAAACTTAGGATGAGTAAGAAAATCTCAATAAGGGACATAAATAAATAAAATAATCATTCTAGTTAAAAACATGAAAACCCATTTAATGTTCTTTTAATGAATAAAAAAATCATTTTCACATGAAAAACACACACACTTTTTTCTCAAACAAAATAATTAAAATCCATAGAAAGTATATATCATAAAGGTATGTTGTGGAATCATTTTCATATAACTCTTACATATATTATAGCTCTCATAGCTACACAAGGAGTAACCATCATAGTTACATTCAGAATAAACACCACAATATATTCCTATAATCTCTTAGGGGAAACCTAATCGATTAACTCTGTCTCATTACCCAATGCATTAGAGAGCTACAATGGAATCAACCACCATCAGTTTATAATGGAACCACCCATCATCATAAATAATTACCAATAACTATAAAATAATCATAACAGATGAAGATTTCATAATGTAAAAATTCTTGAGGAAAATAAAATTTCCATTTAAAAATCACTTTTCATTTTTTTATAATTTTTTTTTCATTCATAAATGAAAACATTTTATTTGAAAATAAAATTGTAAGAAGATTAAAAATATTAAGGTGTAATTAAAGTGGGAAAATCCACTCATGTCATATAAGTTAAAAAAACATTCCTTTTGACTTTTTTAAAAATAGTTAAAAGAGTAACTTTAAAAGAGGGTTTTTAAATAATATCCCTTACAAAGATCATATCATTGAATTGAGTGTTAATAAAATGAATCAATTATGTGTATCCACTATAAATCCACATAAAATAAGTGCAAATAATATAGAAGTTAATAAAAATTATTTTCCCACATAATCTTATCATGTCATAATCAATTAAGTATAAGATTAACCCAATAAATGGAAATTGAGTTAAGAAATTCCTTACTTCTTTGTAATCAGTCGAATCATATGCCACATGAAAGAGTAACATTTAACAAAACATTAACTTTCATGAGAATAAATAAATTCAAGATATAAAATTTCAAAAATGTATTTATATACACCTCAACAAATAATATAGGTGCATAACATAAAAAATATGTCTCAACAAAAGAAAATTGAGACGTAGTCCCTTACATAAAACCTAAAAAGACTCCTTTTTGAATTTTTTTAGAGAAATTAGAAAATTAAAATTTTATAACATTTATTTAAATATAAATAAATTCATAAAAACAATTTTTAAAATATTTACTTGAAAGATAAATATTTATAAGAATAAATATTTAAAATATTTAAAATGATGTTTTAGTTAAAGAGTCCTTTATCTTGAGTCCGAATCATCACGTATGTTCTTTATCTTATTGAATAATAAACTTAAGTTAATTTATGATTTATTGAGAACCTTTTTTATGTTTATTATTCTTTTTATATCACTTATTTCTATGGTATATAAAATTACTTATTCATTTAAGTTCACATAAGATGTTTTAATGATATTCGGTACCTAAGTCCAAAACGGCTTCAGTAAGTCCAATATGGAAAAAGAGTTCATCATTCAGTCATACCCATAATAAAATTCATTAAATAATTATCATTTTTATACATAAATTATACTTTTAAATCAAACCATTAAAAATGATTATGAAAAATGAACTACATTATAATCATAGAGATGGTAGGTCGTACGTACGTATGAGTAACATTTTCATTTTTCAATGATCATTAAAAAAAGAGGGTAAGTATTATTTTATATTTAAAAAATTATAATAATTTAATTAATATAATATTAATCATTTAAATATACTTATATATATCATTTATGTGATGTGGTGATGAAAAACAAATCACATCGCTTCGTGGTGGTGATAATTCACATGTACACCCGAATGATGTTATCATTTTTTTGTGAATGGAAAGGTAAGAATATAAATGATATATTATATTTTTAAAATGATACATATGTAATTAATATCATATATAAAAATTAATTCCATCATTATAACTAGTATTGAGATACAATCATGGAAAATGAATTACATCAGTTTGCGAGGCGGTAGTCCTCCGTACACATGAATGATTAATTATTTTCCCATTTTATGGAAGAGGAGATGGATATGTATCATGAAATTAGAATAATAACATCTCATTATATGTAGGATACTTGATTAATTATTTTATCATGGTTTAAAAATATTTTAATGAGGTGGAAGAAGAAACAAAACTAAAATGTGTAGTTGAAAACTATACCTCTTCTTTGAATAATCTCTTTTTCTTAACACCTTAAGACCACTAATAGTTGTGTTATTCTTAAAAAATACCTATAGAATATGGGGAGGGATTTTAGGATGGTATTTGGGTAGGTATTGGATAAAATAAAAGGTTTTTTAAGTGTGTTTAAATGGGAAGAAGGTGTGCCCTTTTATAAGAGAGGGGAGGGGCACTGTTGGAATTTATGAATATATTAAATTAATATAAATTAATTTTCTTTTAAAAATGGGTCCAAAATGATTTAATTATAATATATGATGATTATGGGTATAAATAACATCATAGAATAAAAATTATACAAGTTTTGATTATTTTTGCAATCCTTATCTTTTTTTGATCCTTATTTAACCCATTTAACTCATACCGTGACAACATGTATTTTTAATTTATAAGGGTTAATATAGTTACTATAAAATTATAAAATATAATAAATAGAAAATTTATTAAATTTTAAACCTTATACCATTAATTTTACCAAATTTAATATTTTTAAAAAATTTATATCATTTAATATTTTTTTATTTTAAAATATAATTAATGCCAATTTTGATACTATTTATTACATTTAATTTAAAAAAAATCAACACAACAAGATAAATTAGAAAAATCACTTTTAATAAATACAAAATACATAAATTTATTCTATAAAATTATTGGATGACATTAATTATCTCAAATTATATTTATTTTAATTATTTTAATATCATTTATTTGATTTTTCCATTATTAAAATAATTACTACATTAGCGTTGTATAAGAATTTAAGATAATTATTTCTTCTCTAAAAATTAAAAATAAATTTTCATGATTAAGATAAATATTTTATATTTAAATTTACTATTTATAGTCAAATATATCTTCTAAATAACCCAATAATATAAATGTTATAGTTATTAAAAACATGAAGATGACATCTTTGACTTTTCTTTAATTAAAATATTATAAACATCATAATCACTTAAAAATGGTAACAAAATACCATATATTATAATATTAATTTATTATGGATGAAAAGTAACCATCTAATAAAATTTTTCCAATTGTAAGGGTCATTTTCTATTTCTTATCATTTTATTTTTAACTTAAATTATCAAATTTACCCTTCACCTTAGTAGCAAAAATTACCAAGGTTACCATTCATACTGGATAAAAATAAAAGGTAAATATTTAATAAATTTTAATCTTATTATTAAAAATACGGAATCAATTTTTAATATTTAAATTCACATAATTGAAATAATTTAATTTAAAATTAGTCTCATAGACATGAGGAGAAAGCAGGTTTTTAAAATTCAACTTTTCAAAAGTTTGAAATATTTTTATATCCAAATTAAACATAAAAATTATTACAATGAGATAAATTGTATTAATATATTTAAAATTGATCTAATTTTACTTTTAAAAAATATAAAATATAATTTAACATTATAAATTATTTAGGTGAAAAGTCTGTTTTTAATTAAAATGCAGTATTTTTCATTATTCATCAAAAAATGAAACTTATCATGAAAATACCAAAAATTAAATGGAATATAATTTTGAAATTAAAATTTAAAAAGTGAATTTCATTTTTTCAAATAAAATTGATAAAATTGTCAACATTTAATTTTAAAATAAGTGCACCATTAAAAGCCGACAAAACTGCCTTTAGAAAAATACAGCTTTTTATACATAAAATTGGATTTTCTTATATCATGTCTAGGAAAAACATATAATGATTGTTGAAAATTAAATTAAATATTATATATATATATATATCATTAATATAATCTAATAAGTGTTATTTTTTTATTTTATTAGTATAAAACACACTTGTTCGCATTTAAATAGTTTTTCAAAAAAAGTTTTCCTTTTATTTTAAAAAGAGTTTTATTTTAATTTATAATTAATTATTAACTAAATAATTCAATATATATACATTTATAAACCATATTTTCATAATTCAGTTAATCATTTTCATACCCACCATTGTAACGACTAGGTTATAATGGTAACATTTAAATAATAATATTTATTTGTTCGTTTAAACTCGATGTGGTGTATCTTGTATGCTATCGAACATAGTGTTTATTTGTTAAAATATAAGGATGTTTCATCACCCACCATTTTATAAACTGAGTCCTCAAAATTTGAAATTAGGCTTGATAACTAGGTTTCAACTATTCAAAATACCTTTATTGAAATCCTACATCTGAACAAGGGTCAATCAAACATCCATTTAAAAGGAGAGAAAGGATAGTATGAAGGTCACCTGAGATAAAACACGCTACGTTTACATGTAGGAAAACATGGAAATGAAAGAGAAAACTAATTATCACGTTATTATGGAGTGTGATAGAGAACATTGTCATGAGAAAGTGAATAATCACAAAACAATAAATCTATGATGGGTTAAAAGGTTATTGACTTTTTAGTAAGAAAAGTATATGGATAAAATTTTTGTTTCAAGATATATTAAATTGAGTTGAGGAATTATTTTACTATCTGGATTAATAAAATAAGGAAATATAATTACTTGAAAAGTAGAGTTTCATCCTTTAATCTATTTTCACCACAATCTCATCTTTTTATCTAAGCGATGAGTATTTAAAGTGATTTTTTCATGACTGAAACATTAGAATCAGCTTCTACAGATCATAAAATCCAAAAAAGTATAACTATATATTCCTCCTATCTTTAGATATTAACTAAAACCAAAATTGTTAGGGTAAAATATGATAATTCACTAAAAATACTAAACATTTATATGATAAAAAACTACTTTAATATCTAAAATTCAACAGTAATTCTCAAAGTTCAACATAGATCATTCAAAAAATAACTATCCTTAAAATTACTCAAAAATATTCTATACTAAGATTAAAACCTAAAAAATAGAAGGATTTATCACATATACTTCCAATATATTATTAAAATTTATCACCAAACATTAATGACTCTTAAAGTTTCAAACCAAAATTTAATTTCTATAATCATATAATATCTAAGTATGCTAATAATTTATATAAATAACATGATTCACTATAAATACATAATAAAATTATATATACTTCCAAAATATTACTCAACTTTTATTCCTAAAATAAAATCTCATAGTATTCTATTCACCTTAATCATATAGGGTTCCCAAAATATTGAATGCCTTCTAAAATAACATTAATCACTTAATCCCCAAATAATTTTCCAATATCATGGTTATCTATTAGATAAAAAATATGTTCCCAAAATTTAAATAACATTTATTCATAATATATATTAAATAAAAAACAATTTCATACTATCTAGAACATCAAATAGGCTAGTGGTATGTGATACACCCTTATTGCCCTTCAGTTATGGGTTCATTATCGGTTCGATTCATCTCCTTCGGTGACCTAGTGTTTCCTCCTTTTCACCTCCTTCTTCCTCTCCTTCCACATTATTCTTATTCCTCATCTCTATTTATAGATCTTATAGTGATCTTGGTTTTCTTCTTTTTGCCTCCTTTTCAATTTCCCTCACTCTTGTTTTGTTTCTTCTTCTAATTTTTTGATTTATATAGTTCGGTTTTGGTGGATGTTCAATATTGAAGACAAAGTCTACTTGGTTATTTGATAGATTTTTGATGAATTTTCATTTTATTTCAGTGGTGAAGGTTCAAAAAAGATGTTATCTGTGGGTTTGATGGTGATTTTTCATCGTGGATTTCCATAGAGTCTATCTTTTCCCTTACTCTGCTCTAGATTCTAGATCCATTTCTCATTTCTATGTCAGTTGGGTGAGATAGTTTCTAAAAAGGTTTTGGGATGTGTTTGTGGGGATGGTAGGGTGTTCCATAAGGTGTGACTTGTAGTGGATTTCTCCCTTTTATTGGGTTATATTGGTGATGAATCTTCATTTTTGTTTCTTTCGATGTTAGATGATGACGGTGGCGCGACCAATTTTTTAGAGTTTGTGGGTTCTTATTTTGATGATTTTCTAATGTCTTTTTCAGTGTACTAGTGATTCCATTTCGAAGGAACCTATTCCAGTTGAAATTCTTTTCAATCACTGTGTACTAGTGGGATGTGAGGGATGATCTATTTGGCTTAGGGATCAAGTTTCCAAATACACGTGAGGTTCGAGATATTCAGAAGACTGAGGCGGTGTGATTGTGATTCATTTGTGATTTGAAAATTGATATCTAAATTTTTAAAGGCATTCATTGTGATCTAAATTAATGTGGTTAAGAAGGAAACAATTCATGGTGGTGATTGTAAGAGATTCGTTCGAGGTAGCGATATGTAGTTGCAAGGTCAGTGCACTGGGCTCAAGGCTCAATCAATGTGTATGATGGTCATTTTATTTTAAAATGTGAAATTTGAAATATTATTTTTGAATTTTGAATTTGGGTGGTGTTTCATAATGGGATGGTTTGGTTTTTTAGGTTCCCACTTCACCTTTTAAAAGTGGTTTGAAAATAACAAAAAAAGTCATATTGGAAGATAATACTTTCATCCTGACACATTTTTTGTCCTTATCAATCTTAAGACCCATGAAAAACATTTTAAAACTTTGTATGAGTACAAAAAGATGAGTAAGTGACAATGAAATAAAATTGCTAGTCTAGTGAAAAGCATGAAAACCCATTTAATGTTATTTGAGCGAATAAAAAATAATATTCACATGAAAAACACACACTTTATGCTCAAATAAAAACATTAAAATCCATAAAAAAACACAAATCATTAAGGTAACCTATGTCATATTTTTCATATTAATCTTACATATATTGTATATCTCACTACTAAAAAGAGAGTAACCATCATAGTTACATTCAAAATAAACACCATAGTATATTCCTATAATCTCTTAGAAGAAACCTAATTAGTTAACTCCGTACCATTAGCCAATGCATTGGAGAGCTATAACGGGTTCACCTGACCATAGTTTATAAAGAAACCACCCATAATTATAAACAATTTCTAAGAACTATAACATAATTATAACACATAAATCTTTTATAAAAGAAACATTCCTAAGGAAAATAAATTTCCCATTTTAAAATCACTTTTCCTTTTTATTTAAAAAGTCTCCCACTCATAAATGAAAACATTTTATTTGGAAATAAAATTGTAAACTTATAAAAGAATATTCAAAACATTAATATATCATGAAAGTGGGAAAATTTTCTTATTCTGTATAATTAAAAAAACATTCTTTATGAATTTTTTAAAAATAGTTGAAAGAGTAAATTTAAAATAGTATTTAAAAAAAATCCCCTTACAAAAATCATATCATTAAATTGATTGTTAATCAAATGAATCAATTATATACCTTCTTTAAATCCACATAAAACAAGTGTAAATACAACATAAGTTAATAAAAATTATTTTCTCACATAATATTAGTATGTCATAATCCATAAAGTAGAAGTTTAACCCCAAAAATTGGAATTGAGTAAAGAAATACCTTACTACTTTGCAATCAGTCAAATCATATTCCACATGAATGAGTAACATTTAACAAGACTTTAAATATCATGATATAAAATGTTAAAAGGTAGTTATATACACCTTGTAAAATAATATAGGTGCATACCATACAAAATATGCCTCAATGAAAGAAAACTGTGATAAAGTCTCTTACATAAAACATGAAAAAGATCCATTTTTGAAAACATTTGAGATAAATTAGAAAATCAACATTTAAAAAAATTCATTTACATATAAATACATTCATAAAAAACCATTTTTAAATCATTTACATGAAAGAGAAGTATTTCTAATAATAAATCTTTAAAACATTTAAAATGATGTTTTCGTTAAAGAGTTTCTTACCTTGAGACTGAATCATCGTGTATGTTCTTTATCTTCATGAATAATAAACATAGGTTAATTTATATTTGTTTGAGAAAATTTTTCATCTTTATTATTCCTTTTATATCACTCATTTATATGTTATATATAATTACTTATTCATTTAAGTTCACATTGAATGTTTTGATGATATTTGGTACCTAAGTCCAAAATGGCTTTGGTAAGTCTACTATACTCAAAGAGGACATAATTCAATCATATCCAGGATACTATTAATTACATAATAATAATTTTTATACATCAATTATACATTTAAATCAAACCATTAAATATGTTTATGAAAAATGAACTATGTTATAATCATAGAGATAGTAGGTCATACGTACGCTTCAGTAACATTTTCATTTTTTCCCGATCATTATAGAAATAAGGCAAGTATTATTTTATCTTTCCAGAATGATAACACTATGCCAAAATTTGTATTTAGTGGCAGTTTAAACCACCGCTAAATAATTCTGCGGCGGTTTTGGAAAATCGTTGCTAAATCGTGTGTTGGGAAATAATTAGTGGTGGTTTTTTAAAACAGTTGTAGAACGATTTAGCAACGGTTTTTAGTGGCAGTTTAAACAGTCGCTAAATCGTTTTTATTTTTTTAAATTTTTATTTAATTTTTTAATTTTTTTAATTTTTTATATTAGTAATTTATTTATTTATTATTGCCACGATCATGCCTATCTCCACGCACATGCCCTTGCCATATATAGAAATTCTGTGTTGGGTGAGATTTGAACCTCTTACCTCTTGCTTATTTTCCAAAGACTTTACCACTCCGACATGCTCTTCATGTGGTCAATAAATCGAATTTAATATACTTATACATATACATATTAATTGGAAAAACAAGTAAGACCAACCAAATAGATACACACTAAATAATTATTAATCAATAATGATTAATCAATAATCAATAGTTAATAATTAATAATTAATAATTAATAATTAATAATATATAATATATAACATATAATATATAACATATAATATATAACATATAATATATAACATATAAGACATAAGACATAATATATAATACATAATACATAATACATAATACATAATACATAATACATAATACATAATACATAATACATAATATATAATATAAAATATAAAATATAAAATATATATATTATATATTATATATTATATCTTATATATTGTATATTTATTATTATATATTATATATTATATATTATCTATTGTATATTGCATAATATATAATATATAATATATAATAGCTAATATATAATAGATAATAGATAATATATAATAGATAATAGTTAATATATAATAGATAATAGATAACATATAATATATAATATATAATATATAATATATAACATATAATATATAACATATAATATAAAACATATAATATATAACATATAATATATAATATATAATATATAACATATAATATATAAGTAATATATAAATAATAAATTAATTAAAATATAATTTAATATATGATAAAAAAATTAATAATAAATTAATAAATAATAGATAAATAAATAAATAATAAATGAATAACAAATAATAAATATATAATAAATAATAAATAATAAATAATAAATAATAAATAATAAATAATAAATAATAAATAATAAATAATAAATAATAAATAGTAAATAATAAATAATAAATAATAAATAATAAATAATAAATAATAAATAATTCATAATAACTAATAATTAATAATTGATCTTTAAGAATTAAGAATTAAGAATTAAGAATCAATATTTAAAAATTTATAAATAATTAATAAAATTTTAACAAATTATTAATAAATAAATAATAAATAATTAATATTGAATAAATAAATAATAAGTAAATAATAAATGAATAATAAACTAATAATAAATTAATATTTAGTAAATTAATAAAAAATAAAAAATAAAAAATAAAAAATAAAAAATAAAAAATAAAAAATAAAAAATAAAAAATAAAAAATAAAAAATAAAAAATAAAAAATAAATAAAAAATAAAAAATAAAAAATAAAAAATAAAAAATAAAAAATGAAAAATAAAAAATGAAAAATAAAAAATAAAAAATAAAAAATGAAAAATAAAAAATAAAAAATAAAAAATAAAAAATAAAAAATAAAAACTAAAAACTAAAAAATAAAAAATACATAAATACAAAAATAAATAAATAAAAATAAAAATAAATAAATAATAAATAATTAATAATTAATAATAACTAATAATTGATAATTGATAATTATAAAATTAATAATTCTTAATTAATAATTAATATTTAGTATTTAATATTTAATATTCAATATTCAATATTCAATATTTAATAAATAATTAATAAACAATTTATATTTAATTAATAAATAATTAATAAATAATAAATAACAAATGAATAATAAATTAATAATAAATTAATATTTAATAAATTAAAAATAAATAAATAAATAAATAAATAAATAATAAATCATAAATAATAAAGAATAAATAAACAATAATAAAGAATAAAGAATAAATAATGAATAATAAATGAATAAATACATAAATAAATAAATAGATAAATAAATAATAAATAATAAATAATTAATATTAACTAATAACTAATAATTAATAATTAATAATTAATAATTAATAATTATTAATTAATAATTAATAAATAGTTTCTAATATTTAACATTCAATATTAAATATTTAATAAATAAATAATAAATAAATAATAATTAATTAATTAATAATTAATAATTAATTAATAAATAATGAATAACGAATAAATAAATAAATAAATAATAAATAAATAATAAACTAATAATAAATATTTAAAAAATAAATAATTAATTTTACATAATTACTAAATAACAAATAAATAAATAAATAAATAAATAATAATTAATAAATATTAAATAAATAAATAAATAATAAATAATAAATAATAAATAATAAATAATAGATAATAGATAAATAAATAATAATTAATCAATTAATTAATCAATAATTAATTAGTAATAAATAATAAATAAATAAATAAATAAATAATAAATAAATAAATCATAAAACGTTAAGAACCTTTGAAAACCCTAAAAACACTGAAATTGCTATAAAATATGATCCAAGACTCCCTTTTTTGTGCCATAACCAGTCAAATCGAAGATCATGAAACGAGCTTCGATGTGATATGTGGTACATGCCGAACATACACCTAGATCGAAAGTTATAACCATTTGAATTTTAAGAAATCGGTGTTTGCAACTAAAACCTCTATTTCGGAGGCCTTCCGGGCCTTTCAAGCAGAATAAAATGGGGTACAATAATCAAAGAATTGGTACCAGACCTAAGAGGCATAGATCTCGTCACAGACTTAGATTTGATATATGGTAGAGCCCAAACAGACACCCGAATTAAAAGTTACGGTCGTTTGAAGTTCGAGTTCGATTATTTACTTTTGAATTTTAAATATATTTTTTCCTTTGATTATGACATGATTTAAATCACACTTGGTTTTTTCTCATTTGATAAAATTCGATTTGACTAGTTGTGGAGCTGAAATGGACTCTCAGATCAAAAGTTATGGTCATTTGATGTCGAAGTCTGTTTTTCTACTTATTGAAGATTTGTTTTCAGTTTAAAAATATTATTAACTAATAATTATAAATATTAATTAGTCAACACATTATAAATATTTAAAATTATAAATAATAAACTATATTTGATTGTAAATAGTAAATAATAAATAATAAATAATAAATAAATATACTTTTTAAATTTTCTTAAATCTTACTGCTGTTTTTAAAAAAAACCACTGTTAAAAAATTGAATTTTAAAAAATATTTAAAAAAAATTAGCGGCGGTTTTTTCATGGCGCTTTTAAAAATCGCCTCTAAAATTTTGATCGAAAAAAATTTAGCGGCGGTTTTTAAAACCACCCCAAAAATTCCTTCGTTAAAACACTGTTTTCTTGTAGTGTAATAATATCATTAATATCATATTAATAATTTAAATATACTTATATATATATCATTCATGTGATGTGGTGGTGAAAAGAAAATCACATCACTTCGTGGAGGTGATAATTCACATGTACACATGAACGACATTATCATTTTTCTGTGCATAGAAATATAATAATATAAATAATATATTATCTTTTTAAAATAATACATATGTAATTAATATCATATATAAATATTAATTCCATCATTATAACCATTATTGAGAGATGGTTATGGAAAATGAATTACATCAGTTCATGGCGGTAATCCGCTGTACACACAAACAATTAATGCTTTTCCCATTTGATGGAAGAGGAGATTGATATAGATCATGAAATTAACCTAATAAAATTTTATTATATTTATTATACTTGATTTATTATTTTATATTGGTTGAAAAATATTTTCAGGAGGTGGAAGAAGAAACAAAACAAAAACATGCAGTTGAAAACTACACCTCTTCTTCAAATAATCTTCTTTTCTTAACAGCTCAAGACCACTAACAGTTGTGTTATACCTAAAACAATACCTATAGAGTGTGGGTAGGGATTATAGTAAGGTATTTTGGTAGGTATTGGCTAAAACAAAATGTTTTTTAATAGATTTTAAATGAGAATAAGGGGTTCACTTTTATAAGAGAGGGGAGGGCCACTCTTGGAATTTCCCAAAATATTAAATTAATATAAATTAATTTTATATTAAAAATTGATCCAAACTGATAATTTTGAATATATAAAGATTATGGGTAAAAATACCTTCATAAAATAAAAATTAAACAAGTTTTTATTATTTTTTAATCCTTATCTTTTTGTTTTACCCTTATTTATCCCTTTTAACTCTTATCATGACAATATGGATTTTTACTTTTTAAGGGTTAATATAGTTACTATAAAATTCCAGATGAACATAAATGGATCATGGTTGATATGTTAAACCTTAACAAAATAATTTTTATAAATTTGATATCATTTAATAAAACATTATTTATTTTTAAATATCATTAATATCAATTTTGATTCTATTCATTACTTTGACTTTTACAAAAAACAATATAATTATATATCTTAGAAAAAAATATTTTAACACATCTAAAATATTCCAAGTTCATCTATAAAATTTATGGATGACATTAATTATCTCAAATTATATTTATTTTAATATTAATAATATCATTTATTTTATTTTTCATTAATAAAGTAATTAATGCATCATCATTATGTAAGCATTTAAGGTAATCATTTCTTAGCTAAAAATTAAAAATAAATTTCCAAGATTAATATAAATATTTTATATTTAAAATTAATATTTATAATATAATATATCTTTTGAATAACCCTATATTAGAAATTTTATATTTATTAAAAACATAAGTATGACATCTTTGACTTTTCATTAAATAAAATTTTACAAACATCATAATCACTTAAAAATGGAAAATAATTACATATATTTTAATAATTATTGATTTTGGACAAAACTCAATCATAAAATAAAATTTGGGCAAGTTTAAGGGTCATTTTATAGTCCTTAGCATTTTATTTTTTACCTAAATTACCAAAATTACAATTTCAAAATATAATTTTATTTTTTCAAATAAAATTTATAAAATTTTCAAAATTTAGTTTTAAAACAAGTGCAATATCAAAATATGACAAAATCGCCTTTAGAAAAGTACATCTTTTTATACATAAAATAGGATTTATTTTTATATCACGTCTAGAAAACATATATGATGAATGCTAAAAATTATATTTAATATTATATATATATATTTAATTTTTATAATACAAAAACAATGATTATTTTATTTTATTTTTATAAAACACACTTGTGCGCATTTAAATAGTTTTTTATAAAAAGATTTCCATTTATTTTCAAAAGGGGTTTATTTTAATTTATAATTAATTAGTCACTAAATAATTCATTATATGTACAAGTATAAACCATGTTTTCATAATTCAGTTAATACTTTTCATACCATTCATTCTAACATCTATGTTATAACAGTAACATTTAAATAGTCATAGTTAGTTGTTTGTTTAAGCTCAATGTGGTGTATGATGTATGCTATCAAACATAGTGTTTCCTTCTTAAAATATTAGGATGTTACATTCCACCCCATTTTAAAAATTATGTCCTCAGAATTTGAACTTGGGCTTAGTAACCAGGGTTCAACTATTCAAAATACATTTATTGAAATCCCACATCAGAAAAAGGGTCAATAAAACTTCCATTTAAAAAAGAGAAAGGAAAATATGAAGGTCAACCGAGATAACACACACTAGGGTTTTATGTAGGAAAACATGGTCATAGAAGAGAAAACTAACTATTAATTTCTGATAGAGAGTGATAGAGAATATGGTCATGTGAAAGTGAAAAATCACAAAACCATAAATCTGTGATGGGTTAAAAGTTCATTGATTTCTTAGTAAGAAAATTAAATAGATAACATTTTTATTTCAAGATCCTTTTCATGGAGTTGTAGGAATTATTTTACTACCCGAACTAATAACATAAGAAAATATACTTATTTGAAAATTATGTTTTCATCCTTTAATCAATTTACACCACAATCTCATATTTTTTCAAAACGATGAGTATTTAAGATGAAATTTTCATGCCTGAAGCATTAGAATCAACTTATATGAATCAAAAAATACAAAAAAGAATAACCATATATTATTCATATCTTTAGAAATTAACTAAAACAAAAATGGTGATGATAAGATAAAATAGTTACCCAAAAATAATAAACATTTATTTAATGAAGAAAGTTAATCTCCAAAATTCAACAGTAATACCCAAAGTTCAACATAGATCATTTAACAAATAACTATCCTTAAAATTCCTCAAAAATATTCTAAAATAGGATTAAAACCCAAAAATCATAAAGATTTGATCACATATACTTCCAATATCATATTATCATTTATCACCAAATAACATCAATGGCTCTTAAAGTCTCATACCAAAATGTAATTTCCCAACTTTTATAATCTCCAAGTATGATAATCATTTCCATAAATAACTCAATTCACCATAAATCCACAATAAAATTATATATTCTTCCAAAATATATTTCAAATTTTATTCCTAAAATAAAATCCCAGAGTATTCTATTTAACTTAATCATATAAGGTTCCCAAAATAGTGAATGTCTTCCAAAATAACATTAATCACTTAATCCCAAAATCATTTTCCAATCTCATGGTTATCTATTCAATAAAACCTATGTTACAAAAATGAACATAACCACTATCCATCAGATAGATTAATTAAAAAACAATTTTATACTAACCAAGACATCACGTAGGCTAGTGGTAGGTGATACACCCTTGTCACCCTTCAATTGTGGGTTTAATTCACATGGTCTTGCCAAATGTGATGGGTTATCACATGTTCTATGAGTTGTCCTTAATTTAAAACTATATAATTCTTACAAAATTCCCCAAAATATAATAAAAACTGAAAAAATAACCTTAATTTTTTTAACCTCAATTTTTATCTCATACATTTAATTTTGAATCCCAAAATGTAATAACCCACAATTATCTCAAAATTAATGTCTCCAAAAATACCATTAGTCACCTTAAAATTTCATAACTTAAAGCCTGAAAAGGGATTTCTAAGACACTGAACTTATTATAAACCTGAAAATTATAAACCCATGATGATATCCATAACTCTTATGAAAACATCCTAATCTCCAAAATTTTCTACACCCTTCTTTGATACTAACTGTAAGGACTCGACCTTAAACATATCATATTCTAGTGACTTTATACTAGAATTTAATTTATTTGTTTCCCAAATATCTTTTAGGTTTATAGTTTTAGAGGATAGGGAAAACACTTACATAGTAAACTCATACATTACAGGTAGGAACTTATACTCAGTATCCATTTTTTTACCAAAGGAAATCCTTTTAAAATAAAACAATATTTCTTTTCATGAAACATCTTCAATTATTTAATCATGACATCTTATTTTTCCGTTCCAATCTTAAGACCTATGAAAAAAAATTAAAACTTGGGTTGAGTACAAAAATCTTAGTAAGGGATATAAACAAAGAAAATCATTAGCCTAGTGAAAACCATGAAATCCCATTTAATGTTATTTGATAAAATAAAAAAAACATTTTCATATGAAAAAAACACATACTTTCTGATCAAATAAAATAATTAAAATCCATAAAAAGCATAAATAATAAAGGTAACTTGTGGAATAATTTTAATATAATTCTTACACATATTGTAGCTGTCACAACTACATAGGGAGTAACCATCATTGTTGTATTTAGAATAACCATCACTGTATATTCCTATAATCTCTTAGGAGAAACCTAATCGTTTAACTCCATCTAATTACCCAATACATTGGAGAGATATAACAATCTCACCCACCCTCCATTTATAAAGGAACCACCCCTCCTCATAAATGATTCCTAGGAACCATAACATAATCATCACTCATAAATATTTCATAAGATAAACATTCTTAAGAAAAAAATAAATTTCCATTTTGAAATCACTTTTCATTTTTTTAAAAAGTCACACACTCATAAATGAAACCATTTTATTTAAAAATAAAATTATAAACCTATAATGTAAGCTTCAAAACATTAAGGTGTCATGAAAGTAGGAAAATCCACTCATGATTTATATATTAAAAAACATTCCTTTTTAATTATGTAAAAATAGTTTAAAGAGTGACTTTAAAAGAGGTTTTTTGAAATAAAGTCCCCTACAAAGATCATATCATTGAATTGAGTGTTAATATAATGAATCAATTATGTGTATCCACTATAAATCCATATAAAAAAAATTAAAAATACAACATAAGAGAATAAAAAGTATTTTCACACATAATATTAGCATTTCATATTCAATGAAGTATAAGTTTAACCCAATAAATGGAAATTGAGTTAAGTAATCCCTTAAAACATTGTAACTAGTCAAATCATATCCACATGAAAGAGTAACATTGAAAAAAATCATGATAATAAATAAAATCATGATATAAAATGTAAAAAGGTAGTTATATACACCTTATAAAATAATATATAAGTGTAACATAAAAAATATGCCTCAGTAAAATAAAATTGAGATGAATTCCCTTACACAAAACCTAAAAAAGATTTGTTTTTGAAATTTTTTGAGAGAAATTTATAGGCCCAGATGTCATCATTAATTATGCATGGGTCTATGATTTTTTTTATAAAAACTCAACTATGCTATATAATTAATTAAAATGAGTATTAACAGTATCTTGAGATCAATCCATAGGGAAAATGAATTAGTTTATTTAGGTTTTAAGAAATAGGTGAGAAAATAGGAGGACAAGAGCCTCAGCCCAGTTGGCGAGGACATGGAAAGTGCATCCAAGAGACTTGAGTTCAAAACCGGGAATAGACATATTTTGGGGTTACTGTAGCAGGTACTATAGCATACACTATTTGGTACTGTATTAGTCATAACTATTCATCTGTTTGGGCTTTTGGGCCACCGGTTTGGGCCTCAGGTCCTTTGAGGCCTTCAGGCCGGCCAGGGCCTTCGGGCCAGTAAGGCTTTTGGGATACCTCAAGGCCTTCGGGCCACCTCAAGGCCTTCGGTACACCTCAAGGACTTCTGGCCACCTCAAGGCCTTCATGCCACTAGAAATTTTGCTTAAATGATTAGATAGACCGTACAAGGACAGAATTCAGATGGGGATTCAGAGCAGGCACATTCACCAGAGCAGAAGCTAAGTAGATTTTTTAGAAAGAGTGGGTATGGAATTGCCATCAAAACCAGAATGTGATTTCATAGGAAGCTTATAAAAATAGTCATGTGAAGGTGGAGAGCTGATATCACAATGAAGAAGCTGGGAGGAGGAGTTCCAAGTATAGTATGTATATTTCCTAAGACCTATGGGTCATGTAATCTCTAATCCCACGGGCCTTGTAAGGGTTCCCCCTCATCCCTTAAAAGGGGGGTTATCAAAAATTAATAAAAAAATAAGGCCTTCAGGCCATTTAGGTGAGAAAATATGGGCTTTAGGTTAATTTTACGAAATAAAAATATGAATGTAAGGAAGTATGATTGGTTTGTGATCAGATTTGAAAGCATGCCAAGTTTTTGTAATATCGATGTCCAAGTGCAATTAGATTTTAGAAAATAGGTTGATTAATTCATGATTGGTGTCTGAGTTGAGACAAGTAAGATCCAATGGTAATGGTATTTCCTCCTTAATGTAAAAATACCCTATTTTTCTTGGTCTAGTAATTTAGTGTTTTTCCGAATCGAGTTTGTCTCAATACCATATTTAAACCTGATTTCCCCTAAATTTGACAATGGTCATGCCTTATTTAGGGTTATTAGTTATGAAATATTAAAATTCCTTTTAGATTCAATTATCAATGGTCATTACAAAAGAAAGAGAAAGGTATTAGAAGTTGAATATATAAATCATGTAAACCAAATACATGAATAGAATAAATGAATCTAATGCACCTTATCCCTTATTATTACATCACCCTAGCACATGGCCAGTTTACACATTATCCTTGTGATGATAGTATTATAGGGAAAGAGAAAATAAAAAGAAAACATAAAGGAAAAGAGAGATGAACTTGGGGAGGGCGTGTCATCTTGCTCCAAGCTTTGGTCTCTGGTGGATCTGGCCCCCAATAGCAGAAGGCTAGCTATCTATATATAAGCATCATATGGGATTTGGAATTGATGAGTATCATTAAGAATTAGTTCAAAGGATGTCCTGAGTGGGTCCTACACCAAGGATTCGTTGAAAATTTGAAGATATGCTAAAATTGGGCATTTGAATCCCATCTTGGGAATTTACACAATGTGTAATGGATTTTCATGTCACGTAATCCTTCAAATCTTCAAACATTGTGAATCTCAGTGTATCTCTTTAAAAATATTCCCCTAAAAAACTTACATCATGTAATGTGTTTACATGATGTGTAATTATTCTTCACAGCATGTAATCTCATCTGGACTTGTCCCAAGTGGATACTTCTTCAGATGAATTCATGATGTGTAAATTAATTACACATCATGTAATCGTTCTACTCCAGTTTTTCAACTCCACTTCATCCTAAAAAATTCAGTGTCACACCGCTTCTCTTCACTAATGATGCAACGGGTCTTTTTCTATTTATTTTTTTCACTTTTTGTTCATTTTTTAGATATCCATTTTTTCTTACTATAAAACAAAAAAAATTAAATTGCTCACAAAATGGCAGTAATATTCAATTAAATATAGAAATTAATAAATTTAAATACCCTAAAATATATGCATGAAATACAGATATCAGAAATTAAAAATTTCCATTTTATAACATTCATTTATATATAAATTAATTCATATAAATCATTTTGAAAACATGGACATAAAATAGAAATATTTACAAGAATAAATCTTTAAATAATTTAAAACAATGTTTTAGTTAAAGAGTCTCTTTCCTTGAGTCTGATTCATCACATATGTTCTTTATCTTCCTAAATAATAATCTTAAGAAAATTTCCACTTGATTGAAATTTTTTTTCCTGTTTATTATTCCTTTTATATCATTCATTTGTATTTTATATACAATTACTTATTTATTTAAGTTTTCATTATACATTTTGATGATATTCAGTACCTAAGTCCAAAATGGCTTCAATAAGTTGACTATGGTCAAAGAGGTCATAATTATATCATATCCAGAATAATATTCATGAAATAATTTTAATTTTTTTACATCATTTATAATTTTAAATCAAACCATTAAATATGGTTATGAAAAATTAACTATGTTATAATCATGAGGACGATAGGTTATACATACGCATAAGTAACGTTTTCATTTTTCCATGATCATTATGAAAAGAAGGTAAGTATTATTTTATATTTATTTAATTTTAATAATATCATTAATAAAGAATTAATCTTTTAAATAGACTTATATATATCATTCATGTTATGTGGGGATGAAAAATGAATCTCATCACTTCGTGGAGGTGATAATGTACACATACGCATGAACAACGTTATCATTTTTCTGTTTATGGAAATGTAAGAATGTAAATGATATATTATCTTTTTAAAATGATACATATTTCATGAATATAATATATAAACATTAATTCCATTATTATAACTAGTATTGAGAGACAGCGATGGAAAATGAATCACATTGGTTTGTGAGGAGGTATTCCATCGTACACACGAATGATTAACTATTTTCCCATTTGATGGAGGAGGAGATGGATATGGATCATTCCATTAACATAGTAACATATAATTATATCTAGGATACTATATTTATTATTTTATCATGGTTGAAGAATATTTTATTGAGGTGTAAGAATAAACAAAACTAAAACATGCAGTTGAAAACTATACCTCTTCTTTGAACAATCTCCTTTTCTTAACACCTTAAGACCACTAATGGTTGGGTTATTACTAAAAAAAGACCTATTGAATGTGGGGAGGGATTATAGGAAGTTATTTGGGCATGTTTTTTCCAAACCAAAAAGGTTTTTAAGTGAGTTTAAATGAGAATAAGGGGTTCCCTTTTATTAGAGAGGGGAGGGGCATTCTTGGAATTTCTCAAAATAGTAAATTAATATAAATTAATTTTCTATTTCAAATGGCTCCAAACTGATTTATTTCAAATATATGATTATTATGGTTTGTAATAACTTCATGAAATGAAAATTTGATAAGTTTTGACTATTTTTTAACCCTTTTCCTTTTCTAACCCTTATTTACCCATTTAACTCTTACCATAACAACATGGTTTTTTACTTTTTGAGGGTTAATATAGTTACTATTAAATTATAAATGACCATAAATGGATCATTTATGACATGTTAAACCTTATCTAAATTATTTGACTGAATTTATGTTTCTATAAACTTTATATCATTTAATAAAATATTATTTATTTTAAAACATTATTAATATCAATTTTGACAATATTCATTACATTGAATTTTACAAAAATCAATAAAACAAGATATGTAACACCCCAAGACTTTAAAATATTTTACTTCTAGAATAAATTTAAATTTTTTACTAGACTTATTTATAAGAAATTCTATGTTAATGTTATGTTACACAAAATATAAAGTTTAGCTTTCTCTACACGGAACACCAAGATTATATTATGTTACATGAAATATTGAATTTCCTTGATGGATTGTGTAACACTCAAGATCATGTTTTAGTGGAAAAAAATATATTATTAAAAATATTATTATTTAATATAATAATATACAACCCAACATTTAAATTTAAGGTTATGAATAGGATTAACTTGTAATACCTTGGAACTACATGATTTTTTTTGAAAATTAAATGAGATTATTTCGATACTAGGCTCTGAGACGACATGTAATTCTAAGGTCTGAAGTGGCCGAAACATATTTTTGAACTATTTTTAAGGTTCATTAAATAAACGCGTGGGTGGTTTTTTCTATCTTTTAAGTTGATGCATGGATCAAAAATCTAAGGGCACCATTGAACTTAGAGCATTGAGATTCACCTAGAAAGGGACTAACATTGGCTGGTGCAGGCCAACAGTGGAACATAGTTTTTGGCCGTAAATAAAATAATTAAGTAATAATTATTTTATTTTCAAATCCTTATAACTCCAAAATGGTAACTTGGATTATAAATCTAAGAAAACCGTTGATCTCGTGAGGGCATGTTTCCCTTAGGAAGAGCTTAACCTCGACCAGCACGGGTCAAGGGTGAAATTTAATTTTTGGTATTTTTTGGAGAAAAATAAAATAACTTAAAAAGTTTATTTTAATTATTTTCTTTGTCGTTGAGTAGTGGCACATCAGGGATGTGGTTCAGTAATGAGGTGATGATGAATCTCATTAATGATTCAGTGTAACAACGCTGCAACATAGTGTAGTAGAAACTTTGATTCACATTTGTCAATTAATAGCCTAACAAGAAATGCAGGATTGTTGGCATAATCCTAAAATTTATCTGAGGTTTTGGTGGGTGGAAACAATGAACAATGAACACACCTTCTACCACCCTTTGAAGAATTGCTAGCGACAGTGAGCTGTAGATCAAGAATGAAGAACAAAGGCGTGAGATTCCATTCTTCCTCGAACAACAATCCTATCCCAGGTAGGGGGTTTTATTTTATGTAAATTTTTGATTTTCCCCATTATTTATTTTAAATGATGAATACGAGTTAACTCACAATCAAGTTAACCCATGGACCGATCGTTCGTATGAGATGGATAATGCTACGGGATAAAAAGGGGATATCTTTTTCTGTGATTTTCCACCTTATTTCTTAGTTATTCATGATCCTTCTAAAAATAATACATCTGGGTCAACATGAATAAAGGATATAATAATTATTTGGGTGTTTCTATGTGTGAATCCTTCCCCTCATATCTCCTTTTGTCCTTCCCATTCTTTATGATACAACAATGGTGGTGCATTAGCCAAGGAGATGGTTGGCAGAAGGGTCACAAACAAGCAGGACATGACACTAGCGAGAGGCCATGGAAATGACAGGGGATGCCGACATGGAGGCTGATAGAAATCTGGACTCACAAGGGAAATCAGTCTACATAAACAGATCAGTACAAGAGGGCAGCATCATTAGGGCACCGCGTTGGAGGAGCAGCCTGGGTCGGTGGGTCATGACAGGCGGCTATAATGAAGTACCCATGGGACCGTGTGTGGAGAAGGGGTAGATGAACTCAGTCAGCCATGTGCGGTATGATCCATACACCCAACAGGCATCCAGGAAGGGGGATAACTGGCCCTCCATGTGCACTGGGCCGGTGGCGTGAATTGGGCCGTTGGGTGGTCCTAGATGGAGAAGAGCCGAACTGCCGATGTGGCCTAGTTCGACGGGACAAACCAGGCCACTAGGAATCCTGGAAGGGGAAAGAACTATATTTCCTATTGCAGGCTGGGCCAGATAAATCTGGGTTGCTGGGTGACCCGATGAGCTGGACCCATGACCGAACTGGGCTGGGTCCAGAAAGGCCCAAAGGGCCCGGCCTAGCGGCCAAGCCATACCGTGCCAGCCCAGAACCTACCGGGCTGATTCAGGTCAGCTGAACCAGGTTAGGTCATATGGGACCCCTAAGCCGAGTTGGATGGGTCGGTCCGACTAGGTCGGACTAGGCCCAGACACAACCAACCTCTGTTTACTAAAATTTCAATATCTTTCAGACCAGGCGTTTGATTGATGCGTTGTCTACAATGTTGTGAACATTGAGATGATAAGGTACTTTGGACATACTCTAAGTGAGATTTCTTGGCAGTTGAAATGTGACTGATGGATTGAGGATTATATTCTCCTAGAATCAAGTGCATTACGAACAAGAATCCTATGGCTGGCTGTGACATGAAGGATATGACAGGTAGGTCTTATTGATATAGATGGAAAAGAGATGAGTGGGTCTTAGTGATCTAGCTAGCCCAGAGAGGAGCTAGTATTAGTGATACAACTAGTCCAGAGATGAGCGGGTCTATGTGATCTAGTTGGACCAAGAGATGAGTGGGTCTTAGTGATCCATCTAGTTTAGAGACGAGAAGGTTTAAGTGATCTAGCTGGCCCTATATATGAGTGGGTATCAGTGATCCAGCTATCCCAGATGATGATCGGGCCTAGATTATGAATCCCAAAACAATACAGATGTTCTTATTTATGAATGATAATTTTACTTCCTATACTTTGATTTATACTTGGTGTGAGCTATTTTTCTTTGTGATCATGCTTTGTGGGTTTTATTTGTGGTTATACTTTATGGTCTTTCCTTTGTGGATTGGTCTCCCTACAAAGTATTTTCTTACTCACCCCAAAACGGGCTTCAATCATACATGTTGTGTCTTTTGCAGATTACTGATGCCTTGATGGAGGACTTGGTGGCCTAGAACCATGCGGTGCCTAATGAGATCAGGTAGGTGGGGCATACTTAAACCACTTCTGGCAGCTACTCTACACTTACCTATCAGGTGGGGTTTTTAGCTGATGGATTATTAGTGATCTTGTAATCCATTTTGTTTGCAGTTGTCTTTTGTTGGGTTTGTATTCTGTCCCATTTACTTTCAGTTTGTATTGTACTCATAGTAGTTTCCTTTCGGCAGTTGTGGTTTACTTAGTGTTTATATTTCCATAGTTTGTGATGTGTACGTGTGTACATATTAAAGTAAATGCCTTACCCTTTTGGGATATGCCTTTTTGGTGCTATTCACTATCCCTTAGCCTATAGAAGGTGGGCTTGGGGTAGTCACAGTACGGGCCCTGGTGGAAGGGTCTTGATAAAGTGGTATCAAAGGGAGGTTGGTTCTACCAGAAGAACTATGAGTCTGTAAATTTTGATGGGGAAAAAGTGTTAAGTGTTTTGAGATTAGATTTCAGGCTAGGGAGTCCAGTGTTGGTGCCTTGACTAACATATCCATACACCAAGACATTGAATTATGTTTTCCAACTTAGTACATGAAAACATTGGTTACATGCATCTTTGAGTGTTTTCTCACGATATTTTTTAGTCAGAGTCAGCTCACCAGGTATAATCTATTGATTGTAGTTCATATTGATCTCTTTTAGGATTCCCCCATGGAGACAACCAGCCATGATTCCAGTGCGTGACCATGAGGATAATCCATAGAGTGATGAGGCTTCGGTACATGGACCATTTCCCAAGATGGCACCTTCGGGCGGTGTCCCAGTGATACCACCACCCATTGGTCAGTAGTTACTATTTGTGCTACTGGTAGAGGATTCACATATCCATAGTGACTTAAATGAGTTCTAGAAATATATACCTCTTAGGTTTATGGGAGAGACATATCCTCAGGTCGCTGAGGTTTTGATGAAGGCAGTGACATGGGTCTTCCTCTTATTGAGGATGCCACTTGACCAGATGGCAGTTCTAGCGGTGAGCCTTATGCAGAGCTTAGTGGGGAGATGATGGAGTTTGACCATCCAGACTCATGAAGAGGTGAACCTCACCTAGTCTTACTTTGAGTAAATTTTCATGGAGGATTTATTCCTCATGACTTTATGCTTAGTGCGCATACAGGAGCTGCTTCACTTACAGTAGGGCAGCCTGACAGTGGCTGAGTACCCTGCAAGGTTCAAAGACCTTTCCCATTACTCTATATATATGGTATGGGACCCTTTCTTTAGGGACTAGATTTTTGATAAGGGACTACGGCGGTAGAGAAGGGAATTGATGATTTTCTTTATAATTATAATGTATACTAGAGTGTTGAGAAATCTCTACTAGTAGAGAGCTTCCTCATAGAGTAGGCACTGATGGTGGAAATCACCACCAGGAGACAGGTGGTAGATTCATCCATGGTGGGAAACCGACAGATGACACAGAGGTCTAAGTGGGCCAGACCATTTGGAGGATGACCCCAGGACTCAGAGTTGGTGGTACGAGGCCACCAGGGCAGTATGGTATAGCTTAGGAGTATGTCGTTCTACTCGTGCAGATTGTAGGGACACATGGCTCGTGACTACCCAAACAACCACACAGACTATCAGCAGATAGTCAAAGGGCCACTGATGTAACAACAGAGGTTTGAGTGAGGTGGTACGCAGCGCAGCAAACATGGAAGGGGAGTAGGCAGAGTGGCAGGTGATGGATGGAGGTTTGAGGTGCTACCACCACCACTAGGTGGTCCACCACGGGCCTTGAGAGCTAGTGGATAGGAGTGAGGCCAGTTTGAGGCGATGGATGCCTATGACCATGATGCTTGAGAGGTTATTAGATGCAAAATATGTGTCTTCTCTACCTTAGCTGTAGTTCTTATAGACATAGGTTCCAATAAATGCTTCCCTTCCATAGACCTTGTTTGAATCTCGGAGATTTCGGTGGATCCATTGGCTCGATCCTTATGATTAGAGACTCCTAGGGGAGAGGATTCTATGAATACACACTGGTCCTGATAGTGTGAGATTAATCTTGTAGGAGAGACCATCAGCTGGGATCTCATATTAGTGGCATCGAGGCCTTATGATGTCATCTTGGGTATGGATTGGTTATCACAGTCCATTCTCAGATCAACTGTTTTAGGTGCATAGTGTGGTGTGTCCATGGATATGAGAACAATTTTTCCTTTCTCAGTGATAAGGAAAACAAAGTAGCATAGGATGTACTCACATATAGGAGGGTGAAACTAATCACTCATTAGTTGGCTAGAATAACCCTCGGTGTAGTGAATGAGACGAGTCCATAGTTTCCTGCAGTGTTAGGCGATTATAAGGAAGTCTTTCTAGAGGATATTCTAGGAATACCTTCTCATAGAGAGGTAGAATTATGCATTGATCTGTACCCCAGTATGACACTAATATCTACACATGCATATCGGATGGATCTCGCAGAGCTCCGTGAGCTAAGGGTACAGTTGAAGGAATTGCAGAGGAAGGGGTTTGTAAGGATTAGTGTTTCACCATGGGCATCCCCAATGTTGTTCTCTAAGAAGGCAGACAGAATCTTGAGGATATGTGTGGTCCTTCAATGCCCGAACCTAGTGACCTTGAAGAACAAGTATCCTCTACCGAGTATTGATGACCTCTTTGATCAGCTAAAGGGAGAGAGATGGTTCTCAAATATAGACCTTATATTTGGCTATCCCCAGATTCAAGTGCGAGATGAGGACATATCGAAGATTAATTTTAGATGTCTCTATGGACACTACGAGTACATAGTGATTCCTTTTGGCATGACGAATGCCCCAATTGTGTTCATGGGACTCATGAACAGGATCTTCCTGCCGTACCTAGACCGGTTTGTAGTGGTCTTCATTGATGACATCATAGTGTATTCAACATCAGAGTATAAGCATGTGATACACCTGAGGATGGTTCTAGACACACTATGAGAGAATTTGATTTATGGTAAGCTCTCTAAGTGAGAGTTCTAGATACGAAAGGTCCGCTTCTTAGGACATGTCATCATAGAGGCTGGAGTTGTGGTGGATCTAAAAAAGATCGAGGCAGTGATTTCTTGGGATCCACCTAAGAGAATTACTGAGGTGAAGAGTTTCCTTGAGTTGGATAGGTACTATCAAATATTTTTACCCAACTTTTCTAGGGTGGAAGCACCCATAACAGTATTGATAAGGAACAGAAAACACATCGTGTAGATAGAAACATGCCAACAGATCTTTCAACAGCTAAGGTAAAGCTTGATGAGTACTCCCATGTTGAGTTTTATAAAGGAGGGAACTGGCTATTTGGTGTTCTATGATGCATAAGGAACCAGGATTGGTTTGTCCTGATGTAGGGGAAAGTTGTGATTGCTTATGGCTCACTACATTTGAGACCACATGAGAAAAACTATGTGACTCATGAGATTGAGTTGGCAGTGGTAGTCTTCGCACTGAAGATGTGGAGGAACTACCTTATGGGTGAATGATTCATCATATACTTTGACCAAAAGATTCTCAAGTATATATTTTCTGAAAAGGATCTGAATCTGAGATAGCGATGTGGGATAGAGTTCTTCCAGGACTATGACTTTGAGATAGTCTATACTCATGGGAAGGGGAAAGTGGTGGTAGATTCTATCAGTAGGATATCAAGTTCATAGATACTAAATTAGTCTTTAGAGTAGTTGTCCTTGATTTAGATATCCTTTGTGAATAGAGATGAGGCATTTTATATTTAGGTGGTGGTAGTTTCCTCTCCACTCTTATAGCGAGTTAGGGAGGTGCGACTCAGAGATGCCAGATGTGAAACTACATGTGACCAAATGTCCTCAGGAAAATCTCCTGATGGATTTTCAATAGGTGGGGAGCACATAATCCTTTTCATAGGATGCACCATAGTACTAGTGGAATTGTGGGAGTAGGTGTTGATAGAGTTCCATAAATCCCATTTGGTGGTACATCTAGGTGTGTAAAAGATGTACCAGGACCTCTGATGTTAGTACCGGTGGTCAGGAATAAAGAAGGAGATAGCAGAGTTTGTCTCAAGATATATCACTTGTCAGCAGGTGAAGGCTGAGAACTAGGTTCCAGTAGGTTTGACACAACCCATCGAGGTATCATAGTGGAAGTGACATGGGATATTGATGGACTTCGTGATGGGATTACCACGTATTTTTAGGGGACCCGATACCGTCTGGGTGATCATAGACCGACTCCCAAAGTCGTCCCACTTCTTACCCATTCTAGAGCAGGGTTCAATAGAAATATTGAAATGCCTCTACATACAGAAGATAGTTTTACTCCATGGATTACCATCTATAATAGTCTCAGATCATAATGAACTATTTACATCCTAGTTGTGGAAGGTATTGTAGGAGGCTTTTGGGTCTCAGCTACGCTTGGGCACAAAATTTCACCCACAAACTAATGGTCAGATGGAGTGGAACACACAGACCTTTTAGGACATGCTTCATGCTTGCGTCCTTGATTTTGGTTGCAGTTGGGAGGACCACCTACCATTGGTGGAGTTTGTGTATAATAATAACTACCACTCCACCATCGGTATGGCATAGTTTGAGGCACTATACGGACGACCATGCGGGTCACCTTTATGCTGGATTGACCTAGGGGAGTCATCACTCATGGGTATAGATATGGTATAGGATACCAATGAGAAGGTGAAGGTCATCCAAGAAAAGATCCAAATGATCCAGTTCTTCCTCAACCAATAATACTATCCTAGGTAGGGGGTTTTATGTTAAGTGAATTTTTTATTTTCCCCATTCTTTATTTTAAACGACTAACACAGGTCAACTCACAAACAAGTTAACCTACAGATTGATCATTCGAGTGGGGATGGTTAATGCTGCAAGTTAAAAAGTGGATATATTTTTTTTTTGTGATTTTCCACCTTATTTCATGGTTCTTCATGATCCTGTTAACAAGAAAACATCCAGGTCAACATGAATAAAGTCTCATATCATTCTTTGGGTGTTTCTATGTGCTCTCCTTCCCCTCCTATCTCCTTTTGTCCTTACCGTTCTTCGTGATGAAATGGCGGTGGCGCATTGGCCGAGGAGATGCTAGGCAGAAGGGCCATGGAAAAGTGGGCCGTGATACCAGTGCGAGGCCGCAACACCCATCCATAGAGGTAACACCAGGATGTGGCACCCCGACTGTGGTAGAAGGAGACATGTTGAAAGTGCACCGTGGCGGTGATAGTGGCCATCGGCATGGAGGCCGACAGACGCGGCCACCCAGCCGTGTCAGAGGCACCCCGTGGTCTGCGGACCATGGCAGTGAGCTGGACCTGTGAAAAAGCCACGAGGCACATGGGGGAAAATGATCCACGTGAGAAGACTAGTGTAAGAGGGAAACGCCTCTAGGGTGCCACGTTGAAGGAGCAGACCACGTCGATGGGTCACGACAGGTGGCTAGCATGCAGTCCCCATGGGAGCACATGTGGAGAAGGGGTGGTTGGCCTTAGACAACCACATGTAGCATAAAATGGACACCCAACATGCATCCAGGCAGGGGGAGAACTAGCCCTCATTGTGGGCCAGGCCACTAGCATGAACTGGGCCACTGGGTGGGCCAAGATGGAGAAAAGCTGACCCACTGATGTGGTCTGGGATGATGGGAAAAATTGGGCCGCTGGGCGGCCAGATCTGGGAAAGAACTGGGCCACTTGTTGTGGGCCGGGTTGGATGAAATTGGGTCACTGGGCGACCCAGTGGGCTGGACCCAAGACCGAACCGGGATGGGTCCAGCAAGGACCAATGGGCCTGACCGGACCGGGTCAGGTCAGATAAGAGGAACTAGGTCAGGTCATGCAGGACCCTCATGCCAGGTCATTCAGGTAGGTTCGACTAGGTCAGACTAGGCTTGGACACAACTAGCCTCTGTTTATTAAAATATCAATATCTTTCATACCTGGTGTCCGATTGATGCGTCGTCTACGTTGTTGGAACCCTTTTGATGAGATGGTAATTTGGGAATACTCTAAGTGAGATTTCATAATAGTTGAGATGTGAATGATTTCTTATTGAGTAGATTCTCCCAGAATCAAGTGCACTATGAGTAGGAATCCTACGGCTGGCTGTGACATGAAAGATATGATGAGCGGGTCTTAGTAATCTAGCTAGACAAGAGATAAACGAGACTTAGTGATCTAGTTGGACTAGAGAGGAGCGGGTCTTAGTGATCTAGCGTGATCAGATACGACCGAGTATAAGTGACCCAATTGGCCCAAGAGATGAGTGGGTCTTAGTGATATAGTTGGCCCAGATATGAGCAGGTCTAAGTGATCAAACTAGCCCAGAGATGAGCAGGTCTAAGTGATCCAGATGGCCCCATACACGAGCGGTTCTCAGTGATCTAGCTGGCCTAGGTGACGAGCGAGCCCATATTATGAATCCCTTAGCAGTATGAATGTTCACCTTTACAACTGATAATTATACTTCCTATACTTTGAGTTATACTTGGTGTGAGATGTTTTTCTTTGTGATCACGCTTTTTGGTTTTTTTTGTGGTTATAATTTGTTGTCATTCCTTTGTGAATTGGGGTCCCTACTGAGTATTTTGTTACTCACCCCTGCATGGGCTTCACCCACACATGTTGTGTCTTATGCAGATAGCCGATGCCTTGATAGAGGACTCAGTAGACTAGGAGAAGGTGGTGCCTAATGAGATCAAGAAGGAGGGGCATACTTATATGGCTTCCAGTAGCTACTATAAACTTACCCATCAGGCGAGGTTTTTAGTGGATGACTTATCAGCAATCTTATACTTCCTTTTGTTTATAGTTGTCTTTCGTTGGGTTTGTATTCTGGACCATTTACTTTCAGTTTGTATTGTACTCACAGTAGTTGTCTTGTGATAGTTGTGGTTTACTTAGTGTTTACATTTCTATATTTTTTGTTTTGGGTGTGTGTATCGGTTAAAGGCAATGCCTTCCCTTTTTGGGATATGCCTTTTCAGTGTTAGTCACTAGCCCCTGGCCTATGGAAGGTGGGCTTGGGGTAGTAACGGTACATGCCCTGGGGGAAGGGTCATGACATAACTAACTTATGAAAATATATGGTTGAATTTACTGGTTACAAATTAATTATAAATTAATGTAAGAAAAAATTTAATATAAAGGGAATGTTTTTATAAAAAACTATTTTTATGCTCCTAAAGTAGTTTTATCCTAATAAATTAAATTCCTAAAAATTAGTGAGTGATATTAATGTAATATATATATATATATTATATTTAATAAAATATTTTTTACATTCATCCTATATATTTTATAAGCATAATATGAGAAAAAACTCAATATTAGGCATAAAAACCTATATTTTTATAAAGAGAATTTTACCACCCTTTAATTTTGTACCTACTTTAAATATGAATTTTGACACTTTTATGAACTTAATATGAAAAAATAAACTTAATTTTTGAAATATAAACATAAAAATTAGGTTAGGGTGAATTTTTGGTATTTTTTTGTGAAGTGTTATTTTTTTGATGAATAATGAAAAATACTGAATTTTAATTAAAAATTTATTTTTCATATAATTTATTAATAAAGTTAAATTATATTTTAAATTTGTTTTAAAGTAAAATTATATCAATTACATCTAAATTAATCCAATTTATTTCATTGGAATCAATTTCACTGTGTAATTGGGTATACAAACTTAGCAAACTTTTGAACATTTTTACTTAAAAAACCCGCATTATCGCCCCGTCTGCGGGATTAATTTTAAATTAATTTCAACTAATTATGTGATTTTAATTTGGAAAAATGGATTCCATATTTTTATTAAGAATAATTTATAATTTATTATAATTTAAACTTAGTTTTTGACCAAAAATATTAGCGAAATTAATTAAAATTAATTATAGCGATTAAGAGGAAATCTAGCTTAACAAGGGACTAAACCTTAAACTTAAGGACCAAAATGACCTATAAACTTGTCCAAAATCCATTTTATGTTCTTATATATACCCTATAGTTACTTTTATCTCATTGTTTATATTATTGGATCCACTTTACATGGAAAAAAAATCAGTGAAATTCCCTTTTTCAAAATCTACAAGAATGTCACTCCTCCACTATAAAAAGGCACTCACCCTCCTACTTATTCACACCTCTAAAGCCATTTGGATCAGAAAAAATCTACTCAAATAATATAACAAAAACTATACCTTTATCCTTTAATCCTCCCTTTGGGTATAAATCCATCCCAGTAATCCTTTTGGTGCAAACCAAAAGGAGTTACCCAAAGATGAAGTAACATCCTTCCTCAAGCTCTTTTTCTTTATTTTCATACTAAACCCCCCTAAAATATTCTTATAACATGATTATATAATAAAATCAGTATCCTAAATATATTTATATGTTTTTATTATATGTTTTAGACCTAAAATTACACACACATCCATCTAATGGGTAACCAAATTTATGTTTATGTGTATGATGAACTACTGCCTCACAAAATGATGTCATTTTTTTCCTTTAACACCTATCATGGGTGGGAATTATGATGAAAAATTATTTATATATGATATATATGATATATATAATCTTTTTATGCTTCTTTAATTCTTTATTAACACATAACTTTATTAACTCCATTTTGTGGGAATACGATAACATCATTTGTGGAAGTGTGAACTACCGCCTCCAAAATGCAATGTGATTCGTTCACAATATACATGGAATGTATAAAGGATGGGTTTAATTGAAAATATGTAACTTAAATTAAATATATATGATATTAATTAAATAATTACCTTTATGTAAACATAATATATCATTTTATTTATTACCTTTTTCACACACTAAGAAGTGAACAACGTCGGTTGTGGACAAGTGGACTGCCGCCTCCCCGACACAATGTGATTAATTTTACATCACAATAATTATATATATATATAAGTATATATGATTAAATAACATGTTATTTATGATATAATTATCATTATATAAAGATATATTGTTACTTAACTTCTTTCTATAACGTCATTGAAAAATGGGAACTTTACTCATGCGTACTTACAACCTGTCATCTCCATGATTGTAACATTGGTTCATTTTTCATAAAAATATTTAATGATTGGTTTTAAAAGTATAATTTATGTATAAATATTCTAATTATTTAATTTTTATTATTCTAGATATGTTCATATAATGACCCCTTTGACCATATTTGACCTACCAAAGTCATTTTTGGCACATAAACCAAATATGGTAAAAACACCCGACGTAAACATAATTGTTTAAGTAGTTATTTAAATTATTTTAACAAGTGAAATAAAATAAATTATAAACATTAAAATGGTTCTGAATCAAGTAAATAATTAACATAATTTTATTATTTATAAATATAAAGACACACGCGACAAGTCGAACTCAAGGTAAGAGTTTTCATCTCAATTTACATTCCATTGAGACTTATTAGTTAATATACACCAATTCACTTTATTGTGGTGTATATATTTCTAATTTTTAATTTAATATCATGATTATCTCATAATTACTGATATTTTATATTTTAATTTGAATTATCACACCCAAGGGGTTTATCTTGAAAATTTCCAAGTTGTAAAAGTTACCTTTGTAATCTCACTTTCTATTGTGATTGTTAACTTTATCCTGAGATAATTAATTTATTATAATAATTTTTCATTATATATTTCATTAAATATAAACATTATTAGATAATGTATATTATTATTACCTAACCTATATACCATATTTACATAGGGTTCTCACTTTGACAGTTATTTGATTAATTGGGGAATTATTGATAAATATATTTCTATTCAATACAGATACATTTTGATAAGGAAATTTGTTTTTGAATTAAATAGATTATTTGATATATGAGTAATGTTTTGGACATGAAATACATGGGTTGGGGACCTTTTAATGAAATTCCTATGAGTTGGGGACCAGATAATGCAAACACCTCAATGCATTGGTAGTCTCATGAGTTGAATGAGTTAGCCAAATCAGAATAGTTTAAACTATCTTATCTTGATGGTAAAGGAATCATATTTTTGTGAAAATGATATCCAATAATTAAGAATTTTATTTATTTATAATTAATTTATTGTTATTATCCATGATATTATTGAGGCGACATATCTATGGATGCATTTCATTTTCAGTTTATTTATTAAATGGCATGTGTTTTAGTTTCTCACCTTTCCATATTGATTATGTGTTATCTAGTTATTTTAATGACATGTGTTATCATTTATTTACATTTACATGTTGATTTAATATCTTTAATTTACTATTTATTCCACTTTACTTACCCTTACTGAGCATTTGAGCTTACCCTTATCATGTTTCCTTTCCCCAGGTTATGAAGAAGAAATACATGAATATGATTTCAAGGATGCTGTTCATTTCATTTTATTATATATCATATTTTTTTATATTTTAAAATGAAATATGGGTATCACATATATAATTTAGTTTTCCAAAACTTCTATACTATTCGGTCCCTTGGGATTTGAATCTTGTATCTATGCCAATTTAATGCAGTAATGCATTGGCTCCAGGATTTCTAGGGTAGGGGAATTACAAGTTATCTTAGATCAAACTCTTTTAATACATACCCAATATATCAAGTTCATCTATAAAATTCATGTATGATATTAATGATCTCAAATTATATTTATTTTTATATCTTAGTATCATTTATTTTATTTTTCCATTAATAAAATAATTATTGTATCGGTTTCGTGTAAGCATTTAAGGTAGTTATATCTTCACTAAAAATTAAAAATAAAATTCTATGATGAAGATAAATATTTAAGATATAAAATTACTATTTATAGTCAAATATATATTCTGAATAACCCTATACTAGAAATTTTATAATTATTAAAAACATGAGTATGAAATCTTTGACTTTTCTTTAAATAAAATATTATAGACACCATAATCACTTAAAAATGGAAATAAGATGCCATACATTTGATCTTGATTTAAAATTAATAATATTATAAAATTTGGGCAATTTTAGGGGTCAGTTTATAGTCCATTCTTTTTTAACCTAATTTACCAAATTCTTTCTTTACCATAGTAACAAAAATTACTAAGGTTACTATTCATATTTGAAAAAAAATAAAGGGACCAATTTAATAAATTTTTAACTTTTGATTCCAAATATGTAATATATTTTTTCAAATTCAATTCACATGATTTATATAATTTAATTTAAAATTAGTCATGCAGATGTGATGAGAAAATGAGTTTTTAAAGTGAAAATGTTCAAAAGTTTGAAATATTTTTATATCCAAATTCAATATGAAAATCATTCTAGTAACCTAAATTTGATTGATAGATATATAATTGATCTAATTTTACTTTAAAACCAATTTAAAAAATATAATTTAACATTATAAATTATTTAGATGAAAATTCATTTTCAATTAAAATGCAGTATTTTTCACTATTCATTAAAAAATGAAACATATTTGAAAAATACCAAAAAAATAACCATAAGATAATTTTGAAATAAATATTTAAAAAATGATGTTTATTTTTTCAAATAAAATTTATAAATTTTTTAGAAATTAGTTTCAAAATAAGTGGGCCATCAAACTCTGACAAAACTACCTTTAGAAAAATACATCTTTATTATGTGTAAAATTGAATTTTTTTATATCATATCTAGAAAACCCATAGGATTAATTTTAAACATTATATTGAATAAATAATATATATATTTCATCAATATAATCTATTAGGAGTGTTTTTTATTTTATTGGTATAAAACACACTTGTGCGCATTTAAATACTCTTTTAGAAAAAGATTTCCCTTTATTTTAAAAAGGGTTTTATTTTCATTTATAATTAATTGGTCAACAAATAATTCATTATCTATACATGTATAAACCATCTTTTTATAATTTAGTTAATCCTTTTATACCCTTCATTCTAACAGCTAGGTTATAATGGTAACATTTAAATAATAATATTTAGTTATTTATTTAAGCTCGATGTGGCGTAACATGTATGCTATTGAACATAGTGTTTAATTATTAAAATATTGGGAATTTAAAAATATTATATATAGATATATGGGTTGTTTCATTATCTAATGTGTTTTCTTATAAATCCATTGGGATAAATGAAGGTAGAGATATGATCTACCTAGATCCTTGTGCACTTCTTCATAAATTTTCATGGCAAGTGGTTTCTATTGTCTCTGTTGATCTAGGGTTTATTGAATCTATGTTTATTTATATGGGGTTTATAGGGTATTATCTTGATATATAAGATCCATATTTCTATTTGGTTGGTGTATTTCATTCAGTTTTTGGAAATTATAAGTGTTTGAGTTATGTAGTTTCATAAAAAGCCTTTGTTTTAAGAACCATGATTGCTTTCTCATTTTAAATTTGTTTTTTAAATTGGTTATTATCATGATTTATGATTATTGATATGTAATGGTTTTTGGATTCTTTAAAAAATGGATTTACCCTTAGGTATTTATAAAGAAAATTAATTTTAAACCATGTTTTTTTGTGAATTGGGTATTTTTATTATTAATATATGATATTCCCTTGAAATGACTTGAAATTTGAAATGGAATCCTCCATGTGTTGGTTTTTTGTAAAATTGAAAGCCTCCAAGTGTGGGATATGGAATATGAGAACCTATAGTATTTAAGAGGGGGTATATTTGGGACAAGCATGTTAGGATGGTTTACATCTACCTAGCATGGACTTACACTACAACTCTAACTTAACTTTGTTATGATAAGACGTTCACTTACCGAGGTGTTTCCCTCATCCTTTGGACCATATTATAGGGAGATGTTCACAATTAGTCATTTGATCACTAATGTGTGAATATCCTAGTTAATCCATACCTAATATACCATAGGACTAGTTTCCACATTACCCCATTTTGAAATGGTTATTCATGAATTATTTTAGAAATGTTTTGATCAAATGTGCTTTGAAAAGAAAATGGTTTATCAATTTATCCATGATTTATAAATTTATATGAGAGGTTGAATTTTCATGTTTTTTTGAAAACTAATAAAGATACATTTTATGTATTTATTTTATTTAAATGAGTACAATTACTTTATTTATTAAATATTGCTTATGAAATATTTGGTGGGATCCTATTGGGATTATTTTACTCACTAAATGTACATACCTATGGGTGTGTGTAGATATTATTTTATCTAACATGGGTAAAGTCAAAGTATCTCATGGAGGTTGTGGGTATCTATATTTGTGAGGTGTGGGAGTTTAGTGGTGACATGGTGGGATGTTGGCCCTTATATCAAATAGAGATGGGTTGTTATTAGAATTTTTCTTTCCTTTATATATGTCATATGATGATCATTAAGTTTATTGTTGGATAAATATTTTCCAAACGTAGTTCTTGATTCCCAGGCAGTTTTTTCTAGCCTATGGGAATTGGAAACACCCTTTGGGCATTATCAATGGCCGCCTTAGGTGTCCAGTTTAGGGATGATTGATAGAGTTTATATTTTCACTAATTTTTATATACATTTAAATGATTTAATCTTAACCAATTTCTCTTTATAAGTTAAATTTCATCATTTTTAGTTTTCAATGGTATTTTGAGAATTTCGGTGAAAATGGATTAATTATTTATTTTTAGGTTTTTTAAATCATTTGTAGATTTATTTAATAAATCCATAATTTTTATGAAAATTATATGAATTATTTGAAAGAAAAAAATCATCTTGAAATCATGAATTTTCACTAAGTTTGGGAGTTTTTAGGATATTATGAGTCTCACTAGTAGAAAAAATATCTTTTAACATTGAGGTTTTAATATTGGTTATTTAATAACCAATATTAAAAAGGTTTTTATGTCTATTATATAAATATTCAGTGTAAACACCATTCCCCTTTGGGTTTTAACATTGGTTTTTGTATAACTGATGTTAAAAAGTTTTCAAATTGGGTTTTAATATCGGTTATGTATAAAACTGACATTAAAACCCTTTTGCATTGGTTTTTAACATCGTTTATATACACAACTGATGTTAAAAATTGTACACGGGAATGGTTTTAACTTAATTTATTTTTATAACTGATCTTAAAAGTAAAATTTAGAATGTGCAGGTTTGGTATTTCAATTTTTTCACAACTTTCATTTCAATTATTAACATCCCACCTAAATTTTAATAAATCACCACCAAAAATATATTTTTTATATTATATAACTTATCATTATCTTTATTTCAACATTTTTAAACACTTCTATCCAAATAAAAATTTCATCTATTTTTCAATAAATTATTTCAACATGGTATTTATTCTCATAATTTAATTTATTTATTATTTTTTTCATTGATCTATAAACTTCTTGATAATTTTTCTTTTGAAAAATAAGACTTCTTTCGATTGAGTTATAAAGATAGGAATTCTACATAATATTCACCAACTGAAGTTAAAAATTCATAATCAGTTGATATTGTGGTTTCCACATAATTTCTTCCCTATAAAGAAAAGGAATATCAACAAATAAAATATCGATTTGAAGGAAACTGCTAAAAACAATAAAATTTGGTCAAATATTTAAGTATATTTTTTATTTTATTCATCTGGTTTCTGTAATTTTTAGTTCATATTTTTCATGTTTTCATTGAATTGAGTAGTATTTATCAGTGTTTCAAAAAAAATTATACACTTTCCACATCAGTTATTTAAATAACTGATGTAGAATGTGACTTTCAATATCTATTTTCTAAGAAACAAACATCAAAAGTTGAACATTTCACTTTTTTTGTCAGTTTTTTAGAATAACCAACATCAAAATCCACTGAAATAAATAATTCAATGTTAATTTATAAAAATTGATATTGAAATTCACACTTTTAATATCACCGATAATGACATCACTTTATAACTGATGTTAAAAGGAAAAAAATTCGATGTTAAAAGTGTTTTTTCCACTAGTGTGATTTATATGATATTTCATTCTACCTTATAAGATATTAAATTCTCATATGTTGTTTTAATTTGTTGAATTTCAGTCTCATATGGTATTTTTTAAGGAACTTAAGATATATTCACCACCCATATGATACTTTTTTAACCCTTATAGTATAATTAACTTTTTCATAATCCAATCTTGAATGACCTTTTGTAGATAATAGGATATTTGTCACCACATATGATATTTTTAATTCTGTATAATATCTTTTCCTTGTATGATGATTTACTTTATGAAATTTTTAGGAATTAGGGAAATGAAACTTCATGCTACCAGATTTCGATCAACTACACACCTTGTCCACATAGCTTCTATTAAAGAGGGGGATGAAGAGGTTATGAATATACAATGGTTCCAAGGGGAAATAAAATCTTAGGGAATGTGGAAATTAATTACCCATCCACATGAATGAAGAAATCATTGAAATTTACCATTTGGATCCGATCAAGAGGATGTTTCCTCACGTGCATGAAACTTACTGAGGAAACTTAAAGGGAAAAGATCAAATTCAAATAATTTTCCCTCCGTTTTCTTGGAAGAATAGATAAAAAAAAGGAGAGGATGGTTATAAAAATGGGGTGATGCTGAGAATTCGCATGGTGGAATGTTGATTTCATTTTCTTCTATATTTTCAACATTTCTCACTTCCCCTTTATTCACTATAGACCCTCAAATGGAGGGTTAATTATTCAGTGACCAGGGAAGGGATTATAACTATTTCGGTAATTATAGCATACCATAATTTTCTTATATAGATACCATCTATTAATATAAAATAATTTATTACATAACATAACAATGCATTAAAAAATTTTATTGGTCTAATTCCTTTGGAAACATGGATTTATAAACAATCGATTCTTCATAACAAGTTCCCTTCTTAGAAATATCATATTTAATATATTTCTTCATAACCAAGGGAAAGGAAACATGATAAAGGGTGCGCTCAAATACTCAATAAGGGTAAACAAGGGAGATATAAATGATCACTTAAATTGAACATGAGCATAAGGGTATAATAATATGAGCATAAAATTTGAAAACCATACCCCATATATCATAGATTGTAGTTTATAATCATGGAATAAAATTTATTAGTTAATAAAACATGAATAATAAATTAATCAAATAGCATGAGCCATGAGATCATAAAATTTTCATAAGACATATAATTATTGTATACACATAAGAAAAGAAAATAATTTCCTTAGTAGTCAAGGATTATTTCTAAGACTATCATAGTGGAATGAGTTAACTCCTCAAACCATCATAATAGTCAAGGTTTAATCTCAAGACTATTATAGTGGACAAAGTATCTTACTGAACTAGGTTCAATCTCCATTCCATCCTAGTTTATCTCATGAGATATCTAACTTTACCCAATGAATTGGAGGGATATATAATTTCAGTCCCACCATCGCATAATGGAAATCATAAATATATGATCTGTAATATCATAAAACATTCATCATATTGTAACCTATAAAAATTTAATAGTTTTCATAAAAATTTCATCATGTCATGACTCATGGAAATGAAATGGGTTTCATAATCATTACATAAATTCACCCTAACATAACCCATATAAAATAAACAAGTTTCATAAACATATTATCATCATAATCATAATCTAGAGAAAGAAGGTGGATGATATCATTATATCATATCCCTATTATGGATTATTAAACATTAAAGGATGTCATCATAGATGTAAAATGATTTTAAAATATAAGTTGGAACTTTTCTTGAGGAAAATATCCCTTACACTTTGAGATCACTTATTTAAAATCTAAAACAAAATCCCAAATATTTAAGAAATAATTTTTTTTAAAATAACCTTAGAAATTTGTAAATAAATCTTCAAATAATTTTGTGGTTATAATGAAGTAATATTTTTTTTCATTTTGTGTATGTCAAAATAAAGATGCCTTTCACATTTTTAGTAAAAAGTAAAAAGTTACTCATTCATAAAATGACAAGAAGATTTCTTTTAAATAATTTTATAAAAGTTAAAAAATGACTAAAAATTAATTTAAAAAATAATAGAGGAATATTAAAAACATTATTCATTTTTTTAGAAAACATGGATGTAGAATAAAACATATTTTCAACCGAAAAGAGAAATAAATTCAGTCTTCCTTAAAAACATTCTTTTGGAATCTTGAGTATATAAAGAGAGGAAAATGAGAGTAAAACATGTTATTTATATAAATAAACATATTATAAGAAAATTCATTTGATTCTTGAGTGGTATATCTTGAAATTTTATCATCATAAGCATAATCACAAAAAATCTTGATAAACAATGATATTGTAACATAAAACCCTTACACCATTGGTAATTTTTGAATCATAATCCACAAAAAGAAAATAAAATTAGATGTATATGAAAATAAACACTATTTTAAAAATAATAATCATAAGATATTTTCATCAGTTGTATATACACCACATAAAATAAACAAGTGGTGAATATGGCATGTGACTCACAAAAATAAAAGTGAGATGAAAACCCCTTACCTGAGGTCCAAATTTATTTGTATCTATTAAAAAATACTCCATAATAAATATTGATTTATTATTCATATATTATAGAACCATAATAATATATATCATACCATATATGATTTAATTATAACATTTTACTACCCATTTATTTACAATTCTTTATTAAAATCATTGTTCTTACTAATAACTGCTTCATTTTTTTCCATATTTTGGGTTAGTAGTTTTGGTACATTTAATTTTATTATCATTAAATAATATAAATAATTTTAATCATGATATAAATATTATATAAAATCATTATATACATATTTATATTCATCCATAAAAGTTAGATATAAAAAATGAATTACATCGTTTAAGGAGATGGTTGGTCGTACAAATGCATGAATGTTGTTTCCATTTTTTAAATGGATGGAATGAAAGAGAGGTATATAATAATTACCCTTTAAAGAATCATTTTTATATAATATATATCATATAAATTCATTAAATATATCTTTATTACAATCCATGTCAATATAAAAAGAAAACATGTGTCACATCGCTTCGTGGAGGTGGTAACCACACGTACACACGATAACACTATCATTTTTTAATGGATTAGAAGGTAAGAAGGTGAATATGACATTAAAATTTAATAAGTATAATTATTTCATAAATATCATATATATATATATATAATTAAAATCCATCATTATATACACCTATGAGAGGTGGGGATGGAAAAAAAATTATATCGGTTCATGAGGTGGTAGTTTGTTGTACAAATGATCAATGAATTTGTTTCATATTTAATAGACAAGGATATGGATATAGGTTATGAAATTAAAATAATAACATATAAGAACATTTAATATAAATATTTTATAATTTCATCATATTTTTAAAATATTTTAAGGATGTGTAAGAAGAAGTAAAATGAAAACGCATGGTTAATAATTATACCTCATCTTTAGACAACCTCTTTAGGATTATAACTAAATCCATACTAGGATGGTTTTAAGATCAAACAATGGAATCTAGATCATTTTTATGGATGTATTTAATGGTTTTTGAGTAGGTATTAAATGAACCAAAATGATCTTGATGTGTGTAGAGTAGAGGAGAGGAGGTGTCCTTTTATAAGTGGGGGAGGGGTCCCACTTTGGAAATTTCTTAAAAGAATAAAATATGATAAAGTCATTCTCAAGAAAAATGATTAAAAATGGATAAATATTTGAATTTGGTAAATTATAAGGTATAAATATTTCCATAAAAAAATTATTTATACAATTTTAATTGGCAAATTTACCCTTATCTTTTTATTTAACCACTGACGGTAAACTCGTTTTAACTTTAATCATGGTACCATATTTTTACTAATTTTAAATTAGTTATGAAAAAAATTAATTTTTAATTATTATATAATATTTATTATAATGATTACAAATATATAATACATTTTACCAAATTCAGTTCACATAATTTGTATAATTTAAATTAAAATTAACTCGTAGACACGATGAAAAAGTAGTTTTCCAAAGAAAAAGTTTTCATAGGTATAAAATATTTATATAAAAATTCAACACGAAATTGATTAAAATGACCTAAATTAGATTAATAATAATATAATTGAACTAATTTTACTTTTAAAACTATTTTATAAAAATGGAACATTGTAAATTCTTTAAACAAAAAGATAATATTTAATAAAAATTGGTATTTTCACTATTCATACAAAAAATTAATCTTTTCATAAAATTATAAAAAATTATCTCTAAAATAATTTTTAAATTATTAAATAAAAAGTAAGTTAATTTTTTCAAATAAATTTTCTAAAATTGGAAAGAAATTACATTTAAAATAAGTACCCAAAACGTGATTAAACAATTTTTTAGAAAAATACATTTTTATGCATAAAACTGGATTTATTCTTATCCCATGCATAGAAAAAATAGTAGTTGAATAAAAATTTTTATTTAATATATAATATATAATTTTAATTAAAATTATTCACAAATATTTATTAATTTAATTTATTAAGATAAAAACACATTGTGCGCATAAAATAGTTTTTTCAGAAAAATATTTTTTTACATTCAAATGATTTTTATTTTCATTTATATTCAATTGATAACCAATGAATTTATTTTATACATTTGTAAACTATAAACTTTTCAGAATTTATTTAGTATTATTCATACCTTTCAATTTTACTGCTAGGTTATAATGGTATACTCTATTACGGTTTGTTTAGACTTGGGGTTGCGTGTATCACAAGTTATTGAAGAGATTAAATTTATTTAAAAAATAATATATTTCATAAAATCATAGGTTGTTTCATTTTACTCCACCTTAAAAATAATTTCACCCTATACATTCTTCTACTCTAATACAAACAAATGAGGATACTTCCACCTCATAATATCCTCAGGATCTTATATAGCTTCCTCATATTGGTGGTTTTGCCACAAAAATTTGATTAGGTGAGTGGTTTTGTTTCATTGAAATTTGTATTTACAATATAGAATCTCCACTGGTTGTTCCTCATAATAGATATCTTTCTCCTATGGTATGACCTCTAATTTTAGTACATGTGAAGGGGTAGGTGTGTAATTACTCAGTAGAGACACATGGAACACATTGTTAACTTGAGAGAGGTTTGGTGGAAGTGTCAAAAAATAAGCTACCATCCCTAATAGATCAAGAATATCCAAAGGGAAAATATATCTAGGTCTAAACTTTACCTTCTTCTTGAATCTCAAACCCTTATTCCATGGATAAATTCATATTAATACCTTCTCACCAACTTCAAATTCCATATCACGGTGACAACTATCAGTATAACTTTTCTATCATCTCTGAGCTTCCTTGATGTGTTATTGAATGGTCCTAACATTATCTACCATTTCCTTAGCTATTTAAAGTCTCAATATCTTTCTTTCTATAACTTAATCCTTGGAAATTGTAGTTGTACACTTATTTCAATAGAGAGATTCATAAGGATCCATATGAATTCTCTAGTGAAAGCTATTGTTGTAAGAAAAATCGCCTAGAGGAAGGTATTGATCCCAACCACCTTTAAAATATATAGATTAAGATCTCGACATATTGTCTAGGGTTTTAATTATTCTCTCATACATAACACATATATGAAGATTATAATATGTGATGAAACTCAACTCTATAACAAGATATTATTGAATACTTCTCCAGATCTTCAAGGTAAATCTCAGATCCTCATTAGATACAATAGAATGTGGTATTCCATGCAACCTTACGACTTCCTTAATGTATATTCTGGATAGATGATCAAGTGACAAGTATCATATAGTGGAAATGAAAAAAGATAACTTTATAAGGTGATTGATTATATCCCAAATAACATTATTTCCCTTAGATGTTTTGGGGAGTCCGATGAAAAAAATCCATGGTGATGTTTTCCAATTTCTATTCTAGTATGGGTAATGGTTACAACATACCCTTAGACTTCTATCTATCATCCTTAACTTTATAACATACCAAGCACCAAGATACATGATCTGTAATATATCTCTTCATATCTTCCCAATATAAATACTCTTTTAGATATATATAAATATTTTTACTTCTAGGATTAATAGATAATGATGAACTATGAGACACATACAACAAATCCTTCAAATATGGTATGATAGGAACACATACATGGTTACCAAACCTTATCATTCCATCAAAATTAAGGTTAAACTTAGGAATATTTTTCATCTTCTTCTATAGATCTACATCTTCCTTCTGTACCTCCTTAACCCTCACATGGATAGATGGTTGAACATGTTAATATTTGAAATTTGTTTTTATAATTTAACTGTTTAATTTGTTTTGATAAATTACTATCTCTTCACATTTAATTAAATTGAAATTTTTTATTAAAAATTAATCTTTTTATATTTAAATAAGTATCTTTTTTAATCATTGAAATGGAGTTCTCATGAAAATATTTTAATAAAAAATTAGACCCCAAAAGAAGAACCATTTCTCAATAGTGGATCATTTTTCCATCAGTAGCATATTTCATTCCAATGATCTTAGTTTTTTTACTATTAAAAATACAATGGTAGATTCTTTTATCCACCGATAGTTATTTTTTTATTTATCAATTGTTCATTACTATAATAGTTTCCTTCAATATTTTATAAATTTTTATTTGAACCAAATTCTTCATTCACCGGGTGTTCTTATAATATAAAAACAGTTGGAAATCCAATAGTTTATCATCTACCATCACTGGAAATCCAATGATAGATAATATTCCACCATTTGACATCACTAATAGTATCTATTCTTTTGGTTTTATAGAGGCTTGGAAATATCTTTATTTATGTTGGCACTTACTTTTTTATAATTCTATGTGAAATGGTAGATTTCTCTATTTTGGAATGGTAGATCATTTTAATGGAAGAATTATCCTTCCACCACTCTATGTTTCATCAGTATAATAATCAAGATATCATTATTTATTTCAATAGTGTATTTTCACCAATGATAGAAGGATCAATCTACCTTTAAATAATTTTTAATCCACCATTAGTTCAAAAAAAATTTCTAAAATTTTTAATTTTTATTTCATGTAATGTTATTAAACTAAATTTTTTGTTAAATGTTTTAGAATATTTATGTTGAAATATAATTTTAGGATGTGTAAAAAATAATTTTAATCATTTTTTATGTACAGATATACTTATAGTTGTGTGTTATCTATTTTAAAATATTTTAATGTCTTTATAATCTAGAAGATTATATTTTTATTTCAACTATTTTATAAATATATTTTTTATAAATTTTATGTATTTATTATTTTAATTATTTTATATTAATATTTTTTGAATAAATATAAAGCATGTTTGTTCTTTTTTATTCATCATGGATTTAAAAAGTTAAGGTAACGATAACTTTATTTTATTTTTATTCTATAACAAATGTCATGAAATTATTAGACATGGACACGCTCTTAGAAGATCTTTATCTTAATGATTTGAGAGACATATTTAAGGCATAAAAAATATTCCAGTGTAGATCAATCAATATATTCTTCAATGATAGAACTTCAATATAATTTTGGATGCTCTCATTTGTTTAAAAACTTCTACAACTTTTGTACTTTGGGTGTGATAATAGAAGAACTTCAACTTTTGACATTGTTCCTTTTAAGTGATCAATGATCATAAAACTTTAACATCTTCAACAATTTTTATCATATAATAATTTATATGTATTTAATTTCTTAATGATTTTTTTTATTTCTTTGAGTCTAGTTTATTCTTTTCCTAATAAAAATAATTTCTTCCATCATATGGTTATTCCACCACCAAAAAGAAAGTATGGGTTTTTACTCTTGATCAAAATTTAGGTAAACATACTAGGTTGAGTCTCTTGTAGAAGATTGGGTCTTGCCTCTATGTTCCTATAAAAGGTAGTGTTTGAAACAAGGTTCTCACACCTTTAAAATTGAGTTTATCAGTGGGTATAAATATCCTTGAGGAGTAGAGGAGGTTGAGAAGTTTACTAGGATCCCTATGATCTGAACCTATATAAATCTTGGCCTTCTTTCATTTTATTTCTATTGAACCACATATCAATAACAGTTCACTCACTATAGATCTTTTATTTTATAAATTCTGAATATTTTGTCTTTAATTTAAAAAAACAACTATTCACTCCCAATCTATTTATAATTTCCATCTTTATCGATCTAATAATTGGTATTAGAGCCAAGTATCTGATAGGTTATATTTTCTAGTTTCTCTAATTTGATATTAGATAATTAGAATTAGAACATAATAAATTACTTAAAGGATAGATATCCTCTCTAATTATTTTTGTTGCTTATTTTTAACTTATTACTAACCTAATATCCTAGACTTAAAAGTCTAAGGAATAAAATAAAATATTTTTTTAATATGGTACGTGTTAATGTGAATAATGGATAGATTCCAAAAAACCCCCATTATTAAATGGAAGTGACTATAGATATTAGAAAGATAGAATGAAATCCCACTTAAAATAGTTAAGTGTAGATAACTGGACTATCATGGATAATAAATATGAGCTACCCAAAGTTTATCCCAAGATACTTGTAGGTAATGACATGGTAAAATATGTTTTTAATTATAAAGTTAAAAATAGTTTTTATTTCTCTATAAGTAGAAGTGTCTATATCCTTATTTCATCTTTTAATAAATCCCATAATATCTTCAGGATACTTTAAGTGACTCATTATGAAACTAGAAAGATAAAGATAATCAAGCTAGGAATTATATGAGAAGAATACAAGGACTTCAAAATGGGAGATAAAGAATTTGTAAACCATATATTCTAATGGTTTAAAAGTATTACTAATGGTATGAGTGCTTTTGGAGAAATTTTGGACAAAAAAACTCAAGTGGAAAGAGTAATTATTTCTATTAAAAAAATATGGCATGAAAATAAGGTGGTCATTGATGAGAGTAATAATTTTAAGGAATATAATTTTACATGAATTAATAATATCTCTACTACAGTATCAGTTAGAGATGAAAAATATTACTAATGACGTTTCTATAAATAGAAATGGTATTTTATTGAAATATAATGTTATTAATACCTATAATTACTCTAAATCTAATTTCCAGGAAAGTGAAAAGGATATGGATCACTTTAGAAATAATTTTTTCAAGTTCATGAAAAATAAAGGTGGAAAGAACCAGTTTTGAAGGAAGTCCAGAAAGGACTATAAGAAAGGTAATACCAGTAAAAATAATGTTTTTTTAGAATTAAAATGTTATGAGTGCATGAATAAAAGTTAAATAAGGACTTTATTACCTAAACTAAAACATCTAAATAAAGAAAAATATAAAATAAGAGAAGAAAACAAAGCTTTGTTTGGAGGTTGGGACTGCTCAAATAGTTCTAAATCAAGTGGTGATTCTCAAAGTGAATAGGAGACATGGACTCTTACCCTAATGGGTTTTCAATGTGTGGTAAATGATTATCTATTTAATTAGTTAATAACCCCTAAAAATACTGATCATAATTCTTTATTTATTAATAAAACTATTTTTTTTATTTATGTTTTGATTCTGATTTTGTGAATTCCAAAGTTAAACAGCTACTAAAAGAGAATAAAGAATTAAAAAATGATGGAGTTATGATAGTTGAAAAGTATGTTGACTTAAAAATTAATTATAATAAGTTGATAAAACAAAATAATAAAATAAAAAGGGAATGTGATAATATAAAAATATGTGTTTCCCAGAGTGATAAATCTAAAAAGGATTATAATTCTGATTTTCTAAAACTAAAAGTGGAAAATGAAAGGGTTAAAAAATTTATAGAAGTAAATGATAAAGATCATGATAGAATATTTAATTTATCTTTGGATGATCTAACTAAAGTAGAAAATGAATGTTAGAAATTAAATCATGAAAATAAAAAATTAATAAATAGATCTTTTGGATCCAATGAATTTTTTTATAGATTTAGACACTGTTCAAAAAGAGAATATGGATTTGAAAAATGAATTTTTTAATCTTAAACACGATTTATCTAATTTTGTAAAAGGTAAAGAACAATATGATAAAATTATGTCTTTAATTAAACTAAACACAAATAAGTTTTTTATATAATAGTTTATCACCAAGTTTAAATAAAACTAACTTTGTTAAAATATTAAAAGGAAGTGTTTCTAGTGTAACCTATTTTAAATGTAGAATGAAAGGGAATTATGATAATTAGTATTCACTAAGATTTACATAATCATTTGACCATACTGTAACTTTAATTTATAAAGATTTACTTTTTAATGGGCCTACTAATAAATTCTTGAAATCAATTTAGGTGCCAAAATATTTTGCAACTAGTCCAATTGGACCCAAGTTAGCATGGAAACCAAAACAGTCTATTTGATTATTTAATTTCAGGAAATATTACTTAGAAGCCTCAAAGACTCATGGTATTTAGACAGTTTCTTCTCCAGGAATATGATAGGTTATATTTCAAAATTTCTATCATTTAATTCATTTGATGGTGGCATTATCAAATTTGGAGACAACTCTAAAGATCAGAATAAAGGTATTAGTGAAGTTAGTTTTTCTAAAACCGTTATTAGTTTAAAATTATTATATATAATGGGTTTAAAAATTAATCTTATAAGTATATCATAGTTTTATGATGATGGATTAAATTTTATATTTGAAAATGATAAATGTACTATTCTGAAAAATAGATTTTTTTTTATTTTCTGAAAATAGATAAGAAAATGTATGTACTATAGTTTTTTTGATCTTACCAAACAAAAGGTTAATTGTTTGAATAAAATAGAAGCAGATGGAATTTTGTGTCATGAGAGGCTTGGTCATGAAAACTTCAGATTGTTTCACAAACTATCAAAGCATGAACAGGTTCTGAAACTTCCAAAGTTACATAAAAGTAAGTACTTCATGTGTGATTCATGTTTAAAAGGTAAGAAACAAAAGAAATATTTAAATCTATAAATGATGTTAGTATTGCTATATGTTTAAAATTATTAAATCTTTACTTGTTTGGACTTATAAAACTTGTTAGTTTTGGTTGAAATAAGTATGTATTTTTAATTGTATATGATTATAGTAGATTCTTATGGATTTATTTCTTATCCCATAAAAACGAAACTTTATCCAAATTTTGTTCTTTCTATAATATTTATCAAAATTTCAACAATATATCAATCATCTCTATCAGAAGTGATAAATCTGGTGAATTTTTTTATTTAAAATTTGATAAATTTTGGAAATAAAATTGATATAAAAATTATTTCTTATCCCCTAGGACACCATAACTAAATGGTGTGGTAGAAATAAAGAACATATCTATTCAATAAATGGATAGGTCAATGCTAATGGAATTTAGTGTACCTAAATAATTTTGGGCATAATCTGAAAATACATATTTTCATGTTTTAAATAGGGTTTCTATTAGACCTTTCCTAAATAAGACACCTTATGAACTTTTTAAAGGGTTTGAACCAAAAGTTTGATATTTTAGGGTCTTTGGCTATAATTTATATATCTTAAACACAAAAGCTAATCTAAAAAAATTAGAATCTAAATCTCACGAAGGTATATTTTTGGGATATTATAATTATAGAAAATATTATAGAGTTTTCAATAAGAAAAATTTATTTGTTGAAGAATCTGTACATGTTAAGTTTTATGAAAGCAATTCTATTAAGAAGAATTATGAATTAATCAATGAAAACGATGAATTTAGATAATTTAATTTTGATGAAGATAATGAACAATATAATGATAATGCATCAATTTAGGTGGAGCATTTAACTTCTCAAACTGATGCAAAGTAATGGAAAAGTTTTAAAGACCATCTTATTGAAAAAGTAACTAGTAATGTAGAATCTGGTATTCAAACTAGAAAATATGTTTTTCTTTATTGTAAAAACTCTACTTTTGTTAATAAATTTGTTCCCATCAATGTTGAAAATTATTTAATTTATTCTAATTGGGTAATTTCAATGCATGATGAATTAAATAAATTTGAAATTAATAAAGCATGGGATATAGTTTATTTTGAAAAGATAACCCTCTTATAGGAACTAAATGGATTTTTCATAATAAAATCGATGAAGATGGAAAAATAGTTAAAAATAAATAAATAATAGTAGCTCAAGGTTATTACTTGGAAGAGGGATTCAAAATTAAAGATTATTTTTCATTTTTTGTTGGTATGGAAGTAATTATAATTCTATTATCCTTTTTTAGTTTTCAAATATTCAAATTGTTTTAAATAGATGTAAAAAGTTCCTTTTTAAGTGGAATTATTTTAGAAGAGGTATATGATAAACAACCCCCTATATTTGAAAATAATAAGTTTCCAAATCATGTTTTTAAACTTAATAAATCCTTATATGTTCTTAAGAATGTTTCAAGATCTTAGTATGAAAGAATAACATAGTTCTTATTACAAAATTATTTTATTAAAGGTAAGGTTGATCCAACCTTGTTTATAAAAAGAGTTTCAAGTGATATAATGATTATATAGATTTATATTTATTTTATGATATTTGGTTAAACAAATGATTCTCTATGTAATGGTTTTTCTAAACTAATGAAAATTAAATTTGAAATGAGCTTAATGGGAGAACTAAATTTTTTCTTGGATTACAAATCAATCAAAGGGAAGATGGTATTTTATTAAATCATTCTAAGTATGCTAAATAACGTGTAAAAAGGGTTGGAATTAATTCTAGTAAGTCTATGAAAACCCCAATGAAAACTAATTCAAAATTAGACATGGATAAATCTGGTAATTAAATTGATATTAAACTATATAGAGGCATGATAGGCAGTCTATTGTATCCCACTACTTCTAGACCAAACATCAAGTTATTAGTTTCCTTGTGTGTTAGGTTTCAGTCAAACCCCAAAGTATGTCATCTTAAAGCTGTCAAAAGAGTAATTAGATATATTAAGAGTGATTTATATACTGTATTATTTTATTCTAATGAGAATTTATTTGATTTACTATATTAATTTGATTCTAACATTAGAGGTTGTAGACTTGATCAAAAAACCACTACAGTTATGTTTTATTTTTTAGGAAAAAGTTTAATTTCATGGAGTTATAATAAAAAAATTTCAATAGAATTATCAATAGATGAGGTTAAATATGTTGTTACTACTAGTTTGTTCTCACAGATCATATGGATAAAAAAACATTGTATGATTTTAATATTAGTTTTAATAAAATTCCTATTTACTATAACAATTCTAGTGCTATTTCAATTTCTAAAAACCCTCTTCAGCACTCTAGGACTAAACATGTTTACATTAGATTTCATTTTCTTAGAGATCATGTAAATAAAGGAGATATATGTTTAGATTTTTTTTCATACTAAGAAACAGTTAGCTATAATTTTCATAAAACCATTAGATTCTATTAAATTTTTGAAAATGAAGTTTGAATTGGGAATTACCAAAGCTTAAAATCTATGTTTATAATAATCGCTAATCATAAATATTTTTTTACATGTGTTCTATAATTGAATACTATTTTTTTATACTCTTCTTAAATGGTAATTAGATCATACTGTTTAAAATTTATTTGTTATACTTTTACTATTAATTCTACTTTCATTGAATACTATAACTATATGTTTACTCTTATGACACTACTCTACTCTGTTACTTTCAAAGTTGTTTATTTTGATTAAAACAGAGTCTCTTTTATATATTAAATTCTAATATAATTTTTTATAAATTTCGAAAAGGGGGAGATTTTTGTTGAAAATTTATTAAATGTTATGTTTTATAATTTACAAAAAGGGGGAGTTTTTTAGTATTTGAAATTAGTTTTCATACTTTAACAGTTTTATTTGTTTTGATAAATTACTATCTCATCACATTTAATTAAATTTAAAATTATTATTAAAAATTAATCTTTTTATATTTACATAAGTATCTTTTTAAATATTTGAAATGGAGTACTCATGAAAATGTTTTAATACTGTTTATTTTTTATTATTTATTATATTTCAAATTTTAATTATTGTTGATAAATATTTTTTTCCTTATCTAAAAAATTGGGCCATCCTAAGTGAGCCACTATGGCTAGACCTCAACCACACAAAGAGGACCCAAGGGGTCAACCCCATGGGAAGTCTAGCCATAGGTATCCCATATGGAGGTAATGTTCATCCAGGTATAGTGCATGCCTAATGTTTATGGGCACATGTATAAGGCATACATATCACACATAGTATGTACATAGGTTGGGATAGAATATCCCCTTGGGCCACAACCCATATGTTTGAATGGTGGGTTATGGGTGTTGATCCCTCACTGATAACTTGAGGGGGAAAGGCATGACTTGATTGATATACCTATCATTACTCACATCCCATAATTGATATGGGACACATTTTATTTTTACTATTTATCCTTTAAAAATAATGGACAGATCCTTAACCATCTAATCGAAGCCTAGTGAACCATTTGATCTATTTTGTTTCTATTGCATATTATTTATTCTCCTACACTTCATCTTGTTTGAATTTTTATCATATTTTTCCTCAGCAATCCTTTTATATTTCTAGTTAATTAGGGTTCATGTAATAACTTCACTCAAAATATGCTGAGGGTGTCTTGGTCGTTCTTAGTCTAAGTTTTTTCCAGGAAATATTTTTCATCTCTTCTCGTATCTTCTTATTGAGAAATAATGATAATAAAACTACTTCTTTTTTATCCTTCCATCATCTCATTATTTGTTTGGTTCTTGAAATTCGATGATCTTCAACCATATTGAATCTTTCTATGACTGGTATTTCATAATGGAAGAACTTTTCATCACTAAAAACATTTGTTCTTATAATGGTGGAACATCCAGACCTCGACAGTTAACCGTTGGACCCCAACAAAAGCACCGTTTCTCAATGGTGGATCATTTTCCACTAGTAGCATATTTAATACCACCACTCTCTATTTTTATACCATTGGAAATTAAACCGTATATTATTTTATCCATCGGTAGTTCATTTGTCTTCTTCAGTTGTTGTCACCTATAGTAGCTTCCTTCAACATTTTAAAAGTTTTTATTTGAACCAGCTTCTTCATTCAATCGGTGTTCCTATAATAGAAGTACCATTGGACATCCAGTGATAGATCATATTCCACCATTGGTCATCCAATGGTAGATCATCTTCCAATATTAGACATCACTAATGGTATCTCTTATTTTGGTTTCACAGTGGCTTGGAAATAGATTTATTTTCTTTAGCACTATTTTTATGCTTCTAAGTGAAATGACATATTTCTCTATTTTTCAATGGTAGATCATTTCACCAGTGGAATAATTATTCCACCAATCATCATTTCACTGATAGTACAATCAATCTACTATTCTCCTAGTTTCAATGGGGGGTCTTCACCAATAATAGCAAGATCAATCTACCTCTATAAAATTTTTAATCAGATTTAGTTCAAAAATTATTTCTAAGATTTTTAATTTTTATTTTATGTGATTTTATTAAATTAAATTATTTGTTAATTTTTTTAGTATATTTTTGTTGAAATATAATTTTAAGTTGTGTAAAAAATAATTTTAATCATTTATTATGTATACATATACTTATAGTTGTGTTTTCTATATTTTACGATATTTTACTATCTTTATAATCTAGAAGATTATATTTTTATTTCAAATGTTTTATAAGTAAAATTTGTATAAATTTATTATACTTATTATTTTAATTTATTTATATTAATATTTCATGAAGAAATATAAATCATGTTTATTCTATATTATTCATCACATATTTAACAAATTAAGGTAATAGTAACATTATTTTATTTTTATTCTTTAAGAAGTTCCATGATGTTATTGGACATGGAAACACTCCTAGAATATAACTATCTTAATGATCTAAGAGAAAACATTGAGGCATAAAAACAAATTCCATTGTAGATAATTCGATAGATGATTTAATGATAAAACTTCAACATAAATCTGGATTCTCTCATTTTTCAAGAATTTTTATGAATTCTGTACTCTAGGTGTGATCACATAAGAAATTGAACTTTTTATATTATTTCTTTTAAGTGATTAATGATCATCAAGCTTTAACATCTTCATCGTTTTTTATCATCTTCTAATTTCTCTGTATTTTTTTCTTCATGTAATATTTATTATTTGGTTTGTATTTATTTGAGTTCATTTTATGATTTTTCCCAATATAAATCATGTCTTGCATCATATATTTCTTCCACAACCAAAAAAGGATGTTTGGTTTGTGACTCCTAATCAAAATTCATGTAAACAGACTAGGTTGAGTCTCCTATAAAATATTAGGTTTTGCCTCAAAATTTCTATAAAATGTAGTGTTAGTAACAGGGTTATCAAACCTTTAAAAGTGATGTTATTAGTGGGTGAAAATCTCCTCAAAGAGTAGAGTAGGTTGAGGAGTGAACTAGGGTCTTTGTGATCTGAACCACTATAAATATTGGTATTCTTTAATTTTATTTCCACTGCACCTCATATCAAGAACCCCACACTTACTATAGATATTTTAATTTATAAACTCTGATTTTTTATCTTTAATTTTTTTAAATAACTATTCATACCGTCTATTCATAATTTCAATCACAATTGATCCAATAGAACACTCAATTGAGGAAGATAATATTTTCCCCCTTCCTTCAAGATTTTCATATTTATTCTTTGCAAATCCAAAAATATTGGATCTTTTGTGATCCTCATCATACAAAATCTATCATAGTCCTTTCAACTAAGAGAATATACCACCTTTTTTGACTTCCCAAGGTTTTAATGTATTGAGAAATCATAATATTTAATTATCTCCAACTATCTCCTCCAGAGCATATTCATCTCTTTTTGATGGAACATATACTTTAAAATTTTATTATCAATATATATATCACGTATTTCTATGTAAAGATAATAAATCTATATCTTTAATTCAAAAATTACTATAGATAAATCCATATCAATAGTTGGGTAATTTTTCTTATGAAACATTAATTTTTAAGAGGAATAAGTTATAACCATTTCATTATGAATGATAATGCATCTAGTCGCTTCTTCAACGCATCACTATAGATTACAAACCCTTCTCCACTGAAAGGTAATGTAAACATAGGTGTGATGAATATCTTTCTCTTTAGTCCCTTAAAATTTTATTCACATTAATTTATCCAAAGGAACTTGGCTCCCTTCCTAGTTAATATAGTGATTGGATTATACAGTTATGAAAAATTCTATAAAAATCATTGATAATATCCATCCAAACTAAGAAAATTATGGATCTCAGTCATGATGGTTGATCTAGTCCAATGTTAAATAACTTTAAGCTTTTATGGATCCATTTATATACCATATCTTAAGATTATATGACCTAAAATTGAAACCTTTTATAGCCAAAATTCACAATTGGTAAATTTTTCATACAACTTATCCTTTCTTAGGGTCTTCAGTACAATTATCAATTGATCTTCATTCTCTTCCTTAATTTTTCCTAAATAGACCAAAGGCCTTCATTTTTTATTAATTTTTGATTATCCACCTTTCAAGGGGTGAGGTTGAACCCTTACAATTCCCATAGTCTTAAGAGATTACCTAACCCATAGGCATAGAGGAATAAACCATCCAAGACAACTTTGGAACTACCCCTCCCCAGCAAATGTCATGATATCAACACTCCACCTTCACAAGGCTGGTTGGATAGCTATCTAGTGCAGATATTCACAGGCCTGGTCTCGATGTCAATTCCATACCCTCTCAACCTTCCAATTGTGGTTAGATCTACTATGGTGAATGTGTCTTCTCTGAATATTTATCTCGAGCCTTGTACCTTGTAATCTTCAACTAGTTTCATCTACAATTTTATGTGGTCAAAAGGCCTTGGGGTGGCCCAAAGGCCTTGCAAGACATGAGGACCAAACCGGTGGCCCTAAGGCCCAAATGGATGAATAGTTCTAGCTACTATGGTACTGAATATTTCCTGCTACAGTGCCTGCTATAGTACTTCTACAATAACCTGGATATATGTATCCACCCGGATTTGATCTCGGGTCACTTGGATGTACTTCTTGAGTCCTCACCAACTGGGCTGAGGCTCATGTTCTCCTTACTCTTTGAATATATAATAATATCATCTATAAAGACTACCAGAAATTGATAAAGGTAATGTCTAAATAAACTATTCATTAAATCCATATAGATAGTGAGGGTATTATTATGATCAAATGGAATCACTATATATTTATAGTGTACATACCTTGTATGAAATGTTGTTTTTGGTATATCCTTCTTGTATATCAATTGATGATATCTATAATGAAGGTAAATATTGAAAAAGTATTGTGATCCACAAATTTTATCAAACAAGTAATAAATATAGGGTAGAGGATACTTGTTCTTGATTGTGATCTTGTTCAGTTCCCAATAGTCAATTCAGAGTTACATTGATCCATATTTATTCATAATAAAAATAAAAGGTTCTCCCCAAGGTAAAATTCTTGTCCAAATAAATTACTTATAATTATTCTATTGGATTTTCTTCTCTAATTCCTTCAACTCAATCAGGGCCATTCTATATTGAGTATTTGAAATAGGTATAGCACCATGTATGAGTTCTATTGAAAAATCCACTTCATGATTTAGTGGAAGAATATGAAAATATTTTGGAAAACATAAAAAAAATACTATAAAATAGAAATATATTTAATATTGAATCTATCCCCAACCATTTGAGATAAACACCCCTTTTGAATAGGAATCAAGAACCATACAATGGAATAAATTTTTATTAGAAGTTCATATTTATCTTCGCCCTGATATATGATCATAAGTTGGTTTGGAATATCAAACGTGACTTCCCTTCCTCAGATGTGGGTTTTATATAGAGAAATCTATTCCATGCCTAAGATAACATTAAAGTCAACCATAGGGATAATAACAAGATTTCTAGGAAGCAAATTCACACAAAATTCAATCAAATAAGAATCATAAACTTGAAATGTGATCATCATGCCATTATGGATTTTCATGGATAATTAAATATCTAATTATTGGGGTCCCATTTTGATACCCTTATAAAATTATTCAGATATGAAGGGTTGGGTAAATACAGAGTCAAATAAGACATTATTAATTATATAGTGGATGGTTAGTGTACCTTTAACCATTTCATTTTCATGCCCCTCATTAGAAATAATCATCTCATGATATTTCCATTTATCTCTTAGATTAAGAGGTTGCTGATGTCGATCATTGTCATTAACCTTTGGATTTGAGCATTGGTTAATATAATGGTCATACTCCTTTCATCTGAAACACTGGAATGTGGGTGGTGCATTCAATGGTACTTTCTCACTATTCACATCATTAGATAACTTATTCCCATAATTTCAGTATTCAATTTCCTGATGACCTTATTTTCCACACTTAAAAAATATTTACCAGTTCCATTAAGATAATTTTATCCATGTTTCCTTCCACACTTCACACATAAAGGAAGGCTCGTATTCTTCTCTCCATGGTTTTTATAGTTTCCTTTTAATTCAATATTTCTTTTCTTATCAAAACCATGAGATTAATGGATAACTCTAATATCTATTTCCACCTTGATAGCACATAGAATGATTTATTTATAGCTACAAAATTCCTTTATGGATAAATATCTTTATAGAATTGGTTTTAAGACACTAAAGTATTGATCAAATCTAATTTCAGGTTAGATAATAATACCATAATCATACCTTGATAGTCATGTAATTTTTTTTCTCATAGTTACCAATGGATTCATCATCCTTATATTTTATCTCAAGGAATTGATTCTATATTTTCACATAATGAATAAGATGAGTACTTATTGAAAAATAAGATCTTAAATTCACCCCACACCATGGATTTGCTTTATTCCCATTTCCTTTTATTCTTGATAAGATTACACAATTGATATGCTTTTCCTTCTAAATGATAGACAACCAAAATTACCTTTTCATGCTCCAAACATCGGATAATGGAAAATATCATTTTAATTATATTGATACACTACTAAAAAATTATTGGATCAGTAGAACCACTAAAATAATGTGGATTTTTTCTCATGAAAGACCCAATAGAACATTATTCTCACATTTTCTCATTTGGAATATTATCATGATTCACAGCTTGAGAATGTTGTGTGAGCATACCAAAAATATTTTTAATTCTAGATACTATAAAATTTGGCTTCTTAAGAGTTAAATCATTGAATTTTCCATAACATTCAACATTAACATGATTCCTTTGGGTTATATGCATTAACTAAGACTAAAAACCATAGTGTGATAAATAATAATCATATTTGGAAAACACATAGTCATGAAAAATCATTTATAATATGTCAAAATCAAGACACTAACCTTTTAGTCTATGACACCTTAGGCTTAACCTAGGTTATCTATGATCATCACAAAAAATTTAGGATCTTATCCTATACTTAGACTTATAGGTATGGTTATTACTATATTTTTCTCATCCTAGTTTCCAAAGGAGAACTAAACCTTGATTTGATACCAACTATAGTGGCCCATACTTTTCATACATAGATATCACATATTAATAGATGAATATTAATTAAATAACATAATGATCCATGTAATAATCATATAGGTCTATCTCCTTTGAACACTTAGAAACATAAACAACTATTTCTTCATAACTAGAGCCGTTTTTAGACTTATCATACTTAATACTTTTCTTTATAAAGAAAGTAAAGGAAATATAATAAAGGGAAATCTCAGATGATTAGTAAGGGTAAAAAAGGGAGATATCAATGATCAATTAAAAGTTACATGACCATAATGGAATGAGAATATGAGAATAATAATTTTAGACCATACCATTCATATCATAGATCATAGTTATGAATCATGGAATAAATCTTGGTAGTTTATAAGACATGAATCATAAAGGAATCAAAGAAAATGATCCATGAGAGCATAAAATTTTCATAATACATAGAATTGAATCATAAAAATAAGAATATAAACTCATTTACTTGGTATTTAAGGCTCATTTCTAAGACTATCATAGTGTAATAGGATCACCCCATAAACTATCATAGTGGACAGATCCCCTTACATAATTGGATTCAATCCCTATTCAAATAATTTTTTATCTCATGAGATATACATATTTACCCAATGAATTGGATGACTATATAATTTTTTTCCTACCCATCACATAATGAAAATCATACATATGTGTACCCAAAGATCATAAAATACTCATCATATCATAACCCATGAAAAAGAAATAGGTTTCATAAAAATATCATCACGGAATAACCTATGGGAAAAGAAATAGGTTTCATAATCATTATATTAATTCACCATAACATAACCCATGGAAAAAAGAATGGGTATCATAAAAAACATTTCATTATAATCATAAAACATTTAGAGAAAGAATAAGGATTGTATCATTGGATGATATCCCCATTAAGGATTAGGAAACATCAAAGGATGGTATCTTAGATGCAAAATGATTCTAAAATATTACTTGGAACATTTCTTGAGTAAAATATGATTTCTACTTTGGAATAACTTATTTAAATTTTTTAAAAACCAAAATATTAAAGAAAAACTTTTATTTGGAAAGAAAATTGGGAAATTTTAAAGTAAGATTAAAATAATTGAGTGGTCATGATAGTGGATAATTGTTTTATTTCATATAAATTAAAAAAATATTCCTTTCACATTTTTGGTAAAAATTAAAAATCACATCATTCAGAAAATGACAATATAATTCCTTTTAAACCATTTTATAAAAATATAAACATGGGTAAAAATGACTTTAAATAACTATAGAGGAATATTAATAACATTCTTGAAAACATTTTTGTAAAACATATATAAGAAAAAAGGATGTTTGACTGAATAGAGAAATAAATTTGATTTTACTTAAAAACATTATTTTGACTCTTGAGTATATAAAGAGAGTAAAATTAAAGGAAAATATGTAATTTCAAAAAATAACTAGAGGATAAAAAAATCCATGTGATTCTTGAGAGGTGGATCATGAAATTTCATCATCATAAGCATAATCATAAGTAATCCCAATAAAAAATGATATTTTAACATAAAAACCTTACCACTTTAGTAATTTTTTAATCATAAGCCCCATGAAGGAAATAACCTTATATGGATATGTAAATCCCCATAATTTTCGTAAGAAGCATCATAAAATATGTTCATTCGCAGTATATAAACCACATAAAAGAAAAAAATGGGTAATATGGGATGTATCTCACAAAAATAAAATTAATATGAAAATATATTTCCTCAGTTCTAACTTCCTTAATACATTACCACCCATTTATTAACAATTTATTATTAAAATCACTGTTCTGGGTGATAACTACTTCATTTTTCATGTATGTTTTAGTTCGGTAGTTTAGATCCTTATACTTTTATTATGGTTCCATAATATAATGAATTTTAATAATGATATTAATATCATAAAAATTAATTATATACATATTTTGAGTCATTTATAAAATTAAGATATAGAAAAATGTATTACATTATTCATGTAGATGGTATGTCATATATACACATGAATGTTGTTTCCATTTTTTAAATGGATGGAAGGAAATAATGGTATATAATACTACTTAACCTTTATGGAATCAATTTTATATCATATATATTCATTAAGTCTACCCTTATTATCATTTGTGTCAATATAAAATGAAAAAAATATCACGTTGCATTGTGGAGGTAGTAGTCCACACATACAGATGAACAACATTATAATTTTTCAACGGATTGTAAGGTAAGATGGTTTCTGTGATATTATAATTAAATAAGTATAATTATTCTATAAATATCATATATATACATAAAATCCATCATTATATCCAATAATGAAAAGCAGTAATGGAAAACGAATTACATCGGCTTGCAAGTCGATATTCAACCTTATACATGATCAGCAGTTTCATTTACCATTTGATGGAAGATTGGATGAATATATATTATTACATTAAAATAATAAAATATTTGTATATTTAAGATATTTTTTTAATATTTTTTCATATTCTTAGAATATTTGAATAGGTGGAGGAGGAAATAAAATGAAAATGCATGGTTAAGAACTATACATCTTCTTAGAAAAACCTCTTTAGAATTACACCTAAAGCCTTCCTAGGATAATTTAATGATAAAAAATGGATTTTAGGTAATTTTTAGGTATTTTAGGAAGGTTTTTGTGTTGGTATTGGAAAAAAATATCTTTAAGTGTGTGTAGGCAAGGAGAAGAGGTCTCCTTTTATAAGTGCGTGAGGGGCCCCATTTAGAAATTTAATAAAAGAATACAATATAATAAAGTCATTAACAATAAATATTCTTCTAAATGGACATAGATTAAAATTTCAGATAGAATAATGTTTAAATATGTTCATAAAAAAGTATTTATACAAGTTTAATTGGAAAAATTTCCCTTATATTTTTGTTTAGTCCCCGGTAAACCCATTTTAACCTTAACCATTGTAACCGATTTTTAAACATTTTATTATTCATTATGAAAAAATTATGTTGAAATGATTATATAATATTAATTATAATTATTTAAAATATTTAATACATTTTACCAAATTCAATTCATAGGAGTGTCATAATTTAATTTAAAATTAACCCACATACGCGATGAAAAATTAGTTTTCCAAAGAATTTTTTTCATAAGTATAAAAAAAATTATATAAAAATTCAACAAGAAAATGATTCTAATGATCTAAATAAGATTAATAATAATATAATTTTACTAATTTTAGTTTTATAACCATTTAAAAACAAAATCTAACTTTTTAAGTACTTTAATAAAAAAATTTGTTTTAATAAAAATATGAAATTTTCACTTTTTATTGAAAAATTAATCTTTTTATAAAATTATAAAAAATTCAATATAAGATAATTTTTAAATTTTTATTTCAAAAATTAATTTCATTTTTTAAAATAAATTTTCCAAAAGTAGAATTAATAATTTTAAAATAAGAGCACAATACACGATGAAACTACTTTTTAGAAAAATATAATTTTAAGCATAAAATTGGATTTATTCTTACCTTGTGATTAGAAAAAAATTAGATGAATGAAAAAGAATTTGATTGAATATATAATATATAAATTTCATTAAAATCATTCCCCAATAATAACTAATTTAACTTATTAAGATAAAAACACATTACACACATAAAAACAGTTTTTCAAAAATATATTTCTTTTAATTTAAAATGATTTTGATTTTCATTTATAATCAATTGATAACCAATGAATTTATTTTATACATGTGTAAACCATAAAATTTTGATAATTCAATTAGTTTTATTCATACCCACCAATTTAATAGCTAGTTTATAATGATATTCTATATTATAGTTCTTTTAGACTTGGAGTTGGGTGTATCATAAGCTATCAAAGAGATTAAATTTATTTGAAAAAAATATTTCATAAAACCTTGTGGTGTTAAAGTAATAATTAAGTATTATGATTTAATATATATTATATATTTTATATTGAAATATTTCTATTTATATTTGTGATCAATTCTCTTAATAAACTTTTATTTAGGGTTTTGGTGTTATTTATTATTTACAGCTTTAGTTGACATTCTATAGACACCTGACACCAGGTTCACCTTGTATTTATTGAGTAAACTGCATCAAGTAGTGAGTCTGTAGTGATCCCTAGAATGTATGTGGATGCAATGATTTTTTTTGGATTATAAATGAGTACCAATTCCTAATTATTATTTTCCTTAGTATTTTAAGACTATTTTATTGACTTTCTTGCATGTAGAAGTGGTTTCCATTATCTCCTTCAACCAAGGTTTATTGGTAACTCGATTAAGGAATATTTAATTTATCATTCAATAAAAATATAGGTATAAAATTTTTTAAGAAAATTATGTAATTAAAAAGTTAATACAACCCTAACCCCATCATTTGCTTCATTAATATACTTTTTAACCATTTTATTATTACTTCACTTTAGTTTTTACAGAATCGAAACAAAAAACAACCCCTTTTCCCCTTAATTTAAAGTGAAAAAACTTGACTATTGTTCACACCTATCTATAGAAGACCAAGGTTAACTACTATAATATATTCCAACTTAAGAGATAATTTATTTTTCCACACCCTATGATATGAAAATGTCAAAACTTGGCACCTTTTCCAGGGAGGTCGTGCTAACAATCTATTTCTCATATTGCATGAATATAAAAAAAACATTAATCCATACCCACTATATCCTAAAATTTAAATAAATTTTTTGAATATACTTTTAAAAATTAATTTGAAATTTGAATTTGAGGAAATTTCTCTTGTAGATTCAAGTGAAACCTCAAGTATTCACTTAAATCTGGTCATCATGGTTGGAAATTCCAACTAAACCCTTAGAAACATTTTTGAACCACAATTACATAATAAAAAAGGAAACTTTTGATGCTATATTTTTTTAATTATTTTGAGATGAAAACCCGAATAATACAACCATTTCCTAAATTCCATGGATTGGTAAGAGAATATCCAAAAAATATATTAAAGAGTTCACATATTTCTACTCCATTTTTGGCCTCAATGAGTACCTAAGGAGAAGGTAAAGTGGTGGGAATTCCACTTTCCACTTGAAGGAGTTTCAAAATAATAGTTGCACAACCTATAACTAGGATAAGTGCATGACTAGTATGACTTATAGAAATGATTCTTATAAATATTATTCCCCACTTTTAGAATCAAAACAATTAGAAAAGTGTTCAATTATATTAGATAGACATCTAGAGATACCCTCTATGAGTATTATGAGAGGTTTAAGAATATATGTGCCATATGACCATATAAAAAAATCAAGGATAATCACTTAATTGTTTTATTTTACCAATTTATATGAGATAATGAAAAAAAGTGTTGGATTCCTCATCAAGAGGGTCTTTGATTGGCATGTAATCGGTAGAAGTTAAGGTCTTGATTGATAAGATTGCTCAAAACTTGAAATAATTTTATATGAGGGGTATTATCACAAGAATTATTCCTGAGGTAAGAAATTATCACCCTCACCCTTATTATAAACTAAAATTTAATATCTAACAATTTTGTTGAGACATAAATCCTTGAAATAAGTGAGTAAATAACAAGCACCAACTAAAGTATGTGGTTTGCGCTCATCATCTAATCATTTTACTGACCAGTGTGCTGAAATGTATTTCCTGGATATTTGTGTAGTGGAATTTAATATGAGGAAATTTCAACAAAACAAAGGAAGGATATATCCTAACCAAGTACAATATGGATTTGGTAATAATTAGAATCATGCTAGACCACCTACCAAATTTAATACCCAAACCAACCCCCATTACAACATCAATTCCAAAACCCAGCACCCTTTCAATAAACTAAATCTTATAATCCAACTATTTATAAAAAATTACCCATTTATAATAAAAGAGACCCTATTAACATCCATCCACCAGTGAAAAATATCATTTAAAGTAATATAAAGGATATGAAGTTGAAGAGTTAAATAATACATTATATAATTTGAAAAAATAGTGGAAAGTCTTATAAACATTCTCTCCAAAACCCCAAGAAAACTAACATCCCAAATAGTTTCAAACTCCAAGTATAATATAATTATGATAACAACCATAAGTTATAAATAACTCCCACCAATAGTGACCCATGAGCCTAAACCAAGTCCACCTAAACTAGAGGAAGATGAAGTTAGGAATTATTAAAATCTGGGTGAAATTCCCCAAGAAGAAGAAAAGAAATAAGAATAGGATAAGGGTATCCAAAAGAGTGAGAAAAAAGAAACACCATTTCAAATAAAAAAAATTGATAATAAAATATTACCCACACTTTTTCCATCGAGCATGATACAGTCAAATAAAATTTAGGTGGAATAACTTCATAAATAAATTATAGACACTTTCCAAAAAGTGGGAATTAATATCCCCTTGATGAAACTGCTCAAAAAATCCCTTGGCATGAAATTTTTTTGAAGTATATTTTCACCAATAAGAGGATAATTCAAGGGAATGATTGTATCATATTGGTAATAGGTGTCTTAGACCTTATCACATCATAGTTACTAACCAAATATCAAGATCTAGGGAAATTTTATATTCCATATATAGTTGGATATTTAACTTTTTATGATGATTTGTGTGATCTAGGTGCTTCTATTAACATATTTCCTCACCCAGTGTTTACTATTTTATAGATGGTATATTTGAATCCTATAAGAGTGGTGGTACTTCTCACAATGGAACCACCATTTTTCTAGTAGGATTGTTGGAATATTTCCTTGTAAAATTCAAAGATTTGTTATTCTTATCCAGCTTCTATGTGATATAAATAGAGTAGGATAGAGCACTAATACACTCACTCAAAATTTGGAGAAAAACTTTATTGAAGGCAACTAAGACCATCATCAATTTCTACAAAGAAACACTCACTATAGAGTTTAGAGACAATACTATACACTTCAATATTTTTGCCTCTATGAGGAACCCTTAAGATGGAGAATCACTTTATAAAATCTTACATATTAATTATAATTAATATATTTAATAACTAGGTATGTTTCATGAATTTTTACCATTAATAAAACATTTTTTTAATAAAAATTACTTAGAATAAGGGGTTGTACAAAATTTTATAAATTCTGGAAATTCTACTTTCGAATTGGAAAACATGGTAACTTAAGACTTTTTTGATGAATATTATGATTTATATCCTAAATAAGAAACTATTATATTCCCTTATATTTAGTAATTTTAATCTTTAAGGGTTGGTAAACTTAATTTAATTTTATCTCCTGAATAACACCCAAATCTGGAATTAAATCCACTTCCTACTGATTTGAAATATGTGTACCTCATTAAAGGAGAATAATTATCAGTGATATTTGATAATAATTTGTATACAACCCAAGAAGAATATTTGATTGAAATTTTGAGAATTAATTTCTAATAAATAGGGTGGATCTTAGATGATATCCCAAGAATAAACCCAAAAATCCACTCATAAGGAATTCTACATGTGGGAGATTCCAAACCTATTGGACACCCCAAAGGTGGATAAATAACACCTTGATGTATGTCGTTAAGAAATAGATTGAGAATATTTTTTAATTAGTAGTAATCTATCCCATTTCAGATTCAAAATGGGTCAGCCCCATATATGTAGTTTTGGAGTTTGTGTCTTAGGACCAATGTTTTGTACTTTGATTACATGTATATTTGATGTATTGAATATTAATAAAATAAAATATTATATATTTTTCATTGTTCACCATGACTATGATTCAATGTCCTAGAATATTTTTCACATTGATAAGGTCATAGAAGTTCCCCACTATGATGAGAACCTTGAAGTTAAATGATGATGATCTTAAATATAGTTCTATAGTAATATAACGTTATATGATGGGACACATAGAACATGATTGTCAGGTGTGAGCTATCATAATAAGATTAGGATTCTTCTCCTGAAGGTCACACTTGGTAATATAAAAGATGGGAGATTATGATAATATACCTTCTAGTAGGAATTCTTCATGTTTTGGTGTCATCATATATTCCTATCTATGAACAAGTGTAATGCTCCTTCGCTATTAATGTTATTATTAATACACATTACAACTCACACACATATATTTATTTCACAAACCACGATGATAATAGTTCATGGAAAATTTGGTTATGTTGGGCGTGACATGAGTGATATTTTATTAGTGAATAAGTTAAGTAAGGATTTTTCCCTTCCATCTTTATGAAAACTGATATCTCAATACTTTGATTGGAATAGAACCATTGAATTAAATTCATAGATATGGTGTAATAACAAATTTATTTCAAATAGTCAAAGAAAGTTGTATCTAACATATAGATTGGTGACATAGATGTGCAACCTACTAAATGATATACTATGATAAATGGATTATATTACACAATGAGTGTTCATATATGGTTTTCGACCTTTTGACATTAAGTTCTTTCTCTTGGGATCCTTGATCCATTTCTAGATAGTAATATCAGACTATAGGTAATCCTATCTAATGATAATGAGAAATAATCCTAAATAGTCACACACTAAGTGTATCTATTAATATTGATTAAATTCTATTTTAATTTAATCAATAGAATAAATATTATTCTCAAGACCGAGGAATAATTTTATTCACATTTATCAATCAAACATATTTTTTAATGATGAATAAAATATTTTATTAAATATTTATTCAAGTATTCAATAAATATCTAGGAGCTCGAATGGAACAAGACCATGTCTTTGATAAATATTAATTTAGAAGACAATAATGTTAGGTATACTAGGCTAGATACCCTAAGGGGGGGGGGGGGGGGTGAATTAGGGTATGAAAAATAAAAACAATTTCCCCTTTTGATCTTGTTTTTTAGAAAAAACTCTCTTCTCTCTCTCCTTTCCATTGTAGAGTATGAATGAACCTTAAAGCACACACATGACACATCAATTTTACTTGTTTCACCCTCACTGGGATACATCCAAGGAGCATACACCAACGATGTGCCGATGTACCAAATCTATTATAAGAGCACTACTATTTACAAGTTCAAAGCTGACTCACTATCCCTCCTACTTTACAACCATTCACAATTTGAGAACTCACTACTCTCTCAACTGAAGTGAGCTCACTGCTTCTTCAGAAGATCCAAACATATTTTATATACCTGTAGGTCTCTTCATTATCACTAATGAATACATCCTCAATTATAGATAGATGCTATGTTGAAGTTCAACTTTCATCCACCGATGAATACCCCTTTTCCACAGATCACAAGGCAATAACCTTTGGAAATATCTTTGCAATGCACCCTACTTCATGAAGCTGCTAATTTTGCAAAGCTCAAATAAGCCTTCACGAAGTACCTACCTCTTCGCAAAGCACACACCTTTGTAGAGCTCACTGATTCCCAGATCACACTTCTTTGTAGATCTTAAGCCTTCACAAATATCAATACTTCACAGATATTTGGCTATCGTAGAGATCAAGACATCACAAAGTGACTTCCTTCATGAATCTCACTAAGGAAATGTGGAACACACCTCTTTCATAGAGCTAGATTAGCTGTCACGAAGCTCCTTCTTTCACGAAGCACACTAACTCTGCAAACCTCCTTCACAATTTGAGAGCAACAATTTTTTCTTGGGAAAATCTTTACTTCTATTGATGGGGTCGAGTCCTATTTATAAGCAATTCCACTGACTCAAGAACCTTCCTCTTGAAGTCAGTTCCATGTCAACTCTAATCACGAAGCTCTAAGATTTCTGCCGAAATTATCTCTATATCGTGAAGCACCATGGAAAATTATGGATTGAGGAGCTCGTTGTAATCATGGATCATTCCTTTAAATTCTTCATTCTACCACCACAAAGTTTCACTTTAGTGATCTTTACCTCTGCTGTTCGTGAAGCTCATCGTAATCACGAAGAACACCGTCAAATTTCTTCATGTCTTCACAAAATCCACATCAAGATGCCAATATTCACAAAACTCATGCCTTTGCAAGAGGTCTAATAAATTTTATTATATTATTTTAGGTTCAATATGAAATTAAGTAATATTTTTAACCAAATCCCTAACTCTATAAATAAATGGTTATATCTATTGTATATGGTTATTTGAGAAATAGAGAATCATTTCACATAATGTATTTCTCTATAAAATTCCTTTTTCTTTCTCTATCTCAACAATAATAAATGCAAGATATATTACTTAAAGATCAAAGGACTAGTGATCAATATAAACGATGTAAGACAATTGATAAACCACACTAGCACCCAAAAATTAATTATCGTTAATCAGAGATTAAAGGATCATGTGTGGATCACCACTATAGGAATTTTATACTTGGATCCTTACAGTGCAACAAAGATAATATATAAAAGAGTTTTTAGTTGATCAACGTCTATAGAAAATAAAAAACCTAGGTTTTGGTAAACAATTATTCCATATATGAATAAATTAATTATAATTTAATGTGAAAAATACCCTCTCTAGGTTCCAGTTTTCCTTATGTCAATGTCTTATGGAAATATTTAATTATTCATGGAATTCACATGATTGAAAATATTATGATTGATCCATCAGATCAAAAAACTATTTTGATTTATCACCCAGCCCATCACTTCCACTGTGCTTAGAACCTTCAAGTGATATCAAACAGGCCGCGTTTCAAATTTATCACTATTTATTTGACTTTTGATTATTTTAAATTTAAAAGTTTAGATTCATTTCATGTTTTAATTTGTTATTTATATATCATATAAATATATACTTCCTCTTCTAAATTTCTCATAAATATTACCAATATTAGTTAATGATTAATGAATTTTACTTATGAAGATCCCATCTAAAGGTACCAAGGATCCTGGCTGGATAACACAAGACTACATTGCACGTAATCCCATGTTACACATCGTGTATCCTTATTCATTACACCGGGTTACCCATGTGGATTCTAATCATTTTGTAATAAGTACATGCCATTTATAATAAATTCACCACGTGTAGACTAGCTCGGGTGGCACACAAATTTTCTGGAGTAAAAGTCGTGTAGTCTTTGTGTTTTCAAGAAGAAAATCACATTTTCTAATTGTGTCATGTAATTAATGTACCATGTGTATTTAATACATGATGTGTATAGAATAGAAACTATGTGGCTATAAGAACACACAATATATCCTCTATATATGTTGTGTACTTCATAAATATTTTTGGGGAGTACACGCCGAGTCCCTAGTCATGTACTGCAGATATTCAAATAAGATAAGTACACATCATGTACTTTATATATTTATGAGGAAATATTAAAATTAATTAATTACCCCTTAAACCTTATTGACTGGAGTTCTGTGGGTCATTAAATTGATATTACATGTCGGTCATTAGGCTTTATATTATATTAAATTATTAATTAACTCCTCATAATATTTAAGACTATGAATCATTAATGGTTATTATATATTAAAGAATCAATATATTAAATTATATAGGATACATAATTTTGATGTGTTCTGTGGGACATTAATTTGACATTATGCACCATGAAATTATGACACATTTCATGTGAAAAATATATTTTATGAGTGTATTATATATAATTAAACCATACTGAGTTGTTTGAATAAATAATTGATGGGTTTCTTCCAATTATAAAGTCATGCATTGTTTTTTGAGTTTTAAATAAAATAAAATAATTCATTTTATTTTAAATCATATTGGATGGTAATTTGATGATTATTGGATGAAATAAGATAAAATTAATTAATTTATTAATAAAATAATTAATCATTTTAATTTGTAGATGTTTTATCTTATTAAAATAATGAATTAAAATGAATGATAGATAATTATTTTTAATGTGTAATCGTTTCATGTGTATAAACAATCATGATCTTGACCATACCTATGTATGAGTTGTCTTTATTTAATTTAATTTATTTCATGAGTTTGAAATTATTTATTATTAAACTAAAATTATGGTCTGCGTGTCATCCCTCCCTCAATTATTATATAGGACCTATGTATCCAAGGTTATTTATAAAATTACACTTTAACCAATAATTTGGTCCCCCTCACCTGTATGTGAGTTATAAATACTTTTAATTATTAGAATTTCCCAAGGCATATAGAGGTGGTTCAAGACAAAACCATAATAATTCCAACCCAGGTGATACACGGGTGTACATGTAGAATGTTGTAACTCATGCCAAGACCAAAAATAAGAGTTATTCCCATAAGTTATACGTTGATTCATTATTCACTCAATAAATCAACCATTAGATAATCTCACAACTGAGTCAATTATTTATTTATTTATTTATATTTATTCTTTATTTATTTTATGAATTCAAGACAATGATCACATAAATAAATGACTTAATGTGTAAAGAAAGATTTTAAATAAATGGATTATGCATAAATGTTTTATAAAAAATAAATAATTAATTAAGTAAAATCTACTTAATATTTATAAGTCATGTAAAGGATAAAAAAATAAAATTTATGCATAATAAAACAAAATACCTCAAGTTAATATTAATTCATTAAGCCTTCCATCATACAAGTTAAGATGAACCCATATTTTAAGTGTCAGTTTTGCCTCCATTAGGAGCATTTTTATTTATTGGGAATTCTTTACAAAGATAGTGGGCTGAATTAACTAAATATATATTTGGTTTAATATCCTTCATTTTTATAATACAAATTTGGAGGAAAGTGTTGAATAAATATGAGTGACTATTTCCAGATTGGGGAGTCCACTCAACATGTCAAGGAGTTGAAAGCTCACAGTTGGAAAGACCACCTAACTAAATACTTTGTAGTAATTTTCATAGCCCCATATAGATTATAAGAAAGGATATATAGATTCTTTCCACTAGAATTTAAAATAAACTAGACATTGTGAGTTTAATAACGAGGGCTATTGGAAATTTATAAAATTGTGATAGATTAAATGAACTTAATTTTAGTATTTTTTACATAATTTATAATCATGAAAAGTAATAATAAAATAATCTTTTATATTTGTAGAAAAAAATGTAAAGTTCATAATCCACACTATCTCTATGAACTATATTAGATAAATACCATCTCCCCACTAGTAGTAACTTCCAAGAGTGGTTTATATGCCTTTTGGTTGTGTTACTCCATGAAAGGAAATATTACATGCTATAATCCTTAATACCTAATCTACCTACCCTGGAGTTAATTAGTGAAGAGTTCATTGTTTATGAAAAACATATGGACAATGTTTTTATTTTCAATTTTTTATGATTTCATCTATGTCTAGTGAACTTAGGAAGTCTCATGAAAACATGGATTTTTATAGCATGCTTGAGAATCTCTATGGACTATATCTGGAGAGATCTGGATAGGAATGGTTTGAGATATCTGATTCTATTTTTCAAATCAATATTAGATAAGGATCACTAATTTGACATCATGTAATCAAGATCATTGATTATATTGAGTTCCTAGAGGTTCTAGGTTTTAAACTCCATGATGAACTGTGCACTAATATCATTCTTGCATCACTCCCTTAGATCTGCTCTAGTTTTGTTGTTAATTTTAATATTAACAACATTGAGAAGTATCTAATAGATATAGTTACTCTTCTTTTCAATGTTGATAAGGATATGATGCACAAATTTTTTTTTGTACTTATGGTGAACAAAAAAACACCAAGGAAAGATCCTCAAGGCCAAGGATTATTTGCAACACTCTTCCAAGAAGAGGAAGATCAAGGGGAAAGTAAGGGAATAATATTTTTTATGTTTTTCATGTTTCAATATGGGACACTGGAAGAAAAACTACAACCAGACAAATAATAATTGGGAAGCTTCAAGTTTTTTTATTAATAACAATTTATCTGTTTCTAAAAATTAGTTGTTATATACAACTTATGGTACTCACATATGTATTTAAATATAGAAACCAAGTTGATTCCTAAAAATTTACTAAGGGGTAAGTTATATGAGAAACCAATAATGTCAATCTTTTTGTTGTATCTATGGTAGAATACCATCTCATGTTTCCAACTAGACTGAACTTGGTTTTAAAATGTTGTTACTGTGTTCCATCTATTACCAAAAACATTATTTTTGTATCTAGACTATATACAGATATATTTATTTTCATGTTCAGTAATAAATGTGGCTTATTTTATAAAGATATAGTTTTTTATCATAAGTCACATTTAAATAACGGTATTTATGAGTTTGATTATGAAAACCATGTAATGTAAATCGATAATGAAATTACTTAACATAACTTATACCACACCGAAATTTTGCCTCACTAACTAGGTCATGTAAATGAAAATTATTTGACTGAATTACAGAAATATGGATATTTAGATTATTTTGAACTAAAACCAATTGGTGTATGTCATGCATGTTTATAAGGTAAATTTACTAAATACCCATTTAATGTAAAAGGTTAAAAGGCTAAAGAGCATATTGAATTAGTTCATACTGACATGTGTAGACCATTTCCTATTAAAGAAAGGGGTGGGTACTCATAATTCATAACTTTTAATGATGATTTTAGTAGATATGTATATGTCTATTTTATGAGGTATAGGTTAGACTCTTTTTGATAAATTCAAGGAGTAAAAGAATGAATTTGAGATCCAGTTTGGAAAGAAGATTAAGAAACACTACTCAAACCATGGTAGAGAATATCTTAATCAAGACTTTATTTAATATTTACAAGAGTTTGGGATTCTATCCCAACTCACTCCACCTTATATACCTCAATGGAATAGTATTATTGAAAAGGAGAACCACACCTTGTTGGAAATGGTGAGATCAACGATGAGTTGCGTGGGTCTTCCATTATCCTTTTGGGGATATGCATTACAAACAACAGCATACATATTAAACTGAGTTCTAACTAAAGTAAATTTTGGTATTATATTCCAATTATAGAATGAACATAAATCTGTATTATCATAATTACATGTGTTGGGATGTGAAGAATTTTTTAAGGCCTCTTTATGTAACAAACTTTCACCCTGAGGTACAAATTGCATCTTTATATTATATCCCAAGGAAATAATTGTATACTACCTATAAAATTCTTCAGAAAAATGGTTTTAGTTGATATGCATCCCATATTCCATAATAAGGATCATATCTCTAAAAGAGAGAGTGGGAGTGAGATATAATTTGATGAATTATTTGCTAAAGATACACAAGTGTTGGAATAAGAAAAAATTCCACAAATCCCCATAGAAGAAGATGTTCCAAAGACACAAATACTATATAGGAGTATAAGAGAGGTTAGAGAACTAGAATGGTATGTTTTTCTAGTCACTAAGGATGGTGAATCATTATTTTTTGATAATGATGATCCTCTAACCTATAAGAAAGTAATAAATGGATTAGACATTGGAAAGTGAAAAGAATCCATGAATTCATAAATCAATTCGATGTACCAAAATCAATTTTTGATTTTGGTATATCCTCTAAAGGATGTAAAGCCTATTGGTTTCAAATGGGTATTCCATAATAAACTAGACATGGAAGGACAATTCAATACCTATTAAGTACAATTGGTTACAAAATGGTTTAAATAGCATCAAGGCATGGACTAAGATGAAACCTTTTCACCCATTTCAATGATAAAATCCATCAGAATTTTACATTCCATTATGGATTATTGTGACAATGAAAATTTTAAAATGGATGTAAAAACAACCTTCCTTAATGGGAACCATTAGTAAGATGTATATATGACACAACCCAAATTTGTTATACATCCAAAGTATTCCAAGAAGTTATGAAAGTTGAAAAATCTATTTATGTATTAAATAAAGAATCCAAGTCATGGAAAATTCATTTTGATGGATCCATAATGGAATTTTGTTTCACAAAGAATGGATGTGATCCTCGTGTCCATAAATGGTGTAATGTTAGTGTAGTCATTTTCTTAATACTATATATTGATGAAATATTACTTATTGGAAATGAAATACTAGTCTTATAGTTTATTAAGGACTCATTGAATAAATGCTTCTCTATGAAGGAATTAAGTGAGGTATCATATATTCTTAGGATCAAGATCCATTGTGATAGATCCATCATGAAATATTACTTATTTGAAATGAAATATCATTCTTATAGTCTAATAAGACCTGGTTTAATAAATACTTCTCAATGAAGGAATTAGGCGAGGTAACATATATTCTTAAGATCAAGATTCATCATGATAGATCTAATAGAATCCTTGGCCTAGATCATAATATATATATTTAAAAGATTCTAAAAAAGGTTCAATATGGAACAATACAAGAGGGGATTGTTTCTAATGTCACAAGGAATTCATATTTCTAGGAAAATGTGTCCTTAGATACATGAGAAAAGAAATATAATCTCAAGGATTCCATATGTGTTAGTGATTGGGTCATTTATGTATGTTATTCAAGGTATGAGGCCGGTTTTAACCTATGAATTGAGTGTAGTAGGGAGATATCAAGCTGATCTAGGTGACCACCAATGGATGGTATTCAAGACTATCCTTAGGTATCTAAGGAGTACTATGGATATATTCCTTTTCAATAGGGGTGATAAGGAACTAGTCATTAGAGGATATACATATGCTTGTTTCCAAATAGATCAAGATGAAATAAAGTCTCAAATATGATAAATCTTCATTTTCAATGGAGGTGTTGTGATCTTGAAGAGCTCAAAGTAGGTTGTGGTCACATATTCTATGACATAGTTTGAGTATATAGTAGATTCTAAGGAAAAAAATAAGTAGTATGAATGCACAACTTCATTAAAGAGCATGATGTGGTACCTAGCATTAAATATCCTATCACACTTGATTGTGATAATATTTCAGTAGTGGCTCTCACAAAGGTGCCAATGTCATATCAGTGAACAAATCACATACTTCATAAGTATCATCTCTTGAAGTATTTTTATGAAAGATTTGAGGTTGTAATGAAAAATATTTCCATAGAAGACAACACAAATTCCCCCTTGACTAAAGCCTTAAATTAGTAGAAATATGATTTTCATGGGAAGTTGGATATAGTCAAAGTGGGAGTTTATTGGAGTAGGTGTCTTAGGACCAAATGTTTTCACTTTAATTACCTGTATATTTTAGTAATTTAAAATTAATAAAACATCATATTATAAATTTTTCATTATTCCACATTACTAAGATGTAGTAATGTCCAAGAATATATATCTCATTGATAAGGTTATGATAGTTCTTCAATTTTATGGGAACATTTAAGTGAAATGATTATATTCTTAAATATAGTTATATGGTCAGATAATGTTATGTGATGTGACACATAAAATGTGACTATCAGTTGTTAGTACTCATAATAATATGAGGCTTCATCTCATGAAGTTCACATTTGGAAATCTACAAGATAGGAAATTATGAGAACAGACCCACTAATAGGAATTCCAAATGTTTTGGTGTCATTGAATAATCCTTTATACAAACATGTGTAATAGTCCATAGAATGAAATATTAATATTAATACATGTTACAACTCACAAACTTAGATTTATTTTGTAAACCACGATGATAACAGTTCATGTAAATGTTGGATATGTTGGGTGCATCACAAGTGATGTGTTATTAATGAATAAGTCAAGGAAGGATTTTTACCTTACATCTTTATGGAAACTGATATCTCATCCTTTTTATTGGAATATAACCTTCATATTAAATTCCATGTCCACGGTGTAATGATGTTTTTATTTAAGATATTCAAATAAATATGTATCAAGCATATAGGTTGGCTACATAAATGTGAAACCTTCAGGACGAGATATTGTGAAAAAGGAATTATATTACACATTGAGCTTTCATATGTGGTTGTCTATCTTGAAACATTAAGTTCTTTCTCTTGGGTACCTTGAACCATTTATATACAGTAATCTTGGACTTTAGGTAATCCCGCCTAATTCCAATGAGAATGAATCCTAGTGGGTCACACACTAAGTGTTTTTATTGATCTTGATTAAATTCTATTTTAATTTAATTAAAGGATTAAATTTTATTCTAAATACAAAGGAACAATTTTATTCATGTTTATTGATCAAAGGTATTTTTTATTGATGGAAAAAATATTTAATTAAATATTTAATCAGGCATTCAAAAAAATCCATGGATTTCGAATGGACCAACACTGTATCTAGTAATAAATGTTAATTTCTAAGCCAGTAAAATAATATATTTCTTTTTAAACAAGTTACCACATGCCATAAAATAATAATAATAATATTATTAGTTTGGAATGGGGTTTAATAAAGATTATTATATTATTTAAGGTCAAGAATTCAATTAAATAATACTATTAACCTAATACCTAGCTCTATAAATAGATGGTTATGTCAATTTTGTAGAGTTAATCACGAAATAGATAATCATTGTACACAATGTATTTCTCTATTGAATTACATTTTATCTATCCCTCTCAAGAATAATAAATACAAGAGATATTATATCAATATCGAAGGATGATAAATAAACATGAATAAAAAAAGACAATTTATTTGTCATGAAAGCACCCTAAAATCAATTGGTGTTGCTCAGAGATCAAAGGAGAACATGTGCATTACCACTAGAGGTATTTTACACTTATATCCTTACAAAAAAATGAAGACAATTTATAAAATATTTTTCAGATGATCAACATCTACATTGAAGAAAGAACCTAAATGGAGGTAACCTATACTTCTATATTGAAATAAATTAATTATAAATTTAATGTGAAAAATCCTCTCTCTCAGTTTTGGTTTTCCTTACATAAATATACAATGGAAATATTTCATTGTAATGGTGTTCACATCACTAAAAATATTGAAAATGATCCATCGAATCGATGAAATATTTTGATTTATCACCTGACCCGACACTTCTTCTATGCCAAGAACATTCAAGTGGTATCAAAGGGGTAAAATTTAAAATTTAAAATTATTTATTTGATTATTGATTTTTACACATTTAAAAGTTTAGATTCATTTTATGTTTTAATTTATTCTTGATCTATCATCTAAATCTATTCTTACTCTTCTTCATTTCTCAAAAATATTACCATGATCGGTTAATGATTAATGAATTTTACATATAAAGATCCCATATAGAGGTTCCAAGTATCCTGGATGGAGAACACAGGACTGCACAACATGTGATCCCATGTTACACACCATGTATCCTTATTCTTTCTATAGGGACACCCACATGGATAATGGGTCATTATGTAACAAGTACACACCATGTGAAATAAATTCACTATGTGTAGACTGACCTGGCTGGAACACAGATTTTTTAGAGCACATGTCATTTAGTTTGACAACATGTCATTTAGTCCATTTATTTTCAAGACAAAAAACATATAGTCAAACTATGTCATGCAAATAATGCACCACATGTATTTAATACATGATGTATATAGACTATCAATTGTGTAACTAGAAGAACATGTTGTGTATCCTCTATAAATGTTGTGTACTTCATAAATGTTCTCTAGGAGTACACACTAAGTCCCGAATCATGTACTACAAATATTTGATGAAGATAATTACATGCTGTGTACTTTACCTATCTACAAGTAAATATTAAAATTAATTAATTACTCTTTAAACTTTATCAACATGAGTTCCATGGGTCATTAATTTAACAATACACACCGGTTTTCTCAACCAGACCCAAGACAGTGCTCAAGCCACAACTACCCTAAGCCTACCTCTATAATTCATAAGTATCCATCCAAGTATTGCCACGCCTCATCACTGTGTCACATAGTCTAGGGGCCACACACTCTAAGTAAAGGACCTATTCCATGGTATAATAGTAGGGTCCCACCCTAATAGTCACTGAGGAAGTCCACTTCCCTATCCTACTATAGGGTACCACTTAGAATGGTCATTGAGGAACTCCATTGCCTAACCCCACTGAAGGGTACCACTTGGAATGGTTGTTGAGGAACTCCATTTACCATCTCTATTGAAGGTTATTGCTTAGAAAGGTCATCAAGGAACTCTAATGCCCAACCCTGCTAGAGGGTACCACTTGAAAAGGTTGTTGAGGAACTCCGTTACCCAGACCTGCTAGAGGGTACAATCTGAAAGGTTATCTAGGAACTCCACTGTCCAACCCTACCATAGGGTTCCACTCAGAAAGATATTGGTGATCCTACGTGATCACTACCATCATCAGGCATTTCCTAACCAGGAATCATGATCAAAACATTCTGCATCATATATCATAAGTAGAAATGGATGTCACTGTCATGTTATACATGTAAAAAAACCTAGAATAGGCTACTCATGGGATAAAATTTGAGTTCAAACAAAGGAGATACAGATTATTAAGGTTTCCTTAAAAAGAGGTCAAGGGGTACACGATGTGTGAGGGGACCCACATAACGTGTGGTCCCGCTCCACCACCTGGTTATGTCCTTGGCTAGATCATGGATCTATACCATTTAGCAGTACATTCTATGTAGGTGGACTCCAAGGTGTGTCCAGGCTAATTGTGATCGGGTCATGTCCGTGTACCAGACCTTGCGTCCGCGTACCAGACCCCATGTACTCGAGTACATGGTCTCACATTACCACATGGGTTCTCTCCCATGTGATCCTCAACATGGTTTTTCCAACCAGAAAAGGGGTACATGGTGTGTTGGAGGGTTTACACGCCAATTCATCCTTAAGTTTTCTGAAACCCTAGTTACCACCACCAAAGAGGGGGCTAAACACCATGTGTTTATCCCACTACATGGTGAGTAGTCAGGTTTTCACTAGAATTCCATATTCTCTTCCCATACATTGAATCTGGTCATGACTCCATATAACCGACCATGAATTTACTCGAATCATATATATCTAGTTGTGGATCATGGATTTCGGCTGTCTCTCATCATAAATCAGCTTCGTTCATCCGTCGGGGTTTCACCATTAATTTCACATGCACCGAGCCTTCTATCGCTGATTTCCTAATCTCAAATCCTCAAAATAAACATCCATTCCTTGAAAAAACCCAAGATTTTTTCTTAGTTCATTGATATATGCTTTATTTATTGAACCATTTTGGTTTCAGGGGTCTGATCAGGCTCAATACCACCCTGAAAAGTCAAATCAGGACTGGGGGGTCCAACTAGTGAAGAACAAAAAACAACAAGGGATAAAAGAACCAAAATAGATGTTTAAACATTATTGGCCAAAAAGTCTTATCCAATGATCAATAACGAGTATCTAGGGTTATAAAACAATTTAAAATAATTAAATTTATGTACCTTGGTGCATGCAATCATCCAACAATTGGTGTAGATCCATGAAAAATGATGGATATGCTCAAACCATTTAATCAAAGGGAATAAATCACCAAATGACGAGTCCTAGCTTGATTATGAATCATTCATTGATGAAGAACTCATTCACCAATGATATAGTGAGGTTTTTTCATTAATTATGTCCTGATTTTATCTGATCAGGCATTTTATCATTGTCTGATGATGTCTGCTAACAAAGAAGGAAGGGAAAGATATGGAATTATCCCAAGGTTTATGTGAATAACCCTAGAGAATTCATCTTGGAATCATTCTTATAGAATTATCAATTGTGTTGAAATGAACATATTAATTAATTAATTAATTAATTAATTAATTCACTAAAAATACTTCCAACAAGTGAGGAGTCTGAATGCTCCATACCGACCCATTTTATGTTGTGCCTAGGGTAAACACTGCATTCTAGACTCAACAATGGTCTCAGATTTTTTATCAAATCTTTTTTTAAGAGTTATATAATTTTCTATAATAATATTTGTGTGTGTAATATAAAATATATTTAATATTTTTCTAAAATTAATTTTAGGCACACCAATCCTTGGAATCGCACACTGTCTCAGCTCCTAACTCATGAAATATGTATAGAAATATTTCAAAGTCTTACAAGGAAAAAATAGGTCTCTACATCATTAAATCCTTCAATTTTTCCTTCCCATAAATTAAAAACTAATAAAAAAACATAGGATACTAAGCCTGCACTTGACTCTGATGCTCCTAGAAACTCTCACGCACATTCTCATGCTACCACAACACACAGAATAAAGGAATAGTCCATCCACACAGGGTACTCTCCTACTATTCCTCGATCACTATTGTATGCTCCACAAAGGTGGATCCATCCTCAATATCAAGATCACCTCAGTTGATGACATGTTTGGGGTCATGGGTATACCTCCTAAGCTATGACACATGGAATATGTCATGCACCCGCTCTAGTTATGGGGGTTGGGTGAGGTGGTAAGCAAACTCGCCAAACCTCTACATGATATCAAATACCTCAATGAACCTTGGGGATTGTTTTTAGACCTAGAAAACATCCACAGTACTCATTTTTGGGATACTCTTAAGAAAATGCTGTCTCCCTTCTTAAACTCCAAGGGAATATGACTATTATCTGTATAAGATTTCTATCTGCTCTGGTCCATCCTCATCCACTCTCAGATGACCTGGACTTTCTACATCATCACCTGTACCAACTCTGGGACCACAAGGGATGAATCACCAATCATTATCCAGTACAAGGGTGACCTATAGGGTCTCTCATTCAAGGTCTCAAAAGGTGTCATGTTGATAGTAGAGTGGTATCTGTTGTTGTACACAAACTCTACCAAGAGAAAGTGATCCTCCCATCTCCAAAACAAATTCTAACATGTATTCCATCAGTATACCCTCTAACACCTGGATAGTATGCTCGGTCTTCCCATTGTTCTGGGAGGGAAAGGTTGTAAACATCCTCATTTGGGTCCTAAATATCTTTTGCAGGCCTCTCCACAATCATGATATAAACTGAACCTCATGTTTGGAGACAATCATCGAGGGAACCCCATGAAGGTGAATGATATCCCATATGTACAGATTCCCCAAACACTCCACCAAACACTTCTCCCTAATGGAAAGGAAGTGTGATTACTTTGTTAGTTGATCAACTATTACCAAGACAGTTTCATGTAAATTATTTATTCATAGAATCCATGCAAAAATTTCATCGATATTCCATCACATTTCTACTCTGAGGTCTCAAGGGGATGCAACAAACCTATCGAAACTTGGTGATCATCCTTTACCCACTGAAAAGTGAGGCACTAAGAGATGAACTTAGCTATACTTTGTCACATTTTGGACCACCAAAACTTCCACTAAAGGTCTATTTAAATATTCACCACACCAAGATGTACAACTAGGGGAGAAGTGTGGAAATCTCACATCACGTCCTTTTGTAACTTGACTGGAACTACTGTCCACCCCTAGAACAAGATGACATGATTTCCTCATTTATAATATCCATATATTGAGAAAAATATGGATATATAATCATTTAATACCTCACATTCAATGTATCACAGCTGGGACTCTCTCACATGCTCGAGAAACAGAGGATTCAACACCATTGATTACAGAAAAACTATACCCTCCTGCACCACTATGGTTAGTTACAGGGAGGCCAACTACTCCGAAGCCTCTTGCACTAAGTGAATCTGGGAATTACTGCTAATGGAATATGATACAATGTTTCCCTTCCCTAGAGTATAGACTATATTGAATTCATAGTCCTACAGGAACTCCAACCAGCATTACTGTCTCAGGTTTAGGTATCTCTGTGTGAATACGTACCTGAAAATCTGATGGTCTAAGTAAACCAAAAAGTGCTCTCTTATATGGTAGTGCCTCCAAATACTTAGGGAGAATACTACTACCTCCAACTATAGATCATGAGTTGCATAGTTCTGCTCATGGGGTCTCAAATTCCATCACCCTTATGCGATAACTTCATACCGCTACATCAACACACAACTGAGCCCAGTTCCCAAGGCACCCCAATACACTATGAACTCCATGTCTTCCTCTGGAAGTCTCAACACTGGATCACTCACCATCCTTAGCCTAAACTCCTCAAAGGACCTATGGCACTATTTAGACCTGGTAAATGACTTCCCTTTCTACATCAGGGTGGTCAAAGGGGATGTGATTCTGGTGAAGTATTCCACAAACCTTATATAGTACCTGCGAAGCCAAGAAAGCTCCACACCTCTAACACACTCTTGGGTGGATCCCAAGAAAGGGCTGGTTCAATATTTACTGGGTCTATGGATAATCCTTTCTCATGAATGACATTCCCTAGAAAGAGAACCTCATGAATCTAGAACTGGAACTTCGAGAGATTCTAGTAAAGTTGGTTCTCTCAAAGAAAATCTAGGACCATCCTAAAGTGCTCTACATGTTCCTCCTTTGATAGAGTATACAAGTATGTCATCAATGAATACAACAAAAAATTGGTCTAAGTATTGTTATAATACCCTGTTAATAAAATCCATAACAACATAGGTGTCATTATTTACACTAAATGGCATCACTAGGAAATCATAGTGCTTATAGCGATATCAAATGCTAACTTTGTAATATCAGCCTTGTGAACCCTCAAGTGGTGGTATCCAGACCTGAGATTGATCTTTGAGAACCATCTCACACCTCACAACTGGTCAAATAGGTCATCAATCCTCAGTAAGGGGTAGTTTTTCTTTATCATTGCCTAGTTTAGGCGATGATAATCTATGAAAATTTGTAAGATCTTCTCTGTCTATTTCCTGAATAGCATAGGAGGCACCTAGGGGGAAACTCTAGGTCTGATGTAACATTTTTCTCAAATTTCCTCCAACTACAACCACAGCTCCTAGAGCTCAGTAAGGGCCATCCAATATTCCTCAAAAGATATCAGAGAGGTGTCAGGATTCAAGTCAATTAAAAACTCCACCCCCAACATTAGAGTTAGTCCTATAATTTCCTTAGGGAAGACATCAATTTAATCCTACACAACTGAAGGAATCCAGATTCCTGAAGAGAATTCAACACCATGGGATATTCTCAATCACTGATGGGTAATGAGTTATAGTCTCCTTCTCATAGAACCCACTTTACTTACCATGAGATCCCACTTTCCAAAAAAGTATAATATCTCCCCATTAGTGTGTAGGAATTTGACTTGTCTTCGGTGATAGTAAATATGGACTTAGACTATGGATATCCAATCTATTACCAACATGAAGTCATAGTGTACCTTCATGAAAAAAAATTTCCCATGCAAATCTCTATCCACAAAGAGATATCTTTCACTATAGATAGACAAAAGATACATAAAAATCATCCCCTATTGGAACATCAAGATGAATCTGCTAGAAAAATTCCTCAACTAGGAGCTCTAGATCTCACACCATGAGTACATAGATAAATGAATGGATATTACATATGTCAACTAATCCCAAATAAATATTATAAAACACAAATATTATACCTCTAATCATATCATGTGCTACAGGATCATGGAAATCCAAATCCTGAAGCTATATTCCGCCCCGACCACTAGCTCTCAGAGTCTGATGTAGGTCACCTTGAGGTGGTGGTGGAGGAATCTCATAATGTTGTCCACCAAATATAACTCATCCTGCTCCTTTGCCAACTCCACCTCCCTAGGGACCACTATTTCCTCACTTGGTTGATCCTTGATCACTACGCTTCCTTTTTTGTGGTTTTCCATAATCTATTTATATGTTATCCTTGTCACTTCTAGTCGTATAGTCAAGTTCCATGTGGCCTTTCCCATCACAACCAAAGTTATGACCCTCTTCGGGCTACTTGAGTGATCTATTTTGTCTCTATATTGTGAGACCACGTGCCTGAGTCTGATCATGGAGAGGTGTTATGTGCATATATCCTGACTCCTAGAGTCTACATGCTATTGCTGATAACTTAGATCTATGGTTCCCACTTCTAGCTCCAGCTATCTGGAACCCCTCTGACAGGAAGCTCTATGTCACTAGTGCCCGCTCCAACACCCCATCATAGGTGGGGATGCATAAGGGAACAATGCTAGATCTTATCTCTATATGGATTCCCTACTCAAATTTCTATGCTCAGAAGTAACCATCCAAGATCATATAAAAAAAGTACTGAATAAGGTGTATAAACCTCACTGTGTACTCAACCACCATCATCCATCCCTTCTACAGTTCTATAATCTCATTGTTTTAGACTGAGTGCAAGTAGTAAGGGTATTACTCCTCATGAAATAGATTTTGGAAGTTAGTCCATGAGAGTGTTGAATCATCGTGTAGCTACGTAATAAGGCTCCACCAGTTCCCAACTATTCCATGAAAAATGATAGCTTCCAATAGAACCAGCTGATCCACTATAGGGTCTAGAAATCCTAAATATGTAGACCACTGACTCTAGCCAATCATCTACTTCCGGAGGATCGGTCTCACCGTAGAACCTCAATGAAATCTAATGCTTTAACTCATAGAGCATGCTATGCCTACGTGAATCCTCATCTTTCTCTAATGGAATGATCCATTTCTCAATAGGAGGAGGTGATACTACCTTCCCACCTAGAGGAAGGGGGTTTTGGGATGGACCATAAACTAAGACCTCATCACTCATAGGATCATCATCATGAACCAAAAATATTATCTTGGCTAGCTGTCATTGTGGTGGCATCTTGATATTTATCAATATGTACCATGATCAGATGAGAATATATATATATATATATATATATATATATATATATATATCAAAAAATGGGGATCTGACTCAATAAGGAAAGTCAAAGACTCAATCCTATATGATGCTTTTACCATTGATCCCTGCAACAAATTTCTTGGCATGATGAGTTGACAAGAAGGTAATAAGGGTCCTAGTGAATGGATATGTCGTCTGCTCACACCATCACTAGACTCCCTAGATTTGGAGCTACACTCAAGACACTCTAACACTGTTTCCCTAAACCCAACTAAATCCTCTTAAGAGAAATAGTCTGAACAATGTCCCAAGGATCAAACCAGCTCTGATACCAATCTATCATAACCTAACCCAAGTCAGGGCTCGAGCCGTAACAACCCCAATCCCACCTTCATAGTTTAGAAGTATCCATTCAAGTCCATCCATGCCTCACCATTGTTTCACACATTCAAGGAGCCACAAAATCAATATAGATGAACCATTCCCTGGTACAACAGGAGGTTCCCAATCTAATAGTCATCAAGGAACTCCACTACCCAGCTCTACTAGAGGGTACCACTCAGAAAGGTCATCGAGGAACTCCACCGCCCAGCCTCGCTGGAGGGTACCACTCAAAAATTTCATCAAGGAACTCCATTGACCAACCCTACTGTAGGGTAATATTTGAAAAGGTCATCAAGGAACTCCACTACCTAGACTTTCTAGAGGGTATCTCTCAGAAAGGTCATCGAGGAACTCCACTGCCCATCCCTACTAGAGGGTACTGCTTGGAATGTTTATCGTGGAACTCCACTGCCCAACTTAGTTGGAGGATACCACTCATAATGGTCATAGAGTAACCCCACTATCTAGCCCTACTGAAGGGTACCATACCTCTTAGAAATATCCTAGTGATCCTACACAATCACTCCCATAATCAGGTATTTCCTAACCAAGATTCGTGCATGGAACATTATGAATTATATCTCATAATCCATGATGGAGGGTACCATTGTGTTATATGTATAAAAACACTCTATATAGGCTAATAGTAGGCTAAAATCTGATTTCAAACGAAAGATATATAGATGATTGAAGTTTCCTCAAAAGAGCTCAAGGGGTACGTGACATGTGAAGGGACCCACACGACCTACAGTCCCACTCCACTATCAGGTTGTGTACCTATCCATCACATGAATCTATCCCATGTAGTAGTACATGCAGTATAGGTGGAATACATAGTGTGTCCATCCTAACTGAGACTGGGATGTGTTCTGTTGGTCATGTCCATATACTGAACCCTGTGTCCATTTACTGGACCATATGTACTTGAGTACGTAGCTATGTTTTTTCACATAGGTTCCTGCTCATGTGATCCTACACATGGGTTTTCAAACCAATAAATGGGGACATGATGTGTTGGAGGGTTTACAGGCTGTGTCATCCTTAATTTTTATGAATCCGTAGTTGCCGCCGCTGAGGGGGATACATGCCATGTGTTCATCTCACTACACATCATATAGTCAGTTTTTTTCCAAAATTACAAATACACTTTTTGTGCATTGAATATGGTAATCCTTTCATAGATACCATGTCGAATATACCTGAATATTATAGGTCTAGCTATGGATAATGGATTTCAGCTGTCTCTGCTAGAAATTAGCTCAGTTCATTTATCGGGGTTTTTCCATTTGTTCCGCACACACTTGAGCCTTATACTGTTGATGTATTGATCTCAATTAACTAAAAAAACATCCATGCTTTGTAATGATCCCAAATATGGTCTTATTTCATTGATTTTTTGCTTTATTTCTTGAACCATAATGATTTTGGGGGTTCAATCGAGCTCGGTACTTCCCAGCAAAGTTGAACCGGGACCGAGTGGTCCAACCGATGAAGAACATGAAGAAATAAGGGAGAAAAGAACAAAAATAAAAGTTTATATATTGTTGGAATATAATTAGTGTTAAAAGATCAAGAACAGGTATCCAAATTTAGAAAACAATTGAAAATAATTAAATCTATGTACTCGGGTGCATGCAATCATCCAGAAATTGGTGCAGATCCAAGAACAATGATGGATCTGCTCAAACCATTTAGTAAAAGGGTATAAATACCCAATTGAAAAGTCCTACCTCAATTATAGATTGTTCTTTGATGAAGAAATAATCCCCCAATTATCTAGAGAAGCCAATGCGTTCACTACATCCTGATATGATATGATCTAACATTTCATCATTGTTCGATGAGATTTACCAACGAAGAAGGAATAAATAGATCTAAAATTATCCTAGGGTTTATGCAAGTAACCTTAGATAATTTAGTCTGGAAGCATTCATATAGAATTATATTTTGTGTTGAAACAAAATAATTAATTAATTAATTAATTCACAAAACATTCTACCGATGAGTGAGGAGTCTGAACGTCCCACATCGACCCATTTTATGTCACTCCTAGGGTAAACACCACATTACAGACTCAACCATTATCTTGGATTTCTAATCTGAGCATTTAATTAACATTTATCTAATTTTCTTTAAGAACATGTGCATGCGTAATATAAAATATACTTAATAATTTTATAAAATTAATTCCCAGCACACTGGGCCTCTGAATCGCACATCATATCATCTCCTAGCTTTGGAAATATATATAGAAATATTTCAAAGTCTTATAAGAAAAAAAACAGCATCTCTACACTGGTTGTTCAGTTTTATATTATACTAAATGTTTAATTAATTCCTCATAATATTCAAGCCTATGAATCATTTATGGTTATAATATATTAAAGAATCAATACATTAAATTATAAAGGCTACATAATATTAATGTGTTCCATGGTTCATTAAGTTGATAGTACACATTGTGATATTATAACACATGTCATGTACACAATATATAGTTTGAGTTCATTATATATATTTAAACCATACTGAGTAGTTCATCCTACTAATCACTATATTTCTTCTATGTATAAAGTCATGATTAGTTTTATTATGTTTGAAATAAAACTAAATTATGTATTTTATTTTAAATCATAATGGATGTGAATTTGAAGATGGTTAGATGAAATAAGATAAAATGAATTAATTGATTAATAAGATAATTGATCAGATTAATTCATGCATTTTTTTATTTTATTAAAATAATAAATTAAAATTAATGTTAGCTAATTATTTTAAATGCATAATTGTTGCATATGTATGGCCGATCATGAGCTAGAATAGACCTATGTATGAGTTGGATTTATTTAATTTAATTTATTGTATGGGTTTGAAATTATTTATTTTTAAATTAAAATGATTGTCTGTGTGTCATCCCTCCCACCATTATTATGTAGGACATGTGTGTCCAAATGTTATTTCTATAATTACACTTTAACCAATCCTTTGGTTCCCATCACCTACGTGTGAATTATAAATACTTGTAATTAATAGAGTTTCTCAAGGTGCATGGAGTCAGTTAAAGATAAATCCATAATGCTGTCAACCCTAATGATACATAAGTGGATAAGTGGAGTGTTGTAACTCATACCAAGATCTAAAATAGTAGTTATTACCATAGGTCATAGATTGATTTGCTGTCCACCAAATAAATCAACCATTAAATAAGATCATGATCAGGATATTTATTTATTTATTTCTATCTATGCATTATTTATTTTATGGATGAAAGACTGCAATCACATAAATAAATAAATTAATGTATAATGATAGAATTTAAATAAATGGATTATACTTAAATGTTTTATCCATCATCATTAATTAATTAGGTATAATACACTTAATATTAACAAGAAATGTAAAGGATAAAACAATATAAAATTTATGCATAATAAAAAAAAATACCTCAAGTTAATATTAATTCATTAATCCTTCCATTGAATGAATTAATACGAACCCATAGTTTAAGTGTCGATTTGGCCTCCATCAGGGACACTTTTAATAATTGGGAAGTCTTAACTAATATAGTAGATCGACTTAATTGAATCTGTATTGGGTTTAATAGACTCCCTCTATCGAATTAAAATTTGGAGGAAAGTGTTGAGGAAATATAAGTTAGGGTTTCTGGATTGGGGTGTCCACTCAACAGATCAGTAGCTACAAGTTCGTAGTTGGAAAGGCCACCTACCTAAATGCTTTTTAGTAATTTTCATGGACTCCATATGTATTATAATAAAGGAAATATGGATATTTTCCACTATAATTTCAAAGAAACTATACATTTTGAGTTTAATGGTGAGGGATATTGGGACTTTATAAAATATTGGGAGATTTAATAAAATTAATTTTATTATTTATCACATAATTTGTAATCAAAAAAAAATTATGAAGAATATTATATTTTATATTTTTAGATTAAATGGAAAGTTAACCATTTACACTATTTATATGATATATATTGTAGAAATACCATCTCTTCACTGGAAGTAACTTCCAAGAGTGGTTTAGAGGCCTTCTAGTTGTGTTGCCCCATGAATGGAAATATTACATGCTATAATCCTGAATGCTCGATCTACCTACAAAGGAGGTGAATGATGAAGAGTTCCTTGTCTATGAAAAACATATAAATGACTTAGTCAACATTTAATGTTTGATTCTTTTGTTTATGTCCAGTAAACCCATGTAGTATCATGAAAACATGGATGTTTATAGCATGATTGTGCATCTATATGGCTTATATCAAGAGAGAGTTGGACAATAATATTTTGATATTTCCAAGGAACTTTTTCGAGTAATATCGGAGGAGTGCCAACTGGGCCTCATGAATTCAAAATCATATGCTACATTGAACACATAGAGGTTCTAGGATTTAAACTACTTGATTATCTATGCACTAATCTCATTATTGCATCACTCCCTCATAACTTCTCCAGTTTTTTGTTAATTTTAAAATGAAAAACATGGAGAAGTCACTCCTAGATATACTTAATCTTCTTTTACAAGATGATAATGAGATGAAGCATGAAAATACTTCCATACTTATGGTTAATAAATGTAAAGTCCAAGAAAATAATCCCAATGCCAAGGATTCTTCATAACACCCTTAAAATAAGAGGAAGATCAAGGGCCAAGCAAGGGAATATGATGTTGTCTATTTTGCATATAGTAAGAGGGGCCACTAGAAGAAGAAAATCACCCATCTAGAGAAGAAATGGGAAGCTTTATGTGCTTTTGTTATTGAGTGCAATTTATCTATTTCTACAAATTAGGTATTATATATAGTTTGTGTTACTCATATATGTATTCAAATATAAGAACCAATTAGATTAATATAAATTGACTGAGGGGAGGTAGATCTATGCGAATCCAATGGATCTAAGATTTTTGTTAAAGTTATCAGTGACTAAAACCTCATGGTTCTAATTGGAATGATATTGGTTTTAAAATGTTGTTATTATATCCCATCTGTTACCAAAAAAATTGATTTTTTATCGAGACGATATACAAATGGATTTATTTTCATGTTCAAGGATAAATATTTCCTATTTTTTAAAGATAAAATTTTTCATGGTCAGTAATATCTAAATAATGGTCTTTATGAGTTGTATTATGCAAATCAAGTAATGGAAATTGATAACAAAATTACTTCACATAACTCATACCACACCCAACTTTGGAATCACTAGATAATTAATTTAAATGAAAATAATTTGAATAAATTACAAAAAGATGGATATTTAGATTATTTTTAACTAAAACCACTTGGTTTATGTCACAAAGTTTTACAAGGAAAAATGACTAAATACCCATTTAGTAGAAAAGGTGAAAGGGATAAATAGATTCTTGAATTAGTTCATAACGATGTGTGTGGACCATTTCTTGTTGAAACAAGGGGTGAGTACTCATACTTCATAACTTTTAATAATGATTGTAGTAGATGTGATTATGTCTACTTGATGAGGTATAATTTAGGTTCTTTTGATAAATTCAAGGAGTAAAAGAATGAAGTTCAGAACCATCTTGATTGGAAGATTAATAAACACTATTCAAATTATATGGAGAATATTTTAATCAATATTTCATTGATTATTTATAAGATTTTAGGATTATATCCCAACTCACTCCACCTTATACACCTTAATGTAATGATGAGGAACCACACCATATTGGACATAGTGAGATCAATGATGATTCATATGAGTCTTCCATTATCCTTTTGGTGATATACATTATAAATAGAGAATACATGATAAAAAAAGTGCCAACTAAATTAGTAGATGGTATTTCATATAAATTATATAATGGAAAGAAACCTTTATTATCATACTTACATGTATGAGGATGTGAAGCATTTATTAATGCCTCTTTAGGTAACAAATTTTCACCCTAAGGCACAAATTATATCTTTATAGGATATCCCAAGGAAATAGGAGGATAATACAAAAACAATCCTTCAAAAAAAAGTTATGGTTGATAAGTGTCCCATATCCCTTGAGAGGATATTATCTCTAAAAGAAATAGTGGGAGAGAGATAGACTTCAATAAAGTTCAAGATCAAGAAACAAAAGAGTTGTAATGGGAAAAAATTCCACAAAGACCTATAGAAAAGGATGTTCTTGAGAAACAAATACTGAATAGGAGTATAAGAGAGGTTAGAGAACCAAAATGATATGGTTTTATAATAAATAGTGATGGTTACTAATTATTAGTTTATAATGATGATTATCTAACCTATAAGTGATAAATAAATGTCTCAGATGATTCTAAGTGGTAAGAGTCCATGAATTATAAAATGTATTCCATGTATCGAAACCAAGTTTTGATTTTGGTAGATCCTCCAGTAGATGTAAAGCCCACTGGTTTCAAATGGGTATTCAAGAAGAAACTAAACAAGGAAGGACAATTCAGTACCTATAAAGTGTTTTTGGTTACAAAAGGGTTTAAAAAACATTAAGACATTGACTATAAAGAAACCTTTTCATTGGTTTCAATGCTAAAATCCATCAAAATTATACTTTCACTTTAAGCTTATCATGACTAATAAATTTGTAGAAGGGATGTTAGAAAAACCTTACTTAATGGGAACCTTCAATAAGATTTCTATATGAAACAACCCTAAGGTTTTTTTGACTCTAAAGTATGCTAATAAGTTATGCAATTTGAAAAAAAACATTTATGGATTAAAGAAACCATCCAGGTCATAGAAAAATCATTTTGATGAATCAATAATAAAATTTGGTTTCATAAAGAATGAATGTGAGCCTTGTATCTATAAAAGGTTTAGTGGGAGTTTGATCATTTTATTAATAGTATATGTTAATGAAATATTACTTATTGAAAATGGTATACCAGTCTTACAGTATGTTAAGGCGTTATTGAGTAAATGATTTTCCATTAAGGACTAACATGAGGAAACATATATTATTGGGATCAAGATCTGTCATGATAGATTCAAGTGACTGTTAGACCTAAGTCAAGGTACACATATAGACAAGATACTAAAAAGGTTTAGTTTGGAACAACCTAATAGGGTATTTTTTCCAATGTCACATGAAATTCATCCTTTAGGAAAATTTATTATCAAACACATGAGGAAATAAATAGAATATACAGGAATAAATATGCGTCAATGATTGGGTAAATCATGTATTACATGATATGTGTGAGGCTAGATGTATCCTATGCAATGAGTTCAATATGAAGATATCTAGTTGATCCAGGTGACCTCTAATGGATGGAAATCAAGTCTATATTAATTATCTGAGGCATACTAAGGATATATTCCTAGTATATGAAGGAGATAAGGAACTAGTCATCAAAAGGTATGTAGAGTATATTTTTCAAATATATTAACACTATATGAAATCTAAAATGGGATACATATTCATTTTTAATGGAGGTGTTGTGAGCTGGAAGAGCTCAATGAAGGTTGTGGTCATATATTCTATATCATAGTCCAAGTATATTGTCACTTATGAGGCAACTAAATAAGTAGTATAGACGCATAACTTCATTCAAGAGCTTGATTTTGTACATAGTAGTAAAGATCCTATCACACTCTGTTGTGATAATACTATTGTGGTGGATCTGGAAAAGGATCTAAGGTCATATTAGTGAACAAAAAACATACTTCAGAAGTATCATCTCTTAAAAGATTTTTCTCATAGAGGTGAGGTTGTAGTGAGTAGTATTTCTATAGAATAAAACTTCAAAGACCCCTTGACTAAAGCCTTAACTCAGTAGAAGCATGATTATCTTGTGAGGTTTAGTGGATTCAATTCATAGGTAGTTAACTCTAGTCCAAGTGGGACTTTGATGGATTTGATGTCCGAAGACCAAATTTTTGAACTTTGACTACATTTATATTTTATTTATTGAATATTAATAAAAATATTATTATATATTGTTCATTTTTCATTATGATTCGGATGTAATAATGTCCTAAAATATCTATCAGATCGATAAGGTCATATAATTTCCCCTCTATGATGAGAAATTTGAAGTGTAGTGATGATATTATTCAATATAGTTCTACGGTTAGATAACATTCTATGATGGGAAACATATAATGTGACTGTCATGTGTGAGTAATAATAAGCAGATTAGCCGTATTCTCATTAAGTTAGTACTTGGTAATCTCAAATATGGGAGACTATAAGAATAAACCTTTGAGTAGAAATTATGCATGTTTTTGTGTCATCAGATATTCCTATCTATGAACATGTTTAATGGTCCTTAGACATTAATATTATTATTAATACATTTTATAACTCATTCACTTGGATTTATTTCATAAACCATGATGATAACAGTTCATGCTGAAGTTGGATACATTGGGTGTGTCATGAGTGATGTGTTATTATTGAATAAGTTGAGGAAGGATTTTTCACTTCCATATTTATGTAAGCAAATATCATGGCCCATTTATTAGAATAGAAAAACTACATTAAATTCCATGGCCATGGTATAATGAAGTGTTTATTTAAAATAGTCAAAAAAATATGTATTGAGAATATAGGATGGTGACCTAGATGTGGAAAATCCTTGATGAGATATTATGACAAAAGGATTTTATTACATAGTGATAATTTTTACATGGTTTTAAATGTGGAGATATTAAGTTATTTATCTTGGGTTCCTTGACTCATTTCTAGATAGTAATCTTGTACTTTAAGAAAGTCCGCCTAATGTTAATGAGAAATAATCCTAGAGGGTCACACATTAAGTTTTTTTATTGATCTCGATTAAATTCTATTTGAATTTAATTAATATAATAAATATTATTATCAAGATAGGGAAATGGTTTTATTCTCTTTTATCTATTGTAAATATTTTTTATTGATGAATAAAATATTTAATTAAATATTTATTGGGATATTTAATAATTTTCAAGGAGTTTAATCAAACCAAGACTATGTTTGTTGGAAAATATTAATCTATAAGACAATAACATAATATTCTTTTTATATGTTAGCACACACACCATAAATTATTATTATTATTATTATTATTATTTTTATTATTATTTTGACATGGGGTTTAATAAAGGAAATTATATTATTTAAGGTTTATTATGTAATTAAATAATATTTTTAACCTAATATCTAGATCAATAAATATATGTTTATGTCTATTGTGTAGGGTTAATCAAGAAAAAGAAAATCATTAGACACAATAGATTTCTCTCTCAAATTCATTTTTATCTCTACCTCTCAAGAATGAGAAACACAATATAGATTACTTCAATTTCAAAGGATGTGAAATCAACATGAACTATGGAAGAAAATTGATTTTCCATTCTAGCACCCAAACAACAATTCACATTGCTCAGATATCAAAGAAGCACATGTGGATCACCACTAGAGGGATTTTACACTTGGATATTTACAGTGAAAAAAGGCTATCTCTAAAAGGTTTTTCAGATGATAAAAATATAGAACTTAATACATGATAACTTATTATTCAATATATGAATAATTTAATTATAAATTTAACATGAAAGATCCTCTCTATGGACTATTATGTTCTTTATAATAATATACATTAGAATTTTTTTTGTTAGGGAGTTCACATCATTGAAAATATTTTGAATAATCCATCAGATCAATAAAATATTTTGATTTATCACCCTTATGGGTGTTTCAATTGCGTCTAGAACCTTTATATAGTACCCAAGAAAACTAGATTAAGAATTGTGAGAAATTAAAATAATAAATTAATACATGTGAGAATTAAAAACAACTAGACAGTATGTATATACTACATAAAATTAAATCAGGTCACTCAGAAAGATCATTTCCCCATTACCTTCATTGAAAAGATGTTATAGATATTAGTAGGAAGAACTCTCTATTTATTTTTTGGATGGATTTTCATCTTATTTTTAGGTTCTCATTTTTCCCAAGGATCAACTAAATACTACATTTACTTGTCCCCTTGACACTTTTTCTTACAAAAGGATGTCATTTAGATTATGTAATGTTCAAGGTAAATTTTAAAGGCACATGATAAGTATATTTTTTTATCACATTAAGGATTTATTAGAGGTATTATTTGATGATTTCACATTTTTTGAAATTATTTTGACCTTTTTCTAAAAAATCAGGGAAAAATATTCAAAACTTACATTGAAAAGAATATTGATTTAAATTTTGAAAAGTTACATTTCATGGTTGAGAGAGGAATAATCCTTGGGAATATCATTTCAAAAAATTTGTTGAAGTGAATAAATTAAAGTTTTAAATGATAAATTAATTACCATGACCAACTTGTGTGAACCATGTTAGATAAGTTTTAAGACAATTGGGATTATATAGGAGGTTTATAAAAGATTTTAGTAAGATTTTTATCCCTCTCTAGATTATTTTTGAAAGATACTAATTTCAATTTCAATAGTGAGTGTAGGTAAGGATTTCATGTGTTTAAGAGGATATTAATAACTCCACCAGTGATTCGGCTACAAAATTGAGAAGAACCATTCAAGATACTTTGTGATACTTCCATCCAAGAAGTTGGAGCAGTCATTTCTCATAGAACTACGGGCATGACACATGGCATTGTCTATGCCTAAATAACCTTATATGTAGCCCAATTCAACTACAATCCATAGAAAATGAGTTTTTTTAAGTTTTAGTGTCTTTAGATAGATTTTGATCATATCTACTTAGAATTAAATTCATTGTTTCTTTTGATCACAAAACTCTTAGATATTTGATGAGGAAGGTAGATGTCAAGCCAAGAATTGTGTGATGAATGTTACTTCAATAGAAATTAAACTTATAAATAAAATAAAAAAAGGGATTTGATAACCAAGTGGTCAATCAATTGAGTATACCAAGCAACACTATTGAATATTAAATTATATAAAAATAACTACTAAATGATCACATTTGAGGAGAGTGGTTAAACTTTATTGAAGGAGAATTTTCTTGGTATGCTAACATAGTCAATTATCTTATAACATCTCAGGTCTCATCTCACATAACTCGCAAATAATTCAAAAAATGAAATCATAATCTAGATATTATATTTGGGAGGATCTATTTCTTTGAAAAAAATTCAATGAATAAGTGATAAAAAGATGCTTTCTTAAAAGTGTAATTGAATATTTTTTTAGTTTTTTCACTCTTTAGATTTTGGAGGATACTTTATACCTCAAAGGGTACCAAGTAAGGTTTTAGAACCTATCATTTATTGGCCCACCCTTTTTAAATATGTGCATGAATTTTGTAAAAATAATGAAAAATGTCTGATTTTTATAAATATTTTAAAAAGATAAGAAATGCATCAAATTCCCGTTATATTTTGTGAAATTTTTGAAGTTTTAGGAATAAATTTTATGGGACCTTTCATAATTCCATTTTTAAATTCTTATATCTTGATTTTATTAGGTTACATTTCGAAATGGGTGGAATCTAAATCCACCAAAATAGATGATTTCCATGTTTTTTGTGATTTTTTAGGGTTACATATTTTGTAAGTTTAGAGTGCCTAAAGACATCATCAGTGATCAAGGGAATCAGTTTTGAAATAAGATAATAAAGACTTTACTTATAAAGTATGGGGTGTTTCATAAAACATCAAAAATCTATCTTCCACAGACCAACAGTTAACCTGAAGATTACAATAGGGAAATCAAAGGAATTATAGAAAAGACTGTTAAATCTAATGGTAAGGATTGGATCCAAAGGTTGGAAGTATCTTTATGTGATTATAGGATATCCAAAAAAATCCAATAGGAATGATACCATACTGGCTAATTTATGGGAAAAGTTTCCACCTGCCTGTGGAATTGGAGAATAATTTATGATAGGTTTTGAGAGAGATGAATTTAGATCTTGAAAAAGATTAAAAAGGGAGAATATTTTAGCTATAAGAGCTAGATGAAATTAGAATAAAATATTTTGAAAACTCTAAGATTTATAAATAGAGAATAAGGCTGGATTGTGATAAGATCATCTAATATAAAAAATTACATCTAGGAGATCAAGTGTTGTTATACCATTCAAGACTTAATCTAATTCCAGGTAAACTTCATTCCATATGGGAAGGTCTATTTATTTTCATTCATTACTATAATTTTGGTGTTGTGCAGGTTGTGAAATAAGGACATGAAAACCAATTCAATATTAATGGACATAGTCTAAATAAATTCCATGGGAACTTTCCACCAAATCTAATGGTGGAGATAAAATTTCTCTAACCTATTTATCAATAAAATCTATCATGTTGTATCTCTCCATAACACTTTAATATTGTGATAAAATTAAAAATATACTTAAATATTAAACCTACTTGAATTAATTGAGGACACATCATTATTTAAGTGTTGGGGAGGTAACCTTTGTAGTTTAAGATTTGAAAAATTATGTATTTCAAAAAAATTATGTCTTTTTTAAATTTTTGTGTGTTTAATTTTTCAATTTTAATATGATTTTTGAAATTTGTGAGCTCAAATGACTATCATTTTCATTTTTTTGAAACCCATTTCAATAAGTGAACCAATTTATCCCAAGAAACTGAACTTAAATGAATGATGAAAATGAATTTGTTTCAAGTTAAAAACTTTGATAATTTCATGAAAAGACCTCTCGTTTTTTAATATCATGCCACATATCACTCTATTTATCTTTAAAATAACCTTCCTTTAATGATTATTAACCCTTTTTGACATATTTTTTACATTCAACTCATTTCTTAAGAGAGACCATCCATGCATACATTAACTAGAATTTGATTTATTTCTATAAAAAACTCATTGATTAAGGTAATTTTGTTGAAAATTATTGGGGAACTTATTTTATTTTCAAATCCACATTTTCAAGAAAATATTTTTTATGATTAGATTACATATACGTCTAATCATTATAAACCTTAGTAGTCATGAATATCCTATTATTTATCCACATTAAAATCCATTTTTACCTTTCCAACCTATTATGTTAGTAAAATCTAATGATCTATTTGAACTTAAGAGTGGGGGGGGGGGTTTATTGTGTTGTGATAAATTCAATTGGGCTACTTTGGGAGGAAAATTAGAAGCTGAAGAAGTTGTTTCTACTACAAAAATATATTCCTTGCTGAATATTTTTTAGTATAATTCTAAAAATTACTGATATGTAGATACTAAAAAAAATAATAAAATTAATTTTTTATGAATATGAAAAGAGTTATTTTCATTAAATATAAGGGATAGTAAGTCACATCAACCGGTATTATAGGGAGGTTGTTTTTCAATGCTCTTTGTGTTTTGGGATGTTCTATTAGACATGATATAGGATTTTCAAAACCTAATGGGTAGGTTAAGAGTGAGTTTCTAACTATATCTGACCATAACAAGCCTTAAGATACAACATCATGATGGGAAATGTGTCTCTTATATTGATTTTTGATCTAATAATAGTTATTTGCTGATATATTCATGATTCAAATTAATATTGTTCACTTGTATAATGGTCTCTATTCTTTATTTTATGTAGTACCATTCACCCAGAATTCTTTTGAGAGTTCCTCTATAGGGTAATATAGATGATGTTCTATGAGTAAACCTCCCAATCGATAAGAATACTGTTGAAGCAATAATACTAATAGTATGTGCCATGGAATAAGGTGTTATCCTTTCCCCAGCTCAAGTAAGTTAAGTTCAACCAAGTAAAATATGTAACACCCTAAGATATTAGAATTTATTTTTTTAATTAATGTATATGACAGGATGTGGTATTTTCAATATTGAGCTTAAATTGAACTACAATGTACTATTATTATTTAAATGTGACCATTAAGACCTCATAATCAGTTTGGATAGTATAAATAGGAATAATTTTATTATTAAATATATGTAGAAATTTTTTCCTTGATAAAATTAATAATTAATCATGTATTTATTATTAGTTGGTTGGAAATGAAGGTAGATTCTTTTGAAGGTAAAATAGATGTTTTTCATAATTTTTTTATGTGTGCAATTTAGTTTTATCTTAATAGATTAAATTTATCACTATTGATAAATGATTATAATAATATAGGTAAATTTTATATCCAAATTAATTATTTAACATTAATTTAATTATGGTTATTAGGAAAGGAATGAGAATAAATTCATTTTATGCTTCAAAAATACATTTTTTTTCAAAAATGGTTTTAATTGCATTTTGTGTGTGGATATTATAATTAATTTATTTCAATTTTATAATTTTTATTTTAAAAAATTTATATAATTATTTAATTAATTATATCAAAATTAACTTAATATGAAATTTTTATATTTTTCTGAAATGATTAATCTTTCAGTAATAGTAAAAAAATACCAATTTTATAAAAAACTGTATTTTCCATTCAACTATTGAAAAATTCCAATTTTTTGAATTAATTTTAAAATTTCATTAGTTAATTTTGAATAAAAATAATCCAATCAATTCCATTATAATCAAAATCATACTTTAATTTGTTATAAAAACGTTTTTATACTTAAAAACACATTTTTATAGAGAACTCTTTTTCATCGTGTTTTACAAATTTGTTTTTAAATTATTTTTTCCACTTATAGAAATTGATTTTTATAAAATGGATTAAATATTTTTATTCAACAAGTACAAATTTGGTAATGAGTTCACTTTCATTTTTTCTCATTATGAATAGTAACTTTGGTAAAAAAAGTCAATTACCATGGTAAGAGTTAAAATGGGTTAAGAGGTTTAAAACTAAAAGTATAAGGGTTTAAATGAACTAAAATCTTCTAAAAATACTATTTTATAGCCATATTTAGACCATATATTATCTATCATTAAAATATGATACGTTTTGTATCCATTTTTCTTGATTAAGACATTAATATATTTTAATCATTTGAAAAATTACAAGTGTGTCATCTCCCTCACTTATAAAAGGACACCCAATATCCTCTCTTCTCCATACTTCAAAATCATATTATATCAGCCAATAACAACCTAAATACCTTCCTAAAATCCATCTATAATTTCGATAGTCCATGGTTTTATCATAATACCATCCTAGGAATACTTTAGGTTTAAACCTAAGGAGCTTGTCCAAAGAAGAGGTATAATTCTTAACCAAGTGTTTTCATTTTATTTCTACTTATACCTCCAAAAAATATTCTTAAAACATGAAAAAATAATAACATAATTATCTTAAATATAAAATAATTTTATTATTTTTATTATATAACCCTTTTTACTCCACTAAACTATCTAATGGAAACTATAAAGGTTTATTATGCATGTTGTGGATTACCGCCTCGCAAAATGATGTATTTCATTTTTTGTCAACAAATTTTATGGTCGATCATAATGATTGTTAAAAATGAAATAATATTATATATATGATATAAATTTAATTATATAATTTTAAATAAATATTCTAATTTTTTCCTTACTATCCAAAGAAAAATATAAACATCACTCATTTGTACATGTGCTCTACCGCCTCACAAACTGATGTATTTTATTTTTCATCAGCGCTTCACATGGATTGTATATATATGAGTATTTAAAGAAATAATATGATATTTATGATATAATAATAATTATATATATAAATAATAACACTTACCTTCTCTCCCTTATTTTCATTGAAAAATGGAAATGTTACTCATGCGTACATATGGGTTGTTATCTCCATGATTGTAACATAGTTCATTTTTTGTAACCATACTACATATTTGGTTATAAAAGTATAATTAATGTATAAAAATTATAATTATAATATGATTAAATTTCATTAAATTATAGAATCCTGATCCATTTGACCAAATTCAACCTACCGAAGTCATTTCAGACTTATGAACCAAACACACTAAAAAAATTCAAGGTAAACTTAATCAGTTAAGTAATTAAGTATAACATAAATATAAGTGAAATAAAATGAATATTAAACATGAAAAAGTTTATTAATCAATTAAATAATTAATATATGTTTTTGTTCAGAAAGAACATACCTGAAAAGTCAGACATGGGGTAAGAGACACTTTAACTTAAAAAATTGTTTTAAATGTTTTAAAGATTTTTTTCTAAATATTTTTATTCCATATTTTTATTCTTAAAAATTATTTTATGAATATATTTACATATGCATAAATGAATTATAAATTAAATTTTATACATATTTTTTATTTCTTTCAAAGGTTTTCCAAAGGAATATTTTTACATATTTTATATGGAATGTTTTAACAAAACACAAAAGGAATGTTATATTTTAACATATACAATGTTAATTAAATTAAAGTATTTGTTTTTATATGTATTATATTTATATACTTTATGGATTATTTTTGAGACCATACATTGAGACGACATGTGATTCTGAGGCCTGATGTACCTGAAATAAATGTTTGAAATAGATTAAATAATTAAATTCACACACATGTAGTTTTCCAAAAAAATTAGAATAACTTATAAACAGAGGCTCATATCATAATTATTAGGGCACTAATGAGTTTAGAGCAAGGTTTCTACCCTAGGCATGATATAACCTTGAAATGTTTCGAGTGTTTGGGCTGAGGCGTGATCGTGGGAGGATGTTTAAAATAAATTAGATTAATAAATTTATTTATTTTAATTACATTCCCAAATAATAATTCTATAATTATATGGTTATAAAAAATTCTCAAGGTTAGACACATAATCCTAGAGTTGTTGGATAAACTTTGGAGAGAGTGTTGGAGGATCTCTCCTAGAAAAACGATAACCGGATCAAAGATCGATGATCAGAGTGTAACAGAGTCCAAGGATCTCACCAATGACAATGAAAAAATTTCATTCTTCATTATAACTCGATCCAAATTGAGATTTAATGATATTTTTTTTGGATTTATTCCCCATTGATTAATTATATGATGAAATTGAGTCAATCAACAAACGAATTGATTCATGGATTGGTCGTATTACAGGATGGGTTTATCTGCAGGGATTTTGTTTAGAGATTTTTTTATTTATTTGGATTCTTCATTCTTCATTCTAATATAAATGGATCAATTCCAACCAAACATGGACAAGGTTTTTTCCTTTTTACATATTTCTTGGTTTTCTCTCATTTTTCTACATGTGTACATCATCCGGTTTTTTCTTTACTGGTGGTTCAACAAATTCATGATAAATTGAATTTTGTGAACCCATTATTTAGCGCAATGATTTGATTTCACAATTTTGGGCTTGTATTGATGATGGGATCGAGCTACAAAGATTGAAATAGTGGCTCATTAATGGATTTGAGCCCCCCAAGTTCGATCAGAGTTTGCAACAATGATGGGAACCTATAGTGGGAATTTTCTGGGTGGTTTCAGAGGTCGTATTCCAGATAATAGAAATGGTAAGGGTCGGTTAGACCAGATCCACCATTTCTAGAAAGATTCATGGCTAGATTTAGAACCAGAAGAATGTATGACACCATGGGAGAAAGAATAGAGGATTTTGGAAAATCTCAACCTACATGGTGTGTATCTCGGGAACACATGCCGCGTGGGACCCCTGGTGTGGAGGCTATGGTTTTTGTGAGAATTTAAGTATCGCACGACATGCTAAACTTCCCTAGAAGCTCGGTGTGTCCCTCAGAGGTTACAAAAAAAAACAATCAATAGTACACATTCATTGAAACACTGTGTACTCCCACACAGATATGGTCGGGAAAGGTGTACATGGGAAGAGTCATGTACATGGACATGGTCAGAAGTTCATGGTAAGGGACACATCATGTACTTTGACATAGAAATAATCATGGACTGTGATACATAGTCAAGACCCAGTGATGATGGGATATGTTGTGCACTACTAGTACACACCGTGTACTACTTCAAATAAGGGTTGGAGGCCTTTTACTCTTTATCTTAGAAAAGTTTCATTAGGATGTGTTCCCTATATCCATTCCATAAGGGTAAGTATGGAATCACATACTACACAATAGATGGTGATCCCTTCAGTATGACTTCTTGGATTGAGTGGTTGAAATCCTTCTATGAGGCTCGAAGTGAGATCCTATATCACTTTCTTTCCCTAGGTGGAGTTCTTAGTATCATCATGACCAACAATACATGTGTGTCAATCCAATACTTAGTGGGTTATTCTAGATTGAGTTATTGGAATACCCCATGGCCTTGGGTGTGATCCTCATCTGTGTATCATTCTCTTCAGACTTCCAACATATCCTTATGATGGTGGAACCCAATTATAAGTACATCTTGGATGGATACCATCAATTCTATCTGATTTGTGGAGTTTTTTTATCCTAGACAAGTGCTATGTGGAACCATAATGAAATAATCATAGGATGACATTACAAATATGTCTTTATTTGAGACTATGTATATTTGTTGATTATATCTTGATATTCTTGTTATATGTGTGGTATAAATATACCTGTGTAGAGATAAATTTTATTCTTATTATTATATGATTCGTATTTTTGGGGTGTCATACTGGGTATTTTTATACTCATGCCTACATGGGCTTTTTAATGCACGTGTCATGTCTTGTGCTAACGATTGACTTTTTAACGAAGTATTAGAGGGTCTAGGACTAGGAAGTTCTTTGTGAGCTGTATAGACCAAGGTGTGTTCATGCAGTTATCTTGACAAAATATCCCATCTTTACTTTCAGGTTGGACTTGATATCATACTCTTTTTGGTGGGCGTGTATTTGGCCCTTTTTCACTTTCAATTTCTTTTTTTCATACTCTAGTTGTGGTATTTATATGTATACATGTATGGTTTATCAGTTGTTTTAAATTTTGTCATTGTATAGGCTTGGATATGTGTGTGTTCTTATAGTTACTTTAGGCTAAGGCCTCCCATGTTAGTGATATGTCTACTTGGTGCTAATCTACAACCCCTAGCCTATTGGAGTTGGGTTTGGGGAGTCACGACATGGGCCCCATTGGGACAGTTCATAAAAGAGTGGTATTGGAGCAGTAGATTCTACCTTAGTACTAAAGTATCTGAGAATGGTTTTGGGAAATAGAGATAAGTGTTTTAAGTTTTTCTTTTAGGATAAGGACTCTAGAGTTAGTGTGGTGGTTGATGTATCCATACATCAGGTCTCTAATCACCTAAAATTCTACTCAGTACATGAGGACACTGGTTTCACAAAAAAATGGTACATACATCATATAAGAATAGGTTTTGGTTTTCATGTTCTTGAGTCAACTATCCAAATATACTCATTGACCTTAGTACATCTTGTTTATTTTAAGAATCCTCTATGATGTGTTCTAGCTAGGATTCATTATCAAGATCATGAGTATGATCTCCTCAATAATGAGGTATCGATACAGGGGCCTCTTCTAGAGGTGTTACCTCTATGTGGTGCACCAGCTCTACCACCAACTATAGAGAAGCATATAGTACCTACAGTACCAATAGATGAGGTGTGTAGGCTAAGTGCACTTCACGAGTTTTAGTGACAATGACCCCTTAGGTTCCAAGGTAATCTAGACCCATAGGTGGATGAGGACTAGCTTTATGTGGGGACATGAGTTTTATATCTTATCAGGACACTATTAAATAAGATGGTGGTTATAGAAATGAGCCTTCTCTATGGATCTGCAGGATGATGTTGGGGTTTGGTGACCTAGTCCTATGATGAGGTGAATCTAGCATGGTCAAAGTTCAACAAACTTTTCATAGAGGAGTTATCTCCATCTATATTTAGGGTTTTGCGCATCTAGGAGCTTCTACAACTTCAATAGGGCATCACAATAGTAGTTGAGTATTAATTGAGGTTCACCAACATCTTTTGGTATTTTATGGATAGGGTATAAGATCAATTCTCTCAGGCTTAAAACATAGAGAGAGGAATGAGTAGAGATTTCTAAGCCAGAGTTATACCGCTATGCATTCCTACCTATGCTGGGGTTCTAGAGCAAGATTTGGTGGTTGAGAGTTTCCTAGCTTAGTAGACGCAGGTAGTGGTTATTGGTAGTGGGAACACAGGAGCTGATACTTTAGTATCTGGGAGACAAATTCAGTCTCAAGGACCCAACTATGTGATAAATTTTAAGACAAAGTCCTAGGAAAAAGGTTCTGTGGTTCAACGCTCATAGGATGGGTCTAGTCAGCACAGGGAGAGGCAGTGCTACTCATATTTGGGAAGGGGATATCTTGCATGAGATTATCTGACCTATCATATCGCTAAAAAAGAGATAGTGGATGGGATGTTGAGGTAGAGGTAGGAGGAGGATAACATGGGTATTAAGGGTGGAAGATGTGGAAAAGGGTATGGGATAGAAGCTATAGGTGGTAGATTCTTTGACTTGTTTCCACCACCACCCAGAGGTATTCCACACTGGGATCAAGGAGCTGAAGGATATGGGTGGGGGTAGCTGCAAGTGGTTAAGGCTTACAACCTAGAGGCTTCATGGATGATATGAGGTAGGATATAGGTCTTTTATAACTTATATTTAGTAATGATAGATATAGTTCTAGTCATTTATTCATTTTAACCTATCTGGTTTGAGACTTAGAGATTCTGGTTGATCCCTTGGCTCAACCCTTGCACTTGTAGACTCCTAATGGAGATGACTCGGTGATCACACACTTGTGCTGATAGTGTGACCTGAAACTGGGAGGAGAGATTTTCTATTGAGATCTATTTATAGTAGTGATGAGTCCATTCAATACCATCTTAAGTATGAACTTGTTATCTATATTCTACACCCAGATTGATTGTTTCTAGTGGAGGATGCAGTGTGTCCATTGTGATAGGACTAGATTTTCCTTTGTGGGTGAAAAGTAAACCCAAACAGTGTCAAATAGACTCATGAATAGGAGGGTGAAAATAATTAATCACAAATTGGATATCATGACCCTTAGTATAGTGTATTTTATGAGTTTCCAGTTACCTACAATGGTGGTGGAGTATGAGAACATATTTCCTGAGGATGTTCTAGTATTACCTCCCCATGGAGAGATATACTTATGCATTTATATACACCCAGGGAAGACCCAAATATTAGTGATAGAATATCAGATGTCTCCCATAGATTTTCAAAAGTTGAGGGTGTATTAAGAGGAATTATAGAGGAAGGACTTTGTTTGAACCGGTGTTTCACCCTGGGCAGCCCCCACATTGTTCACTAAGATTACAGACGGGATCTTGAGGTTGTGTTTGGATTACCATCACCTAAACTGGGTGATCATAAATAAAAATTATCCAATAATAAGGATTGGTGACCTCTTTGACCAGTTGATAGGGGAAAAATGGTTCTTGAATATTGACCTCAGATCAGACTATCACCAGTTATGAGTACATGATGAGGATATATCGAAGAAGGAATTAATATGTCTCTATGGTCACTATGAATACCAGGTGATTCCCTTTGGCATAAAGAACACACCATAAGTTTTCATGGGAATTCTGAATCAAGTATTTCAGCCTTTCTTAGGCCGGATCATCGTAGTCTTCATCGACAATATCCCATTGTACTTGGAGTCCAAGGAGGAGTGTGCAAGACACTTGAGGATGATTCTATATGTAGTATGAGAAAAAAAATATTTATAGGAAACTATCGAAGTACTAGTTATGGATTCATGAGGTAAAATTTATAGGACATGTTATCTCAGCATATGGTTTGGTTGTGAAACCAGTTAATTTTGAGACATTTTTATCTTGGGAGTGACCTAAGAGTGTGATGGAGGTGTAGGGAATCCTTGTGTTAGAAGGATACTATTAGAGTTTTAAACCTGATTTCTTCTATATATTAGCTCCCATGGTAGCTTTAACCTAAAAGGGGTCTCCTTTTGTGTTGACATAGAGGTTCTAATGGATTTTTAAGAGCCGTGAATTATATTTAAGATTTCTATTATATTGATATTTCCATAGGAGGGTGTTAAGTATGTATTGTTGTGTGATGTATCAAGAACTGGGAGTAGTTGTGTCCTGATGTAGGGGTCGGTGGTGATTAATTATGGTTCATGTTAGTTGATACCACCTGAGTATAATTACATGACTTATGATCTTGAGATAACCACAGTAGTCTTCAAACTGAAGATATGGTGACACTACCTCACGGGTGAGTGGTTTATCATCTATTATTATCACAAGAGTCTCAATTATTTATTCTCTCAAAAATATATTAACTTGAGATAGAGGTTATGGTTAGTGTTCCTCTAGGATTATGAATTTGATATTTCCTATAATATTGGGAAGGGGAATGTGATGGAATATTATCTCAATAGGAGATCATGTTTGTGGTTACTGAACAAGGCATCAAAGTAGTTGGCCTCATTGTAGTTACCCTTTGTGGATGGGGATGTATAATCTTAGCTTTAGTTGATGGTTGTTACACTTCTCTTTTGGTGGTGATTCTCACTTCACATCTTGGTTATGGATGGGATCACAGGAGGAATTTAGGAATCATTTGCATTTGAGAATGGATTTTCACCCCCAAAATGACGACCAGACTGAGCAGACCATTCAGGTTCTAGAGGATATACTGTGAGATTGCATGTTGGAATTTGTTTGTAGTTGGGAGGATCACCTACCAGTAGTGAAGTTTTCGTAAAAAAAAGTTACCACTCCACCATAGGTATGGAAATATTTGAGGACTTGTGTGGGTGACCCCGAAGGTCTCTGATTTTCTAGACTGACCCAGGAGAATTAGTACTTATGGGCCCAGAGTTGGTGAGAGTCACTATAGAGAATTTGTAGATCATCCAGAAGTAGATAAAGACTATATAGAGCCATCAAGTCCAATGTTGACCGATGACGAAGGCCTTTAGAGTTTGAGGAGGGAGACCATGCATTCCAACAAGTTTCACCTCGACATGGATTATGGAGGTTTGGAAGGAACGAAAAGCAATATTCAAGATTCACTGGACCTTTCCAAATACTATGTAGAGTTGTAAAGGTGGCATAACACTTAACTCTACCTCCATAGTTAGACTAGGTACATGATGCTTTGCACATGTTGCACATAAGGAGGTACGTGTATGATCTATCATACATTATCAACCGGGGAAAGCTGGAAATCAAGGATGGATCTACCTTTGAAGAGTACTATGCGGAGATTAAGGATTAGAAAGAGAGGACCCTTCATGGGTGATAGATTACTTTAGTGTGTGTCTGGTGGAAGCACATAAATCTTCAAGAGAGCGCCTGGGAGTGTGAGGCTCAAATGCATACTCAGTACCCATATATTTTGTATATCCACTTATTTTGACGTTTTGGGACATAATGAACCAAAGTGGGAAGAATTTAAGGACTTAGATTTTCTATGTTTTTTTGATAATTTATTGATTATTTTCGAGACCAGGTGATAACATGTCATGGGATTCCAAGTCTTGGTGTACCCGGAATAAATGTTTGAAATATATTAAATATATTAAATGAATGTGTATGAATTTGTACTAAAAAAGTGTAATAACTTCTAAATAGAGGCTTAGATCAGAAATATGAGGCCACTGTTGAGTTCAAAGAATGGTTTTTAACCTAGGTGCGATATAACATTGGAACACATAGAGTGTTCGGGTTGAGGCGTGATCATGGGAAAATGTTTAAAATAAAATAAATAAATAAATTAATTTATTTTAATTACCTGACCTAATAATTCTTATATAATTATATGGTTATGGAAAATTCTTAGGGTTAGTTTCATAACCCTAGATCCTTTAGAGAACCTTTTGATAGAGCATTGGAAGATCTCACATAGACAAATGATAACCAGATCGAAGATCGATGATTGGTGTGAAATGGAGTATGAGAATCTCACCAACAAGAATGAAAAATCTTTGTTATTCATCATATATTGAGATAAATCAATGTAGGATGATGTTTTGTTTCAATTTCTTCCCCGTTGTTCAATTCTATAATGAAAATGAATCAATAGATGAACAGATTAATTCACGAGTTATCCATATTGGGGGATTGGTTTATCTACGGGGATTTTTTTAGGAATTTTTTATATATATTATAGTTATTTTTTATCATTATAATAGTAATGGATCAAGGCCAACTGAACATGGCCTAGGTTCATTAATTTTTTTCTTGGTTTTTGGTTCTCTCTCATTTTTCTATGTGTGTTCACAACTAGGGTTTTTTGATTAGTGGTTCAACAAATTCATGAGAAATAGAATGTTGCACACCCTTTTCTTCGCACAATGATTAAATATCATGGATTTGGGGTTGGATTAATGACAAGATCAAGATATGATAATGTAAATAGTATATTTTTGATGGATTTTAGACCCCTATTTTCAATAGGGAGTGTGATGGAAATGAGAACCTATGGAGGTCTTTTTCTGGGTAATTTTAAAGGTTGGATTCCATCAAATAGAAATAGAAAGGGTCTTCCAGACCTAATCCACCATTTCTAGTGTAATTAATTACCATATTTGGAACTATAATAATAGAAAAAACCATGGGAGGAAGAATTTTGGATTTTAGAAAATACCGACCCACACCAAGTGTATTCTAAGAACACAGGCCACGTGTGGCCTCTAGTGTGAAAGATAGGGTTTCTATGAAAATTTAAGTATCACACAGCATGTGACTTGGTCATATAGAATGTGACCCTTCCCTAGAATCTCAACATGTACCTCAGAGGGTACATGGACATATCTTGGAGTACACAGCCGTGGACACGTCGTATACTCCCACACAGACATGGCCATGCCACATATACATGGGAAGAGCCATATACTTGGATACTATTAGAAATGCTTGGGTAGAGAAATTTCATGTACCTAAACATGGAAATGGGGAACATCTATGATAAATGGGTAGGACCCAGTACTGAAGGGACATTCTGTGTACTACTAATACACATTGTGTACTCCTTGAAGAGGTCCTAGATCCCTTGTCCTCTTTATATTAGAAAATTTTCATTTGGGTGGGTTCCTTATATCCATTCCCTAATGGTTAGTATGGAAGCATGTCCTATATAAAGGATAGTGATATCTATAGTAGGACCTCTTAGATAGAGTTGTTGAAATCCATCTGTGAGGCTCAAAGTGAGATCCTCTATCATTTTCTTTTTCTATGTCTTGTTATTAGTATCAATGTGACCAACACTACATGAGTGTTGGTCCTCTACTTAGAGGGTTATTCCAAATTGAGTTGTTAGTATACCCCATGGCCATGGGTGTGATCCTCATTTGGGTATCATTCTATTCAAACTTCCAGCATATCCTTATAAAGGTAGGACCTAAAGACTAATACATCTTGGATGGATTCCACAAGTGCTATCTGAATTGTAGAGTGTGTTCTCTCAGATGAGTTTTATGTGGAACCTTGGTGAAAGAATCCTAGGAAGGAATTATGGTTGTGACTTTACTTTGAGAATGTGTGTATTTGTTAAGTATATCTTGATATTATTGTTATATGTGTTGTAGATATATACCAGTATAAAGATGACTCTTATTGTTTTTTTATATGCTTAGTGTTTTTAGGGTGTCATATTGGGTAATTTTATACTCACCCCTACATGATCTTTTCCCACACGTGTTGTTTCTTGCATAGATGATCGACCTTTTGATAGAATCCAAGAGGTACCTAGGCCAGGCGTTACTTAGTGAGCCGGAAAGACCGAGGTGTGTTCCTATGATAATCTTGACAGTAGTCCCCATATTTACTTTCAATTGGAACATGTTATCATACTCTTTGTGTGGGATTTTATTTTTCCCATTATACTTTACATTACTTGTTTTCATACTCTGGTTATGGTATTTTGAGGTATACATGCATGTTTTATCAGTTTTTTTTACATTTCAACATTGTATTGTCTTGGATATGTGTGCTTGTGTACAATTAATTTAGGCTAAGTCCTCCCATGTTAGTGATATGCCTACTTGGTGTTAGTTTCCAAACCCTATCCTGTTGGAGTTGGGCTTGAAGAGTCACAACTAGACCCCATTGGGACAAGTCATGATAATGAATTTTCACACCACCATAAACATTATTTGATATTTTAATTCATTTACAATCTTCTATGTTTTCTTCATATAAAAATACCTTATATGGGTTCAAAAGTATATTTTTATGAGTTTGATGATGGAAATGCAAGATTCTATGTGTTTAATGCATGTTATGGTCCTTATAAATGGTTTATAATAATGGGTTATCCTGACGTAGATCTCCAATGCATTTGTTAATGATTATGTTCTTCACAGGATTATGTTAAAATTAACAGAGTATAGTAAGGGTTCTATAAATATGATGTCCCAAGGAAACTACAAGGATTTTCATGGATTTCTAATGATTTTTCATGTAAATATTTTTATTTCACAAGTTAATTTAATGATATTTTGTTTAAAGGAATGATTTTCCCTTTTCAGTTATAAATGTATGTTTTTAAAAAAAATCATGGGTTCTCATGTTTTCTAATAAACCCTCATTATTATAATTCTTCCTTTATTATTTATTATAAAGTGATTTGAAAGAGCTTTGCACAGTAAATATAATTTCATGTGTAAGTAAAATTTTATTTGAGATCAAAGTTTATTAAGTTAAAGTCAAACTCTATTATATGATATATTGGTTTTGAAATAGACTAACGAGTATATTTTTTCTTTCTATATGTATCTTACTAAGATTTTTGTGCTCATCCCATGTTTTCAAATGTTTTTCATAGGGTTTAAGGATGTGTAGGAACAATATTAAAGTCAAGTTGAAAATCATAAATATTTTTCATGAAAAGAAAATTTGTTTCATTTTAAAATTTTTTTATTGTGAAAAAATGTATACTGAGTGAAAGTGACCACTTTGTAATTCATGTGTTTGTTATGTAAGAGTTATGACCTAATTCTATAAAACACTAAACCTAAAAATCTCATTGGTAATGATAAAAAATTAATTCTTATTTAGAAATGAAATTATGGGTTGAATAAGGATTAGGTCCTTATAGTTGGTACCATATAAAAGGTTTACACAACTTTACATGGTAGGATGATTCAGGTGAGGATAGTTTAATATTTTTAAATACCATTATGGAATAATAATTCTATGTATAGGATAATATCTTAAAATTTTGGTAAATAAAATATTATTTTGTTTTCCTATAAATTATATCCCTCTCTGTATATTGGAAAGTGGATGAAGTTATAGAGAAAATGCACCTAGGGGTAATAACTCTAAAAGGGGAGAATTGGGTATTAAATCAATCATCACATGATGCATGATAAGTAGGATTAAGACTAAAAACCTAGATAGAAACTCCTAGGGGATATTCTTGGGTCAAATCATATATTTTATATGAATATTATGAAGTATTTGAACACAATGTTATAGAATTTAAGGTTGACCATGTATAAACGAGGTTAAACCGAAGTTTTTATACATTGAATGGAAGGGTTTTATAGAGTAAGACATTCAAAAATTTATTTTGTGATTCACTATAATTTCCTTAATAAAATTATTGGGTTTTTACTAAAAAGTTTCATTTATAGGGGTAAAATATCTTCTTCAAGATGGATGAAAAAACACAAACTCTATTCTATTCCATAGGATTCACTTGTAATAATAATTACCAAATATTTGGATTTATACACCTTCTCTAGTATTGAACTTTCCTACAAAACACTTTATAATTTATCCCCATACTCTTCTATATTTCATTATCATGAAGGACTTTGGGATACATTTGAGCAAGTTTTGTAAAGACAAAAATCTTATCATACCCATTTTGGAAAATACCATAAGGTAATTTATGAATTTTTTACTATGAATCACTGATAACAATGGTTTTTAACCCTCTAATTAGCTATAATGGAGGGTGGACTTCAAGTATATTATGTAATTATCTTATTATATGAATTTTTAAATTTTTATAAACACCAACCCTTATTTTAAAAAATCAATTCAAACCATATACTAACGTATTTTTGGAAAAAATTTTGAGATGATGTCTTAAAGATATATATTCAAAACATGGGATTATTTAAAATTATCAATCTCTTCCAACATCTATTTTAATTCATATGTATGGATTGTACATGGATACAGGATGCTGAGAAACTTGGAAAGGTTTTGAGGCATTATAAGGATGTATAGACTCAACCAAGTAGATCATGGGGAATCTATATTCAAAATTGGGATTGGAATTTATGGTGATATATATTTAAAAGGTATGATTTATTTATATTTAACGTAGTAAACATGAATAGATTTAGATTTATGACTTTTAATAAATTATTCATATTTTTTTTATCTAAGGGAGTAAGTATCAATAAATAAGATGGAAAAGTGTGGTTAATGGGTTACAAAGTAAATTTAATGAATGAAGTGTCTACATATAGGTATTAAAGATTTGTGATGTATTCATATATTTAAGGATGATCATAAGTTTGAAGGAATTAGTACCTTTTGGGATTTTATGTGATGAGAGTAATTTAGGATATAATTATTAAGTTTTAAAGATGTTCATGGTATATGTAACAATTATGTTTAGCTTATGATATAATAAAATGGTTATTTATAGAATAATGATTTTATATTTTTTATAAATAAGTTTAAAGGTATTGATAACCATAAAGGTTAATATGATCATTGATGTTGAGTTAATTATGGTTAATTGGGATAAAGGGGTTATTAAATTTTGAGAAAATATGTTTCATCAAATAGATAACCATGGGATTAAAATATGATTTGGTAAATAAGTGATTAAACTTATTTTTAAATGATCTCTCTATTTTTGGGAATATTATATGATTAAGGAAAATGGAAATACTTTTTCTACGATGTGTTTTTATTTTGTGGGATAAATGTTGAATTATATTTTGGAAGTATATATGATTTTTTGGATATATGTTAAGTTAGTTTATTTATGAAAAATATTAGCATATTTTGGAGATTATATGATTAGGTAATATAAATTTTTTATTATATATATATTTTTTGTTATTTAGAGATAGTTGTTAAGTTGATCATGGAAGAATATAAGATCAAATAATTCTAATTTTTAGGGTTCAATTTTAGATAGGAATATTTTGAAAAATTTTAAGTTTAGTTTTTTATGGAATAATTTAAGTTAAACTTTGGGTATTTTTTTTGAGGTGTTGAAGATTTAAATTTCTTTATATGAAGATTTATACATATTGGATATCATCTTACCTTGGGTTAACCATTTTGTTTTTGATTAATTCCTAAAGAAATAAGGAATAAATTTTTATCCTTTTGTGAATATTGTTATCCTTAGATGTTTATTTTAGTGATTCATACATGAAAAAATCATCTTGAATATTAATTTTTTGGAGTAAGAGAAGATATATAAGTGGGAACTGCTCAAAACACAACCAAAGGAATAAATGGTGTATATGGAATGAAAAGAAACCAAGTAATTATATTTTCTCATGTTCTGTGTCTCAGTATTAAAATAACCCCTCAAATCTAAAAAAATGACCTTGAAATAAAAATGTTATCATATTACCTTAATTTATTATTAATTGATGGTCTACTTTATTCCCTACTAATTTATGATTTTTTGGTCATTATAATTAAAATATATTTTTTCTAGAAAACTTTTTTTATTGCATTTTGTGAGTTTTTTTAAATTAGTTTCTATTAATTATAAAAATTTCATTTCATAAAATGGACTCTATATTTGTAATAATAATTTTAATTTTTTTTAATGAGGTCAATTTCATTTTTTGTTATTATAAATAGTAACTCCAGAAAATATTTCTGTTACCATAGTATGAGTTTAAATGGATTAAAAGGGTCAAAACTAAAAACTTATGGGCTAAAATGACCTAAAACCTATCTAAATACTATTGGATGGACATATTTACACTCTATATTATCCATTATTCTAACATGAGTCATTTTTTAGAAATTTTTCTTGATTAAGACATTAATATATTTTAATATTTTGAAAAATTACAAGTGTATCCTCCCCCACACTTAAAATGGGAACCCTCTTTATTCTCCACACCCTCCCTCCTAATGCATACATATAGACTACCACCTCATGAGAAAATGTATTTAATTTTTCATCACCAAATTTAATGTTTGGTCATAAATATGGATAAAAATGAAATAATATGATATATATGATATAAATTTAATTTTATAATGGTAAAAAAATATTATACTTATTTCTTTACCATCCAACAAAAAATAAAAACATCACTCATGTGTACATGTAAATTACCACCTCATGAATTGATGTATTTTATTTTTCATCACCGCCTCACATGGTTTGTATATATAGGTGAATTTAAATAAATAATATGATATCTATTATATATTCATAATTTTAGGAAGATAAAATGATACTTACCTTATTTCCCTCATGTTCACTGAAAAATGGATATGTTACTCATGAGTAAGTACGATCTTCTATCTCCATGATTATAACATAATTCAATTTTCATAATTATCTTACATAGTTTGTTCTAAAATTATAATTTATGTATAAAAATGATAATTATGAAATTATTAATATTATTTAAATTATATAATCATGATTCATTTGACCAAAGACAATCTTTTAAAGTCATTTTTGACTTATTAATAAAACAAACTCAATACATTTAAAGTAAACTTAATAAATTTATTAATTATGTAAATTATGGATATAAGTGAAATAAAAGGAATAATAGACTAGAAAAAATTTATTAATAAAGTAAATAATTAACATAAATTTATTGTTCAAGAATATTAATAATTTATGTGACATGTTGGGCATAAGTTAAGGGACAATTTACCTTAAAACCTCATTTTAAATGTTTTAAAGATTTATTTTATAAATCATTTTGTTCCATGTAAATATTATTAAAAATTATTTTATGAATATTTTTATATAGAAATAAATAAATTTTAAAGGACATTTTATATCTATTTTGTATTTCTTTAAAAGGTTTTTAAAAGGAATATATATATATATATATATATTATATAGAATTTTTTGACAAAATAAAAAAGGAATATTATATTTTAACATACACAACATCGATGGATTTTCCTACTATCATAATAATTGTTTGATATTTTGATTCCTATAAGAACTTCCGTGTTTTCTTCAAATAAAAACCCAATATTACTTTTTGTGTGTGGGTATTTTAGTTCTGAAAATTGGGTTTTAAAGGAAAGGGATATATCAATATCTAAAAATGTTTTACTTATGGGTTAAAAAGTATATTTTTATGATTTTGATGATTTAAATACAATATTATATGTTGTTATGCATGTTATGGTCCTAGGAAATTTTTATGATAATATATAAGCCTGATATATCTCTATAATTCATGGGATAGTGATTATGTTCTTCAAAGAATTATGTTAGAATTAACAGATTATGTTATTCCATTTATAAGGGTTCTATGGAGATGATATCCCAAGTCACCTACATGAATTTTCTATAATTGATAATGATTTTTTAGGGAAATATTTTTATTTCAAAAGGTAAGATAATGATCTTTTGTTTAAAGTTATGATTATGACCTTTTAGGTTAAAAATGCATGATTTTAAGAAAATGTTTTCCATAGATTATCATATTTTATAATAAACCCTCATGATTATGATTTTTTCTTTATATTTTCTTATTAATAGTTTTTGAAAATCTTTTTATAGTAAATTCGATTTCATGTGTATGTAAATAATTATATGAGATCAAATTTTATTATGTTAACAGAAAACTCTCTTATATGATATATTGATTTTGAAATGGACTAATAAGGTTATTTTCTTATTTTTATATGACTCATACAAATATTTTTGTTCTCATCCCACATTTTTATATATTTTCCTAGTATTTAATAATGATAAGTAACATTGATGAATTCAAGTTTAAAATCAAGATGATTTTTCATGAAATGAAAATCTGTTTCATTGTAAAGGTTTTTGTATTGTGAAAAAATATGATACAAAGAGGAAGTGTACACTTTTTAATGAATAAGTTTTTTATGTAAGAGTTGTGGCCTAATTATCTAAAACTATAAACCTAAAAAGATATTTGGGAATGATAGAAAAATAATTATGCTTTAAAAAAGAAATTATGGGTTGAATAATGATCGATTCCTTATATAGAAGGGGATAAAGATTGAGACCAATAGTTTCTTCACCATAAAATGCCATCCTTCCATAGAACTAATGATCATTGGAAGTAGAGGAAAAGTTGGAAAATATCGAATGGTTTTTAGAATTTATATAAGCTTCGTATTTTATTAAGGTGAAATATGCTACCTTTAAGCTTGAACGCCCTAGCAGAGATGGTGAGACACGATTATTATAGAAAAAACAAGAATGTTTAGCGTGGAAATACTTCAACATTATATTTTTCTAGTAAATTTTCTTTGAATCATTGATGATGACTAAATCCATAGAGTTTATCAGCTTCTGACATGGTGATCGAATTGTGACAGAGTATTTTGTACATTTTTATGATTTGTTGTATTTTTTACCTAAGGTGGTATAGAATGATAAGTGAAAGTATCAAATGTTTTAGATGGGTTTGAGACTTTATATCTATTCTAGATATTATAGGATAAATATTACCACCTATTCTAAATTGGTTTACAAAGATCAGATGTCAGAAATTGATGAGGCGGGAAAGACATAGTTTGTTGGAATTTCCCTTCCACCCAAGGGTAGTTTCAGCAGATTCAATAGAAATAAGAGGAAGTTGAAAAAGGCTTGTAAAAGTGGTCATAATAACTCCCAATAGCAGGATTATACCAAACCATCAATAGTATCTAGTAGTGGAACTTTTAATTGCTACTAGTTTGGTAAGATAGGACACATGATATGTACTTTCCCAATACCTCCTAAAATTTATAACCCGTGTGTATAATCAAGTCAGTTACAAAAGTTTTTTCATTCACTCTCTTCTCCATGTTATGGTATAGGTTTATCACCCCCAATAGGGTATGTGGTGTAATTAAATGCTTCAAGGATAGTAGGGTTCTATCCTTATTCTTATGGAAGAAAGTAGTTGCATTAGCGAGATATTTTTTTATATTTGTGACTTAAATTCTTTTATATCAAGACATTTAATGAATATTTTAAAAATTCTAATATAAATCATGTTTTTTATCATGGAGTTAATGGTACCTCTTGGAAAGAATGAGTAGATTATCTAATACACCTCATGTCACTTCTCTATATCTAAATCAAATCTAGTTTGGATTTTTTTGGTTCTTTACTTGGATATATTTGATTTCATTATGGGGATGGATTTGTTGGTGGACTATAAACCTAAAATTGATATCTATCATTGGGGGTGTCCTTTTCTTCCTCTAATGGAAGTTCCTAAGTGTTTTAGGGAGAATGGGATCCAAGATCTAGTCAGTGGAGACCTATTTGACTAGAACATGGGGTATTAATATCTTCTTTTATAGTTGAACTTAAGTATGAACCGTAAAGTGGTGAGTTTACATTGGTGATCAGAGAGTTTCCCAATGTGTTTCTAGCTGATTTATCTAGTCTAATTCCAAAGAGGTAAGTTTAGTTTTCAATTGATCTAGTGTTGGTAATTCAAATGATATCTATTTTTCATACCATATGGATTTGATAGGATTTAAGTAATTGATGCTTCAGATGGATGGTTTGAAATCTAAATTCTTTATTTTTCTGAGTGTGTCACATTGGGTAGTCTCAGTGTTTTTTTCAAAAAAACTAATGGAAGTATCTATTTATGTATCAATTTCCATGATTTTGACTAGGAAATGAATAAAAATAATCAACTATTTCCCCTCATAGATGATGTTTTTAATAAATTAAAGACGTTAAAGTTGTTCTTGAAAATGGAACTTTTATTTGGATATCATCATCTCAGAGTTAAGTAGTCAGTTGTTCCAAAACCTCCAATAGGAGAAGCTATGACCACTTTGAATATATTTTTATTCTATTTGATTTGAAAAATTATCATGGTGTTTTCATGTCCCTGATGAATCAAATTTTCCAATGGTACCTTGATTCCTTTATCTTGGTGTTCGTGGATGACATTTTGGTTTACTCTAGAACTAAATAATAGCATGAACATCACCTAAAGTACATTTTAGTAATCTTGAAGGATCACCACATTTATGGTATGATATTGATATTTAATTTCTAGATTCAATAATTTATGTTCTTAGGAAACATTATTTCGAAGTGTGGCATATTAGTTGTTCTTGAGAAGGTGAAAGTTGTCTTGTCATGGTAGGATACATGGAATGTCTTTTTAATTCAAAGCATCTTGGGTTTGATAGGATATTATAGATGGTTTTTGAACCAATCCATATAGATTGAATCACCATTGACTGCACTTACCAAGAAATGGGTGAAATTCATATAGTATTATAAGTGTTAGATTTCATTTTATGGATTGAAGTGACGTCTATCCTCAACAACTATTTTGATTTTTTTAGAAATAGGAAAGAGCTAGGTGGTGTATTTTAATGCTTCATGTTCTAGATTGGGTTGTATTATTATGAAAAAATATCATTTAGTGCAATATGAATCTCAATATATTCAGCCACATGAGAATAATTACCCCACCCATGATTTAGATCTCACAAAATTTTTGCATGCACTGAAGAGTTAGCGGCATTACCTATTTGGGGAAAGGTTCACTATTTATTCTAAAAATAAGAGTTTAAGTTACATATTTTATCATAAGTACCTAAACCTTAAGAAAAAGATATGGGTGGGTTATCTTCATTCATTAAACTTCAATATCACCTATACCCTAGTAAAGGGGAATGTTATTACTAATGATATGATTAGAAAGTTTCCTTCTCAAGTTGTGATGGAATCAAAAGATGAAAGGAATGTTGTGGGAATATTTACTCAGATCCACCTTGATGTGAACGAGGAAGATATTAGTATGATTCTAGATAGATATTGGTTGATTTCATCTCTTTTAATGTAGTTTTTTCAAGTGCAACAGTGGGATAAAGAGTTTAGGAGTATCAAAAATTCCTTATATGGTGAGGAGACCATTACCGATTGGTCACTCTCCTTAGAAGGAATTTTTTTTCAAGAACCAGTATTTCAGTCCTTCATTCATGAGGAAGGATGTGGGGGAATTTTTTCATTATTATTAGTGGGTTTTTCATCTTAGTATGGGGAAGATGTACAATAACATTAACCATCAGTTTTTATGGCTTGTTTTGAAATGTGAAAGAGTTAATTTTGTATCTTGCTTCTATATTTGTGGGAGGATTAAGGTTGAACAACAAAAACAAATTGGTTTACTTTTTCCTCTCCTTGTTCCCATATGGAAATGTTATGAGGTGTATATGGATTTCATCATTAGGTTATCATGGACTCCCTGAGGAAAAAATTCCATATGGATGATGATTGATCGACTAACCAAGTCAGCTCATTTCATTCTAATTTGAGACACCATCAACATTGAGGATTTGGGAAAGTTGTACATTCAGAAGATTGTGAGACTACATTGGGTTCCATCTGTTATTATTTTGGATAGTGACACCCTTATTTACCTCTCAATTTTGGAAAGGACTCAAGTATATGATAGGTTCTCAAGTTAAATTGAGAATGACTTACTATCTTTATATGGACAAATAGATGGAGTGAGAAATTTAGATCTTGGAGGATATGTGTCTTGCTTGTGTGATGGAATTTAGAGACTCTTAGGATAACCAATTGGTACTCATTGAGTTCTCTTATAATAATAATAATAATTATTCATCCATCATAATGGATCCCTTTTTGGTTTTGTATGGTTGACCATGTAAATCGCCTCTTTTTTTCTCTAATATTGGTGAGAATTCTCTTTTGGGACCAAGCATTGTTTAAGAGACATTGATGAAGATTCATATTACTCATAAATTATTTTAGATGGATCAAAGTTGTAATAAATCATATATGGATTTTTTGTGTCATCCTATAACATTTTTGGAAGGTGACCAAGTGTTCTTGAAAGTTTTTTAGATCTTAAAAGTGTTAAAAATACCAAAATAGGAGGTGTGAATTGTATTTTATAAAATTTAAACTTAAAATTTTCCCAACACCTTTAATAAGTTCTATCAAATAAATAGTTATACCAATATAATTTAATACCAAAGTAAGAAATTATTTATATAGAACAATATAGAAGTTTCATAAAAATGCACAATGGAATAATAAAACTTGTAGGAATAAGCATAAAAAAGTAATACAAACTTTTATAAAATATGTAACAAAACTTATAAAAAATTTATTAAGAAAGTTCTAAACATTAACTTCAATTATTAAGGAATATTTTAAACCTAACTTCAGGTATCCATGATTATAAAACTATCATAAGGTCTATCTTCCAAGCCTAGTAATACCTTAATTAAAAGGATTAAACAAACTCTATTTCCTTATCCCTGGGAAACCTTGAGAAAATTGATTAGAAAAACTCTGTTACTCTATCCTTAAAATCCCTTGATCTATTATATCAGATAAATAGAAATGACAGTAGAAAAATATTTATACATTTAAAAATATAACCTCACAAATATTTCATTAATAAAACTATCTAAATATACAAATAAAGTGATCTCAGGGAGAGGATGTTACAACAAATCTATTGGTAACTTTAGATCATATATCATATGCTCATTACCCCTTGATATTATGGTCCTATTTATAGATGAATTCCAATAGTTATATTATGTACATCTGGGTATCATTTGTAATGACATTTGAAAAACTCCTTCTTTTGGCATATTATCACAACACCATTTTTTATATACATTTAGTAAAACCCTATTACAATGATTTTAATATTTCATTTGGTAGAAATAATAGGTCTTTATATGGTAATATTGGATGTATTCATCTAGTAATATTAGTTAATTTTCATCTGATAGACTTTGTGGGTCTCTATCTAATGGATTCTATCTGATGGAATTTTTAAAACTCCATCTGATGGAATTTATAAGCCTTCCATATGATGGAATTTGTATATTTTTGTCTGATGTACTTTTTTCATGTCTGCCTGATGTACTTGGTACTCTTCCATATGATTGAACTTATTTTCTCCATTTGGTGGAACTTAATACCTTTCAATAAAACACTTTATAACTTGGTAAATATAATAAATAGAAATATAAAATCATATAAAGTGTGTATTTTTATTTTGAAAATTAAGGTTAGAAAAAGGTTTTTTAACTCAACAATACCCCTATTTTGAAAATAACAATACAAATTACTTAAGGAAAAATGTAAAGTAAATCTATAAAATACTTACTCTCCCTTACTTAAATAACTTTCTAGTGTTGTAAAGTGCGGCCTAGAGGAGCACTTCAAGGGCTTGAGGTAGGTATCAGGCACTCGGTCAATGGATGTAGTGGATTTGTGTGTGTATTTTTGTGTGAAAATGTAAGATATAGTGAGTTTTGGTATTATATATTATAGATATATATGTGGTTGAGTACACCTTGTAATTTAGAGCTAGAGTGCTAGTGGTATAGAGTGAAGTGAAGCTTGGAGAAGTCTTTGACCATGATTTGTAGATTTCTCACAAGGTGTGCCACAATGAGATGGTGTGGAATTAGTGCTTGGTGATCATGTTTGATCATGTTACATTCACTAAGTACTTTTATCAAGCATACTTTGTATGGTGTTCTTTATATCCACAATCGGTGGTTTTGGAATGAATGAGTTCTTCTCCATTTTTTGTTTTAGTCAGGTTGGCCTTTAGTTGTTGTGGTAAATAAGGTGTGGTTGATGGTCATTTTTACTCTACTGTGTGGTCTATTGAGTTATCGTGAGGTTGGATAATCTTGTTCATGAAGTCACTTGGGGCTTCATGTAGCCATGCGATGACCGACCATACAGATGTAGAATGTTGAATCACATAGTAGGTTGACCATAGTAGGTTTAGTTTTTCAAATTTGATCATTTTACTGCTTGTGGTATCTTTAATGTTCATGAAATATTCAAGACTTAGGCAGAGTCTTCCATAGTGTATTATGTCTACAAAATATGTAAGTGGATTGAAAATTAATGTGGCTCTCAATTTTTTTTAAATGTGATTAAAATAAAAAAGATTAAGTCATTTACAAGAAAATTCACTTCCATATAAAATCCCAAAACACGTTTAACAATCTAAAATTAATAGTTTAAACTAAAAATCATTTATTCACAAAATTAATATAAAGATGTAAAAAATGAAATTAAGCCCATGTATTTAATAAAATATATAGGATTTAACCAGTGAGTCTCATTTAAAATAAATATGAAAATATTGTTTTATCAATTAGGGAATAATGGAATATAAGTAGGGAAGGATAATGGAGGATGGTTATCCAAAATAACCTCCCTTAGATACCCCAAGGTGTTAAAGGAAAAATTGATTGTGAAAAGATCAATTTTTTATCATTAAAAAATTATTTTGAGAACCATTTGAATTTTTATGGCCCCTCACTAAAACTCTAGTGTTATTATAGATACTCTTATGGGTGTAAATAGTGTGTAAGAAACTATTAAATCCACCAAAAATTTAATGGACCCCTATCAAAACTTTAATGGGAGTTGCTACTACCCATCAATTTATTTTCCTTTACTTTCTTTAATATTTACATTTTTTTTTAAAAAATCATCCTTATTTCACCTAAATAGATTAAAAATTTATATTTCAAAATAAAATTTCACCTCCTTTATATTTCAAAATACAATTTTCAACATTTCTCTCATTTTTAACCTTAACACCATAATTTTAATAAAAACATCAATTTATAATATTTTAAAATCACATTTTTTATTAAATCCTCACCATAAACATTTTCTCCTCACTAAAGAGGACCTAAAAGTGACATGATCTATTGTTGGTATTCATATATATATATTTTTAAATTAAATAGGTGTCTTGTTTTAGTTTCATGAAGATTTTCAAGGGTGAATAGTGGGAGAACTATGTTTTACATCACTAGGATTTACCACATCATGGTAGATATCATACTATAGGTTATGACCAAATTTGTGTGAATATTGTGGGCATAATGTCTGACCATTTTGGTTCTAAGTATGCCGTGAGGAGTGAAATGGATAGGGAAACTATTTTGGTCTATGTTTTTCATGGGGTGGTCTTATTGTGGGAAATATAGAGAGAAACATGAGCATGGTGGAAACTATAGTGTTATTGTTGGTGTGGTGGTTGGGAGATTTTTCTTGAGTGAACCTGGTGGTGTGATACACTATGTTTTTGGGTGTTGTGTTAGGAATGGTTATGGTGAGAGTGTCCCTATGAGAAATAGGATGACCAACATTCCATAGTGGTGGGCATGGTGGCCATATTGATCCAGCTTCAGACTCATTCAGGTAAGTCAAAAAACGGTTATGAGAGATCCCTTATTTCATGGTGGAAGGTGTTTCTCATGGGTGAGTCTACCTATCTAAAATTCAGATAGCTCCATAAATTTATCATTGTACATGGTGGTTCTTAGGAATATGTGGTGAATTATTGTGGATGATTTGGAAAGAGTGAGGGAGATTCTCTTATGTCATAGTGCTTGGTGTGGTGGGGGTGAAATGGATTGGGAGGATACATTATGCCATGATCCAAAGCATGGTGGTTGTAAAAGGAATTTTAAATAGCTGAAATGACATTTGGGTTTTTGGGGAAAGATATATTCTTTGGAAGCGGTATCATGTGAATTATTTTAGGAGATCTTTAATATGTTTTTTGAATTATTTAACTATAGATAAAAACACATTATTCCTCCCTTCGCCTGGGCTCTCAATCCAGGGATATTATGTAGGTTATTTATAGGTGATTTTCTTCCTTATGAATCTCTCCTCTTAGAATATACTTGATGAATGTGGTTTAGGTAGGTGGATTTTTACTCACTCGAATTATTTTAATAACTTGTAAGATTTGTTGTTTTCAAATTTAAATACTTGTTTTAAAATATGATTAATGTTTTAAAAAATCTTGGGTGAATTTATTCTTATGAAAAATGGTTTGATACAATCTATGTTCACTGATTATTTGATGAAATTATTATTTGGAAAAGTGTTTTGGAAATTTTGGTTTCGTTTATGTGTTCATGATGCATTGTACACGACCTCATTTGTTTAGGCTTGTTTTATAGTGTTGAATTAAGGAACGTTGGATTGTTACGTTTCCAAGTGACGGATGATTTTGGAGTAATGGGATTCTTCTCATGAGTTTGGGTTGGTTTTGAGAGTCCCCCATGGTGGATGATGCATTGGATGCATGTAATACTTTACATTGGAAGGTTTTGGTGTATTTCAAGAGTGTGCATGTACATAGAATGTGTGGGTGAGTTGTGGCATGGTTTATTTGGTGGAAATAACGGATTTAAAAAAAGTAAAGGTGAATTTTTGTGTGATCTAACTATATAGTTTGTGTTTCTAATTTATTGTATTTTTTTTCTTCATGTTTTATATAAAATGCGAGCAAGATTATTCTTGTTTAAGTGAGGTGTGTGTGAAGTATTTGGGGGATCTCCTACTAAGTTTGTATACTCACCCTCTGCATATGCATCTTGGTGTATATGTAGTCACTATTTGATATGATACAAATAAGGGGATATCACCAAATTTTCTAGTCAAAATTATAGATTCTATGATCTTGGGTGATGGATCTAAGAGCTTGGACTTAGTATTAATGTGAAGAATGGGAGTGTTCCATGTTAGAACTTATCCTTCCATTTGAGTCTTATAATTTTAGTCTTAATTTTATTCATTGTTGTCTCATACAACTTTTAGTATTGTTTATTAATATTATGTATTAGAGTTTGTTATTGTATTGATTCATTCATTATATATATATATTGTCTTAGATTTATCTATTATAGGTTGTTCGTATGTAAGTGAAAATCATTCGCCGTGATTTGGTGATGCCCTTGGAATTTATTTATAGCCTTTATTATCTAGGGGATGAACTTGAGGTTAGTGTCATTTAGGTCATACTAAATCTAGTGGTTTGGGGTCAAGATGTTAGAAATGGTATCGTTTTGGTATATTCCATTAGTTGGTATGGTAAGTGTGGAGACAAGATGTGTCGGGTCTTGAAATTTAGAGTATAAAAAGGCATAGTTAACCTATTTATAATGAAATTCAAGTTATCAAGGTTGTTCAATTATGGAATGTGTTGTTAATAACTTCTAATCTTGTCATCACCTCATCACTTGGTTTTAGCTGATGAGAGTTATGTATCATGAATTATTATTGATACTCACACTAGGATTCCAACATTCACATGGTGTTTTATTGGTAATGCATTGGTAAATGGTAGCATGATGAATTTTATTCCTTTAAATGGTTAGTTATTTAAAATGTGACTATCAAGCAGTGTGAAAAAAACAAATATTTCCAAAGTTAAAATGTAGTAAATTGGTTGTCCTAGTATGTCTCCAGAGAATAGTTCACAACAATCGCGTTTGTCACTTAAATTTTAGAAATTAGTAGAGTTTTTTTTTGAAATTTTTTGAGTTTAAAAAGAAAGAAGGAAATTAAAAATATATTTTGAACACAAGTGGATAAAGAGAGTGATGGGGCCAGGGTAGGATCACTTTTTGAAATTTCATAACATTATTAATTATCATCCCCCCTCTCTTCTTATTGAATGAATGTGATAGAATCCTCGATCGAGTTATCAATCACCCTTGGTTGAAGGAAGCAATGGAAACCAATCTTATGTGCATGAAAATTTATAAACCATTCCAAAATAAATAAGGTAAGTCATGATTGAATTTTTTTCTCCTTATAAATCTATAGAAATTTCACTTATTCCACACAAGTTCCAATGATCACTAAACACTCACCACCTTATACAATCTTCTAGATTGAGACAAACTACACAAGATGGAGAGAGTATAATGTTCTTCAACCAAAGCTATAAACAATGAATGAAACCAAAACACAAAATAAAATCACATTAATATAATTACAAACCACTAAAAATAGAAATAATTCAATATAAAAATATAGTTTCAAATTAAATTAAATGACTCCAACATTACAAAAGTGAAACTCCCCCTTCCCCAATCACTCAAAGGGTTTACCCCTCCATGTGAAGGGTAAGAGAGTTGAAAGGGGAAGAAGAAAGCATTATGAAACTAATAAAATAGATAATAAAAAACTTGAAGCTCTTCAAGTCTCCAATCCTCTAGAATATCCCAAATTTCTTATTCTTCAACACCCTTGAATGGAAGTGGACACTCATATATATAGGTTTGAGAGGTGGAAAAATTTCCCTCTAGATTCATTCCACTAAAGTTTTGAGTTCAATTTTTATAGTAAATGCTGAATATCAAGAATTTGTATTCAACAAAGTTGTTTCCCTATCTATTTTTTATGCACCCAAAAATTTTCAGCTTATTTGGCCTCATGTACAAAAAGTTATGATTGAATTACTAAAGACTACCTTTTCTGTCTGAGAAAACCTCTCTACTCCATCTAATTTGCTTCCTTAAATAGATGTATTATTGAACGAATTTCTTCATGAAATTTAATTTGAACATGCACTGAAAATTTTATTTCTACTCCAGCTAGAATTACTTTATTTGGATGTATCTAGGCCGATATATGCCTCGTTAATTAAGGTCAGGTCCTTTCTGTTGTCCAGAAATATTTCTCCAATTCATTTATTTTTATGGGATAATGGATTTTTAATTGAATCTTGGTCTGGAAGAAAAAAATTAACCCCACAAAAAAATTAATCTTAAAAAAATAATCACTTAATTTGGATAAAAATTATAAAATATATTCACAAAATATAGAAATAATATAAAACTGATAAATTTATAGAATTAGAAAATTTCTACATTTAAAACCCAAATTCACCAAAAATACTAAAATGATGAAAATAAGATAAAATTGATTAATTTTAAGGGATTAAATCATTGAAACACACATGAAAAATAAAGAAAATTTTGACTATATCAATTCCCCCACACTTTTCACTTTAAATCCTAGAAAGTAAGCATCAAAATCAAATAAATACAACTTCAAAACACATACCAGTGAGATCCACCAATTCCACCCCAAGAAACAAAAGGTATCATGTATCATCAAAAAATTATATTCCAAGTTCTCTATTTAGATCATTCAATATTTTTTATCTTCATTTCTCTTCCCATGAACACAAAAACATCCACCTCACATAAATTTTATCTCATCTCACAAATGTGAATTTTCAACAAGGTTTTTTATCATCCAAACCAATGCAAGTGTCACTATAGTATTGATAAATTCCTTCATCTCTACCTAATATGAGTCAAGGAAATGTGTTTATCATGAGTAATTTTCAATGTTTTTCTGTGGATTTTGGTTGTTAGGATTAGATGTTAAAAAATTACGAGGCTGAATGAGTAAGGCTTGGCTCTTTTTGAAGAAAAATTGAAAGATTCTAATTTTCACTCAAGTATGGTATCCTTCTCACTCACCGTAGTAACAAATTAGCTACATCATGATGAAAACTCAAGTAAATTTAAAACCATTCATAATTTTAGCCAAACATTTTCAATATTATCAAACATAATTTTTCTTAAAAGCTTCAGATAGGAACAATATTCTTTCTCCATTGTAAGCTCCAAAATGTCACAACTTCTCTTATCATGGAAGCTCTGGGAAAGGAAAAATTACAATATAATGATTTTTTTATTAGGAAAAAAATCTCTTAATAATTTTATTTTCCATCCAAAGTACCATCAAATTAGGTATCACAACACAAGAAAGCTTCCCTCCATAATTAAGTTCAACTAGAGCATGCAATTTCACTTCAATAATAGGTTGTATAGGGAAAATTGACTTATAATGTGTATAACCTAACAATATGTTCATGCATTTAAGGGAAACAAGGATTAAATGTATAATGAAGTCCAGACTTAAATGGGTTTTCTTGAAGATGGCCTTAAAACCAAATAAATGCCTTAATCATTTAAAACACAAGTACCTCAAACCCTTAAGTTTTGACTGGAATAAATCAAATTCTAGTTAAAGAAATCATTGTTTTATTCTCTCAAGAACTGAGGTGAATGTGAATGATATAGAAAAAATGGTTCAAAAGCCTCATAGTAAAGTTATTTCAAAGATAAAGATAGTGATATATGGTAGGGTATTCAAAAATCATAGTACTTTTCATGAAATTCAAAAATATATGAACTTGAAGTAAAGTCATTTTCAATATTCATTTAAGATCAGTTTCATGGAATAAATTGGTTCACTCATTGAAATGGGTTTAAAAAATGTAAATGATAATCATTTCATCTCAAAACTTTCAAATAACACAAAAACTAAAAAATAAACACACAAAAATTTGAAAAACACGATTTTTTGAAAAAAAGAAAAAAGAAAAAGAAAAATATTAAACTACAAAGATTCCCTACCCCACACATAAATGATGTAGTGTACTCAATGAATTCAATTGGATTTTACATGTAATCATTTTTGAAATTGAATTATAGAAAGTCACGACCTATCCCCCAGGGCCTATTCCGTGACTCCCCCCAATCCCACCTCCAAAAGGCCAGAGGTTGGAAACTAGCACCGAAGATGTCAACCTGCAAGTGGGACGAATTTACCTGAGTACCTGTACACACTCACATACAACCACATCCCAATAAAACTAGAAAATAGAACATTCATGATACTAAAAAACCACTAAGTGTAAAGGTATAAATTAAAGTAAATGGGTCAGAATACAAACCCAAAGAAAGAAAACTGCAATAAGAGAAAGTACAAGATCATTGGAAAGACATACATTGAAAACCACTACAAATGGGTAATTATAAAGATGGTGTAGGAAGCTATAGAATCACGTCATGCCTTCATGATCTCATTGGGAAATGCCGGGTCCTGGGCCACCAAGTCCTCCGCCAAGTCATTGGTCATCTGCACCAGACACAACACGTGTGGGAGAAGCCCATGCATGGTTGAGTAACAAAATACTCAGTAGGTACCCCAAACCAACATGGAAAGACCACAAAGAAATACACAAGAAAACCAAAAATCATTATCATGAAACAAGGTCATGAACCAAGATAGATCACAACAAGTATAATATAGATTAAGGAAATTAAGTCTATGAGTCGTATCATTGAACACCCTAGGCTGTTAGCATAATCCTCCCAAATGAGTACTGTGGGTATGCTGGGTCACACAGAGCCGCTCCCCACTGTGGGTCTGTTATGTCACATAGAGCTTCTTCCCCTTAAACTTAGACTATTGTGGTACTTATCCCTAATGATTATTGTGGGTATGCTGGGCCACACAGAGCTGCTCCCCATCGTGGGCATGTCGGGTCACATAGAACTGCTTCCCACCTTGGTTATCATATTGATTTACTCCTCCTATCATGCACCATGGGTCTTTCAGAACATACAAATCCACTTCCCACTGTGGGCCTTTTGGGTCACATATAGCCCCTTCCCACTGGGCCATCATAGCTGATCCACACAGGGTCTCTAGTTAACAGTCTTCTGGTCTTAGTCAGCCGTAGGATCTCTGTATGTAGTGTGCTTGATTTTGGAAGAACCACTCCTCAATCCATCCATAATATTTAAAATTCCATTAAAATACTCTTTAGAGTATTTCAAAAGATCTTCCTCATCACGAGGATTCCAATTCCGCAAACAGATCATTAATCGGATGCCCAGTTTGAAAGATATTGGTGTTTTTCTGAAAAGGAGATGGTTGGGTCTGGGTTCGGTCCAACCCGGTCGGACTGACCTGACCCAACCCAGCCTAGTGGTCCAACGAACCAATCTAGATTTGGCTCAGCCTAGGTCCAGACCATTGGGCTGCGGGCCCGTCAGGCCGCAGGTTCGGCCCACTGGGGCGGCCCACACCCTACTCGGCTCACCAAAGGTGGGCCATCTATTACCTTGCCGAGATGCATCTGTAGGCCACGTACACCTGCCCTAATGGTTATCTGTAGGGCCACCTCCTCTACAACGGTCGATTGACTGTGGCCTTTCTGTGTGCGACGTGGCGTGGTGCCTCTGACATGGCCAGGTGGCCGAGTCCACTTGCTGTCAACCACCAGCACTGAGGCCGGCAGCCCGACCTGGCCACAATTCTCCCTCCAGTGCGCCACTGCAGGCCACTACCTGTGCACTGACTGTTCCTTCCATGGACCACCGGGTCCGCTCCGGTGGTCTGTTCTTAACAACACTTATGCCTACAGCCTCTGGAGGATGACTTCTTCCCTACAATGGCCTCAAATCCTCCTTGCCACCATTTCAAAGTTGTAGACATAAATAACGAACAAAAATATACCTGGAAGAGGGGCTCAGTCCTTATTTGTGTTGGCCCCCACCCTCTTCATTAAAGTTTAAATCAAGTGGGGTTTAGTATTAAAGTTATATTAAACAAAAATAATTAATCCTAGTGAAAAAACCCAAAGAAATCACCCTCCCATAAGAACTTATGATCCACAGATCAACCTATTCATGGGTTGATCTGTGTTCATAATTTTAGAATAAAGAATGGAAAAATTAAAACAAAACAACCCCTACCTCATTGGATTTTGTTGTTGAAACGATCCATCAGTGGGGATTCAATTTCCATTGGTGTTCGACGCTCTCCTATCCCATTATTTTAGGTGCATCAATGTCATTAACAATTCGTCAGTGTTCTTCATTATTCGTTGGAGAGAATATTCTCCGTAGGATCTTTAGAGAAATTCCACCATTTGATTCCAATTTCTCCAACGTGTTAACCCATTAAAAGAAAACACATTGCAACATTTCTATTATATTGATTCATCACATCATTACACTGTTTCATTTATGAAACAACATATCTATTATGTTGCACATTTATGATCCATTAATGATCTCCATTTAATGAGACTTGGCGTCTCTTTGTCTCCGCACTACAACGCCACCGTTCCACTGCCCAATAGTTGGGAAAAACAAATAAAATAACTTTTTAAGTTTTTTTTCCTAAAAGTATGAAAATTAACTTTTCTGGTCTACCCATTTTGGTCGAAGTTATGTCCATTCTAGGTGAATCCTGATGTTTTGAGATCAATGACGACCTCATATTTTTGATCTAAGCACCGGTTTAAAATTTAGAAAAACCCCCTCACACATTTATTTAAATAAACTTAAAAAAAGTTCAAAAATCTATTTTAGGCTCATCGGGCCTCAAAATTAGGTGTCGTCAAAGCGTCTGGTCTCGAATTAATTCTATATAATTAAAAAAAATACACAAAATTTTTGAGACATTACATTACCCGAAACATTAGTGATTTACATCCCTATAATCCAAAACAATGCTAAAAAAATGGGGGTACTATGCATGAATATGAGCCTCTCGCTTCCATGTGCTCTCCTAGAGATTCATGTGTTGCCACCGAACATGCACTAGAGGAATCGACCATCCATGAAGGACCCACTCATATCGATCCTCTATATATATTTGGAACTCCACCAATATCTCCCAATCATCAATATCCATCTCGCTCCAGTCGATGATGTGTGATGGATCATGCATGTACCTACTCTGCTACGACACATGGAAAACATCATGCACCCGGTTCATCTGTGGGGGGAGATCTAGGCAGTACATCACTACACCAACTCTGCTAAGAATCTAGAAGGGTCTAATGAACCTTGGAGATAAATTTATGCCCCATCCAAATATCTACAATCCCCGTCGAGGTGAGACCTGAAGGAACACATGTTATCTCTCCTCGAACTCCAAGGGTCTATGTATCTTGTCCGCGTAAGATTTATGCCTACTCTGTGTAGTCATTATCCACTCCTGGATGATATTCACCTTCTCAGTGGTATCTCGTACCAACTCTGGACCCACGAGTGTTGTCTCCCTTGGGTCATTCCAGTATAGAGGTGATCTGTATGGCCGCCCGTACAAGGCCTCAAACAGTGCCATGCCAATGGTGGAGTGATAGATTTTGTTGTATGAAAACTCCACCAGTTGTAGGTGGTCCTACCAAATATGACCAAAATCAAGGACACAAGAATGAATCATGTCCTCCGAGGTCTGTATAGTCTGCTCCATCTAACCATCCATCTAGGGGTGAAAGGTTGTACTCAAGCATAGTTGAGTCTCAAATTCCTCCTGCAATCCCTTCCACAACTGGGATGTAAAGTGAGCATCACTATCTGAGATGATCATCAAAGGTAACTAATGGAGCTTCACTATCTCCTTGACATAGAGGCGTCCCAAGCCCTCTACCAATACCTACTCCCGTATGGGTAGGAAGTGAGATGACTTGGTGAGTCAGTCAACTATCACCCAGATAGAATCATGGAACTTGTACATGTATGGTAATCCTATCATGAAATCTATTGAGATACAATCCCACTTCCATTATGGTACCTCAAGTGGCTATTCCATGCATGCTGGAATTTGGTGCTCAGCATTCACTTGCTGACAAGTGATGCAGTGTGAAATGAACTCGGCCACTGCTTTCTTTATCCCTAGCCACCAATACTAACGTCGAAGATCCTAGTATAACTTCATCACTCTAGGATGTAATTCCATGGAGGAGGTATGGAACTCCGTCAAAATCTCATCTCGTAATGCCACTGGTACTATAGTGCACCCTTTTAAAAGGATGACATGCTCTCCACTTATCAAAAATCCATCAGGTGCCTGCCCTGAGGATAAATGAGCACGTCGGGCCTTGAAATCCACATCCACAAGAAGTTCCTCCCTGGATTGTTATAAGAGTGGAGGAGTGACAATCATCGACTAAAGTTAATATGCTCCATCATCATCTACGAAGGATATCTGCATCATGGCTAACTGCTCAGTCGCCTCACTCAGCAGTTGTAAACCAGACCTCTTGTTGAGCGTGTCACAAGCACGTTTCCCTTTCTAGGTGTATAGAATATCTCAAAGTCATAGTCCTAGAGGAAATATAACCATCGTCACTTCCTTAAGTTCATGTACTTCTGGGAGAAGATATAACTGATACTCTTGTGGTCAGATTAGACGATAAACCATTCACCCATCAAGTAGTGTCTCCATATCTTCAAAGAAAAGACCACTACTGCTAACTCCAGTTCATGGGTCATGTAGTTCTGTTCATGTTTCCTCAATAGTCATGATCCATAGGCGATCACCACTCGGTCCTGCATTAGGACACAACCTAGTCTAGTCCATGATGCTTCGTAGAAAACCACATACCCAACGCCTTCCTCTAGGTGTCTTGAGATAGGGGCACTTTTTAGTCTCTATCTCAGCTCCTGGAAACTCTACTGGCACTTATCTGTCCACACGAAGGGTTTTACCTTCTTTTTTAAGGATGATAAAGGTGAATCTACTCTAGAAAAGTTCGGCACAAACCTCTGATAGTATCTAGCCAACCCCAAGAAACTCTGTACCTCAGTCACTCTCATGGCTGGCTCCCAAGCCAGCACTGCCACTATCTTTTTTGGATCCACTACAACTCAAACCACCAAGACGACGTGTCCCAGAATGTGGACCTCCTGATTCTAGAACTGACACTTTGATAGCTTACCGTAAAGCTGGTTCTCTTGGAGTGTATCCAGAACTATCCGTAGGTGTGTAGCGTGCTCCTCCTCTGATGCCTAAAATCCTTTTGCCTTATGATAAACAAATGGAAAGTCCAAGAAAAGGGCCTCAAGGTCGAGGCTTCTTCAAAATTCCCTTCTAAGAAGAGGAATATAAAGAGGTAAGCAAGGGAATAAGATGATTTATATTTTTTATGTGTCAAGAAGGTCCACTAGAAGAAAAATTACACCCATCAAAATAAGCAAAGGGAATATTTAGGAGCATTTTTTATCAATTTCAATTTATCTATTTTTTCAAAGTGGGTATTAGATATAGCTTGTGGTGCTCACATGTATATTCAAATACAAGAACCAAGTAGATTCTAAAAAATTGGCTAAGGAGAGGTAGATATATGAGAATCCAATGGATATAAGCTTTATTTTGTAGCTATTAGTGACTAACAACTCATGTTTCCAACAGGAATGATCTTGGTTATAAATGATTTTTATTTTGTTTCATCTATTACTAAAAACATTATTTTTTGTATCCAAAATAGATATGGATGGATTTATTTTCATGTTCAGGAATAAATGTTTCTTATTTTATAAAGATATCATCTTTTATGGTAAAGCACAATTAAATAACAATATTTATGTTTTGGATTTCACAAACCAAGTAATGTAATTCAATAACCAAATTGCTTCACCTGACTCAAACCATGCCCAACTTTGGAATCACTAGGTAGGTCATGTAAATGAACAGATTTAACTAAATTACACAAAGATGTATATTTAGATTATTTTGAACTAAAACCACTTGGTTTATGTCACACATGTTTACAAGGAAAAATGAACAAATCCCTATTTAGTGGAAAAGGTGAAATGGATAAAAATATTCTTGATTTGGTTCACACTGATGTGTGTGGGCCATATCCTATTGAATCAAGGGGTGAGTACTCATACTCCATAACTTTTGTTGATGATTTTAAAAGATATGTTTATGTCTACTTTATGAGGTATAAATCAAAATATTTTGATAAATTCATGGAGTGTAATAATGGAGTTGATAACCAAATTGGTAAGAATATTAAAAAACACTTCTTAGATTGTGGTGAAGAATGTCTTAATTAAGTCTTTATTTATTATTTATATGAGTTTTTGGATTCTATACCAATTCACTACACCTTATACACCTCAATGGAATGCTGTAAGTGAAAGGAGGAACCTCACCTTATTGGACATAGTGAGATCCACTACTAGAAAATAGGCATTTAATAGCATTGGTATTTATCAGCGCTAGAAAAAAGAACTATTAAATGACATATTTATCAGCACTAAAGAAAGTGATGATAAATTTAACCCTTTATCATCAATTTTTTTAGAACTAATAAAGGGTACCTTTATTAGCACTTTATTTTTAGTGCTGATAAAGGGTACCCTTTATCATTACTTTATTTTTAGCCCTGATAAAGGGTACCCTTTATCTGTGCTTTATTTTTAGCACTGATAAAAGGTACCCTTTATCAGTGCTAAATGTTTTGCACTCGTAAAAGAATCCTTTATCATCACTTTTTTTACCAATGATAAAGGTCTGAATAAACAAAATGAAATATTTAAATAATAATAATAATAAATGTGTTTATTAAAAAAATATTATAAATTTTATTAATTAAATAATTATTGATAAAAATAAATAAATTGCTTATAATATATTTAAATTATAAATACTAATAAATAGTATATATTAAATATATTGATATATGAAAAATTAAAATTAAACAAATTAAAATTAAAATAAATAAATTGATAAAAATATTAAACATTTTATTAATTATATGATTATTGATAATGTTAATAAATAGTATATATTAAATATATAGATATATATTAATGTATATAAATTTGATTTATATAATAAAAAATATTATTTATTCTTTAGATTAAGTAGTAATATATTTAGTGAATAATGGTTTATAATTAAAAATTAATATGAATTAAAAATACTAACTAATTGTATAGAGAAATGGACATATACTTGATTATAGTTTGATTTTTCAATTTAATATAGATTAAACGTGTGTTATATTGATTTTACGTATACATAATTAATGAATTTATATATACAATGCACACACACAAAACTTATCAGTTTTTTAATATTGTTAAAGAGTGATTATTTTTAATTTATTCAATTTAACTTATTTTTAACATGCATGCACTTAAAATTAGATATTCATTAATAATGTTAAAACAATATTTATAAAAAAATATTTGAAAAAAAATATTTATAAATAAAAAAATTTATAAATGTACATAGTATATTTATAAAATTATATATTTATAATTATAAATAAATAAATATTTTTTTAAAAAAGTATTTATATAATTATAAATAAATAAATATTAAATTTATAATAAATTTACTTAAATATTGAATATATTGAATATATTAATATTTATATATATTTATTAAATATATATATAATTATGTAAATATATATAATAGCACCAACCTTTTAATATAAATATATATAATGATATAAATATTATTTTCTTAAAATATTTATATAATTATTAATAAATAATTATATATTTAAATAATTATAAAATTATAATAAATATATTTAAATAAGGAATAAATTTACTATATTTATATTTATATATATTTATTAAGTATATATATACATACATACAAATTTTTTATTTATAATTATAATTATAAATCCTTTTTCAGCCCTTATTACTTAAGCATTGATAAACCAACTCTTTATCAGTTCTTTTTTCAAAGCATTGATAAAAGTGTCCCGATCTATTTAAAAAACCTTCCCAGTTGCGAACCCATCACGATATCAGAAGATTTTCACAGAATCCACCCACTTCCAGCGCTCCTCCTTAGTGAATCGAAGCTCAAATCACACAAACCCACTCGAATCACACAAACCTACTCGAATCACACAAACCCACTACCTCTAGTTGCTCGAACATCATATGGCATCTTGTGTTTGCTTTCAGTTATGGTTTTTGAAGGAAAAATCGAGATCTGGATCTGTGGATCTTAGATTTTCTTCTACCTATAAAGGAAGGACTATGTTTTCCTTTATAGGTTACAATTTTCTTTCTATATTTATGGTTTTGTTTTTGATTTGTTCTTTGACAATGTCATCGGTTAGTTATGCTCTGGTCATTGTATACTATTTTTACTTTTTTTTATAATCCATTTATTTCTTGACTACTTATTTAGATATCCTATTTTGGAATTTTTAAATTTTTGTTTTGAATCAATTTGTTTTGTTGTCTACATCTATACCCCCGCATTCTCTATAAGATTAATTTTTTAATGATTTTGAAATCTTATAGAATTGCCTCTAGTCTGTAGATAAACCAATTGAATAAATATTTATTCAATTTTATAAACATTGGAGGTTTTTGAAATAAAAACCTTAAAAAATGAGAAAATTGATTTTGCAATCCAATTCTCAGTATGGTGATGGTTCGAAGCTGAAACAGAAGCTGATTTTATGAAATTAATGTAAGAGAATTTATTTATTTAAATTTTGTTTTAATATTCTAGTGTAATGGATTTTCCTTAAAAATTTATTTTCTCAGAATTATGTTGTTTTATTTTAAGAGAAGTATTACTAAGGGTGAAACCATATTTATTTCTTTTCAATGCCTCTCTATTTTCAAAATTAGTATGAGGTTTTATTTATTTTACTATATTGTGTTATTCTACTATAAGGGTTACATATATTTTTATCAATTTAAGTTTATTATATATATATACATATATATACATATATACATATATACATATATAGATATATCTACATATATATATATATACATATATAGATATATATAGATATATACACACATATATAGATATAGATATATATATATACATATATGTGGGTGTATATGTGTGTGTGAGTGTGTGTGTATACATATATATCTTTCTATCTATTTTTATTCATTTTTAGAGCTTATAATGTAAGGGTGATTTTATAATTATTTATTCACAAATTATGGTTCTGGATTTCCAAATTAGGAAGGGATTGTATTTATTTTCATTAAAAATTATATTTACATTTTCATTTTTTTTTCAATTATGTGTATTATAAATTCCATGTTATATATATATATATATGTGTGTGTGTGTGTGTGTGTGTGTTTAAATGTGTATGGGATATACGTTTAAGGGGTTGGTGTGTTTTTTCCCTTGTTTGTGATATATCTTGTTGATGTGTATTATTTCTTTATCCCAACTTCATTATAGGCCTCTATATAATCTCAAGGATGGTTCAATATGTATTAGATGGCCTCTTTAGAATCATTCATATGGGTAGATCTGATGTGATGACCTCCCTAAAATCCTTGGGATGGGTCGGTGTGGTGATATGACATCCCAAGAGTCTTTATATGTTTTCAAATATTTTATATAAAATTAATTTTAAATGTAATAATTCCTTAGGTTAATACATCACTTTTTCCAAAAAATAAAATTGAAAGATATCAAATTCTAAATATTAGAAATTATTTTTACGTATTCATCATTTTAGGTCTACATGTATTGGTTCGACCCCTAGGAATCTCTGATTATTATCCATGTATATGAAATAACTCTTTATTTATTAAAATGTCTTATCAATGCATTTTTATATCTTCTAGTTTATTAAATGAGAGTTTATTGTTCTTGTTTATCATATTTGGGTTTCTTATTAATCCTTAATTGAATATATTATATTTTCATTTGTTTAGGTTAATTAAGAAAGACTTGATGTGTTTCAAACAATAGTTATTATTTCAATTTGTTGCTTGAGACTCATCCCCCATATCTTTTATAGACAATTGTCATCCTCATGAAATTAATCTCCTGAACAAACATTATTGAAATTTATTGCTTAAAAATCATCCCCATATCTTTTATATTTCTTGTACTACTCTGATCATTAGTCATCCCATGGATGACTACTGCTTAGAGTATTTCAAGCAACATAGGTGCATGCCCACAAGAGATGAAGGATGTTTTAAACAACAAAATGAAATGATAAATGTGTGGGATATGAGTTGATGAGAATGAGTTATCTATAACTTTTACCTTTGAATGAATTCATAGGATAACACCAGCAATAGTGGAGTAATTATTTCCTTAAATTCAATTACCCATTTTCTTCAACATACTGAAATTATTTGAAATAATCAAATATTGAATTTCCCTTATTAGAATTTTCTATAACTTTCACCTTTGATAATGAATATCTTATGTGTATTTATTTATTTATTGTACAAAATTAATATTTTATAAATCCAATAGGGTGGATATGAATCAGAAATGGATGCACACTAATCATTTTACAAAAGAGTATGAAGACAAAGTTAATGATTTAATTAATTTTGTAACAGAGCTTGCATATGGCCATTATCAAATCCTTTTTTCATGTTTATTTTGTAGTTATTCATGAAAAATTAGTCTGGAAGAGTTGAAAGAACATTTGATTTGTCATGTAATAGATCAGAGTTATAAATTTTGGACTAAACATGGGGAAAAACTAAATGTGGACACTGATTGGGATGATATTTTAGTTTATGGATCATTTGATATGAATACCAGTTTAAATGGTGATTGAGATCACATGGAATAAATGAAAATGACAATTTAATATGACCTTCATAATTATCCAAATTTGTTTGAGGAGTTAAATAGCTATTCCAAGAAACCATTGTATACCATTTGTACTAAATACGGAACATTGTCAACAGTATTGAAGTTATATAATTTGAAAGATGGAACCGAATGGAGTGACATAAACTTTACAGAACTACTTAGTCTCATGAATGATATGATACCAAAAGAAAATAAACTATAATGTCAAACATATTATGTTAAATGAATGTTATATTCAATGGTCATGATCTCTAAAAAATTAATGTGTGTCCAAATGATTTTATATTGATTTACAAGGACCATAAATCACACATAAAATTCCCTATGTGTAGCACATATCAATACAATAAAAATTAATCAATTCCTTCAAAATATGTATGATACACTCGTATCATTCCATGGTTTAGAAGACTATATGGATGTCAAGAAATTGAAAGACAATTTACAAGGCATTTAAATCAAAGAATTAAAGATGGGAACCTATGTCAGCCAACAGATTCTCCTTAGTGGATGAAAATTGATTATGAGTATCCTAAATTTTGAAATGATCTAAGAAACTTTCATCTTGCATTATCTAAAAAAATAATAAATTCTTTTGGTGTATATAGTAATACTCCTAGTTCATGGCCTATCATGTTGGTAAATTATAACTTTCTTCCATGGTTATAAATGAAGTGAAAATACATTATATTGTCTCTACTTATATTTAGACCAAAGAAACCTGGTAATGATATTGATGTCTATTTAGCTCCATTGATCAAAGATCTAAGACTGATGTGGGATAAAAGTGTTATGTATGATGCTCATAGAAGTGAAGAATTCACATTGAGTGTCATTTTGTAAGGAATGATAAATGACTTCCCCACTTGTGGAAATTTATCAGGCTACAATATTAAAGTAATGTTGGAGTGTCCCATTTGTGAAAATGCACATACTTTGTTTTGTTGAAACATTCCTCCAAGACTGTGTTTTAAGGACATCAAATTTTTTTACCTTGATGAAATAAATATTGATCCTAGAAGACAACATCCGATGGGAATATCGAACAAGGTAAAACACTGTCTCCAGTAATGGGTGATCAACTGTGAAATAAAGTAAAATATGTTGACATTATTTTTGGTAAACAATTTTCAAAAAACCTTAAAAAATCATGTTGTAAGAAGAGATCAATTTTTATTGAATTATCATATTGAAATTATTTGTATGTCATACATTTTCTCAATGTCATGCATGTAGCAAAAAATGTATTTGATAGTGTTATTGGAATGTTACTAAATATTCCTGAAAAAATGAAAGACAACATCAAGCCTAGGTTGTACTTGATTGAAATGGGGATAAGGGAAGAGTTAGAACTAGTTAATTCTAAAAAGTGTACTTTTCTTCCACTAGCAGCTTGCACTCTGTCTTGATAGGAAAATTGGAATTTTTCATTCTCATTAATAGTATAAAAGTTCCATAGGGGTATTCATAAAATATCAAGAATGAAATTTCAATGACTAATTAGAAGTTACAGGGACAAAAATCACATGACTATCATGTTTTGATGTAATATTTAATGCCTATTGCTTTTTGTTGCATTCTACCTCAAAATGTATGAAATACATTAACTATAATTTATTTTTTTCGAAGACATATATAGTAATGTTACAGACACGGTGAAGTTTCCCACCATGAATAAGGAGGTTGAGGTCATATTATGTAAATTAGAGATGTTCTTCCCACAATAATTCTTTGATATAATGGTCCACCTGATGATTCATTTGGTTAGAGAGGTTCAACTATGTGGTATTGTCCATTATATATGGATATACACCATTGAACAATATATTAATATTTTGAAATGGTATGTTAAGAATTGAATTCAGTTAGAAGGTTGTATTGCAGAACGATATACTATTGAAGAAGCTATTGAATTCTGTTCTGATTACCTGTCAGATATTGATAGCACCAGTCTCCCAAATTCTCATCACAATGAACGCCTTATGAGTGAAGGGATTTCTGAATGAGATGTTGTTACAAATACCTTGACAAAGCGTGACCAATCACACCTTTACATTTTACATAATTGTGAAGATATTGATCCATACATTGAATCCCATAAAGAAATTCTTAGAGATTTTAATATATCAAGGGATGAACTATGGAAAAAAATTCACATAATAAATAGTTTATATGATGTTTCTGAGATCAAATTTATAAGGATTTATATGAAAATCCAAATTAAATTGCTGAACGACTTCAATGGCTAGCCAGAGGACCGAATGCAAATGTTATATCATACACTAGTTTTTCACTCAATGGTTATATGTTCTATATAAAATATCTTGATGAATATAGTATGATGCAAAACAGTGGTGTTATATTTGGGGCAAAAGTGATGCACATATCTAGTTACAAGGATATAAATACTATTTATGGAAATATGTCATATTTTGGCATTATCAAGCATATATAATATTTGACTTATACAAAATTTCAAGTGTAGATTTTTCATTTCCAATGGGTTGATAATATAATTACAGTGAAATTTAATGAAATGGGCTTCGTGAAGGTGAATTTTAGTATAGAAGGTGGAAAATAAGAGCTGCTCATAATGGAATCAAAAGAAGTGAAAGTATTTTATGTCTATGATCCCACAAAAAAGAATTGGTTTACTATTCTACTGGAGACTAAAACAAATGTTGGGTCAGATGAAAATTCAATTGAGGACAACCCTTTTATAGGGAGATAACAATCACTTAATTCCAGTATTTATGTCGACAATGTCTTTTATTTTAGAGGGGAACAAAAAGTGTAGATTTCGATTCTCAATAGAGGAACCAAATCCCTAAAACATTTTAAAAAAATAGAGTTCAATGAGAAGGTAATATACTACATTTTTACTCATAATATTATATGTTCTCTACTACATTAACATAATCTAAATTAAATGTTTGACTACTCATACAAGTAATGTCTTCTGTATATGATGATGTTTCCAATCCCTCAGAAGAAAAAACTATAATGAAGGAAACTATTTGAAAATATGTAAATGTAATGTTACTATATACTTTCTCTATTTTACTGAAAAATTATATAATGTAACATTCATTTAATTTTCATTATTCCTTATAGATTTCATTTATTTTAGAAGATTCGTGTCTATCTATCATTCTTTTGTTAGAAGAGAAGCGATTCTATCTCTACTAAATCATAGAGGTAATCTTGATGTTTTCTTAATAAAATCATTGTCCTTATAATTAATGTATTGTTTCATATTTATGTTTAATTTATTTCTTTTTATTATTACTCACATAATAATTTTTTCCTTATACAAGTGGATTATTTTATTTGAGTTGGGGTGGTTTATCCATCTTTCATATTTTTCTGTACCAAAACTTCCACAGAATTCATCTCCCTCAAAAACTTTTCACCCCTATAGTGTTTCATTTATCACTTTCATTCAAGTTCCCTCTATTACCTTTGCAAGAAGAGTAATGAAACTGCCTATTCTCAACCACAGAGGTAATCTTGATGTTTTATAGTAAAATCATTGTCTATCGAATTAATTTATTGTTTCATATTTATGTTTAATTTGTCTCTTTTTAGTATTACTCACATAATAATTTTTTTCTTATATAGGTGGATTATTTTGTTAAATTTTGGGTGATTTTTCCATCTTTTATGCCTTTATACACCAAAACTTCCACATACTTTTTCTCCTTCAAAACCTTTCACCCCAACAATGTTGACATTTATCATTTTTCTTCAAGTTCCCTCCACTACTCAATCATAGAGGTAATCTTGATATTTACTTGGTAAAATAATTTTCTATAGAATTAATGTATTATTTAATATTTATTTTTAATTTATTTCTTTTTATTATTACTTATATAATAATTGTTTTCTTATATAAGTGAATTCTTTTTTTCGAGAAGGGGTGGTTTTTTTGAGGATGATCATGTAGTGTTGATAGATCAACAAATAAATTAAATGGATAACATGTTAACATTGATTATTAGGATTTTTTTAAGACTTTGGGATTTTTAGGAATTAGCCGCACCACAATCTAACACATGGTGTGACTGGTATGACTCCAAGTACTCTTTCTATTTAAGATTGACATTAATTTTAGTAAAATAGAAAACTAAAATAATCAAAACTAATAAAACATATTCACACTATTTTGATACATTAATACAGTTATCCATAAGTCATTTTTGACGTATAGGAATTATCCACACCTCAATCTGATACACGATGTGCTCGGTATGACACAATGTGTTTGTTATCAGTTTAAAATCAATATTTTAGTTCAAAATATGTCACTAACTTAAAAGAAAAAAAAACATGATCATATTTTCTTGATAATTTAGTTAAACAATTCATAAGTCATTTTTATGTGTAGAAATCATTTTCATGTATAATCGACACATGATGTGATCAGAATGAGTCAAAGTGTGTGTTTCTAGTTTAAAATGGCATTTTAGTAAAAAAGAAAACTGACATAATAAAAACTAAGAAAACTCATTATTATTTTTTGATAATTTAGTAAAATGACCCATAAGTCATTTTATAAATATAAGAATCGGACTCACGTTAATCTGATCCACGGTGTGACCGGTATAACTCAAACTGTGTATTTTTATTTAAAATTGGCATAAATTTTAGTAAATTGGACAAATAACATACTCAAAACTGATCAAACACATATGTATAGTTTCTATAATCTTTAAAAATTATCCATAAGTCATTTTTTACATTTAGGTATTAAATTCGCCTCAATTTGATACATGATGTTCCTGATATGACTAAAAGTGTCCATTATCAATTTAAAATAGGAATTTTAGTTCAAAAAGTTTCACTCACTAAAAACCAATAAAACACACTCATATTTTATTTATAATTTATGATAATAATTCATAATTCATTTATGATGTGTAGGAATCAATTTCACATCTAACTGATGCATGATGTGATCGTAATGATTCAAAAGTGTATGTTTTTAGTTTAGAATAACATTTTCATAAAAAAGACAACTGGCGTACTAAAAATCAAGAAAAACTATTTGGATTGTTTTGATACTTTATAAAAATTATCCATAATTAATTTGAGACATGTAGAAATAATCCTTACCTCAATCTAACCCACGATGTGACCAGTATGACTCAAAGCGTATATTTTTTTTAAATTTGATATCAATTTTAGTAAAAATAGACCACTGACCTACTCAAAATAGTGGAAATACATTTGTATTGTTTTGATAAATTAAAAAAACTATCCATAAGTCATTTTGGGATGTGTAGGTATCAGACACACCTCAATATAATACATGATGTTCCCGGTATTACTGAAAGTCCCCATTATCAGTTTAAAATTGACATTTTAGTTCAAAAAGTGCCACTCAATGAAAACTAATGAAACATGCTCAAATTTTCTTGATAATTTATGAATATTATTAATAAGTCATTTTTTATGTTTAGGAATTAGTATCATATAAAACTAATAAACTATGTGATTGAAATGAGTCAAAAGTGCATGTTACCATTTTAAAATGACATTTTCGTAAAAAAGACAACGGAAGTACTCGAAACTGAGAAAACCCATTTAGATTATTTTTATTTTTTATGAAAATGATCCATAAGTCATTTGAGACATGTAGGAATCATCATTACCTCAATAAAACCCATGGTTTGATCGATATGACACAAAGTATATATTTTTATTTAAAATTGACATCAATTTTAGAAAAATAGACAACTGACTTACTCAAAACCAAGAAAACACATTCATATTTTTTTGATACTTTATAAAAATTATCCATACATAATTTTTGATGTGTATTAATCAGTTTCACCTAAATATGATACATGATGTGCCTAGTATGACTTAAAGTGTCAGTTTAAAATCAATATTTTAGTTCAAAAAGTGTCACTCAATGAAAACCAATCAAACATGATCATATTTTCTTGATAATTTAATAAAATGATTCATAAATAATTTTTTACATTTAAGAATAATTTTCACATAAAAATGATAGATGATGTGATCATAATGATTCAAAAGTGCGTGTTTCCTGATTAAAATGACATTTTAGTAAAAAAGAAAACTGATGTACTCAAAACTGAGAAAACACATTCATTTTGTTTTGATAATTTAGTAAAATAATAAACAAGTAAATTGAGATGTTTTGGAATCATATGATCCTCAATCTATTGCACGGTGTGATTGGTATGACTCTAAGTGCATCTTTTTTTTTAAATTGACATCAATTTTAGTAAAATCTAAACTTTCTGTTAATTTATTTTTTCATATTATTTACAACATAAGAATTATTTTCTTATATAGGTGTGTTATTTTACTCAAGAAGGGGTGGATTTTTTAGAAGTAGCATGAGTCAGGTTTAGGATTAAAAGACAATGGAACATTGATGTTTTTGAAAGTATGTAATAATTTTTATTTATGTAATTGTATAAACCGATGTTTGAAATGTCTATAATATATTATTTTTTTATTATATTTGTGTTGTAACTTAATTTCTTTTAAACTCTGTATTGGGACTTGTTTTTTTATATTTTTTGTGTTTCTGGTGTTGTGGTGTGTTATTATAGAACACTACATTGGTGTTGCAGTGTGCTGTTTCAGCACACTATAGTATGGCCCTTTATCTGTGCTTTAAAAAGTGATAATAAAGGACACATTTATCAATTCTATTAAAATTGATAATAAAGGAAACACTTTCAGTGCTTTTAAAAGAACTTATAAAGGCACACTTTATTAGTGCTTCTATAAGCACTGATAAAACCCTTTATCAATACTTTTTTAGCACTGATAAAAGACTAGGGATTTTAATCTCGATCTGGTAGTCAGTGCTTTTCTAGCACTGATAAAGTCCATTTATAGTATTATTAAAGGCATATTTTTAGTAGTGATAAAATATGATTCATTCAAGTATTACATTATCCTTTTGGGGAAGCATGTTATAAAAAAACTTACATACTAAATGAAGTTCCAACTAAAGTGGAATATGGTAATCCATACCAATTATGGAATGGAAATAAACTTTTATAGTCATACTTAGATGTGTGGGCATGTGAAGAATTTTTCAAGGCCTCTTTAGGTAACAAACTTTCACCCCAAGGCACAAAGTTTATCTTTATAGGGAATCCTAATGAAATAAGAGGATATTACCTATAAAATCATTTAGAAAAAATGTTTCTGGTTGATAGGATTCCCTTATTCTGTAAGAGTATCATGTCTCCAAAAGAGATAGTGGGAGTGAGATAGACTTTAATGAAGTTCAGGATCAAGATACACAAGAGTTAGCACATGAAAAAAAATTCCACAGAGCCCTATGGAAGAAGTTGTTCCATAGAAAAAATACTCTATAGGAGTACAAGAGAGGTTAGAGAACCAATATGGTATGGTTTTCTAGTCATTGAGGATGGTGACTCAATATTAGTTTATAATGATGATCCTCGAACCTACAAGGAATAAATAAATGGCACTGAAGTTTCTAAGTTGCAATAAGACATGAATTCTGAAATGGATTCCATATACCCAAAACAAGTTTTTATTTTGGTATATCCTCTAGTGGATGTAAATTCCATTGGTTGAAAATGGGTATTCATGAAGAAACTATATGTGGAAGGAAAAGTTAGTACATAAAGTGTGATTGGTTAAAAAAGGGTTTAAACAGAATCAAGGCATTAACTATGAAGAAACCTTTTAACCTATTTTAATACTAAAATCCATCATAATTATACTTATCATTATTTCTTATCATGATTATAATTTTTTTCAAATGGATTTCAAAATATCTTTCCTTAATGGGAACCTTTAGGAAGATGTCTATATAATAAAATTCGAAGTGTTTGTGACTCGAAAGGATGCTAACAAGGTATGAGAGTTTAAAAAATCCATTTATGGATTAAATTAAGAATTCAGGTCATGGAATATTCATTTTGATGAATCCATAATGGAAATTGGTTTCATAAATAATAAATGTGAGACTTGTATCTATAAATGGTTTGTTAGGAATGTGGTTTTTTCTCAATAGTATATGTCAATGGCATATTACTTATTAGAAAAAGAAATACTAATATTACAGTCTATTAAGTCCTAGTTAAATAAATAATTCTTCATGAAGGACTTGGGTAAGGTAACATATATTCATGGGATCAACATCCATCATGATAGATCCAAGAGACTACTTGACCTAAGTCAAGGTACATATATTGTCAATATACTAAAAAGTTTTAGTATTAAGTAATCCAATAGGGTATTGTTTCCAATATCATGAGGCCTTCATATTTCTTGGAAAATGTTTCCTCAGATGTATAAGGAAGGAAATATAACGTCAAGGATTACATACACATCGATGATTAGGTCAGTCATGTATGTTGTGTTATGTATGAAGCTAGACGTCACCTATTCTCTAAGGGTAGTAGGAAGATATCAAGATGATCCAGGTGACTGTTATTGGATTGAAGTTAAGACTATCCTTAATTATTTGAGGCATACTAAGGATTTATTTCTAGTATATAGAGGATATGAGGAACTAGTCATCAGATGATATACATATATGAATTTCTAAATAGATTAATATGTAAACCCTTGGAGTTCAAGGAGGGGGACCACATAATCCTACGAGTCTCTCCTCAATGAGGGATACGAATATTTATCTAGGGAGGGATGATATCTCTAAGGTTTATCAGACCTTTACTTATACTACATAGAGTGGGTGGGGTGGCGTACCTCTTGGCTCTACTGCCACAGTTAGAGAGGGTGCACGATGTCTTACATGTAACCTAGCTAAGGAGATACATGCATGAACCTTCTCACGTCATCAACCATGGTGAGCTAGAGATTGAAAATAGGGTGACATTCATGGAGTACCTAGTGGAGATAGAGGATCGACATGAGAGGATCCTTCATGGATGGTCGATACCTCTAATGCAAGTTCTTTGGCAGCATGAGAATCTCTAGGAGAGAACGTGGGAGAAGGAGGCTCAGATTCATGCACAATACCTCCATTTGTTTGATTAGCCCTTGTTTTGTCTTATGAGGACATAAAACCCTAAAGGGGGAGTAATGTAATACCCCTTAATTCCATGAATTTTTTTTATGGAAATTAAATGAGATTATTTTCAGACCAGACTCTGAGAAGACACATAATTATAAGGATCTAAGTGGTTGGAACATATTTTTGAACTATTTTTAAGGTTCATTAAATAAATGTGCAAGTATGTTTTTCTAACTTTTAAACCGATGCCCGGATAAAAAATCTGAGGGTACTGTTGAACTTAGACCATTGAGATTCACCTAGAAAAATCCTAACATTGGCCAGAGTGGACCAATAATGGAAAGTAGTTTTTGGATGTAAATAAAATAATTAAGTAACAATTATTTTATTTTCAAATCCTTATAAATCCCAAACATTAACTCAGATTTGAAATCTAAGAGTATCATTCAGCATATGAGGGCACGTTTCCATTATGTATAGCTTAACCTCGACCGGTGCAGGTCGAAGGTGAAAGTTAATTTTAAGAATTTTAAAAAGAAAAATAAAATATCTTAAAAAGTTATTTTAATTTTTTTCTTAATCATTGAGTAGTGGAACATGAGAACTGTGGTGCAAAGATGGGGAAATGATGAATCTCATTAATGACCCTCATTAATGAGTCAACGTAACTAAGCTGCAACACAACATAATAGAAATACTGATTCATGTTTTTCAATTAATATCCTAAAAAGTAATGTAGGATTTTGGCACAATATTAGAATTTTTCTAAGGTTTTGGTGGGTGGTGATGATGAAAGATGAACACACCTTCTTCCACCCTTCAAAGAATCGCTAGTGATGGTAGGCTGTGGATCAAGAACGAATATTAGAGGAGCACGATGCCATTCTTCCTCGACCAAAAATTCTATACTAGGTAGGGGGTTTTATTTTAAGTGAATTTTTTCTTTTCCCTATTCTTTATTTTAAATTAATAATATTGGTTAACTCACAAATAAGTTAACCCATGGATTCATCATTCATGCGGGGATGGTTAATTTTGTGAGATAAAAAGTGGATATCTTTTTTTTTTGTGATTTTTCCACCTTATTTATTGGTTCTTCATGATCCTAATAACAAGAAGACATCCAAGTCAACACGATTGAAGTCCCGGATTGTTCTTTGGGTGTTTCTATGTGCACCTCCTTCCCCTCTACTCTCCTTTTTTCCTTCCCATTCACCGTGACGCAATAGCAGCGACACATCGGCCGAGGAGATGCCAGGCAGAAGGGTTGCGGCCCAGTGGGCCATGCCACTAGCACGAGGTCATGGAACCCAAATGCAGTGATGACACCAGGATGCAGCACCCCGGCCGCAGCGGCAGGCAGGAGGCGACACACTGGCAGCATGCCTTAGCGGCGACAGTGGCCATCAGCACGGAGGCTGGTGGGCATGGCCACCCAGTCGCTTCAGAGACGCCACATGGTCTGTGGACCTCGATGGTGAGCTAGACCCACAGAAAATCCATAGGCCATGTGGGGGAAACTATTCTATGTGAGTAGACCAATGCAGGAGGGTGGAACTAAGGCGCCACATTAAAGGAGAGGACTGCATCAGTGGGCCATGACATGTGGCTAGCACGCGGTCCCCATGGGACCACATATAGAGAAGGGGTGACCACCCTCATCTAGCTATGTACGGTATTAACTGAACAAATAATGGGTGTTCGGGCAGGGGGAGAACCGACCCTCCATGTGGGCCAGGACACTGGCGTGAACTAGAACACTTGTTACTGGCTGGGTCGGGTGAAATCGGGTCGCTAGGCGACCTTGTGGGCTAGACCCATGACCGAACAGAGATGGACCCACGACCGAACCAAGATGGGTCCAGCAGGTCCCAATGGGTCTGACCAGATCAGATCGGGTCAGATTAAACAAACTAGGTCAGGTCATGCGGGACCCCTGATTCAGGTTGGTCGGGTCGGTCTGACCAGGAAAGACTAGGCTTGGACACAACCAGCCCCTGTTTTCTAAAACACCAATATCTTTCAGATTGGGTGTTTAATTACTATTCCCTCTACGGAGTTGGGACCCTTACAATGAGATGTTTATTTGGGAATACTCTAAGTGAGATTTCATAATAGTTGAGATGCGACTGATGGATTTAGGAGTAGATTCTCCCAAAATCAAGCGCACTAGGAGTAGGAATCCTACAACTGGATGTGACATGAAAGATATGAAGAGTGAGTCTTAGTGATCCAGCTATCCAAGAGATGACCAGGTCTTTGTGATTGAGGTTTCCAAGAGAGGAGTGGGTCTTAGTGATCCAGGTGACCCAAATATGACCAGGTCTAAGTGATCCAGCTATCCCAAGAGACAAGAAGGTATTAGAGATATATCTGGACCAAAGACGAGTGGGTTTAAGTGATACAACTGGCCCAAAGATGATTGGGTCTAAGTGATCCATCTGGACCTAGACAGGAGTGGTTCTCAGTGATCCAACTGGCCCAGGTGATGAGTGGACCCAAATGATGAATCCCTCGGTAGTATAAATGTTTAGCGTTACGACTGATAATTCTACTTCCTATACTTTGAGTTATACCTGGTGTGAGTTGTTTTTCTTTGTGATAATGATTTGTGGTTTTGTTTTTTGGCTATACATTGTGGTCTTTCCTTTGTGTATTGAGGTCCCTACTGAGTATTGTGTTAGTCACCCCTGCACGGGCTTCGGCCGCACGCGTCGTGTCTTGTACAGACAGTCGACGTCTTGATAGAGGACTCAGTGGCATAGGACCAGGCAGTGCCCAATGAGATCAGGTAAGCGGGGCATACTTATATGCCTTCTTAAATCTACTATACACTTACACATCAGGTGGGGTTTTTAGTGGATGAATTATCAGCGATCTTGTACTCCCTTTTGTTTGCAGTTGTCTTTTGTTGGGTGTGTATTCTGGCACATTTACTTTAAGTTTGTATTGTACTCACAGTAGTTGTCTTGTGATAGTTTTTGGTTTAGTTAGTGTCTACCTTTCTATAGTTTGTATTGTGTGAGTGTGTATGGGTTAAAGGCAATGCCTTCCCTTTTTTGGGATATTCCTTTTCGGTGCTAGTTTTTAGCCCTTGGCATATGGAAAGTGGGCTTGGGGTAGTCCTGGTATGGGCCTTCAGAGACGGGTCATGACATAACTAAATTACAAAAATATATGGTTGAATTTATTGGTTAAATGTTAATTATAAATGAATGTAAGAACCAATTGAATATAAAGGGAATGTTTTTATAAAAAAACTATTTTTATGCTCACGAAGTCGTTTTATCCTAACAAATTAAATTATTAAAAATTATTGAGTGATAATAATTTAATATATATATATATATTATATTCAATAAAATATTTTTTACATTCATCCAATATATTTTATAATCATAATATGAGAACAAACTCAATATTATGCATAAAAACCTATATTTTTATAAAGAGAATTTTACAGCCCTTTAATGGCGTACCTACTTTAAAAATGAATTTTGAAACTTTTATGAATTTAATATGAAACAATAAACTTAATTTTTGAAATATAAACATAAAAATTAGGTTAGGGTGAATTTTTGGTATTTTTATGTGGAGTTTTATTTTTTTGATGAATAGTGAAAAATACTGAATTTTAATTAAAAATGATTTTTCATCTAATTTATTAATAAAGTTAAATTATATTTTAAATTGGTTATAAAGTCAAAATATGTCAATTATATATAAATTAATCCAATGTAGTTCATTGGAATCGATTTAATTTTGAAATTGGGTATAAAAACTTAGCATAATTTTGAACATTTTTACTTAAAAAACCCGCCTTGTTGCCCTTTCTGTAGGATTAATTTTATATTAATTTAGGCTACTTTTGTGATTTTAATTTGGAAAAATGGATTCCATATTTTTAATCAGAATAATTTATAATTTATAATAAGGTCAAATTATTTTTTGACAAAAAATATTAGTGAAATTAATTAAAATTAATTACTGTGATTAAGAGGAAATCTAGCTTAACAAGGGACTAAAACATAAACTTAAGGCCCAAAAATTACCTAAAAACTTGTCCAAAATCTATATTATATTATTATTTAGACCCTATAATCACTTTTATATCATTTTTTATATTATTGGAGCCACTTTACATGGAAAAAACATTGGTGAAATTCAATTTTCCAAAATCTACTAGAATGTCACTCCTCCTCCACTATAAAAAGGCACTCACCCCTCCCACTTATTCACACCTATAAAGATCTTTGGTTCAGAAAAAACTACTAAAATAATATAACACCCGTACCCTCATCCTAGAATCCTCCCTTCAGGTATAAATCCATCCAAGGAATCCTTTTGGTGCAAACCAAAAGGAGTTACCCAAAGAAGAGGTAACATCCTTCCTCAAGCTATTTTGCTTTATTTTCATACTACATCCCCTAAAATATTCTTATAACATGATTATATAATAAAATAAGTATCTTAAATATATTTATATGTTTTTATTCTATGTTTTAGACCTAAAAATACACACACAATCATTAAATGGGCAACAAAATTAACATTTATGTGTATGATGAACTACCACCTCACAAAATGATGTTGTTTTTTTGCTTTACCACCTCTCATGGGTGGGAATTATGATGGGAAAAAAATTTATATATGATATATTCGATATATATAATATTTTTATTCTTTTATAATTCTTTATTAACACATACCTTTATACACTCCATTTTGTGGGAATACAATAACATTATTTGTGGAAGTGTGGACTACCGCCTCCTCAATGCGATGTGATTATTTCTCAATATACATGGAATGTATAAAAGATATTTTTAATTAAACATATATAACTTAAATGAAATATATATGATATACATGAAATAATTAATTTTATGGAAACATAATATATGATTTTCTTTATTTCCCTTTTCACACACTAAAAAGTAAACAACGTTGGTCATGGAGGAGTGGACTACCGCCTCCCCGACACAATGTGATTAATTTTACATCACAAGAATTATATATAAAAGTATATATGATTAAATAAAATGGTATTTATGATATAATTATAATTATATAAAGATATATTGTTACTTAGCTTCTTTTCATAATAATCACTGAAAAATGGGAACTTTCCTGAGGCGTACGTACGACCTGCCATCTCCATGATTGTAACACTGTTTCATTTTTCCTAAAAATATTTCATAATTGGTTTTAAAAGTATAATTTAATTATAAATATTATAATTATTTCATTATTATTGTTCTATATATTTTTATATATTGACCCCTTTGACCATAGTTGACCTACCAAAGTAATTTTTGACACATAAACAAAATATGGTAAAAACACCCAATGTAAACTTAATTGTTTAAGTAGTTATTTAAAATATTTTAATAAGTGAAATAAAAGAAATTATAAATATGAAAATGGTTCTTAATCAATAAAATAATTAACATAAGTTTATTATTTATAAATATAAAGACACACGTGACTAGTCAGATTCAAGGTAAGGGTTTTCATCTCAATTTACATTCCATTGAGACTTATTAGTTACTATACTCCAATTCACATTATTATAGTGTATATATATACTCTTTGTAATTTAATATCATGATTATATCATGATTACTGATATTTTATATTTTACTTTGAATTATCTAACCCAAGGGATTTATTTTTAAAATTTCCAAGTTGTAAAAGTTACATTTGTAATCTTACTTTGTACTGTGATTGTTAACTTTATCATGAGATAATCACTTTATTATAATCATTTTAATTGGATTTTTCATTAAATACACACATTATTGGGAGATGGATATTATTATTACCTAACCCGTATACCATATTTACATATAGTTTTCAATTTGATAGTTATTTAATTAATTGTGGAATTATTGATAAATATGTATCTTCTATTCAATATGGATACATTTTGATAAGGAAAATTGTTTTGAATTAAATAGATTATTTTATATATATGAGTAACTTTTTAGACATGAAATACATGGTTTGGGTGCCTTTTAATGAAATACCTATGAGTTGGGTACCTGTTAATGCAAGCACCTCAATGCATTGGTAGTCTCATGAAATGAATCAATAAACCAAATCAGAATAGTTTAAACTGCCTTATCTTGATGGGAAATGCATCTATATTCTAAGGAAAATGATATCCAATAATTAAAAATTTACTTTATTTAGAATTAATTTATTATTATTATCCATGATATTATTACGACAACATATCTATGGATGCATTTCATTTTCAGTTTATTTATTAAATGGCATGTGTTTTAGTTTCTCACCTTTACATATTGATTATTCCTTATCCAGGTTTTTGAATGACATGTGTTATCAATTATTTAAATTTACATGTTGATTTAATATCTTCAATTCATTATTTCTTCCACTTTATTTACCCTTATTGATCATTTGAGATTACCCTTATAATGTTTCCTTTCCCCAGGTTATGAAGAATAAATACTTGAATAAGATTTCAAGGATCTTGTTCATTTCATTTTATTATGTATCATATTTCATTTTTAAATTTTACAATTTAATACGGGTATCATGAATGTAATCTAGTTTTCTAAAACTTCTAAACTGTTCGGTCCCTTGGGATTTGAAGCTTGTATCTATGCCAATGTAATGAAGTAATGCACCGGCTTTGGGCTTTCTAGGGTTGGGGAATTACAAGATATCTTAGATATAACTCTATTAATACATCCCTAATATGTCAAGGTCATCTATAAAATTCATGTATGATATTAATTATCTCAAATTATATTTATTTTTTTAGTTTTAATATCATTTATTTTATTTTTTCAATATTAAAATAATCACTGCATCAGTGTCGTGTAAGAATTTAAGGAGGTTATCTCTTCAATAAAAATTAAAAATAAATTTCCACGATGAAGATAAATATTTCATATTTAAAATTACTATTTATAGTCAAATATATCTTCTTAATAACCCTATATTATAAATTTTATAATTATTAAAAACATGAGTATGAAATCTTTGACTTTTCTTTAAATAAAAAGTTATAGACATCATAATCAATTAAAAATGTAAATAAGATTCCATATATTTGATATTGATTTATTAAAGAATAAAATTTACCATCCGATAAAATTGGGGAAATTTTAAGGGTCATTTTATAGTCCTTTATTATTTTAACCTAATTTACCAAATTTTCCCTTTTACAATAGTAACAAAAATTACCAAGGTTACTATTAATATTTGAAAAAAATAAAGTGAATGATTTAAAAAAAAATTAAATATTGATTCCAAATATATAATCTATTTTTTAAAATTCAATTCACTTGTTTTATTGAATTTAATTTAAAATTAGTCATGCATGTGTGTTGAGAAAGTGAGTTTTTAAAGTAAAAATGTTCAAAAGTTTTAAATATTTTTATATCTAAATTAAATATAAAAATAATTCTGGTAACCTAAATTTGATTAATAGATATATAATTGAACTAATATTACTTTATAACCAATTTAAAATATAATTTAATATTATAAATTATTTAGATGAAAATTCATTTTTCAACTAAAATGTAGTATTTTTCATTATTTATCAAAAAATGAAACTTATATGAAAAATACCAAAAAACCACCCTAATATAATTTTGAAATTAAAATTTAAAAAATTAAGTTTATTTTTCCAAATAAAAATTATAAAAATTTCAGAATTTTGTTTGAAAACAAGTGCGCCATTAAAAGCCGACAAAACCACCTTTAGAGAAAGATATCTTTTTATGTGTAAAATTGGATTTATTTTTATATCATGTCTAGAAAACCCATAGGATGAATGTTAAAAATTACATGGAATATATCCTAAATATATTTCATTAATATAATCCAACAAGAGTGATTTTTTATTTTATTGGTATAAAACACACTTGTGCACATTTAAATAGTTTTTTAGAAAAAGAATTTATTTAATTTTTAAAATGGTTTTATTATCATATATAATTAATTGGTCAAAAAATAATTCATTATATATACATGTATAAACCATATTTTCAGAATTTAGTTAATCCTTTTTACCCTTCATTCTAACAGCTAGGTTATAATGATAACATTTAAATAATAATATTTAGTTGTTTGTTTAAGCTCGATGTGTCATAACATGTATTTTATTGAACATAGTGTTTCCTTCTTAAAATAATAGGACATTACACATATTATATCTAGATATATGGGTTGTTTTATGATCTAATTAGTTTTCTTATAAATCCATTGGTAGAAATGAAGGTAGAGATGTGATCTACCTAGATCCTTGTGCACTTCTTCAAGAATTTTCATGGAAAGTGGTTTCTATTATCTCTGTTGATCTAGAGTTTATTGAATCTAAGTTTCTTGATATAGTTTTCATAGGGTATTATCTTGATATATAAGATTCATCTTTCTATTTGGTCTGCATATTTCACTCAATTTTTGGAAATTCTAAGTGTTTGAGTTAAGTGGTTTCACAAAAAGACTCTCTTTTAAGAACCATTATTGATTTCTCATTTTAAATTGGTTTTTAAATTGGTTATTATCATGATTTATGATTATTGAAATGTGGTGGTTTTGGGATTCTTTAATAAATTGGATATACCCTTAGGTATTTATGAATAAAATTAATTTCAAACCATGTTTTTTTCCTGAATTGGGTATTTTTATTATTAAAATGTGATATGGCATTGAAATGACTTGAACTGTGAAATGGAGGCCTCTATATGTTGGTTGTTTGTAAAATTTAAAGCCTCCAAGTGTGGGATATGGAATAAGGGAACCTAGGGTATTTAAGAGGGGGTATATTTAGGACAATCATTCTAATATGGTTTACAGCTACCTAGCATGGACTTACACTACAACTCTAACTTAACATTGTTAAGATAAAGGGCTCACTTACCAGGGTTTTTCCCTCATCCCTAGGACCATGTTCTAGGGATATTTGCACACTTAGTCATTTGATCACTAATTTTTTACGATCTTAGTTAATCCATACCTAATCTACCGTAGGACTAGTTTCCACATTACTCCATTTTGAAATGGTTATTCATGAATTGTTTGAGAAATGGTTTGATCAAATGTGCTTTGAAAAGAAAATGTTTTATCAATTTATCCATGATTTATAAATTTCTATGAGAGGTTTAATTTTCATGTTTTTTTTGAAAACTTTATAAAGATACATTTTATGTATTTATTTTATTTAAATGAGTACAATTAGTTTATTTATTAAATATTTCTTATGAAATACTTGGTGGTATCCTATTGGGATTATATTTCTCACACACTACACATACATATGGGTGTGATTAGATATTATTTTATATAACATGTGTAAAGTCAAAGCATCTCATGGAGGCTGTGGGTATCTATATTAGTGAGGTGTGGGAGTTTAGTGGTGACATGGTGGGATGTTTTCCCTTATATCAAATAGAGATGGGTTTTTGTTGGAATTTTTTATTTCCTTTATATATGTCATATGATTATCATTATATTTATTATGGGAGAAATATTTTCCAGAGGTATTTATTGATTTCCAGACACTTTTTTCTAGCCTATGGGCATTAGAAACACCCTTTAGGTCTTATCATAGTCCACCTCAGGTGTCCAGTTTAGGGATGAATGATAGAGTTTATATTTTCACTACTTTTAATATGCATTTAAATTATTTAATCCCCAAAAATTTTCCTTTATAAGTGAAATTACATATTTTTTTTGTTTTTAATGGTATTTTAACAATTTCATTGAAAATGGATTAATTCATTATTTTTAGGTTTTTTAAATCATTTATAGATTTATTTGATAAATCCATAATTTTTATAAAAATTCTATGAATTCTTTGAAATAAAAAAATCATCTTCAAATCATGAATTTTCACTATGTTTAGGACTTTATAGTATATTATGAGTCTCACTAGTAGAAAAAATATCTTTTAACATTGAGGTTTTAATATTGGTTATTTAATAACTAATGTTAAAAAGTTTTTTACATTGTTTCTATAAATAATCGGCATAAAAACCCTTCCCCTTTGGGTTTTAACATTGGTTTTTGTATAACTGATGTCAAAAAGTCTTCAAATTGTGTTTTCATGTTGGTTATATATAAAACTGACATTAAAACCCTTTTGCATTGGTTTTTAATATCTATTATATATATAACTGATGTTAAAAACCTGACATGGGAACAATTTTATCAAAAGTAAAATTTAGAATGTGTGGGTTTGGTATTTCAATTTTTTCCCAAATTTTATGTCAATTATTAATATCCCACCTAAATTTTAATAAATTTCCACCAAAAATATTTTTTACATTATATAACTTATCATTATCTTTATTTCAACATTTTTAGTCACTTAAATCCACATAAAATTTTCATCTATTATTTAATCAATCATTTCAACATGGTATTTATTCTCATCATTTAATTTATTTATTATTGTTTTCATTGATTGATAAAAGTATTGATATTTTTTCTTTCGACAAAGAATACTTCTTTTGATCAACTTACAAATATAATAATTCTACACGAGAATCACCAACTGAAGTTAAAAATTCCTAATCAATTCTATTATGTTTAACACAACATTTATTCCCTAAAAAGAAAAGGAATATCAAAAAATAAAATATCAATTCAAAGGAAACCGCTAAAATCAATAAAATTTGGTCGAAGATTTAAGTATATTTATTATTTTTTTCATTTGGTTTCTATAATTTTCAGTTCATGTTTCCCATGTTTTCATAGAATTGAGTAGTATGTATCAATGTTTCAAAAAAAATTATACACTTTACACATCAATTATTTAAATAACTGATGTGGAATATGACTTTTGAAATCAATTTTCGAAGAAACCAACATCAAAAGTTGAACATTTCACTTTTTTTGCTATTTTTTAGAATAACCAACATCAAAATCCACTAAAATAAATACTTCGATGCTAATTTTTAAAAACTAACATTGAATGTCCCACTTTTAACATCACCGATAATAACATCACTTTATATCTAATGTTAAAAGGCAAAACAATCCAATGATAAAAGTGTTTTTTCTACTAGTGTGCTTCATATGATATTTAATTCTATATCATAAGATATTAACTACTCATATGATGTCTTACTTTTTAAAATTTCAGTCTCATATGGTATTTTTGTAAGGCCTGTAAGACATCTTCACCACTCGTATGAATTTTTTTTAACCCTCATAGTATACTTACATTTTACATAATCCAATCTTGTATGAGATTTTTTAGATCATAGAATATTTCTCCCCACATATGATATTTCAGATTTTGTATAATATTTTTTCCTTGTATGATGATTTACTTTGTGAAATGTTTAGGAAATAGGGAAATGAAACATCATAATATTAGATTTCGATTAACCCCACACCTTTTCCACATAGATTCTATTGAAGAGGGGGTAAAGAGGTGATGACTATATGATGGTTCCAAGGGGAAATACAATCATAGGGAATGTGGAAATTAATTACCCATCCATATGATTGAAGAAATCTATGACACTACCATTTAGATCTGATCAAGATGATGTTTTTGCACGTGCATGAAGCTTACTAAGGACACTTAAAAAGACAAGATCAAATTGAAATAATTTTTCTCTACATTTATCATGGAATAATAGATCCAAAAAAGGAGTGTATGGTTAGAAAAAGGGTTTTGTGCTGACAATTCACATGGTGGAATATTAATTTCATTTTATTCTCTATTTTAAACATTTATCACTTCCCCTTTCTTCTCTATAGCCCCTCAATTGGAGGGTTAATTATTGAGTGATAAGGGAGGGTATTAGAGCTATTTCTGTAATTATAGAATACCATACTTTTCATACATAGATATCATATATTAATAGAAAATAATTCATTACATAACATAACAATATATTCCAGAATTGTATAGGTTTAGTGCCTTTGGAAACTTGGATTCATAAATAATTGGTTCTTCGTAACTAGCACCCTTCTTAGAAATATCATATTTAATATCAATATTCATAACCCAGGGAAATGAAACATGATAAAGGGTGATCTCAAATAATCAATAAGGGTAAACAATGAAGATATTAGTGATCACTTAAATAGAACATGAGCATAATGGTATAATAATATGAGAATAAAATTTGAAAACAATACCCCACATATCATACATTATAGTTTAGAATCATGGAATAAATTTTAGTAGTTAATAGGAGATAAATCATAAATTAATCAAATAGCATGATCCATGGGAGCATAAAATTTTCATAAGAAATATAATTGTGGCATTTACATAAGAAAAGAAAATCATTTCCTTAGTAGTCAAGGATAATTTCTAATACTATAATAGTGGAATGAGTTAACTCCTCAAACCATCATAGTAGTCAAAGTTTAATCCCAAGACTATCATAGTTGACAAAGTCTATTACTAAACTAGGTTCACTCTCCATTACAGTCCTGTTTATCTCATGAGATATCCAACATTACCCAATGATTTGGAGGGATATATAATTTCAGTCCCACCATCGCATAACGAAAATCATAAAGATATGATACATAATATCATAAAACATTCATCATATTGTAACCTATAAAAATTAAATAGTTTTCATAGAAATTTTATCATGTCATGACTCATGGAAAAGAAATGGGTTTCATAATCATTACATAAATTCACCATAAAATAAACCCTTGAAAATAAATAGGGTTCATAAACATATTATCATCATAATCATAATACAGAGAAAGAATATGGATGGTATCATTATATCATATCCCTATTTTGGATTATTAAACATTAAAGGATGTCATCTTATATGAAAAATGCTTCTAAAATATAACTTGGAACATTTTTTGAGGAAAATATGACTTACACTTTGAAATCACTTATTTAAAATCTAAAAAATTCCCAAAGATTAAAGAAATATATTTTTTAAAATAAACTTGGAATGTTGTAAATAAATATTGAAATAATTTTGTGATCATGATGAAGTGAAATTTTGTTCATGTCGTCTATGTTAAAACAAATATTCCTTTCACATTTTTTGGTAAAAAGTAAAAAGTTACTCATTTATAAAATGACAAGAAGATTCCTTTTAAATAATTTTATTAAAATTAAAATATGAATAAAAATGACTTTAAACAATCATACAGGAATATTAAAAGTATTATTGAATTTTTTTAGAAAACATGGAAGTAGAATAAAACATATTTTCAACCGAAAAGAGAAATAAATTCAGTTTTCCTTAAAATATTCTTTTAGAATATTGAGTATATAAATAGATAAAAATGTAATTAAAACATGTTATTTACATAAATAACCATATTATAATAAAATTTATTTGATTATTGAGTGGTATATCTTGAAATTTTATCATCGTAAGCATAATCATAAACAATCTCTATAAACAATGATATTGTAACATAAAACCCTTACCCCATTTGTAATTTTTGAATCATAATCCCCAAAAAGGAAAGGAAATTATATATATATGAAAATAAACACAATTTTTATAATAATAATCATAAAATATTTTCATAGGTTTTATATACACCACATAAGATAAACAAGTGGTGAATATGGCATGTGACTCACAAAAATGAGAGTGAGATGAAAATCTCTTACCTGAGGTCAAAATTTATTCACACGTGTTCAAAAATAATGTATAATAAATATGGATTTATTATTAATCTATTATAGAACCCTAATAATATATATCATTCTATATATGATTTAATTATAAAATTTTACCACCTATTTATTAATAATTATTTATTAAAATCATTGTTCCTGGTGATAAATGCTTCATTTTTTTTTTGCATATTTTGGTTCAGTAGTTTTGGTCCTTTTACTTTTATTATCATTAAATAATATTAATATTTTTAATAATTATATAAATATTATATAAATTAATTATATACATATTTATAGTCATCAATAAAAGTTAGATATAGAAAAATAAATTACATCGTTCATGGAGATACTTGGTTGTACAAACGCATGAACGTTGTTTCCATTTTTTAGATGGTTGGACTAAAAGAAAGTTATATAATAATTACTCTTTAAAGAATAATTTTTATATCATATATATCATATAAATTTATTAAATATATCCTTATTACAATCCATTTCAATAAAAATTGAAAGCACGTATCACATCGCTTCGTGGAGGTGGTAGTCCACAAGTACACACGAACAACGTTATCATTTTTCAACGGATTAAAAGGTGAGAAGGTAGATATGATATTATAATTACATAAGTATAATTATTTCATAAATATCATATATATATATATATATAATGTAAATCCATTATTATATTCACCTATGAGTGGTGGTGATGGAAAATAAATTATATTGGTTCATGAGGTGGTAGTTCGTTATACAAATGATCGATGGTTTTGTTTCATATTTAAAGGAAGCGGATGTAGATATAGGTTGTGAAATTAACATAATAACAAATAATTATATTTAATATGCATATTTTATTATTTAATAATATTTTTAAAATATTTTAAGGATGTGTAAGAAGAAGAATAATGAAAACGCATGGTTAATAATTATACCTCATCTTCAGACAACCTCTTTAGGATTATAACTAAATCCATCCTAGGATGGTTTTAAGATAAAAACATGGAATCTATATCATCTATATGAATGTATTTAATGGTTCTGGGTAGGTATTAGATGAAAAAAAGTAATTTAAGTGTGTAGAGTAGAGGAGAGGAGGTGTCCTTTTATAAGTGGGGGAGGGGTCCCACTTAGAAATTTCTTAAAAGAATAAAATATGATAAAGTCATTCTCAAGAAAAATGATTCAAAATGGATAAATATTTGAATTTGGGAAATTATAAGGTATAAATACATCGATAAAAATTATTTATACATTTCTAATTGGAAAACTTACCATTATCTTTGGATTTATCCCCCAATGGTAAACTTGTTTTAAAGTTAATCGTGGTACCAAATTTTTACTAATTTTACAATTAATTATAGAAAAAATTAATTTTTACATATTATATAATATTTTTTATTATGATTAAAAATATATTATACATTTTACTAAATTCAATTCATAGAATTGGTATAATTTAAATTAAAATTAACTCATAGACACGATAAAAAAGCGGTTTTCCAAAGATTTTTTTTTCATAAGTATAAAACACTAAATTGATTACAATGACCTAAATTAGATTAATAATAATATAATTAAACTAATTTTAATTATAAAACTATTATAAAAATATGGATCATTGTAAATTTTTTAAACGAAAAGATAATTTTTAATAAAATTTGGTATTTTTAACTATTCATCAAAAAATTAATCTTTTCATAAAATTATCAAAAATTAATTATAAGATAATTTTTAAATTATTAACTAAAAATTAAGTTAATTTTATCAAATAAATTTTCTACAATCAAAAAAAAAATATAATTTTTTTTTGAAAAACACGATGAAACCGTTGTTTAGAAAAATACATTTTTAGGCATAAAAAAGGATTTATTATTATCCTTTGAATATAAAAAATATTAGATGAATGAAAAAACATTTATTGAATATATAATATATAATTTTCATTGAAATTATTCACTAATATTTATTAATTTAATTTATAAATATAAAAATATATTGTGTGCATAAAACAATTTTTCAGAAAAATATTTTTTTACCTTCAAATGATTTTTATTTTCATTTATATTTAATTAATAACCAATGAATTTATTTTATACATGTGTAAACTATAAACTTTTAATAATTTAGTTATTATTATTCATACCTTCCAATTTAACTACTAGGTTATAATAGTATACTCTATTATAGTTTGTTGAGATTTGGGGTTTCATGTATCATAGGTTATCGAAGAGATTAAATTTATTTGAAAATAATATACTTCATTAAATCACTGGTTGTTTCATTTTACTCCACCTTAAAAATAATTTCACCTTAAAAATTTTTCTACTCTAATACAAAAAATAAGGATACTTCTACCACATCATATCCTTAGGATCCAATATAGCTTCCTTATATTGGTGGTTTTTTCACAAAACATTGATTAGGTGAGTGGTTTTGTTTCATAGAACTTTCTCTCTATAATATATAATATCCACTAGTTGTTCCTCAAAAGATGTATCTTTCTCCAGTGGTATGACCTCTAATTTTAGTACATGTGAAGGGGTAGGTGTTCAATTCCTCAATAAAGATACATGGAACACATTGTGAACCTGAGAGAGTTTCAGTGGAAGCATCAAACGATAAGCTACCATCCCTGCTCGATCAAGAATATTCAAAGGGAAAATATATCTAGGTCTAAAATTTCCCATATTTTTGAGTCTCATAGCCTTCTTCTGTGGATAAATTCACAAAAATACCTTCTCACCGACTTCAAATTCCATATCACGATAATGACTATCAGTATAACATTTCTATTGCCTCTGAGCTACGTTGATGTGTTATTGAATGGTCCTAACATTATCTACCATTTCCTTAATTATCTCAAGTATCAATATCTTTATTTATCTAACTTCATCCTAGGAAATTAGATTTATACACTTATTTCCATAGAGGTATTCATAAGGATCCATTTGAATTCTCGAGTGAAAGTTATTGTTGTAAGAAAACTCGACTGGTGGAAGGTGATGATCCCAACCACCTTTAAAATATATAGATTTGGATCTAAACATATCTTATAGGGTTTGAATTGTTCTCTCATACATAAAACATATATAAGGATTATAATATATGATTAAACTCAACTCTGTAACAAGATATTGTTAAAGAATTATCCAAAAATTCAAGGTAAAACTTAGATCCTGATTAGATACAATAGAATGTGGTATTCCATGAAACATTTCCACTTCCTTAATGTATATTCTGGATTTATGATCAAGTAACAAGTCTTTTATAATTTAAATGAATAGGGATAACTTTATAAGGTGATTGATTACATCCCAAATAACATTATCGACCTTAGATGTTTTGGGGATTTTGATGAAAAAATACATGGTGATGTTTTCCAATTTACATTATAGTATGGGTAATGGTTACAACATACCCTTATACTTCTATCTATCATCCTTAACTTTCTGATATACCAAGCACCAAGATACATGATCTTCAATATCTCTCTTCATATCTTCCGACTTTAAATACTCTTTTTAATCTCAATACATCTTTGTACTTACAAGATTAATATAAAATGATAAAATATGAGCCACATCTAACAAATCCTTCAAATATGGTATGATATTAACACATACAAGGTTCTTGAACCTTATCATTCCTTAACAATTAAGGTTAAAATTAGGAACATTTATAACCTTCTTCTACAGCTCTATATCTTCCTTATGCACCTTCTTAAACCTCACATGGATAGATGGTTGAACATGTTAGTATTAGAAATTGGTTTTTATAATTTAATAGTTTAATTTCTTTTGATAAATTACTATCTCATCATATTTAATTAAATTGAATTTTTTTATTAAAAATTAATATTATTATATTTACATAACAATATTTTTTAATCATTGAAATGGGGTTCTTATGAAAATGTTTTAATAATGTTTATTAGTTGGTATCAATATCCTTGAGGAGTATAGGAGGTTGAGAAGTTTACTAGGATCCATGTGATCTGAACCAATATAAATCTTGGTGTTCTTTAATTTTATTTCTATTGAACCACATATCGATAACACTTCACTCACTATAGATATTTCATTTTATAAACTCTAAATATTTTGTCTTTAATTTAAAAAAATAAATTATTTACTCCCCATATATTTATAATTTTCGTCATTAACGATCTAATAATTGGTATCAGAGCCAAGTCTCTGATAGGTTATATTTTCTAGTTGCTCTAATTTAATATTGGATAATTGGTATCATAGAATAAGACATTCCTTAAAAGATATTTATCCACTCTGATTATTTCTGTTTCTTATTTTTAACTTAGTGTTAACCTCATATCCTAGACTTAACAATATAAGGAATAAAACAAAATATTTTTTTAATATGGGACGTGTTAATGCGAATAATTAATGTATTCCACAAAACCCCCCATTCTTCAATAGAAGTGACTATAGATATTATAAAGATATAATGACATATTACTTAAAATAGTTAAGTTTGGATAACTGGACTATCATGGATAATACATATGATCTACCAAAATTTTATCCCAAGACACTCGTAGGTAATGACATGGTAAAATATGTTTTGAATTATAAAGTTAAAAATAGTTTTATTGTTATATAAGTATAAGTGTCTATATCCATGTTTTATCTTGTAATACATCCCATAATATTTGCAGGATACTTTAAGTGACTCATTATGAAACTAGAAAGCTCAAGAGAATCAAGCAAGGAATTATATGATAAGAATATCAATACTTCAAAATGGGAGATAAAGAATTTTTAAACCATATTCTCTAATGGTTAACAAGTATTAATAATAGTATGAGTTATTTTGGAGAAATTTTAGACAAAAAAAATCAAGTGGAAAGAATAATGAGATCTCTTCCAAAAATATGGCATGAAAATAAGGTGGTCATTGATGAGAGTAATAATTTTAAAAAATATACTTTTATATGAATTAATAATCTCTCTACTGCAGTATCAGTTAGAGATGAAAAATATTACTGATGAGGTTTATATAAAAATAAAAGGTATTTTATTAAAATATAATGTTATTGACACATCTAATAAATCTAAATCTAATTTCCAAAAAACTGACATGGAGATGGATCACTTTAGAAATAATTTTTTAAAGTTCATGAAAAATAAAAGTGGAAAGAACCAGATATGAAGGAAGTCTAGAAAAGACTATAAAAAAGGTAATACTAGTAAAAACAATGATTTTTTAGAATTAAAATGTTATGAGTGCATGAATAAAGGTCACAAAAGTATTTTATTCCTTAAAATAAAACATCCAAATAAATAAAAACATAAAATAAGAGAATAAAAACAAATTTTTTTTAGAGGTTGGGACTGCTCAAATAGTTCAAAATCAAGTGGTGATTCTGGAAGGGAACATGAGACAAGAACTCTTACCATAATGGGTATTCAATGTGTGGTAAATGATTCGTTATTTAATTATTTAATAACCCTTAATAATATTGATCATAATTCTTTATTTATAAATGAAACTAATTTTTTTTATTCATGTTTTGATTCTTATTTTGTGAATTCCAAAGTTAAACAAATACAAAAAGAGAATGAAGAATTAGAAAATGATGGAGTTTGGATAGTGTAAAATAATGTTGAATTAAAAATTAATTATAATAAGTTGATAAAATAAAATAATAAAATAAAAAGGAAATGTGATAATATGAAAATCTGTGTTTCCTAGAGTGATAAATCTAAAAATGATTATAATTCGAATTTTCTAAAACTAAAAGAGGAAAATAAAATGGTTAAAAGTTTTCAAGAAGTAAATGATAAATATAAAGATATAAGATTTAATTTATATATGGATGATCTAACTAAATTAAAAAATTAATGTTAGAAATTAAATAATGAAAATTAAAAATTAATAAACAGAGCTTCTAGATCATATGAAAAAGTTTTTATTGATTTATAAACTATTCAAAAAGTGAATATGGATTTGAAAAACGAATTTATTAATCTTAAATATGATTTATCTACCTTTGTAAAAGGTAAAGAACAATTTGATAAAATTATTTCTTTAATGAAACTAAATGCAAATAATTTTTTTATATAATAGTTTATCACCAAGTTTAAATAAAACTAACTTTGTTAAAATCATAAAGGGATGTGTTTCCAGTGTAACCTGTTTTAAATGTATAATGAAAAGGAATTATGATAATGAGTGTTCATTAAGATTTAAACAATAATTTGGGCATACTAGAACTTTAATTTATAAATATTTACTTTCTAATTGGACATCTAATAAATTCCTGAAATCAATTTAGGTGCAAAAATATTTTGCTACTAATCCAGTTGGACCCAAGTTAGAAAGGTTACCAAAATAGTCTGTTTGATTATTTAATTTTAGGAAATGTTTCCTTATATGTGTCAATGACTCATGGTATTTAGACATTTTCTTTTCTAGAAACATGATAGGTGATATTTTAAATTTTTTATCATTTAATTCATTTGATGTTGGCCTTATCACATTTGGAGATAACTCTAAAGATCAAAATAAAGCTATTAGTGAAGGTAGTTTTTCTAAAATAGTTATTATTTTAAAATTATTATATATAATTGGTTTAAAAATTAATCTTATAAGTATATCATAGTTTTATAAAGATGTATTAAATTTTATATTTGAAAATGATAAATTTACTATTCCTAAAAATAGATTATTTTTATTTTCTACAAATATATAAGAAAATGTATGTACTATATATTTTTTTCTAAACAAATAAAAGGTTAATTGTTTCAATAAAATAGAAGAAGATGACATTATATGGCATGAGAGGCTTGGGCATGAAAACTTCAGATTGTTTTAAAAACTATCAAATCATGAATAGGTTCTAAAACTTCCTAAGTTACATAAAAGTAAGTAATTCATGTGTGATTCACATTTAAAAGGTAAGAAAGAAAAGAAATATTTAATTATATAAATGATGTTAGTATTTATATATGTTTAAAATTATTACATCTTGACTTGTTTGGACCTATACATGTAGTTAGTTTTAGTGGAAAGAAGTATGTATTTGTAATTGTATATTGTTATAGTAGATTCTTATGGGTTTATTTCTTATCCCATAAAAACAAAACTTTATCCAAATTTTGTGTTTTTATAAGATTTTTCTAAATTTCAATAGTATGTCAATCATCTTTATCATAAGTGATAAAGGTGGTGAATTTTTTAATTTAAAATTTTATAAATTCTGTGAATAAAACGGATATAAAAATTATTTCTTAGACCCTAGGAAACCACAACTAAATGGTGTGGTAGAAATAAAGAACATATCTATTCAATACATGGATAGGTTAATGCTAATGGAATTTAGTGTACCTAAATAATTTTGAGAAGAATCTACAAATAAATATTTTCATGTTTTAAATAGAGTTTCTATTATACCTTTCCTAAATAAGACACCTTATGAACTTTTTAAAGGGTTTAAACCTAAATTTTGATATTTCAGGTTCTTTGGTTGTAATTTCAATATCTTAAACACAAAACATAATTTAAAAGAAATTAGAATCTAAATATCATGAATGTATATTTTTGGTATATTATAATTATATAAAATATTATAGAGTTTTTAATAAGAAAATTTATTTTTTGAAGAATCTTTACATGTTAAGTTTAATGAAAATAATTCTATTAAGCAGGATTATGAATTAATCAATGAAAATGATGAATTTAGAGAATTTAATTTTGATGAGGATAATAACCAAGATAATGATAATTCATCAGTTTAGGGGGAGAATATATCTTCTCAAACTAATACAAAGGAATGGAAAACTTTTAAACACCATCCTACTGAGAAAGTAATTAGTAATGTAGAATCTGGTATTCAGACAAGAAAATATGTTTTACTTTACTATGAAAACTCAACTTTCGTTGCTGACTTTGTTACTGTCAATATTAAAAATGATTTAATTGATTCTAATTGGGTAAATTTAATGCATGATGAATTAAATAAATTTGAAATTATTAAAGTGTGGGATTTAGTTTATTTTTTAAAAATAGCCCTCTTATAAGAACTAAATGGATTTTTCATAATAAACCCGATGAATATGGAAATATAGTTAAAAATAAAGAAAGACTAGTAGCTCAAGGTTATTCCCAGGAAGAGGGAATCGATATTAAAGATTAATTTTCAATTTTTTTTGGGATGGAAGTAATTATAATTCTATTATCCTTTTCTAGTTTTCAAATATTCAAATTATTTCAAATAGATGTAAAAAAAGTTCCTTTTTTAAATGGAATTATTTCAGAAGTGGTCTATGATAAACAACCCCCTATATTTGAAAATAATAAGTTTCCAAATAATGTTTTTAAACTTAATAAATCTTTATATGGTCTAAACCATGCTTCATGATCTTAGTATTAAATACTATCATAGTTTTAATTAAAAAATTATTTTCTTAAAGGTAAGGTTGATCCAACCTCGTTTATAAAAAGAGTTTCAAGTGATATAATGATTATACATATTTATATTGATGTTATAATATTTTGTTCAACAAATGATTATCTATGTAATGGTTTTTTCTAAACTAATTAAATGTAAATTTGAAATGATCTTAATGGGAGAACTAAATTTTTTCTTGGTTTAAAAATTAATCAATGTGAAGATTGTATTTTATTAAATCAAGCTATGCATGCTAAATAACTTGTAAAAAGGTTTGGTCTTAATTGTAGTAAGTCTATGAAAAACCCAATAAGAAGTAATCACAAATTGGACATGGATAAATCTATAAATTCAATTGATATTAAACCGTATAGAGGCATGATAGGTAGTCTATTGTATCCCACTACTTCTAGACCAAACATCATGTTCTTAGTTTCATTGTGTGCTAGGTTTTAGTCAAACCCCAAAGTAAGTTATCCTAAAGTTGACAAAAGAGTAATTAGATATATTAAGAGTGATTTATAAACTATATTATTATATTCTAATGATAATTTCTTTGATTTAGTATATTAATCTGATTCTAACATTAGAGGTTGTAGACTTGATCAAAAAATCACTACAGTTATGTGTCATTTTTTAGGAAAATGTTTAATTTCAAGGAGTTCTAACAAAAAACATTTAGTAGAAATATCAATAGATGAGGTTGAATATGTTGTTACTACTAGTTTCTTCTCACAGATCATATAGATAAAACAAACATTGTATTATTTTAATATTAGTTTTAATAAAATTCTAATTTACTATAATAATTCCAATGCTACTTCAATTTCTAAAAACCCTCTCCAGCACTCTAGGATTAAACACGTTGATGTTAGATTTAATTTTCATAGAGATCATGTAAATAAAGGAGATATATGTTCAGAATTTTTTCCTACTAAGAAATATTTAGCTATCATTTTCATAAAACCATTAGATTCTATTAAATTTCTGAAAATGAAGTTTGAATTGGGAATTATAGAAGCTTAAAATATATGTTTATAATAATCACTAATCATAAATATTTTTTACATGTGTTCTATAATTGAATACTATTTTTTATACTCTTCTTAAATGGTAATTAGATCATACTGTTTAAAATTTATTTGTTAAAATTTTACTATTAATTCTACTTTCATTGAATACTGTAACTATATGTTTACTCTTATGAAACTACTCTACTCTATTACTTTAAAAGTTATTGATTTTGATTAAAAGGGGGTCTTTTTTATAGATTAAATTCTAATATACTTCTTTATAAATTTCGAAAAGGGGGATATTTTTTGAAAATTTAATAAATTTTGTGTTTTATAATTTACAAAAAGGGAGAGTTTTTTAGTATTTGAAATTGCTTTTCATACTTTAACAGTTTTATTTGTTTTGATAAATTACTATCTCATCACATTTAATTATATTTAAAATTGTTATTAAAAATTAATATTTTTATATTTACATAAGTATCTTTTTTAATATTTCAAATGGAGTTCTTGTGGAAATGTTTTAATAATATTTATTTTTTATCATTTATTATGTTTTTAAATTTACTTATTGTTGTTAAATATTTTTTTTTGTTTCTTTATCTAAAACACTGGGCCATCCTATGTGAGCCACCATGGCTATCCCTCAACCACACAAAGAGGACCCAAGGGGTCAACCCCATGGGAAGTCCAACCATATGTAGCCCACATGGAGGTAATGGTCAGCCATGCATAGTGCATGTCTAATGTTGGAAGGTGCATGTATAATTGCTACTTAGAACACATAGTATGTACATAGGTTGGGATAGAATATCCCCTTGGGCCACAACCCATATGTTTGAATGGCGGGTTATGGGTGTTGATCCCTCACTAACAGCTTAAGGGGGCAAGGCGCAACCTAATTAATATAACTCACATTCCCCACATCCCATAATCGATGTGGGACATATTCTATTTTTGTTATTTATCCATTAAAAATCATGGACAGATCCTTAACTATCTGATCGAATCCTTGTGAACCATTTGATCTCTTTTGTTTCTATCGCATATTGTTTCTTCTCCTACACTTCATTTTGTTTGAATTTTTATCAACTTCTTCCTCGGCTATGCTTTTATATTTCCATTTCATCAGGGTTCATGGAATATCTTCCCTCAAAATATGCTGAGGGTTTCTTGGTCATTCTTAGTCTAAGTTTTGTTCTTGGAGAACTTTTTCATCTCTTCTCGTATCTTCTTGTCAAGAAACAACAATAGTAAGAATACTTATTATTTATCCTTCCATCTTCTAGTTGTTCATTTGGTTCTTTCAATTTGATGATCTTCTTCAACCATATTGTATCTTTTTATGACTGGTATTTCATTTATCTGTGGAAGAACCATTCATCACTATGAACATTTGTTCTTACAATGGTGGAACCTTTATCCCTCGACAGTCAACCGTTGGACCCCAACAGAAGCACACTTTCTCAACGGTGGATCATTTTCCATTGGTACCATATTTCATATAACCACTCTCTATTTTTATACCATTGAACATAAAATTGTATATTATTTTATCCATCAGTAGTTATTTTGTCTTCTTTAGTTGTTTTCACCAATAGTAGCTTCCTTGAATGTTTTATAAGTTTTTATTTGAACCAACTTCTTTGTTCAATGGGTGTTCCTATAACAGAAGCACCAATGGACATCCAACATTAGATCATATTTCACCATTGGACATCCAATGGTAGATCATATTCCAATATTAGACATCACCAATGGTATCTATTCTTTTGGTTTCACAATGGCTTGGATATAACTTTATTTTCTTTGGAACCTTTTTTATGATTCTAAGTGAAATGAAAAATTTATTTATTATTCAGTGGTAGATCATTTAATCAGTAGAATAATTCTTCCACCACTCTTTATTTCACTGATAGAATAATCAGGCTACTATTCTCCCAATTTCAATGGTGGGTCATCACCAATAGTTTCAGGATAAATATACCTCTATAAAATCTTTAATCCAGAGTTAGATCAAAATTATTTCTAATATTTTTAATTTTTTATTTTATGTGATTTTATTAAATGAAATTCTTTGTTAAATGTTTTAGTATATTTTTGTTGAAATATAATTATAAGTTGTGTAAAAAATAATTTTAATCATTTATTATGTATATATATACTTATAGTTGTTTTTTATCAATTTTAAAATATTTTACTATCTTTATAATCTAAAAGATAATATTTTTATTCAAATATTTTATAAGTATAATTTGTATACATTTATTATACTTATTATTTAAATTTATTTATATTAATATTTCATGAAGAAATATAAAGGATGTCTGTTCTCTATTATTCATCACAGATTTAACAAACTAAGGTTATAGTAACATTATTTTATTGCTATTATTTAACAAGTTCCATGAAGTTACTGGACATGGACACACTCCTAGAATATACTTGTTTTAATGATCTGAGAGAAAACATTGAGGTATAAAAACAAATTCCATTGCAAATCATTCAATAGATGATTCAATGATACAACTTCAAGATAAATATGAATTCTCTCATTTATTCGAGAATTTTTATGAATTTCGTACTCTGGTTGTGATCACATAATAACTTAAACTTATGATATTATTCCTTTTAAGTGATTAATGATCATCAAGCTTCAACATATTCTTCAATTTTTATTATATGCTAATTTCTCTATATTTTTTTCTTCATGTAATCTTTATTATTTGGTTTATATTTATTTGAGTTCATTTTATGCTTTTTCGATTAAAAAATAAGTCTTGAATCATCTATTTATTCCACAACCAAAAAAGGGAGTTTGGTTTGAGACTCTTGATCAAAATTCATGTAAATAGACTAGGTTTAGTCTCCTATAAATGATTTAGTTTTTTCTCAAAGTTCCTATAAAATGCAGTTTTTGTAACAAGGTTATCACACCTTTAAAAGTGAAGTTATTAGTGGGTGAAAATATCCTTAAGGATTATAGTAGGTTGAGGAGTTAACTAGGATCTTTCTGATTTGAACCACTATAAATATTGGTATTATTTCATTTTATTTCCACTTCACCACATATCAAGAACACCACACTTACTACAGATCTTTTAATTTATAAACTCTATTTTTTGATCTTTAATTTTTTTTAAAGTAACTATTCACCCTATCTATTCATAATTTCAATCAATGTTGATACAATAGAACACTCAATTGAGAATGATAATATTTTCCCCCTTTCTTCAAGATTTCCACATCCATTCTTTGTAAATACATAAATATTGGATCTTTTGTGATCCTTATCATACAAAATCTATCATGGTCTTTTCAACTAAGATCATATACCATCTTGTTTGATTTCCCAAGGATGTAATTTATTGAGAAATCATAATATTTAATTATCTCCAACTATCTTATCCAGAGTATATTCATCTCTTTTTGATGGAATGTATACTTTAAAATTTTATGATCAATATATATCACTTATTTCAATGTAAAGATAATAAATCTATATCTTGAATTTAAAAATAACTATAGATAAATACAATTCAATAGTTTGGTAATTTTTCTTATAAAACTTAAATTTTTACAAGTCATATGTTATAAACATGTAATTATTAATGATAATTCATCTTAGTCGCTTCTTCAATGCGTCACTACAGATTAAAAACCCTTCTCCACTACAAGGTAATGTAAACATGGGTGTGATGAATATCCTTCTCATCAGTCCCTTAAAATTTTTATTCACATTCATTTATCCAAAGAAACTTTTCTCCCTTTCGAGTTAATATAGTGATTGGATTATACAGTTATGATAAATTCTCTAAAAATCATTATTAATATCCATCCAAACTAAGAAAATTATGGATCTCAATCATGATGGTTGATCTAGTCTGATGTTTAATAACTTTAGGCTATGATGGATCCATTGATATACCATATATTAATATTATATGACCTAAAAGTGAAACCTTTTATATCTAAAATCCACAATTGGTAATTTTTTCATACAAATTATCCTTCCTTAGGGTCTTCATTAAAATTCTCAAGTGATCTTTATTCTCTTTCTTACTCTTTTCCTGAATGGCTCTAAGAACTTTATTTTTTATTGATTTTTGATAATCCACCTTTCAAGGGGGGAGGTGGAATCCTTACAATGCCCTTAGTCTTAAGAAATTACATAACCTATAGGTCAAGATGAATCTACCAGACAAGACAACATTGGGATTGCCCCTCCCCAGCAAATTTGATGACATCAACACTCCACCTTCACAAGGCTAGTTGGCTAGCTCTCCAGTGTAGAGCTGCATAGGCCTGGCCCTGATAGAAATTCCATACCCTCTCAGTCTTCCAATTATAGTTAGCGCTTCTATGGTGAATACACCTTATCTAAATCTTTATCATGAGCCTTGTCTCTTGTAATATTTGACTGGTTTTATCAGCAAGTTCCTATGGCCCAAAGGCCTTAGGGTGGCCCGAAGACCTTGATGTGGCCCGACGGCCTTGAGAGACAATAATTATAAAGGCATTGGGTGACCCAAAGGCCTTTCAGGAACCAAGGGCCAAACCGGTGGCCCAAAGGCCCATATGGATGAATAGTTCAAGATACTACATTACCGAATAATGCTAGATATAGTACTAATACAGTAACATGGAAATATTTCTCCACCCGGATTTGATCTCAGGTCACTTGGATAAAATTGCTGAGTCCTCACCAACTGGGTTGAGGCTCATGTTCTCCTTACTCTTTGAATATATAATAATATCATCTATAAAGACTATCACAAACTGATCAAGGTAATCTCTAAAGATTCTATTCATTAAATCCATATAGATAGTGGGGTTATTATTGTGATTAAATGGTATCACTTCAAATTTATAGTGTCCATACCATGTATGAAATGTTTTTTTAGATATATCCTCATTCTTATCTCTCAATTGATGATATATAGAATGAAGGTCAGTCTTGAAAAATTATTGTGCTCTACAAAGTTGATCAAACAAGTAATCAATATGGGTTAGAGGATACTTCTTATTGGTTTTGATCTTATTCAGTTCCCAATAATCAATGTAGAGTTACATAGATCCATATTTATTCACAAAAAAAGAACATGTTCTCCCAAAGATGACATGATTTTCCAAATAAATTCCTTATAATTACTCGATTGGATTTTCTTCTTTAATTCCTAAAACTCAATCAGGGCTATTTTATATTGAGTTTTTGAAATAGGTATAACACCATGTATGAGTTCTATTGAAAAATAAACTTCATGAATTGGCAGAAGATTATTAAAATCTTTTGGAAAACATTAAAAAAATCCTGAAAAATAGAAATATATTTAATGTTGAGTCTATCCCCAACCATCTGAGATAAACACCCCTTTTGAATAGGAATCAAGACCCATAAAATGGAATCAATTTTCATTGAACGTTCATATTTATTATCTCACTGATATATGATCATAAGTTGGTTTAGAATATAAAATGTGATTTCCCTTTCTTGGATTTGAGATTTATGTATATAAATTTATTCCATGCCTAAGATTACCTTAAATTTAACTATAGGGATAATAAATTTTTTTTAGGAAGCACATTCACACAAAATTCAATCAATGAAGAATCATAGAATTTAAATGTGATCATCACACCATTAGGTATTTTCATGGAAAATTAAATATATAATTATTGGGGTCCCATTTTGATACCCTTAGAAAATTCCTCATATATGAATGATTGGGTAAATAGAAAGTAAAATAAGACGTTATAAATTATAGAGTGGATGGTTAGTGTACCTTTAACCACATTGTTATCATGCCCCTCATTATAATTACTCATTATATGAGATTTCCATTTATCTATTGGATTAAGAGGTTTCTGATTTCGATCATAATTATTAACCTTTGGATTTGAGCACTGGTTAACATAATGGTTATAATACTTTTATCTGAAACACTGGAATGTGGGTGGTGTATTCAATGGATCTTTCTCAATGTTCACATCATTAGCTAAATTCTTCCCATAACTTTAGTATTCAATATATGGATGACCTTATTTTCTACACTTAAAAAACATTTACCTGTTCCCTTAAGATAATTTTATCCATGTTTACTTCCACACTTCACACATAAAGGAAAGATTGTATTCTTATCTCCATGGTTTTTATAGTTTTATTTTAATTTAATCTTTCTTTTCTTATCAAAACAATGAGATTGATGGATAACTCTAATATCCATTTCCACCTTGATAACACATCGAAAGATTTATTTATATCTAAAAAAGTCCCTTATAGATAATTATATTTATAGAATTGGTTTTAAGAAACTAAGTAATGGATCAAATTTAATTTCAGGTTAGATTATAATACAATAATCATACCTTAAAAGTCATGTAAATTTTTTCTCATAGTTACCAATAGATTCATCATCCTTCTGTTTTAGATTAATAAATTGCTTCCCTATTCTAATAAAATGAATAAGATGAGTACTTATTGAAAAATAATATCTTAAACTCATCCCACACCATAGAGTTGATTTCTTCCCATTTCCTCGTATTCTTGATAAGATTCCACCATTGATCTGATTTTACTTCCAAATAATATACAACCATAATAAATTTTTCATGCTTCAAACACCTGAGAATGGAAAATATCATTTTAACGATATTGATACACTAATAAAAAACTATTGGATTAGTGGACCCCAAAAAATAAGGTGGATTTTTCCTCATGAAATACCCAACAGAACATTATTCTCACCTTTTTTAATTTGGAATATTATCATGATTCATAGCTTGAGAATGTTGTGTGAGAATACCAACAATATTTTTCATTCTATCTACCATAAATTTTTTTTCCTAAGAGTTCAATCATTGAATTTTCCATAAAATTCAACATTAACATGATTATTTTGGGTTATATGCATTAACTAAGACTAAAAATCATAGTATAAGAAATAATAATCATAGTGGGAAAAAACATAGTCATGAAAAATCATTTATAAGATATCAAAATCAAGACACCAACTTTTTAGTCTATGACACTTTAGGTTTAACCTAGGTCATCCATGATCATCACCAAAAATTTCGGATCTTATCCTGTACACAGACTTATACCTAGGGTTATTACTAAATTATTCTCATCATAGTTTACAAAGGATAACTAAACCTTTATTTGATACCAACTATAGTGACCCATACATTTCATACATAGATATCACATATTAATAGATGAATATTAATTAAATAACATAATGATTCATGCAATAATCATATAGGTCTAGTGCCTTTTAACACTTAGAAACATAAACAACTAGTTCTTCATAACTAGAGACCTTTTTAGAAATATCATACTTAATACTTTTGTTTATAAACCAAGGAGATAAAATATAATAAATGGTAAGATCATATGATTAGTAAGGGAAAACAAGGTATATATTAATGATCATTTAAACATAACATGACCATAATGGTATGAGAATAAAAATTTTAAACCATACCCTTCATATCATAGATCATAGTTATGAATCATGGAATAAATCTTGGTAGTTTATAAGACATGAATCATAAAGGAATTAAAAAACATGATCCATGAGATAATAACATTGGAATAAGACATAGAATTGCTTTACAAAAATAAGCATAGAAACTCATTTACTTGGTAGTTAAGGCTCATTTTGAAGACTATCATAGTGTAATGGGCTCACTCTATAAACTATCATAGTAGTCAATGTTCACTCTCAATACTATCATAGTGGATAGAGTCCCCTACAGAAATGGATTCAATCCCCATTCCAATAATTTTTTATCTCATGATATATAAATATTTACCCAATGAATTGGATGACTACATAATTGTTTTCCTACTTATCACATAACAAAAATCATATATATGTGTACCAAAAGATCCCAAAACACTCATTATATCATAACCCATGAAAAATAAATAGGTTTCATAAACATTTCATCAAGGCATAACCTAGGGAAAAAGACATAGGTTTAATAACATTATATTAATTCACAATAACATAACCCATAGAAAAAGGAATGGTTATCATAAAAAACATTTCATTATAATCATAAACCATCTAGATATATAATAAGGATGGTATCATTTGATGAAATCCCCATTAAGGATTAACAAACATCAAAGGATGGAATCTTCAATGGAAAATTATTCTAAAATATTACTTGGAACATTTCTTGAGGAAAATATGATTTCCACTTTGAAATCAGTTATTTAAATTTTTTAAATACCAAATTATTAAATAAAAAATTATTTGAAAATAAAATTAGAAATTTTAAATTAAGATTCAAATAATTGAGTGGTCATGACGGTGGACAATTTTTTTTGTCATATACATTAAAAAAATATTCCTTTCACATTTTTGGTAAAAAATAAAAAGTAACTCACTTAGAAAATGACAATAATATTCCTTTTAAACCATTTTATAAAAATATAAACTTGGGTAAAAATGACTTTAAAAAACCATAGAGGAATACTAAAAACATTATTGAAAACATTTTTGTAAAACATAAATAAGAAAAAAAGGATTTTTGACTGAAGATAGAAATAAATATTATTTTCCTTAAAAACATTTTTTTGAACCTTGAGTTTATAAATAGAGTAAAATGAAAGGAAAACATGTAATTTCAATAAATAACTAGAGGATAAAAAAATTTATGTGATTCATGAGAGGTGGATCTTGAAATTTCATCATCAGAAGCCTAATCATAAACAATCCCAATAAAAAATGATATTATAACATAAAAACCTTACCACTTTTTAATTTTTGAATCATAAGCCCCATAAAGGAAATAAACTTATATGTATATGTAAATCCCCATAATTTTCATAAGAATCATCATAAAAATATATTAATTGGAAATATATAAACCACATAAAAGAAAAAATGGGTAATATGGGATGTATCTCACAAAAATAAAAGTATTATGAAAATATATTTCCTTAGGTCTAACTTCCTTCTTATGTTACCACCCATTTATTAACATTTCATTATTAAAATCACTATTCTGGGTGATAACTACTTCATTTTTCATATATATTTTAGTTCTTTAGTTTAGGTCCTTGTAATTTTATTATGGTTCCATCATATAAAGAATGTTAATAATGATATAAATACCATAAAAGTTCATTATATATATATTTTGATTCATCTATAAAATTAGGAGATAGAAAAATGAATTACATTGTTCATGTGGATGGTATTTCATATATACACATGAATGTTGTTTCCATTTTTTCAATGGATGGAAGGAAATAATGGTATATAATATTAATTAAACTTTAAATAATAAATTTTACATCATATATATCCTATATATTACTTAAATATACCCCTATTACCAATTATGTCAATATAAAATGAAAAACATATCACATTGCATTGTGGAGGCAGTAGTCCACACATACGCATGAGAAACATTATCAATTTTCAACAGATTGTAAGGTAATATGGTTTATGTGATATTATAATTAAATAAGTATAAATATTCCATAAATATAATATATATATATATATTAAATCCATCATTATATCCAATCATTAGAGGCAGTAATGGAAAATGAATTACATTGGTTCGCAAGTCGATATTCACCTTACACATGATCGACAGTTTCATTTCCCATTTGATGGAAGATGGGATGGATATATATTATTACATTAAAATAATAAAATATTAGTATATTTAAGATAATATTTTTAATATTTCATCCTATTCTAAGAATATATTAATAGGTGGAGGAAGAAATAAAATGAAAATGCATGGTTAAGAACTATACCTCTTCTTAGGAGAACCTCTTTAGGATTACACCTAAATCCTTCCTAGAATGGTTTAATGATCAAAAAAGGTAATTTTGGTAATTTTTAGGTATTTGAGGAAGTTTTTTGGGTAGTTATTGGAAAAATATCTTTAAGTGTGTACATGAAAGGTGAGGAGGTGTCCTTTTATATGTGCATGAGGGGCCCCACTTAGAAATTTCATAAAAGAATACAACATGATAAAGTCATTATCAAGATATATTCTTCTAAATGGATATAGATTAAAATTCTGGATATAATAAGGTCTAAATGTGTTCATATAAAAGTATTTAGACAAGTTTAATTGGAAAAATATCCCTTATATTTTGGTTTAGCCCCCGAAAAACCCATTTTAACATTAATTATTGTAACATATTTTTTCTCCTTTTATTATTCATTAAGAACAAAAATTAAGTTGAAAATATTATATAATATTAATTATAATTATTTAAAATATTTAATACATTTTACCAAATTCAATTTATAAGAGTGGAAGAATTTAATTTAAAACTAACCCACATACGTGATGAAAAAATGGTTTTCCAAAGAATTTTTTTTCATAAGTATACAACGTTTTTATATCAAAATTCAACATTAAAATGATTCCAATGACCAAAATGATATTAATAATAATATAATTTTACTAATTTTACTTTTAAAGCCATTTCAAAACAAAATTTAACTTTTTAAGTACTTTAAACAAAAAATAATTTTTAATAAAAATATGTATTTTTGACTATTTATCGAAAAATTAATCATTTTATAAAATTATAAACAATTCACTCTGAGATAATTTTATAATTTTTATTTCAAAAATTAATTTAAATTTTTGAAATAATTTTTCTAAAAATGGAAAAAATAATTTTAAAATAAGAACGCAAAATACGATAAAACTACTTTTTAGAAAAATATAATTTTTAAGCATAAAATTGGATTTGTTCTTACCCTCTAATTATAAAACATTTATATGAATTAAAAAACATTTGATTGAAAATATAATACATAAATTTCATTAAAATAATTCACCAATAATAACTAATTTTACTTATTAAGATAAAAACACATTACACGCATAAAAACAGTTTTTCAAAAATATATTTCTTTTAATTTCAAATGTTTTTTATTTTCATTTCTAATCAATTGATAACCAATTAATTTATTTTATAAATTTGTAAAAAATACACTTTTCATAATTCAGTTAGTCTTTTTCATTCCCACTAATTTAATAGCTAGTTTATAATGATATAATATATTATAGTTCTTTTAAACTCGGAGTTGGGTGTATCGTAAGCTATCAAAGAGATTAAATTTATTTGAAAAAATATATTTCATAAGATATTTAGGTGTTATAGTAATACTTGAGTCTTATGATTTAGTATAGTTTATTTTTTTCTATTTAAATATTTATATTTATATTTATATTTGTGATCAATACTCTTAATAAAATTTGTTTTAGGGTTTTGGTGTTATTTATCATTTACAGGTTTGGTTGATGTTCTATAAACACCTGACACCAGGTGAACCTTGTGTTGATTGAGTAAACTATATCAAGTGGTGATTCTACAGTGATCCCTTGAATTTATGTGGATGAAATGAATTTCTTTGGATTATAATGGAGTATGAATTCCCAATTAGTAGTTTCCTTAGTATTTTAAGACTATTTTATGGACTTTCTTTCATGCAGAAGTGGTTTCCATTATCTACTTCAACCAAGGTTGATTGGTAACTCGATGAAGGAATATTTCATTTATAATTCAATAAAAAGAGAGGTATAATAACTTTTAAGAAAATTATGGAATTAAATAGTTAATACAACCCTAACCCCATCACTTGATTCATAAATATACTTTTCAACAATTTTATTACTACTTAACTTTAGTTTTAAAAGAATTTCAACAAAAAACAACCCCTTTTCCCTTAATTTAAAGTGAGAAACTTGGCTATTTTTCACACCTATCTTGAGAAAACCAAGGTTAAATACTATAATATATTCCAACTTATGAGATAATTTATTTTTCCGTACCCTATGATACGAAAATGTCAAAACTTGGCACCTTTTCCAGGGAGGTCATGTAGACAATCTATTTCTCATATTGTGTGACTATAACCATAAACACTAATACTTACCCAGTAGATCCTAAAATTTAAATAAACTTTTTGACTATACTTATAAACATTAATTTGAAATATTAATTTGAGGAAATTTATCTTGTAGACTCGAGTGAAACCTCTATTATTCACTCTGATGTGGTCATCATGGTTGGAAATCCCAACCAAAACATTAAAGAACATTTTGAACTACAATTCTATAATAAAAAAGATAAATTTCTATGATATAATTTTTAAATTATTTTTAGATTAAAACTAGAATAATACAACTATTTCCTAAATTCCATAGCTTGGTAAGAGAAGACCAAAACCAATATATTAAATAGTTCACATATGTCTGCTCTATTTTTAGGCTTCAATGAGTTGCTAAGGAGCAGGTAAAGTGGTGGGAATTACACTTTCAACTTGGAGGAGTTTCCAAAGAATATTTTCACAACCTATAATTAGGATAAGTGAATGAATATGATGACTTATAGAAATGATTCCTATAAATATTCTTCCCCACTTTTAGAAGAACAACCATTAGAAAAGTGATAAATTTTATTAGATAGACATCTAGAGAGACCCTTTATGAGTATTATGAGAGGTTTAAGAATATATGTGCCATATGACCATATAAAAAAATCTAAGAGACTCACTTAATTGTTTTATTTTTCCAATTTCTACTAGATAATGACAACAAAATTTTGGATGCCTACTCTAGAGGATCTTGATTGACAAGTAATCGGCAGAAGCTAAGGTCTTGATTGATAAGATTTCTCCAAACTTGTAATAATTTTATATTAGGGGTGTTGGCACAAGAAGTATTCTTGAGGTAAGAAATTATCACCCATCACCCTTATTAGAAACTAAAATTGAATATCCAACCATTTTGTTGAAAATGATAGCCTTGAAACAAGTGAGTGAACAACAAGCACCAACTAAAGTATGTGGTTTATGCTCATCACCTAATCATTTTACCGACCAGTGTGCTGAAGCATATTTCATGGATATTTGTGTACTAGAATTTAATATGAAGAAATTTCAACAAAAAAAAGGAAGAATATTTCCTAACCAAGTCCAATATGGATTTGGTAACCAATAGAATCATGATAGACCACGTACCAAAATTAATACCCAAACCAACCCCCATTCCAAAATCAATTCCAAAACCCACCACCCTTTTAATAAAATAAATATTATAAGCCACTTATTTGTCAAAAAAAAACAACCCATTTATAATAAAAGATACCCTATTAATATCCATCCACTGGTGAAAAATCTCATGTAAAGTAAAATAAAGGATATGAAATTGAGAAGTTGAAGAATACATTATATAATTTGAAAAAATTGTGGAAGGTCTTATGAACATTCTCTCCAAAACCCCAAGAAAACTACCATCCCAAATAGATTCAAACCCCAAGTATAATATAATTATGATAACAAAAATAAGTTACAAATAACTCCCACCACTAGTGAACCCTGAGCCTAAACCAACTCCACTTGAACTAGAGGAAGATGAAGCTAGTAATTCTAAAAATCCTAGTGAAATTCCCCAAGAAGATGAAAAGAAAGATGAATAGGATAAGGGTATCCAAAAGAGTGGGAAAAAATAAACCCCATTTCAAATATAAAAAATGGACAATAAAATATTACCAACACTTTTTCCATCGATCATGATATAGTCAAATAAAATTTAGGAGGAATCACTTCAAAAAGAAAATATAGACACTTTCTAGAAAGTGGAAATTAATATCCCCTTGATGAAACTGCTCAAAAAATATCTTGGTATGAAATTTTTTTGAATTATATTTTCACCAATAATGGGAGAATTAAAGGGAATGATAGTATCATATTGGGAATAGTTGTCTTAGCCCTTATCACATCGTAGTTACTAACTAAATATCAAGATTCGGGGATATTTTATATTCCATACACACTTGGATATTTAGCTTTTTTATGATTATTTGTGTGATCTAGGTGCTTCTATTAACCTATTTCCTCACTTAATTCTTACTATTTTGTAGATGGTATATTTGAATCCTATAAGAGTGGTGGTACTTCTCACAAATGGAACCACTATTTTTCTAGTAGGATTGTTGGGATATTTCCTTGTAAAAGTAAAAGATTTTTATTCTCATCTGGATTCTATGTGACAGAAATAGAGTAGGATAGACCACTAATAAACTAACTAAAATTTTTTATAATACCTTTATTGAAGACATCCAAGACCATTATCAATGTCCATAAAGAAACACTCGCCATGGAGTTTTGATACAATACTATACAATTTAATATTTTTGACTCTATGAGGATCCCTTAAGATGGAAAATCAATTTATACACTCTTCCATGCTAAATATGATGAATATATTTAAGAACTATGTATGTTTCATGAATTTTTACCCTTAAGAATTTTTTTAATGAAAATTACTTTTAATAAGTGGTTGTCCAAAATTCTATAAATTCTGGAAAGTCTACTTTGGAATTGGAAAACGGGGTAACTTAGGACTTTTATGATGAATCTTATGATGTATCTCTTAAATAAGAAGATATTATATTCCCTTATATGTATTAATTTTAATCTTTAAGGTTGGGTAAAATTAATTTATTTTCATCTCATGAGTAACCCCTAAATCTGAAATTAAATCCACTTCCTACTGATTTGAAATATGTGTACCTCATTGAAGGAGAAAAATTATTAGTGATATTTGATAATAATTTGTATACAAACCAAGAAAAATATTTGATTGAAATTTCAAGAATGAATTTCCAAGAAATAGGGTGGATCTTAGGTGATATCCCCAGAATAAACCCAAAAATCTACTCAAAAGGAATTATACTTGAGGGAGATTCCAAATCAATTTGACAACCCCTAAGGTGGATAAATCACACCTTGATGTAAGTAGTTAAGAAAGATATAGAGAATATTTTTTAATTAGTAATCATATATCCCATTTAATATTCACAATGGGTCAGCCCCGTCTATATAGTGTTGGAGTTTGTGTCCTAAGACCAAATTTTTGTACTTTGATTACATGTATATTTGATGTATTGAATATTAATAAAATATAATATTATATATTGTTCATTTTTCACCATTAATATGATTTAATGTTTTAAAATATCTGTCACATTGATAAGGTCATAGAAGTTCCCCACTATGATGAGAACCTTAAAGTTAAATGATGATGATCTTAAATATAGTTCTACAGTAATATAACGTTCTATGATGGGATATATAGAACATGATTTCTAAGTGTGAGTTCTCATAATAAGATTAGGATTCTTCTCATAAAGGTAACAATTTGTAATATACAATATGAGAGATTATAAGAATAGACCTTCTAGTATAAATTCCATATGTTTTGGTGTCATCAGATATTCTTATCTACAAACAAGTATAATGCTCCTTAGGCTTTAATATTATTATTAATACATATTACAACTCACACACATAGATTTATTTCATAAACCACAATGATAATAGTTCATGGAAAATTTTGATATGTTGGGTATTAAATGAGTGATATTTTATTAATGAATAAGTCAAGGAAGGATTTTTCCCTTTCATCTTTATGAAAACTGATATCTCAGCACTTTGATTAGAATATAACCATTTCATTAAATTCATAGACATGGTGTAATAATGAATTTATTTCAAATAGTCAATCAAAGTTGTATCGAGCATATAGTTTGGTGACATAGATGTGTAACCTTCTTTATGAGATACTATGATAAATGTATTATATTACAAAATGAGTGTTCGTATGTGGTTGTTGACCTTTTGACATTAATTTCTTTCTATTGGGATCCTTGACCCATTTCTAGATAGCAATCTCGGACTATAGGTAATCCTATCTAATTCTAATGAGAAATAATCCTAGATTGTCACACAATAAGTGTATCTATTAATATTTATTAAATTATATTTTAATTTAATTAATAGAATAAATATTATTCTCAAGACTAAGGAATAATTTTATTCACATTTATCAATCACAAATATTTTTTATTGAAGAATAAAATATTTTATAAATATTTATTCAAGTATTCAATAAATATCTAGAAGTTTGAATGGAACAAGACCGTGTATAGTGATAAATATTAATTTAAAAGACATTAAAATAATAATTTTTTTGGCACAAGTTAGCACACATTCCATAAAATAAAAATAATTTTATTATTATTTTTGAATGAGGTTTAATAAATATTATCATATTATTTTAGGGTCAGCATGAAATTAAGTAATATTTTTAACTGAATCCATAAATTTATAAATATATGGTTATATCTATTGTATATGGTTAATTAAGAAATAGATAATCATTTCACATAATGGATTTCTCTCTCAAATTCCTTTTTCACTCTCTATCTCAACAATAAGAAACACAAGATAGATTCCTTTAAGATCAAAGGATGAGCGATCAACATGAATGATTTAAGAAAATTGATACACCACACTATAACACAGAAATTAATTATCATTGCTCAGAGATTAAAGAAGCATGTGTGGATCACCACTATATGGATTTTATACTTGGATCCTTATAGTGTAATGAAGGTAATATGTAAAAGTTCTTTCAGATGATCAATGTCTAGAGAAAATAAAAAACCTAGGTTGGGGTAAAGAATTCTTCCATATATGAATAAATTAATTATAATTTAATGTGAAAGATCCCCTCTCTAGGTTCCAGTTTTCCTTATGTCAACATCTAATGGAAATATTTCATTATTCATGGCTTTCACATGACTGAAAATATTGGGATTGATCCATTAGATTAAAAAAAGATTTATCACCCATCCCATCACTTTAACTATGCTTAGAACCTTCATGTGATATCAAACATGTCACATTTCAAATTTATCATTATTTATTTGACTTTGGATTATTTCAAATTTAAAATTTTAGATTCATTTAAAGTATTAATTTTTTATTTATATATCTTATAAATATATCCTTCATCTTCTTTATTTCTCATAAATATTACCAATATCTGTTAATGATTGATGAATTTTACATATGAAGATCCCATCTAGATTGCCAAGGATCCTGGATGGATAACACAAGACTACATGGCATGTAATCCCATGTTACACATCGTGTATACTTGTTCATTGCACAAGGTTTCCCATGTAGATTCTGGGTCATCTTGTAATAAGTACATTCCATAGGTAATAAATCCACCACATGTAGATTGTCCAGGGTGACACATGAATTTGTTGGAGTAAAAGTCGTGTAGTCTATGTGTTTTCAAGAAGAAAATAACATTTTCATACTGTGTCATGTAATTAATGTACCATGTGTATTTAATACATGATGTGTATAGAATAGAAACCATGTGGCTAGAAGAACACATCATATATCCTCTATGCATGTTGTGTACTTCAGAAATATTTATGAGTACACGCCGAGTCCCTAGGCATGTACTGAAAATATTTAGAGAAGATAAGTACACATCGTGTAATTTACCTATTTATGAAGAAATATTAAAATTAATTAATTAATACTTAAACCTTATCAACTCAAGTTCTATGGGTCATTAAATTTATAGTACATGTCATTCATTAGGCTTTATATTATATTAAATTTTTAATAAACTCCTCATAATATTAAAGACTATGAATCATTTATGGTTATTATATATTAAAGACTCAATATATTAAACTATATAGGATACATAATTATTATGTGTTCCATGGGTCATTAAGTTGACATTAAACACCATGGAATTATGAAACATTTCATGTAAACAATATATTGTATGAGTGTATTACATATAATTAAACCATATTGAGTAGTTTGAATAGGTAATTGTTGGGTTACTTCCAAGTATAAATTCGTGCATTGTTTTATTGAGTTTTAATTAAAATAAAATTATTCATTTTATTATAAATCAAAGTGTATGGTAATTTAAGGATTATTGGATGAAATAATACAAATCGAATTAATTTATTAATAAAATAATTAATCATTTTAATTTTTCATGCTTTATCTTATTAAAATAATGAATTAAAATGAATGATAGATAATTATTTTAAATGCATAATCATTTCATGTGTATAACTGATCATGAGCTTGACCATACCTATGTATGAGTTTCCTTTCTTTAATTTAATTTATTTCATGATTTTGGAATTATTTATTATTAAACTAAAATGATGGTATGTGTGTCATACCTCCCTCCATTATTATGTAGGACCTATGTATCCAAGGTTATTTATGAAATTCCATTTTAACCAATAATTTGGTTCTCCTCACCTGTATGTGAGTTATAAATACTTTTAATTATTTGAATTTCCTAAGGCACATAGAGGTGGTTCAAGACTAAACCATAATAATTCCAACCCAGGTGATACACAAGTGGACATGTGGAATGTTGTAACTCATGCCAAGACCTAAAATAGGAGTTATTCCCATAAGTTATAGGTTGATTCATTTTCCACTCAATAAATAAACCATTATATAATATTATGACCGAGTCATTTATTTATTTATTTATTTCTATATATTCATTATTTATTTTATGAATGTGAGACAATGATCACATAAATAAATGAATTAACTTGTAAAGAAAGATTTTAAATAAATGGATTATGCATAAATGTTTTATCCAACATAATTAATTAATTAAGTAAAATATAATTTATATTAACAATTCATGTAAAGGATAAATAAAATAAAATTTATGCATAATAAAAAAATACCTCAAGTTAATATTAGTTCATTAAGCCTTCCATCATACAAGTTAAGATGAACCCATATTTTAAGTGTCGATTTGGCCTCCATTAGGAGCATTTTTATTTATCGGGAAGTCTTAACTAAGATATTGGGTTGACTTAACTAAATATGTACTGGTTTTTATATCCTTCATTTGTCTAATACAGATTTGGAGGAAAGTGTTGAAGAAATATGAGTGAGTGTTTCTAGATTGGGGAGTCCACTCAACATGTCAAGGAGTTGAAAGCTTGCATTTGGAAATACCACCTCCTTAAATACATTCTAGTAATTTTTATAGCCCTCATCTAGATTATAAGAAAACATATATGGATCCTTTCCACTAGAATGTAAAAGAAACTAGACATTGTGAGTTTAATAGTGAGGGTTATTGGGACTTTATAAAATAGTGGTAGAATAAATAAACTTAATTTTATTATTTTTCACATAATTTATAATCATGAAAATTAATAATAATATACTCTTTTTTATTTGAAGAAAAAAATGTAAAGTTCATCATCCACACTATCTCTATGAACTATATTAGATAAATACCATCTCCTCACTAGCAATAACTTCTTGGAGTTATTCAGATTCCTTTGGGTTTTGTTACTCCATGAAAGGAAATATTACATGCTAGAATCCTTAATGTATAATATACCTACCCTGGAGTTGATTGATGAAGAGTTACTTGTTTATAAAAAACGTTTTTATTTTCAATTTTTGATAATTTCATCTATGTCTATTAAACTCAAGAAGTCTCATGAAAACATGAATTTTTATAGCATTCCTGAGAAACTCTATAGACTATATGAGTAAAGATATAGATAGGAATTGTTTGAGATATCCAATTCTATTTATAAAATCAATATTAGAGAAGAATCAATAATTTCAAATCATGTAATCAATATCATTGGTTACATTGAGTTCCTAGAGTTTCTAGGTTTTAAACTCTCTGATGAACTATGCACCAATCTCATTCATTCATTACTCCCTTAGATATTCTCTAGTTTTGTTGTTGATTTTAATATTAACAACATTGAGAAGTATCTCCCAGATATACTTAAACTTCTTTTCCATGATGATAAGGATATAAAGAAAAAAAATTCTTTTGTTCTTATGGTGAACAAAAAAATCCCAAGGAAAGATCCTCAAGGCCAAGGATTCTTTGCAACACTCTTCCAAGAGGAGGAGGATCTAGGGGGAAGTAATGGAATAATACATTTTATGTTTTTCATGTATCAATAAGGGACACTAGAAGAAAAAATACAACCAGACAAATAATAAAGGGGAAGCTTTAGGTTCCTTTTTTATCAAGCACAATTTATCTGTTTCTACAAATTGGGTATTATATACAACTTATAGTACTCACAGATATATTTAAATATATGAACCAAGTAGATCACTCAAAAATTACTAAGGGGAGTAAGGTATATGAGCAAACAATAATGTCAAGATTTTTGTGGTATCTATGGTAGAATACTATCTCATGTTTCCAACTAAATTGAACATGGTTTTAAAAGGTTGTTACTGTGTTCCATCTATTATGAAAAACATTATTTTTGTATCCAGACTAGATATGGATGGATTTAATTTCATGTTTAGGAATAAATGTTTCTTATTTTATAAAGATATAATTGTTTATCATAAGTGACATTTAAATAACGGTATTTATGAATTTGATTATGCAAACCATGTAATGGAAATCAATAATGAAATTACTTAACATGACTCATACCACACCCATATTTTGCATCATTATCTAGGTCATGTAAATAAAAATTGTTTTACAGAATTATAAAAATATGGATATTTAGATTATTTTGAAATAAAACCACATGGTGTATGTCATTAATTTTTATAAGGTAAAATGACTAAATTCCCATTTAGTGTAAAAGGTGAAAAGGCTAAATATAATCTTGAATTAGTTCATACCGAAATTTTTGGACCATTTCCTGTTAATAAAATGTGTGGGTACTCATACTTCATAACTCTTAATGATGATTTTTGTGGATATGTCTATGTCTATTTTATGAGGTATAACTCAAACTCTTTTGATAAACTCAAGGAGTAAAATAATGAATTTGAGAGCTATTTTGGAAAGAAGATTAAGAAATACTACTCAAACCATGGTGTAGAATATCTTAATCAAAAATTCATTTAATATTTAGAGGAGTTTGGGATTCTATCCCAACTCACTCCACCTTATACACCTCAATAGAATAGTGTAATCGAAAGGGAGAACTGCACCTTGTTAGACATGGTTAGATCAATGATGAGTTGTGTGGGTCTTCCATTATCCTTTTGGGGATATGCATTACAAACAACATCATAAATATTAAACTGAGTTCCAAATAAATTGAAATATGGTATTATATTCCAATTATGAAATGGAAATAAATATGTATTATCATAATTACATTTGTTGGGATGTGAAGAATTTGTTAAGGCCTCTTTATCTAACAAACTTGCACCCTGAAGTACAAAGTGTATATTTATATTATATCCCAAGGCAACAATAGGATGCTACCTATAAAATTATTCAGAAACAAAGGTATTAGTTGATAGGAATCCCATATTCCTTAAGAAGGATCATATCTCTAAAAGTGACAGTGTGAGTGAGATATAATTCGATGAATTCTAGGTGAAAGATACACAAGATTTGGCATAGAATCAAATTCCACAAATACCCATGGAAGAAGATGTTCCAAAGACACAAATACTGCATAGGAGTATAAGAGAGGTTAGAGAACTAGAATGGAATGTTTTTCTAGTCACTGAGAATGGTGACTCATTATTAGTTGATAATGATGATCCTCTAACCTACAAGGAAGTAATAAATGGAATAGACATTGTAAAGTGGAAAGAATTCATGAATTTAGAAATTTATTCGATGTATCAAAATAAAGTTTGTATTTTGGTATATCCTCCAAAGGATGTAAATCCTATTGGTTTCAAATGGGTATTCAAGAATAAACTAAAAATGGAAGGACAAGTCAATACCTATAAAGTGCTATTGGTTACAAAATGGTTTAAATAGAATCAAGGCATGGACTACGATGAAACCTTTTCACCAGTTTCAATGATGAAATACATCAAAATTTTGCTTTACATTATGGATTATCATGACTATGAAATTTGTAAAATGGACCTAAAAGGAGCCTTCCTTAATGGTAACCTTAAGAAATATGTATATATGACACAACCCAAATGTTTTATGCATCTAAAGGATTCCAAGAAGTTATACAAGTTGAAAAAATCTATTTATAGATTAAATAAAGTATCCAAGTCATGGAAAATTTATTTTGATGAATCCATAATGGAATTTGGTTTCATAAAGATTGAATGTGAGACTTGTTTTTATAAATGGTTTAATGTTAGTGTAGTCATTTTCTTAGTACTATATGTTGATGACGTGTAACTTATTGGAAATGAAATATCAGTATTATAGTCTATTAAGGACTCATTGAATAAATTATCCTCCATGAAGGAATTAGGCGGGGTATCATATACCCTTAGGATCAAGATCCATCGTGATAGATCCATCATGAAATATTACTTATTTGAAATGAAATATTAGTCTTATAGTCTAATAAGACCTGGTTTAATTAATACTTTTCCATTAAGGAATTAGGAATAGTAACGTAAATTATTAAGATCATGATCCATCGTGATAGATCCAATAGAATTATTGGCCTAAATCAAGGTATATATATTTAAAAGATGCTAAAAAGGTTCAATATGGAAGAGTACAAGAGGGTATTATTTCTAATGTCATGAGGAATTTATCTTTCTAGGAAAATGTGTCCTTAGATACATGAGGAAATAAATAGAATCTCAAGGATTCCATATGCGTTAGCGATTGGGTCATTCATGTGTGTTATTCTAGGTATGAGGCTAGGTTTAACATATGCATTGAGTGTAGTAGGGAGATATCAAGCTGATCTAGGTGACCACCATTGGATGGTAGTCAAGACTATCCTTAGGTATCTAAGGCATACTAAGGATATATTCCTTTTCTATAGAGGAGATAAAGAACTAGTCATTAGAAGATATACATATTCTAGTTTCCAAATAGATCAAGATGACATAAAGTCTCAAATAGGATAAATATTCATTTTCAGTGGAGGTATTGTGAGCTTCAAGAGCTCAAAGAAGGTTGTGGTCACATATTCTATGACATAGTCTGAGTATATAGTAGATTATAAGGAAACAAAAGAAGTAGTGTGAATACAAAAATTCATTCAAGATCATGATGTGGTACCTAGAAGTAAAGATCCTATAACACTCAATTGTGATAATATTGAAGTAGTGTCTCTCACAAAGGATCCAAGGTCATATCTGTGAACAAATCACATACTTCAAAAGTATCATATCTGGAGGTATTTTTATCAAAGAGTTAAGGTTGTAGTGAGCAGTATTTCCCTAGAAGACAACATGGATTCCACCTTAACTAAAGCCTTAACTTAGTAGAAATATGATTTTCATGTGAGTCTTAGAGGATTGAAATTCATAGGAAGTTGGATCTAGTTCAAGTGATAGTTTGTTGGAGTAGGTGTCTTAGGACCAACTTTCTGTAATTTAATTACCTGTATATTTGAGGAATCTTAAATTAATAAAAAATCATATTATATATTGTTCATTTTTCCACAATACTATGATTTAATAATGTCTTAGAATATATATCTCATTGATAAGGTTATAGTAGTTCTTCAATTTGATGAGAACCTTTAAGTGCAATGTTGATATTATTAAATATAGTTCTATGGTCAGATAATGTTATATGATGGGAAACATAAAATGTGAATATCAAGTGTGAATACTCATAAGAAAAAGAGGCATATTCTTATGATGTTCATATTTGGAAATCTCCAAGATAGGAAATTATGAGAATAAATCTACTAATAAGAATTCCATATGTTTTGGTGTCATTAGATATTCCTATCTACAAACATGTGTAATGGTCCTTAGAATGAAATATTAATATTAATAAATGTTACAACTCACGTATTTAGATTTATTTTTTAAACTATGATGATAGCAGTTCATGGAAATTTTGGATATGTTGGGTGCATCACAAGTGATGTGTTATTAAAGAATAAGTCAAGGAAGGATTTTCCCCTTCCATCTTTATGGAAACTGATTTCTCATCCCTTTGGTTGGAATAGAACCTTCGCATTAAATTTCATGTCCATGGTGTAATTATGTTTTTATTTAACATATTCAAATAGATACGTATCAATCATATAGGTTGGTGACATAAATGTGAAACCTTCATGATGAGATATTGTGAAAAAATAGATTATATTACATATTGAGCTCTCATATGTGGTTTTCTATGTTGCAACAATAAGTTCTTTCTCTTGGGTACCTTGACCCATTGTTAGACAATAATCTTGGACTTTAGGTAAGCCTTCCTAATTCCAATGAGATTGGATCCTAGTGGGTCACACACTAAGTGTTTCTATTGATCTCGATTAAATTCTATTTGAATTTAATTAAAGGAATAAATTTTATTCTAAAGACCAAGGAAAAATTTTATTCATGTTTATCGATCACATGTATTTTTTATTGATGAATAAAATATTTAATTAAATATTTATTTAGGTATTCACAAAAATCCACAGAGTTTGAACAGACCAAGACTGTATCTGGTAATAAATGTTAATATAAAAGCCAGTAAAATAATAAATGTCTTTTTACACATGTTACCTCATGCCATAAAATAATAATAATAATAATATTATTATTTTGGAATGGGGTTTAATAAAGGATATTATATTATTTAGGGCATGCAAGCAATTAAATAATATTATTAACCTAATTCCTAGCCTTATAAATAGATGCTTATGTCAATTTTGTAGGGTTAATCAAGAAATAAAGAATCATTATACACAAAGGATTTCTCTATAGAATTACATTTTATCTATCCCTCTCAATAATAATAAATATGAGAGATATTCCATCAATATCTGAGGATGATCAATCAACACGAATGAAAAAGATAATTGATTTATTATGATAGCACCTAAAAATCAATTGGTGTTGCTCAGAGATCAAAGGAGAATATGTGAATCACCACTAGAGGGATTTTAAACTTATATCCTTATAGTACAATGAAGATAATTAATAAAATATTTTTCAAATGATCAACAGCTGCATTGAATAAAAAACCCAAATGAAGGTAACCTATACTTCCAGATGAAGGAAATTAATTATAAATTTAATGTGAAAGATACTCTCTCTAGCTTTTGGTTTTCATTACATAAATATCCGATGGGAATATTTTATTATCATAGTGTTCACATCACTAAAAATATTGAATACAATCCATCGGATCAACAAAATATTTTGATTTTTCACCATAACCGACACTTCCTCTATGCCAAGAACATTCAAGTGGTATCAAAGGGGTAAAATTTCAAATTTATAATTATTTATTTGATTGTGGATTTTTACACATTTAAAAGTTTAGATTCATTTCAAGTTTTAATTCATTCTTGATCCATCATCTAAATCTATTATTACTCTTCTTCATTTCTCACAAATATTACAAAGATCAGTTAATTATTAATGAATTTTACATATGAAGTTCCAATATGGAGGTTCCAAGTATCCTAGATAGAGAACACAAGATTACACAACATGTAATCCCATGTTACACAGTGTATAATCCCATGTTACACACCATGTATCCTTATTCTTTTCATAGGGACACCTTCATGGATAATGGGTCATTATGTAGTAAGTACACACAATGTGTAATAAATTCATTGTTTATAGACCGACCTGGCTAGCATACAGATTTTTTTGGAGTACATGTCATTTAGTTTGACTACACGTCATTTAGTCCATGTATTTTTAGGAAAAAAACAAAGAGTCAAACTATGTCATGTATATAATGCACAACATGTATTTAATACATGATGCATATAGAACTTCAATCATGTTACTAGAAGAAAATTTCATGCATCCTCTATAGATTTCATGTACTTTATAAATATTCTCTAGGAGTACACACTAAGTCCCGAATCATGTACTACAGATATTTGATGAAGGCAAGTACATGTTGTGTACTTTACTTGTCTATGAGGAAATTTTAAAATTAATTAATTAGTCCTTAAACCTTCTTGAATTGAGTTCCATGGGTCATTAAGTTAACAGTACACACTGGTTTTCACAACCCAACCCAAGTTGGGGCTCAAGCCACAAATACCCTAAGCCTGCCTTTATAAGCCATAAGTATCCATCTAAGTCTAGCCACGCCTTTTCATTGTGTCACATAGTCGAGGGAACACACACTCAAATTAAAGGACCCATTCCATGGTATAATAGAAGGGTCCCACCCTAATAGTCATCAAGGAAATCCACTTCACTGTCTTACTGGAGGGTACCACTTAGAATTGTCATTGAGGAACTCCACTACCCAACCCTACTGGAGGGTACCGCTTGGAAAGGTTTTTGAGGAAATCCATTTCCCAACTCTACTGGAGGTTTCTTCTTAGAAAGATAATCAAGTAACACCAATGCCCATCCCTTCTAGAGGGTACCACTCAAAAAGGTCATTGAGTAACTCCATTACCCAACCCTACTGGAGGGTACCACTTGGAAAGGTTATCTAGGAACCCCACTGTCCAGCCCTGGTGGAGGGTACCACTCAGAATGGTATCAGTGATCCTACGTGATCACTACCATCATCGGGCATTTCTTAAGAAATCATAATTCTCAAAACATTCTATGTCATATCTCATAAGTAGTAATGACTGTAACTATCATGTTATACATGAAAAAAAACCTTGAATAGGCTACTCGTGGGAAAAAATTTTAGTTCAGACAATGGAGATACGAAAGATTAAAGTTTCCTCAAAAGAGTTCAAGGGGTAAACCATGTGTGAGGGGACCCACAAGGCGTGTGGTCCCACTCCACCACCTGGTTACGTCCTTGTATGGCACAAGGATACATCCCATGTAGTAGTACATTCCATGTAGGTGGACTCTATGGTGTGTCCATGATAATCGTGATCAGGCCGTGTTCGTGTACCAGACCTCGTGTCCACATACCAGACCCCATGTACCTGAGTACATGGTCGCGCATTACCACAAAAGTTCCCTCCCATATGATCCTACACATGGTTTTTCCAAATGGGAAATGGGTACATGGAGTGTTGGAGGGTTTACACTCCATTTCATCCTTATGTTTTATGAATCCCAAGTTACCACCACCACTGAGGGGGCTACACACCATGTATTCATCCCACTACATGGTGTGTAGTTAGGTTTTCACTAGAATTTCATATTCTCTTCCCATGAATTTAATCTATTCATTCCTCCATAGATCCCACCATGAAATTGCTAGAATCATATAGATCTGGTTGTGGATCATGGATTTCGGCTGCCTCTCACCATAAATTAGCTTCATTCATCTGTTGGGGTTTCTCCATTTGTTTCGCATGCACCCGAGGCTTCTATCATTGATTTCCTAATCTCAAATACTCAAAATAAACATCAATTCCTTGAAATGACCCAAGATCTATTCTTATTTCATCGATCCATGCTTTATTTCTTGAACCATTGTGGTTTCTGGGGTCCAATCAGGCTCAGTACCACCCGAAAAAGTCGAATCGAGACTGAGGGGTCCATCCAATGAAGAAAAAAAACAAGGGATAAAAGAACAAAAATAGAAGTTTAAACATAGTTGGAAAAGAATTATTCTCAAATGATCAATAATGGGTATCCATGGTTAGAAAAAAATTTGAAAATAATTAAATTTATGTGCCTTGGCAAATGCAATCTACCAGCAATTGGTGCAGATCCATAAAAATGATAGATATGCTCAAAAAATTTAATCAAAGGGTGTAAATCAACAAACGATGAGTCCTAACTTGATAATGGATCATTAATTGATTAATAACTCATTTTCCAATGATAGAGTGATGCTGTTTCATTCATTGTGTCCTGATTTGATCTGATTCAGAAATTCATCATTGTCTGATGATATCTACTAACAAAGAAGGAAGACAAAGCTATAGAATTCTCCTGAGGTTTATGTGAATAACCCTAGAGAATTAATCCTAGAATCATTATTATATAATTATCTATTACATTGAAATGAACCAATTAATTAATTAATTAATTAATTAATTCACTGAATGTTCTTCCAACAAGTGAGGAGTCTAAATTCTCCATGATGAACCATTTTATGTCGCGCCTAGGCTAAACACCGAATTTTGGAATCAAAAATGGTCTCAGATTTCTAATCAAAGCTTCTATTTATGATTTTTCTTGATTTCTATAATAATATTTGTGTCTGTAATATAAAATATATTTAATATTTTTATAAAATTAATTTTAGGCACACTGATCCTTATAATCACACACCGTCTCATGTCCTAACTCTTGAAATATGTATAGAAATATGTCAAAGTCTTACAAGGAAAAAACTAGGTCTCTACATCATTACCTCCTTCAAGTTTTAATTACAAAAAATTAAAAACTAAGAAAAAAATTTAGGATACTCATCCCACACTTGACTCTTATGCTCCTAGAAACTATCATGCACATTCTCATGCTGCCATAACACACAGACCAAGGGAATGGTTCATCCACAAAGGGTACTCTCCTGCTATTCCTCATTCGCCACTGTGTTCTCCCCAAAGGTAGATCCATCCTCAATATAAATATCTCCCCACTTGATTACATGTGTGGGGTCATGCACATACCTCCTTACCTACGACACATGGAAGATGTCGTGCACCTGCTCTAGTTATGGGGGTTGGGTGAGGTGGTAAGAAAACTCGCCAACCCTCTACATGATATTGAATAGATCAATAATCCTTGGGGATAGTTTTAATCCCTAGAAAAACCTCCACAATCCTCATCATGGGGATAATCTTACGAAAACTTAGTCTCCATTCTTGAACTCCAAGGGAATATGTTGGTTATCTGCATAAGATTTCTGTCTGCTCTGGGTTATCCTCATCTGCTCTCAGATGACCTGAACTTTCTCCATCACCACCTGCACAAACTCTGGGACCACAAGGGACGACTCACCACTCTCAATCCAGTATAATGGTGACCTATAGGGCATCTCTTTCAAGGCCTCAAAAGGTGTCATATTTATGGTAGAGTGGTATATGTTGTTGTACACAAACTCTACCAAGGGAAAGTGATCCTCCCGGCTCCAAAAAAAGTCTAACATAAATTCCGTCATCATATCCTCTAACACCTAGATAGTATGCTCAATCTTCCAAATATTCTGGGAGGTAAAGGTTGACACATCCTCATTTGGGTCTTGAATATCTTCTTCTGGCCTCTCCATAAGCATGATATAAACAAGACCTCATGATCAGAGATAATCATCGAGGGAACCCCATGAAGGTGAATGATCTCATGTATGTGCATCTTCCCCAAAAAATCCAACAAACTCTTCTCCCTAATGTAAAGGAAGTGTGATGACTTTGTGAGTCGATCAACTATCACCTAGATAGTGTCATGGAAATTCTTTTTGTATGAAATCCATGTGAAAATATTCATCAATATGCCATCCCATTTCCACTCTGAGATCTCAAGGGGATGAAATAAACCTATCGAGACTTGGTTCTCATCCTCCAACCACTGATAAGTAAGGCACTAAGAGATGAACTCATCTACACTATGTCACATGTTGGACCACAAAAACTTTTGATAATGGTATCTTTAAATATTCACCACACCAAGATGTACAACTAGGGGATAAGTGTGGAAATATCACATCACCTCCTTTCGCAATGTGACTGTAACTACGGTCCACCCCTTGAAAAAGATGACATGATTCCCTCATTTAGAATATCTATCTGGTGAGATACCTGTGGATATCTAATCATGTAAGACCTCACATTCAATGTCTCCCAGTTGGGACTCTCTCACATGCTCGAGAAACATAGGAGTCAGCACCATTGACTACAAAAAAACTATACCATCCTACACCACTATGGTTAGTTCTAGGGGGTCCAACTAATCTGAAGACTCTTTCACTAAGTGCACATGGGAATTCCTGCTAATGTAATTTGCTGCAATGTTTCCCTTCCCTGGAGTATAGACTATCTTGAAGCCATATCCCTACAAGAACTCCAACCAATGTCGTTGAATCAGGTTCAGGTATCTCTATGTGAATACGTACCTGATAATATGATGGTCTAAGTAAACCAAAATGCTCTCTCCTATAAGGTAGTGCCTCCACATACTTATGGATAAGAATACTAACACTAACTCTAGGTCATGAGTTTCATAGTTCTACTCATGGGGTATCAACTTCCATAACCCATATGCAATAACTTTCTGCTGTTACATCGACACAAAACCGAGCCCAGTTCCCAAGGAATCCGAATACACTATGAACTCCATGACTTCCTCTTGCAGTCTAAATATTTGATCACTCACCAGCCTTAGACTCAACTCCTCCAAGGCCCTATGTCACTATTCAGACCAGGTAAACAACTTCCCTTTCCACATAGGGTAGTCAAAGGGGCTGTTATTCCTAGAGAAGTATTCCACAAACCTCCTATATTACCCGTCAAGCCAAGAAAGCTCCACACCTCCGACATGCTCTTGGGTGCATCCCAAGAAAGAACTGGTTTGATATTTACTATGCCTATGTATAAACCTTTCTCATAAATGACATTCCCCAGAAAGTGAACCTCATGAATCTAGAACAGACACTTCAAGAGATTATAGTAAATTTTTTCTCTAAAAGAAAATATAGGACCTTCCTCAAGTGCTCTACATATTCCTCATTTGATATAGATTATACAAGTATGTCTTGAATCAATACAACAAATTTTTTTTCCAAGTACGGCTAGAATACCTAGTCAATAAAATCCATAACAATGGTGGGGGAATTCATCACACCAAAGGTCATCACTAGGAAATCATAGTGACTATAGTGATTTCAGAATGATAAATTTGTAATATCATCCTTATGAACCCTCAACTAGTGGTAGAAAAATCATAGATCGATCTTTCAGAACCATCTCACACCTTGCAACTGGTCAAATTGGTCATCAATCCTCAACAAGGGGTAGTTTTTCTTTATCATGGACTAGTTCAGGCGATGATAATCCATGAAAATTTTAAATATTTTGTCTGCCTTTTTCATGAATAGCATAAGATGTGCCTAGGGGGACACTCTAGGTATGATGAAACATTTCTATCAAATGTCCTCCAACTAAAACCACAGATCCCAGAGCATGGTAAGGGTCATTCTATATTCTTCAAAAGATATGAGAGAGGTGTCGGAATTCAATTCAATTAAAAATTTCATCTCCCACCTCTGAGTTAGTCCCATAATGTCATTAGGGAAGAGATCATTGTAATCCTCCACAACTGAAAGAATCCAGATGCCCAAAGATACATCAACACCATGGATTATTCTTGATCACTAATGGGTGATGAGTTATAGTCTCATGCTCATAGAACCCACTTTCCCTAGCATGAGATCCCTCTTTCCAAAAAAGGAGAATACCGTCCCATTAGTGTGTAGGAATTTGACTTGTCTATGGTGATAGTCAATCTAGACTCAGACTACGGATATCCAATCCATAAACAATATAACACCATAGTGTTCCATCATGACAACCAAAATTTCTCACATGAATCTTTATCCACCAAGATATATCTTTCACTATTTGTAGATAAAAGATACAGAAGAAGCATTCCCTATAGGAACATCAAGATAAAGTTGTTGGGAAAATTCTTCAACTAGGAGCTCTATCTCTTGCACCATGAGTATATATATAAAGGAATAAATATCACCCATGTCAACTAATACAAAAGAAATAGTATAAAACACATATTTTGTGCCTATAATCATCTCATGTGCTACGGGATCATATACATCCAAATCTTGAAGTTGTCTACCGCCCCGACTGCCAGATCCCTGAGCTTGAAGTAGGTAACCTTGTGGTGGTGGTGGAAGAATATCATAATGTTGTCCCCCAAATATAACTCATCATGCTCCTCTGTAAGCTCTGCCTCCCTAGGGACCCCCATGTCCTCGCTTGGGAGATCCCTGATCACGGTGCTTCCTATGTCATGGTGGTCCATCATCTATTTATATGTGATCCTTGTCACTTCTAGTCAGATAGTAAAGTTTCATGTAACCTCGATCATCACAAGAAATTTTTTGACCCAATTCAGGCTACCCGAGTGCTCTGTATTTTCATTGAATTGTGCGACCACTTGCATGAGTCTGATCATGGGGAGGTCTTATGTGCCGATATCCTGACTCCTAGAGTCTGATAGCTATTTCATATGACTCAGCTCTATGGTTCCCACTACTAGATCCATCTATCTTTAACCCCTATAAATAGAGGCTCTATGTCACTAGTTCCCACTCCAACACCCCTTCACAGGTGGGGATGCACAAGAGAACAATGCAGGATCATATCTCCCTATGTATTCCATGCTCAAATTTCAATTCTTAGCAGTAACCATCCTAGATAATGTTAAGAAAGTACTGTGTAAGGTGTGTAAACCTCATTGTTTACTCAACCACCATCATCCATCCCTTCTACAGCTCCATAATCTCTTTGATTCAGACTGAGCACAAGTAGTAAGGGTAGTACTCTTCAAGGAACAACTTTTGGAAGTCAGTCCATGAGAGTGTTGAATCACCGTGCAGCTATGTAATAAGGCTCCACCAACGCCTGACTGTTCCATGGGAAAGGATAGCTACCAGTGCAACCACCTAATCCACCAAGGACTAGAAAATCCTAAAGATACAGAACATTGACTCTAGCTAATCCACTACTTCATGAGGATTGGTCTCACCATAGAACCTTAATGAACTCTGGAGCTATAACTTGTAGAGCATGCTAAGCCTATGAACATCCTCAAATATCTCTAATAGAGTTATTTGTTTCTCAATAGGGGGAGATGATACTTCCTTCCCACCTAGAGAAAGGGGGTTGTGGGATGGACCATAAACCGAGGCCTCATCACTCATCGGATCATTATCATGAACCAAAACTATTATCTTGGGTAGCTTTCATCATGGTGAAATCCTAATATTTATCAACATATACCATGGTCAGATGATCATATATATATATTAAAAATTTGGGGAGATGAATCAAGAAGGGCATTCAAAGACTCAATCCTATATGATACTTATACTATTGATCCCTGCAACAAATTTCTCAGCATTTCGAGTCGACAAGCTGGTAATAAGGGTCCTAGTGAATGGATATGTCAGTCTCTCACACCATCAGAATTCCTATCTTGGAAGCCACACTCAAGAAACTATAACATTGTTTCCTTAAACCCAACCAAATCCTTTTAAGAGGACTATTATGAACAATTTCCCAAGGATCAAGCCAGCTCTAATACCAATCTATCAAAACCTAACCCAAGTTAGGCCTCGAACTATAACTACCCAAATACCACCTCCATATTCCATAAGTATCCATCCATGTCCATCCATGCCTCACCACTGTGTCACATATTCAATGAGACACAAACTCAATGTAGATGCACCATGCCCTGGTACAACATGAGGGTACCACTCTAATAGTCATCGAGGAACTCCACTACCCAACTCTACTGGAGGGTACTGCTTGAAAAGGTCATCGAGAAACTCCACTACCCTACCCTGATAAAGGGTACCACTCAAAAAGTTCATCAAGGAACTCCACTGACCAACCCTACTGAAGGGTACTATTTGAAATGGTCACCGAGGAACTCCACTGCCCAGGCTTCCTGGAGGGTACCGCTCAGAATGGTCATTGAGGAACACCAATGACCAACCCTACTGGATAATACTTCTTGGAATGTTTATCGATGAACTCCGCTACCCAAATTAGTTGGAGGGTACCACTAAGAATGATCATAGAGGAACTCCACTCCCTATCCTTACTAGAGGATACCATACCTTCTCAGAAATATCCTAGTGATCCTACACAATCACTACCATCATTAGGATTTTCCTAACTAAAATTCATGTATGGAATATTCTGCATCGTATCTCATAATCCATGATGGAGGGACCCTTTTTGTTCTATGTATAAATAAACTTTGTATAGGATAATCACAGACCAAAATCCATGTTCAAATGAAGGATATACAGATGATTGAAGTTTCCTCAAAAGATCTCAAGGGGTACTTGACATGTGAGGGGACCCACACGACATACATTCCCACTCCACTATCAAGTTGTGTACTTATCCATCACATGACTCCATCCCATGTAGTATTATACACCGTATATGTGGAATACATAGTGTTTCCAGCCTAACTGAGACTGGGATGTGTCGTGTTGGTCATGTCTGTGTACTGAACCCTGTGTCCATGTACCAGACCCCATGTACTTGAGTACATAGCTATGTTTTTTCACATAGGTTCCTGCTCGTGTGATCCTCCACATGGGTTTTCCAACCAATAAATGGGTACACGATGTGTTGGATGGTTTACATGCCATATCATCATTAATTTTTACGAACCCTAGCTATCACCGCTGACGGGGCTACACGCTCTATGTTCATCTCACTACACAACATATAGTCAGTTTTTTCCAAAAATTAAAAATACCCTTTTTGTGCATTGAATATGGTCATCCTTCTATAGATACCATTTTGAATCTACCCGAATCATATGGTTCTAGTTATGGATCATGGATTTCAGTCATCTCTGCTGGAAATCGGCTCCATTTATCTGTCGAGGTTTTCCGTTCATTCCGCACACACCTGAGCCTTATATTGTTGATGTCTTGATCTCAAATCAGTAAAAAAAACATCCATACCTTTTAATGAACCCAAATATGGTCTTATTTTATTGATTTGTGATTTATTTCTTGAACCATTGTGATTTTGGGGGTTCGATGGAGCTCGGTACTGCTCGGAAAAGTCGAATCGGGATTGAGTGGTCCAACCGATGAAGAACATGAAGCAATAAGGGATAAAAGCAAAAAAATAAAAGTTTATATATTTTTGGAAAAGCATTAGTGGAAAAAGATCAATAATGGGTATCCAAATTTAGAAAAAATTTGAAAATAATTAAATCTATGTACTTGAGTGCATGAAATCATCCAGAAATTGGTGCAGATCCAAGAACAATGATGGATCTACTCAAAACATTTAATCAAAGGGTGTAAGTCCCCAATTTAAAAGTCCTACCTTGATTATGTATTGTTCTTTGATAAAGAAATAATCCCCCAATGATCGAGAGAATCCATTGAGTTCACTATGTCCTAATATGATCTGATCTAACATTTCATCATTGTCCGAGGAGATCTGCCAATGAATAAGGAATAGAGAGATTTAAAATTATCCCACGGTTTATGCAAGTAACCTTAGAGAATTTAGTATAGAAACATTCTCATATAATTATCCACTATGTTGAAATGAAACAATTAATTAATTAATTAATTAATTCACTAAACATTCTTCTGATGAGTGAGGGGTCCAAACATCCTACATCGACCCATTTTATGTCACTCCTAGGGTAAACACCACATTACAGGCTCAACCATTGTCTTAGATTTCTAATCTGAGCTTTTATTTAATATTTATCTCATTTTCTTTAATAATATGTGCATGCATAATATAAAATATATTTAATATTTTTATAAAATTAATTCCAGGAACACTAGTTCTCTGAATCGCACGAGTATTCCAAGAACGCAGGCCATGTGGGACACCTAGTGCAGAAGATAGGGTTTTAATGAGAATTTAAGTATCACACAGTGTGTGACTTAGAAATATGGAATGTGACCCTTCCCTAGAATCTCAGCATGTACCTCAGAGGGTACATGGACATAGCTATGAGTACATAGTCATGGAAACGCTGTATATTCCCACATAGACATGTCCAAGCCATGTGTACATGGGCAGATCCATATACTTGGATACGGTCAGAAATGCATGGGTAGATAAATTTAATGTACTTAAACATAAACATGGGGAACATCTGTGATACATGGGTAGGACCCAGTACCAAAGGGACATTCTGTGTACTACTAATACACATCATGTACTCCTTCAAAGAATTCTTGGAGCCCTTTCCCTCTTCATCTTGGACAAGTTTCATTAGGGTGAGTTCCTTATATCCATTCCCCAAGGGTTAATATGGAATCATGTCCTACACAAAGGATAGTGATGTCTTCAGTAGGACTTCTTGGATAGAGTTGTTGAAATCCTTCTATGAGGCTCGAAGTGAGATCCTCTATCACTTTATTTTCCTAAGTGGTGTTCTTGGTATCAATGTGACCAACACTACACGAGTATTGGTAATATACTTAGAGGGTTATTCTAGATTGAGTTGTTAGTATACCCCATGTCCATGGGTGTGATCCTCATTTGGGTATAGTTCTCTTCAAACTTCTATCATATCCTTCTAAAGGTAGGACCCGATGATTAGTACATCTCGGATGGACGCCATCAGTGCTATCTTAATTGTGGAGTGTGTTCTCTCGAATGAGTGTTATATGGAACCTTGGTGAAAGAATCATAGGCAGGCATTATGGTTGTGACTTTACTTTGAGAATGTGTGTATTTTTTGAGTATATCTAGATATTCTTGTTATATGTATTGTAGATATATACCTATATAAATATGGTTGTTATTTTTTTTATATGATTAGTGATTTTAGGGTGTCCTATTGGGCATTGTTATTTTCAACCCTACATGATATTTTCCCACACATGTTGTTTCTTTTGTAGATGATCGACCTTTTGATAGAGTCCTAAAGGGACCAAGACCAGGCATTGCTTAGTGAGCCGGATAGACTGAGTTGTGTTCCTACAATAATCTTGACAATAGTCCCTATATTTACTTTCAATTTGGTCATGTTATCATACTCTTTTTGGTGGGCTTGTATTTAGACCGATTTACTTTCCATTACTTGTTTTCATACTCTACCTATGGTATTTTGAGGTATACATGCATGGTTTATTAGTTTTTTTAATTTCAAAATTGTATGGGATTGGATATGTATGCGTGTGTACAAGTACTTTAGGATAATTTCTCCAATGTTAGTGATATGAATACACAGTTCTAGTTACCAAACCCTAGCCTATTTTATTTGGGCTTGAGGAGTCGTGGTTGGACCCCATTGGGACGAGTCATGATAATAACTTTTCCCACCACTATAAAAATTATTTGATATTTGAATTCCTTTACAATATTTTATGTTTTCTTCAAAAAAAAAAGACCTTATATGGGTTCAAAAGTATATTTTTATGAGTTTGATAATGGAAATGTAAGATTATATGTGTTTAATGCATGTTATGGTCCTTGTAAATTGTTTATGATAATGGGTGATCCTGATGTAGCTCTCCAATGCATTTGGTAATGATTATGTTCTTCAGAGGATTGTGTTAAAATTAATAGATTATTGTAAGGGTTCTATAAAGATGACGTCCCAAGGAAACTAAAAGGATTCTCTTATATATATAATAATTTTTCATGGAAATATTTTGATTTCAAAAGCTTATTTAATGATATTTTTTTTAAAGGAATGATTTTCACTTATAGGTTATAAATGTATGTTTTTAAAAAATCATGGGTTCTGATGTTTTCTATGAAACCCTTATGATTATGATTCTTCCTTTATTATTTCTTATAAAGTTATTTGAATGATATTTTCATAGTAAATATAATTTCATATGTATGTAAAGGATTATTTGAGATCAAATTTTAATAAGTTAAATTCAAACTCTCTTATATGATATCTTGGTTTTGAAATAGACTGATGGGTTAATTTTTTCTTTCTATACGTCTCTTAATGAGATTTTTGTGCTCATCCCATGTTTTAAAATGTTTTTCATATGGTTTAAGGATGATTTGGAAAAATAATAAATTCAAGTTGTAAATCATAAGTATTTTTCATGAAAAGAAAATTTGTTACATTTTAAAAGTTTTGTATTGTGAAAAAAATGTATACTTAGTGAGAGTGACCACTTTGTAATGCATGGTTTTGTTAGGTAAGAGTTATGACTTAATTCTATAAAATACTAAACCTAAAAAGGTCATTAGTAATTATAGAAAATGAATTATTATTTAGAAATGAAATAATGTGTTGAATAAGGATCAGGTACTTATAGTTGGTACCATAGAAAAGGTTTATATAACCTTACAGGTTAAGATGATTCAGGTGATGATAATTTAATATTTTTAAATACCATTATGGGATAATAAGTCTAATTATAGGTTAATATATTAAAGTTTTGGTAAATAACATATTTTGTGGTTTTCCTATAAATTATATCTCTATCTGGATATTGGAAAGTGGATGTAGTTATGGAACAAATTCACCTAGGGGTAATAACTCTCAAAGGGGTGCATTGGGTATTAACTCAAACATCACATGATGCATGATAAGTGGGACTAAGACTACACAACTATCTAGAAACTCAAAAGGGATATTCTTGGGTTAATTCATATATTTTATATTAATATTATGAATTATTTGAACATAATGTTATAGAATTGAATGATGAGCATGGATAAACTAGGTTAAAACAAAGTTTTTATAGATTGAAAGGAAGGGTTTCAGAGAGTAAGACATTCAAAAATTTATTTTGTTATTCACTATAATTTCATTAATACAATTATTGGTTTTTGACAAAAAAATTCTTTCATAGGGGTAAAATATATTCTTTATGATGGATGAAAAAAAATAAAAGACAAACTCTCTTGTATTCTATAGGATTCACTTGTAATAATAATTGAAAAATATTAGGATTTATACACCTTCTCTAGTATTCAAATTTCCTGTAAAACACTTTATAATTTATCCCATTCCTCTTTTATATATTGATTTCATGAAGGAATTTGGGATATATTTGAGCATGTTTTGGAAAGACAACAATCTCATCATTCCCGTTTCGGAAAATACCATTAGAGAATTTATCAAGTTTTTACTATGAATGACTCATAAAAAGGATTTTCAACCCTATACTCAACTATAATATAGGGTGACCTTCGAGTAGCTTATATATTTCTCTTATTATATGAATTTTTAAATTTTTATAAACACCAACCCTTATTTTAAAAATTCAATTCAAACCATATACTAAAGTATTATGGGACATAAGTTTGAGATGATTTATTAAAGATATATATTCAAAAAATGGGATTGTTTAAAATTATCAATCTCTACTACCATCTATTTCAATTCATGTGTAATGATTGTACATGGATAAAGGAAGCATAGAAACTTGGAAAGGTTTTGATGCATTATACTAATATATAGACTCAACCTAGTAGATCATGCGGCATCCATATTCAAAATTAGGATTGGAATTTATAGTGATATATATTTAAAAGGTATTAGTTATTTATGTTTAAAGTAGTAAACATGAATAGATTTAGATTGATTAATCTTAAGACATTATTCATATTTTTGATTTAAGGGAGGAAGTATTAAGGAATAATATTGAAACGTGTGGTTAATGGGTTACAAATTAAATTTAAAGAATGAAGTTTCTATATATAGGGATTAAATATTTGTGATATATTCATATATTTAAGGATGATCGTAAGTTTAAATGCATTAGTACCTTTTTGGGTTTTATGTGATGGGAGTAATTTAGGATATATTTATTGAGTTTATATATTTTCATCGTATATTTAACCCTTATGTTTGTCTTATGATATAATAAAATGGTTATTTGTTGAAGAATGATTCTATATTTTTTGTAAATAAGTATAGTGGTATTGATAACCATCAAGGTTAATATCATCATTGATGTTGAGTTAATTATGGTTAATTGGGATAAATGGGTTATAAAATTTTGAGAAAATATTTTTCATCATATAGATAACCATGGGATTAAAATATGATTTAGTAAATAGGTGATTAAACTTATTTTTAAATTATCTCTCTATTTATGGGAATATTATATGATTAAGGAAAATGGAAACACTTTTTCTAAGATGGGTTTTTATTTGAGGGATAAATGTTGAATTGTATTTTGGAAGTATTTATGATTTTATTTTGTATTTATGGTAAGTTAGTTTATTTATAGAAAATATTATCATATTTTGGAGATTATATGATTAGGGAATATAAATTTTTTAGTATATGAATTTATTAGAGATTTGGAGATAATTGTTAAGTTTATCATGGAAGAATATAAGATCAAATCATTCTAATATTTAGGGTTTAATCTTGGCTAGGTATATTTTGAAGATTTTTAAGGTTGGTTATTTATGGAATAATTTAAAATAAAATTTGGGTATTTTTTTAAGGTTTTGAAGATTAACATTTCTTCATATGAAGGTTTATACATATTGGATATCATCTTACCTTATGTTAACAATTTTTTTTATTAATGTCTAAAGACATGAGGAATAAATTGTTATCTTTTGATGAATATTTATATCTATTAGAAGTTTATTTTAGTGATCCATGCTTGAAACAATCTTCTTGAATATTAATTTCTTGGAGTAAGAGAATATATATATAAGTGGAATTGCTCGAAACACAACCAAAAGAATAAGTGGTGTATAAGGAATGAAAATAAATCAAGTAAGTATATTTTCTCTTGTTATTTGTCTTAGTAGTAAAATAACCCCACAACTCTAAGAAAATGATCTTCCAATAAAAATGTTATCATATTACCTTCGTTTATGATGAATTGATGGTCTACTTTATTCCCTACTAATTTATGATTTTTTGGTCACTATACTTAAAATACCTTTTTCTAGAAAACTATTTTTATTTCATTTTGTGAGTTTTTTTAAATTAATTTCTATCAATTATAAAAATTTCATTTGATAATATAGACCCCATATTTGTAATAATAATTTTAATTTTTTTTAATGATGTCACTTTCATTTTTTGTTATTATAAATAGTAACTCCAGAAAAAAATTAAGTTACCATAGTATGAGTTAAAATGTGTTAAAAGGGTTAAAACTAAAAAATTAAGGGGTAAAATAACCTAAAACTTATCTAAATCCTATTGGATGGACATATTTACACTCTATATTATCCATTATTTTAACATGAGCCATTTTTTATAAATTTTTCTTGAGTAATTCATTAATATATTTTAATATTTTGAAAAATTCCAAGTGTATCCCCCCATAAACACTTATAAAAGAACACCCTCTTTATTCTCTACACCTTTTCTCCTCATGCATTCATATACACTACCACCTCGTAAGAAAATTTATTTAATTTTTCATGAAAAACTTTTATGTTTGGTCATAAAGATGGATACAAATTAAATAATATGATATATATGATATAAATTTAATTTTAGAATAGTTAATAAATATTATACTTATTTCTTTACCATACAAAAAAAATAAAAACATCGCTCGTGTGTGCGTGAAAACTACCAACTCATGAATTGATGTATTTTATTTTTCATCACCGCCTCACATGGTTTGTATATATAGGGGGATTTAAATAAATAATATGATATTTATTATATATTCATAATTTTGGAAAGATAAAATGATACTTACCTTATTTCCCTCATGTTCACTGAAAAATGGAAATGTTACTCATGAGTAAGTATGATCTACTGTCTCCATGATTATAACATAATTCAATTTTCATAATCATCTTAAATAGTTGGTTATAAAATTAAAATTGATGTATAAAAATGATAATTATAAAATTATTAGGATTATATAAATTATATAATCATGATCCATTTTACCATAGTCAAACTTCCAAATTCATTTTTGACTTATGAACAAAACATACTCAAAACATTTAAAGTAAACTTAATCAATTTAGTAATTATGTAAAATATTGATATAATTGAAATAAAAGGAATAATAAAATAGAAAAAATTTATTAATAAATTAAATAATTATCCTAAATTTATTATTCAAGAATGTTAATAATTTATGTGACAAGTCGGGCATGAAGTAAGAGACACTTTACCTAAAAACCTAATTTTAAATCTTTTAAAGATTTATTTTCTAAATCATTTTCTTCCATGTAAATATTATTAAAAATTATTTTATGAATATTTTTATATAGACATAAAATAATTTAAAAGAACATTTTATATCTATTTTGTATTTCCTTAAAAGGGTTTAAAAGGAATATTTATACATATTTCATAAAGAATGCATTGAAAAAATACAAAAGTAATATTCTATTTTAACATATACAACATCGATGGATTTTACTACTATCATAATAATTGTTTGATATTTTTATTCTTATAAGAGCTTCCATTTTTTCCTCAAATAAAAACCCAATATCCCTTTTTCTGGGTATTTTAGTTCTGAAAATTGGGTTTTAAAGGAAATGGATATATCTATATCCGAAAATGTTTTGATTATGGGTTAAAAAGTATATTTTTATGATTTTGATTATGGAAATACAATATTATAAGTGTTTATGCATGTTATGGTCCTAGGAAATTTTTATGATATTATATGAGCCTGATATATCTCTATAATTCATGGGATACTGATTATGTTGTTCAAAGAATTATGTTGTAATTAACTAAGTAGGTTATTCCATTTCTAAGGGTTCTATGAAGATAATGGCCCAAGGCACCTACATGAATTTTATTTAATTGCTAATAATTTTTCAGGGACATATTTTTATTTCACAAGGTAAGATAATGATATTTTGTTTAAATTTAGGATTATGTCCTTTTAGGTTAAAAATTCATGATTTTAAGAAAATGTTTTCAATGGGTTATAATGTTTTCTAAGAAACCCTCATGATTATGAATTTTTTTTTATATTTTCTTAAAAATAGTATTAGAAAAATTTTTTGTAGTAAATTCAATTTCATGTGTAAGTAAATAATTATATGAAATCAAATTTTATTATGTTAATGGAAAACTCTCTTATATGATATACTTGTTTTGAAATAGACTAATAGGTTTATATTCTTATTTTTATATGACTCATACAAATATTTTTGTTTTCATCCCACATTTTTATATATTTTCACAGGATTTAAGAATGATAAGTTACAATGATGAATTAAGTTTAAAATCATGATGATTTTTCATGAAAATAAAATGTGTTTCATTTTAAAAGTTTTTGTATTGAGAAAATATAAGATACTAAGTGGAAGTGTATACTTCTTAATTAATAAGTTTTTTATCTAATATTTGTGGCCTAATTCTCAAAAACTATAAACCTAAAAATATCATTGTGAATGATATAAAATTAATTATTCTTTAAAAATTAAATTATGGGTGGAATAATGATCGATTCCTTATATAGAATGGGGTAAAGATTGCGACCAATAGTTTCTCCACCATAAACTTCCATCCTTCTATATAACGAATGATCCTTGAGAAATATAGGACTGGTTGGAAAATATCGAATGGATTTTAGACTTTATAGAAGCTTTATATTTCATTAACATGAAATATGATACCTTTAAGCTTGAACACCCTAGCGGAGATGGTGGGACACAATTGTTCTAGAAATAAACATGAATGTTTAGAGTGGAAATACTTCAAGATTATCTCTTTATAGTGGTGTTTCTTTGAATCATTGATGATGGATAAATCCATGGAGTTTATCACCTTTTGACAGGGTGATCAGATAGTGACAGAGTATGATGTACATTTTTCTGATTTGTTCTATTTTCACCTATGGTGGTACTGAATGATAAGTGAAAATCTTAGAGGTTTTAGATGGGCTTAAGACCTGATATCCATTCTAGGTTTTATATGTTGAATCTTACTATCTATGCTAAAGTGGTTTACAAAGATCAGACTTTATAATTTGATGAGGTGGGAAAGAAAGGGTTTATTGGAATTTCTCTTCCACCTAATGGTAGTTTCAGCAGCTTCCATAGAAATAAGTGGAAGTTGAGAAAGGCTTGTAAAGGTGGTCGTAGTGACTCCCAATAGTATGATTATACCACACCATCAATAGTATCTAGTAGTGGAACTTTTAATTGATACTATTGTGGTAAGACAAGACACATGAGATGTACTTGTCCCATGCCTCCTAAAGGTTATAACTCATGTGGATAATGAGTTCACTTACAAATGTTTTTTCAGGATATATCTTCTCCATGTTATGGTATAGGTTCATCATCCCAAAAAGGGTATGTGGTGTAATTAAGTACTTCAAGTATAGTAGGGTTTTATCCTTATGCCTATGGAACAAAGTAGTTACATTAGCGACAGATTTATTTTATATTTGTGCCTCACATTCTTTTATATCAACCCATTTTATGAATATTTTAAAAAATTTTAATATAACTCATGTTTTTTATCATGGATTTGATATAACCTCTTGGAAAGAAGGAGTAGAGTATCTGATACACCTCATGTCACTTCTCTATATCTAAAGAAAATCTAGACTGGAATTTTTTTTGTTCCTAACTTGGATATCTTTGATTTCATTACGGGGATAGATTTGTTGGTGGAACATAAAGATAAAACTGATTTCTATTATTGGGGGGGTGTCCTTTTCTTCCTATAATGGAAGTTCCTGAGTGTTTGATGGAGAATGAAACTCAAGATCTAGTCAGTGGAGACCTATTTTACCAGAACTTTGGGTATTAATATCTTATTTTATAGTTAACCTTAAGGATGAACCCTAAAGTAGTGAGTTTACACTGGTGGTTTGAGAGTTTACCAATGTGTTTCCAGCTAATTTATCTAGTCTAATTCCAAAGAGGTAAGTTGAGTTTTCAATCGATTTAGTGTTGGTAATTCAGATGATATCTATTTTTTATACCATATGGATTTGATAGAATTTAAGTAATTGAGGATTTAGATGGATGGTTTTAAAACTAAAGGCTTAATTTTTCTGAGTGTTTCACATGGGTATCCTCAGTTCTATTTTCTAAAAACTGATGTAAATCTCTATTTATGTGTCAATTACCATGATTTTCACTAGATAATGATTAAAAATAAGTATCAATTCTCTCTCATAGATGATTTGTTTGATAAATAAAAGAGATTAAAGTAGTTCTTGAAAATAGAAATTTTATTTGGATATAATTATCTCATAGTTAAGGAGTCAGTTGTTCCAAAACCACCAATAAGAGAAGATAGGACCACTTTGAATATGTTTTGATTCTTTTTGGTTTGAAAAATTATCATGGTGATTTCATGTCCCTAATGAATCAAATTTTCTAATGGTACCTTGATTCCATTATCGTGGTGTTCATGGATGACATTTTGGTTTACTCTAGAACTAAAGAAGAGAATAACATCACCTAAAGTCAATTTTAGGAATCTTGGAGGATCTCCACATCTATGGTATGATATTGATATTTCATTTCTAGATTTAATAAGTTATGTTTCTATGATGCATTGTTTCAAAGTGTGGCATATCAATTGTTCCTAATAAGGTGAAAGTTGTCTTGTCCTGGGAGAATCTATGGAATGTCTTTTTAATTCAAATGTTCTTGGGTTTTATAGGATATTATCAATGGTTTTTGAATCAATTATTATATTTTTCTTCACCATTGACTACACTTACAAAGAAATGGGTGAAATTTGTATAGGACTCTAAGTATTAGATTTCCTTTTATGGATTGAAGTGACGTCTGGCTTCAACACCTATTTTTATTTTTTTAAAATTAGGATAGGTATATGTGGTGTATTTTGATGCTTTATGTGCAAGATTGGGTTGTCTTATTATGAAAAATTATTATGTAGTGTCATATGAATCTCATCATATTCAGCCACATGACAATAATTACCCCACCCTAGATTTAGAACTCACAAAATTTATGCATGTACTCAAGAGTTAACGACATTACCTCTTTAGAGAAAGGTTCACTATTTATTCTAAACATAAGAGTTTAAGTTACATATTTTATTATAAGGACCTAAACATTAATAAAATGATACGGGTGGAGTATCTTCATTCATTTGAATTCAACATCACCTATACCCCAGGAAAGGGGAATTTTATTACTAATGATATGAGTAGAAAGTTTCTTTCTCATGTTGTGATGAAATCAAAAGATGAATGGAATGTTGTGGGAATCTTTACTTAGATGCACCTTGATGTGAATGATGAAGAAAGAAGTATGATTCTGGATAGATATTGGTTGATTTCATCTCTTATAAAGTTGGGTTTTCAAGTGTAACAGGGGGATAAAGAGTTCAAGAGTATCAAAAATTCTTTATATGGTGAGGAGACCATTGTAGATTAGTCTCTCTTCCTAAAAGGAATTTTTTTCAAGAACTAGTATTTCATTCCTTCATTCATGAGGAAGGATGTGGTGAATGATTTTCATTATTCTCAGTGGGTTGTTCATCATAGTATGGAGAAGATGTAATATAACATTAAGCATCATTTTTGGTGTCCAGTTTTGAAATGTGAAAGAGATAATTTTGTATCTCGCTTCTATATTTGTGAGCGGATTAAGGTTGAACAACAAAAACATTTTGGTTTACTTTGTCATATCCTTGTTCCCATCTGGAAATGGTATGATGTGTATATGGATTTCATCATTAGGTAATCATGGACTCACTGAGGAAATAATTCCATATAGATGGTGATTGATTGACTAACCAAGTCAGATCGTGTCATTCCAATTCGGGACACCGTCAACATTGATGATTTGGGAAAGTTGTATATTCAAAAGATTATGAGGCTACATTGGGTTCTATCTATTATTATTTTGGATAGTGACACCCTAATTTACCTCTCAATTTTGGAAATGGGTCTATTATGTGATAGTTTCTCAAGTTAAATTGAGCAAGACTAACCATCATTAGATGGATAGACAGATGGAGTGAGAAATTTAGATCTTGGAGGATATGTGTCTTGCTTATGTGATGGAATTTAGAGATTCTTATGATAACCAATTTGGATGAGTTATCATATAATAATAGTTATTATTTATCCATTAGAATGGCTCCCTTTGTGGCTTTGTATGGTCAACCTGTGAATCACCTCTTTCTTGGTCTAATGTGGGTGAGACTTCTCTTTTGGGAACAAGCATTGTTTAAGAGACATTGATGAAGATTCATATCACTCATCAATTATTTTAGATGGATAAAATTTGGCATAAATCATATATGGACTTTTGGTGTCATCCTATAGAATTTTTGGTAGGTTACCAAATGTTATTGAAAGTTCTTATAGATCATAAGAGTGTTAAAAATACAAAAATAGGAGGTTTGAATTGTATTTTATAAAATTTGAACATAAAATTTTCTTAACACCTTTAACAAATTCAACCAGACAAAGAGTTATACCAATATGATTTATAACCAGAGTAAGAAATTATTTATATAGAACAATATATAAGTTCTATAAAAATGCACACTGGAATAATAAAGCATTTAGGAATAAGTATAAAAAAGTAATAGTGGAAAAATTCTTTTTCTGAACCTGGTAACCCCCATTCCAGCCCTGTATTACTCAACTGAGTGACTGTCATTCAATCCTTGTATTACTAAACCAGGAAACCCTCATTCCAACCATGTATTACTGAACTGAGTAACCTGCATTCCAGCCCTATGATACTGAACTGAGTAACCCTTGTTTCAGCCCTATACTACTCAACCGAGTAACCTTTGTTCCATCAATGTTTTAATGAACCAAGTAAAACCACATTCAAACTATATATTAATGAACTAAGTAAACTTTCATTCCATCCCTATCATATCTCTTTATATATAAATCTTTACCCAATACATTGGAGATAGATATAGGTACCAACCATATAATAATAAAATCATACATACACATTCCACAAAACATATAATAACCCATGAAATGAAATTGGTATCATAAACAAGTAAACATATCACAAATTGTGGAAAGAGTTATAGGTTTCTTAATAATTTCATCAAAAGAATAACCTGTAAAAGAGAAATAAATTTAATATACATTTAAACCATGAAAGAGAAAAGGGTCTCAAAAATACCATGACATTAAACATAACTAATTTATAGAAAGGATATCAATGGAACATTTAGATCATTTCAAATATGGTATCTGTAACATCAATGCTTGTCATCTTAGATGGAAAATAATATATAAATATCCTCTAAAAACGTTTCTTGAGTAAAATATCATTTCTTGTTTGAAAGAGGATTTTAAATACATAAAACCATTTAAAAATCATTTTCATAGAAACTACATTGAAAAAATCATTTTGAAATCCTTTTTAGATGAATTTTTTTAAAATAAACTTGATTTTTTTTAAAAAAAACCATTTTCATTGAAATCACTTGAAAAATTTTAAGGAATAGTGATAATGTTTTGAAATTTTTTTTTTGAAAATAATTTGAAAACTTATGAAGAAATCATGAAAACGTTTTGAAAACCCTTTTCATTAAAATCAAATTGAAAACATGTAAATAAGAATAAAAAATATTTTTAAAAAGGTTTTCCATGAAAAAATATAAAATAAGATTAAAACCATATTTAAAACAATTTTCCATAATTTTTTTTAACATTTTATTAAAGATTATATTATTTGAAAATGAAAATTGAGCTTTATATAAATGATGGTGGCTAAATCTAAACACATTGTAGGAGGTCAAAGGTATATTCATTTTGTATGGTAAAAGGGATAGAAATGTAACTTGTTTGGAAAGATAAAAAAATATTAATTTTAAGGTATTTTTAAAATATATAAATGGTAAAAAGTACTTTTACATATTATAGGAGAATGATATAATATTATTGGATACTATTTTTAGAAATCATAGATTTCTTACCGAAAATATGGTAAAGTTGGGATTTCCTAAAAATACATTTTTAACTATCTTATATACCAAAGAGTAGAAAATGGTACTAATACATTATTATATCAAGAAATAATAGAGGATAACTAAATTCATGAATATTATTGAGATATGTATCATAATATTTCATCAAAGGAAGCATAAACATAAAAAATCTTGAAAAGTAATGAGATTGGCTCAATAAACACTTATAACATGGTACATTGTGATCATTATATTCATGTAAGGAAGAGAAATTAAATGAATCATATAATATCATGAAAATATAGAGATTCATTAAATTTCATTTAAAATGGAAGTATTTTCACCCCAAAAAATTGGTTAGGTTCAGAACAAAATACGAGTCTCAATGAAAGAAAATTGTGATAAAATATTTTTAGCAATTTGGTAACTCTTGAAACATATACCCCATAAAATAATGATTATAAAAGGGGAATGTGAATACCCATAAATTTAATTAAAGTATTCATAGAATACAATATTGTGTAGTACGTACACTACATAAAAGGAATGTGTGGTGAACATAGATTATATCTCATAGAAATTAAAAGTGATATGAAATCCTCTTACATTGTGTATTGGCTCTCTCTGAACTCATACAATATTATTGTATAATAAATAAAAGTATATTTTATATATTTTAAAGAAAAATATTATTATATATAATAACATATATGGTTTCATTATGACCTTATATTACCCGCTTGTTAAAGATCCTATGTTAAGGTTTCACTTCAGGTAATATTCGCTCTGTTCTACACAAGTGTTTTAATTTGTTAGAACAATGATAATTATAATTATATCATGATTCCATAATTTATAATATTATATAAATATCATTTATATATTGTATATTTATATTATAATAATATATAGTATAATGATGTACGTAATAGAATGCACCGTACGTATGCATGGACGATGTTTTATGTATTTATTATCATATTGAAAGAAACTATGTAAATTAAATAATTAAATAAATAAATATATGTCATTAATATATTATAATTAATATATTATACAATTTCATTAAAACCATTATTATTACATTCAGGTGGTGTGTGGATGAATCACATCGCTTTGAGGGGGTGGTAGTCTACACATCCACAAACGATATTATTGCATTAACACCAAATGGAAGGTAAAAAGTTTTATTGTTTTAAAAGGAATACAGAAGTTTAAAGATATAATAAATATAATATATTAAATTTATAAATATAGTTTCCATCATAATTTCCACCATGATTTGTGGTAAATGTTAAATGAAAAATCATCATTTCGGGAGGAAGTAGTTTGTCATACACTGAAACTGTATATTCAACATCCATTAGATGGAGCTGTGTTTATGTGTAGGTCCTAAAATGTGCACAAAAAGTCCTTGTACATGCAGAATAATATATTTTTCACACAATAATGGAATAAATTTATTGGATGGGGTGGAGAAATGAAATCAATGAAAGGAGATTGAGAGAAGTCGTTACCTCTTAATCAGGTAACTCCTTTTAGTTTATACCAAAAGGCTTCATTGAGAAGCATTCATCCCAAAGAGAGGATTCATGGTATAAGGAAGGATTTTTTGGAGGATAAATTTCCAGATCTTGTAATATTGTAAAATTATTTATAGGTGTGAGGAATAGGTCTAGACGATGTTATTTTATAGGAAATTAAAAGGATTCACTTGGATTTTTTTAAAACAAGTCAGGTGTGCACATGTTCTTACATAAAAAATGTCTAAAAAAACCAACCAAACTCAATAATAGAAGGTTTACAGAATAATTATGTATATTAAATGTGTGTTGGACATGTTTATAGATAATTTTTTCCCTTAATAATAATTTTTAGTCCTTAATTAAGCTTAATTTCACCTAAACAGTTGGGATTAATTTTAATCACTTTTACCGATCATTTTGGACAAAGATAACATTTTATTATTATAATATAATTATTAGATTAAATACACTGGTGTATGTTGGATTTTTGAAATTTAAATTGCAATATAGGAAGAATTAATACTATTAATAATCCTACAGACGGAAAAAAATAAAAGGTTTTTTAAAATAGGAAAAAGATCAAAAGTATGTTAAGATTTTATATTCATTTTATAAGTGAAATCGATTATAATGAATTACATTGTGTTAATATATGTAATAGTTTTGTAATTAAAAATTATGAAATATTTATAATATCATTTACCATTATTAATTAATTATAAAAAAATACATTTTTAACTAAAATGCATTATTTTTCACTATTCATAAAAAATAACATTTCACCAAAAAATATCAAAACTTCACCCTAATATAATTTTGATGTTTTTAATTTAGAAATTATTTCTTTTTTATTAAATTAAAATTACAAATGTGTCCAAATTTAATTTTCTTATTAAAAATTTTCCATTCAAAAAAAAAACAAAAATTTTTATATAAAAGGACTTTACCAAAAAAAAGCATCTTTCATTGTCAATATGTTTTATCTATATAAAAAATTATAAAAAAATATTTTTAATATAGTTATTAATATTACTATAACTATGTTTAATTATTAGGTTAATATTATCACACAAAATTATATATATATATATATATATATATATATATATCATAGAAACTCAGTGTTGCGAGCATCGTACACTAAGTTAGTGTTGCTTGTAGTGAAAGCCATGTTGATATTGGGTGCCAAACAAGACAAGTTGGTATTGTGTGTGAAAGGAATGTTCAGATTAGTTTTTTAATATATATATATATATATTTATATATATTATGAACTATTTCAAGTGATATGTGAAATGAAAAATATTGAAAAGATAAATTAATTAAAAAAAATTATTCTCAAAATCTCAGGGTTTTATAGTGTAATAAGGAGATATTTCTCAAATCTTACTTGGGAATAATTATCCTCACCCTCATTATTCTATAATATTGGTCGTTGTGGCGGATTTTTCCAACAATACTAAATTCATTTCTTAGAACACATATATATATCCATACATTTAATCTCACAATATATGTTAAAAACATAACTAGAATGATTTCCAAGTACACTTTTCATTGTCCCCATATAATCTATGTCTCACAACCCGGAATATATCTATATCTAGCTTACCCGTTACTATGTTAATTATTTAATACATATGTTTTAAAAATTATCTCATTTCCATTATAATTTGATTTCTTTTATTAAAACAATTGTCCAATGAAATTAAATCATAATAGTTGGTTGTATAGCAAAACAAATTGTAATTTAATATTAGAATTTTATTTAATAAATATCATTGGTTGTCAATATAACACATCCTTTATCAAATAGTAAATATATTAAGAAACTATTTAGAGATGTCTTAACCATAATGTTTTATAAGGAAAAATTAAATAACTTGTCGTTGGGACAATAAATATGTGAACCCAACATCATAATCAGAGTAAATAATCATACTAAAAAATGAAATAAAACAGGAATCCCACATTTTTGTTATGATGCACTAATGAATGAAATCACACCACCTCATCCTAAGAGTAAAATCTAAAAAATCATAAATAACAATTAAAATTAATCATGTTTAGTATGATAACCCATTCCTAAAACTGAACCAAAATAATAATTGTTCTATCCTTGGTAACATGTACATACCACAAAAGTGGGTTATCTATTTCAACTTACATGATCCTTAATGGGCTATAATAGCATCTAAGAACCCATCTAACAATTCATTATAGTAATAGAAAATAAAATAAATATTGTTTTCATACAAATTTATATAGTTTGCGACCCAATTCACTTCCACTATGACAATATTTGGTCACTATAAGATGAAATGTGTGGCTCCTCATATGACCAAGGATATTAAAAGTGATATGTTTGTAATAATATTATTTATAGGCTATACCCCCATGATAAGGTATACATAAAAAACATATATAATAGTTATCTAGATAAACCCACAAGAATTAATTATCATTTCAAAAATCCAATAAAGTAATATATTTAAAACACTTCATTAATATATAATATAAAAATTCCACACAAATTAGATGAATATATATAGGATCCCCTGTGGATGGTTTATATACTAAATTTCCAAAAAAATACCAAAATAAAAAAATTGAGGATGATGCACAAATGGTCTAAAGACTTAACCATGTCTAATATACCATACTTCCTCCCTACCAACCATAACCAAAATTAAACATTGGGTTTTCTCTTTATCATCCCCTGAGTCCATGTTGTCTTCTTCGGAACCCCTAGTTGTTCAAGAAGGGTGTCAGTACAAATCAGTTGGTAAAATCCAATGGTTTTACAATATATCAGGTCTAAACAAGGTGTATGAAGATGTTATGTAATAAATAATTCAAATACTAATAAATTTAAAATTTTTGACCATCATGCGCATTAGTGACACCTAGCTTTGACTATACCTACTTTAAAAAGTGTCAAATTATTATGATTATAATGAAAACACACACTGTAAAATGAAATCTATCATTGTTTAAATTTTAAAATCATTAACACCCATGAAGGAATGATTCACCTCCCTACTATAATATCATAATCATCCTCACCTAGGATTTAATTATTCCCCTCCCATAAACCACCTCATCATCATCTCCCATGTAAGAATTTCACCCCTCCTAATAACATAGACATCAACATCAACCATGTGTAATGGGATACATCTATTAAACCACCCCATTACTATCATCATCTAGAAGAATAACACATATCCCTATAACCACCTTATTATCATTCCCAAACATTGGGGAATGACACCCCTTCCTAGAACCATCTCATCATCATCACTAACTAGGGGGGATGATTCCCCTACCTAGAACTACCTCATTATCATCACTCTAGGGGAATTTAAAACCTATCAAGAACTATATGATTACATTTTATAATTTATTCCTTAACCAGAACATAAAATTTAATTAATTAATATAATATAAATAATAAAATTTAATAGAATAACATTTCAATTTTCCTTTCACTATGGTCACTCATCCATCCATGGTCATTACCCATACCAAATTTGGGATACTAAAGTTTTATCCCATGTTTATCAAATGATTCTAACCTAGGAATAATTATAAGAAATCTATTATTATATTACTAGATAAAAAAAATTAGGCCACCCTACATGTTTTCGTTACCATTTTCCCATTTAAATAGTTGAATAAATGCCTCACATGGATTCCATGGTTTAATAATTATTTTTAAAAATATATTACTCATGGTGTAAATCCTAAAATTATCACTTGGAGTAGTAATATATACCATTTATTTATGATTTAGATTAAACACACATTAGACTGACATGACTATACATTATACAAACATTGGAAACACGATTAGACTTAGGGATAACATGGATACGACATCACTTATGATTTAGGAAATAAAAAATATTACATTTCATCTTCTAATATGATCTAAAATTTAAAATTATGAAAAATTATATGTAAACTATAAAATGAGATAAAAATCACAAAAAATGATTAAAAAGCACTAAAAAACATGATAAAATAATATTTAATTAAATAAGGGTTACATGTTTACCTCTAAATATCTGCATAATTAATTTACACTTGAATTGGGTGAATGATAAATGACATATAAGATTTGAAGATAAAACTATAGGAGGATAAAAGGATTGATGTGATTTACTAATAGAAGAAGGTGTTCCCATTTCATTTTATTTTTATATTGAAATCATTTATTCTGGAAAATTCATTTAAAAGTCCATGTTATGAATCATAGAACGACCACACTAATGATGGAATAAAAAATGATTTGAGTATAATAATTGGAATGTTCTACACTAGAAATTTTATTACACACTTCTCATGGATTTAATAAAAAATTACATATTCTAGTACATTAAAAAATGGTATTCCATTTTAATTGTGTAAAGATACTTCAGATCAAGAATCATGAAACAACACCTATACCACAGTTAGATCACTTTCCTGCATTCAAAACATGATCCATAGTTTATAATGTGACTATAAATCGTCCATGGAAATTCAAAAAGGATTATATATAATAATATTAAATGTAATAATTTTATGCAAAAATTTAATAGTCTTTACCATGAAATAACTTCTTAAACCATAGTGCGACAAAAAAACCTCTCTAAAACTCCAAATGGAAATTACAAGGATATAATATAGAGTGGTTTCCAGGTAATATGAATGAGTCAACATATTGGTATGCAATACCTATTGTCACTACTTGACAACCTCACTATAGAGAGATCCTTGAAGGGAGTTGAAAACATCAAAGAGGAATTGTGTATGGATTTTTAAAACAATATGTATGGATTATCATAATTTCATGACTCCCATCACCAAAAAATGACTATATGCCCCCAAAAGTTTTTCCTTACATGAAAATGGATTAAAATTATACACTTACATGTTATGATATGAATCCCTTAGTCATGATATAGCCCTAATCCAGAATGAAACCCTCACTTGAAATTCCCCACCACTTCATGATTCCCGAAGTGATCATGCAGCCTAACTAAACTTATAAAAATTAATTAACACACACAAGAACCCATCACAATGTGGTATTTACCAATAACAGTTCAAAACCACATATTAATATATTAATATTTTCAAAAATAAATATTTTTTAAATAATCATGTTTAGTGTATGGATTAATAATAATATTATTTATAATACTAATAATGATTTTATAATGTTTTGAAAAAATATAAATTTTCATTTTAAAAAGAAAAAGTTTTGATTTTTAAAAAAATTACATGTATTATCTTGTTTTATTTTGATGTTACCTTCAAAAAAAATTATTTATTGAATGTTATGACATCAAATTTTTTTGTTTTACCATGTCCAAATTATTTTAGGGTGATTAATGGGGTTTTTTGGAATGTATAATTTTTTGAATAATTAATTAATATATTTTGATGAATATCATATTTTTTAGGTTAATAATTAGATGTAATTATGTCATATTTTTTTCAATCTTATGAATTTTTTTACAGTACAATATAACTTAAATTGCCTAAAATGTTTATTCATTTTTTAAGACTATTTATTATATGAATATAATGATTAAAACATTTATAAATTACAACATTAAACTTTTTCTTCATAGGAAAATTCAAAATTAGAATGGTTTTTGTTAATATATAAGAGATGAATTATGATGTAATTAAATAAAAGATAAATATTATGACTAACCAATGACATTAATGTGTATTTAATTATTTTAGAATTATCAAACAATAAAATTATCAAAATAATTAAATTGTTCTGGATGAAGCTAAGAAAATTACAATTTCATATTAAAAAAAAGTTTAAAACAAGACTAAATATTGTTTATATGAATAAATTATAACTCCAGACATATATTGATTTTTTTAACATCAGATTATGTAAATAAAACTAAAATTATATTAAATAACATTTAAAGTGAACTACGATTTATATGTTATTTAAAAATTATAAAAACATTATATTGAGTGACTCATAATTTTTAAGGTTCAAAATATAATATATTACAAATTTAATTATCACATTGAATTTTTAAATTACATTATTCATCCATATGACTGAGAATTTATAGAAATGAAATTAATATTTTCCTATAAAATTAGAGCCATTCAATACATTGAAAACTAGATATAACGTTGAATATATTCCCTATATTCTATACAATTCACTCTTTAAACAATAATTTCGATGTTAATAAGTATTTTTATTTTGAAAAATACCTATACCCATATGATTCAGAAATAATACATAGGTTTTGGTTCAAGGGGAAATGTAAGAGATTCTAAGCCTCTTTTTTCATTCTTATTTATCACTCTATATAATAAAAAAATTTAAAAATTCTTTTCCATACCAAAAATAATTATAATAAAATCTTATCAACAACTTTTTAATCATTAAATTATTAAATATTATCCATTACCTCTCATCGAACTATTTTCCTTAATTTTTTACTTTGTGAAAATATATGTTCTTCCAAAAAGTTGTTTTTAATTGCAATTATTCTATTACTATATTAAAATAACATAATAAATAATTAAAAGTAACCCTAAAAAATTATCATGGTTTTAGGTTAATCATTTTTTAAAATAAAAATATTTATTGAGTTTCCCCTTATTTTAAAATCCTTCATAAAAGACAACTTATTTTGATGATTTTACACTTACTATGTTAATAATGATGTTTTCATAAAAATATTCCATATATGAATTTTATTAAAAAATAATTTAGTGATTGAATATAACATAAAAATAATCTTTATTTTATAATTATTATATTTTAATTTTAATGTACCATCATATTAATGAAATTTATGATGAATAGTCTTAGTATTTTTAACACTAAAAAACCATATTGTTGAGGTTGATTCACTAATTAGTTACTATTTCATTAAATATTGGACTCCCATGATTCTATAATGGTTATGAAGTAATTAATTTTCACTTTTGAGCTTATGTAATCCATGGATAATGATCCTTGACCATTTTAGTTGTACCTAATTAGTTTTGATGACAAAGAACTGAAAAATCAAAAAATGAATGTTAAAAATAGTACCAATATTTTCAATGAAAGAAAAATTATGAAAATGAAAATTAAAGGAATAATAATAAGTAAAAAAATATGTAAAAGGTCCTAAATATAGTGAATAGTAAATATTAATTTATTTTTTAGTAGGATAGAGGATGTAGGTGATGATTTGGGACATGATGTTAGGGTTTTTCATATAAAATCTTTAATGTTTTCTTATCAAGTATTTATCTATACTAATTTATATGAGTTATATTTTTAATAATATTATTTTTATTTAATTATTTCTGATTTTATCTCAAAAGTTTAAATTAAAATGGACTTATTTAACTTCTTTTTTAATTATAATATTTTTTGGGATTGTTTTAGAGATTGTACTTATAGGTTGAATAGTATGCTTATATGAGTTTTGTTCATGAAATAATGAACATAAATATACTATATATATTATTAAGGTTAGATATATATTTAATATTATATATGAAGATGTTTGGTCTATGTTTATATCTCCAAAATTTATTGAGTAATGTTTTTTTCTCTAGATAAAGCATGCTTCAATTAATTGTTTTCATTTATTCCATTATATTTGAATATGAATGAATATATGTGATTAATATAATTTTCCAAGATTCCTACATTGATTTTTTATATTCTTTTTTTGAGTCTTAATGTATATAAATTGATTTAATAATATAATTAAATGTTTTCTTGGCTAAATGAATGTTTATATTCTCTTAAAAATGAAATGAATGTTTCCATTGAAAATAAGTGACAAAAGTTCTCATACATTCCTTATAATGTTTTTCTTAATGATTTATTTTTAAAATAATTTATTCAATTGAAAAGGAATTTTTTGTGAGTTTAACATAAGATAAATTTATTCTATATAAAATAATAATATTCTTAATGGTTTTTCATATATTTTGATTCCCAAATAGGTTTCTTTTACTTATATACATCATAATGAGACTTATTTTCTAACACCTTCATTTAAAATGATTTTACAGTTTCTAGATATGAGTAGTAAAAATAAGAAATTCATGTTAGAGTTATAGAGATTTATATTTTTTATGTAATGTGATTCATCATAAGAACTTGGTTTAGGGAAGAAAATGTACACTGGGTAGAACCATGGGGTTTTTATAATAGAGTTTCCTAATCCCAAAAAATAGTGAAACATATTGTTAATGTGAATGTATAAAATGTAATATTTTCCATAAATTTCGTGTTTTTTGTTTAAATATGTTCAATATTATTTATTCAGTATAAAATTATTGTTTATATAACATTTCTAGTTAGGTTGTTTCATTGAAAAAAAAAATGAATTAAAATTTAGACATGATAATTTTTTTAGTGGGAAAAAATATTAATTTTTTATATTAATACGATACAGTTTTGGATTATTAAATGTATTTAAAAAATTATAAACATAATAAAATATTTATTTAAAATTTATTTTATTATAATTAATAATGTAATTGAATTAGGAAGGGAATAATTTTACAATACCCATCCAAATTTATAATAAAAAATAGTCAGAGTAAGAGATATGAAATTTTCGGCGATGTTAACTCAATACTCATATAAAATAAATTGTGGTACCCATAAAAGGGAGACACCAAATTATTCAAATATGGATATTTTAATTGTGGATAATTTCATACTATAAAATCCCCCAACATTAGGTATAACTTTATTCCCAATTATATATGATGGATCAATAAATTCATTGGGGAAGATATTTTAATTTTTGAGGTTTCTATAGAATCATAATATAACTCTTTTAGTTTATCATCTCAACAGAGAAACTGAACAGTGTTGGTTACCAATTAAAAATACCAAGGAGAATAATGATATAGATACCATGCATTGGAAGGTGTTTAATCATATTTTATCTGGAAAATTATTTTTTTATAATATTTATTAAAATTGAAATGTAATTTATGGATGTACATTATAATGAATAGGACATAATTTCTTCTTATAAAGCATAATTGTATTGATGGTAAATGTTTAAGGTATATTTTCTTGTAAAACATCAAATTAAAGTTGATATATTTTACATAGGTTTTAAACTAAAGTCATGAAGTTAACTTGTAACCGTAGAAATTTTTAGTTATTAGGAAAAATTATGAAGTTATAAAAGGAATGAGATGGAGATTTTCCACTCTTATATATCTCAAAACGACAAGGATAAGAAGCATTAATGTGTGATGTAATGGTGTAAAACAAATAATTAAATACAAATTCAAAAATCTCTCATGTCTTAAATGTATTAAAAAATACATTGAGAATTTAATGAAAGGATCATGAAAATTTAATATGTGTGGAGAATTTGGAAATATTACACATGATTAAAAATAATTGTGTAAAGATTATAACAATAATTACCAAAATTATGAATAATATTTCAATTATAATGAGATATTCTATTATGCATTTTTCTTTTCAAAAATAATTATAATTGGTGAAGAAATTAATTCCAAACTAGATGGGTGTTGAAATGTCATTTTATAGTTCCCTAGAAAATGATGGTACATTAAATTAATTTATGAAATATATCTATTATTTTACTAAAATTATGACATTTTCTTGTTTAAATATTTGTATTTATATTATTTAAATTTTTATAAAATTTATGGTGATACATAAATATCATATCAATAAGAAAATAATTATCTTTCGATAGAAACTATTATTAAAGGTATTAAATTAATAAGTATTTATAGTAATCTTTTAATCATTATTAATGGGGTCATTTTTCTTATAAATATTTTAATCTTACCATTACTAGGTTTTGATGTTTTTTTGTATGGTGATTGTATTCTTGGTTATTGTGATAAGATAAATTCCAGAGAAAAGTGAGTTATATTTAATTTTTAGAATGATTTTCAATTTATATTTATAAATGAGTTTATACTAGTGATAAAATTTAAAAAATATGAGATATTGAATATAGATGGGAGTTAATGTTATATCTCTCATATTATTTAAAATAAGATTCTCGAGGTTAATGAATATTTTGATTTATTTCCTAATTAATTTTATGGTGTTATTTTTCTAATTTGAAGGTGAAATTGAATATTTACATAGATATTTATGTCTTAATAATTTTAAAATCCTTTATTTTATATGTCCATTAGAGCTATTATAATTGAAAAAGAAATTACATGAGTTTCATGATAAGGGTTTTATCCATCCTATCTCTCTAACTTAGGACAAAAGCGTTCTTTTTATTAAGAATAAGGTTGGTGTTAAGATGATTTTAATTTATTGTTGAGAAATTAATAACATTATTATTATGAACAAGTAACCTTTTGAACATATCAATGAATTCTTTGATCAGCTACATAGAGGACAACAATTATACATAATTTTCATTATCTATGTATGTCATCTAATTAATATTAGTGGAAACAATATTCCTAATAAGTTATTTTAAATTATGTTTCCACATTATGATATCATAGTTATTCCCAATGGGTTAAAAATTATTATTTTTTATTTATATATTTTATTTATAGAGTCTTTAGATATTATTTAGAAAAAATAGTACTGTTTTTAATGATATTTTTTTATATTCAAATTTTTATGAGGATTGTGTGAAACACCTATGGACTATCCTATAATCTCTAATAAAATAGAATTTATACATATAATTTAGTAATGGTGAATTATAATTATAATTAATATCATTACATGGGAATATTATTTCTAAATATCGTATAAAATTGCATCCTTTTGAAACTAATGTGATGAATGAATCGTCAATTCCAACTGATATCATAGAGAGTAAAAGTCTTCATAGATTATCTGGTTATTACAGAGGTTTTTTTTTCAAAACATTATTTTTATTTCTAACCCAATAACCATGTTAACTCGAAATAGTGTTACATTCTCTTGGAAAAATGAATTTTAGGATTTTTTCCTGAATTAAAAAGGAGATTTTGTTACTCCATGGTATTATCATTTCCAAAAATAAATATGGAATTTTGTATCCAAATTGATGATTCACCAAGTGTATTGGTTGAGTCTTGGTTAAGAACAATTGGGTTCTAGAATATGTATCACATTAGTTTGGACCCCATGACTAATACTATCCACCTATTTTACTTTTTCATGGAATGGTATGTTTGTTAACATATGAATTCATCAGTTATATGTGCAATATGTTAAACATATTGTGATCATGAAAATTTTAATGTATATATTTACTAAAAATGAATTGAAAATGAATAAAAGGATTTTTTTGGAGTTGATAAGTGATTATGATATCTAAATTAATTATCATCTTGGTAGTTTAAAAATTTAGAGTATTCTTTGAATCAAAATTTTAATCATCATCCACCATGTAATGTTTAGATGATAAAGCATAAATTAATCAATAAATGAAAATTGTTAATGGATATGGATTCATAATCATCACCTAGTTGAATATATTATAATCTATGTAACAAACCATGAATATATTATATATTATTCGTTAAATTAATAGGATTTCTATGATAGCTTGATTTTTAAGAAACCCTGATCTTTAGATGATTTTTGATATACTAAATAAATATTATTATTTTATTTTTCAATTATAAACTAGCTATTAAATTGGTACGTATAAATATGTGAAATTGAAAAAATAATTATATAAGTTCAATTTTCACACTCAATACAAATGTAATGAGTAATTATAATGAAATAATACATAAATTTTTAGTGAAGTCATTTTATTCTTGAAAATTACTTTTTTTGTCAAAATTGTTATTTATATCATTTTTTTGTGAAAATATAAATTAAAATTTATTAAACTAAAAAAATTATTATTATAATCTGGATTCAAATTTTTAAATCATGATATTAAAATTTTGTAAATAGGACCCTTTTTTTATTTTTTCCTTATGAATAGTAAGTTAGGTAAACATTTGTGTCCTTGGTAAGGTTAATAATAGTAAAACATGGTTAAAACTATTGAGTAAGTCCTCAAAATCTCCAAAACACATGCCTTTATACTATTGTATAGGGGGTTAAACTAATCTCACCTAATTTTATAGAATATTTCAATTTGGGTAAATTTTTATTTTATAAATTCCTTTATATTATTTTATGAATTATTTCAAAATATTACCCCTTTTAAATTTATCTCATACATTCACATAGGGATCAAAAGATTTTAATAATGTATCAAAATTTTCTTTTGAAAAAGGAAATTAATTCATTTTTATGAGGGTAATTAATTTTGTATTTATATTGGTAGTATAATTACCTTAAATGCTTATGAAAAACAGACTATGTACTCATTTAAGTAATATAAATATAGAATAAATAAATTTTGAAAAATTAAATGTAATTTAATTCGGAATAATTATTCTGTTTTAAGAATTTTATAGTTAACTATGACATTTTAATAATAATTTATATTATTATAATCATGTTATGTTTATATATATATATATATTTTTATTTTGATTCATTACATGTAAATCCATATTTAAAAGATTGTAATGGTTTATAATGTTACATAATATATTATTAGAAGCATTAAAATTTTAAAATTATTTACATGGAAAAAGGATGATATGATATGTTAGATTATTTAATCCCATGAAATCTTGACTATAATATTCCCTATGAAAAATTTAGAGGTTATGATATTTTTAAATTCCACTCCAAGTTTACTTAATGATTAATCTAGTGTTAGTCTTCAAAATAAGAGGTAATCATCTTACCAAACCTCCATCATTTTATATATTTTCCTAACTCCTCAAAATCAGTGTTATCAATTATAAAATAGTAAATTTATTATTGTAATTATGCATAAAAGTTATTATTATTAAATATTGACTACTAAAAACCCCATTTTCTATTTAATGGGAAGTAAACACATTGCTTGTTTATACGTGGGGACTACCACCTGCACATAGAGATTTAATTTATTTTCCATCACCATTACTCTTGGTGGATTATTCTTACTAATATTATTATTATATAAGATATTCATTATATAATTCTGGTTATTTATTGATAAAATATTATTTATCTATCTTTTTATACTTTATTTATGAAACATAATTAGAGTTCTCACATACTTATGGCCGACCATCTCCATGAATTATGTAAATCCTTTTACTATCAATAATTTTTATATATGAATATAAATATGTTTATAGTAAATATATTTTATATTTATATCAGTATTAACATTCTACATTCTATGGTTATGTGATATATTTTCATGTTCCCAAACTAACCAACCCAAACAAACATAGAAAAATGAATCAGTTCACACCCATGAACAATGATTTTAATAGAGAATTATTAAAATATGTTTCTTTGAATGTTATAGTTGGGTTATATATGTTTTTATAATTATTTAAGTTTTTATTAAATATATTTATAATAAATCTAATTATCTTATCTAGGGAGTTAGAGTTCTTTTGAATTAAGTCATACTGGTGGTAGGAAATTTATGTTTCAATGTCATTTTAATTAGTATTTATTATAATTGAATTTCCATAATGGGATTTAGAATGATAATTATCTAACAAACCCATTTTAATTTGTATACTATGTTAAATAACTAAATTTTAATGTAATATTATAAATTTTCTCTCTTTGGAACATAAAATAATTGAGAAAATGATTTTATTGAAATAGAAATAATTTTCACATTATTCGAGAATAGTTTACCATAATCTCAATGGTTTCATAGAAATTTTTTCAATAATGTTTTCCAAATTCACCTATGATTTTTATTTAAATTATACTTAAATTTTACATTGTACAATTTTTTCCAAATGATTCTTATTTCCATTTCCCAAATGAGTTAGTTTGTATTTATATCAAAAACATGAATGGAATGTTTTTTAACTTCCATGACATGGAAGAAATTCCCCTTAATCTTTAAATCACAATGTTTTAAAGGTTATTTTTAATGAATCCATGGTTTTATTATAATACTATTGTGTTCATATAAATTTATAAATAATTTTTTTTTAAATATTTTTTTCAAAATGAAAATGGTATTTTCCTTAAAAAAATTCATGGGATGTTTTTACAGAATTTTAGACATATGATTACATAATTTAATGTTATATATAAATCAATGGGGATATGATCCAATGATTAGATCCTAATTATTTTTTAATATGATTAATAACTATAAGTATGAGGTGTTTATGAAACTTTTTTATTTTACCCATGTTATGAAAAAATGATTATGAAACCTGTTTTGTTTCAACAAGTTATGATATGATGATGTGATGACTTTTTTTTGATCTTGTGGAACACAATTGTATGGTTTTTATTATGGGAATATTTGGAAATGAATTTTATATCCCTCCAAATAAATAGGAAAATATATATATATCTCATGATATAATAAGAACATTATTAATGTAACCCATTTTAATGAGGGACTCTATCCACTATGATAGCCTTGTGAGTGGACATTGACATTGACTATGATGGATTGGGGAGTGAAACCAATTCACTATTATAGTCATTTTTGTGATCCTTGACTAAGGTAATTAATTTAAATTATTTTTTTCATACAAAAAACTTATATCGTATGAAAATTATATTCTATCATGGGTCATTTTCAGTGATTCCTTTATGATTTATGTCTTATAAACTTCTATATTTTATTATATCCATCAAGTCTATGATATAATATTTGTTTGATAATTTTTTAATGTTATTATTATGTTATTATACCATTATATTATTGTTACACCTAAATTATTAATGATATCATCATTATTTTCCTTCACTGTTAATTTCATATCACTGTTAACAATGCGTAATTATTCCATAGATATAAAGATTGGATTTAATTATGATATTTATAAGAAAAATTATATTTATGAAGAACTATATGGTAGACTATGTATATATTATTATATTATTTGTCTGTATAACATTATATCCAAATACACTACCTCCTCCAATGGCCCAAAGGCCTTCATTTTTTTATTGATTTTATGATAATCCACCTTTCAAGGGGTGAGGTGGAACCCTTACAAGACCCGTATGAGTAAGTATTACCTGGATCATAGGCCTTAGAATAATTCATTGGCCGTAGGCATCAAAAATTTCATACAACCCAGACTAACTACTTGGAACTGCTCCTCCCCAGCATCTTAATCATGAAATCATCTCTCCAGCTTCACATGACTATTCGGCCAGGCTTTCCCATGCATGTACAGGCTTGCCCAGATGGCAGGTTCCATACCCTCTCATTCTTGCAGTACGTTTTAGCTTCTGCGATGGTGAAAGCTCTTTGCTCATCCTCCTTCTGGAGTTGTTTCTTATAGGTTGTCTAGTTTTCATCTTTACTTAATATGTCTTGAAGGCCTTGAGGTGGCCTAAAGGCCTTACTAACCGGAAGTCCTGGGTGGACCGAAGGCCTTAAAGGACTCAGGGACCAAACCGGTGGCCCGAAGGCCCAAATGTGGTAATAGTCCCAGATTCTACAGTTCTAAACAGTGCCTGCTACAGTACCCACTACATTACCTTCTATAGTACTACATAGTTCCCTCTACAGTAGCTGTTATAGTTCTGATACAATACTTCCATAGTATCCCCAGAAATATGCCTCTGCCTGGATTTGATCATGGGTCGTCTGGATGCACTTTCAGAGTCCTCACCAACCGAGCTGAGGCTGATGTTCAAATGTGTGTAGGGTAAATCTCTCATACCACTAGGCCCCCTCACTATGACTAGAGCTTTCCACACATTCCATGGTAAGGAAAATTTCTTTGAATCACTCTATGCATAATATGCACAATGTACCTATCTGGAATGACTTGATCCTGGGCCTGTTCCCATGAAGAGTGAGGGGTACAACCAGAAGGTACCACTTGTCTAACACCCCATAATCTCCTAATACACTACACCTTTACCTTTCTGGTATAGTCCTTAATGATGTTTACTAATTATTTATCTTATAAGGTAAAAAATTTAGGTATGCAAATTATTGTTCACCATTGGTGGAATCAAAACAATGTTTAATTATTTTTAGAAGAAATGTTGATAATATTTATTGATAATTAATCATTTAAGCCAAATGTATGGGAGAAAATAGTATATTATGGTTGAGAAGGGAGTTTCATTTTTCCCTAAGAATATATAACATTATATATAATAGTAATTGGATGTGTCTATGAGATAGAAGCTCATAGGGGTAACAACTATGAATGGGGTTGAATTGGTATTGAATTTATCATCACCAATTCCCAATAAGTTGGCATAAGAGATCAATCATGGATTAACACACTTGGTGGAAATGTTTGTGTTAATAGACATTTTCTTTACAAACCATTATATATTTTTATCATGGAAGTAATATCCCAAACATCATGGAGAAAATTTTCAATTATTGATTTGGTATAAATACATTAATGATGTTTAATGATATGTTTTCCTGAGTTAATGGGGATTCTTGAATGTGTTTCTGTTGTTGGGGATACAAATAAAGGAAAAAATTCTCATCCAGTGCATATTGCATTGTTGGATCATATTTAGTAGTAACAGTGTCCCTTAACTATGCTTTCATGGAGATGGGGTGAATAGTTTTAATAAACCATGTAAGGGGGAAGAAAAAACCATACGGTCTTGGATATACAAACCTCGTTGTGTCATCACATAGTTTGGAAAGAAATCAGGGATTCCAAGTGAACCATGCAGCCTAGACCCCTCATGGAAAAATGGTGGCCCATGGTTGGTTCAAGGTTTAGAAAACCAAGCAGCCAAACCACGCTCATATTTGAAATTGGGTTTTTTTACCATTTTTACCTCTTAGTCCTTAAGTGTTCTGACTTTAAATTTTCTTTCATTCTTCCCAAGTTTCCCTAGTAATGAACTAAATCACCCCAAACTTCTATAGGGTCAATTTTATTCATTGGTATGCTATTTGGAGCACAGTTCAGTGTGGATTGATGCTTTAGGTGAGTCTAACACTCATACTCTTTCCTTTTTATGGAATAAATATTGTGTGGTTTTTTAATCCATAAATATATATTTTTCTAGAAAATTTTAGGTTGGGACTTTAATGGATGTTTGAATCCAAATCACAGGCTTGGGATAAGTGATCATTCTCCTTTAGAATCAAGGTAGGTTGTCAACAAGTTATATCACACAATTTTGTCATTTATTTATGTTTATATTGTAACGCCCCGACCCTAATTACCTAGAGTCGGTGCATTATTACATAACATTGGCATGATCACGAGAAAGATCAAGTCTCGAAAGACCGATTAGTTTAGTAGCCTTGGAATAACTAGATACATCCATAAATTTTTACATTACATCATAAAAAAAACATGTTGTCTTCATATCCCCTCATACTATCCCTACAGGTCATTCATAAATTACTTCTTCATAATCCTGGGAAAAAAATAAAACATTGAAAGGGGTGAGCTCAGATGCTCAGTAAGGATAACATTATAGAAGAAGCCTTCATAAATAATCATAAACACTTAAGGCAATTTATAACTAAAACAAAAGCCTTTTAAACTTGAACTTCAGCATAAAATGGCAAAGGTAAAATGAAATAATGCCATTTACTTACTCACATGGATATTCTACTAGTCGAATGATCACATGCAATATCAATATCCACTTTCATAATGATGGAATGCATAATGCCAGACTATTATAACCACATAGCCAAGGCCTCGTGCCAAGACTACAAATAAGATTTTTCCAAGGCCTTGTGCCAAGACACTAGTTTGTCTCATGAGACCTACCGATGCATCGAGGAGCTATAGAGGGCTCCACCCGTCACTTATTAAGTCCAATGCATTCCTCATATGAATAGGTTTAAGCATAAAATAAACATTCGTATTAAAACTAGCATACGAAATGTCAATACTTTAACCACAAACCATGAATGGTATGAAAATAGAACATCCACAGTCAAACATAACTCATTTGATACAATATGGAAGATTTTATTGTATCACATTAACCTCAATCATCAATAATGAAGGATGTTGACATAGATGAAAATAATCATCAAAACTATTTGAGGGAAATAACCCCCTTTTCTTGAAATCACTTAAAAGTCACACTATTTGTAAAGAAGCCATTTAAAAATAGATTTTTGAATCAAAGTGTCCCATACCACTTTGAAACTTTTAAAAGGAGTTTTAATTTTAAAACTTTAATGTCCATATAAATAAATCCTTAAAACCATTTTTTAAAACATGGACATTAATGAGAAATATTTAGAAGAATAAGTCTTTAAAACATTTTAAAATGGTATTTTGGTTAGAGATTCTAACCAAAAGAGAGACACTTGAGTACAAATAATTGAGGTAATCAAAACTTTGTAATATCATGAGAATAAAGGGATTCATGATATACTATGTCAAAGTACATTATATACACCACATAAAAGTGATTTGGTGTATATCAACAAAGAAGTCCCAATTGAATGTAAATTGAGATGAAATCTCTCATAAAGGTCGTATCCTTAGGTTAAGGATAAATCAATGACATAATTATGTGTGAAAATATAAATACACTATATATGATTGAATATTCAGTGTAAAACAATCAAAGGATATTCACACATATTCTTGTAAAAACAACACCAACGAATTGGATGTTTAACTCAAAAAATGGTGAAAGAGTAAAAATTACTCTTATCAAATTCATATTAATGACTTGAGAATTATCAATAGAGTGATTATGTGTATCAAAAGTATATCCACAGGAAGAGGAGTGGAAATTATGACATAATCAAATGAATAGTGATTCCACACATAATCTTGGAGTAATATAATCAATGAAATATGCGTAAAGCCGAATGAGTGGAAATTGAAATGTCAAATTCCCTTATCGATTTGGTAACTTACGAAACATACAACTATGAAAGAAGGATCATACCATGACTATGTAAGTACCAATAAATTAATGTATATTACACAATGAATACAATCATGGGCAGTACACATACACCACATGTAATAATTAAGTGGTGAACAATGGAATTCTCACGAAATTAAGAGTGAGATAAGAAACTCCTTACCATGTTAATCAACTGAGTCGTATGGACAAAAGTTAATAACCACAAAAATGATTTACATAATAACATGAATATAAAGAGAATCATGATAATATATATCAAATGTCCGTACACAATACACCACTTTCAATAATTTAGTGGCGAACAATGGAAATCTCATGGAGTTGAAAGTGAGATAAGAAAATCCATTACCTTGAACTTTCCCTTAGTAGATGGTATGTTAACCTCCTGTATAATAATTAAAACATTTATTAAATTATACAATAATCATATACATCAATATGATATCATATATGATCTTTTAACATTTCTTTATTAATAATATCTTAGTATTATCGTCGTTTCGGGTGATAATCGATTCGTTCTTCTTAAATGTTTGGTTACGTAAGACATGTTTGTAATGGATATATTATATCTTATTCATAATCAGAATGATATTAACATTATTTTTATCCCTAAAATGAGAATAAGACTTGAATGTATACGATGGAGGATGGATCTCATCGTGTTCGTGGAGACGGTAGTCCGTACGTACGCACGAACGCTACTTCCATTTAATTTTTCATTTTAAAAGAATTGAATCCAAATGATACATAGGTATATTATTATTCCAGTATAATATAATATTTTATATATGTTACTTATGTTCATTAACACCATTCTTTATACGTTCCATGTGTGGTATGAACGAGTCATATCATTTTAAGGGGGCGGTAGTCCGCACTTCGTCAAATGAAATTATCATACGTATATACAACATGAAACGAATAATGGTATGAAATAAAATGGAATTACAGAAGTTTATATTTAAAATATGTATCATTAATATCACCCTTAATTATAGTGCCATCATAATGGCCACCATGAGAGGCGGTAAGATGTATTTGAACAATCATCATTTCGGGAGGCGTTAGTTTGCCATTCACAGAAAAATTATGTTCATCATCCATTAGATGGAGGTGTGTGTATGTGTAGTTCGAATCCTTCTTATAAAAACATCCTAGTATATTGAGGATACTTTTTTTGTTACAAAATAAAGGAAATAAAAAGAGTTTGGGGGTTGGAGAAGCAAAATAAATGAAAATAATTTAAGAGAAATCGTTACCTTTAATTTAGGTAACTCACTTTGGTTGGAACCAAAGGACTTCTTGAAATGATTTCTTCCTAAGGGGAAGCTTCAAGGAGGAGGAGAGGGATGTGGGGAGCTTATTTGGGCAGGGTTTGGACGAGCCAAGTGGCTTGAGAGGTGTGAGGAATGAGTAGAAGTGGTCTCCTTTTATAAGGGAGAGGAGGGGCTCTTTAGGAAAGAGTGAAAGTATTACTTTATAATATAATTATATTCGGTTTATAATGGTCCAAAGATCATTGCGGTCTAAGATAAGATGACTCATATTCTAAATAACATCAACCAATAAGAATTGGACTGGTTTTAGATAATATTTTAATCATTATAATCTTATTTATTTAAATGATTTATTAATGAGGTAAACATTACATCATTATTGTGTCATTAATAATTTAAATTATTTGATGTCTCAAAATTATAAATAAAATATCATTATGTAGGAAATCGTTTTAGCTTTCTAATGAATATTTATAATCGAAAATCCAACATGTATAACCCTATGTAAAAATTGTTCTTCTAAAAGATGTAAGCTTATGCCATTTTTATTTTTATTTTAACTTTATTAATATAATGTGTCCCTACCCCATACAAGTGGCTCCAAGGGGTCCCCAAATAGACACAAGGATGCCCATGGTCGGGTATGTGTCCACCAATAAGGTTAGGACACGTTTTAGGGTAATTTTGTATTATTATAATATTATTTTTTAACCCTTATTTACCGGATTTACCCTTAACCATGGTAAATAAAATATTTACCACAATAATTATTCAAAATGTCTAAAAATAAATGTTACCTATTTAAACAATTTGGACATCCTGATTCCAAATATGGAATCCATTTTTCTAAATTCAAAATACAGAAGTGGCAGAAATTAATTTAAAATTAATTCCTGCCGTCAAAACAAAAAGCGTGTTTTTAAGAGGTAATAACTATCAAAAGATTGACACTTGTTTATGTTCGGTTTAATTGTAAAATTATATCCAATGACCAACATTATATTAAATGGTAAAAATATATTCTAAATATACTTTAAAACCACTCAAATTCACAATTTATCACTATTAATTATTTTGATTAAAAAAGTTGTTTTTAATTAAAATTTAGTAATTTTCACTATTCATCAAAATATGAAAGTTATCCGAAAAGTACCAAAATTTCACCTTAGGCTAAATTCGATATTCCAAATCCAAAAATGAAGTCCATTTTAAAATATAAAATATATATAATTTCAAAATTTAGGTATTACTATTCATAACGGCTAGTTTGATTGGTTGTGGCGTGTGTTAAAACTCAAGGTTGTGTACAACACACGCTACTATTTTATTCAAAGGAAAGCGTACCGTGGAAGCTTGGGATGTTTCATTTTAAATTTTTTGATGTCCCAATTTATTCAGATAGTTTAAAATATTTTATTTAAAAAGGTTTCACTATTAAAAGTTGATAAAAGTGCAATACTAAAAATGAATCTGTTCTTGCATTATGACTAAGAAACTCATAATAGGGATTCTAAAATTATAAGGATTATATAAAGTTCAAAATGTAGTTAATACTATTCATGAACTCTTTTAATGGCTTTTTTTTGTACGTCATGGTGTGATTGAACTCGGTGTTGCGTGTAGTGCAAGTTATTGAATTATTTTTAAGAAATAACACACTATGAAATCCTGGGGTGTTACATTCTCCCCTCCTTCAATAAATTGCGTCCTCGCAATTTGAAATTGTTTTTAGAAAATAAAAGGTTGAAAGTAGAAAATATATTTGTGGGAAAACCCACATCGGAAATTGGGTTACTAAAATTTAGTCTTAATATAAGGAAAAGAGAAATGAAAGGGTCACCACCAAATTATGATCTCGATTAGGAGAACATTGGTGGCAATTAGAGACATATAATTGGAGGAAAAACATAAATATTTATAGGTAGTGATTGAGGTCATCAATCACAAACAAGTATAAAATTGAGGTCCTTAAACTCATCAATCTATGATGATTTGAAATACCATCGGTCCAAGAAAACATAGGGTATTGGGATAACACATTTTTGACGTTTCAAAATATCTTAGTTGAAATCCCACATCGAAAAATGAATTAATGAGGCCTCTATTTAAAATAAAGAGTGGAAAGTATGAAGATTACCGAAAATAACACATACTAGGGTTCCATGTAGGAAAATATGGATATGGAAGAGAAATCTAACCATCAATTATCTGATGGAGAGTGGTAGAGAACATGGCTATGAAAAGGCCAACAATCCCAAAGCCATAAATTAGTGATGATTTAATGTACCATCTAGGACAACATTTTTTTTTAAAGTTACATTACATAAGGAAGAGGAATTCATTTATGATATTGACTAAGAACATTATGAGATATACTTAAATTTTAAGTAGATTTTCATTCTTTAATAAATTTCCACCACTAACTCAATTTTTTTTAAATGATGAGTATTCAAGAAGACTTGGTCACACTGGAAGAACTAGAATAAATTTCTATAGAATCACATGATCCATGTAGGATAAACCATATATTTACATTGTCTTTTAAGATTAATCAAAACCAAAATGGTTAGTGAATGATCTAATGATCCCCCAAAAGGATATTCATTGAGATAAATATGAACTAATCTTAATTTCTAAAATTAAACCAACAATACCCAAAAGTTAAATAGATACCATTCAATAACGAATTGTCCTTACAATCCTTTAATATAATCCAAACTAATATTGAAACCCAAAACATAGAAGAATTTGATTATGTAGTCTCCCATGTTACATTGTATCTCCAAATGAAATAAAATACTCTTAAAGTCACATACTTAAAAGTGATTAACATCATCACATATTCTCTGTTATAGGTTAATCATTTCCATAAATAACTCAAATCACTATAAATCAACAATAAAAACGTAGATAAAAATCCACCATTACTCTACAAATGAAACCTCATTGTATTCTATTTTCCTTGGGCATATAGTGTTCCTAACAAAACGAACATCTTCCAAAATAACATTTATCACTTAATCACCAAATCATTTTCCTATACCTAGGGTATTCATTTGATAAGACATAAGAACCCAAATCATCTTATTATTGATCAATAAAATCATTTAACAAAAAAAATAGTCACACTAACCAGGGACTTCATGTAGTCCAGTGGTAGGCGATAAATCCCAATCGCACTTTGGTTGTGGGTTCGATTCCCACAGCATTGTCCGACGCGATGGGTTGTCACACGGTCTACGTGTTGTCCTTTTTCAAAAACTATATTTTATAATATTACCAAAATGAGATAAATTCATCAAAATAACATAATTTAACCACAAATGTTATATCATACTTTGCATTTTCATCCCAAATTATAATAACTTATCATTTTCTCAAACCCCAATGATCATATAAAACCAAATGGTTATTTATACCTATATCCACAAGAGAAGAGACAATTATTCCTCAAATATCATTCTCACATGGCAAACTGCGGGGTTACAAATACAAGAGAAAATTATTCCAAATTAAACCCATCATCAAGGAGTGCTAATACTTTTTAAATTTTTCTCCAATCATTTATTTCCACATAGCTTCTTCTTTGACCAAGAAAATATCCTATAGAATAGGACATTCACTCGGGTAATGGCCAGGTCCCCTACATTTACGGCAAATGACTGTAAATAGACTCTTGGGACCATTTTTATCTTCTTCCATAGTACTCTTCATTTTTCTTCGGAAATTCTTCACTTTATGTCCTTCCTTCCCGCACGTAAAACATTTAGTTGTCCCATTGAGACACTTTCCAGGGTGTCTCTTTCCACATTTCCTGCATGATGAAAATTGAGGTTTCTTTTCTCCATGGTCTCCATTGCTGGAGATCTTATCATTTATCACCTTTCTCTTCCTTGTTGAGTCTGGGAGTTGGTTAATATATATGTTGTTGATCATATTTTTGGAAAACTGATTTGGCATAAAGACGATATCTTTTACGCATATCAACATTCCATTTTGTTTCTCATCGCCACCACCGTTCCCACCTTGTACATCATTCTCAAAGCCACTATGACTTCCTTGGAATCTAGCCATTGACTAAAACCAGAAAGCATTGTGTGAGTAATAGTAGTCGTAAAATCATTTAGAGATTAAAATGTCACCATATTCTCAATTTGAAACATATTAGTATTAACCAAGGTCATTTACTCTCATCTTATGTATATATTACTTAAATCGGTTTGTAAAGAAAATGTAAATTATCCTAAGCATATCCCCTGGGAGTGTCGTAACCAAGAGTGCAGCAAGGCCCGTTGTCGTGCACTGGTTCCCGTTCGAGTCTAGCTCAAAGTGGTGTTTTCGGGTTTTACCCCTAGGTACATCTGTGCCAGAGCCGCCTCTACCTGCTCGTATCCAGACAGGGATGTATTGCTCGGAAAACTCACAAAATCTATACAATACCAAAATTCTAGGAAGTTCTTATATACTAATCCTCAAAGTTCATCTTAGGTCTACGTGCTCTAATCAGAGTTTATCTAAATCTAGCTACCAAGGTTTGTACTAAACTTCCTCTAATACCAACTGTAACGCCCCGACCCTAACTACCTAGAGTCGGTGCATTATTACATAACATTGGCATGATCACGAGAAAGATCAAGTCTCGAAAGACCGATTAGTTTAGTAGCCTTGGAATAACTAGATACATCCATAAATTTTTACATTACATCATAAAAAAAACATCTTGTCTTCATATCCCCTCATACTATCCCTGCAGGTCATTCATAAATTACTTCTTCATAATCCTGGGAAAAAAATAAAACATTGAAAGGGGTGAGCTCAGATGCTCAGTAAGGATAACATTATAGCAGAAGCTTTCATAAATAAGCATAAACACTTAAGGCAATTTATAACTAAAACAAAATCCTTTTAAACTTGAACTTCAGCATAGAATGGAAAAGGTAAAATGAAATAATGCCATTTACTTACTCACATGGATATTCTACTAGTCGAATGATCACATGAAATATCAATATCCACTTTCATAATGATGGAATGCATAATGCCAGACTATTATAACCACATAGCCAAGGCCTCGTGCCAAGACTACAAATAAGATTTTGCCAAGGCCTTGTGCCAAGACACTAGTTTGTCTCATGAGACATAACGATGCATCGAGGAGCTATAGCGGGCTCCACCCGTCACTTATTAAGTCCAATGCATTCCTCATATGAATAGGTTTAAGCATAAAATAAATATTCGTATTAAAACTAGCATACGAAATGTCAATACTTTAACCACAAACCATGAATGGTATAAAAATAGAACATCCACAGTCAAACATAACTCATTTGATACAATATGGAAGATTGTATTGTATCACATTAACCTCAATCATGAATAATGAAGGATATTGACATAGATGAAAATAATCATCAAAACTATTTGAGGGAAATAACCCCCTTTTCTTGAAATCATTTAAAAGTCACACTATTTTTCAAGAAGCCATTTAAAAATAGATTTTTAAATCAAAGTGTCCCATACCACTTTGAAACTTTTAAAAGGAGTTTTAATTTTAAAACTTTAATGTCCATATAAATAAATCCTTAAAACCATTTTTTAAAACATGGACATTAATGAGCAAGATTTATAAGAATAAGTCTTTAAAACATTTTAAAATGGTATTTTGGTTAGAGATTCTAACCAAAAGAGAGACACTTGAGTACAAATAATTGAGTTAATCAAAACTTTGTAATATCATGAGAATAAAGGGATTCATGATATACTATGTCAAAGTACATTATATACACCACATAAAAGTGATTTGGTGTATATCAACAAAGAAGTCCCAATTGAATGTAAATTGAGATGAAATCTCTCATAAAGGTCGTATCCTTAGGTTAAGGATAAATAAATGACATAATTATGTGTGAAAATATAAATACACTATATATGATTGAATATTCAGTTTAAAACAATCAAAGGATATTCACACATATTCTTGTAGAAACAACACCAACGAATTGGATGTTTAACTCAACAAATGGTGAAAGAGTTAAAATTACTCTTATCAAATTCATATTAATGACTTGAGAATTATCAATAGAGTGATTATGTGTATCAAAAGTATATCCACAGGAAGGGGAGTGGAAATTATGACATAATCAAATGAATAGTGATTCCACACATAATCTTGGAGTAATATAATCAATGAAATATGCGTAAAGTCGAATGAGTGGAAATTGAAATGTCAAATTCCCTTATCGATTTGGTAACTTACGAAACATATAACTATGAAAGAAGGATCATACCATGACTATGTAAGTACCCATAAATTAATGTATATTACACAATGAATACAATCATGGGCAGTACACATACACCACATGTAATAATTAAGTGGTGAACAATGGAATTCTCACGAAATTAATAGTGAGATAAGAAACTCCTTACCACGTTAATCAACTGAGTCGTATGGCCAAAAGTTAATAACTACCAAAATGATTTACAGAATAACATGAATATAAATAGAATCATGATAATATATATCAAATGGCCATACACAATACACCACTTTCAATAATTTAGCGGCGAACAATGGAAATCTCACGGAGTTGAAAGTGAGATAAGAAAATCCCTTACCTTGAACTTTCCCTTAGTCGATGGTATGTTAACCTCCTGTATAATAATTAAAACATTTATTAAATTATACAATAATCATATACATCAATATGATATCATATATGATCTTTTAACATTGCTTTATTAATAATATCTTAGTATTATCGTCGTTTCGGGTGATAATCGATTTGTTCTTCTTAAATGTTTGGTTACGTAAGACATGTTTGTAATGGATATATTATATCTTATTCATAATCATAATGATATTAACATTATTTTTATCTCTAAAATGAGAATAATACTTGAATGGATACGATGGAGGATGGATCTCATCGTGTTCGTGGAGACGGTAGTCCGTACGTACGCACGAACGCTACTTCCATTTAATTTTTCATGTTATAAGAATTGAATCCAAATGATACATAGGTATATTATTATTCCTGTATAATATAATATTTTATATATGTTACTTATGTTCATTAACACCATTCTTTATACATTCCATGTGTGGTATGAACGAGTCATATCATTTTAAGGGGGCGGTAGTCCGCACTTCCTCAAATGAAATTATCGTACGTATATACAACATGAAACGAATAATGGTATGAAATAAAATGGAATTACAGAAGTTTATATTTAAAATATTTATCATTAATATCACACTTAATTATAGTTCCATCATAATGGCCACCATGAGAGGCGGTAAGATGTATTTGAACAATCATCGTTTCATGAGGCGTTAGTTTTCCATTCACAGAAACATTATGTTCATCATCCATTAGATGGAGGTGTGTGTATGTGTAGTTCGAATACTTCTTATAAAAACATCCTAGTATATTGAGGATAATTTTTTTGTTACAAAAGAAAGGAAATAAAAAGAGTTTGGGGGTTGGAGAAGCAAAATAAATGAAAATAATTTAAGAGAAATCGTTACCTTTAATTTAGGTAACTCACTTTGGTTGTAACCAAAGGACTTCTTGAATTGCTTTCTGCCTAAGGGGAAGCTTCAAGGAGGAGGAGAGGGATGTGGGGAGATTATTTGGGCAGGGTTTGGACGAGCCAAGTGGCTTGAGAGGTGTGAGGAATGAGTAGAAGTGGTCTCCTTTTATAAGGGAGAGGAGGGGCTCTTTAGGAAAGAGTGAAAGTATTACTTTATAATATAATTATATTCGGTTTATAATGGTCCAAAAATCATTTAGGTCGAAGATATGATGACTCATATTCTAAATAACATCAACCAATAAGAATTGGACAGGTTTTAGATAATATTTTAATCATTATAATCTTATTTATTTAAATGATTTATTAATGAGGTAAACATTGCATCATTATTGTGTCATTAATAATTTAAATTATTTGATGTCTAAAAATTATAAATAAAATATAATTATGTAGGAAATCTTTTTATATTTCTAATGAATATTTATAATCGAAAATCCAACATGTATAACCCTATGTAAAAATTGTTCTTCTAAAAGATGTAAGCTTATGCCATTTTTATTTTTATTTTAACTTTATTAATATAATGTGTCCCTACCACATACAAGTGGCTCCAAGGGGTCCCCAAATCGACCCAAGGATGACCATGGTCGGGTATGTGTCCACCAATAAGGTTAGGACACGTTTTAGGGTAATTTTGTATTATTATAATATTATTTTTTTAACCCTTATTTACCGGATTTACCCTTAACCATGGTAAATAAAATATTTACCATAGTAATTATTCAAAATGTCTAAAAATAAAAGTTACCTATTTACACAAATTGGACATCCTGATTCCAAATATGGATTCCATTTTTCTAAATTCAAAACACAGAAGTGGCAGAAATTAATTTAAAATTAATTCCCGCTGTCAAAACAAAAAGCGTGTTTTTAAGAGGTAATAACTATCAAAAGATTGACACTTGTTTATGTTCGGTTTAATTGTAAAATTATGTCCAATGACCAACATTATATTAAATGGTAAAAATATATTCTAAATATACTTTAAAACCACTCAAATTCACAATTTATCACTATTAATTATTTTGATAAAAAAGTTGTTTTTAATTAAAATTTAGAAATTTTCATTATTCATCAAAATATGAAAGTTATCCGAAAAGTACCAAAATTTCACCTTAGGCTAAATTCGATATTCCGAATCCAAAAATGAAGTCCATTTTAAAATATAAAATATATATAATTTCAAAATTTAGGTATTACTATTCATAACGGCTAGTTTGATTGGTTGTGGCGTGTGTTAAAACTCAAGGTTGCGTACAACACACGCTACTATTTTATTCAAAGGAAAGCGTACCGTGGAAGCTTGGGATGTTTAATTTTAAATTTTTTGATGTCCCAATTTATTCAGATAGTTTAAAATATTTTATTTAAAAAGGTTTCACTATTAAAAGTTGATAAAAGTGCAATACTAAAAATGAATCTGTTCTTGCATTATGACTAAGAAACTCATAATAGGGATTCTAAAATTATAAGGATTATATAAAGTTCAAAATGTAGTTAATACTATTAATTACCTCTTTTAATGGATTTTTTTTGTACGTCATGGTGTGATTGAACTCGGTGTTGCGTGTAATGCAAGTTATTGAATTATTTTTAAGAAATAACACACTATGAAATCCTGGGGTGTTACATATATGGTCATGCTTCTTTGTCTTTATGTTCCCCATTTGTTTTTCCTTTTTTATAGTGATAAATTAATTGAGTAAATGTTTAATTTAACCCCTCATGATCCCCGTATGATGTGTTGATGTTAATTTTACTTGGTACATGCCACTCATGTGGGGTACCTCTCGTTGAACATGGAGATTGAAATGTTAACTGTGAAATGGAAATGTATTAACATAGATCACTTGATAGATGTGTTTATATATTATCAATGATTATGAAATGAAATCAATAGTATTTTTTATAGTTGTTAACATGGAATACAGGGAGGGATTAAATGATGATAAATGGGTAAAATAAGTTATGGATTATAAATGATAAAATTGGATGATCTTATAAGGTAAGAAAATTATAAATGGGTTAAAAGGGTTAATTAATATAAATGTGAAAGTATAAATATGATCATAAATAATGATATCTTATCCATTGAATTAACATTGGTTGTAAATTATGAATGTGTTAAAAATTAATGTTTTATGTTTTGTAAATGTTTGATGATTAATAAAGCATGATTTCAGGGCTTGGTGGTATTTGGGGTTTTGAGATGAGGTTCTATGACCATGGGTTGGGATGGAATGAGGCTATAAACCCCACCACTAAAATTCATGGGTTAGGGGGTCATATTGATGTTGTATTCTCCTAGAGGTTGTGTTGGATGAGACTACATGGATTCAGACTCAACGGTATCTATTATGAAATTTTTTGTTCAATATTTTACTTAGGGAGATAAAGAACTTGACTTATCCCCTTATTCATAGTAGTTTTCCATCATGGGACACAATGTATTTTATTAATATGCCTAACCCATGGAACAATCGATGGAAACATATAATCAGAACTCCATTAGGTAATGTAACCTTGGACATTTTCTGGTTTATTGTGTTATAAATCTATTACATGTATACAATATCTATTTATATAGGATATTTTGTTGACATCTTTTGTTTTTGATTAATGAGTTATACTCTAACATAGCTCAGGCCTCCATTGGGTACCCGTGTAGATTTCCAAGTTGTTGGTTAGGACAAAGGATATGGCCCTATGAATGGTGGATGACCTGGATTTGGGATGTTCATGGATGAGGGATCCATATATGTAGTTAGAAACCATTTGGGGATTTTTTTATTTATTATTTTTATGATTTTCTTGAACTTGACACTATATGATAAGACATAGAATATTTACTATTTAGTTTTGGGTGTGTACCCAGTTTTAGGAAGTGTTTGGTAATGAATGTTTACTATTAATTTGTTATCTATTTCATTATATCACATTTTATCCACTATGGATTACTATGATGAAGAGGGAATAGTCCCTGCGCAAGATCTCTTAGACCCTCAATGTAATTCAGTAGCCTATACTATACAAGGAAGTGTGCTTGACCTCATGTGGATACCCGGATTGGGGGACTATTTTAGAAACTTCTAGGTAGGGGATGTTAATAGGTGGTATCATAGTGAGTTTTATTTCTTATATCTTTATTTTTATGAATTTTATATTGGAGAATATGAATTTTCTATCCTTGACAATGAGCTTGTTCGTGGTAGTATCTAACCCTTGTATGAATTAAAACCAAGTAACCAAGGTTGGCATTGTTGTTCTTGATGTGTTTCATTACTGTTGAATGATATTTCACCATTTTGTGATGAACTTGATGTATGATGTGAAAAAATTATGATATTTAGCTCTTCACCAAATTGGAATGCGGTTGTGCATTCACACATCATTTTAGGAACCTAAAGATACATATAGAATGAATTATGGTGGGTACACATGGGGAACATGTGTGGAACTTGAGGGATATAATGAATTCAATATTATTTGTAAATTTGAATGTTGTGGTATCTAGTAATGATAATACAAATGGTTAAATGGAATCAATGTAAAAAAATTGTTAAATATTAGTGCCTAAAAAGTTTTATAGTTAGAAAGTTTTCCTAAATGAAAAATATTTATGTTCTAAAAGTGAGAATGGTTAAAAGAATTTTTAATGAAATGATTTATGGTTGTTTGAGTTGGTTTACCTAATATAATCCATGACCCATGGTAGCTTTGGATAAGTGTGGTGGTGGAGATGTGAATATGTATGTTGGGATATTATATAAATAATGGGTTTTTATGGGCTAGTAGAGATCCTTATTTTGTGAAAACTATATAATTTCATTGTGACGTGTATTGATACATGGATTTGAAATTTTATAGGAATACCATTGTGATGAAGTCAACTGATTAGAAAAAAAGTGGATATCCCTATGAATTATGTTCCATAATTGTAGAAAGAATCTCTGAAAATAGAGAGTAATAGAAAAGAGGATAATATATGTGAGGACTTTTCTTTTTTATGTAGATGATGTAACGGGAGACATGGGGTTTTGCTGAGTATGTTTGAGCTGTCTAGAATGTTCTAGCTGCAACACCCTACTACATTTGGTGGGGAGGTAGGAACAAATTTATGTAAGTTTTGGATAGAGTCCATCAACATTATTCTTGATCACTTGGAGACACCTCCAGGAAAGAGAGTCAAGTTTATATCTTACAAGTTGAGAGGTCAGGCAAAGCTGAGGTGGGATATCATAGTTTTTACAAATCAGGAATATGGTATGTTATGGAAGGGTTTCTAAGAAAAGTTTCTAGATTATTTATATCCATAGACAATGAGGTATTGAAAGGATGCAGAGTTTATGAGTTTGACATATGGAACAATGACATTAATGGATTATTTTTTCCACTTCACTGACATATAACTTTTTATTCATTATTGGGAAGAGATTGAGGTAGCTTAGAAAAGAAATTTATAGGATATAAATGGACATGAGATTAAGTACTAGATGATTTTATTCTTCTTAAATAGGTTTTTTGAAGTTGTAGATCAAGACCTTATTTCAGAATTAAATATCAGAGTGAATTTTAGTGGTACACATTCAGTTCCAATTAGGAAGTTATGAGGTGAATCTTATGATGGTAGGAAACTTTGATTAGAGTGTATTAACTATGGGGGAGATGGATATATTTATTAGGAAAGAGAACTATAATCTCAATGTTGTGATCATGTTTTTTTGCTTTCGATGTGGTTGGTCAGCAAAACTGATATTTTGGTGACCTGACCACCGATTGAGGGATGAGCATGAAACATGATTGTTTATGTGAAGTGGTTCTATAAGAATCATAAATATATATATATTTATGGTGAGTTGAGGACAATCTAGAGTGAATGTAGTGGTTCAGTTAACATATATCAGGTAGGAAGGTATGTCTCTACATGATGTACCGATCTAGGTGGAATATCATGTAATCTAGAGAATACGAATCCTAATCAGTAGGGTATTACAATGCAAGGAACTTTGGTCAGGGCCGAGTGTTGAGGGGAATGTCATCTTCTATCAGTTCATCTTACATGTGGGGGTGGTGATGCAAGACAATCGATTGTGTGAGGTAATATTCATGTATCATCCACGTTTTTTAGTGATTTATCATATAAATGTTCCCTGGATTATTTTATATGATATCAATTCATGAGATTTTTTAGACCTATAAATGGAATATATGTACAGTTTTATGTTAATTGATATATTGTTAGAGGTGAGAGATAAAAATAACCAACAATTCAAGGAGTGTACCATTGATTTTTCTAGGTAACATTTTTATTAGAACATATTTGTATTTGAGATTTTGAGTTTTGACATGATTTTAGGGATGGATTGGCTAGTGTTATACTGGGTCCATATCTCTTGATATCAACATTGGGTAAAATTTACATCCCCATAATTAGATAATTATGTTCATTATGGTGAATGGGACATCAGATAAAGGAATGAAGTGAAAGACTATTGATAGTTGTGTGTACATATTGCCCTTGTTTCTTGTCTTAGGATAGACGATGGGGGTACATATTAGTTGTTCCTTAATCTAGTCAAGGATCTGATTAAGGATGTATTTCATGATGATTTCTTAGGGATTCCACCCTAGAGAGATGTGTGTCCCTGATAAAATTACTACTAGAAGTAAAATCAGTTTATATTCCTCCATAGAGAAATATAGTGGTAGAACACTTGGAACATAAATATCAGTTGGAGGAACTCAAAAATAAGGGGATTATTAGTCCGTGAATATGAACCTATGGATAAAAAGTTTTTTTTTTCAAGAAATAGGATGGGATGTGGAAAGACCTAGAATTTCCATGTAATTTTTTCTAAATTTATGGGAATTTTACGAGCCCGTGAAATCTGACGGTGCGCGTTTCTGAGGCCCGGAGTGCCTAGAATGATCTATCGAAGTTCTATTAAGCTTAAGTTAACACGTGTAAGAAATTTTCATGAAAAGGTGGAATAAACATTAAATGGTTTCTCGGATCAGAAATCTGAGGGAACTGTTTCGCTCAAGATGGAAGGTTTACCCTAGGTGCGACTTAAGATTAGTCGGCGCAAGACTCTTGTGAGAGCACCCAAAAATGGCATAATCGTGAATAAAATAAATAAATAAATAATTTTATTTTTAAAATTCTTATAACTCACAAATAGTAACTCGGATTAAAAATCTGAGACCCCCGCTGAACTCGTGAGGGTATTCTTTTTTTAATAAGATACTAACTTTGGCCATCGCGGGCCAGTAGAGAAAGTTAGTTTTTGGCCGCAAATAAAATAATTAAGTGAAAATTATTTTATTGTAAAATTCATAACTTCAAAATGGTAACTTTGATTGAAAATATGAGAATACCATTGGGTTCATTGGGGATTTTTTCACCTAGCCAGAGCCTAACCTTTACTGGCGCGGGTCGAGGGTGACTGATAATAATTTTCCAAACTTTTTTTGGGTACGTTCAGTAAATGTGCGAGGAGTGTTTTATAACTTTGAAAAGGTGCTCGAAATTGAAATCTGAGGGCACCGTTGAACTCACAGTGCCAAGTTTTTTGTTAAGGAAACATTCACCTCTACGAAAGTTGGTCAAGGGTGAAAGTTGGTTTTTGGGTTTTTTGTGGAATTAATAGTATAAAATAAACTTCATTTTATTTTATTTTGAGCTTCCAAGTGGATTTTTTAGGTGGGGTCCACCAGAACTAAACCTCCATGTGGAAGTTGGAAGTGGGAACCACCAGACCTTAACCTCCCATGAGAGGTTAAGGTGGTGGGGACCACTCAAACCATAACCTCCCATGAGATGTTATGGTTGCGGGGACCACCCAGGATTAAACCCCCACAAAACCCCCTTTAATTTGGAGAAACCCTAAACTCCCACAATTAATGAGGGAGAGCCTCTTGACCTCCTCCACCTTAATTGTGCCAATGCACATACCATTAATCTTTCCAATGGACCACATCGTTGTGCCAATGTAAATTAATTGGATTTCCCCATTTTAAATTAAGTAACAGTGCCGTTGGAATTTAGGAAGGTTCTTAATAAATGAACCATCAAAAATTTCAATTATTGTTACCTACCTCCCCCTCTCCTATATATATGGAGCTTTTGAGGAGGATTTGGGATTGCTTCACTAAGAGACAAAGTGCTGGTAAAGTGACGCGACACCCAACACTTGGAGGATTATTATCTCCAACTAAGAAGGTGTTCTCCCAATGAAGAACACTCTCCTGACGAAGAACGAACTTGAATTTGACCTTCTTCCTTAGGACTTCCTCCGACATTAGACGTCTTCGACTACGAGGAGCCGAAGCACAAACCGAAGATCGAGGAAAATGCCAATAAAACTGATGTCCGTCATTTCCCAACGATCTGTCTTCTTCCCCATGACTCTGTGGGCGAACAACGAACAAGGTAGGGGTTTAATTTTCTTTAATTATGATATTATTCCCTTGTCACTTTTCTTCCAAATAAAAGAACGCAGACTAACTTATTATTAAGTTGATCCACGGATGAATTCCTTGGGGGTTGGGAATATTTTTTTAAATGAGGGATTTTGGGAATTGATGTTTCTTAAGATATCTTCCATGCTCATTCTTTGATTCATTCTTGTGAACAAATTGCTATCACCCTAAAGATAGAAGGGTGTGGACCAAACCAACATAGTCCGACCCCTCCTCTGATCTTCTTTGTGATGTTTTTTGGAATGATAACGAGTAAACTAAGGTAACGAAGGAAACCGGTGCCGCCCCCGCGATGCTCCGGCGCCCTGGGCCAAACCGTGCCGCCCTCCGGCTTCCGAGCCGCCCTAGCAGCGCTGCCTATCGGCCGCACCACCCGCCGACCAAACCGGACGAGCCACACCGCACCCCAGCAGAGCCGCACTCCGGCAATACTATGCCCCTTCTCTTGGCCACCGTGCCTCCTGTGCCCCTCACTGTGCCCTCCTGATCCCCAGCCATGCCGGCATCCATGCGCCCTAAGGCGCCGCCATCCGTGCACCCTGCGCGCCCCGCGCCGCTGCGTGTTTAATCGACTTGTAGGCCTTCATGTGCCCCATGGCTCCGTCGTCCGCTCACCCCACGACACCCCTAAAGCTCTAGCCTCCTGGTCTCGGCAGCGCCACACCGACCCTAGGATGAGCCACCTCGATTCGGCCCCTCACGGCGTCCTCCGGGCCGAGTCGCGCCCTCGTGGTGCCCTCTGGGCTGAGTCGCCCACGCAGTGCCCTATGGGCCAAACCACCCTCACACCGACCCATGGATGGTATTTTCCCTCACAACAGGTCTGCGCTCTCGCGTCCCTCCGTGACCCCTCTGGGCCTGATGGGCTGGGCCCAGTGGGCCCGGCCGAGCCTAACGGGCTGGCCCACCTAACGGGTCGGGTGAGACCCAACGAGTCAAGCCGGGTGACCCAGACCAGGTCGGCCCAGAATGTGTTTGCCAGGTCGGTCTGACCCGGTCGGACTGAACCTGTTCCCACTATGACCCTTTACCTTCTTTTGGCCATATCTTTTGCACTGGGCATCCGTTTGACGAACTGTCAGCGGCCCTGGTAATCATGTAGTATGATGGTCACTTTGAGTATACCCCACTAGATTTTGGAGTATAATTGAGATACAGTCAGGTTGGATCGCGCACAAATCCAACCAGGCCCCTGAGACTAAAAGACTAATAACTCACAGACAGGGCATTCGATTGACACGTCGGCTGTTGCGTTGAGACCCCTATGATTTGGCAGACTATTGAGATACTTCTTCATGGGACTTCGTGACCATTGGAGTATCGACCAGTAGCTCATGGAGAATATCCTTCTAGAGATGAGAGGACAGAGTGCGGAGACCTAGTAGCTTGCTGAGACTTGACGACTACTGACCGATTGACTCAGAGTGACTCAACTAGCCCATTGGGGAGCGCCTGGTTGGGGAAGTAGACCCACAAAAGAGGAGCGTCTGGTTGTGGCGGCAGACCCATGGTACTTGACATGTGGAGTACCTCTATAGGATATTATGGGGAGCACCTGGTTGTGGTAGAAGACCCATGGTAGGGAGTACCTCTATGTGACGCGGCAGACCCACCGTACTCAACAAGAGAAGTACCTCAGTGGTACAAGGTTAGTGGAAAGTTCCTTTATGTCGCGGAATACCCACTATAATCGAAAGAGGAGGAGTTCTCTAGCAGCTCTGGTTTCGATAATGTGAATAAAATCTGGGTTGAGCTAAGTCATTACTTTTGTGTTATCCCCATTATTGAGATAGATGACTTGATAACTTTGGTATATGTATGGGCATATACCTATGTAAGGTTATCTGATGATTTCATGCTTTGTGTTTTATCCTTGTTGGATTTTGTGATACCTTGAGGGTCTCGGGGTCCCTACTGAGTATCGTTATACTCACCCCTGCATGGGCTATGCCTGCACCTTGTTGTGTTGGATGCAGATGAAAAACAGTGCTGACTAAGGCTGAGAGTACCGGGACTGGACAGTACCCATAGGTGGACCATATGGCTTGTCGGTACACAAAGGAGATGGATGGACGTGGAGTGTTGAGGATATGATTTTTACCAACCCTATAGGTAGGATCCTCCTAGGATGATCCAGTATCTGCATTTTATTTTTCTTCAGTTGTATTGCATTTCATTTGTACTTGTACTTTCCAGTTGGGCTTTTATTATTGCCCCCTTTACTTTCATCACTCCTTTTTTATACAGTTTACTTGGTTTTTCATCCAGTTGTGTGCTAGCTTGTGTGTGTGTTACAGGTTATAAAGTCAATGCCTTCCCAGTTTTAGGGAATTACATCTTTGGTGCTAGCCGCTAGCCGCTAGCCTATAGAATGCGTGCTTGGGGTAGTCACGACACGGGCCCCGGGGGACGGGTCGTGACCAATTGGAATCAGAGGAGTCAGTTCTAGTGCACAACATAGGACTATGATCATTCTTTTATATGAAGTAATAATATTAAGTTTAGTGAGTGTGGTTCTCAGTTTAGAGAGTCCAGTGTCGGTGCAATGACCAATGTATCCATACACCAGGACGCTGAATTCTGATTTCTGACTCAGTACACGAAAACACTTATTGCGTGCGTGTTTTAAATTTTTTTCTTTAAGTCTTCTCAAACAGGTCAACTCACTAGGTATAGTATTTTGACCATGTCACATCTGTTTCTTTCAAGATGCCTCCACACAGATAGCCAGTTAGAGTTCTGATAGTTGTATGCACATGACATCCCACCGAGCGACGAGGCTCTGGTGCAAAGCCCTCTTATTATTGGCACCTTCATGTGGTGTACCAGCAACACCACCACCCATTGGGCAGCAGATACCACTAGCCACACTGGTGGACAGTGCACGCCAACTGAGCGCGTTTCACGAGTTCCAATAGTAGAGGCCTATGAGGTTTTGAGGTGAGACATATTCCCACACAACTGAGAGCTAGCTGGCAGGGATTTCTAGAGTTTCCCATATATTAGAGACACAAGTATAGCAGATAGTGATCTTAGCTGCTAGTCTTTTTCAATGAGTGACCATGAGGATGGTCCGATTAGTGACGAGACTTCGATACGTGGACTGTTTCCCGAGATAGTACCTTCTGGTAGTGTGCCAGCTATATCACAACCCGTTGGTCAGCAGTTACAACCTGTAGTATTGGTAGAGGACACATGTTCGTTTAGTGCCTTAAACGTGTTCCAACATCAGATACCCCTTAGGTTCTGAGACAATCCCAACTCATAGGCGTCTAAGGACTAGCAGGAGGAGGTGACTGAGAGTTCTCTAGAACATCTACAACTTCGACTGGATGACATGTCGATAGATGAGTATTTATCTAGGTGTGTCGATCTTTACTCGTACTCGATGAATATGATACGATCAGTCCTTCAGGGATTCAACTTCTGAGAGAGGTTTGTTTAAAGGAAATTCAAGCCAAAAAAAATTTCTATGGATTACTACTTATGTTAGGGTGCTAGAGAGAACCATTGTGGTTGAATGTTCTTTGGCTCTGCGGATACGACCAGTGAATGTTAGCAGTGGGAAAGAAGGGAACTAGCCCTAGTCTCAGAGACTTGGGAGTTCAAAATGTTTTAGGAAGAGGATGTGTTAGGGACCGATGAATCTTATAGGTAGAAGAAGTGGAAGTAGAGTAAGGATACCAGCATGTGGTGGTGTACTTTTCAACATGTTACAACCACCCCCTTTTTGTGGACCACGCCAGGCTCTGAGAGCTGAAGGACAGGGGAAGAGAGTTTTTTGCATGAGGTCAAGGAATGCGACCCAAGGGATTTAGGAATGATTCGACGTATAGTCCATGTCTACTACTAGCTTCTGTATCAATAGACATAGGTACCAATCATTCCATCTTTACATGAATCATGCCCAATACCTACAGTTTCTGGTAAACTGTTGACTTGACCCTGACACATGGAGACACCTTTTGGAGGAGACTCGATAATCACACTTATTCCAAAGGTGTGATCTGAACCTTGAGGAAAGAGTTTCGATTGGAACATCTTGGTGGAAGCGTTGAGGCCTTACAACGTTAGTTTGGGTTTGGACTTGACATCCGTAGTTCACACTCAGATTGACTATATTAGGAAAAGAGGCCGTGGTTTAGCTACAACATTGAGATGTGGTTTTCCTTGCTCAGAGAAAAAGGAAACCCAGGAAGCACAGGATAAACTCATTCATAGGAGGGTGCATCCAATTACTCGTGAGTCGGCCAACCTCACCCTCATGGTAGCTGAAGTTGACTTTGAGATAGTCTATACTCTTGGGAAGGGGATCATGGTAGCAGACACCCTTAGTAGAAGGAATGGCCTATATCTGCTGAGTGAGTATAGATAGAATCTAGCCTATTTGAAGATATCCTTTGTGGATCAAGAAGGAGAATTTTTTTAGTCTTTTACAGTCACTCCCCCACTTCTTCAGCAATTCAGGGAGGTGCAGCATGGGGACACTAACTGTGAGACCCAAAGTGCTCATATATCTATAGGGTAAGAACCTGATGGATTTTCTAATGGTGAGGAGCACATCATTTTCTTTAGAAGACGTACTATGGTACTAGTTTCTTTTCAGAAGGAAGTTTTGAGTGATTTTCACACATCCCCTCTAGTGGTACATCCAGGAGTGGAGAAGATGTACCAGGACCTTCAACGATAGCACTTGTGACATGAAATGAAGAATGCAGTCGTAGAGTTTGTCTCTTGATGCCTCACTGGTCTGCAAGTGAAGGTGGAGCATTAGGTACTAGTAGTCTTGGTTAAGTCTTTAGAGGTCCCAGAGTGGAAGTGGGATGGAATATCCATGGACATCGTGATAGGAATTCCACGTACATCCAGGTGTCATGACTCGATTTGGGTGATCGTCGACCGACTCACCAAGTCGGCCCACTTATTAATGATCAGATAGTAGGGTTAAGTAAAGATCTTGGGATGCCTCTATGTGCAGGAGATTGTGCGGCTATATGTAGTACCTTCAATGATTGTCTCTGATCGTGGAACACATTTTACTTCTTAGCTATGAAAGGGGTTGCATGAGGATTTCAGAACACAGCTTCGTTTGAGTACCGCCTTCCATCCTCAGACGGATGGCCAGACCGAGTGGACCATTCAGACACTTGAGGACATGTTGCGTGCTTGTTTCCTTGACTTCAGTCATAGCTAGGATTATCACTTACCTTTGGTGGAGTTTTCATTAAACAACAGCTTTCAATCCTCCATTGGGATGGCACATTTCAAAGCATTGTACGGGCGACCATGCAGATCACCCTTGTACTGGAATGACCAAAGGGAGTTAGTACTCGTGGGACCAGAGATGGTATGGGCTACCTCATAGAAGGTGCATATCATCCAGGAGTGGATGAAGACTCCAAGGAGCAGGTAGAAGTCGTATGATGAAAAGAGATGGAGACCTCTGGAGTTTGAGGATGGTGACCTCATCTTTCTAAGGGTCTCAACTCGACGAGGTTTACATAGATTTGTCTAGGGTGGAAAATTATAACCAAGGTTTATCAGACCTTTTCAGATCCTCAACAGAGTTGGTGAGGTGGCATACTGCTTAGCTCTTCAGCCTCAGTTGCACCGGGTGCACGATGTATTCCACATATCCCAGCTGAGGAGATACGTGAACGGACCTTCTCACATCATTGGCCATCGCGAGTTAGATGTCAATGATGGGGAGAATTTTACGGTGGTTCCAATAGTGATTGAGGATATACAAGAGCTGGTCCTTCGTGGACAGTTAATACCTCTGGTGTGCGTTCTTTGGCAGCACAGGAACCTCCAGGAGAGCACATGGGAGCCGAAGGCTGAGATGCATGCTTAATACCCCCACTTGTTCCCTTAGTTATCAGTAGTGGCTTATGGGGACGTAAATCCCTTCAGTGTGGAAAATTTAAAAACCTGTAATTTCCATTTATTTGTTTTAAATATATGGGAATTTTATGAGTCCGCACAATCTGATAGTGCATGATTCTGAGGCCCGGAGTGCTCAGAATGATCCGTCATAGTTTTGTTAGGCTTATGTTAATGAGTGTAAGCAGTTTTCCTGAGAATGTGGAGTAAATCTTAAATAGTTACTCAGATCAGAAATCCAAGGGTACTATTGCGCTCAGGATTGCCTCTTTACCATAGGCGTGACTTAAGATTAGTTGGCACGGGACTCCTATGATTGAACCCAAAATTGGCATAATCATAAATAAAATAATAAAATATATTATTTCATTTTTCAAATTCTTATAACTCATAAACAGTAACTTGGATTAAAAATCAGATACCACCACTGAACTCATGAGGGAATTCTTTTTTGAATAAGATACTAACTTTGGCTAGTGCGGGCCACTAGATAAAGTTAGCTTTTGGCCGTAAATAAAATAATTAAGTGACAATTATTTTATTTTAAAATCCCTAACTTCTAAAAGGTAACTCAGATTGAAAATCTGAGAGTACCATCGGGTTCGTTGGGGCATTTTTCACCTAGGTAGAGCCTAACCTTGTCCGGTGTGGGTTGATGGTGATTGATAATAATTTTTTGAACATTTTTTCAGGTTCGTTCAGAAAACACGCGAGTAGATTCTTATTACTTTTGAATCGGTGCTTTGAATTCAAGTCCTAGGGCACCGTTGAACTCACAGTGCCAGGTTTCGCTTAAGAAAACTTTCACCTTGACGATAGTTAGTCGAGGGTGGAAGTAAACCTCCATGTGGAAGTTGGAAGTGGGGACCACCAGACCTTAACCTTCTATGAGAGGATAAGGTGGCTGGACCACCCGAACCATAACCTCCCATGAGAGGTTATGGTGGTGGGGACCAGCTAGGATTAATCACCCTTGAAACCCTTTTTTAATTGAGAGAATCCCTCAACTCCCAAAATTAATGAGGGAGATCCTCTTGACCTCCTCCACCTTAATTGTGCCAAAAAACATACCATTAATCTTTCCAACACACCACATCGTTGGTCCAACATAAATTAATTGGCTTGCCCCTTTTTAAATTATGTAACAACACCATTGGAATTTTGGAAGGTTCTTAATAAATGAACCATCATAAATTCCAATGATCGTTACCTACCTCCCCCCTCTCCTATATATATGGAGCTTAGGAGGAGGATTTGAGAAGGATTCACCAAGCGATGAAGCGCTGGTAAAGTTATGCGACACCCAAAACTTAGAGGATTAGGATCTCCAACGAAGAACGTGTTCTCCCAATGAATAATGATGTCCTGACGAAGAACGAACTCGACTGCAACCTTCTTCCTCGGTACTTCCTCTGACATAGGATGTCTTCGACTACGAGGAGCCAGCGCACAAACCGACGATCGAGGAAAATGCTGACGACACTGACGTTTGTATTTCCCAAACGATCCGTCTTCTTCCCCGTGACTCCATCAGAGAACAATAAACAAGGTAGGGGTTTAATTTTATTTTTTTATGATAGTAATACCATGTCACTTTTCTCCCAAAACAAAGAACAAAGACCAACTTATTATCATGTTGATACGCAGATGTTTTCCTTGCGGGTTGGGAATATTTTTGTTACTGGGGGATTATGGGAATTGATGTTTTTAAGATATCTTCAATGCTCATTCTTTGCTTCATTCGTTTGAGCCAATTGGTATCAACCTAAAGGCAGAAGGGTGCAGACCAATACAATGTGGTCGGACCCCTCAACAGATCTTCTTTGTGATGTTCTTTGACATGGCATTGAGGAAACGAAGGCTACGAAGGAAACCCGCGCCGCCCCCGTGACGCTCCAATGCCCCGGGCCGAACCGCGCTGCCCTCTGACTTCCGAGCTGCCCCGACCATGCTACCCGCCGGCCGAACTGGATGAGCCGCGCCGCACCATGGCCGAGCCGTGCTCTGGCTGCACTGTGCCCCGGCTCCCGACCGCTGTGCCTCACGTTCCCCTCGCAGTTCCTTCCTGAGCCCTATCCGAGCCTACCTCCAGGTACCCCACACAACCCCTGACTATGTTTTTCGTGCACCCTGTGCGCCCTGTGCCGCCGGTGGCCGAACTGGCCCGCCAGCCTCCGCGCCCCCCACGCACCCTGCCGCTCTGCCGTCCCTGCGACGCCCTCACCGAGCCAACCTCCTGGCCCCGGTCGTGCCACCCCCACCCTAGGCTGATCCACCACGAGTTAGACCCTCATGGCACCCTCTGGGCCGAGCCGCACCCTCGGGGTGCCCTTCGGGCCGTGCCACCGACACGGTACCCTCCGGGCCAAACTGCCCTAGCGCCGACCCGCGGCCGGTCCACGCCCTCGTGACAGGTCCGTGCTCTCATGGCCTGTTGGGATGGGCTTAGTGGGTTGGGACAAACATAAGGGGATGGACCACCTAATGGTCCGAGTCAGATCCAATGGGTCAAGCTGGGTTGAACCAGACCGGGTCGGACCCAACTCGGGCCCACTACAACCCTTTACTTTCTTTTGGCCATATCTTTGGCACCGAGCATCCGTTTGACGAACCATCGGTAGCCCTGGTAATCTTGGAGCATGATGGTCCGTTTGATATACCCCACTAGAGTTTGGGTTATTGTTGAAATAAAATTAGGTTGGATCACACAAGAATCCAACCGGGCCCTTGTGACTAAAAGGCTAATAACTCACAAACTGGGCGTCCGATTAACGCTCCGTCTGTTGCGTTGAGACCCCTATGAAGTGACAGACCTTTGAGATACTTCTTCATGGGAATTTGTGACAGTTGGAGTATCAACCAGTAACTTGTGGTGTAGATCCTTCCATAGAACAGCGGACATAGTGTGGAGACATAGTAGCTGGCTGAGACTTGACGACTGCTGACAGATTGACTCGGAGTGACTCGAGTAGCCCAGTGGGGAGTGCCTGGTTGTGGTGGCATATCAACAGCGGAGGAAAACCTAGTTTTAGTGGCTTCCCCACAGTACTCGACAGGAGGAGTACCCCTACAGGCTATTAGGGGGAGCACCTGGTTGTGGCGGAAGACCTATGGTGGGGAGCACCTCTGTGTGATGCGGCAGACCCACGATACTCGATAGAAGGAGTACCGAAGCAGTCCAAGGTTAGTGGGAAGTGCCTTGGTGTTGTGGAAAGCCCACTGTACTCATCAAAGGAGGAGTTCTCTAGCAATCGTGGTTTTGATAATGTGAATAAAATCCTGGTTGAGCTGAGTTAGTACTATTGTGTTTTCCTTATGATTGAGATGGATCACTTGATAACTTAGGTATATTTATGGCCATATGCCTAAGTATGGTTATTTGTTGATTTCATGATTTTTGGTTTATCCTTGTTAGATTTTGTAGGATATTGAGGGTCTTGGGGTCCCAACTAATTATGGTTATACTCACCCCTTCACAGGGTATGCCCGCACCTTATTGTGTTGGATACAGACGATAGACAATGCTGACTGAGGCTGAGAGTACCAACACTGGATGGTACCCGGAGGTGGACCATACGACTTGTCATTACATGGAGGAGACGAATAGACGTGGAGTGTTGAGGAGACAATCTGTAACTACCCATTAGGTAAGACCTCAGAGGACAATCCAGTAGCTATCTTTTCTTTTCTTCAGTTGTATTGCATTTCAGTTGTACTTGTACTTTCTAGATGGGCTTGTATTCTGGCCCATTTTACTTTCATCACTCTTTTGTTATACAGTTTACTTGGTGTTTTGTCCAGCTGTGTTCTAGCTTGTCTGTGTGTTACAGGTTATAAAGGCAATGCCTTCCCAGTTTTAGGGAATTATGCCTTTTGTTCTAGTCGCTATCCCCTGGCCTATGGAAGGCGGGCTTGGGGTAGTCATGGTACAGGCCCCGAGGGATGGGTCACGACAGGATGTTACAGTTGTGTGTCGATTAACAGAGGTTAAATAAGATGAAAATTAAAAACAAGTACCCTATTCTATGATTATATGTTCTTTTTTTTCTATTGGAGAGGTGATTATGTCTTCTCAAAGATTTTTTATTGGTCATGGTATCATCAGTTGAGGGTTTTTCTTTCTAATATACAATGAACATCCTTTTGGAGAAGTTAGGGTTAAAATGTGTTTGTAGTGATTCAATTCCAGTTGGCCTATGGACCATTAATAATAATGGCCATAATGAACCAAATCATTAACTCATACATGGATTAGTTTGTATTTGTCTTTGTAGATTACATCTTGGTGTAATCCATGACTAATTATGATCATTCCAAACAACATGAAATCATCCAGAGTACACAAATAGAAAATTGCACACACACCAATCAATCCATCCTTCATTTCTAGTTGGAAGAGGTACATTTTAGGGGTCACAAAATCAATGGGAAAGGTGAGTTTGGGGACCCCGATAATGTAAAATCTATTTTTTTTATTTGGAGCATCGAAGAATGTTTTTTAATGTGTGAGGATTTTTTACTTTGGAAGGATATTACAAAATGATCATCGAGGAAATTTTTCATTTGGAATCACCAGTTTTGGGCCTATGAAAGAAGGTTATGATGTTTAAATATTCTGGGGCATGTGATAATTCTTATCATGATTTATAGAAGTGATTAACAACCACACTTATTGTGATAATAACTGAGATTGGTAAGGAGTATAACTTGTTTTTGATGCATCCATAATTGGTCATGGGGATGTAACGATGTAGAATAAATGGTTTGCAGTGTATGTTTCTTTATAGTTGAGGCCTCATGAACAATATTACCATTCACAGGATCTTTAGTTTTCCATGGTGGTTATTGATTTAATTTATTGGTGGCATTACTTATTTCGAGAAATGTTAACTATGTTTAAAGATCATAAAATAACTAATTAAATATTAACTTATTGTGATTTGAATCTTCGTAAGTGATGATGGGTTGAATACATGTATTACTTTGATTTTAAGTTGGATTAGGGCCTAAGAAAAGGATATAGGGGATCAGATGCTGTGACTTTAATGATTTAGAACCATTTAGTTCATGTATCCAATTCTAACTGGATGATGATGGTGTTGTTTGCTGAGATGCATCTAGTTATCTAGGACGAGAAAGGGTTGATGAACCTTGCATCCTTGGAAGTTGAGTCCATGATTTGGAGCTAGATCAAGGAGAGTCAATATGAGTATCTAGAGTGTTTGGAACTGAGTGAATGTCTTGAAGGTGGAGATTTATCTTCTGACTAGACTATTGTTGATGGTGAGATCCTTTATATCTTTGGCCATGTTTTTATTCCAAAATATATGTGAGAGGAGTAGATGCATGATTTATATGAATTTAATTGGGAAGTGAATCCTAATTTAACACAAATGTATCGTGATTTTCTTGGATAGTATTGGTAGCAATGGATAATGAATAGGGTTTACAAGTATCGTGATGTTATGACACACCTGTTAGTAGGTGAAGGATGAACATTAGTGACTGGGTAGTTTGTTACAGGCATCTCCCATCCCAAAATTTTAATGTAATAATGTGATGATGGATTTTATAGTGGGTCTTTCAAGGCCCCCTAGACGAATAATGTGATCAGGGTGGTTGTAGACTGGTTAGACAAGGTGGATCATTTCTTATGGATTCATGATACCTTCATCATTGATCTATTACAAAAGATATATGTTTTTGAGATATTGTGGTTTAAGGAGCTACCACATACTATATATTCATATCATGATCCATGTTTTAATTCCTTATATTATAAGGGGTTACAAAATGTGATTGGTACCTATGTTTTTTTAGTACAACATTCTTCCCATTGATTGATATACAATCTAGGAATACTATTCAAGTGATGGGGCACATGTTGAGGGAACATGCCCATTATTTTGGAGGATCTTGGGAAATGAACATGGATGTTTTGGAGTTCACCTATACAAATTGTTACCCAATGACAATTCCTATGGAACCATATGCGGTTATTTATGGGTAGAAATGTAGATCACCCCTATATTGGATGCATGATAATGAATAAGAGTTTTCATGATTGAGCCTCATGTAGGAGATATCAAAAAAGTCAATCAGATTTTTTAACATATTATAATATCTCAGAGTAGAAAAAACTCATATTTGGCTTGTATCATAGAACTCTTGAGTTTATGATGGGTGATCATGTGTTTATTCAGGTTTCACCATGTTTGGGTCACCATACGATTTAGATGAAGGGTATGTTAGTTCCCATATATCTAGGTATGCTTGATATTGTGGAGATTAATGGACAAGTGGCATACTGATTGGAACTTCCAGAGTGGTATAGTGGCATTCATGATGTTTTCAATGCATCTAAACTTTAAATGATTGGCCCTATCCCATCTCATTTGATTTAGGTTCATGTGTTGAGCATGAGGCAGATGCATCCTTTAAGGAATATTATATTCATATCATGGATAATTGTGAGAATATCTATTGGGGAAAGACTATTCTATTTGTTCTTGTTTTTTTGGATGGATGGTAATGTTTTGGAAAAAATTTGGAAGAGGATTATGGATATGTGGTCCCAATGGCATTTTATATTTATATTGGAAGCTCAATTATTCTTGGGAATGCACCTCAAGTTTTGGATGTTATAAGGTGGTGGAGGTTGTATGATCCCTAAAATAGTGTAGGTACATTCTTGTTTATGTTTCTGATTAAATTCAATAATATTGGATAATTATTTGTTTACCAAAATTTTTAGGATGCTCAAGGGTGTTCTTGGGATTTAGGACACGAATGAATGGATAAGTAGCCATCAAGGGCATGTTTCATAGTTGGGGAATAGTTATTTTTAATTGTTCCCCCTGACCATGATTTTTAGTGTTGAGGTAAACATTTAATAGAAACCATGCTAGGGGAATGGATAAAACATGTATAATTTGATGGAGAAACCTGTCACTGTCATCACATGGATTTTCAAATTCTGCGACATTCCCAAGAAATAGTATAGCCTGACCCCCTCTTGGGATGAGGGTGGTTCACAGTTGGAACATTGTTTGTCCAAACATTTATGAAAACCTTTAATCCCATTAAATTTTGGGTTTTATCATTTTCCCTCTCAAGCTTCATGTGTTATATTTCTATATTTTCCACCCTTCTTCCCCTATTAGCCCTAATAATAAACCAAATCACCTGAACCAACACAATGGTTTATTTCCCCAACTTCCAAGATGAATGGAGATCCAATGGGTTCATATTAAATCTTTTTCTAACACTAATAGTTTTCTTAATTAAATTTTCTATATTTGGGTGTGTCGTTGTTATTCTTCCACCAAAGACCTAAAAAACTATTTTTTTAGTGGATTGAATTTTTGGGGCTTAAAGGGTGTTTGAAACTGAATAAAAGGCTAGGGTTAAATGATAGTTCTTATTCAAAATTTAGGTTGGGGGTATATAAGTTATATCCCATAGTCTTGTCATTTATTTATGTGTATGAGTTCATGATTTTGTTTTATTATGTTTCTAATTTGGTTTTAATTGGTAGAAATGATAAATTGATCGGGAAAATAATAATTTAACCCTTAATGATGTGGAAGGGATTTTTTTGATGTTTATTTGACTGAGTTATGGGCCACCCATGGGGTGTTCCACTCCTTGAACATGGATACTGAAATGTTTTGTGTGAAATCAAAATTTGTTGAAAAATATCCCTTAATAATTTTGTTGACATGTTATCTTGGGTTATGAAAGTAATTATATTTATGTCTAGTTTTTAACATAATTTATTTTAAACTCTAATAATTTTTTATTGGATACAAAATGTATATGAAAAATGTGTTAAATAGTTTAAGCCATGTAAATGAGAAAGTGTAAATGAGCTAAGGAATAATTATAAACTATGTGTTAAATGATCATTTATTGTAAATGATGAATGTGTTAAATGATTATGTTTTATATTTGGTAAATTCCATTTTGTTAAATATGAATATGCACATGGATTTTTGGTATGTGGGTTATTGACCTAAGGTTCAACGTCAACATGTCAGGTTGTACAGAGGCTCTAAACCAACCACTAGAATGCATGGGTTTGGGAGTAAAACTATGGTTATATGTTCTTAACAACTACATAGGATGAGTCCACATAGACTGGGGATCCATGGTAATTATAATGAAAATGATTCTATAATGTTTTATCTAGTGAGATAAAGAACATGACTTATGCCCTTATTCAAATTATATGGACAACTTGACCCATCATGTTTTTTATTAAAATACCATTCCCAGGGAATAATAAATGAAAATGGTATAGGTGTACATTTTTAACAAATGAAACATGGTCAGTTTATTGATTATCGTGTTATCCAGTTACTACATTCATAATAATTCAGTTTAGAATTGTTTTCATGTAGACATCATTGGTGGTGGCCTACTGAGCTATACTCACAACCTGATTGAGAATCCATTGGGTACTCGAGAGAATTTCATGGTTGTGGGTCAGAATAAGAGAAAATGCCATATTCTAGTGGGATTATATATAAATGGGATGTTCATGGATGGGTGATCGAAACATAGAGTTAGGACCCATTTTTTGTATTCTAAATTTATATTTATTTTAGGATTTCCATGCCGTTGATATTGCATGACATGATATACCATATTTAATATTTTGTTTTGGGAATGTATTGGGCTTTGGGAAGTGTTTGGTAATGCATGTTTATTGTTCATTGGTTATTTCATTCCATATTTCATAATTCATCAACTATGAATTACTTTGATGAAGATGATATAGTCTCCCCTCATGATCTCCTAAACCCTAAATACTAGTTTTTGTTCTCTGTCATAATGGGAGGTGTGGTTGAGGTCATGTGGTGACCTTGCTATAGGGGCTGGTTTAGTGGATTCTGGGTTGGGTATGTTACAATGGATAACATAGTTTAAATCTAATGTGTGGTTTTTTGAAAGCATTGTTTCATGATTTAGGCATATTAGGAATTGATTTTAATGATTATATGATTTATCACTACTATAACTTTTTTGAAAAAAATACTTTTTATTTTGGTTTTATTAAATTGATTACTCTTATTGTATCATACCAAAAAACATCAATCACTCTTATTTTCTTATACAAAAAATGTAATTTACTAAATAACATAATATCCAGTTGTGATATAAATTTCCATAAATAACAAAAAAAAATCCAAAACAAACATTTTACCCTGAAAGATAATTAAGACATTATTTATCCAATAATGTCTCATAGTATTTTATTTATGTCAATATTATAGTATTATTGAAACATTTGACATGTTCAGAAATAACAGTAGTCAATTAATGACCATATAATTTTCCAATACAATGGTTATCTTTTCAGTAAAATATATATTCCCAAAATAATCTTATTAATCATCCATCAAATAATTAAACTAAAATTAATATTTCAAACAAACCATTACTTCAGGTTGGTTAGTGGTAGGTTATTCCACCTTGTCACCCTTTGGTTGTGGGTTTGATTCCTATATCCATGCTGGATGTGATGTCTTATCACCCATCTTACGGGTTGCCATTTTTCTAAAACTATATAATCCCTATAAAATTTTCAAAATATGATAAAATCCTAAAAAATAACCACAACTTTTTTTAACCTCAATTTATATTTCATAACATTATAGTTTCATCCCAAAAATTAAAAACCCATAATTAACTCAAAAATAAATGTCTCCAAAATTACCCTTAATAACATTATAATTTCATAATATAACCCATAAAATGGGTTTCTAGGACATTTAACATATGATCTAACATAACATTATAAACCGATTATGATATCTCTAACTCTTAAGAAAACATCATGATCTCTAATGTTTCCTTAAACATCATTTGATACAAATGGTAAGGGATCGACCTTTAAACATAACTTATTCTTTTGGTTTTTAACTAGAATTCACTTTAAAGTAAATTATTGTTCTATATTTTTAGAGAATTAAGAATAAATATTACAATGTAAACTCTTACATTACAAGTGGATAGTTCTATATAGTATCCATTTTTTCTACTAAAGGAAACCCTTTTAAAATAATAAATGACTTCTTTTCAAGAGGAAACTTGAATTATTTAATTTGGATATATTTTTTTCTCTTTAAAATATTTAGACCTATGAAAAAAATTTAGAATTTGGGATGACAAAATTTTTCAGTAAGATACATAATGAAATAAAATCATTATTCTAGTAAAATCATGACATCCCATTAATGTGTTTGTTATAAAAACTCATTAACAAGCATTAAAAAATAACATAGGTGGATTGGGACATCATTAACATATAACTAGTAAATTCAACCTTAAAAATGGAATAATCATATTTTCAACTTCTATATCCAGTGTACCTAATGCATCAGAGAGATGTAATCACGTGCATCCATCATATAAGCTATACTGAGATCACCTTTTTTTCATGAACTATAATTGGGCTCAACCCGTTGCATAAGTTACATATTTCTCAACAATGATATATAATGGGGCTCAACACATTGGATATATTTTAGGTAGAATAAATCATTAATAAAAGCATGAAATTCCATTTAAACTAATGTTTAAGACACTTCTAGATATCAAAATACCATTTTCATGTAAACAATCAATTTTAAAATCTAAAAACGGTGCACATAATATAGAAACAAAATTATTTTGAAAGAAAAATAATAACATATAAATACATAAGTAAATAATTAAATACTAATGAATTTGGTAGAAACTTATAATTCCATATATGACAAAAAAAATTCTTTTGGATTTTGTAACAAAATAGTTGAAAGAGTAACATTAAATGAGGATTTTAAAGAGAGTCCCTTACCGAGAGTCAAAATCATCATCCACCTTCTATATATTTATAAGTACCAAAAATATTTGAATTTATAATTTATTTGAACATTAATTTAATGTTTATAAATACTTATATATCACATATTACCATGTTATAAAAATTACATAATTATTTTAGTTCATGTTGGTTGTTTTCATGATATTCAGTACATGAGTCCAAAATGGATTCGATTAGTCAAATATAGTCAAAGTGTTCATTAGTCTATAATATGGATAATAATATTCATGAAAAAATAATCATTTTTTTTACATAAATTATAAATTTAAATAAAACAAGTTATGTATGGTTATGAGAAATAGACAACATTATAATCATGGAGATGGTAGGCTATATGTACACATGAGTAACAATTCCATTATTCAATAATCATTTTGGAAGGAAGGTGAGTATTATTTTATCTATCCATAATTATGATAATATATTTAATTTTATATTTATCATTAATATATACTTATATATATTATTCATTTTATGTGGTAATTAAATATGAATCACATCGCTTCGTGGAGGTGATAGTTCACATTTACGCATTAACAACATTATCATCTTAAGGGGCATGTAAGGTAACGAAATAATTGATTTATTATAATATAGTAATAATAATTATGTCATGAATAATATATATATATATATATATATATATATATATAAATGAATTCCATTATTATAACCATTCATTAGATATAATAATGGAAAATCAATTATATCAGTTCATGGAGGTGATACTTCACATGTATGCACAAAACAATTAATTAAATTACTATTTGATGGATGCGGAGATGGAGTTAGGTGATGATATTAACATAATAAAATATAATTATATTTAGTATACTGGAGTTATTATTTCAATATTTTTTAAGAAAATTTTAAGGAAGTGGAAGAATAAATCAAATTGAAACACTTATATAAAAATGATACATTCTTTCGTGATATTTACATTAATTATCACCATAACACCTCTAAGGAGGATGTGATGTCTAAAATCAGTCCTCAATAATATGGGGAGGGATTATAGGAATTTGTTTTAGAATATCATGTTATATCCAAATAGGTTTTTATGTTTTAGGAATAGAGAAGAATGATTTTCCTTTTATAGGAGAGGGTAGGGGAACTCTTGGAATTTTTCAATGCATTAAATTAATATAAGTTATTTTTATATTTTAAATGGAACCAAATTTAGTTATTTGTTATATATTATTATTATGTGTCTAAATCCATTCATCCAAAAAAATTATATCGGTTTTGATTAAATTGGTAATCCTTATCTTTTTTTAACCCCTATTTTACCCTTTGAACACATACATTGTTATCATAAAATATACACATTAAGGGTTAATATATATACCATAAAATTACTAAAAGACCAATAAATGAATAATTTATAAAATTATTGGACATATCCCTCTTATTTGGAATAAGGATAGAATTTTGTAATTGTGTGTTAATTAATAAAAAATTATTTATTTTAAAATATCAATAATTTCAATTTTGACACAATTAATTTTTTTACATTATAAAAATAAAATAAAACTTTTAATACTCTAAAAATATCTCTGAAATCATATATAAAATTTAAAATCTATCCAAATTTTTTTTGGATGAAATCAATCATAGCAAGTTATATTTATTTTAATATTTTTAATATCTTTTATTTTATTTTTCCATTAATGAAGCAATTATTTCATCCTCATTATGTTACCCTTTATTTTAAATATAGATTTCCAAAAATTATAAATAAATTAACATGACATAGATAAAAAATTTACCTTTTGTAATAATATTGATAAATGAACATATCTCTCATATAACACCATATTTTAAAAAAATCTCTAGTCAAAAATAAAAGAATGACAAAAATGATATTCCTTTAAATAAAATATTATAAATGTCATAAAGTCACCCAAGTGGTACTAAGAGCTCATAAAATCGTACCAATGATGGTTTTGGTTGAAAAAACTAATTCAAATTTTTTTGACATGTTTTTGGATGTGTTTTTAATATTTTATAACATTATTTTTAACTTTAATTACTCGATTTACCATTAACTATGATAATAAAAATAATTTCTAATGTTACTATTCATACATTCCAAAAATAATTTTATCGTATTAGAATATAAATATCATAAATATTTCATCCTTGTATTTATTTTTTTTCAAAATTCAATTCACAAAAGTGATAAAATTATATTTAATGTTAATCCCACTCAGGTGGTGAGAAAGCTAAGTAATGTAAAAATATCCAAATGTTTAATAATTTTTTATACAATTTCAATATGAAATAGATTAAAATGAAATAAATTTGATTTATTGATAAATAATTTATTTAATTACAAATCAAAAAAATTAAAATTAATAATTTTACACTTTAAATTAATTTGATGAAAATATATTTTTCAATTAAAATGCATTATTTTTTCACCATACATCAAAAAATGAAATTTATCAAAAAAATAAAAATAACTAATCCTAAGAAAATTTTACAATAAAGATTAAAATAATAATTTTATTTTTTAAAATACGTCTTTTATAAGTTCCAAAAACTATATTTAAAATAGATGTTCCATCAAAAGGAGGAAGAACTACCTTTTTAGAAAATTGATCTTTTATATTTGAAATTGAATGTGCTCATATATCATATCTATAAAAGAGATAAAATGAAATTTGAAAATTACATTGAATATATTATATTTATATTTCATTAATATAATGAAAAATGATGGATTTTTTTTATTTATTAGTATTAAAAACACCATTTAATAGTTAAATAGTTTTCTAGAAAATCATTTCATTTTATTTTTTAAAGGTGGTTTTATTTGCATTTATAATTAATATGTCACTAAATAATTAATTATATATACATTTGTAAATGATATTTTCATAATTTATTAAATAATATTAACACCATCCACTATAATTACTATGTTATTATGGTAACATGTAAATAATAATATTTAATTGTTTATTAATCATGATGTGGCGTATTATTTATGCTATTGAACATAGTATTTCTTTTTTTTTAACTCAGGAAGATACATTAATTTTGTGACACAAGGGACCTATATCTCTCCCATATACACTGGATAATGATTTATATATTATGACATACACATGAAATGAATGGAGAGTGAACCAGGTTTAGTAATGGACTTTATCCCCTATGATAGTGTTGGGATTGAACCATTATTACTATGATGGTTTTGGATGTATACACATTCGACAATAAATTTATTAGTAATAATCCTTGAACTAATTTGGAAATGGTATTCTATGATTATATATATTCCAATAATCAATGTATTATGCCATTATTATCTTCTCATTTCTCATGTTCTTATATTCCATTCCAAATCATTTTTTACAAACTACTATGATTTATTCCATGACTCAGCTTTATGATCCTTGATGCAGATGTAATGGTTAAATTTTTTTATTCTATTGTCCTCATAACTTTATGCTCATGATACGTTGATTTATCACTTTTTAACCCTTACTATGCATTTGATCTCACACTTATGTATGTTTTCTATCCCTTGGTTAAGATGGATGATATTATATATAATATGTTTAATAAGGTTTTTAGTTATGAAGAATACAGCTGGAGATGAAGTATCTAACATATATACTAGATTATCAAGATTTAATGTTTCTATGGGCACTATACATACATGATTATTGCATGTATCATTGTGTAATATAATTGATTTAGTTATATTATGATGTAATATTAATATAAGAAAATCTCATATCAAAATAGTTGATATTAGGGAAAGTTATATGAATAATTTTTAAACATGGATGATAAAATATTAGTGAAACACCTAACATTATTTATATGGATATTTATTGGGATTTGAATAATTATAAATCATTATAAGGATAAAAGTATAGAAAAATGTCTCAGAATTTTGGTAAAGGATAGAGTGATTGGTTTCCTGGAAATTACATACCTATATGGATACTAAATATAGACCTATAAAAAGGGCACATTGAATTAGAATTGATTGTCACTTAGATCATGAAAACTGGCCTTCCTTAACACATGGATTGAAACTCATGGGGGATGTTATTTTAATTTTAAAAAAATCATAATGATCCATCATGAAGTATTTAAATAATGAATATAAATGACCTATGTTTAAATATGATTTTATATATTGAAATGACAGTGTCATTATTTAAACATCCTATAAGTCCCTTTTTCAGATTATGTGGTTTTCCACTATGAATATTGACAGTCACATTATTATTTTTGGTTATAGTCCTTGGATGGAACTAGATAGAACAAGATGGAACTAGAATAATTTTGAATGTGATAGAAAATGTGTTTACGAGTAAAAAAATTGTATTATTACAAGATTAAAGGATATTATGATATGTATAATCAGTTTTCATGATATTTTTATAACAAAATACACCTTAACTAACTCATAGACTTACCAATAAAGAAGAGTATAGATTTAATTTAATGCTTTGGTGTGGGATACTATAAGGGAAATAAGATTCATATTTCAATATGACGAGATTGTGGGAAGTGGTGCTCTAAGGAATGTTTCAATGGAATGAGAATATGTTTTATATGTGGAGAATAAGGTATCATGGAAATAATTATTCAATAATAAAATAAAACATCAGTTAGTACAATGGTTGAGAATATGGGTTCCCTAAAGAATCATCAATGGTTGAATTTTATAATTATGCAATGAAAATGAATTATTTTAAGTGATTTAAAAGGGGTAAACCCCATGAATATAATCAGCATGGTTTTATGAGTCATGGTGATACTTCTTAGGATGAAGAGAAAATGATTGATATATGAAAGAAAATAGGTATTATGGAAATAAATGATAAATCATAGTTAAAATTTTGAGAATAAAGTGAAATTATTAAAGTGTTGGTGTGTGGAAATTAAAGAATTATGTAATATGAATAATGAAAAATATACTAATGTGTATATAGAGTGTTTTCATTATGGATTTGAAATAATTTTTTTAAAGTTAACGAAGAATAATAAAATTGATTTAATGGAAATGTGATATTTTATGGAAAACATAAGATTAAGGGAAGATAACCCTTAATATGTTTTTGATGTTGAAAAAATGGTGTTTATTTTGGATAAAGAGATTATAGTAATGGATCATTTAAACTGTATATTATCAACTTACCTAGAACTAATTAATTATTTCTCAAAAGGTGGTATATTTTATCCTTAATGAAGTTATCTACATTTTATTTATTTATGTAGAATTATCAATAATGTGTGGTTTAATTTATATTACTTGGAAATAGTTAATTTATGAAAGAATGTACGTTTTTATTATGGTTTTTTAGTAATTCATGATATTATCATGTTTTAGTTCAATGTACTCAAATATTTAGTGTGTGAAAATAGGAGCTAATTTATCTTTAATGAAGGAATAATGACATATTGATCTTGAAAAAGCAGTGAACTTATTTATAAAATTAGAATTTTTTATGGTTCATGAGGAAAACTACTTATGGAATTTTTTATTTTGATTTTTTGATATGGTTTTAGGGAATTATGTATTACTCCATCATATGAATATTTATACACATTGGATAACCAATGTGAACAATTTTGATAATTCAGGATAGCAAGAATGAATTTTTATTTTATTTTAGAACTTCAAATCCATTAGTCTGTTATGAATAAAAAATATATATTCATTTCACGATGTAGGAGATAAAGTAAAAATTGATAAAACCACAACTAAAGTATGAAATTGTGTTTACAAAAAAATTGAATGATAAGACCTAGAAATATCAATACATTTTAAAAAACATGACCATATTTGGGTGGTAGCCTATCAAATTTCTAGTTCAAAAACCTATTTTTAATTTCATTATGTGTTCTATGTATCTCTCCTAAGAAAATACATATATATTCCTTCACATGTACTAATCTTAGAGGAAATTCCATTTGATAATTATATTTCATAAAAGGGACAATCTGTTTAGAATAGGGAGCATAACGATAATGTTCTTTGAAGAAAGTGTACTCACTTGGTCAAAGTGTTGTTGTGAATCCACCATCTTGAAGAAGCTATGTGGGAACCTAAGGATGTAATAATCCAAATTTATCCACTTTATTTTTTTCTAAAGTGATAATTTTATAGGTAACATTAATTTGAAGGGGGATTGTGTCACACCACGACTTCACACATCAGTAATGATTTTAATTTTTACCATTATCTAATAATTTTGTTTGACTTAATTGTTTTGTCGAGGTGCATTTCAGGCCCAATGAGAGTTTTCTCATCTTGATGATAAATAAAATTCGGATTATCAGTGCTCGACACTTGGGCATGGCTCAGTTTAGGCCGTGTCGCTTCACTAAATTGACATGTGCCCTGCCCGGTGCGTTGTTGATTAAATAACCAATGGGGAAAACAATAAAGTGTTCATATAATAAAATAACATTCAAATAAAATATGATTATTTATGATTTTTCTTAATAATAATGATAATAAAAATAATAGTAATATTGTTGGGATTATTATTATTTGAATTTATATTTAAAATTGGTCATGGAAGTTAAATTAATGTTATAACTATAGAGTAATTAACGTATTGTTATTGTTATTATTATTATTATTTTATAATGGCTTAAGTTTATATTTTTTGGGGTTTATTTTGTTTTCAATTTCCTTTTATTTTCTTTCTATTTTATTTTATTTATTTTATTTATTTTTTTATTTTACTTTCAATATTTTTTTCCTCCCTCCCTCTTCCTCCTTTCTCCCCGTCGCACTAGACCCCCCCTTCCCCTGGTTTTGGTGTAGCGACTCACTTTTAACCCTACCCCTGCCGCAAATCCCTCTCCCCTTACCTTTCCCCTCCAGTGCGGACTCCTCTAGTGTGGCCTCCTCCATCACACTAGAACACCATGCGCAAACCACCATTCTAGTTTGAGGCCGCAGCGAACCTCCCTCCTTTAGCCGCACCCCCTTTCGGCAAACCTCCAGCCAGTGTGATGCACCTACGGCACTGCCCCATCTCGCCCATCCAACCTTCTGCACCCTCAATAAAGGTGCATTTTTCGTCTGTTGGTTGTTTATTTAGTTGTTAGGTTGTAAGATTAGGTTTTGGTGTATCTTTGGTTCTATTTTGGGTATAAGTGGTATGTTGTTTTTATTTTAGGGACAAGTCGAGTCATTTGAGGTGCAATTAATGTGCGGTGGAGTTTGCGCACCATGTTTCTAAGTTTATCTTCACTGAGGTAGGTGGTTCCACTAATAATTACTGTTTTATGAATTAATTTTCATGTTTAATTAATTTATCATATTATTTAATTAGTTTTTATGGTTTTAAATTGTTTTGTGTTTTTTTGAGATCTCATATGTATTGATTTATTAGTAACATGTTTATGCAATATGATTATGATTTTCAGTGAAAACCTATGTCGGTAGTTGGTTATTAGTCTTTTATAAATTTTGAACATGGCTTATGTGATAATGAAATGGATGTAACTTATATTTTTGTATGGAGTTAGTGTGCGTTCAATTCATAAATGGGGGTTTGGGAATGTTTTTTTACATAAGGTCATGTGGCTCTTCTTTGGTGTGTTTTTAAAAATTGTCAAAATGTTCAATTAAATGATATCAGGGGTTAAAATCATGTTTTTATAAGATTACATTGTGTGTTTGGTTATAAAGTGATGTTTTAATTAAAACCAAATGTATCTTTAGTGAAAAATTTATTGCATATTTTGTTAACTCTTGTTTGAAACTATTCAAAGTATTTTTTTAATTAGTGTAAGTGGTGTAGATAGAACTCTTGATTTGGAATTGTTTGTGTTTATTTATGAAAGAGGGTTTGGTTTAGTTTAGTGTGTAAGGTGGTGTTTTGTTCATTAAAATTTATTTATGAAAAATTGAATTGTTTTATTGAATAATTATTAAGGGTGAAAAAAAGAATTTGGTTAAATTGTGTAAATTTTTCTGGTGCTTAAAGTCATGCGACTTGTTGGGAAATTGTTTAATAAATTCTTTTAATGGTGAGTTTGATGATGAAAGTGATTTCTTTGACTGTATAGTTATTTTAATTGGTCGTGTATGTGTATCTGATTTTTTTTTGGATATTTTTAGTGTGCGTATTATTTCAAATGGATTTTGTGTGTTTTAATGGGGGTTTTGGCATGTGTAGTGTCTTGTTTGGATTGAGTTTGGGATTATGACACATGACATGAACTCTAAACCACATGAGCACTAACAGGAAGCCTGGGTACTAGGTGGGTGGACTAGGACTAGTGTACTAGTGATAAAGAAGTGGCGTTGGCCTTGTTTCACATAGCTGGATTGAAAACTACAAAACTAACTAAACTTTTGGATGATGTTGGGAGACCACTAGGTTATGGATGTGTTACCCTAATAGTGGCCTGTGCATGAGAACATATGTTGTCATGTTTCTATACCATTTTTCACCGAGACAAGATGTTCTAGGGTCCCACATCTCGCTAGTATCTTTAGGGAATCTCTCATGTTTTGTGCTCATCCTTTATTTTTTTCTCACTGTTTTCCCATAGTGTGAAACTGGGGTTACCGTAAAATCAAGTGTGTGTGTGTGTTTTAATTTGAGTTGTTTCCTTTAAATTTGTTTCCATTAAAACTGTTTTTATTAAAAATCATTTTCACTAAAACTATTCATGCTTTTCTTTATTTTCTTTTGTTAGACTTGTAACTGTATTTTTCATTTAATAATTATGTGTGAAACCTTTTCTCAGTGGCATCCTACTGGAATTTTTATCTCACACCCGACATACACCTTTGGGTGTATGTTGATCCTGTTTCTTTTTCATTCTTGTTCGAAGCATCGATCTTAAAGATGATGGTCCTAGTTGTATTAGGTTTTTCATACAGGTTGGTGGTGGTGGATTGGGGACGTGGATCCTCATGTTGTATGAAGGTTTGAGTTGGATTTTTGGTTTTCCTTTATTGTAGTCCCTTTTTAGATTTTTGGTTCAAGTTGTAAACATTAATTTTGAACTTAGTTTAAGGGTCTGTTTGGTTGTCTGATTCTTGTTTTAATTTTTTTAGCTTGCTGTTTGTTTTATGTTTATTTATTCAGGTTAATCATTCACATGTTTTATTTCTAATGCTTGGGCACTTTTTCCAGCATGTGGGGATTGGGAACACCCTTCAGGCCATGTCACTGACCGGGTGAGGCAACTATTTGCTGGAGAACCGGAATTTTTTGTGACAAAATGGTATCAAATGCGGTTTTTTCTTATTATTTGGGGTGTGAGGTAGACCAGAGATAGGATTGTCAGTCCTCAAGTGGTAGGTATGGGAAGAGCATCGCGAACTCTTACTCATTCCGATCCTTGAGTATCCCAGGGTAGTCCATGATTTATGTTTTTGGGTTTGGTCCTTTTAGATGGGGGATGACAATAAGAGTACACCGGTACTGTGCACAGTCTCACATGGGGTAACGACCCATGTGATGCCCAAGAGTACAGTTTGACACTCTTAGTGGTTGGTGTTTTCCCAGGGCATGGTCTGCTAAACCATGTTGTCAGGTTAGACACGCCCACTAGTCATTTGTCCAGGTTCATTAATTTTTTTGATGTATTGCATCATTTTTGGGTTGGTGTGAAAGTTTTTTTATAGAAAAAGGACTTTGGGGGTTGCTCTTATTTTATTTTTGGTTTGAGTTTGTTATGATTTTTTGGGTTCATTTCTTCAGAACCTTGTCCTAGAAGTTGGTGTTTGATTTGTCGAAGATGAATTTCTAAAATAATTACTTGGGTAATTTTAAATTGAAGTGAGTTATTTTGGAAATGGGAAGCATTTTGAAAATATGTCTTGAATTTTTGAATTGGTTTGGAAAAAGGTATTTTAGGAGTATTGGGAAAGTTTTTTTGAAAGTGGAAGAGCCTTATTTCTTCCAATGGTATTCCTATGTGTGCTCACATGTGCGTGTGAAAGTGATTAATGGATAGTTGGTGGATCATGTGGACAAGTGCCTGAGTGGCACAAAGATTAATATTTTCAAGGCATCATGGAATATCAGTGGCGAGTGATTGATTTTTAAGGCCACATCATGTTTCCTAAAAAGTGTTATTTTCTCTAAAATGGGGTTTTGTACTTAAATGGTTTTGGAAATGGAAAATGTTTTTTAGTCTGAAGTGAAAGAGATGGGTTCATAAGAGATGTTGGGCTTTGTTGTACTATTCTTGTTTTTTTTAGTGGGTGGTTTTCTTTGATTTTTTTATGTTTTAAATTGGAATTAATAGAATTGTGTCTGAGGTGTGGATGTTTGTTTTTTGATGTGTTTGGATTTTTCAAAGGGTGTTTTGTGTTTCTTTTTTGGGAAATGCCCTTAGAAACATCCCACGGGTTTCCAGCAGGTCTCTCAATTCATGGCTCAGCCCTGGCTCCTAGTGGAGTGGTGGAGTTGGGTTCTACATGGTTGTGTCGACTATTTGTAGATGTCGAGGTTGGTTGGATATCATTGAATGATTTGAGAAAGTTAGAAGTGTCTCCAATTTTTTTATCAACTCCAAATATTATATAGGCATATGTTGTCTCGATTATGGTTGGAGGAGTGAGACTACACTAGCAAATGGAGATCATTCTATTTTCGTTGTGAAATGGGGATGTCGTGAGTGACCCTCAAGACTAGCCTCATTACATGGTCATAAATGAGGAAGTGAAGGCGAGGGAATGTGATGGATTCATTAGGTGCTCGACCAGTCAACAAGTGGATAGGGAGGTGTGTTGATCATCTTAACGAGTTGGTTTTATGTTCCCTAGAGGTTGTGTGGAACAATAAGTTTAAATATCGTAATAGTTGTTGGTATTGTTCATATTGTGGTAAGTGCAGTTCCTCATCTGATGAGAAGCGTGAACAAAAGGGGCATGTTCTTGGAGTTCCCCTTCCATCAGTTAACATCACGTGTTTGACAGACCACTCAATCTCCTATCTTTAGTGTGGTTAGTTGGGCACTCTAAGTTATTCACTGCAATTCTTAGTTGGTTTGTTGATGGTGTGGCCACTTAGGACACAAGGATAATTATGTCAATTTCTTTTACAGTAGAGGAAGTACCAGTCAGAGTTGTTCTGTTTTTGACTGCGAGGTGGTAGACGCTTCAGACATCAGGTCCCCATCCACAAGTCTCGAGGTGAATCTTGTACTCAGTAAAAACTTATTGGACTTGGGATGTGCTTATATTGACTTTAGTCCATAGTGACGGGTCGAGAATTACGTAAATAGGTCCAAAAAAATCTGCATTCTTGTATAGCCAATAGGTGTGCACTGTGAACCTTCATGTGGTCAGTTATGGGTTGAAATATCACTTGTTTTAGAGATGATTTTTTCTTGTGGGATTAACACGCGCCTGCCGAGTTTTCCACCATGTTAGAGGTTTCTAATATCAAAAACATCTCATATGGTAGAGTATTGGACAGTGTATAAATTGTCCATGTAGGTCAGCCCGTGTTGGTGGGTTCGTGATGCAGATTTTAGTCTGTATCGCTCAAAGTAAACTAGGAATGCTTGCATGGGTGTCATGGGGCTTGGAAAATTTTAAAAGTGGTGGGGAGACCCATTGGAGGTCTCACTAGTTTCTCCTCTTATGTTGATTTGGTTAAACATAATGAGTTTGGACGGTAAATCCAGTGTAAGAGGTTTTTTTGGGTTTGTGAGTCGTTTTGGTTTGGATAACCAATGTTTTAAAAGAATCTTAATATGATGGGGATACCACCATAGGACGAACTTCTTGAAAAAACTCTGTTTTCAAGGTGTTCTTGGTGGGGAAACCCATTACTTCTCCTCTGCCCAACCTCGACCATGCTAATTGGTTAGCTCAAATAGTGTATCTTTGGGTGAGTTTTCTTAGAGATCTTGATCAGCCCTGATGATCCCTATGTTGGGGGTCGGGGTGTTCCATGTTGTTATTATGCTTGAGGTGAATTCCTTGTTGCTGGTTGTTTTTCTTGGTGATTCTTTTTTTTGAGTTATTATGAGTCTCAAGTCATGAAAATTTTTAATTTTCAAGCTTCTGGTGATTGAGGTTTGGTTTTAGGTATCTTCACATTCTTTCTTGGATTCTTAGGTTGACCAAGTATTTTGGGACTTTTTAGGGGAAGAAAGTGTCATGGTGGGGAGAATCATCACACCCCGACTTCACCCATCCTTAATGATTTTAATTTTTACATTTATCTGATAATTTTATTTTACTTAATTGTTTTGTTGAGGTGAATGTTGGTCCCAACGAGAGTTTCTGCATCTTGCTGATAAATAAACAATTGTATTAGGAGTGCTTGACACACGGGAAGGGCTTGATCGAGGCTGTGTCGCTTCACTAAATTGACATGTTCCCCACCCTGTAACACCCCAAGATTTTATGAGATATATTATTTTTAATTTCTTTGATTCCTTCTATTATACACTACACCAAGATTAGGTTGTACTATACACAACACCTTATTAGCTTCCAATATACGCAACACTATTCTCTGCTCGTGTTACACACAATTTCATGTTAGTTTTGTGGAAATTATTCTACGCAACATTAAGTATAGATTTTTTTAATGTATAAATGAAATAAGTTTTGATTATATTATATGAAACATCAAACATAGTTTTCACTACATGCAGCTCTGAATTGGATTGCATTACGCACAATCAAGACCTTCTTCGATAGCATGTGTAGTACGTAATACTGAGTTTCACTAAACAAGATATTATTATAATATTTTTATGAACTAGCCTTTATGAATAGTAATAGAACTTTTTGAAATTTTATAAATTTTATCTTTCAAAATGGATTTCATTTTTATATTAGGAATATCGAAATTAGCATAGGGTGAATTTTTGGTATTTTTCTGAAAACTATCAATTTTTGATGAATAGTGAAAACACTGGGTTACAATTTAAAAACCAACTTTTTATTAAAATAATTATTTATTTTATTTAAATTTATTTTATGTAAAAATAGATACATAATACATATATAAGTTCAATTTAATTAATTGGAGTCATTTTATAATAATTTTAGATATATAAAAATTTTATTGAAATATTCACCGTCTTTTACCCACCTCCTAAGAGAATTTGAAAATTTACATAAAATTTAATCTTACCGCTTCTATGAGTGGAATTTAGAAAATCCAAGAGACACAGTTAATATCAAAGAGTAAAATTTGGTTCAATAAGATAAATATAATTTTTGGTGAATAGTAACTTTTTCCTTTTATTTACCATGGATAAAAGTAAATAAAGTAATTAAGGGTAAAAATGAAATTATTATTACCCTAACACATGTACTAATTATATTGGATAAATTTAATTCGACCAAAAACAACCTTAGGATTAAAATATGACCCTTTAGGTCCACTTGGATTAGATTAGAACATTTATTATTATTTTATTTAAAGAAGAGTTAAAATAGTTAAAATCTAATTTTAATAACTAAAACATTTTTAATATAGGGTTATACCTAAGATAAATTAGACTATAAATATTCATTATAAATATAAAAATATTACATACATAATGTTATTTTATTTATAATTTTTATACATTATATAATTTAATTTATTTATGACACAATGATGATGCAATAATTACCTTAATAATGAAATATTAACATAATTGATGTTATAAAAACCCAAGTAAATGTAATTTTTGACTTTTTATAAATTCCACTAACTTTTTAGGTCAATATGACATTTTATTAATGGTTCAATTAACTTTGTTTGAATTAATCATGCTGTTAGGATTTTCAAAAAAATCAATCACCAAATAGTGTCAAAATTGACATAAAATAGTTTTTAAAACAAATATTATATTATTAATTGTTATTCTATTTCTAAAAATATATGGTTCAGAAAAATGACTTAGATAAGGTTATATATATGAATAATTAACCACTTGAGGTTCGTTTTTCTTGATATAGTATGTTTATTAACCATATAGTGTAAGAAAACAAGAAGACCCAGTAAAACATAAATTATTTAACTTAGAGTTAAATCTAAATGATAAGGTTAAAATAGTAACCTAAACTTGTCTAAAATCTACTGGTTGAGATAATTTAGACCCATATCCACTTTATATTCTAAATAAATCAATTTTGAGCTATTATGAATTGAATATGACTTTATTATAAAATAATAATTTAAGTTTTTCCTAAGGTGCCCCTCTCCTCCCTTATAAAAGGGAACCTCCTCCCTCTTCTCTTTAAACAATTTTGAGCTTTCAGACTCGGCCAAAACCTACCAGTTTTCCTTCTAATCTTCCATAGAAACATTATAGTGGTTCTAGTCTCCTCAAATGACCAACACTAGTGCATTAAGAGTAAGCTTAAAAGAGGTGCGTCGAAGAAGAGGTAATCTCTTCTACTGATTCTTTCAAGTTTCATTCTTTTTCAAATTATTCTTCTTTAGTTGTTTCATTATAAATTAATAACATCATTATCAGTAATATACTGATATGTTATTATAAATATGAAACAACCCCATTTCACCTTCTATCCATCCTACAGAAAATGAAATCACCGTTCGTGTGTACGTACGGAATACCGTCTCCACACCGTGGTGTAGTCTATTTTTCCACCACCACTTTAATTGGATGGGTATAATGATATAAATAATAAATATATATAGTTATTATAAAATAATACTAATTATGAGATATTATACCATCCACTCCAATTCAATTCAATAATTATGGGAATGATATCATCGCTCGTGCGTACGTACGGATTACCGTCTCCCCGACAAGATGAGATTCATTCTCCCTGTTAACCATTCAAGAATGATTATATAGTATATATAATGAATAATAATGAAATATATGACATGATAAAGCTACTGGATATATATATATATATATGACATTTACTTACTTCCATTCAAGTGAATAAGGAAAGGAAAACAACGTTCATGCGTACATACGACCTACCGTCTCGATGAACAATGTATTCCATTTCTTTTGTCTATCTATTATATATATATATGTACTGAATATATATGATATATAAATAATGATTTAAATTCTTGAAGTAAGTAAATCATGATATAAGTAATAATAATATCAAGAACAACAAGTCGAAACACGTTCGATAAATAAAACAATTTTACCCAAAACACCGATTTAACATGGAATTTACAAATGAACGGGTAATATAATGTCACAAGTGACCCATATATGATATCATAACAAAGAATATGATTCTGTAATATGTAAATGACATTCTTTAAATCATTATATAAGAGGTTAGGACACGTACGGATCATATCATACCTAAGGTAAGGGATAACCTTTCCAATCTCGTTTTTATCCGAGATTGTTTATTTGTAAGTATTTACTAGGGTTATATTTTTCATCCATATCCATAAATTTTTTTTCATAACTTATTTAATATTCTTCCAATTATTTTTGAAGAAATGTTTACCCCTCTTTGACATTTAAATTGTGGTATGGAAGGAATATTTATTTTGTTTACCATACGAGGAACTTTTTGACTTTTTTGGAAAAAGTACGAGGAGAATGTTTTTTTAACTTATACGACATGAACCTATTTTTACGGTTTCATAACAACTTATTTTCATGAATATTACTCTAAAATATTTCATGATTATTTTCAACAAAATCATTTTCTTTTAAAATTGAATGGCATTTTGTGAAAATAAAATGATTTTGAAAAGGAAATGATATTTTCCTCAAGAATTCATTTCAAGTGTTTTATCAAAACTATTTTCCATATAAGAGGAAATTATTTAGTATAATTATGTTTCATGTATAATATATCTATTATTTACATGGTATAATTCTTCTTATGATGAAATGATATCCATTTGTTTTATATGGATTACGTTTTTATGGGATGATGTTTATGAAACCCATTTTATTCTTTGGGATATGATGAATGATTTATGTTTATTTTGTGGAACAAGTAAGAATGATTTCATTCTGAGATTGGTGAGACCTATATATCCCTCTAATTCATTGGGTAACGATTTATATCTCATGAGACAGACATGGATGGAACGGTATGTTAATCTGGTTTAGTGATACAGGACTGGAACGAGGAGTGAACTCGATTCAGAAATGGATTTTGTCCACTAAGATGGTCTTGGAAGTAATGACTTGGATACTATGGAAATCATATCATGTGCTTAATGGTTTGACACAATTAAATGTTTTATTCCCATGCTATTTTAAAATGATTTATGTTCCTTTATGACCTATTCCTTACGTACATCCATGATTTATTTCCCAACTCAAGATTTTTATGTGTAAACATTATGTTCATGTTTTGAAGTTCAAATGTATATGGTTTGTTTTATTTTCTCTATGCTTACCATTAAAGAGCATTTGAGCTCACCCTTTATATGTTTTATTTTCCCCATGATATAAAGAAAGGTTTTAGGTAAGAAAACAAAAAGGGGAAGATCTTTATGGGAGATGTTGAAGATCTTTCACCATGATTTGAAGATTATGTTCCGAGTTTCCCAAGACACTAAACTATTATAGTCCTTGATTGTTGGTTTTTGTTATGTATTAAGTATTCTGCAAAAGTAATGTAATTTCCATGTATGTCAAGCTTCGGGTCTCTACAATTGGTATCATAGGAAAGGTTTAGTTAACCTTTTGAAATAAGGATGTGAAAACTTTAGTGAGATCCCTAGAGATATTGCTAAGATATGTCTAGGGATGTCACTAAGGTTAAGTATATGTATAGGTTATAGTGCTATAATTATGGTAAAGATATTATAATTAAACCTAATATGTTATATATTGAAGGTACTCCCCCTTGATTATGATTTTCACCTCTCACACTATTCTTTTTGGGTTTTAGAAAATGGCTGGAAACATGAAGATTCACAATAATGGGGGATATAATGGACAATGGAATGATATTCTTCATGAGAAACTGAATGAAATTGGATCTGGAAGTCCACGTATCATTATTATGCCTAATCAGAAATCTCATATTATGATCAATAATCTCAAATTTGGTAAGTTTCCTAACTCAACTAATAAGAGAAATATAGAGTTTCATGATGATCATAGAGGAAAGAAAGTTCATGTAAATCATGTGGGAAGAGGAATCTGGGAGAATGTTTAAAAAGAACTATAAGATACTTTGGGTTTGGAAAAGAAGGACACAAAGCCATTAATTGTAAAGGAAAATGTTCAGTTAACACCATGAACAAGGATAATTTTATTGCTAAGAAATCAACAATGGTTAAATGTTTTAAATGTGGAATGTACGGGCATTATGAAAACCAATGCCCTAAGGGAAAATCTCATGATGAGAATCAGCATGGTCATATGGGTAGTATTTAGGTGGATGATGATGAAGAGACTAGAAATGATATATTAGATGAAAGAAATGATGAAGCTCAGTGAGTGGTTTATGAAGGTAGTGGAATGATTGTATGTTTATCAAGAATAATGTATGGTACTATGGAATAAAGAAAAATTTAAGTATTATTACACTGTTATCTTTCCTTGATATTTTGAAAGTATATGATGAATGGTACGGGTAACCATCAAAGTTTATTAAAATATTTTTGGAAGGTAGATGAAATGTGCATAATGAAAAGATAAGGAGATAATGAGATTTCTGATAGAAATAATGAGCTCATGATTGATATAAGGACTATGTGATATCATGGTTTGAGTATATAGAATTTTTGAGATTTTGGTATGTGGAAAGAGTTAACTTTTAACTGCATTCAAGTTTCCACTAAGGTTCAATGGGTATTCATTTTTCAAGAGAATACATGATTAAGGCATTTGAATGTTTGGACTGTGAGCAACAAGACATATAATATAATATATGGGGATAAATGACAGTAGTTACATGCTTGGTAGATGACCTCTCTATCAATCTTTTTCCTTATACTGTGAGTTTGGGTAAGCCTAAAGATTGGAATAGATTAAGTTAGACATCAGATAGTATTGTTTAATGCTATAACATTTTGATATTATTTTTGGAATGTAATAATATTATAGTTTTAGAAAAAAACAAACTGTAGGACCGGCGGCAACCCGTCGCATCGGACAAGGATGCGGGAATTGAACCCACAACCGAAGTGCGACATGCCTTTATCTTATACCACTGGCCTACAAGAAGTCTCTGCTTAGTATAAATTAGTTTCAATTTATTATGTGGTATGATATACGAAGTATACATTTATTTTAGGAACCATATATGATTAATCTCACCAGAGATGGGCTTCTGTATATTTAATAACTTTTTCTAACCTTTTTTTGAGATAGATAGAATCACCCACCGTTCTATCACATGATCTACTAATGCATCATGAATGACAAATTCAACTTCATTTTTTAAGATATGAAGTGTAAATTGTTTAAGGCACAAACAACGGTGAGATTGTACCAAAATCAAGTAAGTATTTCTTTTAATTCAAAAATTCTTCAACATTTGAGAAATGATCTTGAAAACCAAAAAATGTTGTCCTAGTACCCTTATATCCGATGAATCAGATGGTACCTTAAATCACCACAAATTTATGGCTTTGAGATTATTGGTTTTTTCATAGCCATTTCCTCTACCACTCTCTATCAGAACTTGATGGTTAGATTTTTCTTAAATATCCAGATTTCCACCTATGTTCTCTTATGTGGAAAACCAGTGATGAGTTAATCTGAGTAACCATTACATTTCTTACTTTACTTTTTAAATCTATGTTTCAGTATTCCTTTTACGATGTGGGTTTCTACGAACAAAACTTTCAAGTAGTAAACGATTTATAAACCCGAAAAATTTCGAGGGCGAAATTTGTTTTAAGGGGGGTAGAATTTATCACCCTGAGATTTTATGAGATATATTATTTTTAATTTGTTTGATGTATTCTATTATACACTACACCAAGATTAGATTGTACTATACACAACACCGTATTAGCTTGCATTATACGGAACACTATTCTTGGCTTGTGTTACATACAATTTGAAGTTCGTTTTGTGGATATTATTCTACACAACATTAAGTATAGATTTTGTTTAATGTATAAATGAAATAAATTTTGATTATGTTATACACAACACCAAATGGAGCTTTCACTACACATAGACCTGAATTGGCTTGCATTATACTCAATCGAGACCTTCTTCGATAGCGTGTGTTGTACGCAATAACGAGTTTCACTAAACGAAATATTATTATAATATTATTATGAACAAGCCATTATGAATAGTAATACCAAATTTTTGAAATTTTATAAATTCTATCTTTCAAAATGGATTTGATTTTGGGATTAAGAATATTTAAATTAGCCTAGGGTGAATTTTTGGTATTTTTCTGAAAACTATCAATTTTTGATGAATAGTGAAAACACTAGGTTACTATTTAAAAACCGAATTTTTATTTAAATAATTATTTATTTTATTTAAATTTATTTTAGGTAAAAATTGATACATATTACCTATATACGTTCAATTTAAATCATTGGAGTCATTTTATAATAATTTTAGATATATAAAAATTTTATTGAACTTTTCACTGTCTTTTACCCACCTCCTAGGAGAATTTAAAAATTTACATAAAACATAATTTTACCGCTTTTGTGAGTGGAATTTAAAAAATATGAGAGACACAGTTAATATAAAGGAGTAAAATGTGGTTCAATAATATTAAAATGATTTTTGGTGAATAATAACTTTTTACTTTTATTTACCATGGTTAAAAGTAAATAGGGTAATTAAGGGTAAAAATGATATTATTATTACCCTAATATGTGTCCTAATTCTATTTGATAAATGTAATTTGACCAAAAACAACCTTAGTATTAAACTTTGACCCTTTAGGTCCATTTGGATTCGATTAGGACATTTAATATTATTTTATTTAAAGAAGAGTTAAAAGAGTTAAAATCAAAGTTTAATAACTAAAACATTTTTAATATAGGGTTATACATAAGATAAATTGGACTATAAATATTAATAAGAAATATAAAAAGATTTAATATATAATGGTATTTTATTTATAATTGTTAGATATTATATAATTTAATTTATTTATGACACAATGATGATGCAACAATTACCTTATTAATGAAATATTAACATAATTGATGTTATAAACGCCCAAATAAATGTAATTTGAGATATTTTATAAATTACACTAATATTTTAGGTTAAAATTACATGTTATTATTTGTTAAATTATCTTTTTTTTAAATAATCATGATTTTATGATTTACACAAAAATCAATTACCAAATAGTGTCAAAATTGACCTAAAATAGTTTTTAAAACAAATATTATATTATTAATTGTTATTCTATTCCTAAAAATCTAAGGTTTGGCCAAATGACTTAGATAAAGTAATATATATTAATAATTAACCACTTGGGGTTATTTTTTCTTGTTATAGTAAGTTTATTATTCATATAGTGTAAGAAAACAGGAAGACATGATAAAAGTCAAATTATTTAACTTAGAGTTAAATCTAAATGATAAGGTTAAAATAGTAACCTAAACTTGTATAAAATCTATTGGATGATATTATTTCGACCCATACCCACTTTATCTTATAAATAAATCAATTTGGAGCTATTATGAACGGAATATGACTTTATTATAAAATAATAATTTAAGTTTTTCCAATAGTGCCCCTCTCCTCCCTTATAAAATGACACCTCCTCCCTGTTCTCTTTTCACTATTTTGAGATTTAAAGCTCAGAAAAACCCTAAACATTTCCCTTATAAACTTCCCAAAAACATTATAGTGGTTCTAGTCTCCTCTAAATACCAACTCTAGTGCCTTAAGAGGAAGCTTTAAAGAGGTGCGTCAAAGAAGAGGTAATATCTTCTACCGATTCTTTCAAGTTTCTTTCTTTTTATACTTATTCTTCTTTAGTTTTTTGATTATAAAGTAATAACATAAGTATAAATAATATACTTATATGTTACTATAAATATTAAACAACCCCATTTCACCTTCTATCCATCCTACGGAAAATGAAATCAACGTGCGTGCGTACGTACAGAATACCGTCTCCACGCCGTGGTGTAATCTGTTTTTCCACCACCACCTTACTTGGATGGGTATAATGGTGTAAATAATAACTATATATAGTTATTATAACATAATACGGATTTTGAGATATTATATCATACATTCCAATTCAATTCAATAATTTTGGGAATGATATCATCCCTCGTGCGTACGTACGGATTACCGTCTCCACGACGCGATGAGAATCATTTTCCATGTTAACCATTCATGAATGATTGTAAAGTATATATAATGAATAAAAATGAAATATATGACATGATAAATCTAATGGATTTATATATATATATATATATGACATCTAATTACTTCCATTCAAGTCAATAAGGAAAGGAAAACATCGTTCATGCGTACGTACGACCTACCGTCTCCATGAACGATGTATTTCATTTCATTTATATATCTATTATATATATATGTACTGAATATGTATGATATATGAATCATTATTTACATTCTGGAAGTAATTAAATCATGATATAATTAATGATAATGTCAGGAACAACAAGTCCAAACACGTACGTTAAATAAAATGATTTTACCCAAAACACTGCTTTAACATGGAATTTACAAAAGAACGGGTAATATAAAGTCATAAGTGAACCATATATGATATAATAACAATGAATATGATTATTTAATAAGTCAATGACAATATTTAAATCATTATATAGGATGTTCGGAAATGTACGAAGCATATCCAACCTAAGGTAAGGGATAACCTTTGCAATCTCGTTTTTATCCGAGATTGTTTATTCGTAAGTATATAATGGGGTTATATTTTTCATAAATGTCCATAAAATGTTTTTAATAAAGTGTTTAATATTTTCCCATGTATTTTTAAAGTCATATTTACTACTCTTTTACTTTTACATTATGTTATGGAAGAATCTTTCTTTTGTTTACCATACGAGGAACTTTTTTCCTTTTTCGGAAAAAGTACGAGGAGAATGTTTTTTTTAACTTATACGGTATGAACGAATTTTTACAGTTTAATAACGCCTTATTTTCATGAATATTACTCTATAATATTTCATGATTATTTCCACAAAATCATTTTATTTTATATTTGAATGGCATTTTGTGAAAAAGAAAATGATTTTAAAAAAGAAAGGATATTTTTCTCAAGAATTCATTTCCAGTGTTTTGTCAAAACTATTTTCCATCTAAGAAGAAATTATTTAGTATGATTATGTTTCAAGTATAAAGTATCTATTATTTTCATGGTATAATTCTTCTTATGATTAAATTATATCCATTTATTTTATATGGATTACGTTTTGATGGGATGATGTTTATGTAACCCATTTTATTCTTTAGGTTATGATGAATGATTTATGTTTATTTTGTGGCACAAGTAAGAATGATTTAATTATGAGATGGGTGAGACCTATATCTCCCTCCAATGAATTGGGTAAATATTTATATCTCATGAGATAGACATGGCTGGAACTGTATATTAATCTGGTTCAGTGATACATGACTGGAACGAGGAGTGAACTCGATTCAGAAATGGACTTTGACCACTCAGATGGTCTTGGAAGCAATGCATTGGCTAATATGGAAATAATATCATGTGTTTAATGGTTTGAAAAAATTAAATGATTTATTCCCATTCTATTTTATCATTATTGATGTTCCTTTATGACCTATGCCTTACGTACTGCCAAGATTTATTTCACAACTCATGATTTTGATGTGTAAACTTTATGTTCATGTTTTGAAGATTAAATGTATATGGTTTGCTTTATTTTCTCCATGCTTTACCTTACAGAGCATTTGATCTCTCCATTTATATGTTTTATTTTCCCCAGGATATAAATAAGGATTTGGGTAAGAAAACAAAAAGGGGAATATCTTTATGGGAGATGTTGAAGATCTTTCACCATGATTAGAAGATTATGTTCCGAGTTTCCAAAGACACTAAACTATTACGATCCTTAATTTTTGGTTTTTGTTATGTATTAAGTATTCTGAAAAAGTAATGTAATTTCCATGTACGTCAAGCTTCAGGTCTCTACACACCCGGTGCATGGTTGATTAAATAATCAATAGGTTAAATAATAATGTGTTCATAAAATAAAATAACGAACAAATAAAATAATATTAATTATAATTTTTATTAATAATAATGATAATAATAATGATAATAATATTATTATTATTGGAATTATTATTATTTTAATTGTTATTTTAAATTGGTCAGAGATGTTAAAATAATGTTATAACTATAGAATTATCAAATTATTAATATAATTATTTTTATAGTGCCCTATGTTTACATTTTTTGGGTTTTATTTTATTTTCAATTTTTTTATTTTCATTCTATTTCATTTATTTTTTTTAATTTTTTTTAATTTTTATTTATCTCTTTTCTTTCTCCCTCCCTCTTCCTCCTCTCTTCTTGTCATTCCAGGCCCCCCTCCCCCTTGGTTTTTTCACAACGGCTCCCTCCTAACTGTAACACCCCAGGTAAATAAAGAATATGACATTTTCATATTTATCCATATTTGTGAATAAAATATTGATATGACTTTAAAGGGGACTCTATGCTCGATGGCGTACCCAACACGCAACAACGAGTTTCTTGGGAATCTTACGTTGCACTCTAATGATAAAATAATATTATTTTAAATGGTAGTTAACATGTAGCCGTTGAAATGGCGGGAATGGATAGAAATGAATAAAATATGATTATTTATGTTTTTAAATGTTTTTACATTTATACAATAAAAGATAAAGGCTTAAAATACGGAAAGAATTCAATTTTAGGCGTATATGCCCTAGTTTTCCCTAAAGGTTCAATTGTTGCCTTTTGATGGAGAACCGTCATTAAATATAGTTTTGATCACTCTTATACATTATTTTGGACCAAATAAAACTCTTATTAAGAATCGTGACATCAAATTTTACTTTGTGTAATTTTTCGGTTTTTTTCCGATAAAGTTCATTTTTTAATGAATAGTGTAAAATGTTGTGTTTTAATTCAAAACCTCTTTTTAATCTAATTTATTTATATGATTAGATAATATTTTGAATTGGTTTTAAAGTGAAATTAGAAAATATTTTTACCATTAAATCCAATAGTGGTCGTTAGAATTAATTTCACTTTGAAATCAGACTTAAACTAGTGTCAATCTTTTGATACTTATTGTTTCATAAAAACACGCTATTTGTCATGACATCGGGAATTAATTATTAAATTAATTAATGTGACTTATATGTTTTGAATTTTGTAAAACGGACTTCATTTTTGAATTCAGAATATCAAATATAGCTTAGGGTGAATTTTTGGGATTTTTCTAAAAAACTTCAATTTTTGATGAATAGTGAAACCACTAAGTGGTACTTATAAAAACTGATTTTTCCGTTTAAATAGAATTTTGCCATCTTTGTGTTTTGAATTTCAAAAATCCGACATACATGGTTTTCATTAAGAAGTAAAATGTGATTCAATGGGATAAAAATAATTTTTTGGTGAATAGTAACTTATTAAGTTTTTAATCGCGATTAGTGGTAATTAGTGTAGTTTAAGGTAAAAATGATATTATAAGAATGTGCAAACACCATGACACTTGTCCTACACCTATTGGGTGAGTCATGGACGACCAAGAAAAGCCATGAGCCAACTTGGGGACCCCATGGAGCCACTTTAGTTGGAAAATGACAATAATATATTTTTATTTAATGTTAAAATTAAATTGACACAAACATGAGTTGTTTTACTAAAACAGTTTTTAAGTAGGGTTACACAAGTCCAAATTTTGATTATAAATAGTCATTGGAAATATAAAAAGAGTTACTACATCATAGTATTTTTTTTATAATTTTTAGACATTAAATAAATTAAATTATTTATGACATAATAATGATGCAGTGATGACATCATTATTTGACAATTTAAATAAAATGGAAAGATAATGTAAAATCTATGAACTACACATGTCCAAAACTTATTGGATGGGTGGATTTCGAACCCTTATCACCTTATACACGAATTATATCAATGTGGGACCTTTTAAAACCGAAACACATTTTCAAATAAAGTAATATTTCTTACTTTCCAAAAGTGCCCCTCCCCTCCTCTTATAAAAGGCCCCCACCTCTACCTCATTTCACACACTCCTAAAGCCTTCGTCTCGGTCAAACCCTGCCCATTTACTCTCTCCACATCCCTCTACTCATCCTAGGGGATTCCCTTTGGGCAGAATCCTTTCAAAGAAAGCCTTTAGGCTCAAATCAAAAGGAGTTACACTTTTAAAGGTAATTCATTCTCTCATGTTCATTTGTTTTATTTTTCTTCTCCAACCCCTAAACTCTTTTTATTTATTTCTTTTGTAACAGAACCAGTATATTAAATATACTAGGATGTTGTTATAATATTTATTCAAGCTACACTCTCACACAACTACATCAAATGGTTAAAGAACATACGGTTTCCGTGGATGGCGAAATTCTGCCTCCCGAAACGATGATTGTTCAATACTCATCTAACACCTTCAAAGGTGGCCATTATGATGTCACTATTTTTATATATGATATATAATATGTTTATGTTTTCCTTAAGCTTCTGTTTTTTTCATTTTGGGCATACCTTTATGGTTTCCATTATGGGTAAACGCGATATCTTTATTTAAGGAAGTGCGGACTACCGTCCCCTCAAAGTGATTTGATTCGTTAAATACCATATGTGGGACGTATAAAGGATGGAACTATGATATTATATATGATATTATACTGGAATTATAATATACCTTTATATCATTATTATTCCATTCTATAAAATACGAAATAGAAATGAAAGTAGCGTTCATGCGTACGTACGGCTTACCGTCTCCATGAACGATGCATTTCATTTCTTACCTCTAAATGATTATGTAATGTTTTAAATGCATGAATGTACTGGATATATATGACATATATTATATCTAAATCATGAATACAATACTGGATATAATAAACATTTGGCCACACGAACAACATGTAATTGTAAGAAGTCCACTTTCGACTTAAGAACCAAATATCGACAAAACAATCATTATTAACTTAATGATTACATATTGTTTATAACATGGTAATAAGTTATATAAAAGGAATAATTAACTTGAAAAATGTTCTTAAGTAAGTGGAAATTAACTCATGTTTATTATTCAGGAGATTAAAGAACGATCGAGTCAAGTCGGACCCGAGGTAAGGGATCTTACTCCTCTCTTTCTTTTTAAGTACACTCTTTTATGTCATTCCTTTTAAAGCTCATATTTCTTGTTATTGGGATGATCTTTTATATTAATGCTAATGTAATTTTTATGTTCATGTGATGAGAGACCCTATTCTCTCTCATCAATCCATTTTGGAAGTTTTGATTGGCGCCGTTAGGCTGCCGAACTTTCGTAAGAGATCTAACTTCTCTCTTTCTTTTTAAGTACTCTCCTTTATGTCACTTCTTTTAAGCTCCTTTTTGTAATGTTGGGGGATTTTCTTTTATATTCCTCTTGCTTTACATTATATTGTAATGTGATGAGATACCCTATTTGATCTCATCAATCCATATTCGGAAGTTTTATGTGGCGCCGTTAGGTTGCCGAGTTTTCGTGAGGGATTTTTCATCTCACTTTTATTCCCTTGAGATTTATGCTACATTTGCCACAAATTCCATTGAGTGGTGTATGTACTGCCCATTATTCTACTCTTTGTGTAATATACTTTCGTTTATGAGTATTTACATCAATGATCTATTGTCCTTCTTTCATGGGGTGTATGTTTTGAAAGATACCCAAGTCGGTAAGGGAACCTTTCACCCTCCTCTTTTTTAAAAGACTTTTTTTGTTGGGTCTTTTAATTTGCATATTTTTATGTTGGTATATGTTCTCATATATCCTTATTGATGTAAATTTTATGTACAAGTGATGAGATACACTTTTTATCTCTCATTAACTCATTTTGATGTGATGCCGTTAGGCTGTCAGGGGAACTTTTTAACCCAATTTCGATTTCTTTGGGTTCAACATGTAGTCATTGAATATGTTATCCATTGAATATGTGTGAATGACCTTTTATTGTTTTACACTTAATATCCACTTATATTGTGTGTATTTATATTTGTCACACATATTTTTGAGATTGATTTGTCCTTAATTTAAGGATACCTTCTTTATAAGGGATTTCATCACATTTGACATTTCTATTGAGGGTTCATTGTTGTTATGCACCAATTCACTCTTATATGGTGTATATACTGTCCTTTGGAGTATTATATAATGAATCCATTTATTCTCATGATATTATAAAGTTCTGACTAAATGTTATTCCTCAATTATTGTATTCAAGTGTCTCTAATTTTGGTAAAACCCCTTTAACCAAAATATCGTTTTAAATGTTTTAATTATTTGTTCTTATTAATATCCATGTTTTCAAAATGGTTTTAATGATTTATTTATATGGATATTAATGGTTTAAAATTTTAATCTTCAAGGTGGTATGGGACACTTTGATTCAAAAATCTCTTTATTAAATGTTTTAAATGGTTTTGGAAATGGTTTCTTTTTGAATGGATTCATTATTTCAATATACTAAAATTTTATATTGTGATTGAAATGTGGAAATGTTATGTTTCCTTTATGAATGTTTTATGTGACACATTTATGTTATGGTTCTTGGGAATTGTTATGAAAACAGGTGGTTCCGTGATAAACTAAGGGCGGGTGAGCCTGATATAGCTCTCCAATGCATTGGGTAACGCGAACGAGTGAAACGTTAAGGTTTCTCCGAAGAGATTTAGGGAATATACTGTGATGGGTATTCCAAACGTAACCAAGAGGGTTACTCCCCACGTAAGAATGTTATGAATGCCTCAAGTTACCTTTATGTCTTATGTTTTCTATGATTTATTCATGGTTTGATGATGTATGTTAAAGTGCCTATGTTTTATGGGTAAAGTATGATTTCATTATTATGTATATTTGAACTCATGTTTCCTTTCCATATTTTTATAACCCTTACTGAGATTTTTATGCTCATCCCAAGTTTTTGAAATGTTTTTCACCGGTCAAGGGAAAGGTACATGATGTGATGATAGTGTCAAGGATGTGTCAAGAAAGAATCCGTCTTATATTTTAAATATGTTTCCGTTGATGGGAAGAATGAATACTGTCTTTTATGTAACCACTTTGTTTAAATGTGGAATGTAATGCAAGTTTCATGATCTAATTCTCTAAAACTCTAAACCTGAAAAGATCCTCAATGTTTAATCTTGTAATAACTCAAGATTAAGTATGGTTTAAGGATGGGGCCTTATAGTTGGTATCAAAGGTCGGTTTAGATAACTTTAGAGGTTAGGGTATTCTTTAAGCATAAGTGGCATTACCATAATGGTTAGGATTTCAGAAAGAGTCCTAGTTTTAGATAAAGTGAATGAGTAAGTATATCTTAGTGTTTATCTTACTCATTAGTACATGATGGTTTTTTTGATATACTCACACTGACCTTTTTGGTTTTAGTAAATGGCTGGATCTAGCAGGCACCAAAGTAACAGTGGATATGAAGGAAACTGTGACAGTTTTTTGAGCAAGCAACTGAATGATATGGGAGCTGCAATGAGAACTCTTGTGATTATCCTCAACCAACTATCTGGAGTCATGATTGACCACCTAAACCTTGGAGATTTCTCTAAGACGTCATATATGCAAGAAATAAATCCCTACGGAAGTATAGGTAATAATCATAAATGTAAGTTTGTTCAAAAACCTATGTGTCAAAGATGTGGAAAGAAACACCTAGGAAAATGTTTCAAAGGGACAGAAATATGCTATAGATGTGGAAATGAAGGTCATAAAGCAAGAACCTGCCATGGAAAAAGGAAGCATCCAGTTGACTCGAGGAAAGGGAAAGAAGTTCTTTCTGAGGGATCAATTGAATGTTTTAAATGTGGTGTGCATGGTCATTATGCAAACACATGTCCTATGAAGAAGTTTCGTGAATGGGGTCACCAAGAGCGTACCAATATTCGTTTACCAATACCTAATGCCATTCCGATTGAGGATGAAGAAACTGACAATGACCAATCAAAGGTATGCACTATTTCATGACTATTGTTTTCCTATTTTGGAATATTAGGATATGATTCATGATTTTGTTGGTAGGAAAGAGGTATTTCGGAATAAGTTGGAAAGGAATGGATAATGGATCATGAATAATGTTGAATGAGTAAGATGTCAACATATAAGGGCTTCAAGAGTTATGGTGAAATTCTTAAGAATATTAAGTCTCTTTTGATGATGGGGTTACATTAGAAGACTTTTTATATTATGTGTAACCCTGATGTTTAATATATGCAAATTTTATTCAAGTAATAGTTATCTTTTCCTTTGTGGACATAGTTATAAAGAACCATTTGGGTTTATATGATCCTTACTTTTGAGGTAATTATGGATTATTATATGATATGCTGGAAAATGAAAAGCATGAGATACGCTTGAGGTTAAAATATGTTATGATCATTTTTGATGATTTTATCTCTTTTGGGGAATGTTTTAAGAATTATATAGTTTTGGAAAAAGGACAAAACACAGACTGTGTGACAACCCATCGCGTCGGACAAAGCTACGGGAATCGAACCCACAACCAAAGTGCGACTGGTATTTATCGCCTACCACTGGACTACGTGAAGTCCCTGGTTAGTTTGACTGATTCTTTTTAGTTATATGATTTTATGAATTAAGAGTAAGTTGATTTTGGGTTATTTATTAAAATGATTAACCTATCATAGAGGATATGTGATTAGGTTAGTTACTTTTCAATACGAGACTTTAGGAGAAACTGATGTTGTTTGGAGATAAATGTTACGATTTAACTTGGAAGACTATGTGACTAAATCCTTCAAATATTTGGGTTTCAATCTTAGTTTGGTTTACTTTGAAGAATTTTATAGACAAATTGATTATAGAATGGTCCTCGTTGAACTTTGGGTTTTGTTGGACAAATTTTGGAGGTTAAGAATAGATTTTCTTTTTATAAAGGGTTATCCTTTTCTGGATTATCTGATCTTGTACTAACCTTTTGGTTTTGGTTTTGGTTAAAGCCTAAAGAAATGGGAAGTATATAGTTCTCTTTTGTGGATTAGGTGATTCTCTAGAAGTTGATTATAGTACTCTTAACGCGAACAAGTCTCCCTAAATACTCGTCTTTTAGAAAAAATATGAGTTTGATTAAGGAATCTAGTAAAAGTTGAAAGTCAACATGATAAGTGATTATGTTTCCTTATGAATAAATTCCTCAATAAAAATTAACTTAAAACAAAAATGTTGTCTATTAACTTTTCCTACTGGGGAACCCAACACCGTTTAACCCATCACAAGTTTGATTTTCTCATTGTTAACTTTCTCCTAAACATGTTTTCTATCACTCTCCATAAGAACATGACCCTATGTTTTCTCCTCCATGTCCATGTTTTCCTACATGGAGTCCTAGTATGGGTTAACTCGGGTGACCTTTGTACTTATCTTCCTTTATTTTAAAGTGGTTGTTTTACCGACTCTTGTTCCGATGTGGGACTTTCAAGGATGTTTCCAAGCGCAATTTTAGAATTGCGAGGACGCAATTCCCAAAAGGGGGGAAGGATGTAACACCCCAGGTAAATAAAGAATATGACATTTTCATATTTATCCATATTTGTGAATAAAATATTGATATGACTTTAAAGGGGACTCTATGCTCGATGGCGTACCCAACACGCAACAACAAGTTTCTTGGGAATCTTACGTTGCACTCTAATGATAAAATAATATTATTTTAAATGGTAGTTAACATGTAGCCGTTGAAATGGCGGGAATGGATAGAAATAACTAAAATATGATTATATATGTTTTTAAATGTTTTTACATTTATACAATAAAATATAAAGGCTTGAAATACGGAAAGAATTCAATTTTAGGCGTATATGCCCTAGTTTTCCCTAAAGGTTCACTTGTCGCCTTTTGATGGCGAACCGTCATTAAATATAGTTTTGATCACTCTTATACATTATTTTGGACCAAATAAAACTCTTATTAAGAATCGGGACATCAAATTTTACTTTGTGTAATTTTTTGGTTTTTTCCGATAAAGTTCATTTTTTAATGAATAGTGTAAAATGTTGTGTTTTAATTCAAAACCTATTTTTAATCTAATTTATTTATATGATTAGATAATATTTTTAATTGGTTTTAAAGTGAAATTATAAAATATTTTTACCATTAAATCCAATAGTGGTCGTTGTAATTAATTTCACTTTGAAATCGGACTTAAACTAGTGTCAATCTTTTGATACTTATTGTTTCATAAAAACACGCTATTTGTCATGACAGCGGGAATTAATTATTAAATTAATTAATGTGACTTATATGTTTTGAATTTTTTAAAACGGACTTCATTTTTGAATTCAGAATATCAAATATATCTTAGGGTGAATTTTTGGGATTTTTCTAAAAAACTTCAATTTTTGATGAATAGTAAAACCACTAAGTGGTACTTATAAAAACTGATTTTTTCCGTTTAAATGGAATTTTGCCATCTTTGTGTTTTGAATTTCAAAAATCCGACATACATGGTTGTCATTAAGAAGTAAAATGTGGTTCAATGGGATAAAAATAATTTTTTGGTGAATAGTAACTTATTAAGTTTTTAATCGCGATTAGTGGTAATTAATGTAGTTTAAGGTAAAAATGATATTATAAGAATGTGAAAACACCATGAAACTTGTCCTACACCTATTGGGTGAGTCATGGACGACCAAGAAAAGCCATGGGCCAACTTGGGGACCCCATGGATCCACTTTAGTTGGAAAATGACAACAATATATTTTTATTTAATGTTAAAATTAAATTGACACAAACATGAGTTGTTTTACTAAAACAGTTTTTAAGTAGGGTTGAACAAGTCCAAATTTTGATTATAAATAGTCATTGGAAAGATAAAAATATTTCCTACATCATAGTATTTTTTTTATAATTTTTAGACATTAAATAAATTAAATTATTTATGACATAATAATGATGCAGTGATGACATCATTATTTGACGATTTAAATAAAATGGAAAGATAATGTAAACTCTATGAACTACACATGTCCAAAACTTATTGGATGGGTGGATTTCGAACCATTATCACCTTATCCACGAATTATATCAATGTGGGACCTTTTAAAACCGAAACACATTTTCAAATAAAGTAATATTTCTTACTTTCCAAAAGTGCCCCTCCCCTCCTCTTATAAAAGGCCCCCACCTCTACCTCATTTCACACACTCCTCAAGCCTTTGTATCGGCCAACCCCTGCCCATTTACTCTCTCCACATCCCTCTACTCATCCTAGAGGATTCCCTTTGGGAAGAATCCTTTCAAAGAAAGCCTTTACGCTCAAATCAAAAGGAGTTACACTTTTAAAGGTAATTCATTCTCTCATGTTCATTTGTTTTATTTTGCTTCTCCAACCCCCTAAACTATTTTTATTTATTTCTTTTGTAAAAACACCAGTATATTCAATATACTAGGATTTTGTTATAATATTTATTCGAGCTACACTCTCACAAAACTACATCAAATGGTTAAAGAACATACGGTTTCCGTGGATGGCGAAATTCTGCCTCCCGAAACGATGATTGTTCAATACTCATCTAACACCTTCAAAGGTGGCCATTATGATGTCACTATTTTTATATATGATATATAATATGTTTATGTTTTCCTTAAGATTATGTTTTTTTCATTTTGGGCATACCTTTATGGTTTCCATTATGGGTAAACGCGATATCTTCATTTAAGGAAGTGCGGACTACCGCCCCCTCAAAGTGATTTGATTCGTTAAATACCATATGTGGGACGTATAAAGGATGGAACTATGATATTATATATTATATTATACTGGAATTATAATATACCTTTATATCATTATTATTCCATTCTATAAAATATGAAATAGAAATGAAAGTAGCGTTCATGCGTACGTACGGCTTACCGTCTCCATGAACGGTGCATTTCATTTCTTACCTCTAAATGATTATGTAATGTTATAAATGCATGAATGTACTGGATATATATGACATATATTATATCTAAATCATGAATACAATACTGGATATAATAAACATTTGGCCACATGAACAACATGTAATTGTAAGAAGTCCACTTTCGACTTAAGAACCAAATATCGACAAAACAATCATTATTAACTTAATGATTACATATTGTTTATAACATGGTAATATGTGATATAAAAGTTATAATTAACTTGAAAAAGTTTCTTAAGGAAGTAGAAATTAACTCAAGTTTATTATTCAGGAGATTAAAGAACGATCGAGTCAAGTCGGACCCGAGGTAAGGGATCTTACTCCTCTCTTTCTTTTTAAGTACACTCTTTTATGTCATTCCTTTTAAAGCTCATCTTTCTTGTTATTGGGATGATCTTTTATATTAATCCTACTGTAATTTTTATGTTCATGTGATGATATACCCTATTCTCTCTCATCAATCCATTTTGGAAGTTTTGATTGGCGCCGTTAGGCTGCCGAACTTTCGTAAGAGATCTAACTTCTCTCTTTCTTTTTAAGTACTCTCCTTTATGTCACTTCTTTTAAGCTCCTATTTGTAATGTTGGGGGATGTTATTTTATATTCCTCTTTCTGTAAATTATATTTTAATGTGATGAGATACCCTATTTTATCTCATCAATCCATATTCAGAAGTTTTATGTGGCGCCGTTAGGCTGCCGAGTTTTCGTGAGGGATTTTTCATCTCACTTTTATTCCCGTGAGATTTATGCTACATTTGCCACAAATTCCATTGAGTGGTGTATGTACTGCCCATTATTCTACTCTTTGTGTAATATACTTTCGTTTATGAGTATTTACATCAATGATCTATTGTCCTTCTTTCATGGGGTGTATGTTTTGAAAGATACCCAAGTCGGTTAGGGAACCTTTCACCCTCCTCTTTTTTAAAAGACATTTTTGTTGGGTCTTTTAATTTTCATATTTTTATGTTGGGATATGTTCTCATATATCCTTATTGATGTAAATTTTATGTCCAAGTGATGAGATACACTTTTTATCTCTCATTAACTCATTTTTATGTGATGCCGTTAGGCTGTCAAGGGATCTTTTTAACCCAATTTCGATTTCTTTGAGTTCAACATGTAGTCATTGAATATGTCATCCATTGAATATGTGTGAATGACCTTTTATTGTTTTAAACTTAATATCCACTTATATTGTGTGTATTTATATTTTTCACACATATTTTTGATATTGATTTGTCCTTAATTTAAGGATACCTTCTTTATATGGGATTTCATCACATTTGAAATTTCTATTGAGGGTTCATTGTTGTTATGCACCAATTCACTCTTATATGGTGTATATACTGTCCTTTGGAGTATTATATCATGAATCCATTTATTCTCATGATATTATAAAGTTCTGACTAAATGTTATTCCTCAATTATTGTATTCAAGTGTCTCTAATTTTGGTAAAACCCCTTTAACCAAAATATCGTTTTAAATGTTTTAATTATTTGTTCTTATTAATATCCATGTTTTCAAAATGGTATTAAGGATTTATTTATATGGATATTAATGGTTTAAAATTTTAAGCTTCAAGGTGGTATGGGACACTTTGATTCAAAAATATCTTTATTAAATGTTTTAAATGGTTTTGGAAATGGTTTCTTTTTGAATGGATTCATTATTTCAATATACTAAAATTTTATATTGTGATTGAAATGTGGAAATGTTATGTTTCCTTTATGCATGTTTTATGTGACACATTTATGTTATGGTTCTTGGGCATTGTTATGAAAACGGGTGGTTCCGTGATAAACTAAGGGCGGATGAGCCCGATATAGCTCTCCAATGCATTGGGTAATGCGAAGGAGTGAAACGTTAAGGTTTCTCCGAAGAGATTTAGGGAATATACTGTGATGGGTATTCCAAATGTAACCAAGAGGGTTACTCCCCACGTAATAATGTTATGAATGCCTCAAGTTACCTTTATGTCTTATGTTTTCTATGATTTATTCATGGTTTGATGAGGTATGTTAAAGTGCCTATGTTTTATGGGTAAAGTATGATTTCATTCTTATGTATATATGAACTCATGTTTCCTTTCCATTTTTTTATAACCCTTACTGAGCTTTTTATGCTCATCCCATGTTTTTGAAATGTTTTTCACAGGTCAAGGGAAAGGTACATGATGTGATGATAGTGTCAAGGATGTGTCAAGAAAGAATCCGTGTTATATTTTAAATATGTTTCCGTTGATGGGAAGAATGAATACTGTCTTTTATGTAACCACTTTGTTTAAATGTGGAATGTAATGCAAGTTTCATGATCTAATTCTCTAAAACTCTTAACCTTAAAAGATCCTCAATGTGTAATCTTGTAATAACTCAAGATTAAGTAAGGTTTAAGGATGGGGCCTTATACTAACCCTACCCATAGACGCAAAACCCCCTCCTATTGCCATCCTCTTCTGGCGTGACCTCCTCCGGCATGGCCTTCTCTAGCGCACTATACCACCATGAAAAACCCTCCCTTCTTATTTGAGACCGTAGTGAATCTCCCTCCTTTAGCTGCACCCCCCTTCTGGCAAGCCGCCAACTGGCGTAGCGCACCTCCGGCGTCGCCCTGTCTTGCTCATCCAGCCTTCTGCACCCTCCCTGAAGGTGTGATTTTCTTTAGTTGGTTGTTTCATTTGTCAGTAGGTTTTCAGGTTAGGTTTTGGTGTTTCTTTGGTTCAATTTTGGGCATAAGTGGTTCAATTTTTTGATTTTAGGGACTGGATGAGTAATTTGAGGTGCAATTATTGTGCAGTGGAAATTGCGCACCAATTTTTGATGTTTATCTACACTGAGGTAGGTGGTTCCGATTATAATTATTGTTTGATGAAGTAACATTCATGTTTAATTAATTTAGTGTATTATTTAATTAGTCTGCATGGTGAGAAATTGTTTTGTTTTTATGTTGAAATCTCATACACATTGATTTATTAGTAACATGTTTATGAAATAAAGGTGTGATTTTCTGTGAAAAACCTTGTCGATAGCTGGTTATTAGTGTTTTATAAATTGTGAAATTGGTTTATTAGATCATGCAATAGATGAATATTATACCTTTGTATGGATTTAGTGTGGGTTTGATTCTTAAACAGGGTTTTGGGTGTGTGTTTTTGACGTAAGGTCATGTGTCCCTTCTTTAGTTTGTTTCAACAAATTTTTAAAATGTTCAATTAAAAGACATCAGGGGTGAAAATCATGTTTTGATAAGATTACGATGTGTGTTTGGTTCTAAAGTGTCATTTTAAATGAAACTAGATGTATCTTTTGTACAAAATTTATTTTGTTATTATTACCGCTTGTTTTAAACAACTCAAATGATTTCTTTAATCAGTGTAAGTGGTGTAGATCAAACTCTTGATGTGGCGTTGTGTGTTTTTGGTTATAATAGAGGTTTTGGGTCAGTTTAGTGTGTAAGGTGGTGTTATAGTCATAAAAATTTATTTATAAAAATTTGAATTGGTTTATTGAATAATTATTATGGGTGAAAAAATTGTTTTTGATAAATTGTGTAAATTGTTTTGGTGCATAAAGTCATGCGACGTGTTCAGAAATTGTATAATAAATTCTTTTAATGGTGTTATTGATGATGGTAGTAATTTATTTGACTGTACAGTAATTTTAATTAGTTTTTTAAGTGATGTAGATTTAGTTTTGGGATATTTTTAGTGTGCGTACTATTTAAAATGGATTTTGTGTATGCAAATGGTAGTTTTGGCGTGCATAGTGTCTTGTTTGGTTTGAGTATGTGATTATGATATATTAAATTAACTCTGAAGCACTTGGGAACAAATGAGGAGCCTAGGTACTAGGTGGATGGACTAAGACTAGTGTACTAGTGATAAAGAAGTGGTGTCGGCCCAGTATCACTCAGTCGTATTAAAGACTACAAAACTAACTAATATTTTGGATGATGTTTGGAGACCACTAGGTTATGGATGTGTTACCCTACTAGTGGATCATTATTGAGAACATTTGTTATTGTGTTTCTATACCATTGATCACCAAGATGTGATGTTATAGGGTCCCACTTCTCACTAGTATTATTAAGGCCTCTCCCATGTTTTGTGATCCTCTATTATTTTATTTCACCATCGGAACATGACATGACACTGGAGTTACAATAAAATCTAGTGAGTGTTTTTGTTTTAATTTAAGTTGTTTCCTTTAAATTTGAATCCATTAAAACTATTTTTATTAAAAATAATTTTCAATAAAACTATTCTTGAATTTCTTTCTTTTCCTTTGTCAAACTTATAACTATATTTTTCATTTAATAATTATGTGTAGAACCTTTTCTCAGTGTCATCCTACTGGGATTTTATCTCACACCCTACATACACCATTGGGAGTTTGTAGATCCTATTTCTTTGTCATTCCATGCCGATGCATCAGGCATAACGATGATGGTCCGAGTTGTTTTAGTTTTCTCGTGATGGTTGGTGGTGGTGGATTAGAGACATGGATTCTCAAACTGCACAAAGTTTTGAGTTGGAGTTTTGATTTTCCTTTGTTGTAGCCCCTTTTAGGATTTTTGGTTCAAGTTGTAAAATTTAATTTTGACCATAGTTTAAGGGTCTGTTTGGTTGTCTGATTCTAGTTTTAATTTATTTATATTGATTTTTGTTTTATGTTTATTTATTTGGGTAAATCGTTCCCATGTTTTATTTATGATACTTAGGAACTTATGCCAGCTCGTGGGGATCAAGAATGCCCTTCGGGCCATGTCGTGGACCAGGTCAGGCGTCAATTTGATGGTGACTCGGCTTGGTTCATGACAGATTGAACGTAACACCCGGAGATTTTTTTTAATTTGTTTAGATAAAAATAATTTTTTCTAACTATATTTACAAACAACACCGCTTTTTACTAGTGTTACAAACAATACCGAGAATAGTCTGTGTTAAATACAAAATAGTTTGCAAACCAAACATGACATACTATTAAAATATTATTATTTTATCTGATTGTTATCATCAATATATTGGAATAGAATGTATGGATAGTAATAAATTAATAATGGAAATATATGGTTTACACACACACACATATAATTAATTCATTTGTGACTAATTACTTTGAAATTTAAATTTACGACAATTCAAAAATATTGAAAATATTTTTATGAAAAACAATTTTTATGCAAACAAACATGTTTTATATAAATAAATTAAGTAAATCACTTTTAGAAAATTAATTGAATTAATTTTATATATTATTTGTTCAATAAAATTTGTAACAATCACATTATGTGTTTTTCATGCATGATATTTGAATTATTCTAAATTATATTCTGAAAAATTGTATTTTTCTAAGATGCAATGTTACCATATTTTGTACAATTATTTCAATATTATTTTTTTAGATTTAAAAAATATATTTTAATAGGTAAAATTTATTGATTAAATAATAATTTATAAATTATAATTAGGTAAATATATTATAATTTTATAAGAGGATATTTTTTGATGATTTTTGAAATATATTAGTTTTTATTAAGAATTGCCTTTTCTTATAAAACATTTGAAAACAAAAAAATTTATTTATGAAATATTATAAAATAAAATTAGTTAAATAATGAATGTATTAATACAATTTATGTCATTGTAATAAATTTCAAAATTAATGATGATAAAAGAATGTTTTACACTTCTGAACATTTTCTCATTAGAAAACTGCTTTATCATCACATCTATGAGATTAATTTAAAAATAAATAATATTAATTCATTGTTTGAAATTTTGAAAAATGGATATATAATTTGAATTAAGAGTAATTTATCTCATCTAAAAAGTTGAAAATCAATTTTCATCATAATTAATTTTAAAATAGTACAAATTATTTACCAGAATTAGGGTTTAAATGGGTTTACTAGGGTTCAACAAAAAATATAAGGTTTAAAAAGAAAAAGAACCAAAATCTATTTTATTGCCATATTTAGACAATATTACATATAATTTTCAGTAATTATAGTTTTTGGAGTGTTTATCATATGAATAATATGGGTACACATTTTTATTTTAAAAAAAATACCAAATGTGTCCTCTCCCCACTTATAAAAGCACACCCATTATCATCTTCTCTTCACACTTCCTTAATAATTTGGTTCATAAAATATATAAAAAAATAACTTTTTAATTAATTCCCCTATTTCAATATTCCTTATTTATATTGGGAATACCTCATAGTAATTCATTGGTTGTAATATTAAGAGTCTCACCAAAGAAGAGGTAAAATTCATAAACATGTGTTTTTTTATTTCCTATTCCACCTGAATTAATGCTATTAAATTATGTTGAAATAAATAACAATAATATCTCATATAATTAATATGTTTTAATGTTAATATCATACCCTATATCAATTTAAACATCCATCATATGGGATATGAAAACACCACTCGTCTATACAACAGACTAACCCCTTGCAAACCAAAGTTATTCATTTTCAATCACCACCTCTAAAAAATGAATAAAATGATTGATTTAAATATTATATATCATATTTATGATATCATCAGACCCATTTAATTATATTACCTAATATTACTTATTATCTTCAAACCTATTGGAAAATAGTAATGTCGTTTGTGTGTAATGCAACTACTCCCTTGTGAACAAATGTGAAGTGTTTTTCTTTTATATTTTACATCGATGGTAATAAAAATATATTAAATTAATATATTTTATATTTTTTTTAATATTTATAATTATTTAATTATTATATCACATATAACTTCTTACTTTCTTTTCCATGGGATTAGTATCACGTCGTTTATCTGTACGGTGGACTACCACCTCACGAACCAATCTGATTTGTTCATCATGCACACTTTATAGGGAAGGTAAATATGATATGTTTAATTAAGTATATCAAATAAACACATAATTACCATAATTTTTGAAATATGATATATTATTTATCTTTTTTTACTTCATTCATCAAGAATATATGAATATCCTTCTTGTGTACATACGACCTACCATATCGATGAATGATGTATTTTTTTTGTATCTATAAATTTTATAGATTAATATAAATATATATATGATTAATATATGTTATATTTATATCATGGATAGAATTATAGAAATTATAATACTATGATCTATGTAAATTTAACGACAATACAAAATCAAAACATACATAAAAAATTAACAAATTATAAACTACAACAATATTTTAAGAAGGAATTATTAATAAATAGGTAATAAAATGTCACAAGAATATTATATATGGTATGATATATATATATATTAATTCATTTATAATAAAATCATATTTATTATAAGAGAGGTTTGAATGTGTGTGATGGAATTAGAGACTTAAGGTAAGGAATTTCTAGTATCTCTTATTTTTTGGATATATATGACATATTCATCTCTAATTTCTTTTCTTAAGATTATATAGTATCTTTGAGTCATGTTATATCATAAATATACATATTTTATTGATAAAGTTTTTTTATTTAAGGTTATCCTTTAATGGGTAATGTTTTTTCAATAGTTTCTGATGTGGTAAGGAATTTTTCTCTCAATTGTCTTATTTGGGACATAAAATATATTATGTACCTATCTTCTTTAATGAGGTGTATATTAAACCCTTATTACTTGTAATATCATGAATTTATTTATACAAATTATATTTCAGATTACATTTATGTTCATTTTTTAATGGGTAATGACTCAATATTAATAATGTGGTATGGTTTTCATGAAAAAATAGAACCATTTGTCAAGAATTTCAATTATTATGATTCTAATGATGTAATATTGTAATATACCTCTAATGAAAATTATGAAATTTATTATACTATAGTTATTTTTTTAGAATAAAAGTTTCTGATCATTTTCCTATTAATATGGATATATTATTCAAAACTAATGTTCCCAAATAAAACAAAATTTATTTTACTTTTTGGTCACAAATTATTTTTCATCCAGAACTATGTTTTCTAAAATTGTTTTAAAAAATTATTTAAGACTCTAAAAATGGTTTATACAATACATTTTTTTACCATATTTTACTTTTAATGTGTTTTTAAAAATGTAATATTCATATCATTTAAAAAAAAGGATTCATTTTTTTCCCAAAAATGTGAAATGATTCATTTATTTAATAACTAAAAAATAAATGAAATATAATATCATATGACCAATCATATATAAAATTATTTCCATTTATGTTTTAAATTTTATTATGAAATAAAAAGATTTTTAAAATGTTTTATGTTTTATAAAATAATTTTCAAAGTGAAAAGGATATTATTCTATTGAAATGTCATAAATAATTTTTAGAAAATCATTTATAAGATTAAAATTATATATTATAAAAAAAGGATTTAAAAAAATTTGGTTTTTGAAAATTACTTTTTAATTGAAATGTGTTTTTTCCTAAGGATATGATTTAATAAATTTTTAATGCATCCATTATATGTTTTAAAGGTTATATTCAATGAAAAGTATATTGTGAATGATTAATATATTAAAATTATTTTTCATAATGGGATTGATATTTTCTATAAGAAGGGTTGTAAGTGATCATTCAAAATAATTTTGAATTTATGATGACATTATATGATGTTACATACTATTTATTAGGTGTATGATCCATGGATACCATCATTATTTATCTAATAAATGATTTATGATTACCACTGAGGGAAATCCCACCTATTAAAACACTTCATTCCAAATAGTTTTAAAAAACTATTGGGATAATGAACATATACCAACAATTCTATGAAATTGTTGGTATACACTAATATAATATGGGGCTTCCAAATTGATTTAGTGAAATGTTGGAAAAAACTACCTCAATACGAATGATTTGTAAGAACCGTTGGGATAAACCTACTTAAAAAACCTCTGCTTTCAATCATGATCCTTGTCCCATCCTTAGTTCCCCTTACCCACACTTCTCCATCCCTACAGCACTGCTCCACTCCTCCCCTACTCGTCATTTCTCCCATCCCAACTCCCCTATGTCACCGATCTCATCCCCCTTGTGCTCCCCTCCTCCCATTCCAACTCCCCTTAACTGATCGCCACTCGTTGGTCCCTGCTCATCATCGCTCGCCTCTCCCCTCATCCCATCCCGATCCCTAGAAGCCATCGCTCATCCCTCACCTATAAAATCTTCACTCAATGTGTCATCCACTAGACATTCACAGAGGTATTCCACCTCACTTCTTAATTTTTCCCTTATAACATTTTTGATTTTAGAAGAGTCTGTTTTAGGGTTATTCATCGATTTCTTTAAAGTATGGTGAAATTAAGCTTTTTTGGTAGATATTTTTCTATAAATAGGAATATGGGAACGTAAGATCATGACTTCTTATTTTTATTAAAATTAATCCATTGAGGTATTCATGGTTTTATATTCTTCTATGTGTTTTTCCCAAAACCAATTTTAGTAGTTATTGAATAGGAATTTTCAATTGGGGCATTGAGCATTAGAGATTCATGGATGCATTGGGAGTGAAATAGTATAATAACAACATAATATGATCGATTCATTTTGAAAAATTGTTTTCCATTACAAAAATTATAAGTATGAAGTTCATTTTATGTGATATTTCCATTTGAGTTTTTTTAGATAAACAACAACAATAATAAGGTAAGTTTATCAACTTCAATATTATAACAATTACTAAGGCTTTTTTCTAGAACTGGATAACTTTTTTTAGCTCAAAAGTGTTTTATTTTCATTTCAATTTTTTATTTCTATATTTATAAACATGTTTTTGTTAAGGAAATACGGTTTTCTCTTCTTTCATATATTTATTATTTTCTTAAAATATTCTATTCACTTGATCAATTAGAGAACACTCAATGATTTTGGTTTTTTAGTTTATCCTTTTATAACTCATCAAACAATACGATCAAAAATTATTTATTATCATGTTTAGCCTTCTTTATAGGTGTGGATACATTTATATCAACTAATTTAGAACTTGATAAAATTGGCTCTTTTCACTTACCATTAATTAATTTCTTTTTACTAGGAATCAAAGTGATACACATGATATCACCATGACCAACATAATTACACCTTCAAAAAACTTCTTCAACTTCATTTTATTTTCCTTGGGAAATATATTAGGACCTTCCTTAGGAATTTCAAATACTAATTCAATTCTAATATCTCTTTTTTGGATGGTTTCTATTGTCAGTTCAATTTTTCTATCATAAATTTGTAGATCTTTATGTCTATTTTTAAATAGTCTATGCACAATCAATTTTGTATTTTATAGAAAATCCACTTTAAGGGTAAATGAGAACTAATAGAAACATACTTCAACATCAAGTCACACCCTCAAAATTTTAAATAGTCTATAATGTAGCATTTTACACCATAATAGAATCATATCTTCCATAATAAAAACCAATGATGGCCATCTCTCTTCAATTACCACTTGGGAGTATCTTTTTTCTACTTTTTTCTTCAGTTTACACTTCAGGGTAGAATATTATCCTTTTACCTACTTATTCAATCATGGAATCCTATTTTCATTAACAAATTCCTCATTTTGAGTTTCTATATACCAAAATTTCTCATAACAGTGACCATATACATTGCAATATTCAAAAAAATATCAAGGCTTTCAAATATTTTTTTAAAAGAAAAATTTATCTTCATATGTGAAAATTAATTTTGCATAATAGTTTTTTTCATAGTTTTAAATATTATTTTGTTTTATTATTCTTTAACACCTCTTTAATGATTATATATAATATACCATCAACTAATTTCTAGCTGCCCAAACTTCTAGCAACACCAATATTTAAAAAAATATTGTTTATTTCTCCTTTGGGGTAGTTTTTTTATATTTGATTCAGTGATGTATTTGTATATATTCTCCATAATTTTTGGATTTTTTTGGGGAGCTAATCATTATACATATTATCACATCCACCCTTAATGTATTGGGGAGTTTCGTTATATTTTATATCACTAGGTTTTTCATCGGCATCGATCCTTGTACAAAACATAAAAATAGACTTATATAATTTTATCAGGGTAGTGGGATATATTATTCCAAGAGAATGTAGTGGAGGACTCTAAAAATGTTCTAAAGACTTATTTTGTACTAGTATGAATCTATTCTTATTATAAAATCTTCAATGATATTTGAGTGGTAACACTTTTCTTCTCAGTTATTTTGGGAGGTTCATCTTGGGTTGATTCTAGATTCATCGAGTTTTGGTCTAAGATCTAAGAAATTCATAATGTGGGAAAATTTTGCACCATCATATAATTTTAATCTATCTTAATATTATGATTTTATTCTTGTTATATATTGTTAATATCTTATAGTAAACTATAATGATATTTCACCCTTTTAGTTTTCACATGTATTTGAAAATCTGTGATATTCACAATGACTTTATACTACTCTTTTAATGAAGGAATGATTCTATAATTTTCACTTATATAATCTAGTGATATTTTAATGATATTGAGTTACAGTGAAATTATATCTTGTCAAGAATCATCAATAGGTGAGAACATTCTAATTAGTTCATCTTGGACTATAAAAAATTATATTCTTCTCTATTCTAGATAAGATTGTTTGGAGTAACCCATTGGGATTATGTTGTATAATATATTATTTGCATATCTTAACAATAATTGTAAATATTTTGGTAGATTTAAGACTAAATCATGTAATAATATTGTGTACCTATTCAAGGTAAGAGTTTAGTAGATGGATTTTGAAGATTATAAATAAATTATATTTTCGGATTGTGTGAGGTACTGTATATGGTGACTACATAATAATACACTTGGTTCACATATTAGTTATGGATGTGATTATAGGAGGAATTCGTGACCCAATAATGGATCATAATAAAATAACTCCATTATATTATCAACTATTCAAATAAATACAATTATTTTTTAAATCATCTGAAAAAGGGATTGTATGTTAGATTCTAGCTTGATATGGGATGCTAAAATTATCATGGTATAGTTCAAATATAATGAAACATAACACACAATCATAGACATGGGACCTTCCTTGAACCCTTTTGTTTTACCTTTTTGATCATCCCTTTATAGGATAGAGGTTAGAATATTATCTCTGATACTGAAAGTGTTGAAATTGGTGACAAAAAATAAGGTACTTGGGATATAAATATGAATTAGAGTTAACTATTATGTTTTTTTGTTATAATAGTCTTAGTTTTTATAGTACATATATTTTTTTTAATTTTTTTATGATATGATATATTCTATTTGATTAGAAGTTGTTACCTCTAATAAAATATTCTTATCTGGTGGGATAAAAATTGAGTTTCTTTATATTCAATGCACTCCCTCTTAACGCCGTTTATTGGTTAAATGAGAAAGATTAAATTCATGACACAATTTATAGATATTTATTATTTTTTGAAAATAATTAATTATGAAATGTGATATTTACATAATGAGATTCTGATTGATGATAAAAACATAATTAAAAGAAACAAAAAAATATAGCCTCAAGTAAAGCTATTCATTTAATTTCAAAATATAATTTCCAATTTATAAACTTTTGAATCCAGTGATACAAATAGATATTGTTCATCGGTTATAAAATATATTATTTCTATTATTATTTTTTATAGGTATTCTAAAATAACAACAATACATTCCTTAAGCATATACATACATTAACTCCACTTTAAACTACATATTTCTTGCAATATTGTCTTTTAATTTCTTGAGGTTCCATTACTGCAGATCATTGAAAGAATGGAAGTTTGATCTTGAGAATGCCAATGAGTTGAGTGTGGTGCATTCTAATTGTATGGGTTTATGACACATTATATGTTATTTATAGTGTATATTTTACATATTATTTCACAACACCCTATTGTATTCTATTTAGGGTTTCAAGAGCTTGACAAAGTCTACATGAGAACTCATTTTGAAACTACAAAACATCAATAGAGACAACTATCCCATGGTATATTGATGGGTATGTATAGAGTTACTGGAGTTAATAAGGATTTTTATTTAATACTAATGTGCTGTTCAAAATTAGAACCCTATTTATCTGAATAGAATTAAAATGTCCTAAATAAAATTATGGGAAATTGATTCAAATGAAACACAAACAATCATAAATAATCTACCTTAAAATTAACTATACATTTCTAAAAATAGTAAAACAGAATTAACCACATCTATAAAAAATCCCCATAAAGTAGAAAAAATAAAACTCAACTAACTAGTCATAGTATTCATTGAACTAGTAGAAATTATAAATAATAAATGGATTGTAACTAAAGAAAATTTTATGAATCGTAAAAATATTAATAGTGAATTAAAATAATGCACAATAACCATATTATTATTCACTTAATTAAAAATAACAAAGAACTGAACCAATATGAATTAACCAAAGTGAATTTAATATATTGTTTGTTTCCATTATATTTTTTTAGAAATTAAATGTTGTTACACTATATAAGTTTTGATCCCAAAGGATTATATACCATTAATAGGAAGAGTAATTGTTAATTAACTTGAATTTACTATTTTATTGTATCATTTTGAGACATGGATCTATTTCCCCTTCATTTCAGAAACATGATTTGACTCATTGGGAATTATGGTTCTTATATGTTGGGCGGTGACAAGTATTGTCATAAGAGATAGGTATGTTGTAGTTTAATTTTTTATTTTTCTTCATCGCATTGTCCACTTAAACCTTTTACCGCTTTCTATGACTGGAGTGTAGTTATATTCTGTGAAGGGGTCCATAAGGGTAGTAGAGGCAGATATGAGGTTTTATTTGCAGGGGTGGGAGATCGGGGTAGTGGAAAGATTGATTAATATGTTTCATTTTTGTCTACCTATATATTGGAAGCCCTCTTTTTATATGCATCACTGATCTCTCAAAGAAATAACCTCTAATACTGGTGAATGAATCCCGATGACACTATATATGTACATTTCACTTGGACACCAATTTTCTTGTTCTAATAAAAACAATCTATCATTTTCATGCTCTATTCACTGAATACACCAAGATTTTTAATCCGATGCATTGAAAATATTATTCATGTTTTTTACATCGAATTCTATTTTTGGTGCCTTATCCATGAACGATTTGAAATGTATATCCAGGGGTATAGTCATTGGTTTCACCTCCCTCATGCTAAATCACTCCACTAAATTAAAAATGTAATCCAACTGAGTCTAGTACAAATTTTTTGATCATAATAATCTCACTGCCTGTATCCTAAAGACCCATTTAATTGGGCCAAGATCCTTCATCTAAAATATTTTATACATTCCAATATTTGTATCATAAACCCTTTTCTTCACCAAATATAAAATAACCATATCATCATCATAAAAGGAAATATTTTAAAATTATCATCGCCAAACACCTTTTGGTTATATAAATGGTCAACATTACTCCAAATTAACATCCATTACATCATAAGGTCATTACACATCCACTTCCACTTCCACTACCTTGAAATGTGTTACAAACTATAAAGGATTCAAATTTTCTTCAAAACATATCCTAGTTCCCATTATTTATAAAAAAATCTGAATTCTCTATGTTAATTACCACATATAAGTCCTTATTAGGCTATGCTATCTTCATAATCAACTATTCCAGATGAAATCCCACAATAAAAACCATAATCAATATCATTTGAATAGTCATATATTTAACTACTATTGAAGAAATTATAAGGAAAATATGCATATTTTATTTATTGTCACCCCTTTATGACAAGATATTCCTTATACCATTGTTTTACATCCACTCCTTCCTTCAAATAATTCCCTCAGTGGCACATATACTGATGATGTTGAAACTTATGAATATATATATTCCGTAGGTCTTTCTTTCATAAGTTGACCCCAAAATTTTATAGGCTTAGGGATTTATGATACTTCTTGTTTTGGAAACACTATTGTAACTTGAATCTCATCCATTCAAACTTCTAGATGTTCTAGTGTTTTTGGCACCATTTTCATTCATGAATTTTTTGGAACATCCATAACTTTTGGATTCCCATTCAATTGAATATCAAACTTTGAAGATACTTTTCAGCCATAAATAATCTTAGCTAAGTGTTTATCCTTATGAGTAATCTAATATTTGGAGGAAAAATTTCATCTAATGAAAATTCTATAATAATTGTTATCCAAGAGTTAAAAAATAAAACTATTCATTTACATATCCTACATAGTAACATGCTCAGGACTTATGTAACGCCCCGACCCCAGCTACCCAGAGTCGGTGCATTAATTACATAACATTGGCATGATCACAAGAAAGATCAAATCTCGAAAGACCGATTGGTTTAGTAGCCTTGGAAACACTAGATATATTCATAAGTTTTACATTACATCATAAAACGAAAAACTACTACAAAAACATATTGTCTCCATAATCCACACTCATATCCCCACATAATATCCCTGCAGGTCATTCATAACTTACTTCTTCACTTCCTGGGAAAAATAAAACATAGAAAAGGGGTGAGCTCAAATGCCCAGTAAGGATAACAATATAGTGGAAACTTTCATAAATAAGAATAAACATTTAAGGCAATGTATAACTAAAACAACAGCCTTTCAAACTTGAACTTTCAACATTGTATGGCATAAATAAAATGAAATAATTCCATTTACTCATTTACATGGATATTCTACTAATCGAATAATCACATGCAAAATCACTAACCACTTTCATAATGTTGGAATGCATAATGCCAGACTATAATAACCACATAGCCAAGGCCTCGTGCCAAGACTACAAATAATATTTTGTCAAGGCCTTGTGCCAAGACACTAGTTTGTCTCATGTGACCTACCGATGCATCGAGGAGCTATAGCGGGCTCCACCCGTCACATATTAAGTCCAATGCATTCCCATATGAAAAGGTTTAAACATAACATAAACATTCGTATTAAAACTAGCATACGAAATGTCAATACTTTCACCATAAACTATGAATGGTATAAAAATAGCACATCCACAGTCAAACATATCACAAAAACTTCAATAAAATATAGCAGTTTTGTATCATAATAAATCAACTTAAAATAATCTTAAAATCCATCAAAGGATGTTGACATAGATGAAATCAAAATTCTTTTTAAAGAAATATCTCCTTTTATTTTGAAATCATTTAAGATCCATATAAAATAAAACATTTTCTTTGAAAATAATCTTATAAGCTTGTAAGGGAAACTTTGAAGATTTTATAACAGCGGAAAATAGCCGCACCCGCCGTATAAGTTAAAAAAACATTCTTACCTTAATTCTGTCGAAAAGGTTAAAAAGGACCTTGTTTTGAAAACGACGAAAGGATTCCTTTATAAACCTCTTATAAAAATTCAAACAAGGGTATAAATGACTTTAACCCATATTCTTGTAAAATATGTTTTTAAATACATTTCGATGAAACATGGATATGGATGATAAAGAAATCCCAGTAGATTATTACGTATAAACAACCTCGGATAATGAAGAGATTGTGAAATAACCCTTACCTTGTACTTTTCCTTGGTTGGGGTAGGTTAAACTCCTGTATAATGGTGAAATAATTTTTATTAAATTATAAAAGAATCATATACATTAATATGATATCATATATGATCTTTTAATATTGATTTGATAATAATATCTTAGTATTATCGTTGTTTCGGGTGTTAACTTACTTGTTTTATTTTATATGTTTTGTTATGTAAGCCATGTTTGTAATGGATAGGTTGTATATTATTCATATCCAGAATGATATCAAGTCCTTAAACATCATTTTTAAATCATCAAATGATAATTATACTTGAATGGATACGATGGAGAATGAATCTGATCGCATTCGTGGAGACGGTAGTCCGTACGTACGCACGAGCGACAATATCATTATTTTGATATTAAAATAATATATAAATGGATGGTATATCATATATACAGAATCATTAACATGTTATATTTATTATTTACATGAGTTACACATCATTATTATACCCATCCAAATAATATTATATTGAATAACAATTACACCACGACGTGGAGACGGTAAGCCGTACGTACGCACGTATGGTGACATGTTATTAAAAGGGTGGATAGAATAATGAATATGGTTGTACTATATTTATAATAACATCACAGTATATAAATGATACTGGAGTTATTATTTTAGAATGGTAACAACAAAGGAAGAAGAAGTGGAAGAAGAAAAGAACTTGGAAAGGGGTGGTGAAAACATTACCTCTTCTTCGGGTTCTTCCTTTTGATTTGATCAAAAGAGCTCCTTAGGTTGGCTTTCTGATCAAACTAAGGCCTCTAGGTTGTAGTGAGGGAAGTTGGAAGAGTATTTGGGCAGAGTTTGGCCGAACCAAAAGGCTTTGAAGGTGTGAATAAATGAGAAGGAGTGGTCTCCTTTTATAAGGGAGAGGAGGGGCTCTTTAGGAAAGAGTGAAAGTATTACTTTATAATATAATTATATTCGGTTTATAATGGTCCAAAAATCATTGAGGTCGAAGATACGATGACTCATATTCTAAATAACATCAACCAATAATAATTGGACATGTTTTAGATAAAATTTTAATCATTATAATCTTATTTATTTAAATGATTTATTAATGAGGTAAACATTTCATCATTATTGTGTCATTAATAATTTAACTTATTTGATGTCTAAAAATTATAAATAAAATATCATTATGTAGGAAATATTTTTATCTTTCTAATGAATATTTATAAACGAAAATCCAACATGTATAACCCTATGTAAAAATTGTTCTTCTAAAAGATGTAAGCTTATTCCATTTTTATTTTTATTTTAACTTTATTAATATAATGTGTCCCTACCACATACAAGTGGCTCCAAGGGGTCCCCAAATCGACCCAAGGATGACCATGGTCGGGTATGTGTCCACCAATAAGGTTAGGACACCTTTTAGGGTAATTTTGTATTATTATAATATTATTTTCTAACCCTTATTTACCGGATTTACCCTTTAACCATGGTAAATAAAATATTTACCTCAGTAATTATTCAAAATGTGTAAAAATAAAAGTTACCTATTTACATAATTTGGAAATCCTGATTCCAAATATGTAATCCATTTTTCCAAATTCAAAACACAGAAGTGGAAGAAATTAATTTAAAATTAATTCCCGTTGTTAAAATAAAAAGCGTGTTTTTAAGAGATAATAACTATCAAAAGATTGACACTTGTTTATGTCTGGTTTAATTGTGAAATTATGTCCAATGACAAACATTAAATTAAATGGTAAAAATATATTCTAAATATACTTTAAAACCACTAAAATTCATAATTTATCAATATTAATTATTTTGATTAATAAAGTTGATTTTAATTAAAATTTAGTAATTTTCATATTCATAAAAATATAAAAGTTATCCGAAAAGTACCAAAATTTCACCCTAGACTAATTTCAATATTTCGAATCCAAAAATGAAGTCCATTTTGAAATATAAAATATATATGATTTCAAAAAGTATGTATTACTATTCACAATGGCTAGTTTAATTAGTTGTGGTGTGTGTTAGAACTCGAGGTTGCGTACAACACACGCTATCGCATTATTCGAAGGGAAACGTAGCATGGAAGCTTGGGGTGTTACATTCTCCCCTCCTTCAAATAATTGCGTCCTCGCAATTTCTAGGGTATTACTGCATAAAAAGACTCGGGTGGTTCTTCATCATAAGTTCCTCAGGTTCCCACGTTGCCTCTTCCATCTTATGATTTCTCCACAAAACTTTTACCAGACGCGTCGTCCGGTTTCTCAGTACTTGTTCTCTTGTATCAAGAATCCTGACAGGCTCTTCACAATAAGACAGATCGGGTTCCAGTTCTAATTCCTCCTAGGTGAGTACATGCGTTGGGTCAGGCATGTATTTTCTCAACAGAGATATGTGGAACACATCGTGAACTTTGGAGAGACTTGGCGGCATTGCCAATCGGTAAGCTACAACCCCAATTCGTTCTAGAATTTCGAAAGGTCCGATGTACCTGGGACTCAATTTACCTTTCTTATCAAAACGTATGACTCCCTTCCATGGAGATACCTTCAGGAAAACATGATCACCGACTTGAAATTCCAAATCCTTCCTTCGATTATCGGCATAGCTCTTCTGCCTACTTTGAGTTGCTCTGATGTGATTTTTGATTAACTTCACCTTTTCCATCATTTCCTCCACCAGTTCTGGACCTACAAGTTTTCTTTCACCGACGTCATCCCAACAGGTTGGTGTACGACATCTCTTTCCATATAACGCTTCATATGGTGACATATGAATACTTGAATGGAAGCTATTGTTATAGGAAAATTCTACTAGAGGTAAATATTGATCCCACATACCCTGAAAGTCAAGTGAGCAAGATCTCAACATGTCTTCTAAGGTCTGAATAGTCCATTCTGATTGTCCATCTGTCTGAGGGTGGTAAGCAGTGCTCAAATGAAGTTCAGTATCCAGGGATTTCTGAAGACTTTTCCAAAATCTTGAAGTAAAACGGGGATCACGATCAGAAACAATCGATAGGGGTACTCCATGAAGTCTCACAACTTCATTAATGTATAGTCTTGCTAGACATTCCAGGGGTAGATCTTCTCTTATATCAAGAAAATGTGCTGACTTGGTAAGACGATCAACAATAACCCATATTGCATCGTTCCTTCTAGGAGTCTTTGGTAGCCCCATGACAAAGTCCATCGTAATATTGTCCCATTTCCACTCCGGTATGGGAAGAGGTTGCATGACTCCTCCAGGATGTTGCCTTCCAGCTTTCACTTGTTGACAAACCATACATCTTGACACAAAATCAGCAATCTCCCTCTTCATGTTGTCCCACCAAAAATGTTCCTTCAAATCTCTATACATTTTGGTGCTCCTAGGGTGTATAGAGAAATTGGAACTATGAGCATCATCCAGCAATTCCCTTTTCAGATCAGGTAAATCGGGAACACAAAGTCTCTTCCCGAATTTCAAAATTCCATCTTCATACACAAAGTCTCTCAATCTCCCATCATTCACAGCTTTAATCTTCTTCTGAAATTCTTCATCATCGGTCTGAGAACTCTTAATCCTTTCTAGTAAAGATGGTTTGACAACCATTTGAAAAAGCATTGATGTTTCACCTTCCCTGGTTATTCCCATGTCCATCTTCACTAGATCCATGAAAATTGGATCCCTTTTAATTCTCATCATGTTCAAAACTCCATGGTCTTTTCTGCTCAAAGCATCTTCCACCTTGTTTGCTTTCCCCGAGTGGTAGTGTATCGTGTAATCATAATCCTTGAGTAATTCAAGCCATCTCCTTTTCCTCATGTTGAGTTCTTTTTGTGAGAAAATATACTTCAAACTCTTGTGATCAGTATAAATCTCACATTTTTTACCATAGGGGTAGTGTCTCCATATCTTCAAAGCAAAGATCACAGCTGCTAACTCGAGATCATGAGTAGGATAGTTTTGTTCATGAATTTTCAACTGTCGTGATGCATAGGCAGTAACTCTATCATTCTGCATAAGGACACAACCAAGTCCTTTCTTTGATGCATCACTATAAATAACGAACCCATCATTCCCCGATGGTAGAGTCAATATAGGAGCATTGACTAATCTTTTCTTCAGTTCTTCAAAACATTCTTCACACTCTTTTGCCCAAACAAATTTAACCCCTTTATGTGTGAGCTTCGTTAACGGGTTAGCCAATCGGGCAAAATTCTGGACGAAACGTCGATAATAACCTGCCAAACCAATAAAACTACGTACCTCAGTTATACTCGTAGGTGCTGGCCATTCTTAGATTGCCTTGGTCTTAGAAGGATCAACATAGATTCCATCTTTAGAGACAATATGGCCTAGAAAAGAAATCTCCTGAAGCCAGAATTCATACTTGCTAAACTTCCCATATAATTCATGCCTCCTCAGAGTCTTCAAGATAATGCACAAGTGATTTTCATGATCTTCGTAGGTTTTGGAGTATACCAATATATCATCAATAAATACCACCACAAATTCATCGAGATACTCCTTGAAAACTCTATTCATCAGATCCATGAATACAGAGGGTGCATTAGTCAATCCAAACGGCATTACAGTAAAATCGTAATGCCCGTACCTGGTTCGAAATGCTGTCTTCAGAATGTCTTCCTTCTTCACACACATATGATGGTATCCAGATCGAAGGTCAATCTTTGAAAAGTATTGAGCTCCATGTAGTTGGTCAAATAAATCATCAATACGAGGTAGGGGATACTTGTTCTTTATCGTTATAGCATTGATCTCCCTGTAGTCGATACATAACCTCATAGATCCATCTTTCTTTTTAACAAAAAGAACAGGGGCTCCCCATGGAGAAACACTAGGGAGAATAAATCCCTTATTACTCAATTCCTCTAGTTGTTTCTTTAGTTCGACTAACTCTACAGTAGCCATTCTATAAGGGGTCTTCGATATAGGCCTTGATCCAAGAATCAAATCAATGGAAAACTCAACTTCTCGTTCTAGAGGATGTCCAGGTAAATCTTCCGGAAATACATCTACAAATTCTTTCACAACAGGTACATCCTCTATTTGAACATTCCTTTCCTCACCGGCAGTTATTTCATTCTCTTCCTCCCCAATAATTGAATTAAGTTGAGCTACTGGGGGTGGATCTAAATAAGAATTAGGTGGTGACGATTCTGCTCTAAAAATAAGGTGTTCCTTATCATTATCATCAAGAATCGTAACCTCTTTCTTCTAACAATAAATATTCGCATCATAGTTCGAATGCTAGTCCATACCGAGGATTATATCAAACTCAATCATAGGTATGGCGATGATATCAGCAGATAAAGAAAATTTATGTTCTCTAATGGGGACTGATTCACAAAACTTTGTTGCAATGATACTTCCCTTAGGAGTTTTAACTGACAAATCCCTTATTAAATCAAATTGGAAATATCTAATTTTCTTAGCAAACTGGGAAGATATGAAACAATGCGATGATCCAGAATCAAATAATGCATTTTCTAAACTTGAGGAGACCATTAAATTACCTGGCACCACGTCTTTCGGAGCTTCTACCTCAGCAGTAGTGATAGAATAAGCATGGACTTGATCCCTTGGCCTTTTCTGAGGTAAGTTCTCCTGACGCTTAGGACATTCATTCGCATAATGTCCCATCTCCCTGCAATTGTAGCACTGAACGTTGGCGGCTTCCTTCTTCCCTTTGCAATCACGAGCTCGGTGGCCTTTTTCACCACACTTGTAACAGACTCCCATTCCCTTCAAGCAAGCACTGGGGTGTTTCTTCCCACATTTACCACAGGATGGACATTCAACCTCTCCTTTCTTCCCCTTATTTCCATTCCTAGATTGATCAGCAGGCCTCTTCTTCTCTTGCTTTGCTTTAAAGTCATAAGACTTAGAGAATTCCTTTTTTGTCTTGATAGCACATGAGACAATGTCTTCGTACGATGAAAAGGATTGTGAGACTAATGCTCGACAGAGAAATGGTTTTAACCCATAAAAGAAACGATAAATATTACTTCTTTGGTTACATATATAATCACCAGCGTACCTTGCTAACCTTGTAAAGTTAGCCTCATACTTTGCGACATTCTCATCCTCCTTCTGTCTCAGACTTAGAAATTGCCTTTCCATATCTGCTCGATGGTTGCGAGGGAAGTATTTTTCTAAAAACAGATCTTTGAACTCCCTCCATTCCATATTTGATACTTCATCATCTTCCTTCATGTTTTGAATCAATGACCACCATTGATCAGCATCTCCAGTGAGGCGGTAAACTGCCATGATAACTTTTTCCCTTTCACTGCTCCCCAAAGCCTGAAATATTTTCTCTAGGGAATTTATCCATTGCTCAGCTACTAAGGGATTTGTACTCCCATTGAACGTTGGTGGTTGTTGCCTCATGAATCTATCTAACATTGATCCTCCACGCTGCGGATCACGGTGCTCCATACGGGTAAGGTTATTATTCATAACCTGACTTAGTTGTCCCAGTATGGTGATTAGCTGATCGGCACCAGTTGCATCACCAGCCCCACTATAATTATCTTGAACAGGAGGGAAATCCCTACATGGAGTGCGTGCATTGATACTGTTTCCATTTCTTCCACTAGGCACCATTTCTAAACAATGACATAAACTAGATCAGTTTATGAATCAAAATACATAATCCCATACTTATAAAACACTTAATATAAATTGAACTATTTATGGATATAATCCATAATCATAAAAATGTTTTCTTTGAGGAATTATATACTCATAAACCCTTCATAATTATTTTTAAAGAAAATGAGAGTTATCCTAAGCATATCCCCCGGGAGTGTCGTAACCAAGAGTGCAGCAAGGCCCGTTGTCGTGCACCAGTTCCCGTTCGATTCTAGCTCAAAGCGGTGTTTTCGGGTTTTACCCCTAGGTACATCTGTGCCAGAGCCACCTCTACCTGCTCATATCCAGACAGAGATGTATTGCTCGGAAAACTCACAAAATCTCTACAATACCAAAATTCTAGGAAGTTATTCTATACTAATCCTCAAAGTTCACCTTAGGTCTACGTGCTCTAATCAGAGTTTATCTAAATATAGCTTCCAAGGTTTGTACTAAACTTCCTCTGATACCAACTGTAACGCCCTGACCCCAGCTACCCAGAGTCGGTGCATTAATTACATAACATTGGCATGATCACAAGAAAGATCGAATCTCGAAAGACCGATTGGTTTAGTAGCCTTGGAAACACTAGATATATTCATAAGTTTTACATTACATCATAAAACGAAAAACTACTACAACAACATATTGTCTCCATAATCCACACGCATATCCCCACATAATATCCCTGCAGGTCATTCATAACTTACTTCTTCACTTCCTGGGAAAAATAAAACATAGAAAAGGGGTGAGCTCAAATGCCCAGTAAGGATAACAATATAGCGGAAACTTTCATAAATAAGAATAACATTTAAGGCAATGTATAACTAAAACAAAAGCCTTTCAAACTTGAACTTTCAACATTGTATGGAATAAATAAAATGAAATAATTCCATTTACTCATTCACATGGATATTCTACTAATCGAATAATCACATGCAAAATCACTAACCACTTTCATAATGTTGGAATGCATAATGCCAGACTATCATAACCACATAGCCAAGGCCTCGTGCCAAGACTACAAATAATATTTTGTCAAGGCCTTGTGCCAAGACACTAGTTTGTCTCATGAGACCTTCCGATGCATCGAGGAGCTATAGCGGGCTCCACCCATCACATATTAAGTCCAATGCATTCCCATATGAAAAGGTTTAAACATAACATAAACATTCGTATTAAAACTAGCATACGAAATGTCAATACTTTCACCATAAACTATGAATGGTATAAAAATAGCACATCCACAGTCAAACATATCACAAAACCTTCAATAAAATATAGAAGTTTTGTATCATAATAAATCAACTTAAAATAATCTTAAAATCCATCAAAGGATGTTGACATAGATGAAATCAAAATTCTTTTTAAAGAAATATCTCCTTTTATTTTGAAATCATTTAAGATTTATATAAAATAAAACATTTTCTTTGAAAATAATCTTATAATCATGTAAGGGAAACTTTGAAGATTTTATAACAGCGGAAAATAGCCGCACCCGCTGTATAAGTTAAAAAAACATTCTTACCTTAATTCTGTCGAAAAGGTTAAAAAGGACCTTGTTTTGAAAACGACAGAAAGATTCCTTTATAAACCTCTTATAAAAAGTCAAACAAGGGTATAAATGACTTTAACCCATATTCTTGTAAAATATGTTTTTAAATACATTTCGATGAAACATGGATGTGGATGATAAAGAAATCCCAGTAGATTATTAGGTATAAACAACCTCGGATAATGAAGAGATTGTGAAATAACCCTTACCTTGTACTTTTACTTGGTTGGGGTAGGTTAACCTCCTGTATAATGGTGAAATAATTGTTATTAAATTATAAAAGAATCATATGCATTAATATGATATCATATATGATCTTTTAATATTGATTTGATAATAATATCTTAGTATTATCGTTGTTTCGGGTGTTAACTTACTTGTTTTATTTTATATGTTTTGTTACGTAAGCCATGTTTGTAATGGATAGGTTGTATATTATTCATATCCAGAATTATATCAAGTCCTTAAACATCATTTTTAAATCATCAAATGATAATTATACTTGAATGGATACGATGGAGAATGAATCTCATCGCATTCGTGGAGACGGTAGTCCGTACGTACGCACGAGCGACAATATCATTCTTTTGATATTAAAATAATATATAAATGGATGGTATATCATATATACAGAATCATTAACATGTTATATTTATTATTTACATGAGTTACACATCATTATTATACCCATCCAAATAATATTATATTGAATAACAATTACACCACGACGTGGAGACGATAAGCCGTACGTACGCACGTATGGTGACATGTTATTAAAAGGGTGGATAGAATACTGAATATGGTTGTACAATATTTATAATAATATTAAAGTATATAAATGATACTGGAGTTATTATTTTAGAATGATAACAACAATGGAAGAAGAAGTGGAAGAAGAAAGGAACTTGAAAAGGGGTGGTGAAAACATTACCTCTTCTTCGGGTTCTTCCTTTTGATTTGATCAAAAGGGCTCCTTAGATTGGCTTTCTGATCAAACTAAGGCCTCTAGGTTGTAGTGAGGGAAGTTGGGAGAGTATTTGGGTAGATTTTGGCTGAACCAAAAGGCTTTGAAGGTGTAAAGAAATGAGAAGGATTGGTCTTATTTTATAAGGGAGAGGAGGGGCTCTTTAGGAAAGAGTGAAAGTATTACTTTATAATATAATTATATTCGGTTTATAATGGTCCAAAAATCATTGAGGTAGAATATAAGATGACTCATATTCTAAATAACATCAACCAATAAGAATTGGACAGGTTTTAGATAATATTTTAATCATTATAATCTTATTTATTTAAATGATTTATTAATGAGGTAAACATTGCATCATTATTGTGTCATTAATAATTTAACTTATTTGATGTCTAAAAATTATAAATAAAATATCATTATGTAGGAAATCTGTTTATCGTTCTAATGAATATTTATAAACGAAAATCCAACATGTATAACCTTATGTAAAAATTGTTCTTCTAAAAGATATAAGCTTATGCCATTTTTATTTTTATTTTAACTTTATTAATATAATGTGTCCCTACCACATACAAGTGGCTCCAAGGGGTCCCCAAATCGACCCAAGGATTGCCATGGTCGGGTATGTGTCCACCAATAAGGTTAGGACACGTTTTAGGGTAATTTTGTATTATTATAATATTATTTTTTAACCCTTATTTACCGGATTTACCCTTTAACCATGGTAAATAAAATATTTACCGCAGTAATTATTCAAAATGTGTAAAAATAAAAGTTAACTATTTACATAATTTGGATATCCTGATTCCAAATATGTAATACATTTTTCCAAATTCAAAACACAGAAGTGGAAGAAATTAATTTAAAATTAATTCCCGTTGTTAAAATAAAAAGCGTGTTTTTAAGAGATAATAACTATCAAAAGATTGACACTTGTTTATGTCTGGTTTAATTGTGAAATTATGTCCAATGACAAACATTAAATTAAATGGTAAAAATATATTCTAAATATACTTTAAATCCACTCAAATTCATAATTTATCAATATTAATTATTTTGATTAAAAAAGTTGATTTTAATTAAAATTTAATAATTTTCACTATTCATCAAAATATAAAAGTTATCCGAAAAGTACCAAAATTTCACCCTAGGCTAATTTCAATATTCCGAATCCAAAAATGATGTCCATTTTAAATTATAAAATATATATGATTTCAAAAAGTAGGTATTACTATTCACAACGGCTAGTTTAATTAGTTGTGGTGTGTGTTAGAACTCGAGATTGCGTACAACACACGCTATCGCATTATTCGAAGGGAAACGTACCGTGGAAGCTTGGGGTGTTACAACTTAGCATCAAGATTATCACATTACTTGGAAGAAACATGGATATATGTGGCTGAATCAAAGAGTTTGAGATGAGTGAATTCAAAATTAATTACAAAACAAAAAACCATTGGTAGTTTCTGACCTAATGGAGAAAAGGAATTCCTCTTGATAAATTATATCACACACTTCACTACCTTTACCCAAAAAACCTTTGTAAATCCTATGTGGATTATTATAATCTAATAATTTTTATCCAATTTCAGATTAATATTCTCTATGAATCTATTATGTTCTAGATTACATGGTATGGTTTTCTCAAACCATATTCCCTTCCACAAGTAAAAACTTTGCAACTATCTATATTTATAATCCCCACCATTATGAGACTATATAAACTTAACCTTAAAACTAATATCCTTTTTTCACTAAGTATATCTATCAAAAAAATCTTCCAAACACCTTAAAAATGTTATTGAGAAAGAACACCCACACTTTATATGTCTCATTATAGATTAATGTTGTATGGAACAATAATCCTCTGTTAGAATGAACTAGAGCTATCCCCCATACATCTGCATAAACCAACTCAAGATTCTATAAATTCAATTACATACCATCATTTTGGATGGAAACCTTCAAATACTTTCTAAAGATAGTACCTCCACACTTCCTATACTCCATAATTATAAATTTTAACATATATTTAACAGTGAGGATCTTTATCCCCTTATCACTCAAGTGACCCAGATGGCTATTCCATAACATTGAAAAAGTAAATTATCTAGCATGAATTGCAACTTTATATACACTAATGAGGTTCAACATCCCATCCTTCATTTTTTTAGACACAACGATGGAATAATGTAAAATATTCCATGAACCATCAATGAATGATGTATAAAAACATACATCATCTATCAAATGAAAGTTAAGAATTATTTAATACTGGTATGCACTATACAGCCCTTAACTCAAAAATACTTTTATTTTCCATTTTCAAATATATGTCACCATTTTAAAAATTTGTTAGAGAAAAATTCTATATAAAATGAACCTTTTTATATCTTTTGGAAGTATAGTTATTCAAAATTCCCCAACTAGATGTTAAGTGAAATGAATCTTTAGAGTATATAGAAATGATTAAAGAGAATTAGAGATACTCAAAAACATGTCACTATTTTCTTCTATTATAAGATTAAGAAATCCAGATTCAAATTTGTTTCTACCATAATTCAATCACAACTCATTGAAATCCTTTTTCAGGTGTCCATTATTCACATAATTCCAACAAATGGGACCTTATTCCTCTAAGAAACTACCACTCCAACATGTTCTAATTTCCATTTTCTCTAACATTTCATTGTTTTGGAACTATCCCCTTACTTCAACACTATATGAATTTCCAGATGATGCCTCCTTTTGATTAGGTTCTTCATTCTATATCAGGTCTTTAATGTTTGCAAAAACTTGTTCAGTTTTTTTTGCCTGAATAACTCACTGCATTTTCCATCACCTCCTAATGTTTTAAAAGGTCCGGACTCAAATTCCCACACCTTTCGATGATTGGTTAGTCACACCAATTAAGGATTATCTTCTATAAACCAAAGTTGTTACACTAAGGACCTCTTAATACTATATGAATAGATACCCACTATGCTATAAATCTAGTGTCCCACTAATTAATTCATCTTCACACTAACTAATAAGAAGTTATGATTAAAATAAAAGTGTATATCCCTAATCTCATTGTCTATTATGAACCACTTGATTTAGATATCCCTGAATGAATACACTAGAAAAACCTGTCTACTCATAAACATAATCTTCAATATCTTCAGTAGCTGATTGGCATGATTAGATCTACTCATCTTAAAAACTGACATAATATCTTCAAATATCTGGGTCTCTCAACCCCTTGAATAGTTATGAATATAGAAATCATCTTTCTTGAATGAATCATGACATTGATCTCTTCTTTTATTATTGAGATTTTTTTAAACTTGGAATTTTTTCATTTTTTCATTTTACGTTATTTCCATTTTTATTATGGTCTTTTATGATAGATCATGATATACTGTGTGTGTTTTTGTTATCTGGTGTTAATTTTTAGTAGAAAATTTTTAATGGTGATTTTTAAAAATATATTAATTCTTATAGAAAACATGGGAATACTTTTATAGTGATTTTTTTGGAAAAGTGTCTAAAATATTTTGTATTTAAAATGATATCCTATTTTTGAAATTTTTTTTATTTCCATTAGAAAGGGGGATAGTGTTAATTATTTTCAAGGGTTTAAAGTGATATCATCATAGCATAATTAGAATATTTTAAATTAGTTAAGATGAATGTACTTTTAAAATGGATGATTTTGAAAAATTTTAATATTAGAAATGTTTTACCAAAATATATAATTATGATTAAATGGTTTCATAAACAATTAATTTTTCTCTTTATTAGATGAGTTTTTCAAAACCTCGTGGAAAAAATGATGTTTTAATGAATGAATGTTATTTTTGAAATAATTTTTGATAAAACCAGGTTGGGTTAAATATGTGAATTTGGATCACTTATTCAGTGGAGTAAAAGTCCATATTTTTTTATTAGTTTATAAATTATTGGATTTTAGTTTTATTTAAATGATATATTGAGATTAAAAATTGATCTATGTTATTTCTCATGGGGATAGATTTTTGAAGTCCATTTTGATGGTGTTTGTGTTTCTTGTTTTAGAGTATATCCCCATTTGGATTTATGGGATTCTTTGGTAGATCAATATCTTATAGGGATAATTGCTTTGTTTGCTTCAGTTTTATATCTTGTTTTTATTCTTCTATTTTCCAAATCTGAGAATTATTAATGAGAGTTCATGTAACGACCCAAACATTCATTAATGAAATTTTTTCCTGATCTGATTAAATGTTTTATTATGTAAAAAATTTATATAAAATATATAATTATTGGGTTTTATGTTTTTATATTTTTAGAATACCATTAATAATTGTGACCATTACTAATATAGCCGTTGAATAGTGATCACATGATTAGTATAAATATATGGATTTAACAAATCAAATTTACTCAAAGGAAGCATTGGCCTCATCTAGTAGACTTGCCTCATATGAAGCCCACTTTTCAGAGCTCGTAAAGGAGGTGACGTCACTAGGATTCACTCTTGAACAAGCCCAAGATGAGATTTAACATGTCAGGTTTGAACGGAACCTCCTACGATAGATGTGGAAGTTGATAGAGATTACCCCCCAAGTGATGATATGTGAGCCACCCCAAGAGTCAGTCACCATCGCGCACCTTACTATAAGGTCTTATGTGGGTGTCAGAAGGGGTTATGTTACAAGACATTATCACTATGATTATTTGCATTATTTGTTTATACAATAAATAATATACATTCATTTTATTATTGTTACGTTGAAAATAATTTTTAAAGAACAAATAATATTTTTAGTTAATATTCAATAAGGAATCTATTTGGATAAATTAATGAATTTTATAATTAAATAATATTTTATTAAAAAATTATTAAATTAATTTTTATTAATTATAAATTATTATATAATTTTTAGGAATATAATTGTAATATTTATTAAGGTTTGAAAGCCGTTTTTGTCAAAACCCATGAATTTTCAATAAATGTCGGTATTTATCTTAAAAGTAAAAATTCACATAATTAGAAAATTATTTCGATAAAATGAATATTATTTTTGGATTAAGGATGTCGAAATTATCCAATGGTGAATTTTTAATAATTTTCTGAGATAGTTTAATTTTTAGGTAAAAATTAAAAACCGTTAAAATATATAATGTGTTTTATGACATCATAAAGACCCAATAGTGATGTAATAAAATACTATAAGCATTATTTTTTTACAATATATGTTTTTACATTAAAACAATTTGATTTTAGGTTTGTTTGATTTATTTTACAAAATTTTAGTGGACCATCCATGACTTATAAAACATTTTAGATTTTTAAATTGATTTCCTTGAGAGTGTGACTCACTTACACATAAGAAACCCTAATATTTTAAGAATTTAGGCCATTTTCCTTATATAATATTTTTTTCCACTCCCCTTTGGGAAAATCCATCAGTAAAAACCATGGTCGGTTTTGTGGGTTTGATTAGTTAAATGCATGGTGTCCCAAACCTAAATAATAAAGAATTCCCCCTCCTTTCCTATATAAACCCACAGAAGCTCCCACTTACTATTAACTCAAAGCCTTTGTATTTCATCCAAATTCTTCCCTCCTATCTCTAGAACCCACCCAAGGCTCCCTAATCTCCAAATAAATCTCTCTCAATCACTTCCCAAGCCTTTGGGGTCACACTTCCAAGTAAGGGATTTATTCCTGTCTCTTTTTTTTTCCAAAATTCATTATGTTGTTATGCCCTTTTTATTTTCAATTAAAAATATTAGGTTATGATTCTTGACCTCTACCATACTTCCCTATTTATGTTTTAATGATGAGATATCCCTTTTCTCACTCATTCATGCCTCCCATTTTCACCCATTACCATGCTGAAATTCCGTAAGAAATTTCTCTCTCCTCACTTATATTAATGAAATTAATTTATATTATTCATCCAAATTCAATTCCATAAGTCAGTATATTATGTCCAATGATCCCATTACTTTCAATATAATTTATAAATAATGAGAGTCCCCTTTCAATCCCATTAACCCATTTTACAAACTTCTTTTTGACGTCATTATGCTGCTGAAATTACACCAAAATTTCCATGCCAAAATAATTATGTAGTGAATACAATACCCACTCCTCTATCAAGGGTATTAACCTTTATGAACATGAAATTTTTGATTTAGGATAAAAATTTATGTATTACACATCTCTTATTATTGGAATGAATTATGATGTTAATGAATCCATGTTGTGTGATCTATTTGGCACACTTATGCATGAAACGAATGATTATGAAGGGTGCACCCTAAATACACTCCAATGCATTGGGTAAAGTATTGTATAATGATATATCATGTGAAATGGGTGTTTACTCATACTAATTCAAGTGAAATGAGGTTTTACTTGTGCTTCATGTGCAATGAGGGTTTATTCATGCTCAATCTGCAATGAGCCTTGGCTCATGCTAATTCCATGTTAAATGTTTTCCCCATATACATGTTATGATTATCATACTTTATCATGCCTTTATGTTCATGTTTCTCTTGTTCTCCCTTGATATCCATATTTACCAACATTTATTGTATTCCTCGTGATATTCCTTGTTTATTCCCTTACTAGGCTTTATAGCTCTCCCCTTTCTTATGTATGTTATCTGGTAATCCCATGAAATGCGTACGAGAGAATGTAGTGATCATGTAAAGGAAGTTTTCAATAAGATTTCACATTATATGTTCTAAGTTGTTATTTAATGTTCCTAATCCCAAAATACATTAGACCTATTCATCTTCTATGTTGTATAATTTTAAGGTTTTATGTAATGATTCTTGTTAAGTGTGTAACAAAAATAAGGGTTGTTATAGTTGGTATCAGAGGATAGGTTTAGTTATTTTTTGGGATTAGGATTAAAAAACCCTAGTGAAATCCTTAGGGATAAGAATAAGTATAGTAAAAACATCCATAAAATTTTGTGAGTATTTAGTAACTGGTTTTATCAAGAAAATACACCCATGTCTGGATACGAGCCAGTAGAGGCAACTTTAGCACAAATGTACCTAGGAGTGAAAACTTCAACAAGGAGTTTCTGGCTTGACCCGAGGTATCCTTGTACATGAAAATGGGCCTTACTACACTCTTGGTTAAGAAACTCACGGGGGATATGATTTGTTAAATTCACAAGAATAATATGAACCATTATTAATGAAATAAACAATTCCCCTAAGAATATATTTTAGAAAGTAAATAAGGGGAAACATAGACTAAATCATATGGATTCATTTGTTATGGAAATAAAAGATATTTAAAAGTCATCTATTTTTTTGCTTGGATTACCCTTTATATGTTACCCCTAACTTTCCTTTTATTCAAGCCAATGGTTGGTAATATGATGACTCATTCTAAAAACTGATACGAAGATCAATGTGATGACTGTTCTAATGAGATTCCGAATCCAATGGGAGAAGGAATTGCAAACGTTGTCACAATACTCTCTCAGTTAATTGATGATTTGAATAGAAACATGGGTCAAGAATAATGTTTAACCCCCCCTAAGAAAGAACAAGTCGATATTGAGAGCTTCATGAGACAAAGGCCTCCTAATTTTAATGGATAATATGATCCCTCAATCACCGAAAATGGATCAAATCCATTGAAAGGATTTTCTCTATCCTTCAATGTTATGAACAAGAGAAGGTTCTTCTGACTGTTTTTCTTATTAAGGGTGAAGCTGATCGATGGTGAAAATTGATAAAAATTATGAATCCTGAGGAGAAGATCTAGGCTTTGAAATGGAATGATTTCTGGAAATTTTTTTTTGATAAATATTTTCCTCGCACCCTATGGCTTAAGATGGAAAGGGACTTCCTTTACCTCAAGAAAAAAGACGATGAATCCATCAGATCGTATGAGGAAAAAATCACAAGGCTTACACGATATGCCGATAACATTTTCATTACCCCCTAATGCAAGGTTGACTTCTTATTTTGTGGGATGAAACCTAGACAACGGAAATACCTAGCGATCCGTCACTTCGATAGCTATGAAAAAATTGTCTGATGCACCCTCAAGGTCGTAATGGAGATCGTTGAATCTCAGGGGTATCACATGGATAAGAAGCATAAGGTGGAATTCAATTCTAGAAGTCATATGGATAAATCCAATGGTGCTAAGAAAATCTAGCATGCCCCTTTCCAACAGTGTGGAAAGAAGAATCCAAGAAATTTCCTGAACGGGGTGAGGAAATGCTTTAGGTGTGGATGAGAAGGACACCTAGCTGTTAAATGCTGACAGAAAAAACCCGAAGCTGCAACAGAGAAGAGGAACACTCTTTTCCACTATCAACTCAATGTTCATTGATTCAACTACAATGAACGAGGTCACATTGAAAATATGTGCCCTATGCCAAGGGGTTTTAGAGGCAACCAACAACCTCTAAGGAAGAAAGGGATATATTTTTTCATAACTACCACGAAGTGAACCCCAACAATGAAGTGGTGATAGGTAAACTAGTTATTAATTCAAGAATATTGATTATATTTTTTGATTCTGGTTATACGCATTCTTTTATATCCTGAAAGTTTAGTAGAACAATCCAAACACCCACAAAAATCATGGAACTGAAGATGTTGGTGTGTACGAAAAATGGGGAAATCATTTCATCCCATGAATATAACTCTTCCCCTATCATAATTGTATATGGAACTTCCAGTAGAACCTCATCATACTACCTATAGTGGAATTTAATGCAATTCATGGCATGGATTGGGTTTCCCTACACATATCCAAAATAAATTTCCGTGATAGGGAAATCACTCTCCATATAGAGAATCGACCCTCGATTCTATACAAGTGCAAGGAGGAAGATGAATCTTATTTAGCACCATAATCTCAAGTGTGGATATTATTTCCCTATGAACACACGTATCTGGCTCAGATGATTGAGTCTAAGGAAGAAACCATCCTTGAAGACATGCCTATTGTGAGGGAATTCACTGAAGTGTTTCCCAAGAATTTGTCTAGTCTTCCTCCAAGAATAGGTGTTGAATTATCAATTGACCTTATAACTAGGTAATTTCCAATATCCAAGAATCCATATAGAATGGATTCTATATAGCTTGAGGAGATGAAGAAACAACTATAGGAGAATCTGTATAAAGGTTTTATATACCCAAGTGCTTCACCATGGGGTGCACTAGTCCACTTCGTCGTAAAGAAGGATGGGTCAATGTGCCTTTTCATAGATTATTGTGATCTCAAAAAATTCATGATAAAGAACAAGTATGCTCTTCCATGAATTTATGACTTGTTTGATCAGCTATGTAGAGCACAATTCTTCTCCCAGGTGGACTTTCAGTCAGGATATTATCAAGTAAGGGTGAATAAGGAACATATCACCAAGACTGCTTTTTTTACAAGATACAGGCACTATGAATTCATAGTAATTTCTTTCGGAATCACTAATTCTCTAGAAATATTTATGGACTTGATGAAAAGAGTTTTTAGAGATTACCTCGACAAATTGGTGGTAGTCTTTATAGATGATATTATAATATATTCCAAAACCAAGGAGGATCATGAGGAGAATCTAAGAATTGTAATATAGACCTTGAGAAAGGAGAAGATCTATGAAAAGTAAAACAAGTGTGAGTTCTGGTTGAAGGATGTATCATTCTTGGGTCATATAATCACAAGCAATGAGATATCTGTGGAACTTTCCAATACAACTGCAATTGAGGGATGGACAAGACCAACATCAGTAACTGATATCCATAGATTCTTGGTGTTAGTTAGATATTATTGATGATTTGTAAGAAATTTCTCATGATTTTCCAACCATCATACCAAGTTAACTTAGAAGGGAGTAAATTTTTCTTGGAGTGATGAATGCGATGAATTCTTCAAGGAGTTGAAAAGGAGGCTTATCACTACACCCGTGCACACATTACCAATAAGTGTAGAAATTTTTGTGGTATTAAATGATTCTTTGAAGTAGGGCATGGGTTGTGTGTTGATGCAGAATGACAAAGTATTTTCCTATGCTTCAAAGCAATTGAAATTTCATGAGCAGAATTGTCCAACGCATGATCTAGAGTTGGTTGTGGTGATCATAACTATAAAAATTTGGCGACATTGTGTCTTTAGGGATAAGTGTGAAATATATATGGATCAAAAAGGCCTCAAGTATATATTCATAGAGAAAGAGTTGAATATGCGCCAATGAAGATGGTTTGAGATGATCTAATATTATGATTGCTCAATCCATTACTACCCTGGGAAAGTGAAAAAGGTAGCAGATTCTCTAAGTAGAAAGGATCCAACGATTATATCGTTGTTGAGAATTGAGAAGGATCCAATCTTCTTATATTTAATGAAGATGGACATGAGAATCATAAATAAGGGAACACCATCAATCCTTTCACAAATGATTTCTCAACCGTCCCTCATGTTGAAAATAAATGATGCTCAAGAAAGGATGTTGAAATCCAAAAATGATGGAAGCTATTAGTAATATGAAATCCATAGTGTTTGTGGTTAAAAAGGATATAATTGTTAGATTTGGGTTACGATTATGCGTACCATTCGATCCAGAGATAAAGAAGGATCTTCTAAATGATGCACACAACTCAACATTCTCTATTCACCCTTAGAGCACAAAGATGTATTGAGACCTATAAGAAAACTTTTTGTGGGACAATATGAAAAGCTAGATTGCGGAAAATGCATCAAAGTTCCTGGTATGTTAGTAAGTGAAGTCTGAGAGGCAAAATTCTAAGGAGATGATGCAACCACTATAAATACCAACATGGATGTGAGAGAACATTACCATGGACTTTGTCACTAGACTTACAATAAAATCCAGAAGAAACAATGCTATATGGGTCATTGTGGATTGTCTTACAAATATAGATCACTTTATCATGATTTGAGAGGACTTCTCATTGGATCACATTGCACGAAATTATATCAAATAAGTGGTAAGGGTGCATGGAGTAACACAATCTGTTGTATCCGATTGTGATCCTAGATTCACCATGAGGTTCTAAAAAAGTCTCCAACATTCTCTAAGAACTGAACTGAACATCAGTACGAACTATCATCCTCAAACTGATGGATAATATGAGCAAATTATTCAGATACTAGAAGATATGTTAAGATCATGTTCTATGGACTGCAAATGAGTTTGGGACCAAAATATTCCACTGGTTGAATTCTCCGAAAATAACAGTTTCTACTCAAGTATATGAATGGAAACATATGAATCTCTTTTTGGGAAAAGGTGCAGAACACTGGGAAGTTGGGATAAAGTTAGTGAGAAGAAGCTGTTAGGACCTGAAATGGTCAAAAAAATGGTGGATAAGGTGAAAACCATTCCGCAACATATCTGGGAAGCCCAAAGATGACAGAAAAGTTATAAAGATAACCGGTAGTGAGACCTTAAGTTCAATGTTTGAGACACAGTATTTCTATGCATATATGCATGGAATATTGTCATTATGTTTGGTAAGAAATGGAAGTTAAGTCCTAGGTACATTGGCCCCTTCGAGATTCTTGATTATGACGCGGCTGTGGCCTATCAACTAGCACTTCTACCCACCATGGCCAAAGTATATGATATATTTAATGTATCCCTATTAAGGAAGAACATACTAGACCCTTCCCATGTACTCTTTTCATAGGCAGTACAATTAGAGAATGATCTTTCTTATGAGGAGAAACCAATGAAGATCTTAGATTATAGAGAAACATTTCTTCGAAAAAATACAATGAACCTCATCAAGGTGTTGTGGAGAAAACACAAGTTTGAAGAAGAAATGTGGGAATCATATAAAGTGATGAAAAATTTTACCCACATATGTTTTAGTATGGGAAAAGAAAATTTTGAGGGTGAAAATTTTTAAGGGTGGAAGATTGTAACAACCCAAACATTCATTAATGAAAATTCCTCTTGGTCTGATTAAATATCTTATTATATAAAATGGATATAAAAAATATGCACTTATTTGGTTTTATGTTTTTTTTATTTTTAAAATACCGTTAAGAATTTTTACTGTTTATAATATAGTTGTTGAATAGTGATCACATGATTAGTATAAATATAGGGCTTTAACAAATCAAATTTACTTAGACAAAGGAAGTTATGACCTCATCCAGTAGACTTTCCCTATATGAAGCCAATTTGTTGGAGCTCGAAAAGGAGGTGGCATCATTAGTATTCACTCTTGACCAATCCCAATCTGAGCTTCAACATGTTATGCTTGAACAGAACCACCTATGGGAGAAGTGAAAGTTGATAGAGATTACCACCCGAGTGATGTTATCTGATCCACCCCAAGAGACCTTCACCATCACACACCTCACCCTAAGGTCTTATGTGGGTGTTATAAGGGGTTATGTAATAATACCATATCACTATGATTATGTGCATTATTTTTGTATATAATAAATAATATACATTCATTTTATTATTATGATGATGTAAATAATTTTTAAAGAATAAATAGTATTCTTATTTAATATTAAACTAAGGAATCTATTTTGATAAATTAATGGATTTTTTAATTAAATAATATTTTATTAAAATATTATGAAATTACTTTTTATTAAGTATAAATTATCCGATAATTTTTCGGAATACAACTGTAATATTTATTAAGGTTTTAAAGCTGTTTTTGTCAAAACCCTTGAATTTTTGATAAATGTCAATTTTTATTTTAAAACTAAAAATTAACATATTTATAAAATTATTTGGAGAAATTAAAATTATTTTTGGAATCAGGTCATTGGAATTACTCAATGGTGAATTTTTGATAATTTATTGAGAGTTGAATTTTTTGGGTGAAAATTAAATACCGTTTAAATATATAATTTGTTTTATGACATCATAAAGACCTAATAGTAATGTAATGAAATACTATAAACATTATGTTCATCCAATATATGATTTACCATTAAAATAATGTGATTTTAGGTTTTTCTGATTTATTTTAAAAATCTTTAGGGGACCCTCCAAGACTTACAAAACATTTTAGCTTTTTAAATTAACTTTTTTGAGAGTGTGACTCACCTACACATAAGGAACCATATTATTTTAATACGTTAGTCCATTGTACTTATATAATATATTTTTCAACTCCCATTTGAAAAAAAAACATGGGAAAAAACCATTGTATGGTTTGTGGGTTTGATTAGCTTAATGTGTGGTGTCCCTAACCTAAATAATAAAGAATTACTCCTCATTTCCTATATAAACACACCCAAGATCCCACTTCCTCTTCACTCAAATCATTTGGAATTAGTAAAAATATTTCCCTCCTATCTATATAATCCTCCAAAGGTGTCCCAATATCCCAATAATCCTCTCTCAATCCCCTCCCTCGCCTTTGGGATCACACTTCCACGTAAGGTATTTTTTTCTTTCTATTTGTTTTCCAAAATTCATTATGTTGTTATGCCATTTTATTTTCAATTAAAAATGTTGTGGGTATGATTTTTCATATATCCCATAATTCCCTCTATATTTTTTAATGATTGGAGACCACTTTTCTCTCTCATGAATGCCTCCCATGTACACCCTTTACCATGCCGAAATTCAGTAAAGAAATTCTCTGTCCTCATTTACATTCCAGAAAATATTTTATGTTATTCATCCAAAATCCATTTCATATGTTGGTATATTATGTCCCATGATCCCCTAAACTATCCATTTAATTTATAAATTATGAGATAACTCTTTCAATCTCATCAACCCATTTTACTAATTTCATTTTGACGTCATTATGCTGCTGAAATTACACCAAAATTTCCATGCCAAAAATCATTGTGTAGTGAATATCATACCCACTCCTCTATCAATGGTATTCAAATTTATGCAAATGAACTTATTTATTGAGGACTTAAATTTATTTATTCCACATCTCTTATTCGCTAATTGAATTATTATGTTAATGAATCCATGTTCTATGATCTATGTGGTACACTTATGCATGAAATGAAATGATTGTGATGGGTGCGCCCTAATAGCGCACCAATTCATTGGGTAAAGTATAATATCATGATACATCATGTTTAATGGGTTTTTACTCATACTAATTCAAGTAAAACTATGATTTACTCGTGCTTCATGTGCAATGAGGGTTTACTCATGCTTCATGTGCTATGAGCCTTGGCTCATGCTAATTCTATGTTAAGTGATGTTGCCACATATCCATGTTATGATTATCCTGCATTATCATGCCTTTTTGTTAGTGTTTATCTTGTGCCCCATTGATATTCCTATTTACTAAAATTTATTTTATTACTCTTTTTATTCAATGTTTATTCCCTTAATGGTCTTTATAGCTCACCCCTTTCTTATTTATGTCCTCAGGTTATCCCATGCAATGCTAAGTATGAGGGAATGTAGTTGTCATGTAAAGGAAATTTCAATAAGATATTGAATTCTATGTTTTAAGTTGTTATGTAATGTTCCTAAGCCCCAAATACACTATACCTCTTGATATTCTATGTTTTATCAAGAGAAGGTTTTATGTAATAATTTATGGTAAGTGTGTAACACAAAGAAGGGTCGTTATAGTTCCAAAATGTGAACCCTTTTTATTTCTCTAGGTAATATGATTCATAGGATAAATTGGTTTTGGTACTGAAGGTTGAGGATATTTTTATCCAACATTATATTTTTGAGTCTCTCAAGGTTATGTTTTTAACCATCCTACTAGAGGGTCCGAGTTATAAGTTATGGAAGTCTATTATTCAAACTAAAAAATATAAGGAATATTCTTGGAAATGTTTCAAGTCATGGTTAATTTAGCATTATTTCATCATGAAGTGTTGGTAATGATGGCTATAGAATTTTCTATCCTCCAATAAAGATATTAAATAGTGTTCAAGTACACAAATAATTTTATCCAGTTGGTGCCATACATTCCTAATATAGACATGGATGATTACTTATTAGCTTAGTGGATTGAGTAAAGTCTTTGATCAGACTTGTCACTAACTATTTCTTCCTTTAAACTTGAAAAACATGAATTTTTTTTATGAGTTTTCTTCTAATGAAATATGAATCCCTTTGTAAACATTTCATTTTTTAATGTTGTGTTTTTTGTTATTTATGAGTTTTATTGATATTTTTTTTAAGTTTCATAGTGTAGATCAAAGAATATATAATGGTGAAATAAGGATCTAGTTTAAATGGATTAACATATAATATATTCACATGTTTAGTGTTTCTAGAATTTATTGAAATGATTCTAAACAATGTGAATATATTGGTTTACATGAATAAATTTATACTACAAGATTGATTCATTGGGTTACTAAACCAATTGAGGGCATGAATATTAGTTTTTTTATATTGGTTAATATATTAACTATCATGTATGAGCTATTGACTATACTGGTATGACTTTTACCTTTTTCATCGATTGTTATTCTAATCATTTTGTGTGAGTTGAACTAGATTTCCACTATACTGTTAAGGCTCTCATACCTCCGTATTGGTAAGGCTCTTATTCCCTAATTATTTTCATATTAATTATATTAGAACATATATATCTTTTTCAAAGAAATTTATACATCATATTGTAATAAATCTATAAAAAAGTATACATAATGATTTTCCTTACAATGTTGAGATTTTTATATTAAACAAATGTGAGAATTAAGTACAAAAATCATCCACAAATGTATTATTTTGTTGACACATTTAATTTAGATTCCATTCTTCAATATATGTTATGGATCTTTACTTTATTTTAATTTTTTTATTTGGATCCAGGAAATCTAAACTTTCTGTGGATTCCATAAAGATAATTTTATCCTTCTATTTTCCATTGATAGATAAAAATTTATATTAATATCCCTAAACATTTGATCATTCTCTTTTAGATGAGTTTATATCTATGTCTATTTGGTTTAAACTTAATTTCTTGGAATATTTTCTATTTTAGATCAATTTTGAGAGAGAAAATAATTTTCATCAATTCTTTCACTATGACTATCTATTTTCTCACTTGGGGGGTACTTTCTTGAAGTATGTAACTTTTCTATTTCATAATGGTACCCATCTTATATATATCTTCATTTAAGGCCACAAGTATTTCCATCATATTTTTCAATATGAATAATTATTATATTGTGATTCACTTTATTTTTTATACTAGTAAGGTTTATTTATTTAATATTCTTCCATGTGATCTGCCTACTATTGGATGGTGTGTGAGATTCTTTTTACTATATGCTTCCATGTGAGCTACCTGCAACTAGATGGTGAGTGATCTGTTTTCTACTAGCTGGAAAGAAATTTTCTTGTAAGTCTGATACGTGTGTATACCAAAGGTTCAACTAAGTTGTTGGTATTAAGTATGTAAACCAGTATATACCAATGGTTCAACTGAACCGTTGGTATTAAGTATGTAAGCATGCCTATTTTTCCTATGGTTTAAACCAAACCATTTTAATGTTTCCATGTAACGGTTCAAAACTATTGGGAAAAAGGTATACCAACGGTTGAATACTATTAGTATAAATCTATCCCAATGGTTTCCAACCATTGGGATTAGGATTTACTAATGGTTCAATGTGAACCATAGGGATATATAAATTTCAGGATCACTATACCAATGGTTCAATATGAACCATTACTATAGGGCTATCACAATTCCCAACACCCAAACGGTTTGATAAACCGTTGGGATAGGTTATCCCAATAGTTTTGGAGCTTATCCCAATAGTTTCGAACCATTGGTATAGTAATGTTTTACAGTAGTGTACGATTACATTTATCTTATGAAACACACTTCCATTTACATGGGTTATTATTTATTAAATAATTAAATTATTATGAATATATTTCTTTTCCATTAGTTGTTTTAAAAAAAATTGACTTTCAAACCCATTTAATTTCTTGGGAACTAAAATAATGAATTTGTTATGATATTATGACACTTTTATGAATGAATTTTATTATTGAAATGTGGTAACTATATCTCCCTCTAATTAATTTGGTAAAGAATTATTTCTCATGATACAAATAGGACTGGAATAGCGAGTGAACATATTTCTATAAGGGAATTTATCCACTATGATAGTATTGGGATTGAACCTTGACTTATATGAAGGTTTTGGAAATGAAAAAATTCGACTATTCTAGTCCAAGAAATAATCCTTAATCTACTAAAGATGTTATTTCTAACAATTATGTATATTTCACAAATCAATTTCTATTACAATGTTTTGTTATCATGAATCATATTATCTGATTATAGTATGATTCATGTCTTATGAAATTATATGAATTAAAAAATGACTCGTGTTTATGATCTTTGATATGTAGGGAATGGGTTCCATATTTTATTCTCATATTCTCATTATATTATACTCATGAAAATATGATATATCCTTTTTTACCCTTACTAATCATATAAGGGAACACTTTATTGTGTTTTCTTTCTCAAGGTTATAATGAAATATAATTTATAAGATATTTCTATGAAGAGATCTCATTATGATGACCTTTTTCAGATATGTCATAGCTCACTTGTGGACTAATTTTTACATTATCATGTTTCCAATGGAACTACAATTCAACTATCATGGCCTCAATTGTTTTGTAATATAATTAATTTTCATATATTATGATATAATATTTATGTATGAGATGTTCATGTCTCTAAATAAATTATAATGGAATGATATGTTTTATGAATTGTGAATTCTTCCGAACTATAAATTATTTTAATGAGATGTCAGATGAAACTCATAGTTTTTCAATGTATATTCTATAATGAAGTAAGAAGATGAATAGTTATTTAAAAGTAAATATTTTTTCAAACATCATAATAATATATAATATATATTATAGAACATGGTAAAAGTAATTTATACATATTAAGGAAAAGATACATAATTTTAATTTTATTTTACAACCATGAACCACACTATAATATAAATTGGAAAATGTCACCAAGGATATCATGGTTAGATACCCAAATACATTTGATGGTTATAGTGATATTTGGGTTATGGTTGATAACCTTATGAGGATTAAACACATCATTAAAATTAAATAATATTTCTCACTTGAACATCTTTCCATGATATACATTATGTGAGTTGTGACATTTCATAGAGTAAAACTCTCAATACTATCTGATGGAGATCTTATGTTTAGATCAACGATATAAAAAGTTCCACTACATTCACTGGATATAGAGTTCTATTTTTTTTATTTTTTATCATCCTAAAATGGATGGAATGCCTTTCTGACTCTTTAAAACCATATAAGATATGTTGAGATCTAATTATCTATATTTGGAAGGATTTTGGGATCAGAACTATCACCTTATCAAATTCTAATAAAATAATTGCTTTAACATGAGCCCTCAGATTACTCCTTAGAAAAACTCACATGATAGGAAGTGAATATTTATAACATTATTGGATGTGTTTGTGGGGGGAAACAATTTGGACATAATATTGATTGGTAACAAGTATAGAGAGTTAGAATCATTCCACAACATAAAATTATATCTCAGTGTCAATAAAGAATCTATAATGATAATCATTAGAATGATATGGAAATTGAGGTTGGAAATAATATATTTTTCAGAACATCTACATCGAATAAGGTTATAATATTTCGACAGAATATAATTATTTGAAATATGTAAATTTTTCCCGTAATTATTATTGATTGATTTTGAATTTTATGTTTTCATATGAAACTTATATAAAACCTCTCTTATATAGATGATGTGTTCTATGTATTTATCTTGAGTAAGTACATACTTGATAATTTTAAAGCATTGAGATCATTGGTTATAGAATAGAGGGAGAGTAACCAAACCCAAGGAGTGGGTACTAAAACATGGTATATACAAATCCATATGCTCTGTCAAGAATCCCGAAAAGACCGTAAGGGGATCTCCATCCCATAGCTCAGCCCAAGAAAAGTGTGTCGCCAACAGTTCCAGAAGTAAACACCATCGATGCCCAACATCCCGCACGTCTTCCCCGAACTACAAGTCAAGGGATCAGTCACCGCACCTCGACACTATCCGCTTTGGGTGGAATTGACTCGCCCACACAGTTTTAGGTCACGTCACAAGGACACGTCTCGGTGGGGAATGTGCTCCTCGTACTTGAGAGTTATGGGGGAATGTCAACCACAACTCTTCATTGCCTCGTAGTTGAGAGGTCTCAAAGTCGACAGGCAACCCCCAGCCCAACCCTGCTGGATGGTCCCTGAAAGTCAACAGGTTCCCACTATAGGGAGACCCAGAAAGAGTTGAGGAGTGCCACACTACCTAGTCCCGTAATAGGGTAATCCACTAGAGGGAGACCCAGCTAACGTCGGCGACGGGACCACTGCCCATCCTAGATGGAGGTAACTTGGCATCGAGGACCACTGGCCAGCCCAGCTGGAGGTAAGCCCGACATCAGGGACCACTACCCAGCCCAGCTGAAGGTAAACCTGAAACTGCTCTGGCTATCCCTACTAGATGGTAACCCACTGGACATCCCTGATTGATGGTACAACTGGAGAGCCCTGCTCAAAACAACCTCAGCCCTGCTGGTAACAACCTCAGCCCTGTTGGTAAAAACCTATGCCTTGCGGGTAACAACCTCCGAAGTAGAGGTTCGGTGCCTGCGTAAAGTGTTGGTCACACCGAATACACAAGAACTCTACCAGGAAACATGAAGGAACGAGAGAAACTCCCCTGGCCTTTCATTACAATCACGCTCCAATATGTTGAGTCACTGTCGAAGCAGACTGAGACAACTCATCCCAGAAAGTGGGAAAACACCCACGCTGTACGAGCACACGTAGTCGCAAACAGTGCCACATTCTTGTTAAAGGGCACAGTACTAAAACCCCTCACAACTGAAGAGACAGAGGAACTAACCATCTCTTTCGGCCAAAAGAGAAGAGGACCAGGGGAAAACTCAACCCTGCTGGTCAAACAAACGAGCACAGAGCCAGGGGAAGACTCAACCCTACTGGTCAAAAGTTGAGAACTGAGGAACCCTCTACATCACGAGAGGTAAAAAGTACATAAAGCAGAACACAACACGCACATGGGGCCCACATGTTGTGTGTCCCCAAGTAAACCCCAACCAAGCGCACAAACATCTCATGTACCAAAATCCACATGTACCTCTCAACGTTCTTGTATACTCCCAGAGTATACCACGTTCCAGCCCAAAGGCTATCATGAACACGGCACCAAACATCAATGTGAAGGCATCACATAACAACCCCAAACTTCCACCTCTATGGCTGAGGCACAACCAACCACATATCTTTAAACACGAACCTCACTATCCCAAGAGTGAACATGATCACATGCCAAGGGTTTGCTACAAACACGGTATAAGAACCGCCTTGGGGCACCTTCACATTTCCACATTTAATAAGATCATGTAAGAGGCTCCGCCTTCCTGAACAGATTACACAGTTGTTATCCTTGTGGAAAAACATGCTAGATAGACTACTTACTCACCTCAAACGGATATCCGATGGAAAAGTCACCAACACTGCCTCACGCCTGAACGACGTCCCGTGATCCCAATCCTTGGTCCCGAAAACAGTCGGGGGAATCGCACCATTACGATCCCCTCGGGAAAACACGTCAAAAAGACTACTCACTTGAGCGCAATAGATATCCAGAGAAAAAGAAGCATTCCGACGCACCGCACACGAGCAGCGCTTCGTGGGACCCGCATCCCAGTCCCAAAACCCAACGGATGGATCACACCATTGCGATCCTCTCAAAAAAGTACACAAGTTTGACTAATCACTTGTCCAAAACGGACACCCGGTGATAAAGCTAGAAATCACTGTCAACTCACGAAACGGCCCTCGCGGGGCCCGTACAAGTCTACGGAATTAAAGCGGGCAGACTACGCCAATTTAATGCCCCTGAAAAAACACCCAAAAATGACTGCTTGCACGCCCGAACAGACATTCAATAAATAAGTCGTGAAACACTACACCCAGCTCAAAAGATGGGTCGTGGGGCCCGCACCTCAACTTCGGCCTCAATGCCGGAAACTACCCTGGAAAGCTCCGCCTTGATGCCAGGGTCCCAACGCCACTGACGGTGCTTAAATAGGACGTCAGACGCGTCCACTCCGTCCAAAACAAGTTCCCCCGGATAAACGACAAAACACATAAAGGCATGCCGCACCTCCAAGGCCACTCGTTTCAGGAATTAAAAATTCCTGAAACCATCTCAAAACATCTGTCTCGATATCATGTCCGCGCCTCCGTAGACAGTGCACAAAATGGACGCCCGTAGCTCAAAATACGGGCATCCAAAAGTCTAAGGGGGATTATCACTAGGCCGGACCGGCCCGGTCCGGCCGGTCCACCCCGCTCTGGCCGGCCCGCGGAACTGTGGCCTAGCACACACAGCCAGCCCGCGGCCCAGCCGCGGGTCCGGTCCACTCTGTCGCGCCCCGCTGGCCGACACTGCCGGCCCTTCCATGCAAATACCTGCCTATGGCGGGTCTTGGTGTCCACCGCGGGGTCACGACGCGACCCCGGTCCTCCCGACCACTGTCGAACACCAGCACCCACGACCGACCTCCTCCTTTCGCCTCCGCCGGGCACCGCTCACCGTCAGCAAGCCCCGACCGACCCCAATGCCCCCGGCCACCCTTTCTCGCCTGGCTGAAGCCCCTGCGTGCTGCCGCCTTGGCCTGCCACCTCCCCGAACTGCCAAAAACCCGCCAGAAAACCACGAAACCCGCAAACTTCGACGAACCGTTGCGGCCTCCTCCGAATTCAGATTTTAATTCTGAAGAGTGCGATGGAAATCTCATAAGACATACCACGCATACATGGGATTTGATTTGACGATCAAACAACAATCGTCGCATATAATTGAGCTTGAAGGAAGGTTCAGAAATTAAAAGGCAAACCAAAACCTCCTACCTCTTGGGCGTTGCTCGAAGCTTCACGGAGGATCCGCCGCCACGTCGTCACCTTGCCAGAGCTAGCTCTCCGGGGTGGAGGAGGAGAGGGACCTTGTGGGGCTGCCTTGAGGGGGGTCTCGCCAGGGGAGAACAAGGGAGGAAGGGGAAGAAGAAGGGTTTAAATAAAAAAAGGAATTTTAATTAATTTAAACCCATAATTTTCCTCACATCCAAAACCTCTGGTGAGGTCAAAATTAAAATTCCCCTAGGGTAAACACCACCTCCTGAGCACAACTGTGGTCTCAGAATTTTATTCTGAGCTTCCGTTTGAAAGTTATAAAGCAGAATGCCCAAAGCTTCCAAATTATGAAAACGCCCCTGGGGACATTTTTCACAGACAGGCCGCACCCGAAAAAATTACACCCCTCCTAAGGTAAATGACATGTTACAGACTCAAAGGTTCCCTAGGTTTTCCAATCCAAGCCACCGTTTAAGAGATACTTGAGTATCACCATTAAACGAATAAATAAATAAATAAATTAATCCGTTTAACGTTCTGAAAGTGAGCGAGGGGTCCAAACATCCCGCGCCGACATGTTTCATGTCATTAGTATGGTAAACACCCCATTACAGACCCATCCATACACTCGGATCTTTGATCCGGATCACTGTTTAGGAGTTATCCCATTTATTTGGCATGTCCAGTGTGAACGCACCAAAAATTTAATTCCAGCCACTCCGTGGCTCGGAATCACACGCCGTCTAAAGGGGCTGCTTTGGAATAACATCAAGAATATTGAAAAGTTTTCCGTAGAAAAAACCGGGTTCTTGAATCATTCCCTCCTTCAATATTTTCGTCCCCAAAAAGAAAAACTAGGGGAACAACTCAGGGTAGTAAGCCCACACCTGGATCTCCTGTACCTAGAGGAACTCTTGTACAGCTCTACGCCACTGCACACAGAACCAAGGATTTGTTCTGTTCACGCGAGGTCGACCCTTGCTGATGTCGTGCATAGGAGCATGCACACTTCTTCTTGGGCGAGTCACACAAGATACGTCGTGCACCCACTCCAGACCTTAGGGTTAGGGAAAGGTGGTAGACAACTTCTCCATCCCTTCGCACAGTCTCAAATGACCTGAAGGCTCTCGAGGGTATCTCACCTCCCCGACCGAACCCCTACGTCCCACGCCGCGACTGGACTTACAACCCGCACCTGGAACAAGGCCCGATGATTCCCTCCTTCAGAATATCCATATGGTGAAACACCCAAGGATATCTGGTCATGCAAGATTTCACAGTCGATGTCTCTCAACCAATACTATCTTAAATGCTCGGAAAGCGATGTAGTCGACACCATCGACTAAAAGAAAAGGACTCATGCTTTTTTACCTTACCAACATAGGGCCACGCTGACGCCCCGTGTCACCCTGGTAACACCTCAAGCAAGGAGCGGGGAGAAAAAAATTTCACATGTAGAGTCTAACAATTCTTCTGCAAAAAGTAGAAGGGTTGTAGAGCATACCTCTTATCACCTCATACTCTGCAGGATCGTAGACATCCAAATCTCGCGGCTGTCCGCGGTCCCAACTATCAGCTCCCGGAGCCTGACGTGGACTGCCTAGTGGTGATGAGAAGACCTCGTAAAGTCATACCCCACTACCAGATCCTCCTGCTCCTCTGCTAGCACCACCTCTCTGGGCGCTACTCCGATAACGGCGCTGCCTCTGCCACTGTGGTGCACCTGCTGCCTGCCCGAAGCTCTCTACATGCCTGGTCAGGTAGTCCCGTGCCAGGAGACCTCTGCCATCACAAGCATAGCACCGACTCTCTTCGGGCTGCAATGGTGACCTCCAGCACCAATGTGGTGTACGACCATGCCCCTAAGTCCGGTTGTCAGAAATCCACCTGCGTCGAGGTTCTGATTGCCGACGCCCGCTAGCTGCGGTAGACGTCTTGGCTCCAACGTGCCTGCTGCCACCACCAACTCTAGAACATGACAGGAAGCTCTCTATCACCAGCGCCTGCTCTAGGACCCTGGAATATGTGGAAATTCCCAAGGTTACTATGACAGCACGAATCTCTTGGCGGAGACCCTGATTAAACATACGCGCTCAGATGTTGTCGTCATGGACCAAGTCCGGGTAAAAGCATGCATGGTCTGCGAAACTAGCCGCGTACTCAACCACTATCATCCCTCCCTACTGAATCTACAGGAGCTCCTGAATCCGAATGGAGCATAAGTAGAAGGGGAAAAAATCCTCATGAAAAAACAACAGAAAGTCACCTCACAAAAGCGACGACTTATCAAGAAACTGAGTCAGAAGACTCCACCAACGCCGAGCTGCTCCACGAAAAAGGATGGCTGCCAAAGCCACTTTCTGATATGTCGGCGTCTATACAAGCCTAAAAAGGAGAACCACTATCTCTAGCCAAACCTCTGCTGCCTGAGGATCTAGCTCACCAATGAACCTCAGCAGTATATGCTGCTGGAACTCACGAAGCGCGTTCAACCTGTGCTCAAGCCCCGTCTGCTCTGCTGAAGCTGTCTGCTGCTCAATAGGTGGGGGTGCTGCTACCGGCCCACCCAGAGAAAGGGGCTCACATGATGGGTCCTAGACTGAGGCCTCATAGCTCACAGGGCCATCATCACGAACCAAAGCTGGTATCCTGGCTGGCTGTCTTCACGGAAGTATCCTAAATATTATCAAGGAGTGACACAATCAGATGAGCATATATGTATATAATAGTAACAACAATGGGGAGCTGACTCAAGGACAGTAAAAGACCTAATCCTATGTGATGAACAAACCAATTTTCCCTATAAAAAGTGTCTCAGCATGCCGAGTCAACAAGCGGGATATCAAGGTCCTGGTGAATGGATACGTCGTTCGCCACACCATCACTATACTCCCTGGCCTGAGAGCCGCTCTCAAGACTCGTTGACACTATTTCCCTAAATCCCAACCAATTCTTTTTTAGAGACATCTGCACAACACCCCAAGGAAAGAACTAGCTCTGATACCACTTTGTCACGACCCGGCCCTAACCAGGCTTGAGCCGCAACTACCCCAAGCCCGCCTCCATAGTCCAGGGGCTGGCAACCAGCGCCGAAGGCACAAAAACTTGGGGTGGCCTTTGCCTAAGTACCTGTACACACACACGCAACACACTCAATGCAAAACTGCAGAGCAAAAAGAAAGACAAAGGGAAACTGCTATAAATAAACCACAAATGTGAATAGACCTCTAAACAGTAAAAGGTACAAGATGAAGGTAAAGTAAAAACAAAAGGGGGAAAACACGTGCCCAACCAAAAAGTTCCACAACCCGACAACAGGTAAAACAACAGTAAATAGCTGGGAGGGTCCCACACCTGGAACCTGATAATCACCACCACACGTGGTCCAAGCTCCCGGATCCTAAGCTCCTATGAATTCACGACCAACCTGTCCATCTTCTTCAAGGGAACACCAAGTGCGGGCAAAGCCCAAGCAGGGGTGAGTATAAAAATTCACAGTAGGATATCCCGAAGGCTCAAGGGAGCAACAAAGGAGCTACCGAAGGGTGAGAAGTAGAGCGAACATGAAATGTAAAGGAGTACAACCGAGAGTGTAGTAAAGAGTAATAGTAGGGAGTCCAGATCAACCCAACAATAGAAAGAGGGTAGACACGTCCGGACACAAGAAGCTGGAAATGGGGACAAGATGAACTTCTCATCGAGTCTTTGCTACCTATAGCAGGAGAGTAGAATCGTCCAACCACGAGAAGCTAGACACGGAAATCCCATGGCATACCCCATGCATCTTCGCCTCTCCTGGAGGGAGAGTAACCAAACCCAAGGAGTGGGTACTAAAACAATGTATATACAAATCCATATGCTTTGTCAAGAAGATTGAACAAGATTGTAATGGGATCTCCATCCCATAGCTCAGCCCAAGAAAAGTGAGTCGCCAACAGTCCCATAAGTAAACACCATTGGTGCCCAGCATCACGCACGTCTTCCCCCAACTACATGTAAAGGGATCAATCACCACACCTCAACATTATCCGCTTTGGGCGACACTGACTCGCCGGCATGGTTTTAGGTCACATCACAAGGACGCATCTCGGTTGGGAAAGCACTCCTCGTACTTGATAGTTCTGGGGGAATGTCAACCACAAGTCATCACTACCCCGTAGTCGAGAGGTCTCAAAGTCGACAGGCAACCCCCAGCCCAGCCCCGCTGGAGGGTCCCTGGAAGTCGATGGGTTCCCACTATAGGGAGACCCGGAAAGAGTCGACGTGTGCTACACTGCCCAGTCCCGTAACAGGGTAATCCACTGGAGGGTGACCCAGCTAATGTCAGCGACGGGACCACTGCCCAGCCCAGCTAGAGGTAACCCGACATTGGGGACCACTGCCCAGCCCAGCTGGAGGTTAGACCGGCATTGGGGACCACTGCCCAGCCCACCTGGAGGTAAGCCCGACATCGGGGACCACTGCCCAGCCCAGCTGGAGGTAAACCCGAAACTGATCTGGCCATCCCTGCTGGATGGTAACCCACTGGCCATCCCTACTAGATGGTACAACTGGAAAGCCCTATTCAAAACAACCTCATCCCTACTGGTAACAACCACAGCCCTGCTAGTAACAACCTCAGCCCAAATGGTAACAACCTCATGGGTAGAGGTTCGGTGCCCGTGTAAAGTGTTGGTCACATCGAATCCATAAGAACTCAACCAAGAAACACAAAGGAATGGGAGAAACTCCACTTGCCTCTTAGGGCGATCACACTCCAATCCGCTGAGTCACTGTCGAAGCGGACTGAGACAACTCATCCCAGCAAGTGGGAAAAAACCCATGCAGTACTAGCACACTTAGTCGCAAACAGTACCGCAGTCCGGTGAAAGGGAACAGTACTGAAACCCCTCATAGCTGAAGAGACAGAGGAACAAACCATCTCTGTCGGCCAAATGAGAAGAGGACTAGGGGAAAAATCAACACTGCTGGTCAAAAAAACGAGCACAGAGCCAGGGGAAGACTCAACCCTACTGGTCAAAAGTCGAGAACCGAGGAACCCTCTACGTCACGAGAGGTCAAAAGTACGTAAAGCAGAACACGACATGCACATGGGGCCCACACAATGTGTGGCCCCAAGTCAACCCTAACCAAGCGCACAAACATCTCAGGTACCAACATCCACATGTACCTCCCAATGTTCTCGTATACTCCCAGAGTGTACCACATTCTTTCCCAAAGGCTATCATCCACACGACACCCAACGTCAATGCGAAGACGTGACATAACAACTCCAACCTGCCACCTCTATGGCTGAGGCACAACCAACCACATCTCATTAAACACCAAACTCGCTCTCCCAAGAGTGAACACGATCACACTCCAAGGGTCCGCTACAAACACGGTAGAAGAATATCCTCGGGGCACCTTCACATTTCCACATTTAATAAGACCGCGTAAGAGGGCCTGAACAGATTACACCGTTGTTATCCTCACGGAAAAAACATGCAAGATAGACTACTTAATCACCTAAAACAGATATCTGATGGAAAAGTCACCAACAATGCCTCACGACCGAATGACGTCCCATGTTCCTGAGCCTTGGCCTTGAAAACAGTCGGGCACATCGCACCATTGCGATCCCCTTGGGAAAACACGTCAAAAAGAATACTCACTTGAGCGCAATAGATATCCAGAGAAGAAGAAGCATTTCGGCGCACCACACACGAGCGACGCTTCATGGGACCCGTATCCCAGTACCGAAACCCAACAGAAAGATTGCACCGTTGCGATCCTCTTGAAAAAGTACACAAGTTCGACTAATCACTTGTCCAAAATGGACACCCGATGATAAAACTAGAAATCACCGTCAACTCCCGAAACGGCCCTCGCGAGTCCCACACTATCATGTGGAATTAAAGCGGGCAGACTACGCCAATGTAATGCCCCCGGAAAAACACCCAAAAATGACTGCTCGCATGCCCCGAACAGATGTCCGATGAATAAGTTGTGAAACCCTGCACACAGCTCAAAAGACGGGTCGTGGGGCCCGCACCTCAACTTTGGCCTCAACGCCTGAAACCACTTTGTAAAGCTCCGTCTCGGTGCCAGGGTCCCAATGCCACTGACGAAGCTTAAATCGGACATCGGACGCGTCCGCACCGTCCAAAACAAGTTCCCCTGGAAAAACGATAAAACACTTAAAGACACACCGTGCCTCTGAGGCCACTTGTTTCGGGAATTAAAAATTCCTGAAACCATCTCAAAACGTCTTCCTCGACATCAGGTCTGCGTCTCCATAGACGGTACAAAAAATGGACACCCGTAGCTCAAAATACGGGCATGCAAAAGTCTAAGGGGGACTATCCCTGAGCCGGACCGGCCCGGTCTGGCCGGTCCGCCCCGCTCGGGCCAGCCCGCTCTGGCTGACCTGCAGAACCGCAGCCCAGCCCGCACATCTGTCCAGAGGCCTAGCCACCGGGCTGGTCCACTCTGATGCAACCCATTGGCCGCAACACGCCGCCACTGACCAGCCGACACAGCCGGTCCTTCCACGCAAAGACCTGCCTGTGGCGGGTCTTGGTCTCCACCGCGGGGTCGCGACGTGACCCCGGTCCTCCCGAGTGACGCTGAACCCCAGCACCCGCGACCGCTCGCCATCGCCCCAGCGCCCGCGGACGACCTCCTCCTCGCTTCTCCGCCTGGCGCCGCTCGCCGTTAGCGAGCCTCGGCCAAAACCGAATCCCCCGACCACCCTTGCTCGCCAGGCCGATGCCCCTGCGCACCGCCGCCTTGGCCTGCCGCCTCCCCGGACTAACAGAAACCCGCTGGAAAACCACGAAACCCGCAAACTTTGATGAACCATTGCGGCCTCCTCCAAATTCAGATTTCAATTCCTAAGAGTGCAATAGAAAGCTTATAAAATGTACCACACATACATGGGCTTTGATTTGACGATCAAACAACAATTGATGCATATAATTGAGCTTTAAATAAGGTTCAAAAATTAAAATGCAAACCAAAACCTCATACCTCTTGGGCGTTGCTCGGAGCTTCACAGAGGATCCGCTGCCGCGTCGTTGCCTTGCCGGAGCTGCCTCACCGGAGTGGAGGAGGATAGGGAGCTTGAGGGGCTACCTTGAGGGGGGTTTCACAAGGGGAGAAAAAGGGAGGAAGGGGAAGAAGAAGGGTTTAAATAAAAAAAAGAATTTTAATTAATTTTAACCCATAATTTTCCTTGCATCTGAAACCTTTATAGAGGTCAAAATTAAACCTCCACTAGGGTAAAAACAACCTCTAGAGCACAACGGTGGTCTCGGAATTTGATTCCGAGCTTCCGTTTGAAAGTTATAAAGCTGAATGCCCAAATCCACCAAATTACAAAAACTCCCCTGGGGCCATTTTTCACAGACGGGTCGCGCCCGCAAAACTTACACCCCTCCTAGGGTAAACGGCACGTTCCAGACTCAACGGTGCCCTCAGTTTTCCAATCCGAGCCACCGTTTGAGATATACTTTAGTTTCACCATTAAATGAATAAATAAATAAATAAATTTATCCGTTTAACGTTCCGAAAGCGTGCGAGGTGTCCAAAAATCCCGCACCGACATGTTTTATGTCATTAATAGGGTAAAAAACCCATTCCGGACCCATCTGTACACTCGGAATTCTGATCCGGATCACCGTTTAGGAGTTCATATATTTATTTGGCACGTCCAGTGTGAACACACTGAAAATTTAATTCTGGGCACTCCAGGGCTCAGAATCACACGCCGTCTGAAGGCGCTGCTCTGGAATAACATCAAGAATATTCCAAAGTCTTCCACAACAAAAACCGAGTTCTTACAGATCTCACCAATTTGTCATAAATATTGCACATGTTCCTTTCATGAATAATTGTTTTGAATATTTAATATTTCTATATAATAATATTTTGTTTTCTTTCATTTCTTGATTAACTATGGAATAGAAAAAATTCTATGTTAATGTCATAATACATCCAGAGAAATAATAATATCTACATAATAACACATATACCTAGTGTATTGTAAGTAATGTCTGCTATTGATATAATTGATTAATGGAAATTACATTAAAATGTTATTAAAAACATTATTGAGGGAAATAACATTTCCATTTGGAAAATAATTTTTATAAACAAAAAATTCACAAAATATTATAAAAATAATCATCATTGAAAATATAGTTTTAATTTTATAATTTAATCTACAATTAAAATGAGGGACACTATAGTGGGAAACCCTGTTCATGATCTAAATGTTTAAAATAAATAACCTTTTAAATCAAATTTTAAAGGGAGTAAAAAGTGATGCATTTTAAAAATGTTATGAAATTTTCATCCAGTAACATTTAAATGATGGAATAATTCCTTGTAAAATATATTTATCAAATCATTTTTAATTTTTTTAATAAAATATGGATTTGGAAGAGAGGGACAGTCATTCTAAAATACAGATACATGACTAGTGTCAGGTATAAATAATAATATTGATAATTCTCTAATAACTAATGTTGGAAATAGAAATATATAATTTTCCAAAAATTAAAAACAAGTGGGGAAGAATGATATATGGTAAAATAGAATAGGATATATTATTTTCCCTTAAATGATCATTGGATAAAAACAAAATCAAAATAAAGGAGACTGTAGCATAAATCCTTTACCACAATAGTAACTCTATAATAATAGTCCACATGAAAGAGTAAGTTCAAAGGAAACATTAAATGTAATGAAAATATGGTTATCCATGAAATAATAATTTAAAATCATATAATGTACACCTAAAAATGTATATTGGTGTCTATCAAAAAATGCATACCTCCAAGAAAGAGGATTAGAGATGAATAACCCTTACAATGATAATGTAATTGAACTAAAAAATTATTTAATGAATTAATTATGTGTATAAAATATAAATAAGAATAAAAATTATAATGAAAACATATTTAATAAAAATAATTACATGAATAATTTTATTTTAACATATATAATGAATATGTAATATAATGCATTAAAGAGAAATTTTGTTATGAAATTAGTTACCAATTTGGAAAATTCATGTAAAATCCCATTGAATGAAATAACTAAATTTGATTCATAAAATTCAATGACGTATGAGGTATTAATGATATTAAAATTACAAGGGTAATTACATACACAATATGAAATAAATTAGGTGAAAACATTAAAAATTTCTAAATGAAGAAAAATTGAAACAAGTCCCTTTCGTCATTGGAAATATCTGAATCAAAACTCCATAAACAAGGGAACCATATATGTATTTTTAAATCCAAAAAAAATCACTAAAAAAATAATGTTTTTTATTTTTCTCTATTATATACACCACATTAAAAATAAGTGGTGAATATGGTATATGTCTCATAGATATCAAAGTGAGAAAGGAAAACCTTAATATCATATACTTATATAATCTATTTTATATATTTTAATTGAATATATAAATACAAATTTTTTATGTCTATGATTGGTGTTTTGAAGATGTTTTGTTCATTGTTTCAGAACGGATTTTGTGTGTTTAACATGGTGGAATGGGTTATTATTTCAACATATATAGAATAATATGAACAAATAAGTATACTATTTATTAATCAATTACTATTTTAAACCCAATCATGATATATATTTATGAAGAATGAAATATGTTACAATCCTAGAGACTACAAGCTATACTTATACATGGGTTACATTTCCATTTTTCAATGGTCATTATAGAAATAAGGTAAGTAATAATTTATTAGAAAATAAATAACATTATATTATAAATGATATATTATTTCATTACATATACTTATATATATCAACTATTTGGTTTGGTGATGATAAAATATTTTACATCTCTTCATCAAGGCGGTAGTCCCCACATAAGCATGAACGATGTTTTCATTTTTCAGTGAGTGGATGGGTTTGAAATAAAAAGATATATTAAATATTAATAATGATAAATATTTAATTAATATAATAATTATTTCATATGTATCACAAATATTATTTAAAATTATCCCTTTTACATCCATTAAATCGTTAGTGCAAAAATGAATCATATCGCTTTAGGAGGAAGTAGTTACCATAAACACGAGAAACATTAATGTATACCCTATGAAATGAAAAGTAAGAAGGTATATGTGATTTAAAAAATCAATGATAAAAATAATTTTTCCTATATCATATATTTACATTTAAATAATCATTATAAAAATCAATGATATGCGATGATGAAAAATATATCACAAATCATTACGAAGTGATATTTTATAGTATACATAAATGCTGATTTCATTTTATAATTAATAGAAGAGGAAAATGATTTAGGTTATTAGAATAATATAATAACATCTATTTATATTTTATAAAATATTTTTATTATATCACGATAATTTAATAATAATTTCTATATTTTGAATGATAAATAAAATAATAACACTCAGTAAATCACTATACATCTTCTTCAAATAATCTCAACATATTAGCACTATAAGAATTCAATGGATAGATCTACGATAAACAAATACTCTAGGATATTGATATGTGATTAAAGAAGGTATTTGGGTCGGTATTTTCTAAACCAAAAGGGTGTTAATGTTATAACGGGATTTGAGTGGGGGTTGCTATTTATAAGTGAGGTGAGTGGCACACTTAGAAAATTTGAAATGAAAGAATGATGCCCATGTTTTTAAAATTGCACTTGGATCAATGATCGAAAATTATCTACAATTAGACAATATAATTCCTTAATATTACACTAAAATATATTTTATATATGTATTCAAGTAATTTTGTCCTTTATCATTTTAATTTAACCCCTATTAAATATGTTTTTACCTTAATTATGGTGACATATTTTCTTTTTTCCCACTAATTATTATGAAAAAATTAATTTCACCATATTAAAGAATATAAATTATTCTGATTAAACATATTTAATATATTTTTCAAAAATCAATTCATTAATTTTGATGAATTTATTTTAATATTATACTATGAAATGTGATGAAAAAGATGTCCTTCAAGAAGTGTATTTCTCTTAAAAATATTATTTTTTATTAACTCTATGGAAATTAATAATCCTTATGTCAATTTAAAATTAAATTTAAAATTTAAAAAATATAAATTGTATTTAAATAATTTTCCATATGGATTTTTTAATGAATAAGATTAGATAAACATTATTCACTATATATTAATTTTTAGAAACATCAAATTTTATAATTTAAAAATAAACATATACTAAGATACATTATAATTATGATTAAAATGTTTTTATGTGGGGTGAATTTTAATAAATAATACTTATTTAACATTAAATATATTTCAAAACATAATGGGACTTTTAAATTACATAATTTATTGAAAGGAAATGACCATTTACAAAAATATCAGTATTTGTCACTATTCACTAAAAAAATATAAACTTTCTAAAAAATACAAAAGAATAACCTTGAGTTAATTATTTTATGATTAATTAAAATATGAAGTTAATTTTATAAAATTAATTATCTATGAAATAATGAAAGAAATTATAATAAATTATTACATAAATCAATATACATCATTTTGAAGACAAAATATTTTTGATGAATAAAAGAAATTTTCAAAATAATTAATTTATTATTTGCTATGAATTTTAAAAATATATATGTTTCTTGTATATTTTTATTTATATTACATAAAATATCTAACACTATTCATACACTCCAATTTAATTATTATATTATAATAATCTTGTTTAATATAATATTTATTTTGGGTTTTGTTAAGTCCAGTAGATCATGTAGAATAATTTATCTGACATAATGTTCTGATTTTAAAATATTATGGTGTTACAATCCTAGATCAATAGAAAGTGATATACTAATAATAAACCAAAATACATCGAATTTTATTTTTGGTATCCTTTATTGTTTATGGTTTCACCATGGAATGAATTTATAAGATTTCATAAAAGTCAATGCCAATCCCTATATAAATTTGGCCATTTGTAATATTAGTGTGAATTGTTTTTCTAGATTACGAAATAGATATTCCTTCTAAACATTATAAATTAAATGATAATTTAATTTTTTTACAATTTAAATAAAATCTAGTTCCAACAGATTTCATCACATGTGAGGGAATATAGTTGCAGCTTGAATTTCAATATAATGGTAAGCTATTCTGGATTTGTAAAACCATAGAGAAATTATTGCATAATATGATAAATCTATTGTTTAAATCCAATTGAATAAATCCAAAACTAGAGGAAGAAACCTAGGATCTTAAAAAATAAACTAGTATGTGATAACCACATTTGATTAATAGATGTTGTGATCGGGGAATAATCGAAATGGGGAGAATGTAATACCCAACACCCAAATACAATATGTTAGCACTGTATTTTGAAATATAAATCTCTAAAGATCCTTTATTCATTATTATATTTTGAAAATTAATTTATTAATTATAGGATTTTTTTTTAAAAATAATACTCATTTTTAAATTATCATATAATATTACCTTAGTATAATTTTTTTTTTCATTTTTTCCAAAATGATTTTTTATCTGAATATTTTGAATTCCATTCTTCAAATAATCCAGACTCTTATGATATATCTAGGATTTACCCCTAAAATAAAACCAACAAAACCATTTATAAAATAAAATATTTGTTTTATTAATAAATTATTCATTTTAAAATATTATTTAAAATTATAATTCACTTGTCCAATACTTTTATATCATATAGAAATGTTACATTAAAAATATATTTTTTGTATTTTCATTTAGTCATGTATGTTCAAGGTGATATTTCTATTGAGATTGAATTTAAATCCAGTTTTGCTTTAAAAAAACAATTAATGTTAATGATATTCATTTTTAGGTAATTTTATAGTATACGTAAATTTAATAAATAAAAATTTTATTTTTATGAAAACTATTTATACATAATTCAGTATGATTATTTTAATGTTAACATTTAATAACTATAAAAATTTTATATGATTAATTTTTTTATCAGATTTTAAATCATTGGGATCAAATTAGGTGAATGGGGAAATATTATTTTTTTCATAATAGATAATAAATAAATTTAAAAATTAATTAGAAATGTAAAATTAATTTATAGAAAATAATATAAGGTTAAATAAAAATCCATAAAATAGTCAAATTTGACTGAAAATGTAATTTTTGTTGTGTTTTTTATGAAAAGTATAATTTCCCTACTAGTTTTTCATTTTTTACCATTAAACATTTAATAGATAATTTTTAATATTTAAAATGTGAGGGTAACATTCAAAACTTCCCTTCTCCTCTCCTATAAAAGTGTAACATTCCCACCACCTAAATGATCACATTACCTCAAAATATATCTTTGAAACAAAACCAATTTATTCTCCTAGTATAATATCCATTTTTAAAATGTTTCTTTTTACAATTAGTTCCCCAAATTTCATCAATTCAAAGGAACATTCAATGGAAAATATATATCCCTCACACAAGTATTACATATGCATAAATTCTCCTCTTAATAATCATCATTTAAATTTAATCTATACACACTAATATTATGTTATTGTTATTATTTATATGTTATAAATTCAATATATTATGGGTATTATCATTTTATATTCATATACCTAATCTATTGAGGAAAATTTAATCATCATTAATGTATATATATAGCCTACCACCACTATGAGCAGCCAAATATATTTTTCATCACAACAAAAAATTGATGGTTCCTAGAATGATTTAATTTTAAAATATTAATTTTTATGATATCATTATTTTTTTAGTATTTAAAACTGGTAATCTAATTATTGATATTATCAGTATCCATTCATCATTAATTCAATCATTTAAAAGAAACATACTAAAGGGAAATCATCAATTTAAATTATATAAAAAATTCACACCAATTATCTATTTTATAAAAATATTCTAATTATTATATAACAGACTAATAATCACTAAATAATGTCATTATTCTTCATTTATAATGATATTAAAACAAAATCACCTTATAATCATTCACAAAATCCGAGTATGTTCTTGTGTGGTCCAGTTTAACCTCTTACATGAAATATACAACGAATTTATATCAAAAATGAATATGGAATCATTATTACAGACATAATATAATATTAATGTGTGAAAAATATTTTTTTATTCTTCATTTATTTTGAAATAGTTAATTCATAAATTTAGAAAACACTACATTATCATCAAGAGTAACCAACATATTATTGTTATCGATGTCATGATTAAAGAAAATTAATGAATCACTGTTAAAAAGAACATGAAAAATCATAAATAATTATAAATATAAATAATCGTATCACTAAGTTCGTTATAATGGTGATTTTAGGAAGAAGAATAAATATAGACACCATTATTAAGGGACTATTATAAAAAATCAAAACAAAAAATACACCATGTGGAAGAATGAAATAATTAAAATAGATAATGCTTATCTATGAAGAATATAAATAAAAATGATAATCAATAAGTTCATAAATAAATTTATTAATATATATATATATATTATACATAAGGTTGATGTATGTTAATATAATTAATGAAATTATTTATGGGTTTTCCCCCTCAAAGTTATCTCTTTGAGACATGTTTTCAATTATAGACATAATTTCCTCTATATAGTGTATATACTAAATATTTGAGATGTTATATCATGAAAAAAATTAGTCAAGTTATTAGATGAAATATTTGAAGACATAAATTTAAATATATTTTTAATTAATTTTATCCAATCAGTTAGTGGGATTAGTTTGGTCTTAATTTTCATTCTTTGAGACTCATATTATATTTACCATTATATGGTCAATACATTGACATATATGATTTTTTATATTATTGGTCAAGAAATGTATAGGATTTTATGTCTATATTGTTATCCCACCATCACATTCTATGGATTCAAGACAAAAAAACTATTTTAAAACTCAATCCTTTACGTGGTTGATAAATCATTATATGTTATAGTAATGTAATTATATGTTTATTTTCTTAGAAAATACATCTCATTATGGATACAAAAAAGTTGGTGTGGTTATGGAATAGATATAGATAGAGATATTCACCCGGAAAGAGTTGTTTCATCATTTTCTCAATCATGTATCTTAATTAAGAAAAATGGTCCTATGAGTATACACCTTGGTAGAAACTATTTGGTGAAATGATTAAAATTTTCCAAAAAGTCATTATAGACCTGGATAAAGGGGTTTCCTAAAATTTAATTGGTCTCCTTCCAATGAAAACTTTTGAACCCAATTACCATCATCTATAGATACCTTATACCATTGAATACACCCTCTCCCATATATTTCATTGATAAGGGTACCTCTAGTTTCTTTTTCAATACCCCATGACATAAAAGTTCATTATGATTTGTTCAAATAAAAAAAATCAAATTGAATGGAGAAATGTTCTTTTTTGGTATTTATTGTTATTTAGATATCTATAATTTTAATCCATCAGAGGTTCCTTAGAGAAAGGTATCATATATCATGTTGACCCTTATTGTGAATAAATTTGACATAATTAGATGATTTTGGGAGATAATTATATAAATACTTGATGCATCGTTTGGTTTAGTGAGACAAAACAACATGGGTTTTGGTGAATATTTATCCCCATATCAATATAAATTCTTGGATCATGGGATTGATATAATATTTTAGGTTCATAATTATACATTCCATCATTATGAGATGAATTATTAATATTATCCATGTTTTCATTCATTTAATTGGACATATAATTACCCCAATTTCAGTTGACTGTGGTTGTATTTTGTTTAATTATTATTTTGATATAACTTATTCTATATTTAATTTCAGAAATATTTTGTTTCATGATACATATAACTAACCATCTGATCTCACCCTTATATTTTTTATGTCCCCATGAATCCTAGAGGAGAACTACCTGTAATTTTATTGGATATGATGGAATGGATAATGATGTTCTTGAAAAGCGTTCATGTGGAATGTTAAGTTTTCAAATGAAATGTTTATATATATCAGGTCATATAGTAATATTAATTTGGTGATTCATTTGGGAACTATTTTTTCCTAGACTAATAAATAAATATATCTTATTCATCTAGGTTTCTAGAATCTGGGATGTAAGAAAATCCCTTATTTGAAATATGTATTTTCATTATTAAAATAAAAATATACTTATTTAGGCCAATCGCTATAAATATTATTAATTTACATTACATTTATTGGTTAATGATAAAAAATGGGGGATATTTTAATTTAATCCAAACAATAACCAAATCAATTTTTTTTAATACGCAACTGAGAGATAAGGATCAAACACTATTTTTATTAGAATATAAGAAAACATAAGTTAAAATGTCAATAATAATATTCTAAATTAATCATATTATTTTTAAATGAATTATTTTACTCTATAAATATATTTTTATTGAATATATTATATTAATAATCATGTAATTCATATTTATTTCCTGATGATGTTATAACTGATATATTATTTCATAAAACCTTATCTTTTTCAAATAAAAAAAATAAACATTTTTAGAGATATATCAAAAATATCATCAAAATAATTTATAAAGCATGAATCCAAATATTTTTTCCATTTTATGAAAATAATAATCTATAAATTATAACTATAACATATAAATAACAATATACAGTACATGAGAAATAATTTATAGAGAATAAAAATGAGTATTTTCACAAAAGAACAACCAAATTCATATCTAATGACATGACAAAATTATCAATATATTTTTAAATATTAATTTATAAAATAAGAATAAATATGAATTTAACAAATTATAAAATAATACAAATATTTCATTAAATATTTTAAAAAAAGAAATTATTTTAGAAAAATATATTTTAACATTAAAAAAATACATTTTTAATCATAAGGAAAATATCAAAATTTTGAAAGTATAGTTGGTATATAATTTATTATATTAAATAATTTGAGAGATAATTCATGGAAGAATTATTATCCCTAATATTGAGTAATTAATAGTCCATATATGTGGTTAATATGATACAATATACTTGATCTCACTCCATTTATTAAGAAGGACAAACTCATTTGGCTTAGTGATTTGATTATTTTAATCCATTCTTTTATCTTGCATTCCTATTGATGAATAACTTATTTGAATTTTTATTTCATGAATAATGAAAATAAACTCATAATGAATCATCATATCTACCAAACTATATTGGACTTTTTTTATTTATAATTTTACAACTACTTATTCCTTCAATAATTCCCAACCTAAATCACTATGTATATACTGGCGTTCCACAAGACCTCATGTGTGCTACCAAATATTCTAGTGGATGCATATTATAATTGATGATCTATATGTACTCATTGGGAGGGTTATTAACTTATTATAAATGTATTAAAATTTTAAAATATTAGAAATATAATTATCACAGAAAAGGATAGAAAAAAATTGTATAATATTAGTGTTATTATTGATGACATGGAAGGTTTATCAAGTAATCCAAGTTATAATAGTGACCCCAAAAAGTGGGTGGTCAATGATTAGAAAAATAAATAATAGGAAATTAAAGAAATATAATACATTACAAATTTGGATTCCTTATAGGAACTATATTTAAACACATTTCTCAATAAACTCAATTCCTTATTGTTGGGACCTTGTGCTTTCCTGGAATACTTATCATCACGTTTTCACATACATCAAGAATCCCATGCTTTGTGGGATTATAAATTAATAGGGACAGAAAAAATGAATCTATAACATAAGAAACCATGGATAATAGTTTTATACAATGATTATAGAGAAACATTCAATTAAAAAACAATCAATCATATTTTAAATGGTCATGCACTAACTAAGTAACCATTAATATTTACCATACCTCCTTTTTCCTCAGGATAGAAGATCATTCATAATGAATTTAATGAACTATGGTACACCATAAGGCCAACCCATTTATCTTTCATTGGCCAAAATTCCAAAGAGTCTCTGGTAGGGCCACAAGTCCACTAAGACATTTATCTATCCTAGATCGGGCTACATGTCCATCATACCCCATCATTTCTCCTGGTCAAGATCATAATCATTGAATCATGATACTAATATTTTAAGATATTAAGTCATTGACACCCCTCCCCTACATCACGATCTATCATCATCACCACCACATGTAACACATTCTCCCCCTCTAAGGGCAAACAAATCAACACTTTTGGAAATCATTTTATTATATAAGAAAAATCTCCAATGAGCATACAATTATACAAAATATGGAATAAAATATAAATGAAATTTATATTATATAATGATAGTTTATCTGTGCCCATACACACACACAACAGATAAAAATAAAACACAAATATCTTATCTTACACATGTACACACATGTGATCAACATCTGACATGGGTGTCATGATAATTTATACACAAAAATGTGATCAAACACAAGAATATAGATTAGATCACAAAAGTAATTACCATGATATCATGCCATAAACCATATAAAATATATTTTTATGGAAATGGTCTTCCTACCGCAAAAAATTTATTTCAAAATCAATATTTTATAAGAGTCAACTACCAAATAAATCATGTGCTCTAGTTAGATAAAACCTTCATTCCATGTGTACCTAGAAGTAATAATAATACAACATGAAAAGGTTTATATAATGAAATTTTTTAATGTAATAATTCCATGATGAAATAAGTATATCAACTTACATGAAAACCACTCCATAAATAGTAAGTCTAGATTCATTTTAAGTGATTATTGTTGTCGCTCATGGAAATAATGTCTAGAGGAAAAAGAGATAATATCTCCTATTGTCTATGTTAAAAAATAGTCATTTATCAACTAAATTTTAATCCTCACCAATGTATGTAAAAGGATAGGTATGAGAACAATGGGGTCACCATATATAGTAACTTGAATGTAAAATGGTTGACTATATCTCATCTTAGGTTCATTTTGATCAAAGAATATAATAAGAGGAGTAAAATTTATTAATTGATGGAAAAAATGATAAAAATGAATTAAAAACACCTATTAATAATTGATAATGTCTCTATTAGGATTCGTAACACTTAATTAATGATTCAAAAATGTATTGACTATTTCAAATTCTGAAATAGTCATCACCATGGCAGGGTGAAACCTACCATGAACATCGTGTCCTCAAATACACCCAATAGAGGTAACTCAAAATTGAATCCTACAATGGTCCATAGGGGACTCATAACACTATACAAATATGACTATACCCATTTTTTGTTATGTTTCTTCTTTATGTTTCATACATCCATTCTCTAAAAATAAAAATTCACCAACCACGGTGTGGTCCTACTCTGGGGTTATGCTAAAACATTCAAAAACTATTTTTATGACGTCACTAACCTCTAAATAATCTCTAATATACATTAATCCATAAAAAGTCTCATTATAACATTTAATATATGAGAAAACCAAAATTAACATTGAATTTTGGAAAATTGGTGTACATATCTCACCCTTTAATTGCTTTTCATCCTCCAGAAGTTCATATAGTGGTTTTCCTCAAACTACTCAGGTCATTGATCGTGTACATCATACTCGAACTCCCATTGCACATCATGGTTCAATCTATACATCCAAAAGCCTATAAAAAGTTTTATAATCTTCCCCATAAATACATTTTCACTACACTATATAATCTAAAATAGGCACTTAACAAATAATGAATATATTTCTAACTCAACATCTTTGTTATTGATCATATGTTCTGGATCAGTCTCGTACCTCTGGTAATGAAAAATGTGCGACAAGTTATGAATACCTCAATATATTAAAAGATTTTCCAGTTAAAAATGAACCACTCTGATATTCTTAGACATATGAAATGGTCCCATTAAATATTATTCCCTCTTACATTACTTTTATAGACAACAATTACCGAACTGATGTGATACAAGTGGGAAATACAACTCACCCAAAATAAAATCCAGAGGCTACCACAATGGGTTATTAAAAGATCGTTTTATACACTCTGTAGTAAAAAACATCTATATAAAATTATTTAGAGGTCTTATATAAAAATCATGTCCAACAAACAGCTATTTTACCTGCCTCGTTCCAACTTAGTGGTGAGTGACTTTCTAATCAAAAAAAGTGTCAAAATGTGTCATTTGAATAAAAGCATCTAAACTTTTATGGTTTCTAGAGACCACCAAGGCTATATAATCATGCCAATATCCATAAATTTATATGATGATTTTCTATAGCCTATCCTCTAATAATGATATTATATTCTCTTACATTCAATCATTTTGTGGATGACATGTAAAAATCAGTTTCAGTTGAGTCCTCAAATCCTTTTTTATTCCTTTCAAAAAAATTATTTAAATAAAAAATATCTATAATATATGATAATGGAAGGTACTCAATTCATTAATATTATATCATGAAAGTTAAGATTTATAAACTTATCAATAATGTGAGTTTGTCAGATCGGTATGAAATATATTAATTTTTTCAACTAATCAACCATCAACCATACCTAACCTTGATTTCTTGAGGATCAGGTAAACCCCACCATGAAGTCCATTATTACCTCTTCCAACATCCACACAAAAATAACATGTGACTGATGTAATCCAACTTTTCATTAGTGATCAACCATCTTCCTCTAATAGATAAGTGAATGAAAGATGAACCTTGTATTGCAACTCTTCGTTATGGGCCACCAAAAGTATCAACTGATATAATGATACAACTCTATCGAATAAGGGAGCACTACACACTAAGTGGCATTAATTCCCCTGATCAACTAATTAATCATAAAAGTATGAAATGCTAAACTCCATTGAATAAATGTCATATTGTTACTGTCTATCGGCCATCATGGAACTAGGTCTCTTCCCCCCAACCATCCTCATCTCAATAAGCATTTATGATCCAATTTCTAGCTTATCTTTCCCTGAACCACTAATAATAACATGATAAGTAAGGGAGAACATGTTATAATACATTATCCTTAGATAAATTCACCAACCACACATTTAAAAATATCCTAAATCACCAATTCTCTTATAAATGTCTCTCTCCACAATATTTCATTTTCTAAATGAGGGCATCCACATTGATGTTACCTTTCCAAAGAAAATAATCTGTCACAATTTCAAACAATTGTAGATCCCCCACCCAATACTTATACTTCAGATTAATATATTGATGAGATAATATGTAATGTTGGATACTGTGGTCCACGTATATTAAAATATCTCACCAAATATACAGTAGAATGATCACATCAAACAAAAACTCACATCATCCAAATTCAAGTGATGAGTAAAGAAATTTCACTCGTGGGGTCATAGCTGGATAGACCCATAAGTGACTACATGGTTCATATATATTGTATTATCCACTAAAAAACATGAGGTATCATATTATACCTCATATGAAATCCTAGTCTCTATAAATAACTTGATCAAATGTATTTTTAGTCATTAATAGAGCGTAAGGAATAACTATTCACATAGTTTAGTCCACTCAAAAATCACTACCTACATTATAGGACCAATAATAGGTGCTTCCATTTGGGATAAGATTTGAATGAACCATCTTTAATACCTAGATAAATAAATTATGATCCATATATCAACAAAATTTATAGGTAATTACCAATACATCACAACCTCTATAATCTCCAGGAATATTTAAATACACACATTATAGAGTACAAACCAATGAAAACATACTTCCAATATACATAAGTGAATCTTATTGGTCATGGAATCTTGTTTACACACATAAAGTGAAATCAACCCAATATCTTAGTTTTTAAAAAGTATTTATTATTTATATTAATGTATAACTATATCAATAATAAATACCATAATTATTGAGTTATGATATGTATGGAAGAACCTATTTATTTATTCATGAATCATGTGGATGAATTTACCAACCTAAAAGGAAATAAAAAATACATATATAGTTTGTATCTACTTATAATCACTATATTATAAATATCCTTCTATCTAACCTGAATGTAGTGGTTTATTAGTCACTGGAAACCCATGTAGAACCACTATGATCCCAATAACTAATCAATGAAGTGATTGATCCTTGAAAACATGCATCGATTCTTCCTGGTCACCATGTATAGCTTCATCTATTGTACACATAACCTAAGGCCACTTTATATATTCATTATGACCAACATCAATGTACCCCATAAAAATTATCTATGTTAGATAAAACCATATTCCTTTAAATATTTTTTTTACCTTCAACTATTTTAACTCGTCTAACACCATAAAATATGGTCGAATTAATATAATTTGATACCGATGAAATTGTTCGATGCCAAACTCAATTCCTTTATTAAGAGGGAGTCAAAATAAATCATCTTGGAGGACATACATGTATAGGTCAAGCACATGAGGAAATGTGGAGAGTGATAGTGACCTACTACAACTCATCACCATTTGTTTTCTTGCTAATATAAGAAGAAATCCAGGTATCTCTAGAAAACATACTCATAGGTACTATGTAGAATGGTGAAAAATAAAAATCATGTCCTTCTCTATATCCCTCTCAATTTTCAAGGCCTTATGAATAACATTTAGATTTGTTTCCTAGTCAATTATCACGACTTCATAACTCAAATACAATTGTAGGCATATCTCAATCATTCCTTTCTTTTATTACTCATCCCAATCATAAAAATGGAATGAGGGGAATAATATATTTGAAATTATTAGATTATTAAGACACTGGAACTGGTCCATACTGAATACCCAAAAACCACTATTAATAGTGAAAATTAATCATATAATAGAATTATTCTTCTAAGAATAGTATTTGTTTAATATAACCCATGTAACACCCCCATGTATTATTATCTACATTGGGACACTAAACCACCCCCTAGAGGGTCTCCGAAGTATGAATATGTAACGCCCCGACCCCAGCTACCCAGAGTCGGTGCATTACTTCATAACATTGGCATGATCACAAGAAAGATCAAATCTCGAAAGACCGATTGGTTTAGTAGCCTTGGAAACACTAGATATAATCATAAAGTTTTACATTACATTTCAAAGTGAAAAACTACTACAACAACAAAGTCTTCATATCCACACTATTAACCCCTCATAATATCCCTACAAGTCATTCATAATTTACTTCTTCACTACCTGGGAAAAATAAAACATAGAAAATGGGGTGAGCTCAAATGCCCAGTAAGGATAACAATATAGCGGAACATTCAAAATAAGCATAAAAATTTAAGGCAATGAATTACTAAAACAAAAGACTTTTAAAATTGAACTTCAACATAGTATGGAAAAAATAAAAATGAAATAATGCCATTTACTTATTCACATGGATATTCTACTAATCGAATAATCACATGCAATATCAATAACCACTTTCATAATGTTGGAATGCATAATGCCAGACTATCATAACCACATAGCCAAGGCCTCGTGCCAAGACTACAAATAAGATTTTGTCAAGGCCTTGTGCCAAGACACTAGTTTGTCTCATGAGACCTACCGATGCATCGAGGAGCTATAGCGGGCTCCACCCGTCACTTATTAAGTCCAATGCATTCCCATATGAAAAGGTTTAAACATAACATAAACATTCGTATTAAAACTAGCATACGAAATGTCAATAATTTCACCATAAACTATGAATGGTATAAAAATAGCACATCCATAGTCAAACATATCAAAAAACCTTCAATACAATATAGAAGTTTTGTATCATAATAAATCAACTTCAAATAATCTTAAAATCCATCAAAGGATGTTGACATAGATGAAATCAAAATTCTTTTTAAAGAAATATCTCCTTTTATTTTGAAATCATTTAAGATCCATATAAAATAAAACATTTTCTTTGAAAATATTCTTATAAGCTTGTAAGGAAAGCTTTGAAGATTTTATAACGGCGTAAAATAACCGCACCCGCCGTATAAGTTAAAAAAAACATTCTTACCTCAATTCTGTCGAAAAGGTTAAAAAGGACCTTGTTTTGAAAATGACAGAAAGATTCCTTTATAAACCACTTATAAAAGTCAAAAAGGGTATAAATGACTTTAACTCATATTTTAGTAAATAGTAAAAATGTTTTGAAATACATTTTTAAGAAACATGGATGTGGATGATAAAGAGATCCCAGTAGATAATTACATATAAACAACCTCGGATAATGAAGAGATTGTGAAATAACCCTTACCTTGTACTTTTCCTTGGTTGGGGTAGGTTAACCTCCTGTATAATGGTGAAATAATTGTTATTAAATTATACAATAATCATATACATTAATATGATATCATATATGATCTTTTAATATTGATTTGATAATAATATCTTAGTATTATCGCTATTTCGGGTGTGAACTTACTTGTTTGCTTTTGTATGTTTTGTTACGTAAGACATGTTTGTAAAGGATAAGTTGTATATTATTCAAATCCAGAATGGTATCAAGTCCTTAAAAATCATTTTTAAATCATCAAATGATAATTATACTTGAATGGATACGATGGAGAATGAATCTCATCGCGTTCGTGGAGACGGTAGCCCGTATGTACGCACGAACGCTACTTCCATTTAATTTTTATTTTAAAAGAATCGAATACAAATGATACATAGGTATATTACTATTCCAGTATAATATAATATTTTATACATGTTACTTAAGTTCATTAACACCATCCTTTATACGTTCCATGTGTGGTATGAACGAGTCATATCATTTTAAGGGGGCGGTAGTCCGCACTTCCTCAAATGAAATTATCGTATGTATATACAACATGAAACGAATAATGGTATGAAATAAAATGGAATTACAGAAGCTTATATATAAAATATATATCATTAATATCATATTTAATTACAGTGCCATCATAATGGCCACCATGAGAGGCGGTAAGATGTATTTGAACAATCATCGTTTCGTGAGGCGTTAGTTTTCCATCCACAGAAACATTATGTTCATCATCCATTAGATGGAGTTGTGTGTATGTGTAGTTTGAATCCTTCTTATAACAACATCCTAGTATATTGAGAATACTGGTGTTGTTACAAAAGAAAGTAAATAAAAAGATTTTGGGGGTTGAAGAAGCAAAATAAATGAAAATAATTTAAGAGAAATCGTTACCTTTAATTTAGGTAACTCACTTTGGTTGGAACCAAAGGACTTCTTGAAATGCTTTATGCCTAAGGGGAAGCTTCAAGGAGGAGGAGAGGGATGTGGGGAGCGTAGTTGGGCAGAGTTTGGACGAGCCAAGTGGCTTCAGAGGTGTGAGGAATGAGTAGAAGTGGTCTCCTTTTATAAGGGAGAAGAGGGGCTCTTTAGGAAAGAGTGAAAGTATTACTTTATAATATAATTATATTCGGTTTATAATGGTCCAAAAATCATTGAGGTCGAAGATAAGATGACTCATATTCTAAATAACATCAACCAATAAGAATTGGACAGGTTTTAGATAATATTTTAATCATTATAATCTTATTTATTTAAATGATTTATTAATGAGGTAAACATTGCATCATTATTGTGTCATTAATAATTTCAATTATTTGATGTCTAAAAATTATAAATAAAATATCATTATGTAGGAAATCTTTTTAGCTTTCTAATGAATATTTATAATCGAAAATCCAACATGTATAACCCTATGTAAAAATTGTTCTTCTAAAAGATGTAAGCTTATGCCATTTTTATTTTTATTTTAACTTTATTAATATAAAGTGTCCCTACCACATACAAGTGGCTCCAAGGGGTCCCCAAATTGACCCAAGGATGCTCATGGTCGGGTATGTGTCCACCAATAAGGTTAGGACACGTTTTAGGGTAATTTTGTATTATTATAATATTATTTTTTAACCCTTATTTACCGGATTTACCCTTAACCATGGTAAATAAAATATTTACCACAGTAATTATTTAAAATGTCTAAAAATAAAAGTTACCTATTTACACAATTTGGACATCCTGATTCCAAATATGGAATCCATTTTTCTAAATTCAAAACACAGAAGTGGCAGAAATTAATTTAAAATTAATTCCCGCTGTCAAAACAAAAAGCGTGTTTTTAAGAGGTAATAACTATCAAAAGATTGACACTTGTTTATGTTCGGTTTAATTGTAAAATTATGTCCAATGACCAACATTATATTAAACGGTAAAAATATATTCTAAATATACTTTAAAACCACTCAAATTCATAATTTATCACTATTAATTATTTTGATTAAAAAAGTTGTTTTTAATTAAAATTTAGTAATTTTCACTATTCATCAAAATATGAAAGTTATCCGAAATGTACCAAAATTTCACCTTAGGCTAAATTCGATATTCCGAATCCAAAAATGAAGTCCATTTTCAAATATAAAATATATATAATTTCAAAAAGTAGGTATTACTATTCATAACGGCTAGTTTGATCGGTTGTGGTGTGTGTTAAAACTCGACGTTGCGTACAACACACGCTACTGTTTTATTCAAAGGAAAGCGTACCGTGGAAGCTTGGGATGTTTCATTTTAAATTTTTTGATGTCTCCATTTAGTCAAAAAGTTTAAAATAATGTATTTAAAAAGGTTTCACTATCAAAATTTGATAAAAGTGCAATACTGAAAATGAATCTGTTCTTGCATTATGACTAAGAAACTCATAATATGGATTCTAAAATTATAAGGATTATATAAAGTTAAAAATGTAGTTAATTATATTAATGACCTCTTTTAATGGCTTTTTTTTTGGTAAGTCATGGTGCAATTGAACTCGGTGTTGCTTTTAGTGCAAGTTATTGAATTATTTTGAAGAAATAACACACTATGAAATCTTGGGGTGTTACATTCTCCCCCCCTTCAATAAATTGCGTCCTCGAAATTTGAAATTGTTCTTCGAAAATAAAAGGTTGAAAATAGATAATATATTTGTGGGAAAATCCACATCGGAAATTGGGTTACTAAAATTTAGTCTTAATATGAGGAAAAGAGAAATCAAAGGGTCACCACCAAATTATGATCTCGATTAGGAGAACATTGGTGGAAATTGGAGACATATAATCGGAGGAAAAACGTAAATATTTATAGGTAGTGATTGAGGTCATCAATCACAAACAAGTATAAAATTGAGGTCCTTAAATTCATCAATCTACGATGAATTGAAATACCATCGGTTCAACAAAACATAGGGTATTAGGATAACACATTTTTGACGTTTCAAAATATCCTAGTTGAAATCCCACATCGAAAAATGAATTAACGAGGCCTCTATTTAAAATAAAGAGTCGAAAGTATGAAGATTACCGAAAATAACACATACTAGGGTTCCATGTAGGAAAATATGGATATGGAATAGAAATCTAACCATTAATTATCTGATGGAGAGTGGTAGAGAACATGGCTATGAAAAGGCCAACAATCCCAAAGCCATAAATTAGTGATGATTTAAGGTACCATCTAGGAAAACATTTTTGTTCTAAGTTGCTTTTCTTAATGTTGAAGAATTTATTTATGAGATTGGATAAGATCATAAAGAGATATACTTACTTTATAATTAGAGTTTTATCCATTAATAAATTTCAACCACAAACTCATCTTTCACTCGTAAAAAAAAATTCTATTTATACTATTCATATAGGGTTCCAAAATAAACGAATTTATAATTCATCTACCAGATCTTTTAAAAAAACTACATTATTTAATCCAGGACATTTCTTGGGACAGTGGTAGGTGATACACCCTTGTCGCCCTTCGGTTGCGGGTTCAAGTCTTGCGGCCTTGCTGGACGCGACGGGTTGCCGCCCGACCTCCGGGTTGTCCTTTTATGGCAATCCAAAATAATCCAAACTAGAACTATCCAAAATACTTCTGTCTAAACTCACAGTCCAACATTTATAAGGAAGGTAAACATAATATAGATCCTTTTTACCCCGTAATAGAATATGAATACCTTCATCATGTATTACCATATTCCTTATTGACTACATTCATGCTCCCTTATTCCATATAGAATGCTGGATATACTTCATTAATCCAAAAATGTTTTAAACCCCAACAATGATGGAATATACAAATCATTAATCAGTTCCAAGGTAGTCAAGAATATCCAATATAATTTATCCAAAACAATCACATATTATTCCAAAATCACTACCTCAGTATCAGAACTATATTATGATTTATCATTCTCTCAACCTTATATTTTCCAAAAATTTATCCTGCTATTGAGTCACTTTTCTTTGTTCCACACAATCTCAAGTCCTTAATGAAATAGTACTGCAGTACAATCCTTATATAGTCCATAATTATTATAACAAGTACATTGTTGATACAAAACTCAATTGACATAATCAACATAAGAACTCTAATCATTCCTCCTCATCTGTGGTAGTATCATAACATGATTATTATCCAATAGCTTCATTTGCGGCATAGTCTGATGACTGAGACATAGGTTCGCGTAGTGTCCAAACTCCTTGCAAATGAAGCATTGTACATTTGAAACCATTTTCTTACCCTTGCAGTCACGTACTTTGTGCCCTTTTCCTCCACACTTATAACAAACTCCCATTCCTTTCAGGCAAGTTCCAGGGTGTTTCTTTCCACAGTTACCACATATGGGAAAATTCTTCTTTTCCCTCTTCCCTTTATCCATCTTTCTCTCTTCCATCCTTTTCTTCTCTTGCTTCCCTTCAAAGCCATAGGACTCAGTAAACTCTTTACTTATCTTATCAACACATGATATTATTTCTTCATATGATGATAATACATGGGAGACTATTTCTCTTATCAATTCTAGCTTAATACCATGAAAGATATGATCCTTCCTTCTCTTTGGATCATGTGCATTTCTGGATTTCTCATTCCTTCTACTGGGCGCCATTTCTAAACAATGGCATACACTAGATCAGTTTATGAATCAAAATACATAATCCCATACTTATAAAACACTTAACATAAATTGAACTATTTATGGATATAATCCATAATCATAAGAATGTTTTCTTTGAGGAAGTATATACTCATAATCCCTTCAAAATGATTTGTAAAGAAAATGAGAGTTATCCTAAGCATATCCCCCGGGAGTGTCGTAACCAAGAGTGCAGCAAGGCCCGTTGTCGTGCACCAGTTCCCGTTCGAGTCTAGCTCAAAGCGGTGTTTTCGGGTTTTACCCCTAGGTACATCTGTGCCAGAGCCGCCTCTACCTGCTCGTATCCAGACAGGGATGTATTGCTCGGAAAACTCACAAAATCTCTACAATACCAAAATTCTAGTAAGTTCTTCTATACTAATCCTCAAAGTTCATCTTAGGTCTACGTGCTCTAATCAGAGTTTATCCAAATCTAGCTTCCAAGGTTTGTACTAAACTTCCTCTGATACCAACTGTAACGCCCCGACCCCAGCTACCCAGAGTCGGTGCATTACTTCATAACATTGGCATGATCACAAGAAAGATCAATTCTCGAAAGACCGATTGGTTTAGTAGCCTTGGAAACACTAGATATAATCATAAAGTTTTACATTACATTTCAAAGTGAAAAACTACTACAACAACAAAGTCTTCATATCCACACTATTAACCCCTCATAATATCCCTGCAAGTCATTCATAATTTACTTCTTCACTACCTGGGAAAAATAAAACATAGAAAAGGGGGTGAGCTCAAATGCTCAGTAAGGATAACAATATAGCGGAACATTCAAAATAAGCATAAAAATTTAAGGCAATGAATTACTAAAACAAAAGCCTTTTAAAATTGAACTTCAACATAGTATGGCAAAAATAAAAATGAAATAATGCCATTTACTTATTCACATGGATATTCTACTAATCGAATAATCACATGCAATATCAATGACCACTTTCATAATGTTGGAATGCATAATGCCAGACTATCATAACCACATAGCCAAGGCCTCGTGCGAAGACTACAAATAAGATTTTGTCAAGGCCTTGTGCCAAGACACTAGTTTGTCTCATGAGACCTACCGATGCATCGAGGAGCTATAGCGGGCTCCACCCGTCACTTATTAAGTCCAATGCATTCCCATATGAAAAGGTTTAAACATAACATAAACATTCGTATTAAAACTAGCATACGAAATGTCAATAATTTCACCATAAACTATGAATGGTATAAAAATAGCACATCCATAGTCAAACATATCACAAAACCTTCAATACAATATAGAAGTTTTGTATCATAATAAATCAACTTCAAATAATCTTAAAATCCATCAAAGGATGTTGACATAGATGAAATCAAAATTCTTTTTAAAGAAATATCTCCTTTTATTTTGAAATCATTTAAGATCCATATAAAATAAAACATTTTCTTTGAAAATATTCTTATAATCTTGTAAGGAAAGCTTTGAAGATTTTATAACGGCGTAAAATAACCGCACCCGCCGTATAAGTTAAAAAAAACATTCTTACCTCAATTCTGTCGAAAAGGTTAAAAAGGACCTTGTTTTGAAAATGACGGAAAGATTCCTTTATAAGCCACTTATAAAAGTCAAAAAGGGTATAAATGACTTTAACTCATATTTTAGTAAATAGTAAAAATGTTTTGAAATACATTTTTAAGAAACATGGATGTGGATGATAAAGATATCCCAATAGATTATTACATATAAACAACCTCGGATAATGAAGAGATTGTGAAATAACCCTTACCTTGTACTTTTCCTTGGTTGGGGTAGGTTAACCTCCTGTATAATGGTGAAATAATTGTTATTAAATTATACAATAATCATATACATTAATAGGATATCATATATGATCTTTTAATATTGATTTGATAATAATATCTTAGTATTATCGCTGTTTCGGGTGTGAACTTACTTGTTTGCTTTTGTATGTTTTGTTACGTAAGACATGTTTGTAAAGGATAAGTTGTATATTATTCAAATCCAGAATGGTATCAAGTCCTTAAAAATCATTTTTAAATCATCAAATGATAATTATACTTGAATGGATACGATGGAGAATGAATCTCATCGCGTTCGTGGAGACGGTAGTCCGTATGTACGCACGAACGCTACTTCCATTTAATTTTTATTTTAAAAGAATCGAATACAAATGATACATAGGTATATTACTATTCCAGTATAATATAATATTTTATACATGTTACTTAAGTTCATTAACACCATCCTTTATACGTTCCATGTGTGGTATGAACGAGTCATATCATTTTAAGGGGGCGGTAGTCCGCACTTCCTCAAATGAAATTATCGTATGTATATACAACATGAAACGAATAATGGTATGAAATAAAATGGAATTACAGAAGATTATATATAAAATATATATCATTAATATCATATTTAATTACAGTTCCATCATAATGGCCACCATGAGAGGCGGTAAGATGTATTTGAACAATCATCGTTTCGTGAGGCGTTAGTTTGCCATCCACAGAAACATTAAGTTCATCATCCATTAGATGGAGTTGTGTGTATGTGTAGTTTGAATCATTATTATAACAAAATCCTAGTATATTTAGGATACTGGTGTTTTTACAAAAGAAAGTAAATAAAAAGAGTTTGGGGGTTGAAGAAGCAAAATAAATGAAAATAATTTAAGAGAAATCGTTACCTTTAATTTAGGTAACTCACTTTGGTTGGAACCAAAGGACTTCTTGAAATGCTTTCTGCCTAAGGGGAAGCTTCAAGGAGGAGGAGAGGGATGTGGGGAGCTTAGTTGGGCAGAGTTTGGACGAGCCAAGTGGCTTGAGAGGTGTGAGGAATGAGTAGAAGTGGTCTCCTTTTATAAGGGAGAAGAGGGGCTCTTTAGGAAAGAGTGAAAGTATTACTTTATAATATAATTATATTCGGTTTATAATGGTCCAAAAATCATTGAGGTCGAAGATAAGATGACTCATATTCTAAATAACATCAACCAATAATAATTGGACAGGTTTTAGATAATATTTTAATCATTATAATCTTATTTATTTAAATGATTTATTAATGAGGTAAACATTGCATCATTATTGTGTCATTAATAATTTCAATTAGTTGATGTCTAAAAATTATAAATAAAATATAATTATGTAGGAAATCTTTTTAGCTTTCTAATGAATATTTATAATCGAAAATCCAACATGTATAACCCTATGTAAAAATTGTTCTTCTAAAAGATGTAAGCTTATGCCATTTTTATTTTTATTTTAACTTTATTAATATAAAGTGTCCCTACCACATACAAGTGGCTCCAAGGGGTCCCCAAATTGACCCAAGGATGATAATGGTCGGGTATGTGTCCACCAATAAGGTTAGGACACGTTTTAGGGTAATTTTGTATTATTATAATATTATTTTTTAACCCTTATTTACCGGATTTACCCTTAACCATGGTAAATAAAATATTTACCACAGTAATTATTCAAAATGTCTAAAAATAAAAGTTACCTATTTACACAATTTGGACATCATGATTCCAAATATGGAATCCATTTTTCTAAATTCAAAACACAGAAGTGGCAGAAATTAATTTAAAATTAATTCACGCTGTCAAAACAAAAAGCGTGTTTTTAAGAGGTAATAACTATCAAAAGATTGACACTTGTTTATGTTCGGTTTAATTGTAAAATTATGTCCAATGACCAACATTATATTAAACGGTAAAAATATATTCTAAATATACTTTAAAACCACTCAAATTCATAATTTATCACTATTAATTATTTTGATTAAAAAAGTTGTTTTTAATTAAAATTTAGTAATTTTCACTATTCATCAAAATATGAAAGTTATCCGAAATGTACCAAAATTTCACCTTAGGCTAAATTCGATATTCCGAATCCAAAAATGAAGTCCATTTTCAAATATAAAATATATATAATTTCAAAAAGTAGGTATTACTATTCATAACGGCTAGTTTGATCGGTTGTGGTGTGTGTTAAAACTCGACGTTGCGTACAACACACGCTACTGTTTTATTCATAGGAAAGCGTACCGTGGAAGCTTGGGATGTTTCATTTTAAATTTTTTGATGTCTCCATTTAGTCAAAAAGTTTAAAATATTGTATTTAAAAAGGTTTCACTATCAAAATTTGATAAAAGTGCAATACTGAAAATGAATCTGTTCTTGCATTATGACTAAGAAACTCATAATATGGATTCTAAAATTATAAGGATTATATAAAGTTAAAAATGTAGTTAATTCTATTAATGACCTCTTTTAATGGCTTTTTTTTTGGTAAGTCATGGTGCAATTGAACTCGGTGTTGCTTGTAGTGCAAGTTATTGAATTATTTTGAAGAAATAACACACTATGAAATCTTGGGGTGTTACAGAATATATCCAACTTTATGCTTTTATCCTCTTATGTATCTACTTGATAAAAGATCCACTTAATGATTTCAATATAGTTTTCAACATCTATAGGGACTCCAAATTACATATAAGGATAGAGGATGCTGGAAATGTAAGTCCTTGTCATAGTAGACTATGTTTTTTGGAGATCAACATCCACAAACAAGAACTGTGTGAAAGACTAAAACACATATCATGTTTATCACTTAAACTAATGAAGTAGGTATATGATCATTCTTGGTCACATTCACCAATATATCTAGTGGTGGGATTTTGGGCTTCTACAATTGAAAAATAATATGTCCTACTTCTGTCGATGGTCCCATTTGGGGTCTTCTTGTAAGAATGGACTATAATGAGGAAGGTATACATAGTATATCAACTACACACAACCAAAAAAGATTTAATAAGTTTATAGTCACAGGAAAGATATTTATATTGAAAAAATCCTAGGAGGCGTCCTACAATGATTAGGAATCACCATTCTAAAATTACTTATGGATAAATCCAATTCCTTATACCTTAATGTTATTCAATATCGTATACATATTAAGACAATCTTACCCATGTTCCATTAATGTTAATGTTTTCACGTTATATAACATAATAAAAAATCATGGATTTAGAAATTTAATGAAATGAACTAAAATGGATAGAAAGGAAAAATTATATATAGAGTTTTTTATCCTATATGAATTGTTATGATGCATTAACATTACAAAACCCCATAAATTATAACAATTGATAATAAAAAAGATATGTATAAAAATATTAATTCAAAATTATAGTAGAAATCCCATCAACAATACCTTATAGGTATGTCATCTAATATCATTCTAGGAATTTCCATGTAACCAATACATGGGTTCCACAACTCGAAAATAATTTCACCCTGGACCAAGATATAATAAAAAAGAAAATGAAAGATATTGTCCAATGATACGATTTTTTAAATTATAGATCCAAATCACATGGTCTGGACTTGGGTACCAAAAGGATTCATGAATGTAACCCTATACACAATAGGTTAGTGACTAGAAGTGAGGGTTTGAAAGTCATCAGAGGGGACACAATACACTGAATATAAATATTCATGCATTATAAATATATAAAGATATTATTTACAACAAAATAGGGAAACAAAATGTTTATAAAAACAATACTATAATAGATGGAATGGCATGCATCTTAAGTAATGCTGTAAATAAATTTGGGCCCTCAAAAGTGGATGTTTAAAATAAACTATAAAAAAATAATTAATGAAAAATAATAATAAAAACAATTTTTACTCTATCATAGTACCACCTCCAAACTCCATGCTCCATCACCTCAACTCCCTATCACTGGAACCATTCCCATTCCTTGATCCCTAGTAACGAAGTATTCATGCACATCAAGAATCTTGTGAGGTGTGTGAGTTTAAAACTAGTAGGTCCACACTAATTCATCCTCAATATGGTTAATAATAATAATATGTTTCATCCATGATTGATGATAAATGCACAATAAAGCATAAATAGATCACGTGTTGAGCATTTATTCACTAACTAAGCCTCTACAACACCCAAGAATTCCTGGTTTGGCTGTGTACATTAAGATAAGTCATTATGGTATTTGTGAACTAGGGTTTCCCATAGGTTTTAGACATATATATCATATCATTTCCAAGGAAAAATAGTCTCATGTTTCTCTATAATGTCACTATTTCCCATATTTGTCTCAAATTATCCCACAAGACCATAATGGAACACCATATAATATCATGAATGAGTATTAGTAGCCATACACAGGCACACACATGTGATCAAACACAATCATAAATCTCGTGAGATATACAAACTCATATGTGATAAACATGAAACATGGGTCTTATGACTACTCTACCCCACACACATGCATGTAAACATACTAAAAAATGGGATAAACTATACATAAGAACATACCATAATATCTTTGAAAAAAATTTATAAAGGGGACATATAATGTATGGAGAGTACTACCACAAATGCGTCAACATAAATCTCAATATTTACTATGAGTATATAACATAAATCATGCACGTACACTAACCAGATAAAAAAAACATTCCAAGTGCACCTAGAATCGATTATAATAAAACATGGAGAGGTTTCTAGAATTTGATTGAATAGTAGAATCATGATATGAGCGTAGATCCTAATCAAATTTATTAACAAAAAACCCTATAAATGACATATATATGCTTGGATAAAAGGAGAAAACTCTTCACATGTGAATATATTGACTAGAGATGAGGATATCAAGATACCCATGAGTTTCAAACTTAATATTAATCCTCCATCACATATAGTATGATTTTATATTAGGGTAGAACTAGAATTGGTCTAAGAATAATGTGGTCCTTCGAAGATAAATATTAAAATTAAGATGTTCTAACAAAATATATCCATTTTTTATTCTGGATGGAGGAACTAATAGGTGGAGGATGGAAAATTAATTAATATAGGGAAGAATATGATAATAAATAATTAAATACCATTTATTATGATCAAAAAACATTTCCATTAGGAGACATAACTCCCATTAAAAATCATAATCCCAAAAGGTTGTTTCAAATTCATAAATTATCACCACAATCATGTGGTGACACACACCATTTCAGTTGGAATCAAATAGTCTTAGACATGGAATCATGACATGACCACCCACTATGGAGTAGTTTAATAACAATAAATTATTTGTTGTCCCCACACATTCCACAATAGAATGGTGATGCCAGTATGGTAATGGTCAATATGAGAATCACATTTCCTAAAGTGTCATACCATGTCTAATCATGGGTATACTGGTCCTTCCAATTTAACTTAGTAGTTCTCTAGGTAGAAAGAAACCTTCACCATAACATGGTCATAATTGTTGTTGACCCTCAAATTCTTAAAATCCTTGTTTGATTCCTAAAAAACCTCCAAATCTTCCCATATCCAAGTTAAACCATTAAAAGGTTAAAAAAACCATTAAAAATATGTTAAAAGATAAATTAATGTATCATTTAAAAAATTATGGTGATCATCCTTCTATTTGGCGCCAATTACTAAAAATCAAAATAATGGATAAATATAATAACCAAAAAAGTAAAAATAAATCATCATTTTATTATGTAATACTTTAATAGACTTAATTATAATATATCACCAAAAATCTTTGATATATTTTTCTAAAAATATATATAATAATTTATTCCCAAAATAATTTGAATCACTATTACTCGAAACCATGAAAAATTATATAATCTTCCAAAACAAACTAAATATTTTCCCTCAAATAATATCATTAGCATAACAAACAATCCAATTATTATATATATACCTTAATCATTTTATTTTCAAAAAAAATACAGTGACCATTGTCTAATATAATTTTAATTTTCTTTAAACTAAATAACATGTCAGTCACAAAATTTATCATTGTTACTGTTCCAATATTAAAAATATAAACTAATAATTTTCTAAAATAACCATAATAATGTAATCACAAATTGACAAAAAAATTTATATAGGTTATATATACCATTAAGCTTGTTCCCCTAAACAAGTACTCGCCCCATATAGACTTCACCCCAAACCACAATCTAAAACAATGGATTTTATATAATTAAATAATTAACTTCACTTAAAAACCAATAAATGTCTCAAAAAATATCACTTATAATTTTTAAATACAATGACTTATAAAAAAATAGAATTTATTCCACAAAATTTATTACAACTGTTAAAAATATTAACCCACGAGAGAATCTATATGTTTTAAATTACCCTTGATTAATAAATTAGAATCCTATATATTTATTAAACCCTTTCACAAATACAAACTAAAACACCCCAAAACCAAGATCTCAAATCGAGTTATAAAATAACATTTCATAAATAACATATTTTATACCAATAGAAACAACCTTAACATAATAATAATATATTTACATGATTTACATGAAATGTTATATCACATAGAAACCCATTAACTTTTTTGATTATAGTTATAGAGAATTATGAAAATACTTAACAATACAGAATCCGTATAGTAATTAAATGAAAATTTTTCCACTAAAAAACCATTAAATTAAACATATTCTTCATTGATGAATAAATAATCTTTATTTTTCCTCTAAATCATTCATAACAAAAATATTGTAACCATGGGGAATATATTAACAAAATAATGTAGTGAGATCAAATATACAGTAACATGTTGTGTGAAACAAAAGAAATCTTTGAATTAAAAAGGTCTAAATAAAATTCAATGAACATATTCTAAGAAAATAATTCTATATAACTAATGAAATGGGTATGAAATATATCACTTCATTCCATAACAACATAAAAAGATTCACTTAGAAAATAACCGATTTCATAGTTAGGAATGGAATTATATGGAAAATATAATTCAAGTTGCCAAGGCCTCTTGACAACCCATTAGATATAAATATGTTACAAATAATCCAAATTACTTAATTATATTTACTTTTGGGAACCACCAATGCGTCCTGGCGATATATAAATATGCCCCCAAAAATTTATTAAATATTTCCAAGGAATTAATCAGAAGAAATGAACAAAAAAAATAAATACATAATATGAATTGGTAAAAAATAAATTTCCGTATTAATATAAATTTATAAAAAATGATTATACTTCCACATTAAATAACATATTAGAGAAATAATTCATCATATATATGTTCCAGAACCCAATATATTCATGTCAAATGAACATGAAAATATTCACAATCATTTATTAACTGATCAATGAATAAATAGATTACTTAAATATTTCCACAGTACATGGTAATAAGACGATAATAGAATTATGGTGGATGATATAATTATAGAATAACCCTAGTGTTGAATAATAATACTCAATTATGTTCACATAGATTAAAAACTAAATAATAATAACATTAAAAATTTTCCTTGTGGAACAAGAATATATAAACATATCATAGAAAAAATTTGAAATTGAAATGAAATTTGAAAAAAGGTGAATATTAATTATTTTGAAAGAAAATGAAATCTTAGAAAGGAATAATCATTAAAAATAATAGATATAACATCTGTAAAATTCATGCTTACAGATAATATTTAAAAATAAATTCTTTTCAAACTATTGTAAATAATGTAAAAAATGGTCCATATGGAAAAAATTTAAAAATATTATTTAGAAATAATAATAAATAAACTCAAAATAATTTAGAATTACATTATGTAATAATTTATGTATAAATAAGAACAAAAATAAAACAATATAATGAATATAGACCTGGCGTAAAAATATTGTTGATCGTAAGGAAATGATATGGATAACACGACATACAACAAACTTGTTTCTAAAATGTTGAACCAATGGGATGAGAAAAGGTAAAAATACATGAAAACCCCATAAATTAAATGAGGAGAAGAAATTATATGGGGTTTAATATAGAAAGATCATATAATTCACCTATTTGAAAATGTAATCGTAATAAATCTCAAATTTAACGTAAGATTGGAAGGAAAACCCTTACGAACTAAGGTGTAAAATATAAATCTATAAGGTGTGAAATGATATAATAAATTATAAAAAATTAATAGTCAAATAAATTGTTAGAAACTATAGAACCTAAATTTGAGACATATATGCGATAACAAAAAATTTAACAACAAAACTTTAAATCTATAGAGACTTAGAAAGGAAACCCTAAGCAAGAATATAACATGTGAAGAAAGAATATATCAGTGAAGTTATGTGTGAATGAACTATAAATAAAAATGATACAACTACAAATAAAACAAATAATAATAATGTTTTACTATAATTTATTTAATCTAAGAGTATAACAAAAAATTAATAGATGATATAACTCAATGTCAAAAAAACGGGTTAAAACCCCATTACAAGCATTAATACAATTTGAATTATAGGAATATAAAATGATATAAAAATATATAATTGTTAAATGAAATTAATAAAAAATAATTTATTATTAAATAATTCAATGTATTAGTTAATAATAAAAGTAAAATAAAAAAATAGATTTATAACTTGAAATATATCTCAAGAAAGTTAAATTGAGACAAATAACCCCTACATCAGATTCATGCTTCTTTGGTAAAGCTATAACATCTTTTATAATAAACTAAGACTCATTAATTATTTGTTTGAAAATATTATTCATATTCCCTATCATTTATATTAATCTTTTAAAACATTCTATTATATTAATAATCATTATACTTTTTTTTTCAATCAGGGTTTGTTAGTCATTTCTTTTATTATATGTCTTTTTTAGTACAATAATTACAGTCATCACATAATGTTCATGATTTCATTATCACCATAATATATTGGTTATTATAATATTTGTTCCCTAAAGAGTATGTAATTTCCATTTTAACCTATGGGAGTATTGTGCTTGTTTCTTCAAGATTAAATTTATAACATGATAGTGTAGGAAAAAATTAATGAATAACAAGGGGTATATTAATAGTGAGTAAAATATGAAAACAATAAATGAATGGGAAAAATTGTATAATTTATAATATCATGTATGAAAATTAATTATGTTTTCATGGTCATCCATGATATAAATTAATATCAACCTTTAAGTGGTTGGAAAAACCAAACAAAAAAGAACATTCTATAATCAATAGATGTGTATGATTTTTGAAGTGATTTATTAACTATAAGAATATTATAGAAATATAATGATAATATTTAGAATATAATTAAGTGATAAATAAATTTTTTTAAGTTGATGATGAATAATATAAATGAAAAATTCGTAAGATGTATTTATATTCAAAGAATAAATTATATGACCTCTTTGAAACTCTCTTTATTTTGAGTGAATTAGTTATTTATCATATTACCAAGGGATTAGAAATGGGTCAAGGGGTTTATAGAGAAATAAAAAAGAAAAATTTAGAGATGAATTAGAATTTTTGGTGTTTCCTTTAAGGGGATATGCATAAGCCCTTATATATATTCGAGATGTGTAATTTTTTGAAATACTTATTAATTAATAAATATTTAATTACATATTAATGTAAACTAGATTGAAAATTGAAAATTAATGAATATAATATTACTTCTTATCATGAATAAACTTATATATATATTATTTTGGGATATTTCATGACCTTATCCAATTATTTAACAGTTTCATCCTCATATTAGCCTTTTTTTGATAAACAACATTACCATTAGAATCTTATTTTATGACTAAAAATGATATTGACCATTTAAAAAAAATGAATTGACAATTCCAAATATATTAAAATTGGGATTTAATTTTTAATAGAGATAAAATATTATTTTAAAATTAGTACTAATACCACAAAACCCCATTTTCAGAGAAACATTTCATTTCATAAAAAATGAACTTTTAGTCATTAATTCATTTTAATTTCAATTTCCTTGATTTCTAGAAAATATAAAGGATTATGATTATAAATATGAGACTTATATGAATTTATATCTGTGTGAAAATAAAATTTTTTCTTTCCAATAATTAATTAAATTAATAAGACTAAAAATAGATTATTATTATTATATAATCTAAAAAATAATCCAAAATGTGAAGTATAGGATTCTAAATTTAATATAATACTTATAAATGTATAGTTTTATTTTTTTTAAAAAAATTATGAATAAAAATGCTATGTAAATTTTAATTTATATTTTTGATAAGAACTATTTCATAAAATATATGGTATTGAAAAAAAAATATATTTATCAATGTCTAAAAAAATAAGATTCATCAAATTTATCTAAAAATCTTATTTAGTTATTTCTGAAAAGAAATATCTAAAAATAATACATATTTACTTAAAATTTATATTCTAAAAAATATTAATATTACTTATAAATAGAAATATATAGTATACAAAAAAACATATTCTTAATAAAAATTATTTGTTTCACAAAAGATAAATGATAGTCCCATTTCATGAAATGATAAAATTATTTTATATTGTATTAATATAAATAATAATAATTAAAATTAAAATGTTCATATAAAAAATCAAATAATTCATTAGTTCATTATATAGTTTGTAAAAGGAAATCATTTAAAAAATAATAATTGAACATTAAATTGAGCTCATTTTCAGTCATAGAGTATACAAAATAATTTTGAATTCATAATGGGTATCTAATATGTTAGAATTCATACTTTATGATGTTATATAAATATATTGTAAGATACCAATTTTCATAGATGTAATAACTTGTTTAAATTTTGGGTTAAACCCCATAAAATATGCTTGTTAAATGTTAAAAAGGTGTTTGAGGGGTATATTGGGGTGTTCTGATGGTTTGGGACACAAAAAGAAGAAAAATCTAGGAAAACTGTGCATCATGGACGGTTGGTGCGTTGTTATGTAAGTCAGGAAGCCTTCCCATGAAATCCATTCAGCCTCGGATAGTGGGTTTATGCAAAGTTGGCACATGGTTTATTAAATGCGTGGTGCTCCCCATGTAATTATCCAGCCTTAAATCTATTAGATAGTATCTTGGGCACAGTTTTCACAAAATTTTCTAAACCATGAAGGTAAACCATGTGCCACATTAAAGTGGAAATTTTAAAAAAAAATCCACTTTGGGATTATTAAGATTCTACTATATTTTCTCCACTATTTCTTTCCTTGAATCCCTAGTGAAAACATTGGTTGAAATAATATTTCCAAAGGAGATTCTCCTTCAATTAGAGACTGTTGGAGCACTGTTGGTTGTAGATTTATGATCTAGTTATATCTAGCACATCCCACACTTTTATATTTTTAGATTAGGGTTTTTATTTTCTCAAATATTTTTTTGATGCATTAAAACCCCCTCATTCTGGTGGATTCATGGTTGAAGCATCAATAGGTTATTGTATCCTGATCTAAGTATATGATTATGAGTGTATTCATCATCAAATTCAAGTTATGTGGTCTACAAGATATATCCCATAGTCAATGAGTTTATTTGAGCATATTTTGTTTCATTCTTGGTTTTCTATTTTTTATCATATGCCTTTAGTGAGATTTGGTAAATATTGGTGTCTAAATAGTGAATTAAACCCCTCATGATCCCCATGGGATGCATGGAGGATGATTTGACCGATTTTGGGACACCCATGGGGTGCACCGACATTCCCAAACCTTGAAATTCTAATGGTTGAGTGTATTGTTGTTGCGTGATAATGTAGAGCCCATGAAGAACATGTTAATAATGTTGGTTGAGATTAAATAGAATAGTGATTTTTTCTCAAAGGGTTATTAATTGCATAAGGGGTCAATTTATTGAATACTAATGGGTTATATGAAGTATGAAATGGGAAATGGTATTTGGAAGATGATATAAGGCTTATAAATGATAAATGAGTAAAATGTGTTAACTAAGATTGTGTTTAATGGAATATGATTTATTTTTAATTGACTAAAAGAATTAATTCATATGAATTATGAACATGTCAACATGGAAAGTTCTTGTTAATTGAACATCAAGTTAATGGGATTCAAATGTGTATTGATTAACATGATTATTGGGTTAATACATTGTAAATGATTAAGGAGATAAGTTATGTAACATGTGGAATGGTCTAATATGTTATGAGGTTTAATGTATGGGAATTAGTGAATATTATTTTTGTGTTTAGGCATACAAAATGGGAATTGGGATAAATGTAAATCTAATGTAAATAGAAATATGTTAATTTTTTGTGTAATAATATTTATTACTATGTTTATTTTTGTGGATTATGATTGTTATTTGTACAGTTAGAGTTTGGTTTGGATATGTTATATGAGGTGATTAGATATGTATAAGAATGTGAACATGGCTTAGTAGAGTGGGGTATTGACTTGGGTATTTTTCACCCATGGGTTGAGTTAGACTGAGGCTCTAAACTTCACCCCACAATGCATGGGTTAGAGAAGGGAATGAAGTTTGGTTCCTGTAATGGATTCACTCCTCAAGGACTTAGGACTCATGGTGAGGATAATTTGGTTTTTGTGATGTGTTTATCCCTAGATAGATAGAGACTTTACTTCATCACTTATTAATATAGATAAATGCATTAAACACCTATACGAATGACATAAATGCCTATCCCATGGATCACATATCGAAAATGAATCAGGTAATGAGGTTGATGCTATGAATGAATTTGGTACTAATGTTTGTAATGGTTAATGTAAATATTGTTAACTAATGTAACCCAAATTTCCTTTAATTACTTTTAATTTATATACTATATACATGCACTATCTGTTTAATGTAAAGAGTTTTTAAACACTATTAGTGGTGGAATACTAAGTTTTACGCACACCCTACTCAGGCCTCCATTGGTTACCTAAGTAGATTTCATGTTTTTAGGTCAGGAGAAAGGGAAATTTTCGTATTTTGGGGTGTTGAGTTGGACATCAGATATTCACAGATGGGGATACTGACAAGGAGCCAGGAACTATTTTGGGGACTCATCTATTTTTCATTATTTTGGGTTTTACTTCAATTTTTTCATTGTGAGCCTAAAATGACATATTTACTATTTGGTGATGGACACATACCATATTTTGGAATTGGTTAATTATACATGTTCTTCGGTTATAAAATTTAATTTCTATTAATTAATTTTTACTAACTGTGGCATACTCTGGTAAAGAGGGTATAGTCTCCCTAGATGTCTTGTTAGACCCTCGTAGCTAGTGGGAAACCTCTAGCATATATGGATGTACACTAGAGGTCATGTAGAAACCCTACTCAAGGAACTAGTTTAGTGGATCCCAGGTAGAGTACCTTACAAAGTTGTATTAGAGCTGTTTATATCTTTATCATAATATTTTTGGAATTGTAGATGGTATATTTGTATATTACCATCATGTCCTTGAGCTCATTCATGGTAGTAGATAACCTATTAACAGGGTAAAAACAATGTAAAAAAGGTGGGAATTATTTTACTTATTGTTTACTTTTACAATTGAATGATATTTAACTATTTTTTATGCACATATTAGGTTATGAGATTGTTTTATGGTATTTTTATCATGGAATAAATGTAATGATGTTGTGCATTCATGCATCATTTTCAGAAACTAGTGATAAAGGTGAAATACATCATGGTAGGTACAAATTGGAAAGGTGTGGGTGACATGGAAGGTATGATGCTTTTTATTTTCATGATATTTTTGATGCAAATGTAGTAAATGAATGGTTCCAATAAATAGGAACCATTTATTCCTATTTATTGGTATAGAGAAGGAGTGTAAATGAATGGTTCCAATAAATAGGATAAAATTATTTATTGTGAGAAATTATAAGGAGTAAATGGTGTTTCAACAATGATGGTAAAATAGTGAATGAAATTTTCTTTTTGTAAGGTTCTGAATGACTTAAAATAAGGGTTATAATGAGTTGTAAAAATGAGAAAGGTATGCAAAGGGGAAATAGTTGTCTTAAGAAAGTGGAAATGGATTCAAAAGAGGATTAATAATGAAATACTTGTATCTATAATAGTTCTCATACCCAATAATTAACATTTCCCCCAATACTAATGGTTGAGGGAGGTATTACAGATGTTATAACATTTGTTTGAATAGTGTATGTAGAGTATGTTGGGTATGGAATGTAGATTATTTTCTGTTGTGGTCTCCATGGATTATAAATCCATTGAGATGAATGTTGATGAAACTGGATATAAATATGAATCTAAATCATATAGGATTTTGGAATTTTTTGGTAAATAGAACATCCAAATGTGTCATCCTTTGGGTTTTCACTATAGTGATGTTAATTATAAAATATGTGTAGTGATAAAATTTTTAGGGAATAAAAATATAGAGTATTCATAGGGTTTCTTATCTATCACATTTATGTGTGGTTTGGGAAGTAATAGTTACCTAGGACAATACATTGATTATATATCAGGAGACCATGATTTTCCTTTCTATGGAGATAATGGGTATGTTTCTTATTATTATTTTGGTAGGGATGTGAGTTTGATTGTTTTGAGATGTAGCCTGATAATGTGGGAATGTTAAACCTTGTGCGTTGAAATTACAAGTGTTGTATATTGGACTGAAGGATGAGTTCCTTGGTTGTGGCATCATTAGTGATGTGTGTTTTCCAGTTGGTGGGGTGATCCAGGTGGATTCAAACCTTGAAAGTTGTGTTTTTGATCCCAGAGTTGGTGGCCTAGCTTGGGGTGACAATGTATGTGTCTTTGTATGTTTGGTGTCAATACTAAAGTGACTATTTATTGAGCATCTTTTAAATAAATATGTCTGAATGGGGGAAGGATAGCCACCATGAGTGGAGATTTTTTGGAAGTGTGATGTATATCACCCAGAGTGTGGGCTTAATGACTTGTTACACTAAAACATAGTTGTGAATTTGTTAATGTTCAATGCTCGAGAGAAAACAGTGAGAGATGTTTGTTTTTTTCAATTCTATTGGTTTTTTGAGGCATAGTTGGGTGTTTTTTATATTGAAATGTGTGTGTTCTCTTGGGGAGATAATTTATAAGGTCAATGGTTCTGTGAGACGCAACTTGAGTTTTGATAATGATTTGATGGGCTATGGAAAAAGAATGGGTGACTTCATTTGAGTTTAGCCCAGTGATGCTTATTCTATGGAATATGAATCATGGGAGATTATTTAGAGTTGTAATTGATGGATTTTTTGTAACATCATGTTTTATTAATTGGTGTGGTATTTCCACAGTTCATTCATAACGACGCCTGAAAACTACAAGTTGGTTGTATGGTTAGTTTCAACGGATTTTATTGCTTAGATTCTTAACCCATCCATTCACAAAAAAGATTAATTGAGAGTAAATGTTTTTTAGGGAATATGAGGCAAGAGTGAATGAGGTGTGATTATATGAATTTTTGACACCCATGGAGAGGGTAATCACGTGGTTGGAATTTTATGTGCAAACGGCCTTATTGAAGAGTGAGGGTTTTAGAATGAATTTAGGATCATGTTAGTGATATACTGATAGGCGTGTCAATGAGAGAAAGTAGGTTTTGGGATAGTATCTACTGATATGTGGATTTTTTCAATTTAAATATAGTTTTTGAGTGTGGCTATAGGAAGTATGATAACATGAGGGATCTAATGAGGTCTACATGCGGGCATGCACTAATAAGGCACAAGTCTATTTGGGATGGGTGAACAAGTGTCTTAGGATAAGCACCTATATTTTTCCACCAAAGTAATGTGGGAATACACTCTATGTGGGAGATTATGGTTATTAATTATTGTGTAGGATTTCTATGTTTCTGTTTTTAACCATTATGGTCATTCCACTGGAAATTGATGTGTACAATGGTAGTATTTCCAAAGGGAATTTGGTTCATGGTTGTTGGTGAATGGTCAAGGAGTGGTGGTGTGACATGGTTGGTGACAATTCCTATTAGTGAAATTAGGACCCTTTTGATCTAATTGGATAACATTATATCCCATATAGTATTTTATTTTAAGAAATTCAAACTGTTTTCACTATGGTTTGTAACACATATATAATTTTTATATGGTTTTCTAGAAGATAAATTTGATCAGAATTAGTATATTGAAATAAATAGTTTTTACCATCTTCTTGTAATTTATTTATTTTTATGGAATTTTTTAATATTTAATTTATTACCAAATGATGATGCAATAATTACTAAAAAAATAAACAAACCAAATAAATATCACTATAAATATTTAAATAAATAATATTTGAGTTCATTAATCTTATCAAATAATTCAATAGATTATTTTTGTGTTCAATTTATATTATAAAATAGTTAGTTCTAAATGTAATATTTTTTTACGTTTATAAATTTTAGTAATGAGTAGTAAAAAATTTAAAAATAAAAATATTTTATAATGTTATTAGAAAATCATTATAAAATTAAATAAGCAAAAAAGGAGTAATATATGGTCTAAAATTTCATCCCCTATACATTTAAGAGATATATTTAGTAATTTTCTCTAGAATAGTTTTATTTAATTTTAATATTTTGAGGAATTCCTAATGTTCTCCTCCCCGCAGCTATAAATGGTCACCCATTCCATCACATAATTTCACCACATTTATACTTTTATCATGACAATAATATGCCAAATTCACATCAAATATTCCCTAGACACATTCTTGAGGTGATGTTTATAAAAAATACCAATTCCAAGTACCATAAGAGATCCTTTAAATAGTATATTTTCAGTAGGTAACTTCCTTAAACTACCTAATTTAATTTACATTCTTTATATAAATTCTCCTTACTTATTTAATAACTGAAATCATAAAACTCAATTATCCATTAAATACAAAAATTTTATAGTTATAATAGAATATTATCCATACATCTTTTTTTTCTTCGCATTTAATTTAATAAAGGGAAACTGTTGTCCAAATTATTACGACTAACCATGTTTTTAGATAAGGGGTTTTCTTGTTCTATTAACTTCATAAATGATTGCAATAAAACTATTATTAATATTAAAATAAGTATTTTATAACTTTTTCTATGTTATATATCTAATATATATACAATATATATAAAAAAAGTAACTAATACGTGTTTGTTGGAAGAATCGATATAATAAACTAAATAATTATCATTAATGTTTAATCAATGAAATCCTCCTCATTTCATAAATAAGAATGATATATGTGACCAATTAAAAATATTTCATTGAATTAACACCATATAATTAAACTTTTGGAGTAATATTCCCATTTTAAAAGAACATGTATAAATATACAAAAGTAAACCAACTAGGAAACATTAAAATGAATGATCTACATAATGGAGAAACTATATTTATAACTCATAGAAATGGATATAAAAATCTTAATTGAATTATAATATATAAATTATCTATGGAAGAGGTTCTTAATTATGTAATTAAGTAATCTAATATTGTTTTGTAATACATTGGGTTAATTGTTTTTAAAACATTAAGACATAAGGCTAGTGAATTTCCATTAAAAATATCCATTAATGTATCCTTTTACAAAATTCAAAAATATTGTTTTCTAATATATAAGATATGAATATATTTTAATTATTTCACAACGATTTAATTTTTTCTTTTTTCATTTAAAATATTACAGGTTTATTTTCCTTGAAAATTTTTACCTTTGTTTGTGCGCATGATTCTTTAAAAATAAGTTCTTATGCTCAAGGAATGTTTTTATGATTTATGTATTCATGTTTTATGATTATTTTTTAGTACATGGTAATTTCTTATGATGTTAGGTGGATATATTATAAACAAAATATGGGTGGTTCATTGATTTTACTCTAATGAATTTGGTATGTTTTAATTTGAATGTGATGTTTATAACAAGTGATACTATGATGGATGCATGCAAGTATAACCATGAGGGTTATTTTATGGTAGTCATAAGAGTTACAATATAAGAATTATTTATGGGTTATATAATAATTAATAATTAAAATAATTGATTCCCCATGTTATCTATAAAATTTTATTTATGATTTCTATATTCTATCTAAATTTCATCGCTTCATAAAATTAGTTATTGAGAAAAGTATACATTACTATTAAGGGTGAGAAATACATTTTTTTGAATTTGAATTCTTCTATTTATAACTATTCATAGACTAACATTTTATTTCATTATTTTTATGTCCCATACTATGATTTTTTTGATCATCCAAAAATTTAAAATTCTTTTAATCGGATTTATAGAAGGGTAATAGAAATTTATATTCCAAGAGGAATGTTGGGTATATTTTTTCATGAGAATAAATCATGTTTTATTTGAGAGAAAATTTTTATAGAAAAAATAGATATTTTGTAGATGATTAAATTGTAAATTATTATATTTTCGTTGTATGATATTTTCATAGTTATCCAAAACAAAAAACATGAAATGAACTTTAGATGTAAGATAATGATATCATGAATTAAAAACTCAGGATTATGTAATGTTTAAGGACATGTCCTTAAATTTTCATAGACATGGAGCTTTAGATAAAGTTATCAGTTAGGATAATGATAACAAAATTATCATATATATGTCATAAATTTACAGTTATGATTATATGAAATATAATTTTTATATTCCCCTTTATTTATTTATTTAAATTATGTCTGTTCATAATGGTTTTCCTTAGAAGAAACAAGGAAGTAAGAGCATGAAGGCACCCTGGGGACTATATCCCTATGAATCTACAACATATAATGCTGGGAATTGGATGTATATTGTTTTTGATAGTAATGGATCTATTGATGTAGGATATAAATGGTGGTGAAATCCTAGATTGTGAATAGCTTGAGCTACCACAATGTAACATGATGATAGTAGAATATTTTATTGGGAAACACCAGCCTTCTTTTAGTGGATCTTCTAACCTAGTGGTATTTCAATGTTACGATAAATACCTTGAAAAATATATTTGATCACATGGGGTGTTAGGATAATAAAAAGGGTATTCTTTATATTTATCATTAGGAATGGTGAATTTGTCCAGTGGTGATAAATGTCCAAGTATATCAGAGAAATAAAAGATATTGATTCCATGGACTGTGATGAATTTATGAATATTTTCCTTGAGAAATAAATTCCTATGTGAGTTTTACATATGATGGAAAATAAATTCCATGATTTTAATGAAAATAAATAATATTCAGTAAATTTTAATGAAGAAAACTTCTCTAAATTGGGATATTACACTCAAAATATTATATGAGAACATGATAGAAAATTTAATCACTTTTACTCAGGATGAATCCATGATATCAAAGGGTAATATATACACCTAAATTTAAATTTTATGATAAATTTTTTTGATGATATGAGATTGTATAAATTAATTTTTTGGAATATATTGTAATTAATTAAAAAAATAAGATAAAAAGATCCAAATCGTAGGAATTTGGTAAGAACTAATAAAATAAATCTGAAGGTTATATAATCATGTTATTGTGTTCAATGTGAGGTAAAAATAACCCTTTTTGAGGTGTCATCAAATATGGGACGTTTTTTTAATTTGATATGTTTGGGAATGTGGCATGAAATTGCAATAAAAAGTTTTTAGTGATGGTAATTTTAATTTTGAGAAGAGAACAATAATGTATTTTAAATGTAGTGAGATGAGACATTATGCACCAAAATTCCAAATTAAGGATATGAATGTTGAGATACATCATGACTCTATGTAGAATGGCGTGAAGAAATTATTTTTAACTTCTTCATTAGATATTTCACCACCCATCCATGTGGTATGATATATAATTTCTATTAACTCAGAATATGCTAATGTCTTTTTTGATTCAGGGTATAAAAATTATATAATTTTTGACCAATTAGTTGATAAATGGGAAATTTAATCTCATGAAATGGAATTAGAACGTTTGGTAAAAACAGATGAGGGAAATATTAAAGAAAAATAATCTTTAGGAATATTCTTGTTGTTACCTATGGAACGACATTGCATGAAAATATTTTTGTATTCCCATGTATATTTTGATGTTATTTATGGTATATATTTTCTTTATATTTAGTATGATAATATAGATTTTAGGGATAATGAAGTTGATTAAAATATATAATTTCAATTAATATAAAATATTGTAACCATACCATTGATAACTTATTAAGAATCTAAAAACTATTAAAAATGGAAATGAATGTTATCATGCACATATTTTTGAACGTAAGGGATATGTTTAGATTAATGAAGTTCCAATTGTAAATGAATACCTGAATGTTTTTTCTAAGGATTCTCTTATTGTTATACTGAAACATGAAGTTGAATTTACAATTATCATAGTTCTTGATGCTATTCCAATTTTCAAACCCCCTTATCATATGACTCAAATTGTAACACCCCAAGCTTCTACGGTATGCTTCTCTTTGAATAATGCGATAGCGTGTGTTGTACGCAACATCGAGTTCTAACACACCACAACCAATCAAAATAGCTGTTATGAATAGGAATATCTACTTTTTGAAATTATATATATTTTATATTTCAAAATGGACTTCATTTTTGGATTCGGAATATCGAAATTATCCTAAGTTGAATTTTTGGAATTTTTATGAGAACATCCAATTTTTATGAATAGTAAAAATACTTAAAAACAACTTTTTTAATCAAAATAATTTATAGTGATAAATTATATTATTGAGTGGTTTTAAAGTATAATTAGAATATTTTTTTACCATTTTATCCAATGGTGTTCATTAGAATTAATTTCACTTTGAAATTGGACATAAACAATTATCAATCTTTTGATATATATTGTTTCTTAAAAACACGCTATTTGTTGTGACAGCGAGAATTAATTATAAAATTAATTAATGCAACTTATATGTTTGGAATTTTTGAAAATAGACATCATTTTTGAATTCGGAATATCAATTATAGCTTAGGGTAAAATTTTGGCATTATTCTGAAAAACTTCAATTTTTGATGAATAGTGAAACTACTAAGTGGTAGTTAAAAAACTGAATTTTTCATAAAACTTAATTTTACCGCTTCTGTGAATGGAATTTCGAAAATCTAAGAGACACAGCTAATATCAAAAAGTAAAATGGGGTTCAATGAGATGAAAATAATTTTTGGTGAATAGTAACTTTTTACTTTTATTTACCACGGTTAAAAGTAAATAGGGTAATTAAGGGTAAAAATGATATTAATATTACCCTAACACATGTCCTAATTCTATTGGACAAGTGTATATCGACCAAAACAGCCTTAGGAATAAAATATTATCATTTAGGTCCACTTGGATTAGATTAGGACATTTATTATTATTTAATTCAAAGAAGAGTTAAAAGAGTTAAAATCCATGTTTATTTACTAAAACATTTTTAATATAGGGTTATACATAGGATAAATTCTATTTTAAATATTAATTAGAAAGATAAAATGATTTCATACATAATGATATTTTATTTATAATTTTTAGACTTTAAATAATTTAATTTACTTATGACACAATGATGATGCAGTAATTACCATAATAGTGAAAAATTAAAATAATTGATATTATAAATACACAAATAAATATAATTTGAGACTTTTTTGGAATTAAACTAATTTTCTAGGTTAATATGATATGTTAGGATTGATTCAATTAACTTTTTTAGAAGTAATCTTTCTGTTATTATTTTTACAAAAATCAATTATTGAATAGTGTCAAAATTGACATAAAAGAGTTTTTAAAACAAATATTATCTTATTAATTGATATTAAATTCCAAAAAATCTAAGGTTCGGCCAAGAGACTTATATCATGATATTTGCATCATTAATGGACCACTTGGGGGTCTTTTGGATGTATATGGTAAGTTTATTAACCATATAATATAAAAATACAAAGAGACATTTTAAAAGTGAAACTAATTAACTTAGAGTTAATGCTTAAAGATAAGGATAATATAGTAACACAAACCAGTCTAAATTCTATTGGTTGAATGGTTTTTGACCTATCCCTACCTTAAACTTTCAATAATCAACTTTGGTGCCATTATAAACTGAATATGAATTTATTATAAATTAATATTTCTAGCTTTTCCAAAGGTTCCCCTCACCCCTCTTTTAAAAGGGAACTCCTCCTTCTCATTTCTTCACACCTTCAAAGCCTTTTGGTTCGGCCAAAATCTGCCCAAATACTCTCCCAACTTCCCTCACTACAACCTAGAGGCCTTAGTTTGATCAGAAATCCAACCTAATGATCCCTTTTGATCAAATCAAAAGGAAGGATTCGAAGAAGAGGTAATGTTTTCACCACCCCTTCTCAAGTTCCTTTCTTCTTCCACTTATTCTTTCTTTGTTATTACCATTCTAAAATAATAACTCCAGTATCTTATATATACTGGGATGTTATTATAAATATTGTACAACCATATTCAGTATTCTATCCACCCTTTGAATAACATGTCATCATAGGTGCGTACGTACGGCTTACCATCTCCACGTCGTGGTGTAATTGTTATTCAATATATTATTATCTGGATGGGTATAATAATGATGTGTAACTCATGTAAATAATAAATATAACATGTTAATGATTTTTTATATATGATATACCATCCATTTATATATTATTTTAATACCAAAAGAATGATATTTTCGGTCGTGCGTACGTACGAACTACCGTCTCCACGAACGCGATGAGATTCATTCTCCATCGTATCCCTTCAAGTATAATTATCATTTGATGATTTAAAAATGATGTATACGAACTTGATATCATTATTTATATGAATAAGATACAACCTATCCAAAACAAACACGACTTATGTAACAAAACATATAAAAGAAAACGAGTAAGTTAACACCCAAAATGACGATAATTCTAAGATATTATTAACAAATCAATGTTAAAAGATCATATATGATATCATATTAATATATATGAATCTTGTATAATTTAATAACAATTATTTCACCATTATACAGGAGGTTAACCTACCCCAACCAAGGAAGAGTACAAGGCAAGGGTTATTTCACAATCTCTTCATTATCCGAGGTTGTTTATACGTAATAATCTACTGGGATCTCTTTATCATCCAAATCCATGTTTCTTAAAAATGTATTTCAAAACATTTTTACTATTTAAAAGAATATGGGTTAAAGTCATTTATACCTTTTTTTACTTTTTATATGAGTTTTATAAAGGAATCTATCCGTCGTTTTCCAAACAAGGTGCTTTTAACCTTTTCGACATAATTATGGTAAGAATGTTTTTTTAACTTATACGATAGGTGCGGTTATTTTCCGCCGTTATAAAATCGTCGAAGCTTCCCTTACAAGCTTATAAGAATATTTTCAAATAAAATGTTTCATAAATATAAGACTATTAAATTATTTCAAAATAGAAAGAGATATTTCTCTAAAAAGAGTTTTGATTTCATCTAGGTCAACATCCTTTGATGGATTTTACGCTTATTTGAAGTTGATTTATTATGATACAAAATTTATATATTGTATTGAAGGTTTTGTGATATGTTTGATAATGGATGTGATATTTTTATACCATTCATAGTTTATGGTGAAAGTATTGACATTTCGTATGCTAGTTTTAATATGAATGTTTATATTATGTTTAAACCTTTTCATATGGGAATGCATTGGACTTAATATGTGAAGGGTGGAGCCCTCTATAGGTCCTCGATGCATCGGTAGGTCTCATGAGACAAACTAGTGTCTTGGTACAAGGCCTTGAGAAAATCTTATTTGTAGTCTTGGCACGAGGCCTTGGCTATGTGGTTATGATAGTCTGGCATTATGCATTCCATCATTATGAAAGTGGTTATTGATATTGCATGTGATTATTCGATTAGTAGAATATCCATGTGAATAAGTAAATGGAATTATTTCATTTTACTTTTGCCACACTATGTTGAATTTCAAGTTTAAAAGGCTTTTGTTTTAGTTATACATTGCCTTAAATGTTTATGCTTATTTTTGAAAGTTTCCGCTATATTGTTAGCCTTACTGGGCATTTGAGCTCACCCCTTTTCAATGTTTTATTTTTCCCAGGATGTAAAGAAGTAAGTTATGAATGACCTGCAGGGATAATATTTGGGGATATGATTTTGGAATATGAATACTATGTTGTTGTAGTATTTTTCCACTTTATGATGTAATAATTTATGAATTTATCTAGTGTTTCCAAGGCTACTAAACCAATCGGTCTTTCGAGATTTGATCTTTCCTGTGATCATGCCAATGTAATGTAATAATGCACCGACTCTGGGTAACTGGGGTCGACACGTTATAATTGGTATTAGAGGAATTTTAGTACAAACCTTGGAAGCTAGATTTAGATAAACTATGATTAGAGAATGTAGACCTAAGATGCACTTTGAGTATTAGTATAGAAGAGCTTCCTAGAATTTTGGTATTGTAGAGATTTTGTGAGTTTTCCGAGCAATACATCCCTGTCTGGATACGAGCAGGTAGAGGCGGCTCTGGCACAGATGTACCTAGGGGTAAAACCCGAAAACACCACTTTGAGCAAGACTCGAATGGGAACTGGTGCACGACAACGGGCCTTGCTGCACTATTGGTTACAACACTCTCGGGGGATATGATTAGGATAACTCTCATTTTCTTTACAAATCATTATGAAGGGTTTATGAGTTTATACTTCCTCAAAGAAAACATTTTTATGATTATGGATTATATCCATAAATAGTTCAATTTATGTTAAGTGTTTTATATGTATGGGATTATGTATTTTGATTCATAAACTGATCTAGTTTATTATATTGTTTAGAAATGGCGCCTAGTGGAAGAAATGGAAACTGTATCAATGCACGCACTCCATATAGGGATTTCCCTACTGCTCAAGATAATTATAGTGGAGCTGGTGATGCAACTGGTGCCGATCTGCTAATCACCATACTGGGACAACTCACTCAGGTTATGAATAATAACCTTACCTGTATGGAGCACCCTGATCCGCAGCATTGAGGATCAATGTTAGATCGATTAATGAGGCAACAACCACCAACGTTCAATCGGAGTACAAATCCCTTAGTAGCTGAGCAATGGATATTTTCCCAAGAGAAAATATTTCAGGCTTTGGGGAGTAGTGAAAGGGAAAAAGTTATCATGGTAGTTTACCGCCTCACCAGAGATGCTGATCAATGGTGGTCATTGATTCAAAATATGAAGGAAGATGATGAAGTATCAAATATGGAATGGAGGGAGTTCAAGGATCTGTTTTTAGAAAAATACTTTCCTCGTGACCATCGAGCAGATATGGAAAGGCAATTTCTGAGTCTGAGACAGAAGGAGGATGAGAATGTCACAAAGTATGAGGCTAACTTTATAAGGTTAGCAAGGTATGCTGGTGATTATATATGTAACCGAAGAAGTAATATTGATCGTTTCCTTGATGGGTTAAAACCATTTCTCCGTCGAGCATTAGTCTCACAATCCTTTTCATCATACGAAGACATTGTCTCATGTGCTATCAAGACCGAAAAGGAATTCTCTAAGTCTTATGACTTTAAAGCAAAGAAAGAGAAGAAGAGGCCTACTGATCAATCTGGGAATGGAAATAAGGGGACGAAAGGAAATTTTGAATATCCATCCTGTGGTAAATGTGGGAAGAAACACTTCAGTACTTGCTTGAAGGGAATGGGCATCTGTTACAAATGTGGTGAAAAAGGCCACCAAGATCGTGATTGCAAAGGGAAGAAGGAATCTACCAATGTTCAGTGCTAAAATTGTAGGGAGATGGGGCATTATGCAAATGAATATCCTAAGCATCAGGAGAACTTACCTCAGAAAAGGCCAAGGGATCAAGGCCAAGCTTATGCTATCACTACTGCTGAGGTAGAAGCTCTGAAAGACGTGGTGGCAGGTAATTTAATGGTTTCCTCAAGTTTAGAAAATTCATTATTTGATTCTGGATCATCGCATTGTTTCATATCATCCCAGTTTGCTAAGAAAATTAGATATTTTCAATTTGATTTAACAAGGGAGTTGTCAGTTAAAACTCCTAAGGGAAGTATCATTACAACAAAGTTTTGTGAATCAGTCCCCATTAGAGCACATAAATTTTCTTTATCTACTGATCTCATCTTCATACCTATGATTGAGTTTGATATAATCCTAATCATGGACTAACTTTCGGACTATGATGCGAAGATTTATTGTAAGAAGAAAGAGGTTACGATTCTTGATGATAATGATAAGGAACACCTTATCTTTAGAGCAGAATTGTCACCACCTAATTCTTATTTAGATCCACCCCCAGTAGCTCAACCAAATTCAATTATTGGGGAGGAAGAGAATGAAATAACTGTGGGTGAGGAATGGAATGTTCAAATAGAGGATTTACCTGTTGTGAAAGAATTTGTAGATGTATTTCGGGAAGATTTACCTGGACATCCTCCAGAACGAGAAGTTGAGTTTTCCATTGATTTAATTCCTGGATCAAGGCCTATATCAAAGACCCCTTATAGAACGGCCACTGTAGAATTAGTTGAACTAAAGAAACAACTAGAGGAATTAAGTAATAAGGGATTTATTCGCCCTAGGGTTTCTCCATGGGGATCCCCTGTTCTTTTTGTTACAAAGAAAGATGGATCTATGAGGTTATGTATCGACTACAGGGAGATCAATTATATAACAATAAAGAACAAGTATCCACTACCACGCATTGATGATTTATTTGACCAACTACATGGAGCTCAATACTTTTCAAAGATTGACCTTCGATCTGGATACCATCAGTTGTGTGTGAAGAAGGAAGACATTCCGAAGACAGCATTTCGAACCAGGTACGGGCATTACGAGTTTACTATAATGCCTTTTGGATTGACTAATGCACCCTCTATATTCATGGATATGATGAATAGAGTTTTCAAGGAGTATCTTGATGAATTTGTGGTGGTATTTATTGATGATATCTTGGTATACTCCAAAAGCTACGAATATCATGAAAATCACTTGCGCATTATCTTGAATACTCTAAGAAGACATGAATTATATGGGAAGTTTAGCAAGTATGAATTATGGCTTCAGGATATTTCTTTTCTTGGCCATATTTTCTCTAAAGATGGAATCTCTGTTGATCCTTCTAAGACCAAGGCAATCCAAGAATGGCCAGCACCTATGAGTATAACTGAGGTACGTAGTTTTATTGGTTTAGCAGGTTATTATCGACGATTCGTCCAAAATTTTGCCCGATTGGCTAACCTATTAACGAAGCTCACACGTAAAGGGGTTAATTTTGTTTGGACAAAAGAGTGTGAAGAATGTTTCGAAGAACTGAAGAGAAGATTAGTCAATGCTCCAATATTGACTCTACCATCGGGGAATGATGGGTTCGTTATTTATAGCGATGCATCGAAGAAAGGACTTGGTTGTGTCCTTATGCAGAATGATAGAGTTATTGCCTATGCATCACGACAGTTGAAAATTCATGAACAAAACTATCCTACTCATGATATCGAGTTAGCAGCTGTGATCTTTACTTTGAAGATATGGAGGCAATACCTCTATGGTGAAAAAATGTGAGATTTATACTGATCACAAGAGCTTGAAGTATATTTTCTCACAAAAATAACTCAACATGAGGCAAAGGAGATGGCTTTAATTACTCAAGGATTATGATTGCACGATACACTACCACCCAGGGAAGGCAAATAGGGCGGCAGATGCTTTGAGCAGAAAAGACCATGGAGTTTTGAACAATATGAGAATTGAAAGGGATCCAATTTTCATGGATCTAGTGAAGATGGATATGGGAATAACCAAGGAAGGCGAAACATCAATTCTTTTTCAAATGGTTGCCAAACCATATTTACTACCGATGATGAAGAATTTAAAATGAAGATTAAAGTTGTGAATGATGGGAGATTGATAGACTTTGTGTATGTAAGATGGAATTTTGAAATTCGGGAAGAGTCTTTGTGTTCCCGATTTACCTGATCTAAAAAGGGAATTGTTGGATGATGCTCATAGTTCCAATTTCTCTATACATCCTGGGAGCACCAAAATGTATAGATATTTGAAGGAAAATTTTTGGTGGGACAACATGAAGAGAGAGATTACTGATTTTGTGTCAAGATGTATGGTTTGTCAACAAGTGAAAGCTGGGAGGCAACAGCCTGGAGGAGTCATGCAACCTCTTCCCATACTAGAGTGGAAATGGGACAATATTACGATGTACTTTGTAATGGGACTACCAATGACTCCTAGAAGGAACGATGAAATATGGGTTATTGTTGATCGTCTTTCCAAGTCAGCACATTTTCTTGCTATAAGAGAAGATCTACCACTGGAACGTCTAGCAAGACTATATATTAATGAAGTTGTGAGACTTCATAGAGTACCCCTATTGATTGTTTCTGATCATGATCCCCGTTTTACTTCAATATTTTGGAAGAGTCTTCAAAAATACCTGGATACTGAACTTCATTTGAGCACTGCTTACCACCCTCAGACAGATGGACAATCAGAAAGAACTATTCAAACCTTAGAAGACATGTTGAGAGCCTGATCACTTGATTTTCAGGGTATGTGGGATCAATATTTACCTCTGGTAGAAATTTCCTATAACAATAGCTTCCATTTGAGTATTCAGATGGCACCATATGAAGCGTTATACGGAAAGAGATGTCGTACACCAACCTGTTGGGATGACATTGGTGAAAGAAAACTTGTAGGCCCAGAACTGGTGGAGGAAACGATGGAAAAGGTGAAGGTAATCCAAAATCACATCAAAGCAGCTCAAAGTAGGCAGAAGAGCTATGCCGATAATCGAAGGAAGGATTTGGAATTTCAAGTCGGTGATCATGTTTTCCTGAAGGTATCTCCATGGAAGGGAGTCATACGTTTTGGTAAGAAAGGTAAATTGAGTCCCAGGTACATTGGACCTTTCGAAATTCTAGAACGAAATAGGCTGTAGCTTACCGATTGGCAATGCCACCAAGTCTCTCCAAAGTTCACGATGTGTTCCACGTATCTTTGTTGAGGAAATACATGCCTGACCCAACGCATGTACTCACCTATGAAGAATTATAACTGGAACCCGATCTGTCCTATTGTGAAGAGCCCGTCAGGATTATTGATACGAGAGAACAAGTACTAAGAAACCGGACGACGCGTCTGGTAAATGTTTTGTGGAGAAACCATAAGATGGTAGAGGCAACGTGGGAACCCAAGGAACTTATGATGAAGAACCACCCGAGTATTTTCATGTGATAAGTATTCTAGAAATTTTGAGGACGAAATTATTTGAAGGAGGGGAGAATGTAACACCCCAAGCTTTTATGGTACACTTCTCTTTGAATAATGCGATAGCGTGTGTTGTACGCAACATCGAGTTCTAACACACCACAACCAATCAAACTAGCCGTTATGAATAGGAATACCAACTTTTTGAAATTATATATATTTTATATTTCAAAATGGACTTCATTTTTGGATTCGGAATATCGAAATTATCCTAAGTTGAATTTTTGGTATTTTTTTGAGAACTTCAAATTTTTATGAATAGTGAAAAATACTTAAAAACAAATTTTTTAATCAAAATAACTTATAGTGATAAATTATATTATTGAGTGGTTTTAAAGTATAATTAGAATATATTTTTACCATTTTATCCAATGGTGTTCATTAGAATTAATTTCACTTTGAAATTGGACATAAACAATTATCAATCTTTTGATATATATTGTTTCTTAAAAACATGCTATTTGTTGTGACAGTGGGAATTAATTATAAAATTAATTAATGAAACTTATATTCTTGGAATTTTTTAAAATAGACACCATTTTTTAATTTGGAATATCAATTATAGCTTAGGGTGAAATTTTGGCATTATTCTGAAAAACATGAATTTTTGATGAATAGTGAAACTACTAAGTGGTAGTTAAAAAACTGAATTTTTCATAAAACTTAATTTTACCACTTCTTTGAATGAAATTTCGAAAATCCAAGAGACACAGTTAACATCAAGAAGTAACATGTGGTTCAATGAGATGAAAATAATTTTTGGTGAATAGTAACTTTTTACTTTTATTTACCACGGTTAAAAGTAAATAGGGTAATTCAGGGTAAAAATGATATTAATATTACCCTTACACATGTCCTAATTCTATTGGAAAAGTGTGTATCGACCAAAACAGCCTTAGGAATAAAATATTATTTTTTAGGTCTACTTGGATTAGATTAGTACATTTATTATTATTTAATTCAAAGAAGAGTTAAAAGAGTTAAAATCAATGTTTATTTACTAAAACATTTTTAATATAGAGTTATACATAAGATAAATTCGATTGTAAATATTAATTAGAAAGATAAAAATATTTCCTACATAAGGATATTTTATTTATAATTTTTATACTTTAAATAATTTAATATATATATGAAACAATGATGATGCAATAATTACCATAATAGTGAAAAATTAAAATAATTGATATTATAAATACACAAATAAATATAATTTGAGACTTTTTAGGAATTAAACTACTTTTCTAGGTTAATATGACATGTTAGTATTGATTCAATTAACTTTTTTCGAACTAATCATTCTGTTATGATTTTTACAAAAATCAATTATTGAATAGTGTCAAAATTGACAGAAAAGAGTTTTTAAAACAAATATTTTTTTATTAATTGATATTAAATTCCTAAAAATATAAGGTTCGTCCAAGAGACTTATATCATGATATGTTCATCATTAATGGACCACTTGGGGGTCTCTTGGATGTATATGGTAAGTTTATTAACCATATAATATAAAAATACAAAGAGTCATTTTAAAAGTGAAACTAATTAACTTAGAGTTAATACTTAAATATAAGGTTAATATAGTAAACAAAACCTGTCTAAATTCTATTGTTTGAATGGTTTTCTACCTATACCCACCTTAAACTTTTAATAATAAACTTTTGAGCCATTAGAAACCAAATAATAATTTATTATAAATTAATATTTATAGCTTTTCTAAAGGTGCCCCTCACCCCTCTTATAAAAGGGAACTCCTCCTTCTCATTTCTTCACACCTTCAAAGCCTTTTGGTTCGGAACAAATCTGCCCAAATACTCTCCAAACATCCCTCAATACAACATAGAGGCCTTAGTTTGATCAGAAATCCAACTTAAGGATCCCTTTTGATCAAATCCAAAGGAAGAACCCGAAGAAGAGGTAATGTTTTCACCACCCCTTTTCAAGTTCCTTTCTTCTTCCACTTCTTCTTTCATTGTTATTACCATTCTAAAATAATAAATCCAGTATCTTATATATACTGGGATGTTATTATAAATATTTTACAACCATATTCAGTATTCTATCCACCCTTTGAATAACATGTCACCATACGTGCGTACGTACGACATACCGTCTCCACGTCGTGGTGTAATTGTTATTCAATATATTATTATTTGGATGGGTATCATAATGATCTGTAACTCATGTAAATAATCACTATAACATGTTAATGATTCTGTATATATGATATAACATCCATTTATATATTATTTTAATACAAAAGAATGATATTGTCGCTCATGCGTACGTACGAACTAACGTCTCCACGAACGCGATGAGATTCATTCTCCATCGTATCTATTCAAGTATAATTATCATTTGATTATTTAAAAATGATGTTTAAGGACTTGATATAATTCTGGATATGAATAATATACAACCTATCCAAAACAAACACAACTTATGTAACAAAACATATAAAAGAAAACGAGTAAGTTAACACCCGAAACGACGATAATTCTAAGATATTATTAACAAATAAATGTTAAAAGATCATATATGATATCATATTAATATATATGATTCTTGTATAATTTAATAACAATTATTTCACCAATATACATGAGGTTAACCTACCCCAACCAAGTAAAAGTACAAGGTAAGGGTTATTTCAGAATATCTTCATTATCTGAGGTTGTTTATACATAATAATCTACTGGGATCTCTTTATCATCCACATCCATGTTTCTTAAAAATGTATTTCAAAACATTTTTACTATTTAAAAGAATATGGATTAAAGTCATTTATAACTTTTTTTGACTTTTTATAAGAGTTTTATAAAGGAATATTTCCGTCGTTTTCCAAACAAGGTGCTTTTAACCTTTTCGACAGAATTAAGGTAAGAATGTTTTTTTAACTTATACGGTGGGTGCGGTTATTTTCCTCCATTATAAAATCGTCGAAGCTTCCCTTACAATCTTATAAGAATATTTTCAAAGAAAATTTTTAATAAATATAAGACTCTTAAATGATTTCAAAATAGAAAGAGATATTTCTCTAAAAAGAGTTTTGATTTCATCTATGTCCACATCCTTTGATGGATTTTACGCTTATTTGAAGTTGATTTATTATGATACAAAACTTCTATATTGCATTGAAGGTTTTGTGATATGTTTGACTATAGATGTGCTATTTTTATACCATTCATAGTTTATGGTGAAAGTATTGACATTTCGTATGCTAGTTTTAATACGAATGTTTATGTTATGTTTAAAACTTTTCATATGGGAATGCATTGGACTTAATATGTGACGGGTGGAGCCCGCTATAGCTCCTTGATGCATCGGTAGGTCTCATGAGACAAACTAGTGTCTTGGCACAAGGCCTTGGAAAAATATTATTTGTAGTCTTGGCACGAGGCCTTGGCTATGTGGTTATGATAGTCCGGCATTATGCATTCCATCATTATGAAAGTGGTTATTGATATTGCATGTGATTATTCAATTAGTAGAATATCCATGTGAATAAGTAAATGGAATTATTTCATTATACTTTTGCCATACTATGTTGAAGTTCAAGTTTAAAAAGCTTTTGTTTTAGTTATACATTGCCTTAAATGTTTATGTTATTTTTGGAAGTTTCCGCTATATTGTTAGCCTTACTGGGAATTTGAGCTCACCCCTTTTCTATGTTTTATTTTTCCCAGGATGTGAAGAAGTAAGTTATGAATGACCTGTAGGGATAATATGTGGGGATATGAGTTTGGAATATGGAGACTATGTTGTTGTAGTATTTTTACACTTTATGATGTAATAGTTTATGAATATATCTAGTGTTTCCAAGGCTACTAAACCAATCGGTCTTTCGAGATTTTATCTTTCTTGTGATCATGCCAATGTAAGGTAATAATGCACCGACTCTGGGTAACTAGGGTCAGGGCGTTACAGTTGGTATCGGAGGAAGTTTAGTACAAACCTCGGAAGCTAGATTTAGATAAACTCTGATTAGAGCACGTAGACCTAAGATGAACTTTGAGGATTAGTATAGAAGAACTTCCTATAATTTTGGTATTGTAGAGATTTTGTGAGTTTTCTGAGAAATACATCCCTGTCTGGATACGTGTAGGTAGAGGCGGCTCTGACACAGATGTACCTAGGGGTAAAACCCGAAAACACCTCTTTGAGCTAGACTCGAACGGGAACTGGTGCACGACAACAGGCCTTGCTGCACTCTTGGTTACAACACTCCCGGGGGATATGATTAGGATAACTCTCATTTTCTTTACAAATCATTATGAAGGGTTTATGAGTATATACTTTCTCAAAGAAATTTTTTTTATGATTATGGATTATATCCATAAATAGTTCAATTTATGTTAAGTGTTTTATAAGTATGGGATTATGTATTTTGATTCATAAACTGATCTTGTTTATTCCATTTTTTAGAAATGGCACCTAGTGGAAGAAATGGAAACCGTATCAATGCACGCACTCCATGTAGGGATTGCCCTCTTTCTCAAGATAATTATGGTGGAGCTGGTGATGCAATTGGTGCCGATCAGCTAATCACCATACTGGGACAACTCACTCAGGTTATGAATAATAACCTTACCCGTATGGAGCACCCTGATCCGCAGCATGGAGGATCAATGTTAGATCGATTCATGAGGCAACAACCATCAACGTTCAATGGGAGTACAAATCCCTTAGTAGTTGAGCAATGGATATTTTCCCTAGAGAAAATATTTCAGGCTTTTGGGGGTAGTGAAAGGGAAAAAGTTATCATGGCATTTTACCGCCTCACTGGAGATGCTGATCAATGGTGGTCATTGATTCAAAATTCTAAGGAAGATGATGAAGTATCAAATATGGAATGGAGGGAGTTCAAGGATCTATTTTTAGAAAAATACTTTCCTCGTGGCCACCGAGCAGATATGGAAAGGCAATTTCTGAGTCTGAGACAGAAGGAGGATGAGAATGTCACAAAGTATGAGGCTAACTTTACAAGGTTAGAAAGGTATGCTGGTGATTATATACGTAACCCAAGAAGTAAGATTGATCATTTCTTTGATGGGTTATAACCATTTCGCCGTCGAGCATTAGTCTTACAATCCTTTTCATCGTACGAAGACATTGTCTCATGTGCTATCAAGACCGAAAAGGAATTCTCTAAGTCTTATGACTTTAAAGCAAAGAGAGAGAAGAAGAGGCCTGCTGATCCATATAGGAATGGAAATAAGGGGAAGAAAGGAAAGTTTGAATATCCATCTTGTGGTAAATGTGGGAAGAAACCCCCCGGTACTTGCTTGAAGGGAATGGGCATCTGTTACAGATGTGGTGAAAAGGCCACCAAGATCGTGATTGCAAAGGGAAGAAAGAAGCTACCAATGTTCAGTGCTACAATTGCAGGGAGATGGGGAATTATGCAAATGAATTTCCTAAGCGTCAGGAGAACTTACCTCAGAAAAGGCCAAGGGATCAAGGCCAAGCTTATGCTATCACTACTGCTGAGGTAGAAGCTCTGAAAGACGTGGTGGTAGGTAATTTAATGGTTTCCTCAAGTTTAGAAAATGCATTATTTGATTCTAGATCATCGCATTGTTTCATATCATCCCAGTTTGCTAAGAAAATTAGATATTTCCAATTTGATTTAACAAGGGAGTTGTCAGTTAAAACTCCTAAGGGAAGTATCATTGTAACAATGTTTTGTGAATCAGTCCCCATTAGAGTACATAAATGTTCATTGTCTGCTGATCTCATCGTCATACCTATGATTTAGTTTGATATAATCCTCGGTATTGACTGGCTTTCGGACTATGATACAAAGATTTATTGTAAGAATAAAGAGGTTACGATTCTTGATGATAATGATAAGGAACACCTTATCTTTAGAGCAGAATCATCACCACCTAATTCTTATTTAGATCCACCCCTAGTAGCTCAACTAAATTCAATTATTGGGGAGGAATAGAATGAAATAACTGTGGATGAGGAAAGGAATGTTCAAATAGAGGATGAACCTGTTGTGAAAGAATTTGTAGATGTATTTCCGGAAGATTTACCTGGACATCCTCCAGAACGAGAATTTGAGTTTTCCATTGATTTAATTCCTGGATCAAGGCCTATATAGAAGACCCCTTATAGAATGTCCACTGTAGAATTAGTTTAACTAAAGAAACAACTAGAGGAATTAAGTAATAAGGGATTTATTTTCCCTAGTGTTTCTCCATGGGGAGCCCATGTTATTTTTGTTAAAAAGAAAGATGGATCTATGAGGTTATGTATCGACTACAGGGAGATCAATGCTATAACAATAAAGAACAAGTATCCCCTACCACACATTGATGATTTATTTGGCCAACTACATGGAGTTCAATACTTTTCAAAGATTGACCTTCGATCTGGATACCATCAGTTGTGTGTGAAGAAGGAAGACATTCTGAAGACAACATTTTAAACCTGGTACGGGCATTACGAGTTTACTATAATGCCTTTTGGATTCACTAATGTACCCTCTGTATTCATGGATCTGATGAATATAGTTTTAAAGGAGTATCTCGATGAATTTTTGGTGGTATTTATTGATGATATCTTGGTATACTCCAAAACCTACGAATATCATGAAAATCACTTGCACATTATCTTGAAGACTCTAAGAAGACATGAATTATATGGGAAGTTTAGCAAGTGTGAATTCTGGCTTCAGGAGATTTCTTTTCTTGGATATATTGTCTCTAAAGATGGAATCTCTGTTGATCCTTCTAAGACCATGGCAATCCAAGAATGGCCAGCACCTACGAGTATAACTGAGGTACATAGTTTTATTGGTTTAGCAGGTTATTATTGACGATTCGTCCAGAATTTTTCCCGATTGGCTAACCCATTAACGAAGATCACATGTAAAGGGGTTAAATTTGTTTGGACAAAAGAGTGTGAAGAATGTTTCGACGAACTGAAGAGAAGATTAGTCAATGCTCCTATATTGACTCTACCATCGAGGAATGATGGGTTCGTTATTTATAGTGATGCATCGAAGAAAGGACTTGGTTGTGTCCTTATACAGAATGATAGAGTTATTGCCTATGCATCATGACAGTTGAAGATTCATGAAAAAAACTATCCTACTCATGATCTCGAGTTTCCAGCTGTGATCTTTTCTTTGAAGATATGGAGGCACTACCTCTATGGTGAAAAATGTGAGATTTATACCGATCACAAGAGTTTGAAGTATATTTTCTCACAAAAAGAACTCAACATGAGGCAAAGGAGATGGCTTTAATTACTCAAGGATTATGATTGCACGATACACTACCACCCAGGGAAGGCAAACAGGGTGGAAGATGCTTTGAGAAGAAAAAACAATGGAGTTTTGAACAATATGAGAATTGAAAGGGATCCAATTTTCATGGATCTAGTGAAGATGGACATGGGAATAACCAGGGAAGGCGAAACATCAATTCTTTTTCAAATGGTTGCCAAACCATCTTTACTAGAAATGATTAAGAGTTCTCAGACTGATGATGAAGAATTTAAAAATAAGATTAAAGCTATGAATGATGGGAGATTGAGAGACTTTGTGTATGTAAGATGGAATTTTGAAATTCGGGAAGAGACTTTGTGTTCCCGATTTACCTGATCTAAAAAGGTAATTGTTGGATGATGCTCATAGTTCCAATTTCTCTATACATCCTGAGAGCACCAAAATGTATAGATATTTGAAGGAAAATTTTTTGTGGGACAACATGAAGAGGGAGATTGCTGATTTTGTGTCAAGATGTATGGTTTGTCAACAAGTGAAAGCTGGGAGGTAATAGCCTGGAGGAGTCATGCAACCTCTTCCTATACCAGAGTGGAAATAGGACAATATTATGATGGACTTTGTCATGGGACTACCAATGACTCATAGAAGGAATGATGCAATATGGGTTATTGTTGATCATCTTACCAAGTCAACACATTTTCTTGCTATAAGAGAAGATCTACCACTGGAACGTCTATAAAGACTATATATTAATGAAGTTTTGAGACTTCATGGAGTACCCCTATCGATTGTTTCTGATCGTGATCCCCGTTTTACTTCAAGATTCTAGAAGAGTCTTCAGAAATACCTGGATACTGAACTTCATTTGAGCACTACATACCACCCTCAGACAGATAGACAACCAGAATGAACTATTCAAACCTTAGAAGACATGTTGAGATCATGCTCACTTGACTTTCAGGGTATGTGGGATCAATATTTACCTCTGGTAGAAATTTCCTATAACAATAGCTTCCATTCGAGTATTCAGATGGAACCATATGAAGCGTTATACGGAAAGAGATGTCGTACACCAACCTGTTGGGATGACGTTGGTGAAAGAAAACTTGTAGGCCGAGAACTGGTGGAGGAAACGATGGAAAAGGTGAAGGTAATCCAAAATCACATCAAAGCAGCTCAAAGTTGGGAGAAGAGCTATGCCGATAATCGAAGGAAGGATTTGGAATTTCAAGTCGGTGATCATGTTTTCCTGAAGGTATCTCCATGGAAGGGAGTCATACGTTTTGGTAAGAAAGGTAAATTGAGTCCCAGGTACATCGGACCTTTCGAAATTCTAGAATGAATTGGGGCTGTAGCTTAGCGATTGGCAATGCCGCCAAGTCTCTCCAAAGTTCACGATGTGTTCCACGTATCTCTGTTGAGGAAAGACATGCCTGACCCAACGCATGTACTCACCTATGAAGAATTAGAACTGGAACCCGATCTGTCCTATTGTGAAGAGCCCGTCAGGATTCTTGATACGAGAGAACAAGTACTAAGAAACTGGACGACGCGTCTGGTAAATGTTTTGTGGAGAAACCATAAGATGGAAGAGGCAACGTGGGAACCCGGGGAACTTATGATGAAGAACCACCCAAGTCTTTTCATGTGATAAGTATTCTAGAAATTTCGAGGATGAAATTATTTGAAGGAGGGGAGAATGTAACACCCCAAGCTTCTACGGTATGCTTCTCTTTGAATAATGTGATAGCGTGTGTTGTACGCAACATTGAGTTCTAACACACCACAACCAATCAAACTAGCCGTTATGAATAGGAATACCTACTTTTTGAAATTATGTATATTTTATATTTCAAAATGGACTTCATTTTTGGATTTGGAATATCCAAATTATCCTAAGTTGAATTTTTGGTATTTTTCTGAGAACTTCCAATTTTTATGAATAGTGAAAAATACTTAAAAACAACCTTTTTAATCAAAATAATTTATACTGATAAATTATATTATTGAGTGGTTTTAAATTATAATTAGAATATATTTTTACCATTTTATCCAATGTTGTTTATTAGAATTAATTTCACTTTGAAATTGGACATAAACAATTATCAATCTTTTGATATATATTGTTTCTTAAAAACACGCTACTTGTTGTGACAACGGGAATTAATTATAAAATTAATTAATGCAACTTATATTTTTGGAATTTTGTAAAATAGATATCATTTTTGAATTCGGAATATCAATTATAGCTTAGGGTGAAATTTTGGCATTATTCTGAAAAACTTCAATTTTTGATGAATAGTGAAACTACTAAGTGATAGTTAAAAAACTGAATTTTTCATAAAACATAATTTTACCACTTCTGTGAATGAAATTTCAAAAATCCGAGAGACACAATTAACATCAAGAAGTAAAATGTGGTTCAATGAGATGAAAATAATTTTTGGTGAATAGTAACTTTTTACTTTTATTTACCACGGTTAAAAGTAAATAGGGTAATTAAGGGTAAGAATGATATTAATATTACCCTAACACATGTCCTAATTCTATTGGACTAGTTTATATCGACCAAAACAGCCTTAGTAATAAAATATTATCATTTAGGTCCACTTGGATTAGATTAGGACATTTATTATTATTTAATTCAAAGAAGAGTTAAAAGAGTTAAAATCAATGTTTATTTACTAAAATATTTTTAATATAGGGTTATAAATAAGATAAATTAGATTTTAAATATTCATTAGAAAGATAAAAATATTTCCTAAATAAGGATATTTTTTTTATAATTTTTAGACTTTAAATAATTTAATTTACTTATGACACAATGATGAGGCAGTAATTACCATAATAGTGAAACATTAAAATAATTGATATTATTAATACACAAATAAAAATAATTTGAGACTTTTTAGGAATTAAACTAATTTTCTAGGTTAATATGACATGTTAGTATTGATTCAATTAACATTGTTCGAACTAATCATTCTGTTATGATTTTTACAAAAATCAATCATTGAATAGTGTCAAAATTGACATAAAAGAGTTTTTAAAACAAATATTATATTATTATTTGATATTAAATTCCTAAAAATATAAGATTCGTCCAAGAGACTTATATCATGATAGGTTCATCATTAATGGACCACTTGGGTGTCTCTGGGATGTATATGGTAAGTTTATTAACCATATAATATAACAATACAAAGAGACATTGTAAAAGTGAAACTAATTAACTTAGAGTTAATACTTAAAGATAAGGTTAATATAGTAACCCAAACCTGTCTAAATTATATTGGTTGAATGTTTTTCTAACTATCCTCACCTTAAAAATTTAAAAATCAACTTTGGAGCCATTAGAAACCGAATATGAATTTATTACAAATTAATATTTCTAGCTTTTCCAAAGGTGCCCCTCACCCCTCTTATAAAAGGGCACTCCTCCTTCTCATTTCTTCACACCTTAAAAGCCTTTTGGTTCGGCAAAACTCTACCCAAATACTCTCCCAACTTCCCTCACTACAACCTAGAGGTCTTAGTTTGATCATAAAGCCAACCTAAGTAGCCCTTTTGTTCAAATCAAAAGGAAGAACCCGAAGAAGAGGTAATGTTTTCACCACCCCTTTTCAAGTTCCTTTTTTCTTCCACTTCTTCTTTCTTTGTTATTACCATTATAAAATAATAACTCCATTATCTTATATATACTAGGATGTTATTATAAATATGGTACAACCATATTCAGTATTCCATCCACCCTTTGAATAACATGTCACCATACGTGCGTACGTACGACTTACCGTCTCCACGTCGTGGTGTAATTATTATTCAATATATTATTATTTGTATGGGTATAATAATGATGTGTAACTCATATAAATAATAAATATAACATGTTAATGATTCTTTATATATGATATACCATCCATTTATATATTATTTTAATACCCAAATAATGATATTGTCACTTGTGTGTACGTACGAACTACCGTCTCCACGAACGCGATGAGATTCATTCTCCATCGTATCCATTCAAGTATAATTATAATTTGATGATTTAAAAATGATTTTTAAGGAATTTATATCATTCTGAATATGAATAATATACAACCTATACATAACAAACATGGATTATTTAACAAAACATATAAAAGAAAATGAGTAAGTTAACACCCAAAATGACGATAATTCTAAGATATTATTAACAAATCAAGGTTAAAAGATCATATATGATATAATATTAATATATATTATTCTTTTATAATTTAATAAAAATTATTACACCATTATACAGGAGGTTAACCTACCCCAACCAAGGAAAAGTACATGCTAAGGGTTATTTCACAATCTCTTTATTATCCTAGGTTGTTTATACGTAATAATCTACTGGGATCTCTTTATCATCCACATCCATGTTTCTTAAAAATGTATTTCAAAACATTTTTACTATTTAAAAGAATATGGGTTAAAGTCATTTATACCTTTGTTTGACTTTTTATAAGAGTTTTATAAAGGAATCTTTCCGTCATTTTCCAAACATGGTGCTTTTAACCTTTTCAACAGAATTAAGGTAAGAATGTTTTTTTAACTTATACGGCGGGTGCAGTTATTTTACACCATTATAAAATCGTCGAAGCTTCCCTTACAAGATTATAAGAATATTTTCAAAGAAAATGTTTCATAAATATAAGGCTCTTAAATTATTTCAAAATAGAAAGAGATATTTCTCTAAAAAGAGTTTTGATTTCATCTATGTCAACATCCTTTGATGGATTTTACGCTTATTTGATGTTGATTTATTATAATAAAAAACTTCTATATTGTATTGAAGGTTTTGTGATATGTTTGACTCTGGGTGTGCTATTTTTATACCATTCATAGTTTATGGTGAAAGTATTGACATTTCGTATGCTAGTTTTAATACGAATGTTTATGTTATGCTTAAACCCTTTCATATGGGAATGCATTGGACTTAATATGTGACGGGTGGAGACCGCTATAGCTCCTCGATTCATCAGTAGGTCTCATGAGACAAACTAGTGTTTTGGCACAAGGCCTTGGAAAAATCTTATTTTTAGTCTTGGAACGAGGCCTTGGCTATGTGGTTATGATAGTCTGGCATTATGCATTCCATCATTATGAAAGTGGTTATTGATATTGCATGTGATTATTCGATTAGTAGAATATCCATGTGAATAAGTAAATGACATTATTTCATTTTACTTTTGCCATACTATGTTGAAGTTCAAGTTTAAACAGCTTTTGTTTTAGTTATACATTTCCTTAAATGTTTATGCTTATTTTTGAATGTTTCTGCTATATTGTTAGACTTACTGGGCATTTGAGCTCACCCCTTTTCTATGTTTTATTTTTCCCAGGATGTGAATAAGTAAGTTATGAATGACCTGCAGGGATAGTATGCGGGGATATGAGTGTGGAATATGGAGACTATGTTGTTGTAGTATTTTTCCACTTTATGATGTAATACTTTATGAATATATCTAGTGTTTCCAAGGATACTAAACCAATCGGTCTTTCGAGATTTGATCTTTCTTGTGATCATGCCATTGTAATGTAATAATACACTGACTCTGGGTAACTGGGGTCGGGGCATTACACAAATTGAACTTCAATAATCGAAAAATGATTTATAGGAGTTTCTTAATAAGGTAACATTTATCCTAAAACATTAGCATGGGGTTCTCCAATTTTTTTTGTTATAAATAGAGATGGGTTCATGAGTATTTTCATGGAAATAGTGATATTAATAATAATACAATTATGAATAATTATTTTTTCCTCATATTGATGAAATATTTCATCAACATCAAAAAGATCTGTATTTTTAAAATATTTTCATGCCATTTTGGTACCATTAAGGGAATGTGAATGTGGGTGAAATTATGAAATAAACTTTCTATAGTAGATAGGGCCATTATGAGTCAGTTTTAATTTCATTTTGTTTGAAATATGACTCTATTATATATATATATATTTTGAATATAGTATTCAATTAATATTTCTCTAATTTTGTGGTTGATTTTATTGGTGATATTTTTGTTTCATTCAAAAATTTATTGGAATCATGAAAAAGATTTATGGATTTTTCTTCAAACTATCCATGAAAATATGTTATACGGAAATTTTTTCAAATATTATTTTTGCATATAACTGATTTTTTTCCTTGGATAAATTTTCAATATATATGGAATAATAAATATTATCATCAAAGAAATTATTTAATCAATGTCCAAAACCTATAAATGTTAGTGAGATTCATAGTTTTCATGTATTAGTATGCTATTACCAAATATCCGTTGAAAAAAGTGCAAATTTATCTAGCCCACTAACTATGTAAACTTGAAAATGATATAAATTTATATAGGAAATAGATTGTGTTGATTATTGTGAGGGATTAAAAATAATATTGGGGAATTATAATGTTTTTGTTATTCTATAAAAATGATGATTTATTTATCTATAGTGATTCTTCATTTAAGGAACTTGGTTCAATTTTGGTGTAGGATGATCAGGTAACTACTTATGATACTATGAAACTAAATACTCACGAGTTAACTTATCAGGAACATTATTTGGAATTAATTATTGTGGTTTTTTATTTGAAAATTTTGATTCATAATTTATATGGATCCATCTTTGAAAAATATATTGATCATAAAATTTTAATTTATATATTTAATTAAATAAAGATAAAAATGAGATAGAAAATATGGATATGAGTGATAAAGGATTATTATTACATGATTCAATACCATCCTATAAAAAGATAATGAAGTTCTCAATGGTTTGATTCATAAATGTTTTATTAACAGTGTTATTTTTATATCATGACACTTGGGTAAATGATTTAATGAATTTTGTCCTCGTAGTTTTGGGTGAAGTAAATTACAATTTTTTTACTATTGTTGGTGAAATCATATATGTTACATTGAATTAAAAAAGTTTATATTGAAGATTGGTAGTTATAGAAAAATGTATTAATTGTAAATAATGGAATACTATGTTAATTTAATATTTTTAATGAATGTATGATAACATTTGGAAAATTATTATGTGTTCCTTTTGGTTTGTAGTCGAAGAAAGATTTTTTTCTTGTAAAACTCATAGTTAGCAATTTCAAGTTCATCTTGGCAGCACTATGATTTACATATAATATTGGGAATGTTACTGGAGAAATATAATGAAAAGAGATATTGATGATTTTAGTAGAAAATGATTGATTTGTCAACATCTTTATGATGATTGAAAATTTCCAAAGGGGATGTGTCAACCTTTATGAGTTCTAGATTTGAAATGGAAAAATATATCCACATATTTCGAAGAGGGATGACCAATGAATTCATTAGGTAAGAGTAATGTTTGGAATCTTACTCTAGTTAACTGCTAGTAGGATATATATTATGTTTAGTGTATGCATGTGTGCATGTTTTGATAAAAACCCCAAAGAATCTCATATTCTTGTTATTAAAAGTATTTTAAAATACCTCTAACATACTCCAAACCTAGGACTATTCTATCCTAGAGGAAATTTTTTTGATTTAGTGAGTTTTGTGGATGATTATTTTGGTGGCTATAAGTTAGATAGAAAAAGAACCTCTAGCACATGTCAATTTTTTGGAAAGTCTATAGTTTCATGGAGTAGTAAGAAACAAAACCCTATGCATAATCTACTACTGAACTTGTATACATAACTTATAGGAATTGTTGTGTACAAAATTTTTCAATGAAACACACATTATTAAATTATGGATATCAATTCAGTCATGTCCCTAAAAATTGTGATAATAGAAGTTCTATTAATATTTCTATGAATAATGTTTCACATTATAGGAAAAAACACATTGAATTAAGGAATTACTTTTTGAGATACCATTTTAAAAAAGGTCATATAACATTAGAGTTAATTGGCACTGAACATTAGCTTGCTAACATTTTCACCCAGCCATTGAGCACTTAAAGAATAAAGTACATCAGAAATGAATTGGGAATGATATGTCTATAAGACCTTGTGTTGCTATTTATTTAACCATTTTAGGTGAATTTATTATACCAAAACAGATAGAATGAAGCTATCAATGTCATTCCAACACCAATAACATGGTCATACTGAAAAATATGTCAGCCCGACACTAATTCTATGTCATGCTGACATAGTTGTCATTCCAACACAGTTATCATGCTGACACAGTTGTCATACCAACACCGAATCTATGTCTTGCCAACACAGTTGTAATGGTGACACCAATACGTTGTTATAATGATACCCCGTCACACTGAAACTGATGCCTTGTCAAGCCAACACCATTAGTGTTATGAAGAATCTTCCATGATGACACTGATGACCCAATGTTTTTATACAATTTACATTTTTAACTAAATGACAATGTTTAATTGATTTTGTTGAACGCAGTTCATGATTTCAAGATTTTGTGATTTCAAAATCCTTAAATGATATAAATTTAAATCGATCCACTCAACTCTTTCAATCCTACACTCTCTTGTCAATTTCTCCTCTACCCCTGACCATTCACCTTCTGAAATCCATAATGAGATGTTGTAATTGAATGTATGACGTGAGATCTTGATGGTGTTGTGTCTCATGCTTCTATGAAAAAGAAATGTGAATCAAGAAAATATTAATAACCTGTAAATCCTAATCTAGAAAACCGTGTGGTAACTTAATAAAATGAATATATAGAGGAATGGTTGTTGGAAAGTAAGTCTCTTCTTCTTAGGGTACTACAAGATGATGGATGGGTTGATTGGTCCTCAGATAATGAAACACCCTTTTATCCAAAGCAAGTTCTTGAATTTTACGTTAATATGGTGTTCCTTTTAGAAGGAAGTGATGTTTCCAACATCAAGTCCATACTGAAAGGTAATAAAATCTATTTCTATTCAATACAATGGGATTAATTTCTTAATGTTCTTCATGAAGGTATATTTGATGATTATCAAGGTACCTCTCCACCTGAGAGTGATATATTCATATTTGAGACAGATCTAAAGGATCTTACTAGTAATTATGAGAAAAGGAGACCCATTTCTATAGAGTTAAGTGGAGAATGTATAATCTTCATTATATTTACTCAACATCATATCTTTCCAAGGAATGGGGACTATACTTCTCTGAAGTATCAATATATATACTTGGTTTATCTTCTACGAAAAGGGATCGAGGTAAATTTGTGTAGATACCTTATTGTGACCATTAATGAAATAATCAAACATTCCTAAAAAACAAATTCCCTATTTTATAAAAGCATGATCTCAACATTTATAAAAGATAAAGGTTGTGTAAATTAAGGATAAGAAGTTGTTTCTTAGTGTAGTGGGATCTACCTCAGTAAAAAGATTTGTAAGAGGATGAATGTCAACTGGAACCCTTGGACGAGATAATGGGTTGGAAATAAAGTTAAGATTTATGATAATATAAATCCTATTTATCATCTAGATAGGCCTAAGAATAATCACGATCCTTGTCTGGGACCAAATGAGGATGTTGTTTACTCTATAGAAGAAGAAGAAGAGATTTCTACTCTAGTTAGAGATCAGGGATCACCTATCGATTATTGGAGTGATCCTGACACAAATGAACCATGAAATGATTTTTCTTATGGTCCTCCTAGTCCCCCATTTTCCTTACCCTCTGATGATACCACACTTGAATACAATTTAGATGATGCGATAGAAGTCTCAGGCAGTGTGGTATATGTATGTAGATCTAGTGGCTCTGAAGAAGAATAAGAAATTGTAGATGATGAATGTGGAAGTGGTAGTGAAGAGGAAGAAGGTGAAGAAGTTGGTGATAAAAATGGAAATGAAGAGAATGTATCTGGACATGATTGTGAAGAAATTAGTGAAAGTGATGATAACCATCCCAAGGATGATCATGGTTAAGATGTTGAATTGTTTGAAGCTATGGATCCGGATCATTTGGAAGAACCTCCAGAAGTTGTTGAAGTAAGATAAAATGATTTTGTTTTTGTTGAAGTGGATGCTCAAGAATTTCTTGTACATAATTTAGTTTATGAAAGAATAAGACCTCATGATGAAGATGAGAAACCAGTTAGGAGAGATAATATTGAGGTGGGCCTCAATAATGATAAGATCAAGCTAGTAAAGTGAATAAACATTTAAGAGTAAGACATGATACTATCAATGGTCTAGATGATGATGTAATGGTTCAATGGGAAATGAATCCTTGGTATGTAGCACTAGGATTAGATTAGAAAGATTTAGATGATGAATTTTTTTTACCTTCTATATGGGAATCAGTGGATGAGACCCTTCCTAGTGACTCTGTCACTAAATAAGATTTTCAATGGTTTAAATGGCCCAACTGCACTAAGAAAAATAACAGAAGAAGGATCTGACTACTTCATGCATGCTCCACATGGCTCAGGGGGATATAGCTCAGTTGGTAGAGCTCCGCTCTTGCAATTGGGTAGAATTTTTTTCAACCATATGTATATTTTTTCAATCTCATATAGTTCATGAGTTTAAAACACCTAGAAAACCAAACACAAAGCTGAGTGATGAATTACACACTCTTAGATATTAAATAGTAGAAATGAGGCAGTTTGGGAAAGTAATTTCAATTCCAAGTCAGACAGTAGGTATAAGTGAGTTCAATGCAGTTTATTTTGCAAAGAAAGTGATAGAGGATATTAAACCCAACCTAATTACAACTGTTGAGACAATTGTTTCACGTACTGCCATGTATTGAAATAAAAGGACTTGACATTCTTATATAATAAATAAATTGATCTCAGAGTATAAAGGTTGTGTGGAGAATATTCTTAAGACTTTGAAGACTCATACATCAACTCCTAAAAATATTCTTTCTACATCTGGTCAGACCTATCAGACTATAGACATTGAGGTAGTTATAACTATTGTAAAGGAGGAGATTCAAGCCCTATTTGATTCCTTTGGTGTGGGAAACCATAAAAATTTTGCGAAGAATAGTGATAATGTTCACGATATGGTCAGAATCTATTCCAAGAGTGCTAAAACTGTAAATGCTCAGATCATAGAAAAGGAGGAATACTATTTCAAAAACATATTTACCACGTATCTGTTGACCAGTCTATTTATAAATTTGATAGAGAAACTATCTTAACCTCCACTCACTAGAGCATTTAAATAAAAATTGAAGAAGTTTAAAGGTTTCACTCCTCTTTTGGAAAAATATATTGAGAATAAGGATGACTTTGAGAAATAAATGAAGTGTGGTGGTGAGATTATTGAGGATTTCATCAAGATATTAAATCCATACCATTATGTCCAAAGTGAAGCCATTGTAGAGCCTTCTTCTGCACCTCTTGGACCTTCTAAATTTGTTCCTACACATCAAATGTCCTTTTCTCAATATTTGAATTAGAATCTCCCAGTGATCTAATAATAAATACATCCTCATGTGTTTTCCCAGTACAAACCCATCCATATATCTAATGTTACAGAAGGAGTGATCCTACCCCTTATGAAAATTTCTCTAGACCCTCTTCGTAACACCCCAGGTAAATAAAGAATATGACATTTTTATATTTATTCCTATTTATGAATAAAATGTTAATATTAATTTAAAGGGAAAGCTATGCTTGATGGCTTACCCAATAAACAACAACAAGTTCCTTTGAAATCTTATGTTGCACTATAATAATAAAATAATATTATATTAAATGGTAGTTAACGCCTAGCCGTTGTAATGGAGGGAATGAACAAAAATAACTAAAAAATGATTATATATGTTTGTCAAATATTTTTACTTTTTATAATAAATGTCATAGGATTAAAAATGTGAATGAATTCAATTTTAAGTGTAAACATTCTAATATTATTTAGAAGGTCGATTAAACGCCTTTTGATGGAGAACCTCTTTTAAATAAACTTTTTGACAATTTTATGTGTGATATTTGAAAAAATAAAATTCTTCTTTAGAATCTAGACATCAAAATTTACCTTGTGTAATTTCTTGGTATCTTTCCGATAAAGTTCATTTTTTAATGAATAGTGAAAAATGTTGTATTTTAATTCAAAACCTCTTTTTAATATAATTTATCTATATGATTAGATTATCTTTTGAATTGTTTTTAATGTAAAATTAGAATATATTTTTACCATTTAAATCAATAGTGGTCATTGGAATTAATTTCACTTTGAAATTGGACTTAAACTAGTGTCAATCTTTTAATATATATTGTTTCTTAAAAACACGCTATTTGTTTTGACAGTGGGAATTAATTATTAAATTAATTAATGAAAATTATATGTTTTGAATTTTGTAAAATAGACATCAATTTTGAGTTTGCAATATCAAATATATCTTAGGGTGAATATTTGGTATTTTTCTGAAAAACTTCAATTTTTGATGAATAGTGAAACCCCTAAGTGGTAATTAAAGAAACTGATTTTTCGTTTAAATGATAATTTTCCACCTTTGTGTTTTTAATTTCAAAAATCCGACATACATGGTTGTAATTATGAAGTAAAATGTGTTTCAATGGGATTAAAATAATTTTTTTCATGAATAGTAACTTTTATGTTCTTAATCGTGATTAGAGGTAATTAATGTAGTTTAAGGTAAAAAAATGTATTAATAATATTAAATGACCTAGACACATGACCTAACCTTATTGGATGTGTCATGGCAGACCAAGAAAATCCATGGGTCAACTTGGGGACCCTATGGAGCCACTTTGGTAGGAAAATGACATTAATATCTTTTTATTTAAAGTTAAAATAAAAATGTCACAAACATGAGTTGTTTTACTAAAAAAACTTTTTAAATGGGGTTATACAAGTCAGATTTTTGACTATAAATATTCATTAGAAATATAAAATGATTTCATACATCATGATATTTTTTTTATAATTTTTAGACATTAAATAAATTAAATTATTAATGACACCATGATGATGCAACGATTACCTCATTATTTAACGATTTAAATAAAATGAAAAGATAATGTAAAATATAAGACCTAAACATGTCAAAAACCTATTGTATGGGTGTATTTAGAACCCTTATCACCTTATCCTATAAATTTATAATTGTGGGACCCTTTTTATCCAAAAATCATTTTATAATGAAGTATCTTTTCTTAACTTTCCAAGAGTGCCCCTCCTCTCCTCTTATAAAAGGACCCCACCTCTACCTCCTTACCCACACCTCTAAAGCCTTTGGTTAGGCCATGCTCTGCTCTTTTTGTGTCTCAAAATCCCTCTCTTACTCCTAGAAGCCTCACTTTGGGCAGAAGTCTTCCCAAGGAAGCCTTTGATCTCAAATAAAAAAGAGTTACCCGTTTTAAAGTTAGTGTCTTCTCTTGTGTTCTTATGTTTTATTTTGCTTCTCAAACCCGATAAACTCTTTTTATTCATTTCTTTTGTAACAAAACCAGTATCCTCAATATAATAGGATGTTTTTATAATAATTATTCAAGCTAAACTTACACACAACTTCATATAATGGTTAAAGAACATACTGTTTCTGTGGATGGTGAATTTCTGCCTCACGAAATGACGATTGTTCAACACTCATATAACACCTTAAAAAGTGGCCATTAAGATGAAACTATATTTATATATGATATATAATATTTTTATGTTTTACTTAAGATTCTGTATTTTTAATTTGGGGCATACCTTTATGGTTTCCATTGTGGGTAAACATGATAATTTCATTTTAGGAAGTGCGGACTAGCGCCCCCTCAAAGTGATTTGATTCGTTAATGACATACGTGGGACGTATAAAGGATGGATTTAATGATATTATATATGATATTATACTGGAATTATAACATACCTTTATATCATTATTATTTCACTCCATTAAAGTATGAGATAGAAATGAAAGTAGCGTTCATGCGTACGTGCGGCTTACCATCTCCATGAACGGTGCATTTCATTTCTTATCCCCAAATGTAATGTACTATTATAAGTACATATATATATATATTGGATATATATGATGTATGTTACATCTAAGTGATGAATATAATTCTGGAATTAAAATATACATACCACTCATTCAGTTTTAATTCCATTAATATGACATAGAAATGAAAGTAGCGTTCATGCGTACGTACAGCTTACCGTCTCCATGAACGGTGCATTTCATTTCTTACCTCTAAAAGATTATGTATTATTATAAATGCATGTATATACTGGATATATATTATATATATGATATCTACATTGTGAATATAATTCTTGATATAATGGATATTTTACCACATGAACAACTTGTAATTATAAAGAGTTTATTTTTGACTCAAGTACCAAGGATCGAAAAAACAACCATTATTAACTTAAATAATTACATAGTGTTCAAAACATGGTAATAAGTGATATAAAAGGAATAATGAACTTGAAAAAATTTCTTAATAAAGTATAAATTAACTCAAGTTTATTATTCAAGAGATTAAAGAGCAATCGAGTCACGTCGAACATGAGGTATGGGATTTCGTCTCAATATCCTTTCATTGAGGCATATTTTATTTTATACACCACTTCCTTTTATACGTTGTATAAACACCTTTGACTTTTACATTTATTTAAAAGGAATATTTTTATACGAAGCATTTTACTAAACAAAAAGGGAATGTTTTTGTCGTACGTATGCGGCGACAACGACTTCTCCGCCGCCGTGACCATTATTTGAGCTTCGGATTCCTCTCAAGCCATAAATTTTTTAATGAAAAATAAATACCATGTTTTTATTTTATTTTATTTTGGTATTGAAAATGGTTTTTATAATGGATTTTTTATGTCAATATATTTAAGTGATATATTGTGATCGAAGTGTGGAAATTTTTTCTTTCCATTATATTTGTTTTATGTTTTATGACTTTATAATGGTACTTGGACATTTGACGTGTGGTTACGTGATAAACCATATGACAGGTGGTGCCATGAATACCAGGATGGGTGGTTATGTTACAACCTCCAATGCATTTGGTATAGAAGTCGGCCGTATGGCTGTTCCATTAAGTGATATGTGTGGAAGTCGACCGTATGGTTATTCCATTTAAGTATGTTTATGTACCAAGTTACCTTTATATGTATGTGTTCTTTATATGGGTTTTATGGTAATCTATTGGTTACAAAAGGGTAAGTAATGATATTTTATTCAGTGAAGTGTTTTTAATACTTCCTAAAGGTGAAAGGTATTACTTGGATAAAGTATACATGGTTTACTTATTGTTTTGGAAAACTAACAGTTTCATTCTTTGGGTATCCCTTACTGAGATTTTATACACACCCCAAGTTTTTTTAAAATGTTTTTCACAGGACTTAATGTGGAATAGGGTCATGGATGGTATCAAGGGAAAGTCATGCTATCTAAAACTTGGAACTAGACATGTTTCTTTTTAAGAGTTTTTATTTTATGGAAATTTAGTAGAAGTGACTACTTTGTAATATTTTGAGATGTAATAGTTATGCCCTAATTTTCTAAAACTCTAAACCTGAAAAGATCCTCAATGTGAATTATTCATTTAATTCAATATTAAGTAAGGATTAAGGCCGAGGCCTTATAGTTGGTATCAGAGGTCGGTTTAGATAACTTTAGAGGTTAGGGTATTCTCTAAGAATAAGTGACATTACCATAATGGTTAAGATTTCAGAAAGAGTACTAGTTTTAGATAAAGTGAATGAGTAAGTATATCTTAGTGTTTATCTTCCTCTTTAGTACATGATGGTTTTGTTGATATGCTCACACTGACCCTTGGCTTTACTAAATGGCTGGATCTAGCAGGAACCAAAGTAATGGTGGATGTGAAGGAAATTGTGACAGTTTTATGAGCGAGCAACTGAATTATATGGGAGATGCAATGACAACTCTTGTGTTTATCCTCAACCAACTATCTGGAGTCATGATTGAACACCTAAACCATGGTGATTTCTATAAGGTATCATATATGCGATAAAAAAATCCCTACGGAACTACAGGTAATAATCATAAAGGTAAGTGTGATCAAAAACCTATGTGTCAAATATGTGGAAAGAAACACCTAGGAAAATGTTTCAAAGGGACAGAAATATGCTATAGATGTGGAAATGGAGGTCATAAATCAAGAACCTGCCATGGAAAAAGGAAGCATCCAGTTGACTCGTGGAAAGGGATAGAAGTTCTTTCTGAGGGATAAATTGAATGTTTTAAATGTGGTGTTCCTGGTTATTATGAAAAAACATGTCCTATGAAGAAGTTTTGGGAATGGGATCACTAATATCGTACAAATATTCGTTTACCATTACCTAATTCCATTCCGATTGAGGATGAAGAAACTGACAATGACCAGTCAAAGGTATGTGTTATTTCTTAAAATTTGTTTTCCTATTTTGGAATCTTAGGATATGATTCATGATTTTGTTTGTAGGAAAGAAGTATTTCAGAATAAGTTGTAAAGTAATGGTTAATTGATCATGAAGAATGTTGAATGAGTAATAAGTCAACGTATAAGGGATTCAAGAGTTATGGTGAAATTCTTAAGAGTATTAAGTCTCTTTTATTGATGGGGTTACATTAGAATACTTTTTATAGTATGTTTAACCCTGATGTTTAATATATGAAAATTTTATTCATGGAATAGTTATCTGTTCTTTTGTGGACACAGTTATAAAGAACCATTTGGGTTTATATGATCCTTACTTTTTAGGTAATTATGGGTTGCTATATGTTATTATGAAAAGTGAAAGGCATGAGATAAAATTGAGGTTAAATTATGTTATGGTTATTTTGGAAGATTTTATCTCATTGTTGGGGAATGTTTTAAGAATTAAATAGTTTTGTAAAAAGGAAAACACACAAACCGTGTGAAAACCTGTCGCGTCGGATAAAGCTATTGGAATCGAACCCACAACCAAAGTGCAAATGATATTTATCGCCTACCACTAGATTACGTGAAGTCCCTGATTAGTTTGACTGGTTCTTTTTAGTTAGATGATTTTATGAATTAAGAGTAAGTTGATTTTGGTTTATATATGGAAATTTATTAACCTATCATGGAGGATATGTGATTAGGTTAATTACTTTTCAATACGAGACTTTAAGAGAAACTGATATTGTTTGGAGATAAATGTTACGATTTATCTTGGAAGATAATGTGACTAAATCCTTCAAATATTTGGGTTAAAATCTTATTTTGGTTTACATTGAAGAAATTTATGGACAAATTGTATATCGAATGGTCCTCGTTGAACTTTGGGTTTTGTTGGAAAAATTTTGGAGATTAAGAATAGATTTTCTTTTTATAAAGGGTTATCCTTTTCTGGATTATCTAATCTTGTACTAACCTTTTTGGTTTTGGTTTTGGTTGAATTCTAAAGACATGGGAAGTATATAGTTCTCTTTTGTGGATTAGGTGATTCTCTAGAAGTTGATTATAGTACTCTTAATGTGAACAAGTCTCCCTAAATACTCATCTTTTGGAGAAAATATGAGTTTTTGTAAGAAATATAATAAAAGTTGAAAGTCAACATGATAAGAAATTATGATTCCTTATGAATAAATTCCTCAATAAAAAGTAACTTAAAACAAAAATGTTTTCTATTAACTTTTCATACTGGGGAATCGAATACCGTTTAACTCATCATAAGTTTGTGATTTTCTTGTGGTTAACTTTTTCCTAAACATGTTTTCTATCACTCTCCATCAGAACATGACCCTATGTTTTCTCCTCCATGTCCATGTTTTCCAACATGGAATCCTAGTATGGGTTAACTCGGGTGACCTCTGTACATCTCTTTCTTTATTTTAAAGTGATTGTTTTACCGACTCTTGTTCCGATGTGGGACTTTCAAGGATGTTTCTGAGCCCAATTTTAAAATTGTGAGGACACAATTCCCAAAAGGGGGGAAGGATGTAACACCCCAGGTAAATAAAGAATATGACATTTTTATATTTATCCCTATTTATGAATAAAATGTTAATATTAATTTAAAGGGAACACTATTCTTGATGGCTTACCCAATACTCAACAACGAGTTCCTTTGAAATCTTACACTGCACTATAATAATAAAATAATATTATTTTAAATGGTAGTTAACGCCTAGCCGTTGTAATGGAGGGAATGAACAGAACTAACTACAAAATGATTATATATTTTTGTAAAATATTTTTACTTTTTCCAATAAATGTTAGAGGATTAAAAATGTGAATGAATTCAATTTTAAGCGTAAACATTCTAATATTCTTTAGAAGGTCGATTCACCGACTTTTGATGGAGAACCTCTTTTAAATCCACTTTTTGACAATTTTATGTGTTATATTTGACAAAATAAAATTCTTCTTTATAATCGAGACATCAAAATTTACTTTGTGTAAATTTTTGGTATCTTTCCGATAAAGTTCATTTTTTAATGAATAGTGAAAAATGTTGTATTTTAATTCAAAATCTCTTTTTAATGTAATTTATTTATATTATTATATTATCTTTTGAATTGTTTTTAAAGTAAAATTATAATATATTTTTACCATTTAATCCAATAGTGGTCATTGGAATTAATTTTACTTTGAAATTGGACTTAAACTAGTGTCAATCTTTTAATAGACATTGTTTCATAAAAACACGATATTTGTTTTGACAGCGGGATTTAATTATTAAATTAATTAATGCAACTTATATGTTTTGAATTTTGTAAAATAGACATCCTTTTTGATTTCGGAATATCAAATATTTCTTGGGGTGAATTTTTGGTATTTTTCTGAAAAACTTCAATTTTTGATGAATAGCGAAACCACTAAGTGGTAGATAGAGAAACTGATTTTTCGTTTAAATGAAACTCTGCCACCTTTTTGTTTTTAATTTCAAAAGTCCGACATACATTTTGGTCATTAGGAAGTAAAATGTGGTTCAACGAGATTAAAATAATTTTTTGGTGAATATTAACTTTTATGTTCTTAATCGCGATTAGAGGTAATTAATGTAGTTTAAAGTAAAAATAATATTTTAATAATATTAAATGACCTATACACATGTCCTAACAATTTTTGATGTGTCATTTCCGACCAAGACAATCCATGGGTCAACTTTGGGACCCCATGGAGCCACTTTGGTAGGAAAATGACATTAATATATTTTTATTTAAAGTTAAAATAAAAATGTCACAAACATGAGTTGATTTACTAAAACAATTTTTAAATGGGGTTATACAAGTCAGATTTTTTACTATAAATATTAATTAGAAATATAAGAAGATTTAATACATCATTATATTTTTTTTATAATTTTTAGACATTAAATAAGTTAAATTATTTATGACACCATGATGATGCAGCGATTACCTCATTATTTAATGATTTAAATAAAATTAAAATATAGTGTAAAATCTAAGACCTACACATGTCAAAAACCTATTGTATGGGTGGATTTCGAACCACTATCACCTTATCCTATTAATATATAATTGTGGGACCCTTTTTATCCGAAAATAATTTTATAATAAAGTATATTTTCTTAACTTTCCAAGAGTGCCCCTCCTCTCCTCTTATAAAAAGCCCCCACCTCTACCTCCTTACCCACACATATAAAGCCTTTGGTTCGGCCATGCTCTGCTCTTTTTGTCTCTCCACATCAATCTCTTACTCCTAGAAGCCTCACTTTTGGCAGAATTCTTTTCAAGGAAGCCTTTGAGCTCAAATCAAAAAGAGTTACCCGTTTTAAAGGTAGTGTATTCTCTTGTGTTATTATGTTTTATTTTGCTTATCCAACCCCCTAAACTCTTTTTATTCATTTGTTTTGTAAACAAAACAGTATCCTAAATATACTAGGATGTTGTTATAAAAATGATTCAAGCTACACTTACACACACCCTCATCTAATGGTTAAAGGACATACTGTTTCTGTGGATGGCGAATTTCTGCCTCACGAAACGATGATTGTTCAACACTCATATAACACCTTCAAAGGTGGCCATTAAGATGACACTATATTTATATATGATATAAAATATGTTTACGGTTTACTTAAGCTTCTGTATTTTTTATTTTTATCATACCTTTATTGTTTCCATTGTGGGTAAACACGATAATTTCATTTTAGGAAGTGCGAACTACCGCCCCCTCAAAGTGATTTGATTCATTAATGCCATACGTGGGACATATAAAGGATTGATTTAATGATATTATATATGATATTATACTGGAATTATAATATACCTTTATTTCATTATGATTTCACTCTCTTAAAGTATGAGATAGAAATGAAATTAGAGTTCATGCGTACGTACGACTTACCGTCTCCATTAACGGCGCATTTCATTTCTTATCCCCAAATGTAATGTACTATTATAAGTTCATATATATAATGGATATATATGATGCATGTTAAATCTAAGTGATGAATATAATTCTGGAATTAAAATATACATACCTCTCATTTAGTTTTAATTCAATTAATATGAAATAGAAATGAAAGTAGCGTTCACGCGTACGTACAACTTACCGTCTCCATGAACATTGCATTTCATTTCTTACTTCTAAATGATTATGTAATATTATAAATGCATGTATATTCTGGATATATATGATATATATGATATCTACATCATGAATATAATTCTTGATATAATGGATATTTTACCACATGAACAACTTGTAATTATAAAGAGTTTATTTTTGACTCAAGTACCACGGATCGACAAAATAACCATTATTAACTTAAATAATTACATAGTGTTCATAACATGATAATCAGTGATATAAAAGGAATAATGAACTTGAAAAAGGTCCTTAATCAAGTAGAAATTAACTCAAGTTTATTATTCAGGAGATTAAAGAGCAATCGAGTCATGTCAGACACGAGGTATAGGACTTCGTCTCAATCTCCTTTCATTGAGGCATATTTTGTTTTATACACCACTTCCTTTTATATGGTGTATAAAACCCTTTTAATTTTATGTTTATTCAAAAGAAATATTTTTATAAAAAGTGTTTTACTAAATGAAAAAAGGGAATGTTTTTGTCGTACGTATGCGGCGACAACGACTTCTCCGCTACCGTGACCATTATTTGAGCTTCGACTTCCTCTACAAGCCATAAATTTTTTCATGAAAAATAAATACCATATTTTTCTTTTATTTTATTTTGGTATTGAAAATGGTTTTTATAATGGCTTTGTTATTTCAATATATTTAAGTGATATATTGTGATCAAAGTGTGGAAATGTTTTCTTTCCATTATATTTGTTTTATTTTTTATGATTTTATAATTGTAATTAGACATTTTATGTGTGGTTACGTGATAAACCAATGATGGGTGGTGCCGTGAATACCAGGACAGATGGTTACATTATAACCTCCAATGCATTGGGTATGGATGTCGGCCGTATGGCTATTCCATCAAGTGATATGTGTGGAATTCGACCGTATAGTTATTCCATTTAAGTATGTATATGTCCCAAGTTACCTTTATATGTATGTGTTCTTTATATGGGTTTTATGGTAATATTTTGGGTACAAAAGGGTAAGTAATGATATTTTATTCAGTGAAGAGTTTTTACTACTTCCTAAAGGTGAAAGGTATTACTTTGATAAAGTATACATGGTTTACTTTTTTTGAAAAACTAACAGTTTTCATTCTTTTTGAATCCCTTACTGAGATTTTTATGCTCACCCCAAGTTTTTTTGAAATGTTCTTCACAGGACTTAATGTGGAATCGGGTCAAGGATGAGATCAAGGGAAAGTCATGCTATCTAAAACATGGAACTAAACATGTTTCTTTTTAAGAGTTTTTATTTTATGGAAATTTAGTAGAAGTGACTACTTTGTAATCTTTTGAGATGTAATAGTTATGTCCTAATTCTCTAAAACTCTAAACCTGAAAAGATACTCAATGTGAATTATTCATTTAATTCAATATTAAGTAAGGTTTAAGGTCGGGGCCTTATACTCTTGTTTCTCAACCACCAACTAGTGAACCCTCTATTGATCCCTATGATAAAGGGAAGGAACCTCTTAATCCTCAGTTGTAGTGTGATAATTCTCTGATAGGATGTTTTCTTGACTTTTGTTATTTATATTTGAAGACTTGAAACACATTGTTCTTTATTGATTAATGGTATTTTGTCTTCTCTTATTTCCTTTATTTCCATTTTCTCTATTACTTTATGAACCTTTTTATTTCATTGATACATATTTTCTTTTTGATATTCCAGAAAGGGGGGAAACAGTTTGGCATTACTTTACCATTGATATAACTCTTTTATAAGTTATTTTTTACTTTATTAACTTTGATACCATTACAATTTATTTTCACTCAGAACCTTATCCAAATGTTATAAACTTTCATCCAAAATTGGAAATCATAAGTAGACTAATTTCATTCCACATCAAACTATTGTACTAACTAATTCCAAGATTCATGATCATTAAAAAGGGGGAGATTGTTAGCCCATAGGATACTATGGCCACCCTCTTTAGTATTAATAGTTTTAATAATCAAAAATCATGTCAATTCCTATTAATCTTGTCTATTAATTTCAATCATAATTATTTATATTGCAATATGTGAAATTATGTTTATCTATGATCCCAAATAAATTTGATACATTCTGTTAATATTTATATTGTAAGACAGCCCAATGAAAATATTTTCTAAGAATAACATAATGACACCAACAGAAGAGATGAGATATAAAAAGCTCAACTGACCAACTGATAGATGACCTATCGACACAGATGAGCTACCAATGTAGATGACCTACCGATGCAAATGACCTACCAACATAGATGACCAAACGATGCAAATGGCCAACCATCACAGATGACCTACCATCAGTAAAAATGACCCACTGATGCATGGTGCTACTAATGCAAGGACTCACTGACAGTTAAAACGAGTCCCCAATGCAATGAGTCACTAACATATGAAAAAACGATAGAATGAAATACTGATGGGATGAGTCACTGAAAGAAGGATGTACCAACTAAGGAATCACTGATTGACTATTTAAACTTTATAATATTTAAAATTATTTATAACGGTCATATTTTGAGTGTTTTAATGCGATTGGTTAATTTAATTCCTTTTTGTAGACATCTTAAATAAGGATGTCAAAATTACAAGGTATTGTGTGTACCGCAAACATGCACAATTTTGGGCTCCAATAATACATATATAAAGAAGAGTGCATGATATAATAGACACATGGGAAAATTCATGCAGACACTTATACACAAGATGATATGAGCCGACTCCCACTAGCACCATACTAAAAAGATGAACGCACGATGAATTATTCATTCCTGGTTATTGTGGGCCAGATAAATATAGTTCATCAAATTTCCATAATCTCTGTAGCATCAAGAAAAATCAAAGTAGAAGAACATATCACCCTCCTGGAAGAAATAACATAGTGCTGAATGACACTCAGTTTTCAGTGTATCTTTCTAGAAGAGGAATTGAGCTTCAACTATAATACATTAGAGATTCCAGAGCTAATTGAATAACACTATGATCATCTCTAATCCCTTATTAATATATTATTCTCTGTTGTGTACTATTTAGCTAAACATTTTAGCAGTGTGTGTGTCTGTACTAAAATACACATTGTTTCCTATACTAAACTATTGGATACTAGATATCCTCAAACAACAATCATTTTACACTGGTTAATCCAACGTAGTGATATGGAATTGGTATTATGTAAACTTGTTGTTTTTTTCCCATGTAGAGATGTGGTATAGGTCTTGTGACTTGGACAAACTGTGTACTATTGTCTTATCCTTGATCCAGGGTGTGGATCAAAATCATTATTCATATAGATATCTTGGAGGTAGGTGATCACCAAGTAGAGTGTACTTTGTCTCTACTTGAGGATGAACCTCTTGTTTTATATCTGTTGTATATTCAATTCAGACTTTCCTTATTTTAATTCATTTTTCTTGTATCAAAATTTTACTTTGATAGTTAGTCTTGGATTGTATTTATAACTATTTTTTATTATTAGAGTAGTTTAAAAAGTTTTATCAATATCTCATATTGTTATAACTGAGAATTAATCAATCTTTTGAGAAAATAAGTTAATAGTAAATGTATTATAATTTTACTACCTTGGTAAACTGGCTAGTTTTATTTTAAATTGTGGGATCCTTTTAAGTAAAATTTTTAATAGAAATTTTTATTGGAAATCAAATCACCCCACTCTTGAGTATCCTACCCGACCAAAAATATTAATTTATTATATTTTTTTTAGTTATTTAAAGTTTATTTCCATCATATGATGTTAGCAATTTTGATTGTTTCATCCATGATTTTAAATTCCAACATTGATTCCATATATTTTATTCAAAATTTCTACATTATATATGTTATTTTAATGGAATATTTATAATTATTTATAAGGTTCTAATTTCAATCCATAATAATTTTAGTTATGATTCCTAATGATGGAATTATTGATGGGTGTATTTCATTAATTTTTACTAATAAAATATGGAACAATAAAAATGGATAAATATTATTATAAACATTCAAGAAAAAAATTATATCATAAAAATTATTTTAATTTATTTTAAAAATTTTTAGAATCATTCATTAAGGGAGGTGGTGGAAATATAATTACATTGATCCATTGAGGTCATAGTCCACACATATGCATGAGTGATGTCTTTTTCCATAGAATAGAAATATGTTAATATTTAATTAAATTACAGAAATCATTATAATTTTATAAATATAAAATTTATTCACTAAAATCAGCCTTTTTACAATACAAGTAAGGTGTTATTGAAAATTGAAACATGTCGTCTAGGGTTGAAGTAGGCCACTCATACACACAATTGAAGTATCACTTTTTCTAAGGATAGGAGAATATAGAAGGTAAGGATTTTTACATAAATATAATAAAGAAATTAGTATACTAATTATAATTATTTTATAATTATTTATGGTATAATATCCTTTTAGGTAGAAGGAATGGAATAAAAAAATGAAATAATAATAACTAATTTGTGAGTTTTTACCGTAATCTTTGGAATAAATCATTTTAAAATTTGATTAATCCTTTAAAGGGACATATTTTTATATTTCAAGAAAAGTAATTTAAAGTAGTTTTATAGAGGTACTAGGGTAGAGTTTAGATTAATGAAGTGGCTTAATGTGTTATGAAAAGTGGGGTGGTGAATGTTTCATTTTACAAGTGAGGGGAGTGGTATTTTGGTAATAATAGGTGCACTATTCAAGGAAAGATTCTCCAAAAGTGGGAAATAATTGAGTGGGGATGAGTATTAGTTAATAAAACACTTAATCAAACAATTTAAAATAATTTTTTAGGAATTTTTGGTCATTTATCCATAGTTATAACTTTTACAATGGATTACATTTATTATAGTGACGAATGTTTAACCCATGGTAATTTGGTTTAATGAACCAAATTTAAATTTAAATTATTACCTATTTTCTATAATATTATTTCAAATATTAAAATAATTTTATCAAGTAAAATTTTCAAGGGATAGAAAAATTAATTTTAATATTATTTTAGAAAACGTGTAATGCCTGTTTTTTAGAAAAAGTGTATTCTTAGAAAAAAAGTATTTTTAAGATAAAATTATTAATATTTTTCCATTAATTATATTTTTTATTAAAAAAATATGATTTATGTGGCTTTAAAATAAATTCAGAACATAATCCACCATGTGAATATTTAATTTAATGAAAAGAATAAAAAAATCTTTTATTGGGATCAAATATCAATTGAGATACAAAATGATAAACATGGGTTATAAAAGTTAAATATATTAATTGAGAAGTATACTTTTTACTATTAAATTTAATTGGAATAGTAAATTTTTTTCATTAATTATAATGTCATGCATATACCCAAATGACGTCACAAAATCTACTATATTTGAAAAAATTTAATTTTGTAGTATTCCCCTAAAAATAGTCTTTCTAGAAATATCCCCAAAACTTATCAAAGGATTTTATTATCTTATTGAATCTAAAAATAAAGATTATTTTTTTATAAAAAAATGAAAAACATAGGAATTTAATTTTTAAAGTAAAATTTCAAATATAATAAAAAAATATTTTTTTGGGAAAATGAATATTTAAATATTAACTACTCATATTTTTAATTCAAATCAAATTCTAATTAACTTTATTACATTATTCATATCAAAATATATTTTATCTTTATTTATCCATAATTAGTTTATTAAATTAAAAATGAGTAGTTTGTAAAAAGTATTATTTACTAAAATATATTTGTAGAATAAAATGACCTTATTAGTTATTTTTCTAAAAAATTTGAATTTTATCAATGAATTATTATTAAAAATGAACATTATTTCTTTAAATATATATATATAATGATTTTTTTCACCTCTATATATACCAAGAAACTTAATGGTTACAATATAACTATTATATCTACTTCTTCTAATTTTTTCTTAAGAAAATGTATCACGGTTTGATTTGGATCAATGTTTCATGTGACGAAAACTATTCAAAACAGTTTATAAAAAGTAAAACATATACTCAATTCCTAGGGTGTTACAATCTCCGCCTTAAATAAATTGTTTCCTCTTAATTTTAATTATCACTTACTAATAAAAACATATAAGGGTATCTTAAAGATAGCCATGAACCAACTTATAATTTTATTGAGATATCAATATCATAATCATGGGTAAGACTATAAACTCATATTTTCCCCATACTAATCACATATATCTATTCTAATCCATTTATTCCAAATATTTCTTCACATTTTTCTATAATTATTTTGTGTTTATAAAGACATGCCTTCAATAGCTACTTTTTTAACGACTTGTTTCTGAATACTAAAATGATTATGGTTATGTTGATATCCTATAAAAATAGATTAAAACATAACAAAAATTTGAAAACTAAATCCTGAAATGTTTTATTCTCTTACAACTAAATTTAAAACTATATTACTTTTGGTTTACCTACGATATCAAAAGTTAAACCTATAACTTATTCAATTAAACCTTGGTTATTTATGGTCATATACCAATTTTGTTCTCTAACCTAAATATATTCAAATCACACAAAATTTTTCATAATGATACTATGATAAACCTAATAATACCCCTATGGAATGTGAATTATAGTGTGATGTTAATAATCTCTGTCATTTACTTGGTGCAGATAGAGTAAAAATCCAAGCATCATTTTCAAGGATATTACCCTAAAGAGTATATTTGAAAGATCCTACATCCATTTTTTTTGTTTCAACACAAGTATTTCATTTCTATGAAATCACATAATCTCTAATTTTCTATAACATTAAGAAATTTTCTCGTACCAAGAATTATCCCTTTGGTTTTCACTAATGTTTTCAAGTCTTAATCCCCCAAAATATATAAACTAACCCCCAAAAATAACTAAACCCTCCTCTAATTCCAACTATGTAAATATAGAACTCTACTACTAGATCTGGTACTATCAACAAACACATTACACATATGCATTCATACTAAGTTAGTTGAAAAAACCTAAACATATATTTATTTTCTATCATTTCCATAAGTTAAACATTACGTGTCACAATAAACAAAAAATCCAAATACCCAAAGGTTTAGTGTAATTGAGGGAAAAAATATTATAAACATATTTTATAATACTTATGAACATTTCTCCATAACAGAACCACATTATACCCCCATCTATTCTCCCCATAGGTTATACTCATCATCTTAACCAGGGGAATGGAGAAATAATAATGGGGTTAGCTTAAATTATTAATTAAAGAAAAATTATTAATATTTCATCAAAGGTTTATATAATAAGAATCTAAAATAATAATATCTTGAAAGAAATATATTATTTTAAATAGCGTGATAAAATTATAGTTTTGCATATGTAATCATTCCAATAAATTTAGTCTCAAATTAAGAAACATGTACCATGGATTAATATTGTGAGATAATAAACATGATCCATAGAGCATAATAAAATAAATATTTTACAAAAAATATGGAATATCATTGAAACATGTAATAATAAGTAATGATGGAAGAAACATAATAATAAGGAATCCTCATATTGGGAACAAATCCAAGTATGTTCACCCATAAATCTATAAACAAAACTAAATATTTCCACCCTTTAAGTAGTGAAAAAACACAAGTATATCCACCCTTTATGTTTTCAATACATACAAACATGTCAACAATTTAATATATCTTGACATATAAAACATTTAAAAATGAATTGGAGGGTGATATAGGACCCCACCCATCAATATCAATACATAGGTTCACCCTAAGATATAAATCATTCACAACGTCATGAAAACTCATGGAATTAAAATAGATTACATATCAATTCCAAATAGTATTGCATAAACTGATATCCAAAGAAGATTGGTTGATATAAAATTAAACCACCCTAAATTAGTTTTTAATTATTGAATTTATAAGGTGATTCGTAAAACATTACTTAAAAGGAGTTGGTTTTTTAAAGCGGAAAATAGAAGAAAATGGAAATGAGTCATTAGAATACATTTATTATCCTTGTTATAATGAAGAAAAATTATGAGTCACTTTATAATATATTATATTTTTAGAAATTAAAATGAATCCTTTCTCAAAAATTATTTGGAAATAAATTTCAACAATATATCATTGAATATAAATAAATTTAATCCATAGGTAATGCGAAGTGGAATATAAATTGTTTGATCTAGAAAGAAAATGCCTCTCCAAATTTTAAAAAAAAATACATTTTTAAAACCCTCTTAATAAAAATAGAGATAAATCTTATATTTAAAATGTTGCAAAGATAAAATTTAGAATCACTAGAATAAAGTAATTTTGGTATTATTGATTAATATTAGAGAATATTTATAAGAAGAGTGGTATGGGAATGGAAGATTAATAACTCATTTAGAGAGGATGAAAATTATTATTAGCATCATAATTTTTTTGAATAAAGAAATCCATCAATGTGATTCCATATAAAAAATGAGGAAATTAGATAAAATATAATTATTGAATTTAATAAAACAACCTATAAAACCATAGTTAAAGAGGGATAATTATGACTCAAGAAAACACTTTAATCCATTAAAACCCCATATTAAATTCATAACAATTGAATCAAAGTGATTGGAAGAAGGTATTCATAAAAATTGTTCTGAATATACTAAATAAAACATTTATCATAAGAACATAATTAAATATTTCAGTAGGTACACCATATTAGATAACAGTTGGTGTATAGCATGAAAACATGCCTCAATAGATAATAATTTTGACAGGAATCCTTACCACTTGGGTAACATTAAAACTAAATGAAACTGAATGAAATTACATAATATATAATTGTAAATAACATGAATTAAATGAATTATATGGTAAAATATAGTCATTTGGTATCAATAAATACACATCATAAAATTACATGAATTACATGAATTACATAAATTAAATGAATTACATGAATTCTATGTTTCTGTTTTTAACCTTTAGGGTCATTTCACTAGAAATCGATTGGTACAATGGTAGTAGTTCCACAGGGAATTTGGTTCATGGTTGTAGGTGAATGGTCAAGGAGTGGTGGTGTGACATGGTTGGTGACAATTCCTATTAGTGAAATTATGACCCTTTTGATCTAATTGGATAACATTATATCCCATATAGTATTTTATTTTAAGAAATTCAAACTGTTTGCACTATGGTTTGTAATACATATATAATTTTTTATATGGTTTTCTAGAAGATAAATTTGATCAGAATTAGTATATTGAAATAAATAGTATTTAACCTCTTCTTGTAATTTATTTAATTTTTATGGAATATTTTAATATCTTAAATTAATACCAAATGATGATGCAATAATTACTAAAAAAATAAAGAAACCAAATAAATATTACTATAAATATTTAAATAAAAATTATTTGAGTTCATTAATCTGATCAAATAATTCAATAGATTATTTTTGTGTTTAATGTATAATATAAAATATTTAGTTCTAAATGTAAATTTTTTTATATTTATAATGTTTTAGTAATGAGTAGTAAAAATTTTAAAAATAAAGATATTTTATGAATAAAATATTTTATAATGTTATTAGAAAATAATTATAAAATTAAATAACGAAAAAGTGAGTAATATATGGTCTAAAATTTCATCCCCTATACATTTAAGAGATATATTTAGTAATTTTATCTAGAATGGTTTTAATTAATTTTAATATTTTGAGGAATTCCTAAAGTTCTCATCCCTGCAGTTATAATGGTCAGCCATTCCATCACATCATTTCACCACATTTATACTTTTATCATGACAATAATATTCCAAATTCACAAAAAATATTCCCTAGACACATTCTTAAGGTGATGTTCATAAAAAATACCAATTCCAAGTATCATAAGTGATCTTTCAAATAGTATATTTTCAGTAGGTAACTTCCATAAACTAAATAATTTAATTTACATTCTTCTTATAAATTCTCCTTACCTATTTAATAAATAAAATCATAAAACACAATTATCCATTATATACAAAAATGTTATAGTTATAATAGAATATTATCCATACATCTTTTTTCCATCGAATTCAGTTTAATAAAGGGAAACCGTTGTCCAAATTATTGCGACTAACCATGTTTTTAGATAAGGTGTTTTCTTGTTCTATTAACTTCATAAATTATTGCAATAAAACTATTATTAATATTAAAATAATTATTTTATAACTTTTTCAATTTTATATATCTAATATATATACAATATATAAAAAAAGTAACTAATACTTGTTGGTTGGAAGAATCGATATAATAAACTAAATAATTATCATTAATATTTAATCAAAGAAATCCTCCTCATTTCATAAATAAGATTGATATATAATACAACTTAAAAATATTTAGTTGAATTAATACCATATAATTAAACTTTGGGAGTAATATTCCCATTTTAAAATAATATCTATAAATATACACAAGTTAACCGACTAGGAAACATTAAAATGAAAGGCCAACATAATGGAGAAACTATATTTATAACTCATAGAAATGGATATAAATAATCTTAATAGAATTATAATATATAAATTATCTATTGAAGAGGTTCTTAATTATGTAATTAATGAATCTAATATTGTTTTGTAATACATTGGGTTAATTTTTTTTTAAAACATTAAGACATAAAGCTAGTGAATTTCCATTAAAAATATTCATTAATGTATCCTTTTAAAAAATTCAAAAATATTGTTTTCTAATATATAAGATATGAATAGATTTTAATGATTTCATAAGGATTTAATTTTTTCTTTTTTCATTTAAAATATTACAAGTTTATTTTCAATGAAAAGTTTTACGTTTGTTTGTGCACATGATTCTTTAAAAATAAGTTCTTATGCTCAAGGAATGTTTTTATGATTTATGTATTCATGTTTTATGATTATGTTTTAGTACATGAGAATTGCTTATGATGATAGGTGGATATATTATAAACCAAATATGGGTGGTTCATTGATTTTACTCTAATGAATTTGGTATGTCTTAATTTGAATGTGATTTTTATAACAAGTGATACTATGATGGATTCATGTAAGTATAACCATGAGGGTTATTTTATGGTAGTCATGAGGGTTACAACATAAGAATTATTTATGGGTTATATAATAATTAATAATTAAAATAATTGATTCTCCATGTTACCTATAAACTTTTATTTACGATTTCTATATTCTATCTAAATTTCATTGCTTCATAAAATTAGTTATTGAGAAAAGTATACATTACTATTAAGGGTGAGAAATAAATTTTTTTGAATGTGAATTCTTCAATTTATAACTACTCATAGACTAACATTTTATTTCATTATTTTTATGTCTCTTACTATGGTTTTTTTGATCATCTGACATTTAAAATTCTTTTAATAGGGTTTATAGAAGGATAATAGAAATTTATATTCCAAGAGGAATGTTGTGTCTATTTTTTCATTAGAATAAATAGTGTTTTATTTGATAGGCATTTTTTATATAAAAAATAGATATATTTTAGATGATTAAAATTTTAATTATTATATTTTCATTGTATGATATTTTTGTAGTTATCCAAAACACAAAACATGAAATGAACTTTATATGTAAGATAATGATTTCATGAATTAAAAAGTCAAGATTATGTAATGTTTATGGACATGTCTTTAAATTTTCTTGGACATGGTGGTTTAGATAAAGTTATGGGTTAGGATAATGATAAAAAATATAACATATATATGTCATAATTTACAGTTATGATTATATGAAATATAATTTGTATATGCCCCTTTATTTATTTATTGAAATTATGACGGTTCATAATGGTTTTCCATAGAAGAAACAAGGAAGTAAGAGCATGAAGGCACCTGGGGGATAATATGCCTATGAATCTACAACTTATAATGCTGGGAATTGGATGTATATAGTTTTTGATAGTAATGTATCTGTTGATGTAGGATATAAATGGTGGTGAAATCCTGGTTTGTGAATAACTTGAGCTACCATAATGTAACATGATGATTGTAGAATATGTTATGTGGAAACACCTGCCTTCTTTTAGTGGATCTTCTAACCTAGTGGTATTTCAATGTTACGATAAATCCCTTCAAAAATATATTTTATCACATGGGGTGTTAGGATAATAAAAAGGATAGTCTTTATATTTATCATTAGGAATGTTGAATTTGGCCAGTGGTGATAAATTTTCAAGAATATCTGAGAAATAAAAGAGATTTATTCCATGGATTGTGATGAATTTATGAATATTTTCCTTGAGAAATAAATTCATATGCTAGTTTTACATAGTATGGAAAACAAATTCCTTGAATTTAATGAAAATAAATAATATTCAGTAACTTTTAATGAATACAACTTCTCTAAATTGGGATGTTACACTCTAAATATTATATGAGAACCTGATAGAAAATTTAATCATTTTTACTCAGGATGAAGCCATGATATACAAGGGTAATAGATACACCTAAATTTAAATTTTATGAGAAATTTTTTGATGTTATGAGATGGTATAAATGTATTTTTTGGAATATAACGTAATTCATTAAAAAAATAAGACAAAAATATTCAAATTGTAGGAATTTGGTAAGAACTAATAAAATAAATATGAAAGTTAGATAATCAGGTTTTTGTATATGCAATGTGAGGTAAAAATAACCCTTGTTGATGTGTCATCAAACATGGGAAGTTTTTTTAATTTTATATGTTTGGAAATGTGGCCTGAAATTACATTAAAAAGTTTTTAGTGATGGTAATTTTAATTTTGAGAAGATAACAATAAAGTGTTTTAAATGCTGTGAGATGAGACATTATGCACCAAAATTCCAAATGAAGGATATGAATGGTGAGATACATCATGACTATATGTAGAATGGTGTGAATAAATTATTTTAAACTTCTTTATTAGATGTTTCACCACCCATCCAAGTGGTATGATATATAATTTATGTTAACACAGAATATGCTAATGTCTTTTTTGATTCAGGGTATAAAAATTACATAATTTTTGACTAATTAGTTGATAAATGAGAAATTTAATCTCATGAAATGGAAATGGAACGTTTGTTAAAAACACATGAGGGAAATATTAAAGAAAAATGATCTTTAGGAATATTCTTGTTGTTACCTATGGAATGACATTGCATGAAAATATTTTTGTTTTTCCCATGTATATCTTGATGTTATTTAGGGTATATATTTGATTTATATTTAATATGATAATATATATTTTAGGGATAATGAAGTTGATTAACATATATAATTTCAATTAATATAATATATTGAAACCATACCATTGATAACTTATTAAGAATCTAAAAACTATTAAAAATGGAAATGAATGTTATCATGCACATATTTTTGAAATTAAGGGATATGTTTAGATTAATGAAGTTCTAATTGTAAATGAATACCTAGATGTTTTTTCTGAGGAGTCTCTTATTGTTATACTGAAACCTGCAGTTCAATTTACAATTATCATAGTTCTTGATGCTTTGCCAATTTTCAAACTGCCTTATCATATGACTCAAATTGAACATCAAGAATCAAAAAATGAGTTATAGGAGTTTCTTAATAAGGTATCATTTATCCTAAAACATTACCATGGGGTTATCCTTTTTTTTGTTATAAATAGATATGGGTTCATGAGTATTTTCATGGAAATAGTGCTATTAATAATCATACAATTATGAATAAGTATTTTTTCCTCATATCGATGAAATATTTCATCAACATCAACAAGATACATATTTTTAAAATATTTTCATGTCATTTTGATACCATTAAGGGAATGTCAAAGTGGGTGAAATTATGAAATAAACTTTCTATACTAGATTGGGCCATTATGAGTTAGTGTTAATTTCATTTTGTTTGAAATATGACTCTAATATATATATAGATATTTTGAGTATAGTATTCAATGAATATTTATATAATTTTGTGGTTGATTTTATTGGTGATATTTTTGTTTCATTCAAAAATTTATTGCAATCATGAAAAAGATGTATGGATTTTTCTTTAAACTCTCCATGAAAATATGTTATATGGAAATTTTTTCAAATATGATTTTTGCATATAACTGATTTTTTTTCCATGGACAAATTTTCAATATATATGGAATAATAACTATTATCACCAAAGAAATTATTTAATTAATGTCCAAAACCTATAAATGTTAGTGAGATTCATAGTTTTCATGGATTAGTATGTTGTTACCAAATATCTGTTGAAAAAATTGAAATGTTATCTAGCCCACTAACAATGTCAACTTGAAAATGATATAAATTTATATAGGAAATAGATTGTGTTGATTATTTTGAGGGATTAAAAATATTATTGGGGAATTATAATGTTTTGGTTCTGCTATAAAAATGATGATTTGTTTATCTATAGTGATTCTTCATTTAAGGAACTTGGTTCAATTTTGGTGTAGGATGATCAGGTAACTACTTATGATCCTATGAAACTAAATCCTCACGAGTTAACATATCAGGAAAATGATTTGGAATTAATTATTGTGGTTTTTTATTTGAAAATTTTGATTCATAATATATATGGAACCATGTTTGAAAAATATATTGATCATAAAATTTTAATTTATATATTTAATCAAATAAAGTTAAATGTGAGTTAGAAAAGATGGATATGAGTGATTAAGGATTATTATTACATGATTCACTACCATCCTAGAAAAAGAAATTAAGTGCTCAATTGTTTGATTCATAAATGTAATGTCATATTAACAGTGTTATTTTTATATCATGACACTTGGGTAAATTATTTAATGAATTTTGTCCTCGTAGTTGTGGGTGAAGTAAATTACTCTTTTTTTACTAGTGTTGGTGAAATCATATATGTTAAATTGAATTAAAAAAGCTTATATGGAAGATTGATAGTTATAGAAAAATGTATTAATTGTAAATAAGGGAATGTTATCTTAATTTAATATTTTTAATGAATGTATGATGAAATTTGGAAAATTATTATGTGTTCCTTTTGGTTCGTAGTCGAAGAAATATTTTTTTTTCATGTAAAACTCATAGTTATCAATTTCAAGTTCATCTTTGTAGCACTATGATTTACATAGAATGTTGGGAATATTACTAGTGGAATAGAATGAAAAGAGATATTGATGATTTTAGTAGAAAATTATTGATTTGTCAACATCTTTATGATGATTTAAAATTTCCAAAGGGGATGCGTCAACCTTTATGAGTTCCAGATTTGAAATGGAAAAATATATCCACATATTTCAAAGTGGGATGAACAATAACTTTATGAGTTAATAATTCTATTTTTGTTATTTTTAATTTGTTGAGAAAATATATACATTTACTACCCATTTAGGATACTATGACTTTAAATTAACTTCCTCTAATGTATCTTAGATATATAGTTTGGTTACAGGGAGTTTATCTCTCCATTATATTTAACTATGATCCCTGTTTTACATCAGACTTTTGGAAAGGACTTATAAAATCATTTCACACTGAATTAAATTTCAGCACAACCATTCTTAATCATTATTTTGGATAGTAAGAATGAATGTTTTTTATATTAAAAGAAAAGTTATATGCATGGTCAATTAATTAATAGGTAATTTGGGATCATCAACTTTATTTACTTTAGTTTTCATATTATAATAGTTATCATTCCAATATAAAGACATAATATTTTGTCGTATTATATGGAAATTAGTTTTGAACACCTAAAATTTTTGTTTAATTGGTTAAAATATAGTTAATCGGGACTAAATTGGTAGAGGAAGTGTGTGAGAATTAGAACATGATTCAATAACATTTAAGGGAAGCAAAGAGTAATAAAAAAAATTATACTGATAATAGGTGAAAAAACATTTTTTAGGTAGTTGGTCATGTTTTTTTTGAAATATCTCTATGGAAAATTACTCTGTTTTTTTGTTAAGAAGGTAAAGATAAGTCCATAGTTCATCAGACCATATTATGTCCTTGATAAATTTGATGTATTTTCCTACCTTGTAGCCATGACAATAATTTTATCTATGGTGTAGAACGTTTTTCATTTTTCGTTGTTATGAATGTGAGTGCCAAATATATATCATGATTTGGGCCCTAAGGTAGTTTAATTGTAAGATAACCTTTAATATGAGGAAAATAATATTTATATTTCTGAACATAGATATCAATTATTATGAAAAAATGTATTTCACCAGGTTAATGCTTTATGGTAAAACCATATGGTTGAAGAAGAAACATGGGTATATAAAAATTCTATGTGTGAAAGATACCATTTGATTAATAATTGGGTAAATAGTAAGAGTGAAATTTAATAGGGGGATTTTAAAAAACCATGTATTGATAGAATATTTATTCATTACAGTTATTAGTATTCTTGAGTTAAATTTTTGAATTCATTTTAAAAAGTTTATTTAATTCCAAAAATAAATAAGGATAACCGTTTTGTTTATAAAAAATTATATGGTTATATTTGAAATATTAATTTTAAAATTATATAACATTAATTTTAAAAAAATAACTTCAATTTATTAATTTTTCATATCAAAATTAACATAGGGTGAATTTTATATAATTTTTAGAAAATAAGTAGTTTTAAATGAATTGGGGAAAATAATGATTTTATTAAAACTGTTATATTATTTACAATGTAAAATTATTCATTGGATTTTTTTAAAAATTTTAAATAGTTAATTATTATTTATATTAATCCAATCAAGGTTTCTAGAAAGGGTTTTATAATTCAATTTAGTGTAGAATGAATTTAAATTTAAAAAGAGTCGTTTTTTTTCTAAAACCCATTTTTATTTATTTTTCATGTATATTTTAAAATTAAAATTCCCACTTTTTTTTTGAATCATGAAAAATAGATTACATATACCATATTATATGTTTAAAATTTATTAAATATCTCCCTATTATTTTTGTACAATATATATTGTAACGATAGTAATATTTATTATAATAGTTATGTTTAAATCGGATATGTACAGATAAAAATAATATCATAAGATTTAGAAAATTACCCAAGACATATACAAATATTATTGTATGATTTATTTTTAAACAAATCACCATTTGGCCAAATATATAACCCTTTTAGCTAATTTATTAACATTAAGTCCCTAATAGTATTTTATTTTATGAATGTCAAACTGTTCACAATATGGTTTTTAAAAAGTATGACATTCTTAATATATGGGTTTGTAGAAGATATGATTGAAAATAAAAAGTATGTTGAAATATGATTTATTTTTATTCATCATAGGAATTTATTTTTAATTTTTAGTTTATAAATATATGTCGTAAATGCATACACAATTATGATACCATAATTATTAAATTAATGATCAAACAAAATGAGTTATATTAAAATTTTAAAAATAAATATAATTCTAGATAATTAATATGTTACACCAATTATATAGAAAACTATTACATATGTACGATATAATAAATATTTGGTCATATATTTTCTCTTTATTTCAATGTTTTTAACACCATAGTAATATATAGTTTCAATTTTTAAAATAATGATATTTCTTGAATATAATATTTTATTTAACAATTGAATATTCCAATAAAAATTAAATATGAAAAATGGTGATAATATATGGTCTAAAATTTTATCCCCTATAAATTTAAGGCATATTTTGAATTATACGGCTCTTGAATAGTCTTATTATATTCTTGTATTTTGGGATATTCTTAAAGTTTCCCTCACCTCAATTATAAAATATAACTCATTCCAAACCTTCATATAAACACTTTGAAACATAAATATCAACCATATTCTACCAAATTCACTTATCCCCTTACTTATCCACATTTAAGAGGTTATTTTCTCACTAAAAGACCAATTTCATGTTCCTTTTGGGATCCTTCAATGACGTGATATTGATGGTGTATCATCCTTAAACCACCTTTCTTAATTTAGTTTTTTCTTCCATGTCCCCATTATCAAATTAATACATCATGGAATAATAACTATTGTGTCATGTATATGCTATAATTTTATATTTATTGTGGAATATTTTATATATATTACTTTTCTTGTAACCTATTTTTAAATTAAATGAAAAAATTATATAGATTATAAAGATTACCCATCTCTATTGAGATGCTTAATTTTCATTCAAATACATTAACTCATATTTCTATGGAATATATAAAATATTACACAAACATATTCCCAAATACATATTAGTTTAGTGTTTAAGGAAGCATGAAATCATAAACACTAGTACATGAGTGAGATACATTATCCCTAATACGGTTTTCCAATAGTATAACTCTTCTTAGACATGTCATACATATAATATATATGCATAGCCTGGGGATGGAAACACGAAATATATTTATCTTAGATTCTCATAAAGGGTAAATAAGGTGGTCATATAAGCCTAAACATTATAATAATAGTATTAGAATTTGTTCATATCTTTAAATGATCACATCCTAAATATCAATTATCATAAATATGAATCATGGAATAAATATTAGATGTCAATTATTTATGATTCATAATGGTGAAAATAGCCTGATCCATGATGGAAAATCACAAGGAACACATAGAATACTCATTAACATGGGAAATATTATCTTAATGGTACTAACCAATACCTTCATAATATGTTAGGATTTTGAATATAACCAATGTACCTACATCAAGCATGGGATGTCTTCTCCTGTACTCTCTTGTTTCAGGATTGAGATACCCTCACATGTACCCATTATTTTAGACATGGGATTCCCTACTGTATAACCTCTTATTTCAGGATTGGTATTCCCTCCCATTTAACCTCTTGTTTTAGTATTGGGATTCCTTTTTGTGTACCCTCTTGTTTCAGTCTTAATATTCTCACGTGTTTAGGGCCTGATATTCCCTCACATGTACCCTCTTGTACATAGCTTTATATTCCCTCTTGTTTTATAATTGGGATTCAATCTTGTGTATCCATATGTTTCAAGATTAATATATCTTCATATTTAAGGCTTGTAATTACCTCACATGTTCAATATTGAGCTTAGAAAGCATTCATCGTTACCTAATGAATTTATGGATGATATAGTTTCTATCCATTACAAAATAAAATCATATATACATGTGCCATATGATAAAAAAATTCATCAGATCACTACCCATGAAAAAATAACGGTTTATTAAAATTCAAATCATGACCAATTAAATGGGACAGAAATCATTAAAATTTCCTTAAATCATAAACTATTGAAAAAATATAGATTTTGTAATAATTTTCTTAAATTAAAACCCATAAAAAGAAGTGGGTTTCAAATGCATACATCTTGTGGAAAGTAAATGGGTTTCATAATCATCATCCAATTGAAACATAAACCATTAAAAAAAGAATTTGAATGGAACCTTTTGGTCATTTCCTCGAAGGGAATGAGTAACATCAATGGATTTTATCATATAAGGAAAATAATTTTTTAATATAATTTATAAACAATTCTTATGGAAAATATCATTTTTTTAAAACAACTCTTCAAAACATAAAATCTTTTGAAAACTGTTTTCATATAAAATACTTTGAAATCATATAATAAAATCATGAAATAATTTTCAAAACATGTTTCCATGAAAAGATATATAATAATATTTAACTAATTTTGAAAACATTTCTTATCTGAAAACACTTTTAGAAATTATAGAAAATCATAAAAATCACTGAAATATTATTCCTTAAAAACAACCTAGTTAAACCCTATAAAAGTGGATTTGAAATTATTTAAAATAGTTTTAAAACATAAAAACATATGAAAACGTTTTTCGCTAAAAACCAATTTAAAACTAATGAGTTTCAAAAATATTAGGAAAACATTTATATTAAAAAAACACTATAATCATTTAATGAATTAATCGTGGGAATGATGGTCATAACAGTGGGTAAATTAGTACATACCAAACATTCCATTCACACAGTAAAATGTTTTGAAATGTGCATCGATGAGAAAATGATAATAATATTAAATTTAATGAAACCATTATTGAAATTATAAATATGGGTTAAAATATATTTTAAAGATAATATAATAATAAAATAATATTTTTGGAACCTCTTTTAGAAAACATGGGTTTTAAGGAACATAGTTTTGCAACTGAAGAGAGAGTTAAAGTTGTAAATTCATAGAAACATATTTATGATCATCTTATGTAAAAAATTGTTGAAAATGATACCATAAAATATATATAAAATAAACTACCAGAGGGCAATAAAACACATAAGATTATTCGAAATATGGATAATAATATTTCATCAAGTGAAGCATAATCATAAAAAATCTCAATAAACAATACGATTGTAGATATAAATCATTACTAATTTTTTAACATTGAATTAGAGTAAAATAGAATTAATAGCATTAAATGAAGCATAAAAAATCATAAAATGAAGTATATTCCTGATATAACATGTAAATGTAATTATATACACCTCATAGAAAAATATAGGTGCATAACCTGGCATGTGTCTCAAAGAGGGAAAATTTAGACAAAATTACATTACCGATTTGGTAACATTATAAACATAAACCCTAAGAAATAAATATGATAAAATGTATAATTAAATACCGATAAATTTAAATATAATAATAATATGATACAATTATATTCATTATATACACAACACAAAAAAATCGAATTTTGAATACGGTATGTATGTTACGAAAATTAAAAGTGAGATAATATTCCTTAATTTATGTCTTGACCCACTTTGTATTCATTTAAATATTATGTATAATAAATATAAGATTACTATAAATACATTACATAACTATATTATAACATCTAATACAATATATGTTTTCTTCCTGACATTATATTACATGCTTATTAACAATTCCAAGTTAGAGATTCGCTTCGTGTAATATCAGCTTTGTTTTTTGCATGTGTCTTAATTTGTTATAATTTTTGTCTTCATTATTATATTATGATGTCCAAAATACAAACGATGATATAAATATCATTTTTTTAGTACATAAATATTTATAATAATCTATTAAATATATATATATTAAATAAAATACAATTTTCCTGGAAATGATAGGCCTTATGTACGCATGAACGCCCCTTCCCTCTTATTATCATATTAAAAAATAAAGTTAATGAAATATATGTATATAAATATATGATATCATTAAATAATAATTATGTTGTAATATATATCATAAACCTTTACTAAAACAATCTTTAATACATTCTATGTAATGTATGAATGAATCACATCGTTTTTCAGAGGCGGTAGTCCATACATTCCCAAACAAAATTATTGTGCAACAAAAAATATAATGTGTGAATGTATGAATTATATAAAAACTAAAAAAGTATAAATATATCATTAATATAATATAAATCAATAAATTTATAGTTTTCTTCACAATTTTTATCAATGAGAGATTGTAACGGTAAAATGAACAACATCGTTTCATGAGGCCTTAGTTTTCTATACAATAGAATGGTGCATCTGTTACACATAAGAAGAAAGTGTGTGTAACTGCAAGTAAAATATATAGAATAAAAAATATATAATTATATATAGGATAATATTAATATTATATGACCAGGGAATATAGTGATTTTTTGTGGTGGGGAAAGAAAATAAAGGAAAAGATCTTGAGGAAGGATGTTACCTCATCTTAGGGTAACTCCTTTTGGTTTTTACCAAATGGATTTGTTGGATGGATTTTAACCCAAAGGGAGGCTTCAAGGAGTAAGGAATGGATTTTGGGAATTTTATAGGGAATATATTTTCCTAAATTAATTGGTTTGAGAGTGTGAATAAGAAAGACAGGTGGGGGCCTCTTATATCAGAGGGAAGGTGTAACACCCCGACCCCAGAACCCCAGAGTCGGTGCATTATTACATATCATTAGAATGATCACAAAAGATCAAGTCTCGAAAGACCGTTTAGTTTAGTAGCCTTGGATGTACTATATATATTCATAAGGTTTACATTATGTCATAAAATGGAAAACTACAACAATATTGTTTCCATATACAACATTGAGATCCCACAGTCTATCCCTGTAGGTCAGTCATAATATTCTTTTTCGCATCCTGGGAAAAATAAAACATATAAAGGGGTCAGCTTAGATGATCAGTATGGATAACAATATATCGGAAATTTTAATAAATAATCATAAGCATTTAAGGAAATGTATATAACTAAAACAAAATAATTTTCAACATATAATTCATCATAATATGGAAAATATAAATCATAATAATTCCATTTACTTACTCGTATGGATATTCTATTAGTCTAAAAATCACATGAAATATTAATAGCCACTTTCATAATGATGTAATGCATAATTCCGGACTTTCATAACCACATAGTCAAAGCCTTATGCAAGGACTAGAAATATGATTTTGTCAAGTCCTTATTCCAAGACACTAGTTTGTCTCATGAGACCAACCGATGCATCGAGGAGCAATAGCGGGCTCCACCAGTCACTTACATTGTCCAATGCATTCATCATATGACATGTTTGAAACATAACATAAAAATTCGTATTTATAACTAGAATATGAAATGTCAATACTTTATCCAAAAACTATGAATGTTATAAAAATAACACATCCACAATAAAAAAAATAACTCATTCAATAATATATGGAGGATTTAATTGTAATATATTAACCTCAATCAAGAATAATAAATGATATTGATATAGACGAAAATAATCATAAAAAATATTTGATAGAAATATCCCCCTTTTTCTTGAAAAAATTTAATAGTCACACTATTTGTCCAAAGCCATTTAAAAATAGATTTTTGAATCATTTTGTCACATACCACATTGAAACTTTTAAAATAAATTTTAATTTTAAATCATTAATTTCCATATAAATAAATCCTTATAAACATTTTTAAACCATTGACATAAATGAGAAAGATTTAAATGAATAAATCTTTAAAACTTTTAAATTGATATTTTAGTTAGAGTTCATAACCAAATGAGAGACACTTGAATAAAAATAATTGTGGTAATAAAAACATTATAATATCATCAGAATAAAAGAATTCATGATATACTATGTCGAAGTATAGTATATACACCAAACAAAATTTAGATGGCGCATAAAAACAAAGAAGACTCTATGGAATGTAAGTTGAGATGAAATCCCTTATAAAGACCATATCCTTAGGTTAAGGATAAACCGATGAAATAATTATGTTTGAAAAATATAAATACAATAAAAATTATTGGATATTTAGTGCAAATAAATCAGTGGACATTCAAACAGATTCTTGTAAAAACATCCCCAATGAATTGGATGTTTAAGTCAATGAATGGAGATTGAGTTAAAATTATTCTTATCAAGTTAATACCGATGACTTGAGAATTTATCAATGGAGTGACTATGTTTATCAAAAGTATATCCACACAAAGGGGTGTGGAAATTACTACATAAGTAAATATATAGTGATTTCACACATAATCTTGGAGTAATGTAATCAATGATGTTTGCATAAAATCGAATGAGTGGAAATTGAAATTTGAAATTCCCTTACTGATTTGGTAAGATGATTAACATATAACCAATTAAATAAGGATCATCCAATGATGATGTAAATACCCATAAATTAAATTATATTATTCAAACCATACAATCATGGTCAGTATATACACCACACAAAAGGTAATAGTGTCAAATATAGCATGAATCTCACGGGAATAAAAGTGAGATGAAAAACCCTTACTTCATTGTAATCAATCAGTTTGTATGATAAAAAGTTAATAAAAACCGAATTGATCACATAATACCATGAATATAAAGTGAATAATGATATTATATATCAAATGGTGGTACACAATAAACCACATCCAATAAATAAGTGGCAAACAATGGAAATCTCACAGAATTAAAAGTGAGATAAGAATCCCCTTACATTGTACATTTCCTTGGTCGATGGTAGGTTAAACGCCTATATAATGGTGAAATAATTGTTATTAAAGTATAGTATAATCATATACATTAATATTATATCATATATGATCTTTTAATATTGCTTTGTTAATAATATTTTAGTATTATTGTCGTTTCGGGTGTTAACTGATTCATTTTCCTTTATATGCTTTGTTTTTTAAGTAATTTTTGTTATAGATAGGATGTATATTATTCATATTCATAATTATATTAAGTCTTTAAACATTATTTTTAATCATCTAATGAAAATTATTCTTGAATGGATTACGAGGGGGAATGAATCTTCTCGGGTTCGTGGAGACGGTAATCCGTACGTACGCACAAGTGATAATATCATTATTTTGTTATTGAAATAATATATAATTGGATGGAATATCATATATACAGAATCATTATCATGTTATATTTATTATTTACATCAATTACATATCACTATTATACCCATCCAAATAATAATGTATTGAATAACAATTACACCATGATTTGGAGATGGTAAGCTGTATGCACGCACGTATGGTGACATGTCAATCGAAGGATGGATAGAATAATTAATATGGTTGTACCATATTTATAATAACATCATAGTATATAGAATATGCTGGAGTTATTATTTTTGAATGTAAACAACAAATAAAGGGAAAGTGGGTGAACAAAGGATCTTGAAAGAGGTGATGAAATATTTACCTCTTCTTTAAGTTCTTTTTTATTGATTTTATCAAAAGGGCTCCTTAGGTTGGATTTCTTACTAATGTAAGGCCTATAAGATTATGAGAGGATATTTGAGATGTTATTTGTGTAGGATTTGGCCAAAACAAATGACTTCGAAGGTGTGAATTAGAGAGAAGGGGGAGTGCCCTTTCATAAGAGGAGTGAGGGGCACCTTAGGAAAAGCTATAAATATTATTTTATAATAAAATAATTTTCCTTTTCTAATGGATTAAAACTAGATTATTTAAAGGATAAGGTGGGTATGGGTATAAAACCACTCAACCAATAGGTTTTATATAGGTTTGGGTCACTATATTAACCTTATATTTTAGATTTAACTCTTAGTTAAATAGTTTGACATTTACCATGTCTCTTTGTATTATTTTATTATATGGTTAATAAAATTATTATAAACTTCCAAGAAAACCCCAATTGGTTAATTAATGATATATCTATCATTATATATGACTTTTTCTGAAACATATATTTTTAGGAATAGAATATCAATTAAAAATATAATATTTGTTTTAAAAACTCTTTTATGTCAATTTTGAAACTATTTGGTATTTTGTTTTTTCTGAATTATTAATTGCATTATTACTTCGAAAAACATTTATCTAACCAACCCTAATATGTCATATTAACCTATAAAATTACTGGAATTCATAAAAAGTCTCAAATTACATTTATTCAGATATCTATAATATCAATTATTTTAATATTTCATTAATTAGGTAATTACTGTATCATCACTGTGTCATAAATAAATTTAATTATATAATGTCTAAAGATAATAAATAAAATACCATTATATAGTAAATTTCTCTATCTTTCTAATTAATATTTATAGTCAAATTTATCTTATGTGTAAACCTATATGAAAAATGTCTTAGTTATTAAACTCTGATTTTAACTCTTTGAACTCTTCTTTGAATTAAATAATAGTAAATGTCCTAATCTAATCCAAGTGGACCAAAGGGGTTCATATTGTATTGAAAAGGTTGTTTCTGATCAAATTATACTCATCCAATATAATTATAACATGCTTTAGGGTAATAATAATATAATTTTTACCTTTAATTACCCTATTTACCTCTAACCGTTGTAAATAAAAGATAGAAGTTACTATTCACCAAATATTATTTTTATCTTATTGAACCAAATTTTACTCCTTGAAATTAATTGTGTCTCTCGGATTTTCAAAATTCAACTCAAATAAGAGGTAAAAATAAGTTTTATGTAAATTTTAAAATGCTCCTAGGAGGTGGGTAAAAGATGGTGAGATGTCCAATAAAAGTTTATATATCTACTATTATTACAAAATGACTTTAATGAATTACATTGAACATATATATGTATAATGTATCTATTTTGACCTAAAATAAAATAAAATAAAATAATTAATTATTTAAATAAAAATTTCGTTTTAAACTATAACTCAGTGGTTTTCACTATTCAACAAAAATTGAAAGTTTTTAGAAAAATAACAAAAATTCACCCTAATCTAATTTCGATATTCCGAATCAAAAAATGAAGTCTATTTTGAAAGATAAAATTTTTAAAATTCAAAAAATGGGTATTACTATTCATAACGAATATTTGTATTGATAGCGGTGTTTTAGAATCTCTAAGTTGCGTACAATGCAAGATATTACATTATTCAAAGGGAAACATACCATGGAAGCTTGGGGTGTTACATTCTTGACCCTTTTTGGAAATTGTGTCCTTGCAATATTCTAATTTGGGCTTGGGAACATAATTGAAAGTCCCACATCAAAAAAAGAGTCAATAAATGTAACACCCCAGGTAAATAAAGAATATGAAATTTTCATATTTATCTATATTTGTGAATAAAATATTAATATTAGTTTAAATGGAACACTATGCTCGATGGCGTAACCAATACACAACAACGAGTTTCTTTGAAATCATACATTGCAATCTAATAATAAAATAATATTATTTTAAATTGTAGTTAATGCCTAGCCATTGTAATGGTGGGATTGAACATAATTATCTACAAAATGATTATATTTGTTTTTCAAATATTTTTACTTTTATCCAATAAATGTTAGAGGCTTAAAATGAAAATGAATCCAATTTTAAGCATAAATCATCCAATATTCTTTAAAAGGTCGATTAACTGCCTTTTTATGGAGAACCATTTTGAAATATACTTTTGAAAATTTTATATGTTGTATTTTACAAAATAAAATCCTTCTTTATAATCTGGACATCAAAATTTACTTTGTGTAAATTTTTGTTATTTTTCCGATAAAGATCATTTTTATTGAAAATGTTGCATTTTAATTCAAAACATCCTTTTAATATGATTTATTTATATGGATAGATTATATTTTTTATTTAGATTAAATTTTATTTATAATATATTATTACCATTTAATCTAATGGTGGTAATTGGAATTAATTTCACTTTGAAATTGGTCTTAAACTAGTGTCAATCTTTTAATTGATATTGTTTCTTAAAAACACGCTATTTGTTTTGACAGCGGAAATTAATTATGAAATTAATTAATGCAACTTTTATGTTTTGAATTTTGTAAAATAGACATCATTTTTGAATTCGGTATATCAAATATATCTTAGGGTGATTTTTTTGGTATTTTTCTGAAAAACTTCAATTTTTAATGAATAGTGAACCCACTACATGGTAGTTAAAGAAACTGATTTTTCGTTTAAATGAAACTTTGCCACTTATGTGATTTGATTTTCAAAAATCCGCCATACATGGTTGTCATTAAGAAGTAAAATTTGGTTCAATGAGATTAAAATAATTTTTGGTGAATTGTAACTTTTTAATTTTATTAATCGCGATTAAAGGTAATTAGTGTAATTTAATGTAAAAACAATGTTTTAATAATATTAAATGACCTAGAAACATGTCCTACCTTCATTTGATGTGTCATGGCCGACCAATAAAATCCATGGGTCAACTTGGTGACCCCATGGAGCCACTTTGGTAGGAAAATTACATAAATAACTTTTTATTTAAAGTTAAAATAAAAATGTCTCAAACAAGAGTTGTTTTACTAAAACAATTTTTAAATGGGGTTATAAAAGTAATATTTTTTACTATAAATATTAATTTGAAATATAAAATAATTTCCTACATCATTATATATTTTTTATAATTTTTAGACATTAAATAAATTAAATTATTTATGAAACTATGATGATGCAGCGATTACCTCATTATTTAACGATTTAAATAAAATGAAAATATAATGTAAAATTTAAGACCTATACATGTAAAAAACCTATTTTATGGGTGTATTTTGAACTATTATCACCTTATCCTCAAAATATATAATTTTGGGACCTTTAAAATCCGAATATCATTTTATAATAAAGTAACCTTTTATTACATTCCAAGTGTGCCCCTCCTCTCCTCTTATAAAAGGCCCCCACCTCTAACACCTTACCCACACATCTCAAGCCTTTGACTCGGCCACCACTACCCATTTTGTCTCTCCACATCCCTCTATTACTCCTAGAATCCTCACTTTGGGCAGATGTCTTCTCAAGGAAGCCTTTGAGCTCAAATCAAAAAGAGTTACCCGTTTTAAAGGTAATGTCTTCCCTAGTGTTCTTTTGTTTTATTTTTCTTATCCAACCCCCTAAAATCTTATTATTTATTTCTTTTGTAAAAACACCAGTATATTCAATATAATAGTATGTTTTTAAGAGGAGTATTGAGCTAAACTAACACACACCTCCATCTAATGGTTAAAGAACATACTGTTTCTGTGGATGGCGAATTACTGCCTCACGAAATGATGATTGTTCTATCTTCTCATATAACCTCTCATGGTGGCCATTATGATGGAAAAATATGTATTTATGATATATATTATATTTATTTCCTCTATATTATTCTGTATTTTATACATACCTTTATGTTTTTCATGATGTGCAAATGCGATAATTTCTTTTGAGGAAGTGTGGACTACCGCCCCCTCAAGTGATGTGACTCGTTCATGAAATAGATGAAATGTATAAAGAATGAAATTGATTAACTTATATGATATATATAACATATATATTATACTGGAATTTTAATATGTATATATATATCTCATCTCTTTTTAATTCCATTAATGTGCCAAAGAAATGAATGTAGCATTCATGCGTACGTACGGCTTACCGTCTCCATGAACGGTACATTTTATATCTTATCTCCAAATGTTATGTACTATTATAATTACATATATATAATGGATATATATGTCATATATTACATCTAAATGATTGTGATCATTCTGTAATTATAATATATATATATATCTTTTAACTTTAGTTCCATTAATATGACAAAAAAATGAAAGTAGCGTTCATGCGTACGTACGGCCTACCATCTCCACGAATGGTGATTTTAATTTTTTATCTCCAAATGATATGGAATAGTAAAAAATTAATATATAATGGACATATATGATATTTAAAACATTAATACTATTGTAGATATGATGTACATATAACTACATAGAAAATTGTTTTCCGACAAATTCAATTTTTACACATGTACTGAACATCGACAAAAACATCTGATATGAACTCACTTTATTTACCAATTATTATAACATTATAATATGTGATATGAGCTGAATAATAATATTTAAAGGAAGTACATAAGATATTATAAATTGACCAAATTTTATTATTCAGGAGATGAAAGAACAATCGAGTCATGTCAGACACGATGTAAGGGATCCAACATCTCTTGTTCTTTTTAAGTACTCTCTTTTATGTCATTTCTTATAAGCTCATCATTATTATGTTTGGGGATGTTTTTTATATTAATAATACTTTAATTTTTTTTTTCATATTATGAGAGACCCTATTTGATCTCATAAATCCATTTTTGGAAGTTTTAAGTGGCGTCGTTAGGCTGCCGAGTTTTCGTAAGGGATTTGTCATCTGACTTTTATTCCCGTGACATTTATGCTACGTTTTCCACTGTTTACATTGAGTGGTGTATGTACTACCCATTATTATACACTTTGTGTAGTATAATTTCATTTATAGGTATTTACATCGTCATTGTATGACCCTTCTTCCATGGGGTGTACGCTTTGAAAGTTACCCAACTCGGTAAGGGGACCATTCACCCCCCCCTTTTTAAAAGTCTTCTTTTGTTATGTCTTTTAATTCACATACTATTCTATTGGGATATGTTATTATATATCGTTATTTATTTAAATTTTATGTACAAGTGATGAGATACCATTTTCTCTCCCATCAACTCATTTTATGAATTTTAAAGTGAGGTCGTTAGGCTGTCGGATTTCTGTAAGGGAACTTCTTAACCCACTTTCTATTCTTTGGGTTAAACCTATAATTTGTGATTTTATTATGCCAAGATTATGTGTGGAATATCTATTTTTGTAATTTCCACAAACCCTTGTGTGGATATACTATTTCTACACATAATCATCTCATTGATAAATTCTTACGAACATGTATGGGAAATCATAACACAATCTCATTTCATTGAGTTAAATATCTATGTCATTGGTTTTGTTTTTCCAAGATTATCTGTGAATGACCTCTGATTGTTTCACACTTAATATCCAATTATATTGGGTGAATTTATATTTCTCACACATAATTATGTGATATATTTATCCTTAAATTAAGGATACCAACTTTATAATAGATTTCATCTCAATTTACATTTCCATTGAGACTTCATTGTTGTTATGCACCAATTCACTCTTATATGGTTTGTATACTATCATTTGACATATTATATCATGAATCCATTTATTCTGATGATATTATAATGTTCGGATTAAATGTTATTCCACAATTATTTTTATTCAAGAGTCTCTCATTTTGTTAAAAACTCTTTAACAAAAATATCGTTTTAAATGTTTTAATGATTCATTATTCAAAATATTAATCTTTAATGTCCATTTTTTCAAAATGGTTTTCTGTATTTATTTATATGGAAATTAATGTTTTAAAATTATAATTCCATTAAAATATTCAAAGTGGTATGCGACACTTTGATTCAAAAATCTCTTTTAAATGATTTTTGAAAATGGATTGATTAATTCAATATCATGGAATTACTTATTGTGATTGAAAATGAAATGTTGTTATTGAAATGTTTATATTTTCAATATTTTATGTGTAATGATGGTACTTGGAGATTTTACGAGTGGTTACGTGATAAACCATATGACCGGTGGTGCCGTGAATACCAGGACGGGTGGTTACGTTATAACCTCTAATGCCTTGAGTATGGAAGTCGGCCATATGGCTATTCCATTAAGTGATATGTGTGGAAGTCGACCATATGGTTATTCCATTTAAGTATGTTTATGTCCCAAGTTACTTTTATATGTTATGTGTTCTTTATATGGGTTTTTATGGTAATCTTTTGGTTACAAAAGGGGTAAGGAATGATCTTTTATTCAGTGAAGAGTTTTTTTACTACTTTATAAAGGTGAAAAGTATTACTTTGATAAAGTATTATTGGTTTACTTGTTGTTTTGAAAAAATAACAGTTTTCCTTCTTTCTGTATCCTTTACTGGGCTTTTTATGCTCATCCCAAGATTTTGAAATGTTTTCTACAGGACTTAAAGATGAATAGGGTCAAGGATGGGATCAAGGAAAGACATGCTATCTAAAACATGGAACTAGACATGTTTCTTTTTAAGAGTTTTTATTTTATGGAAACTTAGTAGAAGTGTATACTTTGTAATCTTTGAGATCCAATAGTTATGTCCTAATTCTCTAAAACTCTAAACCTGAAAAGATCCTCAATGTGAATTATTCATTTAATTCAATAATAAGTAATGTTTAAGGCCGGGGCCTTATAGTTGGTATCAGAGGTCGGTTTAGAGAACTTTAGAGGTTAGGTTATTCTATAAGCATAAGTGACATTACCATAATGGCTAGGATTTCAGAAAGAGTCATAGTTTTTAGATAATCGAATGAGTATATATATCTTAGTATTTATCTTCCTCATTAGTACATGATGATTTTGTTGATATACACACACTGTCATTTCTATTTTTAGTAAATGGATGGATCTAGCAGGAACCAAAGTGACAATGGGTTTGATGGAAACTGTGGTGGTTCTCTAATTAAGAGACTGGATGAAATGGTGGATTCAATGAGGAATCTCGTGGTTGTGTTAAACCAACTATCAAGGTGTCAGGATCAACCACTTGAACCTTGGTGAGTTCTCGAATACATCATCTATGGGATGACCAACTCGATGTAGAAGTTTAGGTAATAATTATAAAGGGATCCATTAGGGTTTATATGATCCTTAATTTTTAGGTAATTATGGGCTACTCTATGATATGCTGGAAAATGAAAGGCATTAGATAAAGTTGAGGTTAAAATATGTTATCATCATTTTTGAAGATTTTATCTTGTTATGGGGAATGTTTTAAGAATTATGTTGTTTTGGAAAAAGTACAACACACAGACGGTGTGACAACCCATCGCGTCGGACAAAGATGTGGGAATCAAACCCACAACCAAAGTGTGAGTGGTATTTATCACCTACCACTGGACTACGTGAAGTCCCTGGTTAGTTTGACTAATTCTTTTTAGTTAGATGATTTTATGAATCAAGAGTATTTTTATTTTGGGTTATCTATGGAAATGATTAACCTATCATAGAGGATATGTGATTAGGTTAATTACTTTCCAATATGAGACTTTAATAGAAACTAATGTTATTTGGAGATAAATGTTAATTTTTTCCTTGGAAGACTATGTGAATAAATCCTTCAAATATTTGGGTTTCAATCTTTTTTTGGTTTACATTGAATAATTTTATGGAAAAATTGTTTATTGAATGGTCTTTGTTGAACTTTGGGTATTGTTTGACATATTTTGGAGATTAAGAATATATTTTTTTATAAAGGATTATCCTTTTTGGGTATTATCTGATATCATACTAACCTTTTTGGTTTTAGTTTTGGTTATGGTATAACGACATGGGACGTATATAGTTCTTTTTTATGGATTAGGTGATTCTATAGAAGTTTATTATAGCTCTCTTAATATAAAAAAGTCATCCTAAATACTCATATTTTGGAGAAAATATGATTTCGTGTAAGAAATCTAGTAAAATTTGAAAGTCAACATGACAAGTAAGTATGTTTCATTATGTTTTAGTTACACTCATAAATAAATTCCTCAATGAAAAGTAACTTAAAAATAAAAATGATGTCTGTTAATTTTTCCTACTGGGGAATCAAATACCGTTTAACCCATCATATGTTTGTGATTTTCTGGTGGTTAACTTTCTCCTAGACATGTTTTCTATCACTCTACCTCAGAACATGACCCTTTGTTTTCTCCTCCATGTCCATGTTTTCTTATAGGGAATCCTAGTATGGGTTAACTTGGGTGACCTTTGTACTTCTCTTTCTTTATTTTAAAGTGATAGTTTTACTGACTCTTGTTCCGATTTGGGATTTTCAATGAAGTTTCCAAGCCCAATTTTTAAAATTGCGAGGACACAATTCCCAAATGGGGGGAAGGATGTAACACCCCAGGTAAATAAAGAATATGAAATTTTCTCATTTATCTATATTTGTGAATAAAATATTAATATTACTTTAAAGGGAACTCTATGCTCGATGGCATACCCAATACGCAACAACGAGTTTTTTGAAATCTTACGTTGCACTCTAATAATAAAATAATATTATTTTAAATGGTAGTTAACGCCTAGCCATTTTAATGGAGGGAATGAACAGAACTAACTACAAAATTATTATATATGTTTTTCAAATATTTTTACTTTTATCTAATAAATGTTAGAGGCTTAAAATGAAAATGAATCCAATTTTAAGCATAAATCATCTAATATTCTTTAAAAGGCCGATTAACCGCCTTTTGATGGAGAACCATTTTTAAATATACTTTTGACAATTTTATATGTTGTATTTGACAAAATAAAATCCTTATTTAGAATCTGGACATCAAAATTCACTTTGTGTAAATTTTTGTTATTTTTCTGATAAAGATCATTTTTATTGAAAATGTTGCATTTTAATTGAAAACCTCCTTTTAATATGATATATTTATATGGATAGATTATTTTTTTAATTGATATTAATGTGTATTTAGAATATATTTTTACCATTTAATCCAATGGTGGTCATTGGTATTAATTTCACTTTGAAATTTGACTTAAACTAGTGTCAATCTTTTAATTGATATTGTTTTTTAAAAACACGCTATTTGTTTTGACAGCGAGAATTAATTATTAAATTAATTAATGCAACATATATGTTTTTAATTTTGTAAAATAGACATAATTTTTGAATTCATAATATAAAATATATCTTAGGGTGAATTTTTTGGTATTTTTCTGAAAAACTTCAATTTTTGATGAATAGTGAAACCACTAAGTGGTAGTTAAAGATACTGATTTTTTGTTTAAATGAAAATTTTGCACTTCTGTGATTTGATTTTCAAAAATCCGATATACATGGTTGTCATTAAGAAGTAAAATGTGGGTCAATGAGATTAAAATAATTTTTTGCGAATAGTAACTTTTAAATTTTATTAATCGCGATTAAAGGTAATTAGTGTAATTTAAGGTAAAAATAATGTTTTAATAATATGAAATGACCTAGACACATGTACTAACCTCATTGGATGTGTCATGGATGACCAAGAAAATCCATGGGTCAACTTGGGGACCCCATGGAGCCACTTTGGTAGGAAAATGACATAAATAACATTTTATTTAAAGTTAAAATAAAAATGTCACAAACATGAGTTATTTTACTAAAACAATTTTTAAATGGGGTTACACAAGTCATATTTTTGACTATAAATATTAATTATAAATCTAAAAAGATTTGATACATCATGATATTTTTTTATAATTTTTAGACATTAAATAAATTAAGCTATTTATGAAACTATGATGATGCAGCGATTACCTCATTATTAAACGATTTAAATAAAATGAAAAGATAATGTAAAATATAAGACCTACACATGTCAAAAACCTATTGGATGTGTGTAATTATAACTCTTATCACCTTATCCTCGAAATATATAATTTTGTGACCTTTAAAATCCGAATAGCATTTTATAATAAAGTAACCTTTTATAACTTTCCAAGTGTGCCCCTCCTCTCCTCTTATAAAAGGCCCCCACATCTACCACCTTACTCCCACCTCTAAAGCCTTTGGATATGCCAAACCATGCCCATTTTGTCTCTCCAAATCCCTCTCTTACTCATAGAAGCCTCAATTTGGGCTGAAGTCTTCCCAAGGAAGCCTTTGAGCTGAAATAAAAAAGAGTTACCCGTTTTAAAGGTAATGTCTTCCCTAGTGTTCTTTTGTTTTATTTTGATTCTCCAACCCCCTAAACTCTTATTATTTATTTATTTTGTAAAAAAAATAGTATCTTAAATATAATAGGATGTTTTTAGGAGGAGTATTGGAGCTAAACTAACACACACCTCCGTCTAATGGTTAAAGAACATACTGTTTCTGTGGATGATGAATTACTGTCTCACAAAACGATGATTGTTCTATCTTCTCATACCACCTCTCATGGTGGCCATTATGATGGAACTATATTTATTTATGATATATATTATATTTATTTCCTCTCTATGCTTCTGTATTTTATACATACATTTATTCTTTTCATGTTGTGCAAATGCGATAATTTCATTTGAGGAAGTGTGGACTACCGCCCCCTCAAGTGATGTGACTCGTTCATGCAATGCATGGAATTATAAAGAATGAAATTGATGAACTTATGTGATATATATAACATATATTTTATATTGGAATTGGAATTTTAATATAAATATATATATATATATATCTCATCTAATTTTAATTCCATTAACGTTCCAAAGAAATGAAATTAGCTTTCATGCGTACGTACGACTTACCGTCTCCATGAACGGTACATTTCATTTCTTATCTCCAAATGTTATGTACTATTATAAGTACATATATATAATGGTTATATATGTCATATATTACATCTAAATTATGGATATCATTCTGGAATTATAATATATATATCTCTCTTTTAACTTTAATTCCATTAATATGTCAAAAAAATGAAAGTAGCGTTCATGCGTACATACGGCCTACCGTCTCCATGAACGGTGCTTTTAATTTTTTATCTCCAAATGTTATGGATTATTAAAAAATGAATATATACTATATATATATGACATTTAAAACATTAATACTATTCTGGAGATGATGTACATATAATTACATGGAAAATTCTTTTCCAACAACTTCAATTTTTACTCATGTACCGAACATCGACAAAAACGTCTGATATGAACTCACTTTATTAACCAATTATTATAACATTATAATATTTGATATTAACTGAATAATAATATTTAAAGGAGTTACTTAATCAATTATAAATTGACCAAATTTTATTATTCAGGAGATTAAAGAATGATCGAGTCATGTCTGACACGAGGTAAGGGATCCAACCTCCCTCGTTCTTTTTAAGTACTCTCTTTTATGTCATTTCTTATAAGATCATCATTACTATGTTTGGGGTTGTTATTTTATATTCATCATACTGTATTTTTTTTCATATTATGATAGACCCTATTTTATCTCATAAATGCATTTTTGGAAGTTTTAAGTGGCACCGTTAGGCTGCCGTGTTTTCGTAAGGGATTTTTCATCTCACTTTTATTCCCGTGACATTTATGCTATGTTTGACACTATTTCATTTGAGTGGTGTATGTACTGCCCATTATTATATTCTTTGTGTAGTATAATTTCATTTATGCATATTTACATCTTCATTGTATGACGCTTCTTCCATGGGGTGTACATTTTGAAAGTTACCCAACTTGGTAAGGGGACCTTTCATCCTCCTGTTTTTAAAAGACTTCTTTTGTTATGTATTTTAATTCACATAATATTAGGTTGGGATATGTTATTATATATCCTTATTTATGTAAATTTTATGTCCAAGTGATAAGATACCATTTTCTCTCTCATCAACTCATTTTCTTAATTTTAAAGTGACGCCGTTAGGCTGTCGGAATTCTGTAAGGGAACTTCTTAACCCACTTTCAATTCTTTGGGTTAAACCTCTACTTCTTGATTTTATTATGCCATGATTATGTGTGGAATATCTATGCTTTAATTTCCAAAAACCTTTGTGTGGATATACTATTTCTACACATAATCATCTCATTGATAAATTCTTACGAACTTGTATGGGAAATCATAACTCAATCTCATTTCATTTAGTTAAATATCTATGTCATTGGTTTTGTTTTTCCAAGATTATATGTGAATGACCTCTGATTGTTTCACACTTAATATCCAATTATATTGGGTGTATTTATATTTCTCATAGATAATTATGTGATAGATTTATCCTTAATTTAAGGAAACCATCTTTATAATGTATTTCATCTCAATTTACATTTCCATTCAGAATTCATTGTTGTTATGCACCAATTCTATCTTATATGGTGTGTATAATATCCTTTGAAATATTATATCATGAATCCCTTTATTCTCATGAGATTATAATTTTTAGATTAAATGTTATTCCGCAATTATTTGTATTCAAGAGTCTCTCATTTTGTTAAAAACTATTTAACAAAAATATCGTTTTAAATGGTTTAAAGATTCATTATTCTAAATCTTTATCTTTAATGTCCATGTTTTACAAATGGTTTTCAATATTTATTTATATGGACATTAATGTTTTAAAATTATAATTCCATTAAAATATTAAATGTGGTATGGGACACTTTGATTCAAAAATCTCTTTTAAATGATTTTTGAGAATGGATTGATTAATTCAATATCTTTGAATTACTTATCGCGATTTCAAATGAAATGTTGTTATTGAAATGTTTATATTTTAAATATTTTATGTGTAATTATGGTACTTGGACATTTTATGGGTGGTTACGTGATAAACCATATGACGGGTGGTGCCGTGAATACCAGGACGGGTGGTTACGTTGTAACCGCCAATGCATTGGGTATGGAAGTCGACCGTATGGCTATTCCATTAAGTGATATGTGTGGAAGTCGACCGTATGGTTATTCCATTTAAGTATGTTTATGTCCCAAGTTATCTTTATATGTTTTGTATTCTTTATATGGGTTTTTATGGTAATCTTTTGGTTACAAAAGGGGTAAGTAGTGATCTTTTATTCAGTGAAGAGTTTTTTTTACAACTTCATAAAGGTGAAAAGTATTACTTTGATAAAGTATTCTTGGTTTACGTGTTGTTTTGAAAAACTAACAGTTTTCCTTCTTTGTGTATCCTTTACTAGGATTTTTATGCTCATCCCATGTTTTTGAAATGTTTTCCACATGACTTAAAGATGAATAGGGTCAAGGATGGGATCAAGGAATGACATGCTATCTAAAACATTGAACTAGACATGTTTCTTTTTAAATGTTTTTATTTTATGGAAAATTAGTAGAAGTGTATACTTTGTAATCTTTGAGATGCAATAGTTATGTCCTAATTCTCTAAAACTCTAAACCTGAAAAGATCCTTAATTTGAATTATTCATTTAATTCAATAATAAGTAATGTTTATGGCTAGGGCCTTATTATAAAAGTATCACTTTAAAAGAAATAAAGAGAAGTACAAAGGTCACCGAAGATAACCCATACTAGGATTCCATGTAGGAAAAGATGGATATGGAAGATAAACTAGGTGTCATGTTCTGATGAAGAGGGATAGAAAACAGGATCATGAGAAATTTAACAACAAGAAAACTACACACTAGTGGTGGGACAAAAGATCATTAAACATACAACATTTTTTTGTTTTAAGTTACATTTCATAAAGATGAGTAATTTATTTATGATATTGACTATAAACATAAAGAGGCACAATTAATTTTTAAGTAGAGTTTCATTCATTAATAAATTTCTACAACTAACTCATTTTTTTAAAAAGAGGATTATTCAAGATGACATGGTCACATTGGAAGAGATAGAATCAACTTATAGAGAATCACATGATCCTCAAAGGATAAACTATATATTTACCTTGTCTCTAGAGATTAATGAAAACCAAAACTGTTAGTACAAGATTAGATGATCCCCCAAAAGGATATTCTTTTAGAGAAACAATTATTAATCTAAATTTCTAAAACTAAACCAAAAATACCTCAATGTTAAATAAATACCATTCAATAAACAATTGTCCTTAAAATCCTTCAATATAATCCAAACTAATACAGAAACCCAAAACATAGAATAATTTGGTTATGTAGTCTTCCACGTTAAGTTGTATCTCCAAATGACATTGACTACTCATAAAGTCACACTCTTAAAAGTAATTAACCTAATCCCATATTCTCTATTATTGGTAAATCATTTCCATAAATAACCCAAATCACTATAAATCCACAATAAAAACATATATAAAAATCCATTATTACTCCTAAAATTAAATCACATAGTATTCCATTTTCATTGGGCATATAGTGTTCCCAATAGAGAGAACGTCTTCCAAAATAGCACTTGTCACTTAATCACCAAATCATTTTCCTATAATTAGGGTACTCATTTGGTAAGACATAAGATCCGAAATCAACTTATTATTGATCAATAAAATAATTTAACTAAAAATAATTAGTGACATTAACCAGGGACATCACGTAGTCCAGTGGTAGGTGATAAATCCCAATCATACTCTAGTTGTGGGTTCGATTCACACAGCTTTATCTGATGTGACAGGTTGTCACACGGTATGCGTGTTGTCCTTTATCAAAAACTATATCTTATAACTTTACCAAAATGATATAAATTCTTAAAAATAACCATAACATAATTTAACCACAAATGTTATCTCATACCTTGCATTTTCATCCCAAAATATAATAACTTGTAATTTCCTCAAACCCAATGATCATATAAAACCAAATGGTTATTTATAATTATTTATACAAGGGAAAAGATAATTATTCCTCAAATATCATTTTCACATGAAAAACTATAGGGTTACAAATACAAGAGAAAATTATTCCAAAGTAATCCCATCAACAAGGAGCACTAATACTTTTAAACATTTGTCTAACCATTTATTTAGACATAGTTTCTTCTTTGACCAAGAAAATATCTTATAGAATAGGGAATTAACTCAGGTAATGTCCAGGTCCCCTACATATACAGCAAATTACTGTAAATGGATTCTTGGGACCATTTTTATTTTCTTCCATAGTACTCTTCAATTTTCCTCGGCAATTCTTAACTTTATATCCTTCTTTCCCACACGTAAAGCATTTCTTTGTTCCATTGCGACACTTTCCTGGGTGTTTCCTTCCACATTTCTGTATGATGGAAATTGAGGATTCTTTTCTCTATGGTCTTCACTTATAGAGCTCTTGTCATTCATCAAATTTCTATTCTTTTTTGAGTCCAGGAGTTGGTTAATATATATGTTGTTGATCATATTTTTTAAAATATGATTTGGCATGAACACAATATCTTTTATGCCTATCAAAATTCCATTTTTTTCACATTTCCACCTCCTTTTCCACCTTGTATATCATGCTCAAAGTTACTATGACTTCCATGGAATACATTCATTGACTAAAACCATAAAGCATTGTCTTAGTAACAGTAGTCAGAAAATCATTTAGAGAATATCATGACACCATATTTTCAATTTGAAACACCTTAGGATTAACCAATGTCCATTATTCTCATCTTATATTAAAATCCATCAAACCAGTTTGTAAAGAAAATTTAAATTATCTTAAGCATATCCCCCGAGAGTGTCGTAACCAAGAGTACAACAAGGACTGTTTTCGTGCACCTATTCCCTTTTGAGTCTAGTTCAAAGTGGTGTTTTTGGGTTTTACCCCTAGGTACATCTGTGCCAAATCTGCCTCTACCTGATTATATCCAGACATGGATGTATTTCTTAGAAAACTCACAAAATCTCTACAATAAATTTTTTTAGGAAGTTCTTTTATAATAATCCTCAAAGTATATCTTAGGGATATATGCTCCAGTTAGAGTTTATCTAAATATAGTTTCCAAGGTTTGTACTAAACTTCCTCTAATACCAACTGTAACACCCCGACCCCAGAAGACAAGATTCGATGCATTATTACGTATCATTGTCATGATCACAAAAGATCATGTCTCAAAAGACTGATTAGTTTAGTAGCCATGAAATAACTAGATACATTCATAAGTTTTACATTATATAATAAAATGGAAAATAAAACTGCATTGTTTCCATAGAAAAAACTGAGATCCCATAGTCTATCCCTATTGGTCAGTTATAATATACTTATTCAATCCATGGAAAAATAAAACATAGAAAGGGGTGACCTCAGATGCTCAGTAAGGATAATAATATAGCCAAAACTTTCATAAATAAGCATAAACATTTAAGGAAATGTATAGAACAAATATGATAGATTTTTTTAACATAAACTTCATCATAATATAGAAAATTTAAATCAAAATAATCCCATTTACTTACTCATATGGATATTATACTTGTCAAATAATCACATGCAATATCAATAGACACTTTTATAATGATGGAATGCATAAGGCCAGACTTTCTTAACCACATAGTCAAGGCCTTGTGCCAAGACTATAAAAAATATTTTGTCAAAGCCTTGTGTCAAGACACTAGTTTGTCTCATGGAACCTACCAATGCATCGAGGAGCAATATCAGGCTCCACCCGTCACTTACTAAGTCCAATTCATTCCTCATAAAAAAAGTTTGATACATAACATAAACATTTGTATTTAAAACTAGAATACGAAATGTTAATACTTTATCCACAAACCATGAATGGTATAAAAATAGCACATACATAGTAAAAAATAACTCATTCAATAAAATATGTTAGATTTTATTATAATAGATTAACCTAAATCAATAATAATAAATTATATTTACATAGATGAAAATAATCATCAAAACTATTTTAGAGAAATATCCCCCTTTTTCATGATAACATTTAAAAGACACACTATTTGTCAAAAATATATTTAAAAATAGAATTTTGAATCAAAGTGTCTCATACTACTTTAAAACTTTTAAAAGGAATTTTAATTTTAAAACATTAATGTCCATATAAATAAATCCTAATTTTTTTAAACCATGGACATTAATGAGAAATATTTGAAAGAATAAATCTTTAAAATATGTAAAATGATATTTTATTTAGAGTTCATAAAAAAATGAGATACACTTGAATATAAATAATTGAGGTAATAAAAAATTTATAATATCATGAGAATAAAGGCATTCATGATATACTATGTCAAAGTACATCATATAAACCAAATTAAAGTGAGTTGTAGCATAACAACAAAGAAGACTCAATGGATTGTATGTTGAGATGAAATACCTTATAAATATCATATCATTTGGTTAATGATAAATCAATGACATAATTATGTGTGAAAAATATAAATATTTTAAATATGATTGGATATTTAGGGTAAATAAATCAGTGTACATTCACACATATTCTAGTAAAAACAATTCCAATGAATTAGATGTTTAACTCAATGAATGGATATTGAGTTAAAATTATTCTTATCAAGTTCATACCGATGAATTGAGAATTTATAAATGGAGTGATTATGTGTATCAAAAGTATATCCACACAAAGGGGAGTATAAATTACTACATAAGTAAATAAATAGAGATTTTACACATAATCTTGGAGTGAAGTAATCAATGATGTTTGAGTAAAACCGAATGAGTGGAAATTGAAATTTGAAATTCCTGTAACAGTTTGGTAACATACGAAACATAAACCCATGAAAGAAGGATCATAATATGATGATGTAAATACTAATAAATTAAATTATGTTACGCAAACCATACAATCATGGGTAGTACTTACACCACACAAAAGGTAACAGTGTCAAATATGCCATAAATCTCACAGGAATAAAAGTGAGATGAAAAACCCTTACTTCATTGTAATCAATCGATTCATATGATCAAAAGTTAATAACCACCAAATGAATCAAAAAATACCATGAATATAAAGAGAATAATGATTATATATATCAAATTGCGGTACACAATACACCACATCCAATAAATAAGTGGAAAACAATGGAAATCTCACAGAATTAAAAGTGAGATAAGAAACCTCTTACTTTGTACTTTTCCTTGGTCAATGGAAGGTTAACCACATGTTTAATGGTAAAATAATTGTTATTAAATGACAAAAGAATAATATACATTAAAATGATATCATATATGATCTTCTAATATTTCTTTGTTAATAATATTTTAGTATTATCGTCGATTCGGGTGTTAACTGATTTGTTTTCCTTTATATGATCTATTTAGTAAGTAATGTTTGGTTTGGATAAGATGTATCTTATTCATATTCATAATGACAAGTCTTTAAAAATTATTTTTAATCATCTGATGAAAATTAGTCTTGAATGGATTACGATGGGGAATGAATCTCATCACGTTCGTGCAGATGTTAATCCGTACGTACGCATGAGCGACAATATCATTCATTTTTTATTAAAATAATATATAATTGGATGGTATATAATATAAAAAGAATAATTATCATGTTATATTTATTATTTAAATAAATTACACATCATTATTATACCCATCAAAAAATAATGTATTGAATAACAATTACACCACGACGTGGAGATGGTAAGCCGTACGTAGACACGTATGGTGACTTTCCATTTAACGGATGGATAGAATAATGAATATGGTTGTACCATATTTATAATAACATAACAGTATATAGAAGATACTAGAGTTATTATTTTATATTGGAAACAACAAATAAAGAGGAAGTGGAAGAAGAAAATATCATGAAAGAGGTGATGAAATATTTACCTCTTCTTTGAGTTCTTCCTTTTAATTTGATCAAAAAGGCTCTTAGGTTGGTTTTATGACTAAATTAAGGCCTCTAGGATGATGGGAGGACAATTTAGAGGGTATTTGGGTAGGTTTTGGCCGAGCCAAATGGCTTTGAAGGTGTGAATTAGAGAGAAGGCGGAGTACCATTTTATAAGAGGAGTGAGGGGCACCTTAGGAAAAGCTAGAAATATTATTTTATGATAAAATCATTTTCGGTTTGTAATGGATCCAAAGAGGATTATTTAATTGATAATGTGGGGATGGGTTGAAAACCAATCATCCAATACATTTTATATAGGGTTGGGTTACTATACTAACCTTATTGTTAAATTTAACTCTTAGTTAAACAGTTATACATTTACCACGTCTCTTTGTATTTTAATATTATATGGTTAATAAACTTACTATAAACTTCCAAGAGAACCCCAAGTGGTTCATTAATGTTAAAACTATCATTATTTAAGTCTTTTTCTAATCCTTATATTTTTAGGAATATAATATCAATTAATAATATAATATTTGTTCTAAAAAATCTTTTATGTTAATTTTGACACTATTTGGTATTTTGTTTTTTCTAAATTTGTAAAAGAATTGTTACTTCGAAAAAAATTCATCTAACCATCCATAATATGTCATATTAACCTATTAAATTAGTTTAATTCATTAAAAGTCACAAATTACATTTATTTGTATATTTATAATATCAATTATTTTAATATTTCATTAATTAGGTAATTACTGCATCATCATTGTGCCATAAATAAATTTAATTATATAATTTCTAAAAATTATAAATAAAATACCATTATCTAGGAAAGTTTTTTATCTTATAATTAATATTTATAGTTGAATTTATCTTATGTGTAATCCTATATTTAAAATTTTTTAGTTATTAAACTTTGATTTTAACTCTTTAAACTCTTCTTTGAATTAAATAATAATAAATGTCCTAATATAATCCTAGTGGACCAAAGAAGTTAATATTGTATTCAAAATGTTTTTTTGATCAAATTATACTTATACAATATAATTATTACATGTGTTAGGGTAATAATAATATCATTTTTACCTTTAATTACCCTATTTAATTTTAACCGTGGTAAATAAGAATTTAAAGTTACTATTCACCAAAAATTATTTTTATCTAATTGAACCAAATGTTTCTCCTTGATATTAACCGTGTCTCTTGGATTTTTTAAATTCAACTCACAGAAGCATTGAAATTATTTTTTATATAAATTTTCAAATGATCCTAGGTGGTGGGTAAAAGACAGTGAAATGTTCAAAAAAATTATATATATATATATATATAATATTATTACAAAATGATCCAATTAATTACATTGAACAAATATCAGTATTATGTAACTATTTTTACCTCAAATAAATTTAAGTAAAATAATTAATTATTTAAATAAAAATTCATTTTTAAACTATAACGCAGTGTTTTTCACTACTCATCAAAAATTGAATTTTTTCAGAAAAATAACAAAAATTTACCCTAAGCTAATTTCGATATTCCAAATTAAAAAATGAAGTCCATTTTGAAAGATAAAATTTATATAATATGAAAAATTTGGTATTACTATTCATAATATCTAGTTTGATTTTTCACGGTGTGTTAGAATCTTGAAGTTGCATATAATGGAAGCTATTACATTATTCAAAGAGAAATGTACCATGGAAGCTTGGGGTGTTACAGAAGCAACACACATGGCATTGTTTAAAACATGTTTGGTGTACCCCCGTTTTTTCCTAATAAAAGTCAGAAAAAACTACCAAAAATCAATAATTAAAGGATTATACATGAAATGTTTGTATATAATGGTTTTGGGATTAGTGGATAGGTCATTTGGACACTTAATTTAATGGTTTATTCCCTCATTAAGATTAGTTTTACCTTAATTTTTGTAATTAATTTTAGTCACTTCAATAATCATTATGATAAAATATAAAGTTTATATTGTTAAACTGAAAATATTATAATTATTGCGAATTTCGATATTCAATTTGTTATATTCATTTCATATTTGTGGAAAAAATATGTTGGATGCTAATCTCAAAGACCTGGCAAGAAAGCAGGTTTTCAAAATGAGAATGTTCCTAAGATCATTATGCTTTTATATATAAATTTCATATTGAAATGATTCTAATAACCTAATTTGGGTTAATATTTATATAATTGATCCATTTTTAGAATAAAAAAACTTAAAATATAATTTATCTATATATATAAATTAGTTGAAAAATCTATTTTGAATTAAAATTATGTGTTTTTCACAATTCACCAAGAAATATTGTTTCTCAACAAATCCCAAAAATTCACTAAAATATAATTTTTAAAATATTAATTAAAAAATTATTTTTATTTTAAAAAATTATAATTATTAATTCTTCTAAAATTATTTTTATTATTACTTTCTAAAGGACATAAATTTGAGTTATTTGAAGAAAATAATATTTTCTATCATATAAAGAAATTACTATAAAAGTGTTTGACTTATTATCAATATGATTTATCTATATAAATATACTATAACTAATATTTAAAAAATATTTATTACATTCAATAATTTTATGTTTAACTTCTTTGTTATAATTATCCATCATTAAATAATTACAACAATAAAGTGATGTTTCATTGAAACTCATTATTGTGTGAAATGTAAGACAAGTTGGTGTTTCATTTTGCACAAGCTAATATTTTAATTTTGTGTAGAGTATGGAAATAAAATGTAGTTCTTCAATAAATAATAAATGCTAAATTAATTATTACAAGAAATTAAAAATAGCCAAATGTTAAAATTAATTGGATAAATATATAATTCACAAAATCAATGGGTGTCACATTCTACCCCTCTTACAATGAATTTCAACCTTGAAATTAATCTTGGTTATCAATGTTTTAATCCCAGAACATTACATTCAAATAAAACCACATAATAAAAATTAATACTAAAAAAACCTTCAATAATGTAAATTTGGAAACATAATGATTACCCAATGTAACTCAAAACTAGGTTTCCATGTAAGAGAACATTGGATGATGGTGAAAATATGGACTTGAAGGAAAATCATACATATTTATTGGGAGTGATTGATGTCCTCCATTAGAAACAAGTACTCTATCAATGGAAACTTGAGGGCCTGCAAGTCATAAATTTCTAATTACATGAATGCCTATATGTACACCAAAAATTATTGTAATAAAAAAAATATATTATTTCTAGATTTTTTTCCTATAGTGTAATAATTTTTATGAAATGATATACTCGCATGATTTTAGGGAAACCTAGATCTTTGTGGTTCCTTGATCCACTTCCCTAATTTATCCAAAAATTATGGTGAATTTTTTTCATTCTTAATGAACTAATAAATAAAAATATCCATGATATGCCATCCCAATTGTCATTAGTTATCATCAAAAAAATGTTGTTAGAATAGGTTACCAAATATGCATAAATACTCAATGGGTGACATAATAATTTAATCTCACATAAATAATATAAAGTGTATTATAAAATTTCTATAAATTGTTATCCATATAAACCAAAAAAAATATGAAAATCCAAAACATTGTAAATAATGTTACAAAATATTCTTACAATTGATCCACCAAATATCACCGATTATTTCATGGTTTTCACGTTCCATACATGTGAATTTCCTCATTGTATATTCACTTCAAAAATGTTAATAACATAAATTACTATAAATTAATTTGGATGATATGAATTCATCCATATTCCAATTATTGATGGATATATTCCATAAATCTATGAAATTGTGAACTTTATCAATGATGGCCTAGACTACATTGTAAAAAAATCATTAATTTATTCTAAGGTCATTGATACTATATAATTAAAATAATCCCAAACAATAGTCTTCTTTATCCAAGATAAAGCCAATTTTCACTATATATTGAACATGTTAAGGGTTACCCTACCTTAATCAAAATATCGAATTTAAATCAAATAACATTCCCAAATCTTCATCACCATTATTTATATCCTTTTAAATACTTAAAAAAAAACTTATAAAAAAAATACTTATATATTTCATGATTCATATAACAAAGTCTCTAAATACCAAAAGAGAAATACTTCATTCATGAAAAATTATTCAAAAACTATTACTCATGCTTCATCTTCTATTAAAATAATGCATGGTGGCTCATAAAGCATCTATGAATTAAAAATAATATCACCAGGGATTTTTAAAAACATGTGTTTCACAAGTCCCAATGTTGTGAACTAGGTTATGCTTGAGTAAGGCCTGATACCCCTTTTTTGATTTTTTACCGCTAGGTACATTTGGGTTAAATCCAGATCCAATTTTAGTATCCTAGTAGGGATGTAATGCTGGGAAAACACTCACTATATCCTATACCAAAATTCTATGACATTTTCCTAAACATTAACTCATCCTTATACCTATCTATAGGTACACACCAAGACATATCTTTAGAAATATAAAGAGCAATCTCATTGAATTTTCTCATCATTGATTCCAATGGTTAACTAGACTATCACTCTGATACGAACTATAACAAACATCACTTTTTTTTACATAGACATTACATCATGTTTTTTTGGAATACACAAATCATTACAAAAAACAGTTTCAAAATGACTATATTAGTTTAGTTTCTTTTGAAATAGGAAATCATATAATGTAGAACGTGACTGAGCTAAAATATCTCCCACTAGGTTCTCTAAGAATAGAACCATTAAAAAATACTCATATATTAAATATGTCTACATAACTTGGGGATGGAAACCTAAAAATAGGTGATCTCATATTCCTAGTAAGGTTAAATAGGGGAGATACGTAATAATATAAAATATTATAAGGGTATGAGAACACCACCATAACATTATATGATCATTCCCTTAATATTGATGATCATAAACATGAATCATGGAATAAATATTAATAGTTCACATGTAATGAATCATAAAGAATATAATAGCATGGTCTATAAAGGGATAAGACATGGAAATCATAACAAAAAAATATAAATATAAATTCTTATGTTAAGGCTACATACCAAGACCTTCCTAACATGTTGGGAATTTTTAATAACCCATTTACCTACGTTGGGATTATAATTCCCTATTATTTTCCTTTTTGTTATAGGAATGTTATTACCTCCCATGTACCCTCTAATTTCTAGTTTCAGATGCCCTCTAATGTAATTTATTATTTCAGTCCTAGGATTCCAACCCATTAACACTAATTCTTCGACGTTGGGATACCCTCCCATGTACCCTCTTGTTTTAAGCTTATGAATCCCTCTTATTTTTATTTCAGATTCCCTCTCATTTAACCTTTTATTCTGGGATTTATATTCCCTCTAATGTCATGCTTAATATGACATCCCCATGTACCCTCTTATTTTTGGGCTTAAGATACCCACATATTTCTTTCTTGTTAAGCCCTTTTATGTACCCTATTGGGGTCATAAAACATTTATCATTAACCAATGAATTTTAGGGATATATAGGTCCCACCTGTCACATAATAAAATCATATTTTCAAGTTTCAATGGATCAAAAAAATCTTCATATCATGAACCATGAAATAATATGTGCTTTATAAACATTAACTAATAACACATGAAATGAAATGAATATAATTATAATTTCATCACATAATAACCCATGGAAACTAGATTTGTTTCCTAATAATTTTATTTATGAATAACCCATGAAAATAAACACATTTCAATGGAATATAACCCAAGGAAGTGAAACAAGTTTCATAAGCATCATTCAATCAAAACACAAATCATTATAGAAAGAATAAGAATGGAACCATTTTATCATTTCGCCGAAGGGTCTGAGTAACATCAAAGAAGGTTATAATTTATAGAAAATAACATGAAAATATATTTTAAAAACATTTATTATGGAAATTATCATTTCGTATTTGAAAAAGACACAATAAAATATAAATTATTTGGAAAACCATTTTCATCGAGAATACTTTGAAATCTAAGAAAGATACATTAAAATTATTCAGAAAACCATATTATAATAAAAACATATAAAATATGATTGAAAAAATTTTAAAAACCATTTTATTTGAAAATAACTTGAAAAGTTATAAAATATTCTCTCAAATCATTGAAATAATTCTCACCAACAAAAACCTTTTGAAATATTATAAAAGAGGTTTTGAAAATATTTTAAAATGATTTTAAACATAATGATTTTTATAAAGACATTCTAATTTTAAAAAATTTAAAAATTTTATTTTCCAATTTTATTTTGAAATTTTTAATATTTTAAATATAAATTTTTAATATTTTAATAAAATCATTAATTGAATGATTGTCAATACATCTGGTAAATCCGTACATGTCAAACATTCTTTCACACCATAAAATGTTTAGAAAATTTCCTCAACAAGAAAATTATAAGAAGGATCCTTTTTAAAAATAATAGATAGATAAAACATTGTTAAAAATTACATTTAAATAAAATTTTATAATAATATAATTTTTTCGGAAACACATTTATAAGACATGGTTTTGAAAGACCACAGATTTCTGACATCCAAGAAAGGTAATTTTAGATATTCTTATAAAAAAATTATTGATCATATTTTGTACCAAATAGTGGTAAAATGATATCATTAATTAGATATAACATGAAAAAAATGTGTTAAGAAAACCCATAAATGTTCTTGATATATTGATCGTAATATTTCATCAATGGGAGTACAATCATAGTCAATCCTAATAAATGATGAGATTGTATCTATAAATGGTTACAAATATGGTACAATTGAGTCATAATAAAATAGAATAAATTACATTAAAAAATGATTCAAATATAATGATAGTAATTAGATTCATGATATAACATTTCAATGTCATTATATATACCTCATGGAAAAATTTACGTGCATAACATGGCATGTATCTCAAAGAAGGAAAATTGAGACAACATTACTTTACTGGTTTGGTAAATTTTGAAACATAAACCCCATGAAAGAAATATCATCAAATGTATATGTGAATACCCATAAATTTAAGTATAAAATTAATAGAATACATTTTTGGATATCATATACACCAAATTAATAATTGAGCAGTGAATATGGCATGTATCTCATATAAAAAAAGAAAGATGAAATTTCTATACCATATGTCTTAACCCACTTCATACTCATACAAAGATCATGTATAATAAGTATAAGTTTTTAATAAATATTTTAAGAAACTATATTCTTATATATAATACAATATACTATTTTATTATGACTTTATTTTACTTTCTTATTAAAAAATACATGTTAAGGATTCGCTTCAGGAAATATCTTCTTTTCTTTTCGCATGTGTCTAAATTTATTATATTTTCAGTGATCATACAAAAATAATGATTTAATGAATATAAATGATAATATAAATATCATTTATATTTTGTATATAATTATTTATATAAATATATAAAAAATATAAATATTAATCTAAATACATCATTCTTGGAGATGACATGCCATACATAATCATGAACAATGCTACAAATTTAATATCATATTGAATAAAATTAAATGAAATCTATGTTTATAAAAATATAATATCATACAAGTAAAATTTTTAGTTCATATATCATATAAATTTACTAAACCTATCTTTAATACCTTCAATCTATAGTGTAAAAGAATCACATCGCTTTCAGGAGGAGGTAGACCACACTTCCCCAAACAAAACTATCGTATTTACACAAAAGGGAATGTATGTAGGTAGGATGTATTTAATAACTAATTTTTTAAAATAAATCATAACTATCATATAAATATATATAATCCATCATAATTCCCATTCATGATACATGGTAAAGATAAATAGAACAACATTGTTTTGTGAGGCGGTAGATATTTATAAATAGGAAAGGTAAGTTTGTTACCTATTTGATGGAAATGTGTGTTAGTGAAGGTAGAAAAAATATAATAAAAGAAATATAATTATAATGTTTATACATGTATTCTTATAAGATCTTATAATAATAATAATTTAGGTGGTGGAGAATGACAATAAAGGGAAGGATCATGGGGAAGTATGTTACCTCTTATTTTGGTTAATAATTTTTGATTTAACCAAATGGCACACTTGGTTGGATTTATACATAAATGAAGGATTCAAAAAGGAAGTTAGGGTTTTTGGAAAGTGAATCGGGAGAATATTGGCTGATCTTATGTGTTTTTATATGTGTTAAAAAGGTTGAGAGCTGGTGGCCTCTTATAGAGGAGGTAGGGGACACACATGGAATTTTCGAAATAATGTTATTTGTACTAATGTTTTTACCTAAAATATGTCATCAAAAACCAAAAATAATAAATAATGTAAGGCCTAAATTTTTCAATCCAATGGGTTTGGAAGAATTTAATAGTTCATTTGGGATCTTATGTTGAATGTTTTGTCCCATGTTAAGCATAGTTTCACCTTAATCACAATAATTAATTTTAATCACATTCACCAATATATTATGATAAAATTAAGGTGATATTATTGTACTATAAATATTTTACTCATTAAAAAAATTTATTTAAAATTTTCTAAATTCAATTCATAGAAGTCGAAAAATTATGTTTAATTATAATCTCGCAGACGTGGTGAAAAATCATGTTTTCAAAGCGAGTGTGTTGAAAAGTTCATTAATCTTTTATATCTATATTTACCATAAAATTAAGTAAAATGAACTAAATTGTATTCTTAGCTGTATAATTTAAATATTTTTAATTTAAAACCAAATTTAATTTTAAATTTTACTATATAAATAAATTGGTGAAAAAATTTGTTTTGAATAAAAATTAAATATTTTGCACTATTCACCCAAAATGTTTTTTCTCAGAAAAATCCCAAAATTTCACACTAACATTATTTTGGAAATATTAAAATAAAAATTTATTATCAAACTTAATTTATAAATTAGTCTAAAATGAATTGTACTATTGTTTACAAAAGCACATGAAAAGATATTTTTAATAAAATAATACTTTCAAGCATATAAAGACTTTACAATAATAATTACATATATTATTATCAATATTATTTATCTATAAAAAATATAAAAAAATATGAAATATTATTTGTTACTTTTGACAATATAATGTTTAATGGAAATGTTATAACTCTCCCTATTTAAATAATTATATCAGTAAAATGATGTTTTATAGAATGTCAGTGTTGCGTGTAACACCAAACAATTCAGTTTTGAATGTTATGCAAGCTAATACAAGTATTATGTGTTGTGTAAGAAAAAAAATAGTAATTTAATAAATAAGAATGTATATATTAATTTTTTTCATGCAATGAAAAATATCAATAAATATAAATTTAATTGAAAAAATATATTTTAAAATATATCGGGGTGTTATGGTCTCTATGGATAATGAGTTATAATTTTCTATTACTGCATTCATGGATTATCATAAGACTATTATTATATTTAAATAAAATTAAAATAATTATGTTATAACTTATTCTATTTTTTATCAATTATATTGACATGATATTAAATAAAATAAATTTAATTCTTGATCATTGGAAAAACCTCAAAAATAAATTGAGAAATTTTCTTATATGTTTTATCAAATGAATCATCCAAATATAAGAAAAAAAATTTAAATATGGGACAATTGTAACATATATCGGTGAATTAATACCATATAATTTTAGATCTTTGGTTGTATTCTCATTTTAATAGCACATCCATAAATATACACATGTTAACAGATCATGAAACAAATGCTCTATAGAATATAGAAATTCATATTTATATCCCATTGAAATAACTATAAAAGAATTTAGTAAAATTAAAATAAATAAAATATATGTGGAAGTTTTTCTAAATTATGGAATTAATTAATCAAATTTTTCTTTCTCGGACATTATGTGCATGTGTGGAAATCATTTAGACACATGGTAGGGGAAATAACTTTAAAATACTCTTTAATTAATCTTTTTATAATATTCTAAAATAATATGTTTTTGAAAAATATTAAATGAATATATTTTCTTTTATCATTATTCATTAATATTTTTAGGTGTCCTTTAAAAATTTTTCATGGTTATTTTTATACAAAATTTTTTCCTACGTATGTGACTAGTATTATTTTAATGTATGTGATTTTTTTCATGAAATGTTTTTAAGACTCAAGTATTCTCATTTTATGATTATGTTATAGTTTTTGGGCATTTGTTTTTGATTTTTCGATCTTTTATAAACCAAATTATGTGGTTCTGTTATAGAATTCCAAAATATCAGGTTTGTTTGGAGAGGTCCATGATGGTTATTCTATGTGTAATGTTGATGGTTTTATCCATGTATACCCATGAGTATTATTTTTTGGTAGACATGAGGGTTTGGAAATATTGTTTTTCGGATAGTTAAATCCAAAAATTGTATGATAATAAATTATTCCCCAGATTACCAAATTGTTTATTTATACATACTATGATTTATGAAAGTTTCATGTTTTCAAAAATTATGGTATTGAAGAATGTGTATTTTTCATTTATGGGTGATAAATATATATTTTTTAAATGACATCATGTATTTAAAATTATTTGTATAATAATTATTCCATTCATCATTTTTATTTACCTTACAGAACATTTTTTACTCTTTCTAATTCTTTTAAATTTTTTTCACAGGGTTTAATAATGGGTAAGATAAAGGAATAAGCCTAGATAAATATTGAGATGATTTTTAAATAAATAAAATCATGTTTTATTATAAACAATATAGTTTTATAAGAAAATGTAAATAATTCATAAGTTTCCATAATTAATTTTTGTAATTACTATGTAATATATTTACTTAATTTTCAAAAACACTAAACCTAAAAAAATCCTCAAATTTACAAAATAAATGATTTATTGACATAAAAATTAAAGATTATGTAATTTTCAAGGATTATTCCTTACACATGTAAACCATTAGAAAATATTATATTTTTAAAATAATTCCTAATAAATGAAATAAAACTAAAATGGGTGCCATACTACAATAACTGGAAACATCATTATCATAAGATAACTCATACTATTTCATTCTCACCACCATTAAAATATTTTCCCTCAAAATTAAATATAATAAATGGAATTTATTATTAATACAACCATTTTCCTATAAATTCCTATAAAAAGGAACATAATAAATATACATCATCCATTAAATTTTAATCAATAACAAAATAATGTAAATTTTGGATGTATTTTGCAAAACCATACTCCATCTTAAAAAAAGAAATTAAAATTAAATTAAATCTAGAATAAGTATTTAATTAAATTCCATATATAATTGAATCAAATTCCTAATATGAATTTGAAATGAATCATCATATTTATATAAACAATTCATGTAATAAAATATATATTTTCTCAAATAACTATTCTTTTGAATACTCTATTACATTTAAATTAGAGAAAATTTCATTTTATTTCAGACACAACAAAAGATTTTCACAATTTATGTAACACAATCACAAACATTAGAGATTAATATCATTATATTTAATACACAATTAAATAAAATTATTATTGATAATTAAAATTTTCTTCTAAATCATGGTATATTTATAAATTAATCTATCGAAAATAATATGAGGCTACCGACAATTAAAAATAATTTTTATTGTCTCCACCCAAGTGACTACGATCCTGACGAATAAGAAAATATTATTTAATATATAAAATAAATTTTATTGAAATTATATTAATTAATTAGATATTTTTATTTTTAATTAAATAGCAAAGTTTTAAAAGTGTATTTTTAAAGTTTATCATTTTTTAATTGTTTTATTTCACTGAAATTTTATAAACTATATATCAATTATTTAATAATTTGAAAATTTTTATTATTTCATTGACTATTTTTATAAAATTTCACATATCCATGTAGTTAAATTATTTTTCAAGGAAGAGTTTACATGATGAAAATTCAGGGTCAATTATCATCAAAATGGAAGGCAATATTAAGGGTTATATATAAGGATTTCAATTTCCTAATGAATTATTTTTATTATGGAAGAGTTTAAAAAATATTACATTCTATATAAAAATTTATTTCATGCTTTATGTTTCCTTTTATTATTATTTTATTATTATTCATTACATTTTAAGAATACTGGTCCATTTTATTCATGATGAATTATTTAAGGGATGTGTTTGTCCTTTTTTTTAATCTGAGAGAATTTTTTTATTTCTTATTATATTGTACTTGTTTATTATATTATAATATAATAATTTTTGTCTATGAGATATACTGTACATTTTTTTGTATTTTTTATCCTTAAATAATGGGGGAACCATGTGTTCGAGTATGTAATTATCAAAACAAGGGAGAATATTGAGTGGCTCCATGCCACATTGATTTTCATTTGATAATTAGTAATCTATCTAATGTTGATTTATATATTTTATTGGTTCCCTTGAAGATGGATGTATATGTTTAATGTGATTTCTCTGAAAATGATTTATATATTTTAATTATTAATATCCCATCTCAGTATTTATTGTTATTATTTGTTAAAATTATATATTAATATTAATTATTACTATTAAATATTATTAAAAAATATATATTTCAGTTTTAGTGTATTTTATTTTATATTAATTTTTCGATATAAAAACCTTTAAATAGGAAGTGCATAATCGAAGATATATTTAGGTATTTGAAGTTTTTCAATGAGTAGACCCATGGAATTTAAAATATCACATTTTATATCAGGAACCCCTCCATCGATACCCCATGAATTTGGTTGTAATGATGGGGATAATCCCAAAATCCCATCTCTAATCTGTCATGGGATGGTGATTGGAACCTATGGTGTGTAATGAAAACTAATGGATAGAATTATGAAATTTATATAAATTTTAGAATAAGTAATTAGATGAGGTCCACCAATCAACTTTATATAAAAATAATAATAAATTTCATTGCATCATTGTAATTTCATAAAAAATTTAAAAACAAAGAATACCTAAAAATTAATTATGTTTTGACCAAAAAATTCCAACATCATTGGAACGACTCCATAAGATAATGATTCTTATCCTGATCACTAAAAAACTCGTGGGTAAATGAAATACTATATATATATATATTGGGTTATAATACATATATACTCAAAATGATCCTCCCTAAAAGCTCTTTGGAAAAGTTAAAATAGTCCTACTAAATCCTGGTGAATAAAAAAACGAAACGAACATATTTCCTAATCAGGTAATCTATGTCCCATGCTCGCCATGGATTCCTCACAATGTAACACATATAAATAATAAAATAAATATCAATGAATATATGAAATAATGGTACCTTACTTTTACCTCCTGACTAGTGTGTCTCTCTTATACCAGAATTACAAACATCCTATGACAAAATCCATTCCATAACACACCATTCACCATATTTATACATTTCACATACATATCATCATCTCATCTAGAATTCCATTCATTTATTCACATATTAATCATCAAATTATCATCCATAACCAAGTAGTAATTATAAAATACACTCATACAATATATCATGTAGAATACATTATTCCATAGAATACCATGTTTGTAGCCAAAAATGAAACCATAGTCTATATATTTGGAATATATGTATGTGTTATATAGTTAAGCCTTTACAACACGAACACATATATATGGTAGATATAGATCAAACAAACCATTTGTAAACACATATCATAGATATTATGACATTACATAATGAATACATCATCAAATTTTTTAAATTGGAATGTAGATCAAGGAAGCAGGAGATATAAATAACCAGGACATAATTACACTTTATTTTATAAATTTTTAAAAATATTTAAAACTTGTAAAAACACGGATCAATATGTGTACTTCCTTTTGATGATTTGAAAAATTAATTAATCATCAAATAATAATAAAAATAGTTTTTATTAAAAACTCTACATAGTGATCCTAACTCCAATTGATCCTTTAATACTTCATAGGATATCCTTGTTAAAAATAGATATGAATAATGGTGATATAGAAATTTTAGTAATGGAATAATGATGAAAGTACTGAATAAGATGAGGGTCAAGAGTCATGATGAGATATCATAATTATAATGATCATAAGAAAGGAAACAAGCAATAATGAAATGAAAAAAATATCATAAAATCATGGATGATATGGCAGTAACATAAAACATGTCATCATAAAAAATGGTCAGTGGTCACTCCCATTTAGGTCATCATGAATTTTACAATGTCCATAGTGGAATAGGTTCAATCCCTTATCCCTAAAATTATATGTCATGATATATAAATATATACACAATTTATTGAAGGAATATATAATCATAGGACCACCCATCACTTAATGAAAACCACACATATTCATTCCACCTGAGGAACAAAAAACAAATCATTAGAAAAATCACATCCATGAGAAGGAAGTGGTATTCACAATTTATTTTCAAGGAATAATGGAAGTATATATTATAAGGAATAGAGGGCCAAATCAATTCCAGACCTATATGGATTTGATTTGCATCAGATGAGGATCTAGTTAAAGCATAGTTCAGTGCCCCACGAAGCTGCGATGGTCTTCGGTTATACCTCATCTATTGGACGTATGATTCACACAGGCATCACAACTCCCCTACATCTACAGTTTGAATTAGTTTTCCAGAACATCCTTTACTATTTCAGAACCCCACAATTTTGTGGATATTAGGGAACCATGTTCCGAGATTTTTACGTGCCGATTCGAGAACTTCAGAACTTGATCATCTGGTTTGTCCCCATATATGTGTGTAACATGATGTCTTGAAAATTCCTCTTGAGTTTGTGTGGATTTAAGTGGAGGGAGATTTTCTCCATAAATAAGATATATTCTATGAATCTTGGTTAGACTTATGTAATTCTTATAAAAATTTTGGCCTTCCCGGGGTAGCTTTTATACATGGGGGGATATAATTGGATCATATGTAGGTTGAGGCTCCAAGAGACGGCATCAACGGGTTTTGTTTGGGGGAAGGTAGGGATGATACTTTGGAAGTAGAACATGTGTGTTCCAACAGTGGCACTAAAGAAGTCACGAAACAGGGGAATGAGGCACCAAGATATAGTCCTACTCTTACAACACTAGATTATTTTAGGAAAATACTAGTCCCCCCTCTAAACCCTAAAGTATCTAAGGTGTTTGATATATTGAAGAAGGATCTTGGGTGTGCATCCCGGGGGAAATGGTAAAAAAATACACTACATAAAACATGGGTGATAACAAAGGGTACCCCAAGAAAGTTTAGTTTTAGGTCATAATGGAGAGGTAAAGAAAGACTTGTGTAAGCTTTTGTAAGGTGGATCAAATGGTGGTAGTAGTGAACTAGTGAATGAGGTCTACCTTGAGGATATATAAATCGAGATTGTTATAACAATCCCAGCCAATGTAACTGATGTCATTGAGGGATTTTGTGAGGACCGAGACACTGGTGAGGATTCCCTGTGTCTAGCTCTCGAGGACACCTCAATGCAATATAAATTTATGGGATAAGAAATTCAATAAGGAGTCTCCGATATTCCAATGCAATCCATACATGCGACCATTTCTTTTTCATAGAAGGATATATCTAGGGGGTGAAATATGAACTTTCAAATCTGGTATATAGTGTTGGGAGGTGACAACTTCCAAGATAATGGGGAACTAAAATGGATGAAGGATAGACATAGAGAGGATCGATCAGTCGATGTGGGAGATACTAGAGAGGAGATAGAAAATTATTTGGACTCCCTTTCTGAGTCCAAGGAAGTGGTCATTCTAGAGTAATATCTTAGATCCTCCTTACATAAGGGAATGTACACTACCATTGATTTTGTTGGCATTATTAAGAAAAATCAGAGGGGTGATTTAGGAAAGTTTATTCTAACCTACCTAGTCGTCCTATCACTAGATCTACAAGTATTGGTATGTAGCCCCCAATACCTGCTATCATTTTGAGAAACTTGTATGCAGTGGACAACACCTAGAGTGACCTGGAGTTTGTAGGAGGTTATGTGGTTATCCCTACCACTCCCCCAAGCAGTACAAAGATGAGGGATCCTGGATAGAAACAGGAGACAAGATAAACTAGAGAAACTCAGGGATAGATATCCTCAATGGTGGAACACATGGATATACTTTTGTAGTTGAATAAAGAAATTGTAGAGGAATATATGGATATGAAATCATTGAAGAAGATGAGAAGAACTCTTCTTTTCAACTCCTCTAAAGAGTAAGGAAAGTGGATTGATAAGAAAGATTATATTCTTTTCATAGGATTAAATATGAGGAATAATAACATGGGGGAATTCACAAATGCTCGGGACAACATGTAACATCAATATGAAGTCATATTAAAGGGTTACCCTGACTCCCAGGTAAATTATTTTCCCTCTATATGTTTTAGGGAAATTTATTCCAATCAAATAAAATGATTCTTCAACATATATGTAGTTTCATTTAGTGTATAATGTTGTGAGGGTTTTTACTTTCTCCTTAAAAGTGTTTATAAACAAAAAACTGATGTCAGATAGATATACTATAAGTATTCCAAAATGAATAAGGAATTAATTTTTTTTAGAAATTCATAATTTGAAAAGGGGAATAGGTTGTTAATATTGAATTATAATTTGGAAAAATCATTTGATTGATACATATAATAAAGAATATAAATGAACTATTAGGGTTATGCTTTATGAAATATGTAAAGGATATTTTAGGGGTGAAAATAGATCATTATGTCAAATAAAATCAACTATAGAAAAATTTGTGTTATATATAAAATAATTATATTTTTATAGAATCAATAAATTGTTTAAAAATATTTTATGTTAGTGATTCTTAACATGAGACAATTAAAATGAATGTTCCATTCAATTAGGTATACATTAAAGTGGGAATATCAATGGGAACTAAAAACATTTATTAACGATGAAATGAAAATGATATTTGAAAAGTTGTAAAATAAAGTGAAATAATTATATAAGTAATATAATTTCATTTGAAAAATATTCTATAAAAGGGAGGAAAAGAAGGAGAATGTATAGATAAATAGAATCTATAGTGTTACAAATGATCCCCTACCTGAGGTGTGAATTCATTCTATACTAGAAGTTAAATTATTGAATAATTAAATTTACATAATTGAATAACTACCAAGAACATTATTAGTATTTATTTAATCTAATAATGTGTATTTATAATCTTCTATAATTTATTTTTAATATAGATTCAATTTACATCTATTACTCAGTGTTGTTTAGTTAGTTTATATATAACACATTCATTTGGTTTATTATGGACAACTTTTTTCTTATAAATAATTTCTTGATATTAAAAATTTTGGAGGTTTATATCCATTATTATTCCATTATAAATATACTTATAGAGTTTCAAATTTTATCCCAGAATACAACACAATTATGAAATTTAATTTGATAAGTATATTTTATGTCATTAAAGTTACGTTGAATTATTATTATTAATTGAACATATACAATGAAAATTATTATTCATACATAATGTTAATGGTGTTGAAAATAAGACGTCATTTGGTGGAGGTGGTGGTGGTGGTGACCCCTATGTACCCACAAACATAACATCCATTTTGAACTAAATGGGAGTTGGATATGTAATGAATTATCATTAATTTTAGAATAATAATCATGTTGAGAATATCATTTTATTTAATTAAACAATCATTTTAACATTTATTTTTTTGGTGGTGATGAAAAAATGAACACGTCATTCGTGGAGGCAGTATTCCACACATAAACAATATAACATTTTCATGTTTGTCAATGATTTTTGAGGATGTTTCAAATCTAATATTCAATTATTATAATAACTCCAAATGATAATAAATTGTTTTTATTATGATACTATTTTTGATAGAATAAATTATTGGGTCTATAATAATAATATTATAAGACAAGTTGGGATGAGTGTATTAACTCTGCCTTAAATGTTTTACCTTGGGAATCTCTTAATGGACAAAAAACACTGTATTTTTCTAAGAAAATGGATTCATGGTCATCAGGAAGGGGTAAAGGAGTAATTATTATAATTTGTTGCTTTTCATAATATTTTTAATTGGTGGATAAATTGAATGGTGGTGAGGCCCTTTTATAAATAAACCAATTTGTTTTTTAATATGTTTCCCTTTCGAAAATTTCATTACATTCATCATTTAAAAATCCACCAAAATTATAGAATAATAGTGTGTGGAAGAATATAAGGTTCAAAATCTGTCAGATCATCCAATATCATACATAATTTTTACAACATTTAACCATTGGTTTTATGTTAAAAAAAATTTACCATAATTTACCCATAATCTATTTACTCATCATTTAGCCACAATAACCAATTTTAATGAAATAGAATGAAATTAATTGCTCATAATAATATGAACATGTTGAATAAAACCATTTAAATTATTTTAAAAAATATTAATTTTAATGGATGTAGAAATTTATTTTAGTATTAGTTCCCATCAAAGGTAAAAATTCCCCCTAAAAAAGTACAATTTATAATTAGAATTAATGTATAGGATAATATAATTAATTAATCTTTTAAAATGGAATAACTGGTTTATTATAAACAAATATTTTTTCATCATTAAAAAAATAATTTTTTTAAAAAATATTTAATTTAATGTAAAGACAAGACCAATTTTTTAATTAGACTAAATATTACTTGATTACAAAAATAGAAAGAATGTGATTTATTAGTTCAGAAAAATATTTTATAGTTGTTATTTTTATCACTTAAAAAAATATTCAATGATTATATATTTCTATTTCTAGATTTTCATATTAAAATAACACAAAAACATACAATATTGGTTAAATTAGTTTCTGCCACTCTCCCCCAAAAAAATATTTTAGAAAACCACAAAAATTAATCCTTATGTTTTATCCATTTGAATAATCAAAAAATAGAAATATTTTTATTATCATCAAACTTATATAAGTGATACAAATTATTTTTTGATATAGTTTCTCAAAATGAATTTTTTTTAAACAATTCATTTTGAAACATAAAATCTTTATATTCTATTACTATACATCAAGTTTCATTTTTATAAAAAGATAACATTATAAACAAATTAAATTTCTAAATAAATATAAAGTGAATTTAATTCTTATAATATATATTACTATATATGGGCCATTTATATATTTAGATAATAAATTTATATATATAAACTTTGGGACGTCATGTTCTTCCACCATTAAGAAATTACTATTCTATAATTTCATGTTATTCACAAGAATGAAAAAATATATGGGAACGTCTATTTCATAGGCTATTTAGGTTTCCATATATCAAATTAAAGATTTTGATTTCACAAATTCACCATAATGAAGTGAATTTCCATATTTTACAAGATAATATCTCCATAGTCTATGATCTTTAAAAGATTCTCTATATAATAGAGCTCACCCAACATTCTTACCACATATGGATTCAATAAATTTTGGGGATATATTATATACTTCCTCAATAGAGATATGGAAAACACATCATATACTTTAGACCTGTTTGGGGGGAGTGCTAGTCGGTATGTTGAAATTCTGATGTAGTCTAAAATCAAATAGGGGACGATGCATCTTTATTCGATCATCCAATTACTCTAAAATATCAACAATCTCTTCCATAGTGATATATGAAGGAAAAATTTCTCACAATTCTTAATCTGCATGATTTTTTATGGTTATTAGAAAAAGAATTCTATTGACTTTGAGTCATCCAAATGTTTTTTTGAATAAACTTCATTTTTTTTTTCAAATTCCTACACCATATAAGGTCATATTAACATTCATTAACCAACTTCATAACATGACATATGGTTATAAATATATTCCCATATATTGATTCTTATACAATTATATGAATACTTCAGTCGAACTTATTGATTTACGCAAGCACATCAAATGGATGTTGTTATTGATAGCCTCCCTTGAAGTCTATATATTATGTACTCAATATTTCTTCATGTTTTTGGACACTTCAATTAGATTGGCTACCATTCCAGTTTTGAATGGTTGTAAAAATAATTAACTATCTTTTTATAATATGCTGATGAATCATTCAGAACATTGATGTAAACATTTTATTTTTATTCTAATATAATCAAAATTGGTGTTCCATGAAGCCTTACCATGTCTCTAATATATATCTTTTCATAGTAATCAAGTGAGATGTCCTTTCTAATTAAAATTAATTGAGAATTCATTATATGTTCTTCTACCAAAAATGATACGTCATTATTTATTTTTATGTCTTTGGTATATCCACAAAAAATACATAGTGATGTTCTCCCATTTCCCAGTAGAAATAGGAAATTAATTGATAATCACATTAGAATTTTTTCCTTTATTCCATCACCAACTATAACACCACACTAATTGATGTATATTTTATAATAATTATTTTCATATAATCCCATGCATAGTGTTCTTGATGATCATTATATATCATTTTACTCTCGGAGGGAATGGAGAATGGTGGGATATGAGTATCATTTAGAAGATCCCTTTTTATCTCTATCTTTGAGTATGCATGTATTCACTTCTTAAATTTCACAAGTAATTTATCATGATTTTTTAAATGAGATAATTTTTCTCATTCATATAGTTTTATTTAAATTTTTTATATCTACATCATCCCTTTTAGATTTCAAATATTTTCTATTTGTAATAGATGATATAAAAGTTAAAAAATGTCTAATGATGTTATATCCTTTTTTATTCCCATTTATATCCTTTTTGTTTACTAATCTTAAATCCTTAAAAATCTTTAATGTAGATAATTTTAAAATATATTTTATACGGATTTCATATTACACATTTTTTTCTTTCCCATAATGGTTTGGTAGGGAAATGTCATAATCCTAGATTATCACTAACCCTCTTTATTAGATAATATGGATGTCCTTCTTCCTAATGAAATATTATATGATCTTATGGACTATATATTTATATCACACATATCACTGTAGACACATGTACACCTTATCATCAATGATCGTATTATCATCAATGATCGTATTATCATATGAATGTCTAGATAATGTGTAAGATAATTTATATAATGTACCATTGACTATCGTATAACATAGGTTATCACCTTATCATTCTTTATGTTTACAAAACCCAAACCCTTTTTGAAGAATCACTACAAATACAAAATAATTACCCTTAGTGGGAAATGTGAGTATAGATGCAGTATCAATACTCTACATCATCTTTAGGAATGTCTCTCCTCATTCACTATCACAACATATTTGACACCCATAAAAGTTAGTTTGGTTAGTGGGTTAGGAAATAATTACAATTTTCTAAAAAAAATATGATATAATATCAATCAAATCTATTGTAAGTATGAATATCTATAATATATTTTATTTAAAGATCTTCTACCATCACATTATTCATAGCTGAGTCCACACATATCCCTTTATTAGTGATAAAATACACAACAATAATACTTCATCCACACAGAAAATGTATATTCTATATTTTATTATAAGTTATTATTTTTTAATGTATTCATCATTGTAAAAATATTATCCTCATGTTCGTCCTTGTTTTTTGAGTTTATATAAATATCAATAAAAAATACTAGCACAAATTAGTCAAGGTAATGTCTAAAGACTCCATTCATTGAGTTCAAGAAGACCGCTAGAGCATTCATGATTCCAAAAGGCTTGATAATTAACTTATAGTGCTCATACCATGAATGAAAGGAAATCATTGGAATATCCTACTCTTTCAAGATTCACTTATGTTATATTGACCTAGTGTCTACATTAGTGATGTATTTGGATCTGTGAAACTAATCAAACAAGTCATCAATCTCTGTGATGGAATTCATACTCATTATCATGATCTTCATGAGTACACAATAATCAATACATATATGAATTTACTAATACTTATTCATGAAAAGGATAACTGGTGCTCCTCATAGTGAACCACATAGTCATATAAAACCCATGTCAATATTTATTTGCAGTTGCTTCATTAATTTATCCATTTCAATGTGACTATTCTTTATAGTGTCATTTATATATGTTTAGATACACGTATAAGTTAAATAGAGAACTCAACCACTCAATTAGGGGTTAGAAAATACAATTATTTGAGGAATAAATCCTTTTAATAGTTTACAATTGGAATGTATTGAAGGGTGGTATTATCCTTTATTTTAATGTTCTAAGGTAGACATGATTTCTCATAATGAAATGATATCCATGTATCATAAGAAGTTTCAAAAGGGGGTTCATCTTCTTACTTACACTTTAAAAGAATTATACGGTAATTTGGGATAAGGAAATTGATTTCCTTCCCTCAGCATTTGATGCTGGATTCATATAGAGGCAACCAAAATATTCTTTGAATAACCTCAAATTCCACTAAAGGGGTTGTATAAAGGTTCCTTGGTATATTAATACCTGGGTTATTAACTTTTTAAGAGTTATATACATGATATGAATCAATCAATCCATGATTAGTGTCACAGATAAATTAAACCGTATGTATTTTATTGGTGTTTGAATTATTATACTAATCTTTCTTGATATGAACAAATGTACAGAACCTGAATTTAATGTTTCATTTTATTATTAAATGAAATGTTTTTTATTTTCATCAAATCATTAACATGGCACACCTCAATTTTAGAAATATCATAATATTTCACTCACTCTCTTGTCCAAGTGGTTTGTGGTAGTTTGATATATTGGGAACCCCATATATTAGTTACCACGTTTTCATATCTTCTATATTTCTTTTAGTTGAAAATTTGAAAACATGATGAGGATTGATCTATGAACTCTTTTCTTCAATCACAATAGTTAGATTTCACTTCTCACTTCTAAATTAATTATCCATATATCCCTAATTTATAATCATGAATCATTTCCTAGTCCCCTTATTATTTTTCCATGATTCTTATCTCCATAATTTTGAAATGTGAGTTATTTTATTATTTAACCACCAACTATTTTATCATGATATCACCCAAAATTAATCTCCATTATCCACTTCTTATTCCCATTACAAGTAGAAAAATATGAATAACCTATTTCCATTTATTTCTTATGGAATATTAGAAACCATATTTATAGTTTATAGTGTAATATTTTTCCAATTCTCTTTATAGAATCTAAATTAAACCAATAAGAAAGTATATGATTTTGCATTCAGTGTTAAGGAAGAAACAAGAGTTTTACCATGGAATTATTGTGATGTTCACCCCATAAGATCTGAAAATATCACCCCTAATTTTCATAAGTATAGGTAGCTACTTATCAATTATTATTAAAAAAGTATAATGGAAATATTTATTAATAAATAAATTCATTAATTCATACCACTCAGTAGATTTTATGTGTTTCATGGACATCAAAATCCTAATTAGTGACCAACAATTATTGGTTTATCCCTCAAGATGGTAAACAACTATTATGACCATATAATTTATAAATAAATGAAGGAAATATAATATCATATCTATTAAGTTAACATATTACTCATCTATTATGGGATAAAAAGATCCCGTAAAATTTGTTGTTTTCTTTTGCATAAAAGATTAAATAACATGCTCTCATGGAGGGTGTTCTCCATGATTGATGTTATTATTAATAACATAATTTTGTTGTACATGTAAAACCAAGAGTTTATCAGCTACATATTCCATCATGTTAGTCATTTCATTAGGGAATTAATCACATTTAGTAATACACATGTGATTAACATGATTACTCTTATAACAATCCATTTTTTATAATAAATGATCGTTAGAGATGTGAATAATTTTTTTAACAATTTTATAAAAGTAATGTATTGAAAATATAAGGACTAACCCACACATGATGTTTAGAACAAACATATGAGTTTCTAATTTTGATTCAAAGCTATCAATGGGACTTTTCTTGTAATGCTTCAAATCCTTAATATGTTCGAATAAAATTTCAAATATTTCATAATGGTTTGTAAAAAGAATGAAAAATTCAAAAATAAAATCCAATGTGAAATTCAAATAAGTTTAAAAGTAATCAATTTTTTTCACGCACCAGGTGATCATGGATTTAATAATAAATATTCATTTTTAGTGTTATAATCCCTAGGTAAAAATGCGCCAAAACCTACATCCACTGGTAGAATACAGACATGGATGTCATTTCTAGGAAAACACATACTCAAAACCATTCAAAAGCATTATGATATTATCATGATATTAAAAATAATCATACATATTTTGAAAAAGTTATCTAAATTTAATACCCTAAAATAACCCAAATGCGTTTTGATACAAACAATAGTGGAAGAAGGCTAAAACACACTTTATTTTCATAATTTATCTAATATTTTTCCAACAATAAAAACCCAGGGATCTAGAGGCCTATTGTATATAGAATATTAACTAATAAAATATATTAGTATAATAATAAATTCACTAAAATAATCTAAAACACTACAATGTAATACTATCAGGAATAGATAATAAAAATATGCATAGCACACCTAGGAAAAAATTCAAAAGGATAATAGTGACCTAGAAATCTAGAAAAAAAATACCCAATGAAAAATTATATAACATGAGAGTTAAGTGGTATAACATGACATTATAATTATAATGATGATAATAATTAAAACAAGGAATAATTAAATCAAAAAATAAGGATATAGAATCATGGAATACATGGAAACGACATAAGGCATGGAATAAAATGTATAAGGCATGAGTTACTCCCATGATCTATATTAAAAAGTTTAAAAAACCTTATTGTGGACCAGGTTCACTCAATAATAACTTATATAGCATCTCGTGGTAAATAAATAATTACATAAAGCAATGGATGGAAATTAAATACCAGATCCACACATAACCTAATGAAAATCAAACATATGTGTGCCACATGATAAATGGAAGTCAAACATAAATCTGAAGAATGGGAAAACCCAAAAGATGGAATTGCCTCTATAATTATAAGTCATGTCATAACTAAGGAATAAATAATACGGATATATAAAATAATTAGAAATTAAATTGTTTTGGAAATTCAAATATGAAAAAGGGACTTATGTATTGAAAATGGAATTTCATTATAGAAAATAAAGGATAATGATTTATAGAAGAATTAATTAAAATAAACATAATGGGTGATGGTTTATGGAATATTTTAAAGAAGTCTATAATGATGAAAGAATATTATTACTTTCTATAAAAATCATAATTGATCCCAATTGCTCATCTTTAAAATAATGAGGTTTTCAATAATATATAAATTGTTTAAAACATCTTATAGGTTGATACTATACTTGATATAAGAAATATGAATATTTCCTTAAATCATGTTTAATTTAATGTGGATATTTTGAAAAGAATATAAAAATATATAAAACCACAAAAATAAAAAATATTTAATATGTATATATGTATATTACATATATAAAAAATTAATATTTTCATGAGAATAATTTTTCATAAATGGGAGAAAAATAAGGAGAACATGTAACTAACAAGTAATAATGGTGGTATGAAATATCCCATAAATCATTTACAAATTATATATTCATGTAAAATTAAATACATTAAAAATTATGTTATGTTAATTAAATAAATACACAATATCCTTGTTCATCTATATATTATTTTATAGAATTCAACTACTCTATTTTGTTTATATATTTTTCATATTTTTGTATGCTTATGTCGGTTACTCGGGGATTTTTGGTTATTTTCCCAGTAAAACATTTGGGTTGTAAGATGTGGTAAAACGAGAAATAATATAAATTTTTTATATCCATTATTATTTAGTTTTAGGTATTGTATTATTCCATTAGAACTATACTTACTCAGTTTCAAATGATATCCCAAAATAATCCTAAATTAAGAAAGGTGTGTTGATAAGACCATTTAAGTTGGTTATGGTAAGGATGACTATTTTATGTCAATCAAATATATAAAAATTCTAATATTATTATTTCATAATATTAGTTGTTTAAAAAAATATCATTTTATATAATAAATAAATTTTAATTTCATCCATTTTATGTTGTAATGGGAAAAAACTTACCATTTTTTAGTGGTATTAGTCTACATGTATGCACGAATAAAACATTTATTTTCCATGGAATTATGGGGTAATAATTGAAATAATTATTATTTAATAAATATAATAATTTTAATAAATATCATATTAGTTAATAAAATTTATATTTTATACATTTTATTTAATGTGATGATAATAAATTGAACACTTCATTCATAGATGTGGTAATCCACACATACACATGAAAATGTTATTATTTTTCATTATGATATTGGAGGGTGGTAAGAAATGAATATTAAACTTCTATAATAAAACTTACTTTGGCTATTAGTCCTTTTTTATTAAACCATCATGGATATAGGGTACCTGAGTAGAGTAAAAGAAGAAAAGGGCTAACAAGGTTTAGTTGAGAATATTATCTCTCTCTTAGATGTTCTCCATTGGGTAAATAGGAAAGGATCCTTTTCATGGTGTTTTTGTGGGACCAATTTAACGACCCAAAAAATGAACTTATTTTATAGATGCATGTATTTCATCCTAATAAGTTTTTATTATGTTTTACAATAGAATAACATATAATTAATTTCTATTTCATGAGAACATTATACGTCATGCATAATTTTGGAATAGTAAAACAATAAACAGTAATAGGATATACTCATTTAAGTATAGTTTTTATTAAAAAAAATATATAAATTATTGTTAAAAATTTGGTAAATTCACTTTTCAGACCCGAATTGTACTTTTAAAAAATGATATAATTATTATAAAAAAATTAACTTATTATGTATAATGACCATTTTAATTAAATGGTATTATTAAAACAAGAATTTTTTAATGTAAATGATAAAATAATTTTAGTTTTTTAAGTGTCGGAAATTTCATTATAAAAGTTCACTGTTAGTTTTCTATCCACAATTATTTATAATGAATTTAATTTTTTATATTTAAAAGTTATATTTATCATACAAAGATAATTATTATGGAAAAATAATCATCATTTTTTCAATTTCAAATGTCAAGATTAATCTAGGGTGATTTTAGTAGTTTTCTAATAAGTTTCAATTTTTTAATGAATGTAATTTTTTATGAACAATATTTTAGGAATTGTATTATTTTATCAATATTAATTGATGAATAGTATTATTTATTATGAATCATAAAGATTTTTTTTAAGAATTATTAAATAATTGATTATATGAAATTGATTTTCCAAAAACGGACTTACAGAGTTATGATTAGTAAGTTATTTTGAATCTAATAGGATCAACTAATTTTTTTGGTGAATAATGACTTTACATTTTGGAATGTTAATGTTTCCCTATTGAATAGTAATTTGACTAATGGGAATGTAACCTCACCTAAAGAATTATAAGTATATTTTAGCTATCTTTAATGATAATGTGGTATAATTATATTATAGTATAAGTAAATGCATGTTTTTGAAATTATTAGTTAAATATTTTTATTTTAAATAATTAATTCAATTTAAAATAAATGAAATTATTTTAAAAATGAAGTTAATTTTTTAATTGTACTTTTCAAAAAATGTTTAGGGTGATTTTTTGGTATTTTTATGAAATAGTTTACCTTTTAATGAATAGGAAAAATAAAGTTTTGTGTTTTGGTTTTGTTTAATGACATTAATAGTTTTTCATAATGATTTGATGAGTAATATAAGTTGATATTAGGATCATGTGGATTAAAATATGATTTGAGGTGTTCCATGTGGCCAATACAATGGGAAATCCCATGGGTTTGCAAATACAACTAATAATGTGGCCTTTGAAAATAATAAAAATACTCTATCTGTTTTACAATAAATACACGCACATTCTTTCATTTATATTTATTAGAAAAGCATTCCCCCAAATATTAGATAGAATTAACTCCCAATGAGTCCTAAAAATGAGTCGTTAATCCCCTAAGGACATGATATTAGAGTATTAGAGGTTACACTTCATAGTAAAGGAATTCACAACCCTTCTCTTTTCAAGCACTCTTTTTATGTTATACCTTTTTAATTTATATTTTCTTATGTTTGGATATGTCATTAAAAATAATCTTAATTTTAATATTATTTATAAATGGTTAGATACTCATTTTTCTTATATAACCCCATTTTATGAATTTTTATGCGACGCCATTAGGCTGCTAATATTTCGTATGGGAATTCTGAGCATCTCATTTCTTTTGATATTCTCTAATATATGGTATATATTTATAATTCCATACCATGTTCTTATTTATATTTTATTATGTAAATATAAATTATTATGAGTCTTTTATAATTTTTTTACCCTTGTCCCCTCTCTTTTTAATGTTTTAGAAAACAATTTTTAATACCTGTTACGCTGTATAATTTCTGTCTCAAAATCTTTCTATTTTTCTGAAAAAATTATTTTATTTTATGTATATGAATACCAAAAACTCTTTATTCTCTATGGGTATTCATCCAGACAAAAAGAATTATTTTTACTATTCTAGAAATTACATACAAAAAACCTTAATTCCAATTTTGTTGGGTATAAATGAGATATGGATCATGTTTTTTAGCACTTTTTAAAAATGCCCTGATATCGATAAGAAACAAATTACTTTTATTCTATTTGGGTTATTTATGAAATGATTGATTATAATATATTTGTTTCACAAGAAAATAATAAAATATTAATGGTGCACACTGATATAGCTCAAATGCATTGGGTAAAGAAATTAATATCTAGACATGGAATGTATTTTGACTCCTTATTGAAAAAGATTGGTTATTTTTATAACACTTAGGAGACAGACCATGGAAATAGGCTAATGAATGTATAAATTCAATGAGGTAGACAAATTTGAAATTTCTGATTCATGTAATTTTTATTATTATGATATTCATATTTATCATTACTTTATAATATTCAACCTGTTCTTATTGATATTTCTCATGTTCACATGTAAACTGTTTCACTTGTTTTCCCTTACTAGGCCTTATACTAAACCATTACTTTTATGTATTTCTACAGGTTATTTGATGCAATAAATGTACATTGGATGGACCTTGAAGAATCATCTCTTGTGGAATTGAATAATTTTTTATGTTTTCAAGTATTATGTGCATTATTTACAATACACTAAACATTAAATATCCCCTATTTTTAAAATTTCATGTCAACATATGTAATAAAATTGAGGGATTATATAGTTTGTATAAAAGTATTGCTTAGTTATTTTTGTAAATTATTATTTGAAAAAATTATAAAAATTCCTAGGAAAAAGTTTATATATAGGAAAAAATACATTTATATTGGTGGAATGTTATGTAAGTGGATTCTGAATAATGAAATCCCGGTTTGGATATGAACCAATGGATATAACTCTGGTATAGATGTATCTATGGGTAAAACTTGAAGACAAAGATATAATCTAGACTCAAATGTGAAATGGTGCACAAGAACAAGCCTTGTTGCACTCCTAGTTTTACACTCCTAAGGAATATGTTTTGTTAAGAATAATATTTTTATGAACCATTAGGAAGGATTTATAAAAAGGTAATTGTTGTTAAAGAATTATATTTTTAAGAATGATTTTTATTACATAAAATTACATAATAATTATAAGATTCCTAATAGTATGAAATTTATAATATGATTAAATTGTAAGGGGACAATTTATTTAAGGGGGATGAATGTAATGACCCAAAAAATGCACTTCTTTAATTTATTGATGTCATTCCCCAAAATAAATTTTTATTATGTTATACAATATAAACTAATTGAATTGATATTCATTTCAAGAGTACACTGTACATCATTCATAAATTTGTACTAGTAAAACTCTAAACATTAATGGGAAATACACATTTAATAATAGATTTTCTTAATAAAATATATGTTTAATTGATTCAAATTTGAAATAAAATTTGGAGCCAATTATTAATTTTCAAAAAAAATATAATTATTATAAATATTGAAGATATTTTTAATAATAACTATTTTAATAAAATAGTATGAACAAAAAACACTTTTTAAATGTAAATGATTAAATAATATATTTTTTAAAATGTCGTAAATTTCACCATTCAATTTAACTATTCATTTTCTATCCTCTATAATTTTTAGTAACTACATATTTTTATATTTAAAAGCTATATTTCTAATTCTTAGGGAATTATTGTGGTAAAATAAACATCATTTTTGAATTTCAAAATGTAAAAATTAATCAATGGTTAATTTTTTAGTTTTTTTAAGAGGTTTCATTTTTTTATGAATTGTATTTTTGTTATGAATAGTACTTGATGAATAGATTTATTTTTTATTAATAGTAAATTTATTTTTTATTCTATGAAATATTAAATGATTGATTATGTTAAATGGTTTTCCAATAACGAAAATACATGGTTTCTATTAGTAAGTTATTTAGAGTCTAATAGGATCAACATAATTTTATAGTGAATTCTAACTTGAACCTTTGCAATAATAATGTTACCCTTACGAACAGTAATACGAACCATTGAAAATGAACCTCACATAAGGTACTATAAATATATTTTAATCATTTGGAATGATAATGTGGTATAATTATATCATAGTATAAGTAAAGGAATGTTTTTGAAATTTATAATTAAGTATTAATAATTTATTAATTTAATTTAATGTAAGATTAAATTCATTTATATGAAATGGAGTCCAATTTATAATTCTACATGTAAAAAAAATACAATTGATTTTTTTTGGGATTTTTTGGAAATAGTTGAATTTTCAATGAAATGTAAAAATACAGTTTTGAGTTTTTAGTATGTTTGTTGACATCATCAATATATCATAAGGATTTAATGAGTAAGATGAGATACTCATTGACTCTTTTGGATTAAAATATGATATTGTGTATCCCAAGTGGCCAATTACACGTGAAGATACAATTGGAAAGTCCATGGTTTTGTAAATACCCCAATTGAAGTGTCCTTCCAAATTACCAAAAAACTCCCTCTTATTTAAAATAAATACCCACCAATTACATAATTTATCTTCATTAAAAATATCATTTCCCTAAAATCAATGATATTATTACCTTCCTATGAGTCCTTCCAAGGTGTCCTCAAGGCCCCATGGTCTGGATCATAGGGTTTTAGATGTTACTCTTCAAGGTAAGGGAATCGACCACCCTTCCCTTTTCAAGAATTCCTTTTATGTTATTCCTTTTAAATTTATATTTTCTTTTTTTGGTATATGTAATTACATACCCCCCATACATTTAAAATTAAGTATAAATATTCATATATCCCTATTTTTCTCATCTAATCATTTTATGTATTTTTATGTGACTTCGTTAGGCTCCTGAAATTTGGTAAATGAATTCTCAACTTCCCTTTACCTTGTAAGTTCTCTTTTATGTTGAATGTATTTGAAAATTCTATACCATGTTATTATTTACATTTTATTATATCCCTATACTAGATTATAAGTATTTATGAATATTGACCCATTTACCACCTCTTTTTAATGTTTTATCAAACTATGTTTCGTACTTGTTATGCTATAGAATTTTTATCTCATTATCTCTCTATTTTTCTCATGAAATTATTTTATTTTCTTTATATGAAAACCCAACCCACTTTATTTTCTATAGGTATTCATGAAGACATAATATTTATTTATTTTATTATGTAATAGTCAAATATAAAACCCTCACTCCCTTTTTGTAGGTTGTAAATGACATATTTATCATGTTTGTTAAAAGATTTTAAAAACGCAATGACTTTTATAGGAAACCCATTTTTTTATTCTCTTTAGGTTATTTATGAAATGCTTGATTATTATATATGTGTGTCATATAAATAAATAATTATATATATATATTATGGTTTCACCGTGATATCCCTCAAATGCATTGGGTAAAAAATTAGTCTTTAGAGATGAGAAGTTTAACAATACCATGGTGAATAACCTTGGTAAATTTTATGACATATTTGGGATGAACCTTGCTGATATTCTTATGAATGTTAAAATTAAATATTGTAGCAAAATTTTCTAATTATTATTCTAGTTAATATTATTATTATATTCCTATTTTTCATTACTTTAAGATATTCCTCATGTTGTTAGTTATATTACTCAAGATTACATGTAAATTGTTTCACTTGTCTTCCCTTACTAGGCCTTCTACTCACCCATTCATTTGATGTATGTCCCTAGGTTATAAGATGAAACAAAATTAATTTGAATGAAGTATGAAAAATCCTTTCGTGTTTAATAGAATAATTTTTATATGTTTTCTTGTATTATGAACCTAATTTCCTATACACTAAACATTAAAGATCATTTGTTTGTAAAATGTAAAGTAATGTTATGTAATAAAAACAGGGGATGTTATAAACAAGGATTAAGAATAATGGGGATGGACATTATGAGAAACTAGAGTATATTTTTTATAAATCATTGCAATTGGTTGTGAAATGAGGAGGAGGTGAGTTACTTTTAAATGTACTGTGAGTTGCAATTTTTTTTAAAATAATTATTTTTCAATATTTTAATTCTATTATTCATGAAAAAAGCTTAAAAAGAGAAGAATTATATTGGGAATGATACAACGTCTTTCTCACCTCAATAAATATATCATAAATTTTTCATATTTTTTATCATTTTTCACTAAAATAGAAAACATTAACACTATTTTACCCATATCATGATAACTACACCACCACAATTAGTAAATAATTTTATTTTCAAAACTTAAATAGAAATTATTTAATTATTTTAAAATTTATAGTTCAAATAGGGAAAACATTTTCAAAAATATTATTTCTATGATTCTATGAATTTTTTTTTATACAAGTGCACATAATTTATAAAAAAACTTCTTATACAAATTTCATTTTAAATAGATAATTTAAATTTTAGTCAAGATTATCAGTGTATATTTTTTATAGAGAAAAACTGATTTATTTTTATAAAATAAATTTTATTTCTTTTGTGAATAGCCAAAATAGAATTTTACAAGAACAATATTTAATATTATGTAAAAACTAAAATAGTTTTTTATTGAGATTAACTATTACTAATGTTAACAAATATTATGCATATGATTTCTATGTTTAACCTCATATTTGGAAAAGTGTAAATTTTATTTTTAAAATATATATTCAATTTTTTTATATTTACAATTGAAAATTATGATATGAGATATCAATCAAAATAATATAATATTTTTGAAAACTGAATTTTAATTTATTCCTTAAAAATTACATTTATATTAATATGATCCTAAAAAAGAATACTATGTTTATTTTCCAATGATAAATCTTGAAATGGATGTAATATTATTTTATTGAACTCATATTATTGATTAATATTATATTTCTATATAGGTTTATAAAACCCAATAAAAACGTTTTAAAAAATCATTTTAAAGGATGAAAAATATTTTTATTATTAGTATACCCCATGTTAGATAGTTATATCAAATGTAATATTATAAATATATTATGTTTTAGATTAATTATAAAGTTATATTATTTCATATCATCTATATTACCATAAATTAAACATGCATATATTCAAAGGGGAATTTTAAATATATAAATTATGGACTGTTATACGTGAAATCAGCCATCCTTTTTCTAAAAAACATACATGTTGAGGAAAAACAATCAAACATGAAAAATTTGGTTATTGGATACCCACATAAACAAAGTGGATGTACTTTTAATAAAATAAAATATAATTATATTTGTATCACACAACCAAAAAATGAGATACAACCAAGCATTAGACTCAACTATAACCATATGACCAGATGATATCAAATATTCTATTCTAAGTCCCAGGTAAATATATTTCATGTATAAAAAAAAGAATCAAAATTAAAAAAATTAATCATTATCATATGGTAATTATTAATTACCAATAATTCATTAATACCAACTATAAACTAGAACGAGAAGTTTGAAATACATTTTATCAATTCAGCATAATCAACCAATAAAAATCCCAACACAATAATTTTTAAAATATTAACACCTCATTATATATTTTTTTATATACCCCATGTTGAAAAATAAGGTGTAGGAAATCCCTTCCGTTTACATGTCACATCAATTATTTCTATAAAAAATAACACACATCCCATCCAAAAAAGGATTTAAAAAAACAAGGAAATTATGTATATGGAAAAAATATTTTATCAACAAAAAAGATTAGAGAAACTATGGCTATAACACTAATGAATACAAACCTATAATAATAAATGATGGGCTTGAAAACCCCAATATTTTATCTCTAGAAAATATCCTTCTCATCACCATCTTGAAATTATTGATTCATTATGGATAGGTGTATGTGATGAACTACCCATCATTAGAAGGTAGTAATACATAACAATCAACCCTAAACATTCTTGAAACAATAAATTTATATTAAATCATTTTCAATGAAGTATAGTAATCATGTTAAAATGAATCATTCATTATTTAATTCAAATTTAGTATTATTATTTTGTTTATTCAATTTCACATATATCAACTATGTTATTAAATAGAAATAATCACATCATCTAAATGGATGATTACCTATAAAATAACAAGATGAATATAATAATAGCATAATCCACATGTGATCAGTAACATACCATTTAATATTTTAATCTTACCCTAATTATTTTATTATAATGTATATTAATTTTATTACAACAATACCATATGATGTAAAATCATGAAACTCCAAAATTTTCACATAAATAAATTGTAGTAGTGAATCCGCTACCTCAATATGAATTTTTAACATTATCTAAGGAAGAACAGATGAAGAAACTCAGAACCCTAATCAACTCTCCCATAATGAGTCCATTATACCTTGTATATCAACAAATTTTAAAAAATAAATAATAAAATACATGGAATCCCAAATAAATGGAAGGTAAAAAATAAATATACCACGATATGGGAGAATGTGTGAGGGAAAAAACCCATCATAGAAAATAATAACTCTCCTTATATCACCAAATATTAATTTCATGATATCTGGGGGAGAGTCTATAAATGGAGAATGATGTTTCTAACGGAGGTCCTTAGGTTTCTCATGGTTAAAATCGGAAATAACAAAAAATTACAAATTTAAGAGGGGTATCAAATTTGTATACACTTATACAAATAGAATACTAAAACATAAATAACATGACCCTTCCATAATATAGAGGGATTCCACTAAAATTAAAATTACTCATGGGATTCTACAACACAAGGGTAAAAATCCACCCACCCTTTTAAATCCATGGGTATATCTCCATTTAATATCTCATAGATTTTATAAACCAGAGGTAACTTCATAGTTTAACAAATAAAACATACTATTACAAACCTTCAATAAGAATATAGAGGTAAATAGAATTCTTGGAGAACGAAAATGTAATGTTTTCCCACACCACACCATTCTTAAAATCAATGAAGACATAAAAATATTTATCACAATCCTCCATTCCATAAATACATACATCATACTGCAAGAATGAATTTCAAAACTACACGATAACACAACCAACATTTCCACACCACAAACCTCCTCTCGAGCTAAAAGTTTATCTTGAACCACTCTCTCACTCATTTATTAATTAATTAACACCAACATACACCCCAAAAATCATTTATGGGATTATCAAAAACCATTATTTATATCATACACCTTTCAAATAATTTCAATAATAGATAATTTAAGAAAAAATGATGGTTTCAAAGGAAAAGTGAACAGACCAACCAACAAATGAGATACCTCACATGGATCCCATAAAAAAATAACCCACCAATAATATTATATGAAAAATGTGTATTAAAATTAAACTTTATCCACAAAATTATAAATCAATAAATTAAACATTATATCTCAGTAGAAATAAGTAAAATTACAAAATTGGATATATTGAGATAACATTTTCTACTCCTAATCCCAAATCTACTCCTCAATCCACTATTGTGCCATATGACACTATAAAATGGAATATAATTATCACATGAAAACTTCTCTTAATAGTGTAACATCCCTATATTCTACTCATTTATAGATAAATGGTATTCAAATCCTAGATTACACCACTCAATTACCTATGAATCATCAATAGAAAATTGGAAAATCTATAACACATGAAATATTTTATGAATCATTACTATACAATGAGGAAGTGAAAATAGAAATTTAATAGGTTCAAAAAACTCAAATTTATCTCACCAATAGAATAGTATATATTATGATTTTTGGAAAACGTTTATGTGGGATAGCACCTGAAACCCACAAAAATTGAACTATATGAAACATGATACATTTTATTAAAACAAAATCTTATACCAAAGGATGAACACTAATCAATTATGTAATTTAAAAATGAAACATCATTAAAAAAGTATAAGCGTATTAAATGGTGGTATATATATAAATGTGTGATTATTAACTCATTTTCCACATATTTCTCTTGTAAAGATAGTAACACCGACTAAAACATTGAAAAATTGTAAGAAATTTTAAAAAATAGAAATATTGGGGGTGAAGTTAATAAATAAGATGAATAAATATTATTTATTAAAGTAAGGATATATATAGAAAATTAAAATGGATTTTTTTACAAATATTCATTGAAAATATATTTGTTGGACTTATAAAAGTTTTATATATAATCATTAGATATATTTCTCCCCATGAAATTACAATATTTTCCTTTTAGAATAAATATAATTTTTGTTCTTAGTTTTATTATTGAAAAAAAACCATGTTAATTGGATATTAAATGTAATATAAATATTATATTTCTCTACATGGAGAACCAATGTACTCATTCATTACATGCATGACTGACATTCCTCGATGGGTTGCGTAACATGCAAGACAAAGTTTTAGAAAACAATAATATATTATTAAAAAAATATTATTTTAAAAAATAAGATAAAACCAAGAATATAAATTGATTGTTATGAGTAATATTTTCTAACTTATAAAAATATATGGTTGAAATTATTGGTTATTATAAATTAATATAATAACCAATTGAGTATAAAGGGAATGTTTTTATAAAAAACTATTTTTATGCCCATAAAGACTTTTTACCATTATAAGTTAAAAAAAATCATTTATTGAGTGATATAAATTTAATATATATATATATATTATATTCAATCAATTATTTTTGACATTCATGCAACAGATTTGATAAGTATCAGATATGGACAATCCCAATATTATACATGAAACCCTATATTTTATTACGGCTATTTTATAGACTCTGATGTGAATTCCATCCATAAATAATAATTTTGAAATATGAAGTAATTTAATATGAAAAAATAAGAATTAATTTTTAAACATAAATCTATAAAATATGTTCTAACAATTTTTTGGTATTTTTATGCGTTGTTTCAATTTTTAATGAATAGTAAAAATTTATGAATTTTAATTCCAAAATACATGTTATTATAATTTATTTGAAAGGATAAATTATATTTCAAATTTGTTTTAATTATTAATTAGATACATTTTTTTTATTATTCCAATTCAATTTTTTAATCAATTTCCCTATGAAATAGGATATAAAATCTTAGAATTTTTTTGAATGTTTGGACTTTTAAAACCAACAATATCGTCCTATCCATAAGATTAAATTTGAGTTAATTTATGAAAATTTTATGATTTTAATTTGAAAAAACATATTCCATATTTGGATTAATAATAATTTACAATTTATAATAAGGTTATCTTAGTTATTTACCAAAATGACTAGTGAAGTTAATTAAAATTAATTACAGCGATTAAGAGAAAAATTAGCTTAATAAGAGACTAATTCTTAATTTTAAGAGCCAAAATGACTGAGAAACATTTCCACAATATATTTTATGAAAATATTTCGTCCCAAACCTAAATTTTATTAAATTGTTTTCATTATTGGATCTACATGACATATTTAGATCATTAGTGTAATTCCCCTTCCAAAAAATTACAAGATAGTCAGTCCACATCTATTATAAAAAGGCACTAAAAACTCCCACTTCTTCAAAACACAAAAGCCACATTGGGTAAAACAAGATCTTCCCATATAGTTTTTAAAAATCCATAACCTCATCCTATATGCCTCTATGTTTTGAGAGAATAAAACATAGAATTCATTTGGTGAAAACCAGAATGAGTTACCCGAATAGGATGTAACATCCTTCCTCAAGATATTTTGTTCTATTTTCACTCCAAACCCCATTAAACATTATTATTACACGAATATATAATAACATAATAATAATCAATATACATATATTTTTTAATTCATTGGTTTCTATATGAACATACACACATGTCCATTAAATGGGTATAGAACGTACCATTCGTATATGTCGAAATATTGCCTTGACAAAAGATGATTGATAATTTTTCATTAACCACATCTCATGGTTATAAATTATTATGCGAAAGATATGTCATGACCCATCCCCTAGGGCCCATATATTGACTACCCCAATCCTGCCTTCCATAGACTGGGGGCTGGCGACTAGCACCAAAGGCGTAATTCCCTAAAACTGGGAAGACCATCCCTTTATAAATCGTAAACACACAGAACCAGAGTACAAGAGGAAGAAAACACTAAGTAAAAGCTATATAACAAGTGTACTAAAAGTAATGGGGTTCAGAAGACAAACTCAACTGTAAAGTACAAATACAACTAAAAGAAAGTACAACTAAAAAGGGACAAACAACTTAAAGGTGAATGCTGCTCCAAGATCGTCCTATGAGGTTCCTACCTAAGGGGGTAGGTACAGATGGCCTCCATATCACTCCACGTTCATCAGACACCACCATGTACCGATACATCCTGAGGTCCTCCACTAGGTACCATATAGTCTTGGTGCTCTCAGCCTCCGTCAGCACTGTCTATCATTTGCATCCAACACAACGAGGTGCAGGCATAGCCCGTGTAAGGGTGATTATAATGATACTCAGTAGGGACCCCAAGACCCTCAAGGTCTCAAAAAAATCCAACAAGTATAAACTAAAAAGTATGAAATCAATGGATAACCATTACTTAGGTATATGCCCATACATATACCTATGTTATCAAGTAACCCATCTCAATCACGAGGAAAACACAAAGGTCATTGACTCAGCTCAAACAAGGATTGTCATTATCAAAACCACAACTGCTAGAGAACTCCTCCTCTGTCGAGTATAGTGGGTCTGTCGTGACATCGATGCGTTTCTCACTAACCTTGGACTGCTGAGGTACTCCTTTTATCGAGTACCACAGGTCTGCTGCCAACTATCAGGCACTTCGTCCGCTGTGGGTCTACCGCTAAATACTGGGAGCTCCCCCTAATAGCCTACAGAGGTACTCCTCTTGTCGAGTACCATGGGTCTGCTACCAAATTCTAGTTTCTCCTTCCACCATGGGTCTACTGGAAAATACTTGACAATCCTCACTGGGCAAGTAAAATCACTCCCAGTCGAATCGGTCAAGCAGTCATTAGGTCTGTCAGCTACTAGGTCTCTGCACTCTGTCTACTCGTCTCCAGAAGGATCCTCTCCACGAGCTACTAGTAGATACTCTATGTTTCATGATTTCTCACGTGGAAGTATCTCAAAGGACCGCGACGTCATATGGGTTTCCACGCATCAGACGGTGCGTCCATCAGATGCCCGAACTGTGAATTATTAGCCATTTAGTCCTGGGGGCCCGGTTGGTTTTGTGGACAAACCAACCTGACCATATCTCAACTATACCATAAAATCCGATGAGGTATTCTCAAAGAGACGACTTCGTTCAAAGAAAAATGGTGCCACTGATGGTTCGTCAAACATATGCCCATAGCCCGAGTTATGGGCAATTAGGTGTATTCACGTCTGAAGGGTTGAGGTCTGGTCCGACCCCATTAGACCGACCTGATCCGACCCGAACCAGGTCCAGACTGGGGTGTGACCCAGTCTGTAGGTCTGACCTGAACCGAAGGGGCGGCCCAGCCTGAAGGGGCGGCTCGGCCTGGCAGCCTGTGTGGCTTGGTGACGGCCCGCGTGGCCAGGTGGCGGCCCGTGTGGCCTGGACGACCATGCGTGGGAGGGGGTGTCGCGCCCCCCTTTTCTCCGAAATGACCAGCATAAGGTGCTGACCTTTGGTAACCATGGGACCCCCTGGGTGTGGCTTAAAGAAGTGGTCCTACACCACTGATGAGGTGCGACAGTGCCATGCCCCTCCACTACGGCCCTCCCTGGTCGCAGCTCCCTACTGCTCCGCACGGTGCAATGGCACCATGCCACTATCCGACTACCGCGACCCTCCTAGCTATGAACCTTTTCTTCCGATGCAGTGTGACGGCACCACGCCACTCCGGAAACACCGCAACCCGCTTGGACTTGACTCACTTAAGTACACGACACTGCGGTGCCACACCCTTTTGGTGACCCAGCGGCCTTGTGCCACTAGCTTCCTTCGTGGCCGGCTCATTTTTGGTCTCCGTGTGTACCGAAACCATCGTCATCAAACAAGAACCAACAAAAATGGAGGGTGAGGCCCAGTTCGTGCGGTCCGAACCCTCCTTGTTATGGTGATATAATTCGTTATCATACCAAAAATATGTACAATGAAGAACGTCTACATAACAATTCATAACCCCTACCTCGAGTTCGGTGATCATTGACAGAGTCATAGAAAAGCAGCGTCGTTTTTTCAACATCGGAGGAGAAAACGAAGAAGTCGAGGGGGAAGGATACAAGAAAGATGAGTCGATATTACGTTGTTGGCGTTTTTAATGGATGGCGGTGTTTCCTCTACTTTCCCGGGTTGAAGAGGGAGAAGACAGTGCTCGTCGTTCTTCATTGGTGACAGGCGTTCTTCTCATTCTTCTATGAGAGGATGAAGTCCTCTCAATTATCCCAAAGGCTCTTCCTCTCCTTAATTCTCCCAACAAGGATTATTCCAACCCCCCTCCACAATAATACATCACATATTATAATTTTGGCATAATGAATTCAAAGAGTTCAAAATGATTCCAAATTAATTAAGTTACTTTACTTAATTAAATTGGATGAGTTGGATCATAAAATAAAAGGGGAAGGTGAAGAGTTTCACAAAACTAATTTGGGGTTTAGAGGAGGTTTAAAGCTCATGTGGGCCCCACCTCATAATCCTCCTAAGGGAGGTTATGTGCGGGTGGGCCCCACCACCATAACATCCTCCCAAGGGAGGTTATGTGTGGGTGGGTCCCACCACCATAACCTCTCATGGGAGGCTATGGTGTGGTGGCCCCCACCACTAACCTCCCCTTGGAGGTTTCAACCACCAAGATAATATAAAGTTAAAACATTAACTTTATTCAATTTAATTAAAAACCCACAAATACTAACTTCCACTCCTGCTAGAACGCAACTGTGGTGAAGGTCTCACTAAGCCATCATTGATGTTATGAGCTCAATGGTTCCCTTGGATTTCAATTCCGAGCACCGGTTGAAAATGTATAAAAACCTGCTCGTACGTTTACTGAACGTACGCAAACAAAACTTTAGAATTTGCTTCCAGACACACCAGGCCTAGGAATCAAGCACCGTAAAAAACCGTGGACTCATAAAATTTTCGTGTATTTAAAAAAACCATAGAATTTCTGGGTATTTACATTCTCCCCACCTCAGGGCTTTACGTCCCCATAAGCTACAACTCGAACTAAGGGAACAAATGGGGGTACTATGCATGCATCTAAGCCTCCCGCTCCCATGTGCTCTCCTGGAGGTTCCTGTGCTGCCAGTGAACACACACTAGAGATATCGACCATCCACGTAGGACCTTCTCTAGTCGATCATCAATATCCACTGGATCCTTCAGGAAAGTCTCCTTGTCATCGATGTCCAACTCTCCATGATCGATGATGTGAGGAGGGTCATGCACGTATCTCCTCAGTTGAGATACATGGAAGATGTCATGCACATGGTGCAATTGAGGTGGAAGAGCCAAGAGGTAAGTCACATCACCTACTCTTCTAAGGAACCGAATGGTCCGACGAACATCGGAGATAGCTTGCAGCCTCGGTCAAATATCCATAGACCTCGTAGAGGTGAGACCCGTTGGAAGACGTGGTCACCATCCTCGAACTCAAGAGGTCTCTGTCTCCTGTCATCATACGAATTCGGCCTACTCTATGTAGTCTTCATATGCTCTTGGATGAAATAAACCTTCCCTGTGGTAGATCGTACCATCTCTGGTCCCACTAGTGCTGACTCCCCTGTGTCTATCCAGCATAGTGGTGATCTGCAAGGTCGGTCATAGAAGGCCTCAAAAGGTGCCATACTGATGGTGGAGTGACAGCAGTTGTTGTAGGAAAACTCCACATAAGGAAAGTGATCCTCCCAGTTGCGACTGAAGTCTAGGATTCATGCACAAAGAATGTCCATGAGGGTCTAGATGGTCCTCTTGGTCAAACCACTTGTCTGAGGATGGAAGGCGGTGCTCAAGTGAAGCTGTATCCCGAAAGCCTCCTACAAGCCCTTCCATAGCCGGGAAGTAAACCGTGCATCATGTTCAGAGACAATAGAAGCTAGTAATCCATGTAATTGCACAATCTCCTGAACTTAGTGGCGTCCCATGATCTCTACGGATCCCTACTCAAAAGTTCGGGCCCTGAAGAATGGGTCCCGTACCATATTAGTGGAGTAGCACGATTGGTTGGTGAACCTCGCGGAGTACTGGGCTACACTCATGCTGCCCTGCTACATATGTAGTAGCTTTTGTATCTACACAACTTGAAGGGTGTCTAGTATAAACTTCGCCCGGAACAGGATCTCGAATTCTGCCCATAAAAGTGTCACCTCGTCGTGCATCTGGAGCATCATGCTCCACCAACTGCATGCTGCTTCTAGAAGGAGGCTAGTAGCATGGATCACCATGAAGTCGGCTAGTGTCCCTACCAGTCTGAAGAATATCAAAAAAGCCTCCATCCTATCCTCAGCCACCTTCATGTTTGTCTCTCCCCTGAACCTGGAAGGCCTCTTGAGCTGGAACTCATGTAGGGTGCTCAAGCGGCGTGCACTCTCTACTACTGGGGCTGGTGGCATTGGTGGCCCAGCAGAAAGTAATACTGTCGGTGCCTCTGCTGGTGCCTCAACTAGAAGATGGCCCTGTACTGAGGGCTCATCACTCGGTGGGCTATCAGTACGTACAACACTCGGGGCTCTAACAGGTCGTCCGTGGGGAGGCATCCTGAATTAAATAGATGTGACACGATCAAATGATTATACCATGTGAGCTGACCTGGTTTGAGCTGACTTAAAGAATACTTTTGAAAACACACATGAAATTAATGTTTTCATGTACTAAGTTAGAAATAAGTAGTCGGGGTCCTGGTGTATGGATACGTCATCCACCGCACCAACACTGGACTCCCTGAACTGAAAACCACACTCAATACCCTTAACATTATTTCATCACAGAAAATAAATATCAGAGTCCTAAGTTCTGTGGTAGAACCGTCACCTCTGATACCAATTTGTCATGACCCATCCCCCGGGGCCCGCATCATGTCTACCCCAATCCCTCCTTCCATATGACTAGGGCTGGCGACTAGCACCAAAGGCGTAATTCACTAAAACAGGGAAGTAATTTCCTTTATAAATCGTAAACACACAAAACCAGAGTACAAGAGGAAGCAAACACTAAGAAAAAATGTATAACAAGTGTAATGAAATTAATCGGGGCCAGAATACAAACTAACTATAAAGTACTAATACAACTGAAAGCAAGTACAACTAAAAAGGGACAAATAGTTGAAATGTGAAAGCAGCTCCTGAATTGTACTCTGAGGTTCATACATGAAGGGTAGGTATAGATTGCCTACGTAGCACTCCATTCCAGTCAGACTCCACCGTGTACCGATATGTATAAGGTCCTTCTCTGGGGACCGTCCAGTCCGGGTGTTCTCCGCTTATGTCAGCGCTGTCCGTCATCTGCATCCAACACAACGAGGTGCGGGCATAGCCCGTGCATGGGTGAGTATAACGATACTCAGTAGGGACCCTGAGACCCTCAAGGTCTCACAAAATCCAACAACGATAAACCCCAAAGTATGAATTCAATGGATAACCATTACTTAGGTATATTTCCATACATATACCTATGTTTTCAAGTAACCCATATCAATCATAAGGAAAACACAAAGGTCATTGACTCATCTCAAACCAGTATTTTTATTATAGAAACCACGGATGCTGGACAACTATTCCTCTATAGAGTACAGTGGGTCTGTCGCGACACCAAGGAGCTTCTCACTAACCTTGGACTGCTAAGGTACTCATCATGTCGAGTACCGCGGGTCTGCTGGAAACTACCAGGTGCTCCGTCCGCTGTGGGTCTACCACCAAATACTGGGCACTCCCCATAATAGCCTACAGAGGTACTCCTCCTATCGAGTACCGTGGGTCTGCTGCCAACTACCAGGAACTCCGTCTGCCATGTGTCTGCCTCCAAATACCTGGCACTCCTCACTGGGTTAGTCGAATCACTCCAAGTCAAATCGGTCAAGCAGTCATCTGGTCTGTCTGCTACTAGGTCTCTGCACTCTATCTACTCATCTCCGGGAGGATCCTCTCCATGAGCTACTTGTTGATACTACAAGTGTCATGAAGTCTCACTTGAAAGTACCTCAATGGATTACCACGTCATAGGGGTATCAACACATCAGACGACGCATCAATCGGATGTCCGGTCGGTGAGTTTTTATCCTTTTGTCCCGAGGGCCTGGTTGGTTTTGTGTACGAACCAACATGATCGTATCTCAACTATACCCCGAACTCTTATGCGATATTATCAAAGGTACGACTTCATTCCAAGAAAAATGGCTCCACTGAAGGTTCATCTAACAGACGCCCGTAGCCTGAGTTATGGGTGATTAAGTGTATTTGGGTCTGACGGGTTCCGGTCCGATCTGACCCAGTCGGACAGCCCCGAACCGACCCGACCAAGGTCCAGACTACGGTCTGACCCAGTCTGTGGGTCTGGCCCGACCCAAAGGGGTGGCCCGTGTGTCCTGGCTGGTAGGCCCACCTGGCCTGGCTGGCTGGCCCACCTGGCCTGGCTGGCCAAGTGCGGGAGGGGGTGCCACGCCCCCCTTTGTCTGAAATGGCCGGCGTGAGGCACCGACATCTGGTAACTGCAGGACCTGAAGGGTCCCACCTGTAGCACGCACAGGCGGCCGGCTCAGCCATTCGCCCTCTCTGGTCCACCGTGGCCTAAGTTCGTGGTCCTGCAACACCGGTGCAATGTGACGGCGCCGCACCCCTCTGCCGTGGCCCGCCTTGGTCGCGGCTCCCTGCTGCTCCGCGCGGCATGACAGCGCTGCGCCCCCGTTCGACTGCCCCATCCCTCCTGGCCGCGACCCTTTTCTTCCGTCGCGATGTGACAAAACTGCGCCCCTCCGGAACGGCCGCAACCCGCATGGTCGTGGCTCGGTTCACTACATAGAACTGCGGTGTCGCGCTCTTATGGCGACCCAGTGGCCTTGCGCCATCGTCTTCTTTCGCAGACGACACATTGTCGGTCGCCATGTGTACCACCTCCATTATCCTCAAACAAGAACCAATAGAAAGGGACAGTCGGGCCATGTTCGTGCGGTCAGAAACCTCCTCATTACGGTGATATCATTCGGTTCTCATTCCAGAATGTTTTATAACGAAGAATGAGTACAAAACAATTCAAACCCCGTACCTCGAGTTCAGTGATCATTGACGGAGTCACAGAAAAACGGCGTCGTTGCGTCAATGTCATAGGATAGGACAAATAAGTCGAAGAGGAAGGATTTTGGGAAGAAGAGTTGAGATGACATCGTCGGCGTTCTTCGTGGATGGCGGTGTTTCCTCTACTTGCCCCAGTTGAAGAGGAAGAAGACGGTGCTCGTCGTTCTCCAGTGGTGATGGGCATTCTTCGAATTCTTTGTTGAGAGAATGATGTCCTCTCAATTCTCCCAAAGGCTCCTCCTCTCCTTAATTATCCCAACAAGGATTATTCCACTCCCCACTATAATAATACAATAATATTATAATGTTGGCATAATGAATTCAACGAATTCAAAATGATTCCAAATTAATTAAGTTACTTAACTTTATTAAATTGGATGAGTTGGATCATTAAATGGAGGGGGAAGGGGAAGAGTTTCACCAAATTAATTGGGGGTTTAGAGGCGGTTTAAAGATCTTGTGGGACCCACCTGATAATCCTCCCAAGGGAGGTTATGTGCGGGTGGGTCCCACCACTATAACATCCACCCAAGGGAGGTTATGTGCATGTCGGTCCCACCAGCATAACCTCTCATGGGAGGTTATGGTGTGGTGGACCCCACCACTAACCCCTCCTTAGAGGTTTCAACCACCAAAATAAAAAAAATTAAAAACTTTAACATTATTCAATTTAATTAAAAACCCCCAAAAACTAACTTCCACTCTCACGAGAACAGAACTTCGTTGAAGGTTTCACTAAGAAATCATCGACGCTGTGAGCTCAACGGTGCCCTCAGATTTCAATTCCGAGCATCGGTTCAAATGTTATAAAAACTCGCTCGTATGTTTACTGAACGTACCAGAGAAAAACATTAGGAATCGATTCCGAACACTCCAGACATCGTAATCATGCACCGTCAGAAACTGAAGACTCGTAAAATTCCCATGTATTTAAATAAAAATTTTCTACAGAAATTATGGGTCTTTAAAATATATTTATATATTATAAATATGAAATTTATAATTTCTTTTTCACTTAATTAGTTTTTATGTATAACATATCTTCATGAATTCTATTTTGTGGGTCTATGATAACATTGTTTGTGGAATTGTGGACTACCTCCCCCTCAAAGCGATGTGATTCATTTATAAGATACACAGAATATATCAATTATAATTTAAATTATTAATATGTGACATAAATGACATCTATATAATATTCATGAAATAATTACCTTTCTCTAAATATATTATAACATTTTGTTTATTACCTTTTTCACACCATAAAAATTGATAACGTCGATCTTGGACGTGTGGACTACCCCCTCCTTGACATGATGTGACTCATTTTACATCACAAGAATTATATATATATATATATTACTAAATAAAATGGTACTCACTATATAATTATAATTTTAGAATTAAGTAATGTCACATACACTTTTCTATAATTATCATGGATAAATGGGAATGTTATACATGCATACGTACATCCTACCGTCTCCATGGTTACAATTTTGGTTCATTTTTCGAAACCATATTTCATTATTGGTTTTAAAAATATAATTAATTTATAATTATGATTATTATATAGTAGTTATTATTATAGATATGATTATATAATGACCCCACTTCCCATTATTGACCAACTAGTGTCATTTTTAACACATAAACAAAATTTGGTCAAAACACCCGACAAAACAATGATTGTTTATGTAGTTGTATTAAAATTTGTAATAAGTGAATTAAAATTTATAATAAAAATGAGAAATGTTATGAATAAAATAAATAATTAAAATATTATTATTATTCATGATGATAAATACACACATGCTAAGTCAGATTCAAGGTAATGGATTTTATCTCAACTTATATTCTATTTATTATTATATATTATATTGCACCAATTCAGTTATATATTGTTTAAATACTACTATTTGATATGTTATATAATGGATATCTTTATTCTCATGATATTATATTTTTAATTTAAGGTTATTCCTTCATGGGTATTATGATTCAAATGATTCAAATATATATAGGACACTTCATAATGTTTATAGATTATTTTTCCTCTGGAATGTTTTAACGATCATTAAATTATATTTCCATTTATCATTATCAAAAATCCTTGTATATACATATATTCCACTAAGTAAATATTAACAACTATGTATTATTTATTCAATATTTATATTTGTTAATAATTATTCTTTATTTATTAAATCAATTATTCGATATGAGGAATTATTTAAACATGCAATGATAGGTGGGGCCTGAACATTATTTAACCCCTCGAAGCATCAACAATTTCTAATGAGAGAAATAAGTTGTCCAAATTAAATTGGTTTCCACCCATATATTTAAACGATGCTGTGAAATGACTTAATGGTATATGTTTTCATATTTCTAATACATAACATCCGGTAATTAAGAATATCCTTCATAGACATTTTTGTTATCATTGTAACCATCTATGGAATATTCATGTGATAGAATACATAAATGCATTTAATTATTATGATTTTGATTAAATTACTATGATTTTATTTTATTATATTTAATTATTGGTGATTCTTAATATAGTTATTTGAATGTCATGTGTTATTAGTTATTCACCTTTCTATATTGATTTATTCTTATTAATTCATTATTTCTTCAACTTTAATTACCACTACTAAACATTTGGGATCACTGTTATTATGTTTTTGTACCATGTTTATGAAGAATAGTACCTTCGATGAGTATCAAGGTTGTATTTTATTTCATTTTTTATGTATCTTGATTTATTTTCAATTTCTCCATGTAATATGAGTTTAATTTATGTAATTGTGTTTTCAAAAATGTTTAAAATGGTTGATCCATAGTGATTTTATTCCTTATAATCATGCTAATATAATAATGTAATGAACCTTCTTTAAGATTCTAGAGCTGGGGAATTATAGTCGGTATCATAATATGTTTAGAATCTACCATATAAAATAGATTTATAAAACATTTATAAGGCCGCAACATTAAACCTTACTTAATCTTGAGTTATTACAAGAATAAACATTGAGGATCTTTTCGGGTTTAGAGTTTTAGAGAATTAGATCATAAAACTTGCATTACATTCCACATATAAAAAAAGTGGTTACATAAAGATAGTATTCTTATTTCCCATCAATGGAAATAGATTTAAAATAAAACATGGATTCTTTCTTGACACTTCCTTGATACTATCATCATATCATGTACCTTTCCCTTGACCTGTGAAAAAAATTTCAAAAAAACTTGGGAAGAGCATAAAAATCTCAGTAAAGGATATAAAAATATATGGAAAGGAAAAATGGGTACATATATACATAAGAATGAAATCATACATTACCCATAAAACATAAGCACTTCAACATACCTCATCAAATCATGAATAAATCATAGAAATCATAAGACGTAAAGGTAACTTGAGGCATTCATAACATTCTTACATAGGGAGTAACCCTTTTGGTTACGTTTGGAATACCCATCACAGTATATTCCCTAAATCTCTTCGGAGAAACCTTAAAATTACATTCCATCGCGTTACCCAATGCATTGGAGAGCTATATCGGGCTCACCAGCCCTTAGTTTATCACGGAACCACCCGTCTTCATAATAATGCCCAAGAACCTCAACATAATCGTATCACATAAAACATGCATAAAGGAAAAATAATATTTCCACCTTTCAATCACAAGATATCAATACAACACATTTATATAAAAACATTATGAAAACTATTTTCAATACCAAATAAAATAAAATTAAAACATGGTATTTATTTTTCTTTTAAAAAGAAGGTATGGCTTGTAGAGGAATCCAAAACTCAAATAACGGTCATGACGGCGGAGAAGTCGTTGTCACCGCATACGTACGACAAAAACATTCCCTTTTGTCATTTAGTAAATGCTTCGTATAAAAAATGATTCCTTTTGAATAAACTTAAAAGTCAAAGGGGTTTATACACCATATAAAAAAGTTCGTGTATAAAACAAAATATGCCTCAATGAAAGTAGATTGAGACGAAGTCCCATACCTCAGGTCCGACTTGACTCGGCCATTCTTTAATCTCCTGAATAATAAACTTGAGTGAATTTATACTTGTTTAAGAACCTTTTTCATGTTCATTATTCCTTTTATATCACTTATCGCCATGTCATGAACACTATGTAATTATTTAAGTTAATAACGGTCGTTTTAACGATCATTGGTACTTGAGTCAAAAATAAAACCTTTATAATTACATTTTGTTCATGTATCCATTATATTAAGGATTATAATCATTATGTATATATCATATATATCCAGTATATACATGCATTTATAATATTAAATAATCATTTAGAGGTAAGAAATGAAATGCACCGTTCATGGAGACAGTAAGCTGTACATACGCCTGAGCGCTACTTTCATTTCTATTTCGTATTTTATAGAATGGAATAATAATGATATAAAGGTATATTATAATTCCAGTACAATATCATATATAATATCATAGTTCCATCCTTTATACGTCCCACATATGGTATTTAACGAATCAAATCACTTTGTGGGGGCGGTAGTCCGCACTTCCTTAAATGAAGATATCGCGTTTACCCATAATGGAAACCATAAAGGTATGCCCAAAATGAAAAATATAGAAGATTAAGGAAAACATAAAAATATTATATATCATTTATAAATATAGTGACATCTTAATGACCACCTTTTAAGGTGTTAAAATAATGTTGAACAATCATCATTTCGGGAGGCATAAATTCACCATCCACGGAAACAATATGTCCTTTAACCATTATATGTAGGTGTGTGTAAGTGTAGCTCGAATACTTCTTATAAAAACATCCTAGTATATTCAGGATACTGGTGTTGTTACAAAAGAGAAGAATAAAAATAGTTTAGGGGGTTGGAGAAGAAAAATCCAACAAAAGGACTCAAAAGAAGACATTACCTTAAAATCAGGTAACTCTCTTAGATTTGAGCTCAAAGGCTTCCTTGGGAAGAATTATTCCCAAAGTGAGGCTTCAAGGAGTAATATAGGGATGTGGAGAGCCAAAATGGGAAGGGGTTGGCTGAGCCAATGTCTTTGGGAGTGTGTGTAAGGAGTTAGAGGTGGGGGCCTTTTATAAGAGGAGAGGAGGGGCACTCTTGGAAGGTAAAGAAAAGTCACTTTATTTTAAAATGGTATTCGGATTTAAGAGGTACCACATTGATGTGTTTCTAGGATAAGGTGATAAGGGTTCTAAATCCACCCATCCAATAGGTTTTGGCCATGTGTAGGTCTTAGAGTTTACATTATCATTCCATTTTATTTAAATTGTTAAATAATGAGGTCATCGTTGCATCATCATGATGTCATAAATAATTTAATTTATTTAAAGTCTAAAAATTATAAAAAAAATACTATGATGTAGGAAATATTTTTATATTTATAATGACTATTTATAATAACAAATCTGATCTTTATAACCCCATGTAAAAATTGTTTTAGTAAAACATCTCATGTTTGTGTCATTTTTACTTTTACATTAAATAAAACGTTATTTACGTCATTTCCCAACCAAAGTGGCTCCATGGGGTCCCAAAGTTGACCCATGGATTGTCTAGGTCGTCCATGACACATCCAATGAGGGTAGGACATGTGTCAAGATCATCTCATTTTATTAAAGCATTATTTTTACTTTAAACTACACTAATTACCTGTAATCGCGATTAAGAACTTAAGAGTTACTATTCACCAAAAAATTATTTTAATCTCATTGAACCATATTTTACTTCTTAATGACAACTATGTATGTCAGATTTTGGAAATTTAAAACACAGAAGTGGTAAAATTTCATTTAAACGAAAAATCAGTTTTTATAAGTACCACTTAGTGGTTTCACTATTCATCAAAAAATGAAGTTTTTAAGAAAAATACCAAAAATTCACCCTAAGCTATATTTGATATTCCGAATTCAAAAATGAAGTATATTTTACAAAATTAAAAACATATAAGTCACATTAATTAATTTAATAAGTAATTCCCGCTATCATGACAAATAGCGTGTTTTTATGAAACAATAAGTATCAAAACATTGATACCTGTTTAAGTCATATTTCAAAGTGAAATTGATTACAATGACCATCATTGGATTAAATGGTAAAAATATATTCTAATTTAACTTCAAAACCAATTCAAAAGATAAACTAATCATATAAATAAATTAGATTAAAAAGTAGTTTTGATGTAAAATGCAGTATTTTTCACTATTCATTAAAAAATGAACGTTGCCCGAAAAATACCAAAAATTCACAGAAAGTAAATTTTGATGTCCCAATAATAAAGAATAAGTTTATTTTGACAAACATAGATTATAAAATTGTTAAAAGATATATTTAAAAATGGTTTTCCATCAAAAGACAGTAAACCAATCTTATAAAAATATTAGTGTATTCCATGCTTAAGATTGGATTTATTTTCATTTTAAGCCTCTAAAACAATATCTAATTCATTAATAGACATAGATAAAAATATCTATTATTAATTACTTTCTTGGGATGTTACATCCTTCCCCCCTTTTGAATATTGCATCCCCGCAATTTATTTACTTATCGAATAAATGGGGGTACTTATCCCTCATTGCATTTTCAGATTCTTATGTTGCCTCTTCCATCATGTGGTTTTTACAAAAAGCCTTTACCTGATTAATCACCTTATTTCATAACACATTCTCCCTGTGGTCAAGAATCTGGACCAGTTGTTCCTCATAAGATAGGTTCTCTTGCAGCTGAACTACCTATGGATTCAAAACATGAGATGGATCTGGCATATACTTTCTCAACATCAAAACGTGAAAAACATTGTGTACCTGAGATAAACTCAGAGGTAAATCCACCCGGTATGCAACTGATCCAACTCTCTCCAAAATTTTATATGGTACAATAAACCTTGGACTCAGCTTTCTTTTCTTACCAAATCTCATCACACTTTTCCAAGGAGAAACCTTGAGAAAAACATGATCACCTACCTCGAAAGATAGATCCTTCCTCCGGTTATCCGCATAACTCTTCTGCCTGCTCTGACCTGTTCTCATGTGCTTCTGAATCAGCTGAACTTTTTCTGCCATCTCTTCTACCAATTCTGGTCCCATCAACTTCCTTTCACCCACTTCATCCCAGAAAGCTGGAGTTCGACACCACTTCCCATATAATTCCTGAAATGGTGCCATCTGTATACTAGAATGAAAACTGTTATTATATGAACATTCAACCAAAGAAAGATGTTGGTCCCCACTTCCCTGATAATCCATAGAGCAAGAACATAGCATATCCTCCAAGGTCTGAATTTTTCTTTTTGACTGCCCATCTGATTGAGGATGAAAAGCTGTACTAAAATTTAATTCAGTACCCAACGACTTCTGAAGGTCTTTCCAAAAGATAGAAGTGAACCTGGGATCCCGATCAGATACAATGGAGAGGGGAATTCCATGTAACATGACTATCTCTTTAAGATACAAACGGGAAATTTGATCTATGGAAAAAGTATTTCGTATAGCATGGAAATGAGAAGATTTAGTCAAGCGATCAACAGTAACCTAGATTGCATTATTACCTCGAGATGTCTTCGGTAATCCAATAAGGAAGACCATGGATATATTCTCATATTTCCACTCTGGCACTGGTAGAGGCTGAAGCATCCCTTTTGGCAACTGCCGATCTGCTTTAACCTGTTGACATATCAAACAATTCACAGTAAAATCAGCAATATCTCTTTTCATTCCATCCCACCAGTAATACTCTCGCAGATCTCTGTACATCTTAGTACTGCCAGGATGAACTGAAAACGGAGAACTATGAGCTTCACATAACAACTCTCACTTCAACTGTTAATCACAAGGCACACACAATCTCTTCCCAAATCTCAAAACGCAATCATTATCAATGTTGAATTCATGTAACTTACCTTTTTGAACCAACTCTACCTTTTTCTGCAACTCACTGTCTTTCTTCTGTGCTTGCTTGATTCTATCTGATAGAGATGATCTCACATATATCTGAAACAAAACAGAAGAACTTCCTGCACCAACAACTTCTATGCCAAAGTCCTCAAATCCTTAACCAAAGGATCATGTTCCAAGCGCAATATTGCTAATGGAGCATTACTTTTTCGACTCAAAGCATCAGCCACTTTATTTTCTTTTCCCGGATGGTAATGAATTGTACAATAATAATCCTTGATTAATTCCAGCCATATCCTCTGTCTCATATTTAACTCTTTCTGAGCGAATATATACTTTAAACTTTTGTGATCAGTATATATTTCACACTTTACTCCATACAAATGATGCCTCCAAATTTTTAAAGCGAAAACAACAGCAACTAATTACAAATCATGTGTAGGGTAATTTACCTCATGAGTTTTCAACTGTCGGGAAGCATAAGCAATTACCTGATCATTCTACATCAGGACGCAACCAAGTCCTTTCAATGAAGCATCACTGTATATAACAAACTCACCATTCTTGGAAGGTAGTGCCAAAACTGGAGCATTCACCAATCTTCTTTTCAATTCCTGAAAACAATCATCACATTCTTTTGTCCAGATAAACTTAACACCCTTTCGAGTTAGCTTAGTCATTGGACTAGATAACTGTGAAAAATTTCTCACAATCCTTTGGTAATAGCCTGCCAAACCAAGGAAGCTATGAATCTCAGTTACATTTGTGGGTCTTGGCCATTCTTCAACAACCTTTGTTTTTGCAGGATCAATAGCTATCTCATCTTTAGAAACAATATGACCAAGGAATGAAATTTGTTGCAACCAAAACTCACACTTACTGAATTTTCCATATAGTTTATTTTATTTTAGGGTTTTCAAGATAACCCTTAAAGGTCTTTCATGCTCCTCTTTACTTTTAGAAAACACCAAAATATCATCAATGAAATCCATCAAAAACTTATCCAATACTCATGGAAAATTCTATTCATTAAGTCCATGAATACAGAAGGTGCATTGGTTAGCCCAACAAGCATTACTACAAATTCATAATGGCCATATCCTGTATGGAACGTGGCCTTCGGAACATCTGCTTCCTTTACCTTCAGCTGATGGTACCCCAGTCTCAAGTCAATCTTTTAAAAATACTGAGCTCCCTGGAGCTGATCAAACAAATCATCGATATGAGGAAAAGGATATTTGTTCTTAACAGTGATGTTATTCAAGGCTCTATAATCAATGCAAAGTCTCATTGAACCATCTTTCTTTTTAACAAAAAAAACAAGAGCACCCCATGGTGATGTTCTAGGTCGAATGAAACCTTTCTCTAATAAATCTTACAATTTCTCCTTCAACTCTAAAAGTTAAATTTGAGCCATTCAATAAGGGGGTTTTGAAATTGGCTTAGCATCAGGAACTAAGTCAACAGTAAACTCAACTTATCGATCTGGTATTATTCCACAAAACTCATCAGGAAAAACATCAGGATACTCATTTACCACTGGCACATCATTAATATGAACAGTTCCTTTATTTTCAACGATGTGTGCAAGGTAACATTCATTTCTATATTTTACAAGTTTCTTGGCCTCTTGATAAGTTATCAACAGTATGGGTTCATTCTTGTACACAAACTAAAAGTCTTTCTGAAAAGAAACTTCTTTAGCCTTATAGTCAATCTTATCATGCTAAATAGAGAGCCAATCCATACCCAGGATAACATCAAACTCTACTAGAGGTAGAACAATAAGGTTTTAAAGTAGGTTCTTTCCACAGATAAGGATAGGAAGATTCTTATAAATTCATTTTGCCTGAACATTTCCCCTAGGTGTTTTTACCAAAAGTTCAGGAGTCATTTCTTGAGATGGTATTCCCATTTTACTAGAAATGGTTTCAGAGATGAAAGAATGTGTAGACCCCGAATCAAACAACACACTAGCGTAATATAAAAAAACAAACAAAGTACCTGATACAACTTCATTTGATGGTCCGACATCTGCTAAAGTAGTTGCAAAGGATTTCACCACCCCTTTCTGCTTGTAGTCTAACTGCTTCCCATCACCCAAGATCTTTGTGGGACACTCGTTTGCATAGTGACCAATCTCATTGCACTTATAACATTTCACTAACTGTAAATCAAATTTGGTCTTACCATCACCCTGATCTTTTTCAGTGCAATCACGAGCCTTATGTCCCATCTTACCACATCGGTAGCATTTTCGAGAATTCATAAGACATTCCCCAGCATTCCTTTTTCCACATTTATCACAAACTAGAAACTTAGTTTTCTTACCATCAGACTTTTTTGAAGAATTATTACCTTTCTCCTGCCACCTCGGTCTCTTCTTCTGTTGGTTGTTATAGAACACTTGATCATCGGAAAACTCCATTTCCACCTTCTCAGCACATCGAACAAGCTTTTCATAACTTTTAAACTCACAAGAATCTAATGACCTTCGATATTTTGGCTTTAATCCTGAGTAAAAACGATTGATTTTACTATCAAGGTCTCAGATAAAATTTGGAGCATACCTTGCCAATCGAGTGAACCTTTCTTCATAGGCAGCCACTGAGTATTCCTCTTGCCTCAATTCCAAGAATTTCTTTTCCATCATAAGTCGAACAACCTTAGGAAAATACTTCTCAAGAAACATACCTTTGAATTCATCCCAGTCGAGAGCATCAATCTCATCAACATCCCTGATATTTTTAACCATCGACCACCACTGATCTGCTTCACCCTCCAAACGATAAATAACAAGACTAACATTTTGATTTTCTAAACACCCCATAACATCAAAAATATTCTCCAGTGATTTAATCCACCATCCAGCTAGCTCAGGGTCAGATGATCCTCTGAATGATGGGGGATATTGCCTCATGAAATGTTCCACCACAGACATGTTCCTCTACGGTTGATCTGGCAGATCTCGTGTATGGATACCACCGCCATTTATCGCTTCAGTCAACTATGCCATTACTGCAACAAACTGTTCAGTTAAAATTCCGACCATCTCAGGATGCTGATTCGGAAGGTTATTTCCTTCTGCATGCCTTCCTAGAACTTCTTCCCTGTTTCCTCTGTGGAAAACCATTCTGAACAAACATGTCTTAGATGAAGCAACATGGTAATCTTCAAATACTATATCACTTCAATATGACCATAAAAAAAATATTTTCGGATAATCATTTAATAGAATTCTAACTCCTAATGTTATCTAACCGACCTCTGATACCAAATATAAGGCCCCAGCCTTCAACCTTACTTAATCTTGAGTTATTACAAGAATACACATTGAGGATCTTTTCGGGTTTAGAGTTTTAGAGAATTAGATCATAAAACATGCATTACATTCCACATATAAATAAAGTGGTTACATAAAGATATTATTCTTCTTTCCCATCAATGGGAACATATTTAAAATAAAACATGGAGTCTTTCTTGACACTTCCTTGAAACTATCATCATATCAAGTACCTTTCCCTTGACCTGTGTAAAACATTTCAAAAAAACATGGGATGAGCATAAAAAGCTCAGTAAGGGATATAAAAATATATGGAAAGGAAACATGGGTACATATATACATATGAATGAAATCATACTTTACCCATAAAACATAAGCACTTCAATATACCTCATCAAATCATGAACAAATCATAGAAATCATAAGACGTAAAGGTAACATGATGCATTCATAACATTCTTACATAGGGAGTAACCCTCTTGGTTACGTTTGGAATACCCATCACAGTATATTCCCTAAATCTCTTCGGAGAAACCTTAACGTTACACTCCTTCGCGTTAACCAATGCATTGGAGAGATATATTGGGCTCACCCGCCCTTAGTTTATCACGGAACCACCCGTCTTCATAATAATGCCCAAGAACCTAAAAATAATCGTATCACATAAAACATGCATAAAGGAAACATAATATTTCCACCTTTCAATCAAAAGATATCAATACAACACATTGATATAAAAACATTATGAAAACCATTTTCAATACCAAAATAAAATAAAATTAAACATGGTATTTATTTTTCTTTTAAAAAGAAGGTATGGCTTGTAGAGGAAGCCGAAACTCAAATAACGGTCACGACGGTGGAGAAGTCGTTGTCGCCGCATACGTACAACAAAAACATTCCCTTTTTTCATTTAGTAAATTATTCGTATAAAAAAGATTCCTTTTGAATAAATGTAAAAGTCAAAGGAGTTTATACACCATATAAAAAAGGATGTGTTTAAAACAAAATATGCCTCAATGAAAGGAGATTGAGACGAAGTCCCATACCTCGGGTCCAACTTGACTCGGTCATTATTTAATCTCCTGAATAATAAACTTGAGTTAAGTTCTACTTGTTTAAGAACCTTTTTCAAGTTCATTATTCCTTTTATATCACTTATCGCCATGTCATGAACACTATGTAATTATTTAAGTTAATAACGGTCGTTTTAACGATCATTGGTACTTGAGTAAAAAATAAACCCTTTATAATTACATGTTGTTCATGTATCCATTATATCCAGGATTATAATCATTATGTATATATCATATATTTCCAGTATATAAATGCATTTATAATATTACATAATCATTTAGAGGTAAGAAATGAAATGCATCGTTCATGGAGACGGTAAGTCGTACGTACGCATGAACGCTACTTTCATTTCTATTTCGTATTTTATAGAATGAATCATAATGATATAAAGGTATATTATAATTCCAGTATAATATCATATATAATTTCATAGTTCTATCCTTTATACGTCCCACATATGGTATTTAATGAATCAAATCACTTTGAGGGGGCGGTAGTCCGCACTTCCTTAAATCAAGATATCACGTTTACCCATAATGGAAACCATAATGGTATGCCCAAAATGAAAAATACAGAAGCTTAAGGAAAACATAAACATATTATATATCATATATAAATATAGTGACATCTTAATGGCCACCTTTTAAGGTGTTAAAATAATGTTGAACAATCATCGTTTCGGGAGGCAAAAATTCACCATCCACAGAAACAATATGTCTTTTAACCATTATATGTAGGTGTGTGTAAGTGTAGCTCGAATACTTCTTATAAAAACGTCCTAGTATATTGAGGATACTGGATTTGTTACAAAAGAAAAGAATAAAAAGAGTTTAGGGGGTCGGAGAAGCAAAATCAAACAAAAGGACTCAAAAGAAGACATTACCTTAAAATCTGGTAACTCTCTTAGATTTGAGCTCAAAGGCTTCCATGGGAAGACTTCTGCCAAAAGTGAGGCTTAAAAAAGTAATATAGGGATTTGGAGAGCCAAAATGGGCAGAGTTTGGCCTAGCCAATGGCTTTGGGAGTGTGGGTAAGGAGGTAGAGGTGTGGGCCTTTTATAAGAGGAGAGGTGGGGCACTCTTGGAAGGTAAAGAAAAGTCACTTTATTTTAAAATGGTATTCGGATTTAAGATGTCCCACATTGATGTGTTTCGAGGATAAGGTGATAAGGGTTCTAAATCCACCCATCCAATAGGTTTTGGCCATGTTTAGGTCTTATATTTTACATTATCATTGCATTTTATTTAAATCATTAAATAATGAGGTCATCGCTGCATCATCATGATGTCATAAATAATTTAATTTATATAAAGTCTAAAAATTATAGAAAAATACTATGATGTGAGAAATCTTTTTAGATTTCCAATTAATATTTATAATAAAAAATCTGATCTTTATAACCCCATGTAAAAATTGTTTTAGTAGAACATCTCATGTTTGTGTCATTTTTACTTTTACATTAAATAATAAGTTATTTATGTCATTTCCCAACCAAAGTGGCTCCATGGGGTCCCCAAGTTGACCCATAGATTTTCTTGGTCGGCCATGACACATCCAATTAGGGTAGGACATGTGTCAAGCTCATCACATTTTATTAAAGCATTATTTTTACCTTAAACTACACTAATTACCTCTAATCGCGATTAAGAACTTAAGAGTTACTATTCACCAAAAAATTATTTTAATCTCATTGAACCACATTTTTCTTCTTAATGACAACCATGTATGTCGTATTTTTGAAATTCAAAACACAGAAGTGGTAAAATTTCCTTTAAATGAAAAATCAGTTTTTATAAGTACCACTTAGTGGTTTCACTATTCATCAAAAATTGAAGTTTTTCAGAAAAATATCAAAAATTCACCCTAAGATATATTTGATATTCCGAATTCCAAAATGAAGTCTATTTTACAAAATTAAAAACATATAAGTCACATTAATTAATTTAATAATTAATTCCCGCTGTCATGACAAATAGTGTGTTTTTATGAAACAATAAGTATCAAAAGATTGATACCAGTTTTAGTCCAATTTCAAAGTGAAATTGATTCCAATGACCATAATTGGATTAAATGTTAAAAATATATTCTAATTTAACTTCAAAACCAATTCAAAAGATAAACTAATCATATAGATAAATTAGATTAAAAAGCAGTTTTGATGTAAAATGCAGTAATTTTCACTATTCATTAAAAAAATGAACATTGTCTGAAAAATACCAAAAATTCACACAAAGTAAATTTTGATGTCCCAATCATAAATAATAAGTTTATTTTGACAAACATAGCTTATAAAATTGTCAAAAGATAGATTTAAAAATGGTTTTCCATCAAAAGGCAGTAAAACAATCTTTTAAAAATATTAGTGTATTCAATGCTTAAGATTGGATTTATTTTAATTTTAAGCCTCTAAAACACTATCTAATTAATTAATAGACATAGATAAAAATATCTATTATTCATTACTTACTTGGGATGTTATAAAATTTGTTGGAGAACATTATAAAAAGATATACCTTGATGATATGTATAGAAGAACATCCTTGAATTTTGGAACGGTCGTGATTATTTGTGTATTCCACGATATACGTATCTATCTAGATAAAATAAGTACACATGGTTCTAGTATAGATTTTCGTAGGGGTAATGACTCTAAAATGGTTTGTTGGGCCTGACTTGACATAACTTGGTACATGACAACAAGCCTTACTACACTCCTAATTTAACAATCCTAATTGATACATTTAGGATAATTCTAATTTTCTTTACAAACCATTATGAATGATTTGAAATTGTATATATTTCCAATAAAACCATGTTTATTATTATGATATGTGTTATTAATATCATTTTCAAATTATTAATAGTGTTTTAATTGTTTTTGGATTATAAATTATTTTAAATGGTTTTGTGATCTAATCTATCATATGTCATTATTTATAAATGGAACTTATAAGTAATAATGACATCAGTACATAAGGAAACTATTGAGAATTTCATAGATAGGAAACCAATACAAATGTAATTTGTGTTTATAAGGTTATGGATATAATATGGCTTAATTAGGATATGAAACATAACTTTTCTTGGATGTAGAAAAATATTCAATAATGATATTATTTGATTTCGGTTCTCATTTGTGATGGAGGCCCCCATAATTTAGTGGGACTACTGACCCAATGTAGGTAGAGTAATGTATTAGGTCACTGGAAAAGGTATTCATGGAATTGGGAGGAGGTGAAAAGGAAAATATTACAGTTGTAGTGCATTATTACAATGGATATGCCAAACAATTGTGGTGGATGATCCATAATACTAGAGGAGAACAAGAAATAAAGATCATGGAATTCATAAATTTTAAGGATAGATTATTTGATAAAGATAAACCTCTTGAGGAAAAATAAATATGAATATAATGTTCTTGAGTTTAAAGAATTAAATAGACTAATGTGTTGTATAGTATGAACCTACCTTTCCTAATTTAGTAAGATATGCTATGGATTTCATACCCAACATTGAATGAAATATTGATGGTTTATCATAAATACTTAAGCCACGTATTTGAAGATCACTATTGTATCAGACATTTTTATCTTATGATGAGGTAGTTTTTTATGCTATCAAGATAGAGAAATAATTCATAAAGTATGATATATTAAAAAAAAGAGAAGAAGGGGGTGGAATATGAAATAATAGATATAGAGATAAAGGGAAAGAAGGATATTCGCACATGTGATAATTTTAGAAAGAGATGCCCTAGTAAATTCTCTAGTGGGTATGGTGTTTTTTATATGTGTAGAGAAAATGGTCACTAAGAACATGAATGAAAATGGATGAAATAAAAAAAATTATTCAGTGTTACAACTACAAGGAGATGGGTGTACTATGCCAATGAATTCCCCAAGAGTTATGAGAATCTACAAATAAAGAGGATAGAGGGGATATTTTCAAGGTCATTAAATTTATATAGATGAAGTGGAATGATCAATTTTATAATATATTATGATACATGAATAATGTTGTAAATGTAACTTTTTGATGATGTCTTGGTTATATGTATTATGGAATAAATGAGCTTTTTACTGAATTATGTTATCATGATGGATTTTTGGCAACCTATTAAATGGTACCAATAATAATTAGTTAGTAGAAAGTAAAAGTTATTAGAAAAAAAAATGGTTTATCGAAAGATAACCATTAATATATTCCTAATTTTATGAAAACAGTGTTTGGATATAGAGATTATTGGTTTGGATAATGTAAATCATAAATGTTTTGAATACATTGAAACTAAGTAATAATTTTTTAACAAATTATGTTTTTCCTATTATTGATGTATTTTAAATCATTTTTTTATTTAAGGAACAAATAAAATATTCCATGTTCTATTTAAATATTAAATATTCATGAACATTTTCAATAGGGTTTGTTTTGTGATTCAAGTTATTCCTATACTCACATGGTTGGAATGTGATAATTAAAATCCACTTATGGTTATCTAATAAGTTAATTTTGGAAATTCAGTGACCTTTCTTTTAATGTGTTGGGTCTTAATATTTTGGATAAGCTTCCAATTTATGAAGATGATTAATTTTATCTTTGGATGATGTTTTATAATTTAATTCATTGATTCACCATATGATACATCTTTTTCTATGAAATGAAGTAAAACTAGTTCAAGTCACAAACAAAGTATATGATTGTGTTTTTCAAATATAAACATATATTTACTTATATTCTTATAGAGTAAAAGAATTCCTCATCAATATGAATAATGGAATTAACAAAATTTGTTGCCTATAATTATTTTTAGGATTTAAATGAAATTTTACATAAAATTTGATCCAGTATTTTTCATTATTAACATTCAGCTAAACATATTCTCTATCACTCTCCATAAAAACATGATTGTTAGATTTCTCTTCTGTATCTTGGTTTCCATTTCCCACCAATGTTCTCTAACAAGGGAAATAGTTATGTGACCATTATACATTACTTTATCACTTATTATGAAATTTTTTTATCATTCCTATTCATGCTGTGGGGTTTTCCACAAAATTTGACATTCAAATATTAATCCCTTGATTACCATGATCGAGTTTGAATTGCAAGGATGCAATTTATTTAAGGCAGGGAGAATGGAACACCCAAGACATTTCAAGATTTATTTTAGAACAATTTTTTTTCCAAGATAGATTTATGAAAAACACCAAGTTAATAAAATGTTATAATAAACCTAAATTTTATCTTGATCTACATTGAATTCCATCGTTAGCTTGCATTACTAAAAATATTGACTTTCCTTGATAGGTTGTGTAACACGCAAGACCGAGTTTTACCAAACAATAATATATTGTCAAAAATATTATTATTCAATATAATAAGATATAACCTAGGTATTAAGTTGATTTTTAAATTTTTTATTCAATATATATTTAAAATATATTGACCAATTCATTGCTTATTAGAAATGAATATAATAACCAATTGAATATAAAGGTATTTTTTTTATAAAAACCTATTTTTATGGCCACCATGTATTTTTATCCTCATAAATGAAATTAATTAAAATTATTGAGATATATTAATTAAATATATATAATATATATTAAATAAAATATTTATTTCATTTATACATTATATTTTATAAGAATAATATAAGAACTAACCAAATATTATTCATAACAGACTATATTTTAATTAAGGCAATTTTACCTCTTTTTAATGGAGGTCCTATATTGAATCAAAATTATGAATATTTTGTGAATTTAATATGAAAACATAAACTTATTTTTTGAAATATATAAAAAAAAATTAGGTTATGATTAATTTTTTTTAATTTTATGTAATGCATCATTTTTTGATAAATATTAGAAATACTGATTTTTAATTCAAAACATATTTTTCTTATAATTTATTTAAATGGTATATTTATATTTTAATTTTATTTTAAAGTTAAATTTTAAATATTTTTTATTAATTAATCCACTTTAGTTCATTGTAATCAATATTACTTTCAAATTAGATGTACAAACATTGATAACATATGAACGTTTTTAATTTAAAAACCAGAATAGTCGCCTCATATGTGGGGTTAAATTTATATTAATTTATTCCAATTTTGTTATTGTAATTTGTAAAAATAGATTCCATATTTGGAATAATCGTAATATAAAACGTATAATAATTTAAACATAGTTTTTTAACAAAATATTTTTGAATTAAATTTAAATTAATTACATTAATTAAGAGAAAAAATAGCTTTACAAGGAACTAACCCAAAAATTTAAGAGCCAAAAAACCGAAGAAATTTCCATAAATAAATTTTATTTCCACATATATACCCTATAGTCCCTTATATATAATATTTTATATTATTGGAACCTCTTTTAATTGGAAAAATGTGGATGGAATTCCCTTTCCAAAACATTATAAGAGTGCCACTCCTCCTCCACTATACAAAGACACTCAACCATCCCACGTACTCACACCCCTCAAGACACATTGTATCACACGAAATTTTCGAAAATATTTCCTCAAAATAACTCCACTCATCCTCATAGCCTCCAATTTTATTTTATGAATACCATGGTATCCTGTTTGTGTAAACCAAAAGGCGTTACCCGAAGAAGAGTTAACATCATTCCTCAATCTATTTTGTTTTATTTTCATTATCCACCAACTCAAACAATATTATTAAAGACACATATAATAACATAATAATATAATATATATTTATATGTTTTAATGAAAAGTTTTCTACATTCACATACAAAAAATTCTATCTAATGGATAATGAATATACAGTTCATGTATCAAGTAATACCGCCCCACTAAATGATGATTATTCTTTATTCATTTACCACCGGTCATGGGTGGGAATTAAGATGGTAATATATATATATATATTTGAATTATATGAACTAAATAATGATGTTATTTCTCTTTAAATTTATATATATAATACACTTATGGTGACCATATTTTTGGAATATGATAACATTGTTCGTGGAACTTTGGACTATCATCTCCTTAGAGAAATGTGATTCGTTCATGTGATTCATGGAATGCATAAATGATGGTTTTAATTAAAAATATTTCACATAAATAAAATATATATGTTATTAATGACATAATAACCTTTATTTATATTTAATATATCATTATATTTATTACCCATTTGTCACATTAAAAAGTTATATTGTCGGTCGTAGACGTGTTGACTATTTCTTATCGACATGATGTGATTCCTTTTACAACACATGAATTATAAATATAAGTCTATATAATTAAATAAAAGTTTATTTTTTATATAATTATCATTATTTAATGATATAATTTTACAAACCTTTTTTCCATAACAAATTTTTTTAAATGGTAACATTAATCATGAATACGTACGACATGTCGTCTCCATGATTGCAAAACTGGATAATTTTTCTTAACTATCTCCCATGAATGGATTTAAAAATATAATTTATGTATAAATATGATATTTAATTAATTATTATTATTATGGATATATTTATACAATTTTCTCTTTGAAAATCATTTACCTACCAATGTTGTTTTTAATATAGGAAAATAATTTGGTTAAATAACCCAATGTAAACATAATTCTTAAATTAGTTATATAAAACATTGTAATATGTGAAGTAAAAGTAACAATAAATGTGAAAATTTTTCTACATAAATTAAATATTCTACACAATATTATTATTAAGGAATATAATGACACACGTTTCAATTCTTACTAAATGTAATTGATTTTATCTCAATTTATATTCCATTTCAACATATTTATTGTTATTCACCAATTAAATTTTATATAGTGTATATACTACCCATTTACATGTATATAATTAATATCCTTATCCTAATGATATTCAAAGTTTCATTTAATGTTATTAAATCAAGGGTATTATATTAAAAATGTTTCAAAGTGGTACGGGACACTTTGGAATGTTTAAAAAATATTTGTCCTCAGAACTATTTTAAGGATCTTTAAATTGTATTTCCATTCATCAATATTAAACAATAGTGCTTCTACTTATCATCAACTGAGTAAATATTGATAAGTATTTATTTTTTATTCAATAAAGACATTTTAATTGGCATATTATTTATCGATAAAATCAATTATTCAATATAAAGAATGATTTGGACATGCAGTGATGGGTGGGCCCCAAAAATTATATTTCCCCATGATACATCAAGAGGTTATCATGAGATAATTATATTGGAAAAATTAAATGGATTTATTTATATATAATTAAACCATATTGTGAAAGGGATTGATGACATATGTTTTCATGTGCCTTTTTCCTACCATTCAATAATTAATTATTTTATTTATAGATATTTCAGTTAGAATTTATATTTTCCATGGGTGTTTAATATGGTGAAATATTTGGATTCATTTCATTCTTAGTTTATTAATTAAATAGTATGTGTTTTTAATTTCATACATTTCTAAATTTATTATTCCATATGTAGAAATTTTAAGGTAGGTGTAATTAGGTATTCACTTTTCTATATTTATCAGTTCTTATTTATTCATTAATGCGCCGACTTTATATACTTGTATTAGGAATTTGATCACACCCTTATTATGATTCTATTCCCTAGGATATGATAAATAATCCCTTAAATGAGGTTTAAATTTTAATTTTATTTCATTTAATTTTGTATTATGTCTAATTTTCCATTTCCCAATGTAATATGGGTATCATGTTTGTAATCTGGGTTTTCCAAACTGCTAATCTAATCAGTCCTTTGGGATTTGATTGCATATAATCAGGAAAATTTTATAATTTAGTGCACTTACTCTAGGATTCATCGGTCGGTGTGTTACAATATATATATATATATATATATACATTTGTGTGTGTGTGTAATGTATATTTAATTATAATTGGTAAATAAAATAAAATATAATGTAAAACACTTCTGTGATTATTAATTAATGGGAAATAGGGTTAAAAATCATTAATATTTTAAAAGTTATGTCTATTTAAAAAGCGTTTTATTTAAATTTCATGTTTTTTACATAACATGTATTTTAAATTTTTAGTAATTTTAATTGGATTCAATAATCCCTATTTTTTAATTAGATTTTCAAAATTACACAATAGTAAAATTTTCAAATTTTCCTAAGATGGTATATTTTAACGAAATAGAAAAAATATAGTTAATACAAATACTGTCAGTTTTATGAAATCATTATGATATTATAATGACATAAAACATTATAAAACCTTTTTATATTTAATATATTTCTTTTGAAATTAAATTAAAATATTGTAAAAAATATATTTTAGTTTTAGAAGCTTATTTTTAGTATCTTTTAGCCTATTTGATGTTTTACATTATTATACAATCTACTTTTGATCCATATCATTCATTGAGTATTTTCAATGTTTCATTAGGTTTTTATTGGTTTTAAAGTCGCATAAATCCATGATATCTAATAATATACAAAAAAATATTAGGGGAATCGAAAATATACATAATGTTTTTATAAATAATGTTTTATCAATAAAAGGCAATTTTCAAAATTATATTTTCATAGAATTTTTTTATATTAAGATTAGTTTTTATGAATTATAGATATTTTATATTTGAAAAATAGTTTTTTATAATTGGATTGATAATATTTTAATTATTTAGTAAGATCCATTCCATTTTTAACTATATGAATAAGTTACCATAGTAAAACATATTCATCATGATAATGGATAAAATATAATAAATGTTTTAAAAAGTTATTTTATAACTTAAAATTTCACCAAAAAATATTTGAAATTTATTATTTGAAGTATTTATATTCTTAAACATTATATTATCTCCAATTTTTTCCTATAAAGACTTACCTTCCTGGAGAATTACAATTCTTTGTATACTTTTACATGTGTATTTACCAAATGTAACTCCTCTGACTAATTATCATAAATATGTTATCATGAAATTGATACAGGTAAATAATCTGTTAAATTATCTAAATAATAATATAAATGATCTATAAAATATAGTTATTTTAGTAATTTTTTTAATTTTATGTAACAGTATAGTTATGAAAAATTCATACATGATATCAAATTATCTCTTATTGAAGCTATTCAGAAAGAAAAGTAAATGTTTTTAAAATTAATATCAATTACATGGTAATGATTAGTTCAAGACATGAATTAATTTTTTTTATACAAATTATATTTAATAAGAGATCTAAATTATTTCATTATAATTACATAATTCTCTTGAAAATTTTAAATTAATATTTTAATTCTTACCATGAAAATTAAATTAAATATCATTAAAATAAAAAATATCTTATAAATCAATTAGAATATCATAAAATATAATATAAAAAAATCGTAAGATATGGTGGATAAAATAAAAAAATTTAGATTTATGATCAACTTTTCTTTTTAAAATCTGGTTCCTGACCTACTAAATCATAATATTTTTAAAAACACCATTTATTTTTTCCTATAAATGGGAAGTCAATATAACCTATATAGAATCATAGATCATTCATGTTTTTTTCTAAAAAATACACACAAACATATATTCATACCTCCCGTTACATGTACCCAAACAAATTGTGTGACCAAACACCTCTCTTCAAAAGTGTTTTTTCACAATAGTATGGAGGATATAAAAGTATGTGGAAATTGAAATTACTAAATTATTTCAAGATTCATTCTTCAAAAACGTCATGAAAATATTCATAAACACCAAAAAATAATGAAATTTGTATCATTAGTATGTTAAATTGTTATTATTTCTGTGGGAAACCTTCATCTACCACCATCTCATTCGATGGGAAATCAAGACATTGCTTGTAATTATATGTGTACTACTACCTAAATGATGTGACATGTTTCATTTTACATCACCACCATATAAGTATTGTTGTAATGTAAGAATTTAATTTTTTAATTTTATATTTCTGAAATATTCACTATTCTATAAATTTAAATCATTACTAACCATAAATCTATTCAATTCCTTAGAAAATAAAAATATCATCTTTGAATACGTGTAGAATAAAACCTCTACTAATTATGCATTTCATTTTCCACAACTATGTCACATTTATCATTAAAAAATAAATTTAATGAATAAATATGATATTTATAACATAACTAATCTTATTTAATATTTATATTATCATTATACATTAACATGTTATTACTCATTCAATGGTAACAATGAGTTCATGTTTTGATCTTTTTTTCATTTATGTGAATATTTATATAATTAATACGTGATGAAGGATTAAAAAAAGTTATGTAATGTTAATATTTTTAATATAGATTTATTTATGATTTTGATATATTTTATAAATTGTAACATATGTATGTATACTTTTTAAAAACATATATGAAAATAAAAAATCAAAAAAATTTATTTCATAAGAATTTCATGTGAATCATCACCTAATGTGTCATAAAATATAAATTTATCTCCATAATAATGTCAAAAAAATATAAAATAGTCTTATATTTTGGAGATGATGAAACTACATTATTACACATTTATCCATATGGAACATAAAAAATAACTATTCAAAATAATGACAAAAAAACCTCATGTTGTCAATATAATAAAAATCGATACAACAAATAAATGAAATTATAAATAATGAAAATTAAAATAAAAAATATAGATAAAAATGTTTTGGTGAATATATTTAATAAAAATATAATTCTATCCTTCATGTCATACCACAATTGTGTCTGAGCTAATATATTTGCATCTCAAACATCATTTTTGGAGTCATGTTTTGAATTATACAACTATTTCAATTATTTTGAATATATGAGACCTACTAGAATAATTATATATTTATTAACTATATAATAATGGTTGTTAATGTGAAATTTTATATTCAATATCTATATAGTTTTTGGATTCATGTGTTATAATATCTGCAAGGGTTCTTGGTTTAAATTTCATCTCTTTGAGGAATTTTATACGGTATGTGACATGTTGAATTTAATATAATTTTCTTAGTATCCCATGAATATAATTTGGAATATTATTTCATTTAATTAATGGTATTTATAAAACTATTTCATTATTTTCTTGTATTTTTTGAAATATTTCAATTTTTATTTTTCTTCTATATTAAATCACTAAAACATTTATATGGAATAATAAAATTATACCTCATTTGAGGTTAGAATTTTTTATTCAATATCTATATTCGTTATTTACCACGTTTTTCTTATGAAAACAAAAAATATTTTTTAAGATACATTTTTATTATCTTTAAATACATTTTAGATGATTAAAAGTAATATTTTTCTAAATTTTCTATACATTTTACTTTTTTATTTCCTTTGAAATGTGTGAAAATAATATATCTTTAATCATTTTCTACATAAACAGATTTCATCACTATTCTTATTATTTTTTATTATTTGTCATCCTTTAATTGATTTTAATGGTTTTAAATGTATTATATATTCCAATTAATCTATGAATTTTTCCTATGAAAGAAATTATTATTTTAAAAATATTAAAATGGATTTCATTCTAGTAATATATATTTTTACAAACAACTACACATTTAATAACATATGTATAGAATATTATCAATATATAATTATTTTAAATTATATTACATATAATTTTTTAAAACACTGTATCATGTCTCGTCAAAATAATTTAATGAGTTTATATTATTTTCAAAATGATGTTACAAAATAATTATTGAAAATTATTTTCAATGATTCGGCTTCCATTTACCTCTCTAACTCTCAAAACATAATTTTTTAATAAAAAGCCTTAATTTATAATTAATTGACTATCTCCTTCATCATGGATAAAAGATAAATCATTTATATTTTTTTTCTTAAATGTATACTCATTACTATGTATGGTGTTAATACCAAATAGTACAAAAATCTAATTGGAGGTTGTTCATCAAAAATGATAGTTTACTTATTGACAATGAGATATTAACATATAGTAAATATGTTAGGTCTATATAGATGATTATTGAAAACTATGGTATGAATATTATGTATTGGGGACTTATTAACATTCAATATAATTGATTCAATACAAGTGGATATTCTTATAAATAGAATTATAATGATTTATGGTATTTGATGAATGTGTTGGACTTATTTTGTTATGGGTGGGGCCTGAAATTATATCACCCCTTTATTTATTTGGAGGTCTCAAATAGAAAACATTTATTATTATTTGGTGTACATTTTCATTATTTTATATAATGTCTTAGATGGGTCCTTGATGGTGTGTAGTATGTCTTGGTATAAGGCATTGATGACATGATTAATATTTTCAAAATTACACATTTTATCACTGTGGAATTAGTTACTATTTTTCCTTGAGATTATTTAAATTTTCCTTTCCTCTATGTATATTTTTTATGAGCAAGATATTTATTATATGATATATTATTTTTATTAATCACTCTATTAGATTATTTGATCAATATTTTTTAATGTTATCTTCTGATATAGATTTTCCATTTTTGAGCATCTATGCTACCCCTTTCATATGATTCCTTTTCTCTGTGATATGAATAACTAAAATACATACGATATGATTAAAAGGGTATCGTTTTTGGAGAAGATTGTGGGATATTTTGAATTAATTTTTTTGAAATATAAATTTAGGGTACAACGAGAATCATTTCCCTTGGTGGAGAATGATATGAGTTTTATTATATTAATGGAATTATTATTTCACCAATATTCTAAACTAGGAAATGTATTTCATGTGAAAGTGATTCAATAATTTTATTTAGTTTTTAATTATAAATTTTAAAAATTGGTTCTCTTGAGTTTGTATTAATGAAATTACATAAATATTATATTTCAGAACTAGAACTAGGAAAATAGGACTAGGGTACCTCATATTGTATTTGAGTAGAGATTAAAAAACATTAGATATACAATGGTTCTTTTAAGGATACTTTAATATTTATAAATATATTTCAAATTTAATATTTTTAATATTGATCATATTTTTAATGGTATTGATACATTTTTTTGGTATTATATGATTATATTCCAATGTGATTAATTATAGTCTAATAAATATATTTTGACTTTACAAAAGAATACATGGTTTAGGTATATAAATACATTTTTGTTATTTTTTGATTTTATTATTTATTATTGGGGAAATTTTGAACTTTATTATTAGCAATTTATGATGATCGATATGGCTAACATTAGGGGTTAAACAGTAATTTCTTCTCAAGGTGGATCACGTTATTTTGGGGTACATTAATACATTTTTATAATTATATATTTATATTATATTAATTTTTTGTATATAGTAAGGATTTATTATTATAATTAGGTTTTTTTTTATTTTTTAATAAAAAATTTATTTGAATTTTAATGTAAATTTTAACTTGAAATTTTGATTTTTTGGGTTTGGAATATGGTTAAGAATACTTTGAAGAGTTTTTTCAAATGAGTTAAGTTGAACATTGGGTGTTTTTTTGTTCATTAAGAGATTAATTTCTTACTTCTTCACAAGTGGTTTTATTCAAATTGATCATTATCTTACCTTATGCAAACCATGTTGGTTTTTGTTTATGATTAGATAGGAGAGGAATGACTTTTCATTACATTTAGGATCTTATAGTCACTTAAAATTTTAGTTTTATACATCAGTCATGAAAAACTAAAAATTATTATTATTAAATTTGAATATGATATAAATATTTGGTGGAAAACTTCAGGAATATATAATTAAATATAAAATTATGCTTATGATTCAATGTAATCATTTATTTATATATTCTAATAATATCCATTTTCATGTTAAAATAATTCCTAACACATAAAAAAGAGTATGTCAAATCTATCATATATTATGTGTATAATATCACCTAGCTGACAACGTACATTTTGGATATTAATTTAGATGTAATATTTTTATAACATTATATGTATAGATTTAGAATTATTTTATTTAGAAATATTATATTTCGACATATTAATTTATGAATTACATACCAATAATATATATATATATATAAGATTATATAGTTTTAAAGATAATATAATTATGGTTAAACCAAATTAAAATTGTGACCAAATAATTTATTTATTATGGTAGAATGTGTCATGCCATGTTTTTTGTACATATCTCCCTTTAAATATAACCACATTGTAGAATATCTTGTGACGCATGAAACATAATTCTAAAAAAATATGTCACATTTTATTTAGATTAAAATTTTAATTGAAGATGAAAACAAAATCATTAAGTGGTTATAATATTAAAAAAGACATGAAAAAAAAGTACATGTGGTATAAATGAATATGTATATAGAATACTAGGAACATAAAATAAAAATATTTATATTTCACCATGAAGATCATAACCGCAAATGAATCTTATGAAATAATTAACTGAATTATAAATATAAAATACATATTGAGAGGGATGAAAATGAATAAGATGAATAAATTTCAGTGACACATGTAAGGATATATATATATATATATATTTATAAATATAGACTCTGGGGGTTTGGTTTTTGGACGTATTATAATTTGATATAAAATAATTATATATTTAGTCTTTATGAATATCTTAATACAATTTGTATATAATTGATAATAAAATTCAAAAAACTATTTTATTTATTAATTTATATGAAACTTGATTATGAAAAAATAATCTTATAAATGTATTTATGTAACAACCTAGAATTGTGTCAATGGAAATTACCTTATTATAATTATTTTTTATATTGTATAAATGATATAAATTCACATTACGAACACAAAAAAACATTATAAATAATTAATCAATTAAATAAGAGAAATTAAGAAACATTTACTGATGGAATAGTCAGTTGACCCATGGAATTGTTTCTTTACCCTAAGGAATAGTAATATTGACAACAGAATAGAAACATAAGCTATGAGAGTAGAAATAAAATTTTGTAATATTGTGAATGAAAATAAGATATATTTACATCATGGAATAAGTTAATAAATATTATAAAAATAACTAATTAATTTTTTTATTTTTATAAGTCATAAATATTTAATTACAATTTTATAATTTAATTATTCATTTAAAGGAAAATATATTTTCATAATATAGATTTATAAATGTATTTTTTTTTCTTATGATTATTAGAAAATTTTATAAGACCTTAATTAATTTTTCAAATGGTAAAATAATTGGTTATGTTTTTAAAATCTATATTTTTTTATAAATGATTATTTTAATTAAAAATTAAATTTATATTATTTATAATATCATATTCTTTAAATTGAGTTTATTTTTCATTTCAAAAAAAAATTATGTAGTGAAAATCAAGGATTTTTTTAAAATAGTTGAATATTTGGTGAATAATGAAATATGATAATTTACAGTATATAATAGTATAAGTTGAGTTTAATAATTCTTGTGTCAATGATAATCTAAGTACCATAATTTCAAATAATACTTCATTATTTAACATATTTAGAGATAATTTTCAAAATATTCATTGTCATTAGACAAAATAATAAACAAATGAATGAAATAAAAAAACAACTCTCTCCTCCCCTATAAATACCACCCATGACAACCTCTTCTCCTAATGGCTCCAAAACATTAAATATTTTCCATATTCTCCCAATTAATCATCCCAAGAATCTCCGCTGGGTTTTGATCATTTTCACTCAACAAAGGGAGAATCTTATTTCTCTAAGGGGGTTCTCAATGAGAAGATTTTAATAAGTAAAATCCTCATTCATTTTCATTGAATTCCCTTTAAATTTGTTTTATTTTCTTATACTCACCTCACCTTTATTTTTTCAACTAGAATGATAACAAAAGTATCTTATGTATTATAAAATTATCTTATTTTAATGTAATAATATATTATCATACTTCTTATCATCACCCATTTATTATACAAATGAAAACATCAACTGTTAGTTTTTAATTTATCACCATAGAGGAAGATAATATTTCATTTTCCTTTCTGCCTTCAAGGAAAGTCATATAACCATTATAATGATTGGTTATTTTCAAATTTTTTAGTATATAATTTTTTTGAACTTGAATATTTACATAATAATATATAATAAAACAAAACTAAATCATGATGATAAAAAAACATCTAAATTAATCTCAACGATTATCATTGACATGTAATCTAATGAATTATCCTTATATCTGAGAAAATAATAGTTGATGAGACTAAATAAACCTATGAGTGTTCATGTAAAAAATATAATATCAATTATGGAAAATTATTATCATTTTATATTGACCATCCATATATACATAATGGAATCGACCATGAAAACCAAGAAAACCAACACTGTGGCATGATGAAATTAAACAATAAAAATCATTAAAAAGGCCACGAAAAAAATAAAATTATAAATAATCAAATAAATATTAAATAGGATAAGTATTTAGTAACTAATTAATCAAATTTTATTATCTATGATATTAATGCGACGAATGAATTTGGATGTATGGTAAGGGGATTCTCAAACCCAACTTTATTTCCTTTGGTTATTATTATTACATTCCAAAATTTAGTGTGGTTGTTCATTTAATACTCCAAAAATATAATTTCATTGTTCTTAAATTTTTTTTCTTGGATATACATGCTTAAAATTTGATTTTAAGACAAATTCATTGAATTTTCCAAAATAAAAATTCCTTCTAAAAACACATCTTTTACTTCTTGCTGAGATGGTTTCTTTTAAACTCAAGATTGGCGATTCTTATACCAAGTATGTTATTAATTTTTTTAGAACCTCAATGTCTATTCAAGAATGTATAATTTATGAATTTTTCATAAAACCCATTTCCCTTCAATGGGTTATTTTACAACTAAGATTGTTATATGTTCTATGTAGCATACTTGATCATGTAAATCTTATAATGTGACTGGTGCACCTTGAATTATATTACTTCCCAATTAATTGTGTAATTTGATTTATCTAATGAGTTAATTTTAAATATGTGTGACCATTATTTTAATTTTTTCACAATGATGACGATGTTATGATTATGCACATATGTCATGTGTGAAAATGATGTTAGCTTTGTAAACAGCTATCAATATTATTTGACCAATATGACATGATATTTAATTTTTTTGCATTGCCACATTCCATGAAAATAACTAATGGTTCCTCTTAGGTTTATTATGATAATAACATGTTTATGTTATGATGATAATGATTATTCCAACCCATTTCATATTGATTAATGTTCTTATCTATCATTTTATTGGTATTTTAGATCACTTCTTAATTGATGTATATACATTGGTAATCACATATAATAATGAGTACATGAAGGGCACAAATACTCTATAAAAAATAATTAAAAAATATTTATTTTTTATTATGAAAATTTTATTTATGGTCCAATATTTTCCAATAAAGAAAACCTTTGGATCCCAGAGTGTAATTCCTTTCTGTTTTTTATTAAAATGAATTAATAGTCAGGTAAGAAAAAGTAGGGTTTTTATTTTTGGTATTATAGCATAGTTTATATAATTGTGTAATTAGGACTAGAGAACATTAATGAAAAACCATAGTATGAGACAATGTATATTAAAGCACCAAAAAATATTTTATTTGAAAAATGATAAACATAGGGATCCCATAAAATATTCCTCTACAGTTAATTTTATAAAGTCATAATGTATGTATTCATGACTTCTTTACTTATGTATTATTCAGATTCATTTTATTTTATAAAATGGTGTGCACCAGGATAAACCAAGACAACGACCCATGTTAAGGACAATGCAGTGATTTTTTAAATGACATTACTAATAAGTATAGAGGTGGAGATAAAAATTTTGGGGATATACTTACCCATCTGTCTCAGGATATGAACAATATATTAAATAAAGTGGAAAATCATTCTTCACCTAAGAGGGAGGAACTAGCTATTGAGTCTTTTTCACATCAACGAACACCATCATTTAGAGGATTCTGATCCACTAGTTGGGGAATTTATAGGTCAAAAATAGAGTATATCTTTTCTATTCCTCACTATTCCATGATAGATAATAAAACATTGGATGTTTATAATTTTGATTGGTAGGAAAATCAATGGTAGGTGTTGATTGGTGAAACCAATCCAAAAGAAAAAATTGAATAGATGGAGGGGGAAGACTTTCAGAAAATATTTCTTTACAAGTATTTCCCTCAAACTATTCATAAAAATATAGATATATAGTTCATATAGATGAATAAAATGTAATGTTTATCTATCATTGCATATGATGAAATTTTTAAAAGTATATAATGGTACGATAAGGGGTTTGTTTTCAATAATGATAAAAAATAAATAGATTCATTATTGGTTTTAAACCGCACCTCCAAATGGATCTTATTATTCGAGACATTTGGAGTTATGAAGAAGTTATTCATTTTCCTTTCAAAGTATAAATGGAGTTTATAGAATTTTCCAATGGATATGAGTATAATAAATTAAATATAAAGTTTAAATAATTATAATTTAATAAATTTATATGAATGAAAATATAACCACTCACATGTAAAAAAGGTGGAAAGATGAATCATTGGGATTTCCTCAAAGGGAGGTGAAAATGCTTCAGTTATCAGAAAGAGGGAAACCAAACTCACAAATGTAAATTATACATGGGGAAGATGGACTATATAGTTTAGAAATAGAGATCACCATCCATGGTTAAATGTTTCAATTATAGGGAGAAAGGTCACAATGCAAGCCAGTGCACTAAACCATGAGTGATTGATGGGAATTAGTGTCATCATCCAGTAAAGAAAAAGGAGAAAGGGATAGCATATTCTATCCCAAATTCTAAGGTTGATCCGGAAAATAATTTCATGATAGGTTTTTTTGTTATTTATTCAAGATTAGTAAATGTAAAATATTATTCTTGTTCTTTGAATTCTTTAATATATTGAAATTTTATTAGAACTATTCAAAAAACACCTCAAAATATGGATGATAAGTTATCTATGATAACATAAAATGTGAATTTTTTTCATCCAAAGTATATAATGAATCCATTGTTAATGTTTTAGGGATTAAACCTCCCAAAAAATACTTTCCTACTTCCTTTGGTGGAGTTTTATTCTATATTGGTAATAGATTTTCCATCGTTATATAAATCCATCATCAACTATTTGGAAATAGACATCAATATTCACATCCCAAAGTACCCCCAAATTTTTCACAACTGTATTCATGATTATGAATTTCTTTTAAAACGATCATATCAACAATGTATATTATTTCTTTATGAGAAATAATATCTTTCAAGAATGATTTAGATAATGGAGAGAGTTATTCTTAGGGACATTCCCACTGTGAGGTACTACATTGATGTGTTCCTTGAAGAATTTTCTATTTTCCCTAATGAATAAGTGGTTTATTTTCAATTAAAAATATTCATAAATCTCTTCTTATATCAAATAAACCTTATTAAAATACGCCGATATAGTTGGAGAATTGGTAGAAGCAGTTACAATAGAATCTACACAAGGGTTTTACATGCCCGAGTGCATCACCTTGGGGTGATCTAGTCCGGTTCATCAAGAAGAAGTATAAATCAATGAACATCAGCATTGATTATCCTCAGATCAAAAAAATCATGATAATGAAAAAGTATCTCATTCCGCGGATAGATGAATAGTTTAATCAATTTTATAGGACCATTTATTTTTTTAAGGTGTATATTTTTTTCGGATTTAACCAATTAATGAAAAAGAATGATGATATAACCAAGACAACATTTCAAATGAGGTATAGAAACTATGAGTTAGGAATTATTTCTTTTAGACTAAATAATGATATATAAATATTCAAAGACATAATGAATGTAGTTAATAGATATTACCACTATAAATTCATGGTAGTCATTATCGATGATATTTTGAGATACTCTAAAACGAAGGAGGAACATGAGGAGAATTTGAACACTATGATAAATTCCTTGAAAAAAGATCATATATTATGAAAATTATAGTAAATTTGAGTTCTAAAAAGAGGAAGTATTATTCATGGGGTGTTTTATCACTTGTAATGGAATATTTTTAGACCTATTCATGACCAATTCAATCAAAGAGTGGCCTAGGAAAACATCTATAATGGAGATCCGTAGCTACCATGGTCTAGATGGGCATAAAATAAGATTTATAAATAACTTCTCCTAATTTTAAAACCACCTAACCGTGCTGAATTGGAAGGGAGAGATGTTTTTATGGACTTGTGAATGTGAATACTGTTTCAAAGAATTGAAAAATGGCATACCACTATAGCATTACACACACTACTAAAAATAGGAAATTTATTATGGTATAAAATTATTCTTTTATGAAGATATTAGGTATTTTAATATGGAAACATCATATATAGATATCATATGCCTCATGTCAATTAAAAATTCATCACCCAAACTATCATATACATGATATTGAGTTGGCTGATGTGATCTTTTCATTGAAAATCCTGTGGCATTATCTCTATGGGGATATCATTGAAATATATTTATATCATTAGATCCAAAAATATATATTCACATATACGAAGCATAATAAGCCCCAGTGAATATGGTTATAGGTCATCAAGGATTATGGCTAATCAATACACTACCATCCTGGTAAGGCAAGTAAAGTGTTTGCTACTATAAGTATAAGGGATCTAAATTTTTTTCAATGATTATAATTTAGAAGGATCCAGTCGAAATATATTTTAAAAGGATGGAAATAGGGATCATTAAAGAAAGAACATAATCAATCCTTTTTCAAATGTTATCTCATACATCCCTTATAGATAAAATAATGGATTCCCAAACAAATGATATGGAAATTTTGAAAATAGTGTAGGATCTCAGAAATGAGAAATCCTCACAGTTCCAAATTCTTGTGGAAGTAGTTAAAATATTTTGGTCAACGCTATGTGTACCATCTAATCCATAGATAAATAATGTTATTCTAATGATTCAAATAGATCACCCTTCTCTATTAACCTAGGGAGCACAATGATATATCGATATCTCTGACATGACTATTGGTGGAACAATAAGAAAAGGGATATAACTAAATATAAATCAATGTACCTAGTATATCAACAATTGAAGGATGATATTTAAAAGTATAATGGGATGACAAAAACAGTACCCACACCAACATGAGAAATGAAAAAAAATCACCATGTATTTTTTCATCGAACATCTAAATACATTTATAGGAATCAATATTATATGGGATAATGTGGATCGTCTTACAAAGGTAGCTAACATTGTATTAATAAAATTGAAATTATCAATTTATTGATATAAATTAGATAATTTTAAAGTATAAAAGGAGTACCACTATATATTTTTATCTTGTAATGATCTTAGATTCACCTCCATGTTCTAGAAAAGACTATAATATGATCTAAATACATTGTTGAGGTTTAGTACGAATTATCATCCTAAAACTAGTGTTTAGTCTGAATGGACTATTTATACACTAGAATACATGTTGAGATCTTGTTATATGAACTTAAAAGAAAGATATTTTCCAAAATATATCGTAGGATGAGATATCATACAATAATAGTTTCCACTCGAGCATAAATGTCACTCCATATTAATCCCTTTATGGGAAATGATTTAGAACACATACATGATTGTTTTAAGACAATAAACAAAACCTTATGGGAGATAAAATGTATAATGAAATTCCAGAAAAGGGGAAAATAATTCAGAATCATATCTATGTAGAAAGAAGTAGATAGGATAACTATTCCTAAATAGTTGATGCGATCTACATATTGTTGTTGGAGACATGGTATTCTTCTACATATTTGTATTGATGAGGATCATGATATTTGATAAGAAAAGAAAGACATGACCAAGGTTCATCGACCCCTTATAGATTTTTAACCATTTCAAATGTGTGTCATACAAATTAGATATTCTAGATACCATGTGTCAGGTACAAGACATATCACAGGTATCCCTCTTGAGGAAGTATATAAAAGATCCCTCACATGTACTGTATTTGGACATGGTACAGTTGGAAAATGATCTCTCATAAGAGGATCATCTGGTTAATGTCTCAAATAGTATAAAAAATTGTCTACACAATAATAATAACCTGGTCAATGTACTATGGAGATAGAATAAGTACGAAGTGTCAGCATGGAATCTCGAGGAAGCAATGAAGTAGAAGTACCCTCACCTGTTCCCATCATATTTTGTAAAATGAAATTTAAATGGAGAAATTTATTAAGTGGGGAACTATGTAACAACCCTAAATTCTATATATAGAAATTCACCATTTATAGTTATGTAATATATTATAAATAAAATAAAATCACATTTTAAACACAATACAATCTTTGTAAATTAATAATAAATGAAATTAGGGAAATTAAGGAACATTTACTGATGGAATAATAACTTGACCCATGGAATAGTACTTGAACATAATGAATAATAATATGGCTAATATAATACTAACCTCACTTAATAAATTATAAACAAAATTTATTTATCTTATGAATGAAAATATTATACATTTATATCATAGTATAAGTAAATATTTTTTTAAATGATAAATAAAGTGTTGGTATTTTTCAGTGTCATGATTATTTAATTATAATTTTATAATTAAAATAATTATTAAAATGAATATATATTTTCACAAAATAGACTCGTATATTAAATGTTTTTTGACATACATTTATAAGATTATTTAATGGGACCTTAATTAATTTTTTAAAGCTCCCTAAAATTAGTTATGATTTTAGAATCATTATTTATTAAATAAATGATGATTAAATTATATATATATATATATATTATTTATAAAATTATATTAATAAAATAGGGTTTATTTCTATATTATCTATGTTAAAATATGGTTATGGTTAATTCTTCATAGTTTTCATGAATAGTTGAGTTTTTTTATTACAGAAATATGGTAATTTACTATATGTAACAATATAAGTAAAAATCGATATTTCTTAATTAATTTATTATTTAATCACCATAATATTAAATTATTACTATTTATTTAAAATATTTAGTGATATAGTTCATACTATTCATAGTTTTATTCCCAAATAATAGACCATGGAATAAAATAATCAACAAACACACCTCTCCACCTATAAATACCACCTCTCACCAACTTTTTTTCTCACACCTCAAAAGATTTTAGAAAATTTAAAATTATTCTAAATAAAATTCCCAATCCTCTTCCCCTCATATAGGATTCATTTTCCTCCACAAAATACCATATCCAATTTCACTAAGGAGGTTCTGAAGGGGAAGAATTCAATTTGTACAATCCTATATCATTTTCATTTAATTTCTTTTCAATTTATTTTCCATTATTATTATCTCCTCACTAACCCTTATAAATGTGGCATGATGACTCCATTATCTTGTATATAATATAATTTTATTATTTTATTGGAATAATCTATCATAAAAGCTCTTCCCCTCTCCAATTTATTCTAAAAATGAAAACCTCATCTGTTATGTGCTAATTTATAGCCTTCAAGGGAAAAAATATTTCACATTCCTTTACTGCATTCACGGATTGTCATAAAATAATTATAATGGTTTAAATACGTATTATTATTTTTTATCAACTTTTTTATGTAATACAATTAACATATATACTTATTGGTAAATACTAAAATAAAAATAGCTTGTGATGATCGAAAAAACTCCAAATTAATCGAAACGATTATCATTAATGTGTAATATATGGAATCATACTCATATTTAGAAGAATATAATATATATGACCATTTAAATTTATTTATTTTCATTAATAATATATAATTTCTATTATGGATAATAATTCTCATTTTACATGAAATTTTATACATAAATACAATTGAATTGATCCCGAAAACCCTGAAAATGAACTCTCTCAAATGATTAAATTGAACTGCATAACACATTAAAATTTCAACTAATGAACATAAAAAAATTATAAAAAAATAATAGTAAAAGTGGTTCCGGTTTTATTAATAAATTAATATAATTTTTTTGTATGTGTTATTAAACTGAAGAATGCATTCAGACATAATATTAGGGGATTCTCAAACCCAATTTTCATTCTTTTAGATATTCATCCTTAATGAAAAATTTATGTATAATTGTACATTTAATAAACCTCAAATATAATTTCTTTTTTCATACAATATTTTTTCTGCGATTAAAATTCATCCAATATTTTTTATGAAAACATAACCCAAAAGAACCCTTCTTTCCAAAAACACATTTTTTAAAATCCATTGATATTGTTTCTTTTTTACACAATATTGATTATTCTTATACCATGTATGTCATTCACTATTTATTTCAAGAATCAATTTTTTTTACATTAATGAATTATTTCAAAATTTCTCAATAATAACATTTAGTTTTCATGGGTTATTTTATGACTATGTTTGTAATATGTTCCATATGGCATGCATGATTATAAAAATGGTATGATGTGATGGGTTCCCTAGGAATTATACTATGCTCATGTGAATTAGGTAATATGATTTATCTCATGAGATAAGGTTCAATATGCACGAACCTGATTCTATATTAGATCACAATTATGATTATTTTATTATTATGCACATATGTTATGCGTAAACATGTTGATATCTTTTTTTACAACTATGCTTTGTATTTTACCACTAAGACATGATGTTTCATTTTTTTTCATTTCTATACTCCGTACCTGCATCTAATACTAACTCTCATGAATATGATGATGATAAAGTTTTTCTTTTATGATGATAATTATTATTATCAACCAAGTCATATTGATTCATGTTTTAATTTGTCTTCATTATGGTATTTTAGCTCACCCCATTCAATGATGTATATTCTCATGTGAATAATTATATATGGACTACATGAGGTCCACTATAAATCTATTGAAATATGAATTAAATAATTTTTAGGATATAATTTTTAAATTTTATGTATGGTTCAATGAATAATGATACACTAATCATTTGAATCCTAGATTGTGACACTTTTATGTTGATTTTATTTTAAATGATATAATAGTCTTGTAAGAATACTAGGGTCCCTATATTATATATATATATATATATATATTTTTCAACATTAAATTTTTAATCATTAATTTTATGACAATTTTTTAATTTTCAAATATTTATGTTGATAAAATGAACTCTATTTTCAGATTTTTAATTTAGTTATTATATGTGAGAGAATTTTCTATTTTTTTCAAAAAATATGTATTTTATGTGAAGAGTGAAAAATTCTACATATACAAATAATATCACATTTTTAAACAGTAATGGTAGAATAATGAATTAAATGTTTATGAAACCTTATTTATGGGCACAATATTATATTAAGGATTAATGTAAAATATTGAAAAATATTATTTTCAAAACCTAGGTTTGAAATTTTAAAACATCAGTGCATATTTATTCTAAAAAAATAAAAATAATAGATCATTTCTATTACTTAAGTATTTATAAGAAACCATGTAGTATCGACCATTAAAAAATTAGAGATAAAAAATATATCATCATTGCTCCAATCCACAAACTTCCCCAAACACTATTGCTACAACAATATAATCAATGTTACCAATCCATTGATCCTAAACCGAAACTCTATAAATAGATATCCCATGATGTAATATTCTATATCCCAAATACAATATGTGTAATCCTACCACATCATATTTATATATTCCTATCTAGATAAAATTTCATCTTCTACCCCACACAAGATCATCTACCCATTCCCAGATACCTTAATCCACCCAAAAAAGAGAAGGAAGGACTAATAAAAATCTAAACCACTACATGTTCAGATGTAGTGGAAGCTGCTTAAATATTTATGTATTGTAATTTTTGAAATCCTAAAAGTGTTGACCCTCTATTTATTAAACATAATTTTTTGGAATAATCTAACATAATTATATTTTACAGTTACATGTTATAGTATGTATGAAATTTCGAAAAGTATATGTGACACCCCGGCCCATGGACCCATCTAAAGATGTCCTAAACTCAGGTGTCACATGCTCTCAATTTCACCTATAAAAATGTTAAAGGAAAATGAATAATGGAAATGTAAAAATCCATATAATTTTAAGAATATTCCATCAAATCAGATTTATAAAATAGATGAAAAATAAATAAAATATTCATAATTGAAAGATATAGTATTTTAAAATCATTAAATATAATTTTCTAATAAATTCCATGTGGACATCATACAATTATATATATAATGTTCTCCCTCTAGGATGATCCCAAATGAAATGTAAACTATAATAAAATACACAAACATTTGTGATACTTCCATCTACAAACTTTACCAAACTTTTCTTGTAATACCCTCAAGCATATTTAACCATACCTGATGTATGTAATGTGATGATCGTGAATGTAAACATAATCTATTTACATTCATCAGGGATCTTGTGTAAGCTGTGAGGGATATTTGTCTATAGTATATCACAAGGTGATCTTTTTATACTATATCTCATACATGTATTGATGACAAATAATATAAATATATCACACAAGTTCATGCGATGTCGTACACTAATAGGCCACCATGACCCCTTGGGATCAATGTCACCAGGTGCTAACCAGAAGACCACAACTCATTATCAACCCATCTTCAACACCATATCTGAATACAACTCATCTCATCTTCTGATTCCATTATAGTAATACCTAAACCCAACCCAAACACTTGGGATAGTATTTTGTATAAACCATTACCCCTGACACGATGGTAATGTTTATGAATACACATAGACATCTCAAACCACTACCTTATCAATCAAGGATGGATATATATATATCTCATATAATATAGTATCAAGACCTAAATCTATCACGCGTGGTCCTTGACTAAAGAATACTGAGGAAACGTCCTCATAGAACATGATCCATACCCTAGGGATTTCATTGACCCATGAATATTACTATAAGCTCCAACATCTAAAACAAACAATCCCCACATACTATAGAGGGGTCACATACACCTCAAATCATATTCACAATCTCTAGGGAGGTGAAATCATGAACACATATACAACACACAAATTCCTGTATACCAACACAAAACACAAAAATAGATACCAGTGAACAAGTCACTTTACCATTAGAACCTATCCGTAAATATTGAAACATCCTCACATTTTTTTATGTATGAAATGTTTAATGTTAATAATTAATCTATTCCAATTATTTCTCATCACATTAATGGATATTTTAATGGTTGAATTTAATTTATAGGGGCCCAGGGATGAGTGTTTATGAAATATATATTATGTTTACAAAGATAGATCAAAAAGGTTGTGGGTTAACCAGTGTATATCCATCGTCTTTCCAAAAGTATTGGAATTGGGTTTATAAAAATTTAGAACCCACCAAATAGCTTATGGTTCCATCAACTGATAGGTGAGGACTACCTGGTAGTCGATACAACCAATGAGAGGGTACATTAAGTTCAATGCATGAATTTTAATTTATCATAGTTTTTACAAAAAATTAATATCCAATTCTGAACCAAACCCCCTGTTTAAAAATACATACCCCTCGTTTTCTCTCATGAAATCATCTGTTAATGGATTATTGATTCTTCTGTAATGATCCAATATGGTGTCTCTAGAATGTTGAAATCATCTAAGATCTCATAAAAATTCATCTTCCTCTAGAGAGAAGTGCAAAAATCATTAAACGATTTGATAATTTCTAAGATATCAAATGAAATTTCGTTTATTATTATATAGGATTTAGAACTATAGAGTTTTCATCATGCATTGATCAAATCCTGATCTACCATCACATTCATTAATTTTTGTGTTTTGTGTTTAGTAATCATTATTCTATATCAATTATATGTTTAATATTTATTATAGAACCTTTATCTGTTGTAAATTTATTGGAAGAATATTGAAAGAATAAATGTATAAGGCCCCAGCCTTAAACCTTACTTAATATTGAATTAAATGAATAATTCACATTGAGGATCTTTTTGGGTTTAGAGTTATAGAGAATTAGGACCTAACTATTACATCTCAAAAGATTAAAAAGTAGTCATTTCTAATAAATTTCCATAAAATAAAAACTCTTAAAAAGAAACATATCTACTTCCATGTTTTAGATAGCACGACTTTCCCTTGATCCAATCCTTGAACCTATTCCACATTAAGTCTTATGAATAAAATTTCAAAAAAAACTTGGGGTGAGCATACAAAGCTCAGTAAGGGAGACACAAAGAATGAAAACTGTTAGTTTTTCAAAACAACAAGTAAACCAAGTATACTTTGTCAAAGTAGTACCTTTTACCTTTAGGAAGTTGTAAAAACTCTTCGCTAAATAAAATATCATTACTTACCCTTTTGTAACCAAAATATTACCATAAAACCCATATAAAGGACACATAACATATAAAGGTAACTTTGGACCTAAACATACTTAAATGGAATAACCATACGGTCGACTTCCACACATATCACTTAATGGAATAGCCATACGGTTGACTTCCATACCCAATGCATTGGAGGTTATAACGTAACCACCCATCCTAGTATTCACGGTGCCACCCGTCATATGGTTTATCACGTAACCACACGTCACAAGTCCAAGTACCATTATTAAATCATAAAACATAAAACATATATAGTGGAAAGAAAACATTTCCACACTTCGATCACAATATATCACTTAAATATATTGACATTACAAAGCCATTATAAAAACCATTTTCAATACCAAAATAAAAGAAAATAAAAACATGGTATTTATTTTTCATTAAAAAAGTTATGGCTTGTAGAGGAAGACGAAGCTCAAATAATGGTCACAGCGGTGGAGAAGTTGTTGTCACCACATACGTATGAAAAAACATTCCTTTTTGTCTTTTAGTAAAATGATTCGTATAAAAATATTCCTTTTGAATAAACATAAAAGTCAAAGGGGTTTATACACCGTATAAAAGGAAGTGGTGTATAAAACAAAATATGCCTCAATGAAATGAGATTGAGACGAAGTCCCATACTTCGGGTCCGACTTGAATCGATCGTTCTTTAACGTCCTGAATAACAAACATGAGTTAATTTATACTTTCTTAAGAACCTTTTTCAAGTTCATTATTCCTTTTATATCACTTATTACCATGTTATGAAAACTATGTAATTATTTATGTTAATAATGGTCTTTTTGTCGATCCTTGGTACTTGAGTCAAAAATAAACTCTTTATAATTACAAGTTGTTCATGTGGTAAAATATCTATTACATCAAGAATAATATTCATGATGTAGATATCATATATATCATATATATCCAGTATATACATGCATTAATAATATTGCATAATCATATTAGAGGTAAGAAATTAAATGCACCGTTCATGGAGACGGTAAGCCGTACGTACGCATGAACACTACTTTCATTTCTATGTCATATTAATGGAATTAAAACTAAATGAGAGGTATGTATATTTTAATTCCAGAATTATATTCATCACATAGATGTAACATACATCATATATATCCATTATATATATGTACTTATAATAGTACATTACATTTGGGGATAAGAAATGAAATGCACCGTTCATGGAGACGGTAAGCCATATGTACGCATGAACGCTACTTTCATTTCTATCTCATAATTTAATGGAGTGAAATCATAATAATATAAAGGTATATTATAATTCCAGTATAATATTATATATAATATCATTAAATCCATCCTTTTTATGTCCCACATATGGCATTAACGTATCAAATCACTTTGAGGGACCGGTAGTCCACACTTCCTAAAATGAAATTATCATGTTTACCCAAAATGGAAACCATAAAAGTATGACACAAATGAAAAATACTATAAGGACCTGGCCTTAAACCTTACATAATATTTAATTCAATGAATAATTCACATTGTGGATCTTTTCAAGTTTAGAGTTTTAGAGAATTAGGACATAACTATTACATCTCAAAAGATTACAAAGTAGTCACTTCTACTAAATTTCCTTAAAATAAAAACTTCTAAAAAGAAACATGTCTAGTTCCATGTTTTAGATAGAATGAAATTCCCTTGATCCCCTCCTTGATCCTATTCCACATTAAGTCCTGTGAAAAAAATTTCATGAAAAAACTTGGGGTGAGCATAAAAATCTCAGTAAGGGATACACAAAGAATGAAAACTGTTAGTTTTTCAAAACAACAAGTAAACCATGTATACTTTATCAAAGTAATACCTTTCACCTTTAGGAAGTAGTAAAAACTCTTACTTGAATAAAATATCATTAATTACCATTTTGTAACCAAAATATTACCATAAATCAAATATAACGAAAACATACATATAAATGTAACTTGGGACATAAACATACCTAAATGTAATAACCATACAGTCGACTTCCACACATATCACTTAATGGAATAGCCATACGGCCAACTTCCATACCCAATTCATTGGAGGTTATAACGTAACCACCCGTCCTAGTATTCACGGCACCACCCGTCATATGGTTTATCACGTAACCACATGTCAAATGTCCAAGTACCATTATAAAATATTAAAACATAAAACAAATATAATGGAAAGAAAACATTTCCACACTTTGATCACAATATATCACTTAGATATATTTACATAACAAAGCCATTATAAAAACAATTTTCAATACCAAAATAAAAGAAATTAAAAACATGGTATTTATTTTTCATTAAAAAAGTTATGGCTTGTAGAGGAATCCGAAGCTCAAATAATGGTCACAACGGTGGAGAAGTCGTTGTCGCCGCATACGTATGAAAAAAACATTCCCTTTTGTCATTTAGTAAAACGCTTCATACAAAAAGATTCCTTTTGAATAAACTTAAAATTCAAAGGGGTTTATACGCTTTATAAAAGGAAGTGGTGTATAAAACAAAATATGCCTCAATGAAAGGAGATTGAGATGAATTCTCATACCTCGGGTCTGACTTGACTCGATCGTTCTTTAACGTCCTGAATAATAAACTTGAGTTAATTTCTACTTGATTAAGAACCTTTTTCAAGTTCATTATTCCTTTTATATCACTTATTACCATGTTATGAACACTATGTAATTATTTAATTTAATAATTGTCGTTTTGTTGATCCTTGTTACTTGAGTCAAAAATAAACTCTTTATAATTACAAGTTGTTCATGTGGTAAAATATCCATTATATTAAGAATTATATTAATGATATAGATATCATATATATCATATATATCTAGTATATACATGCATTTATAATATTACATAATCATTTAGAGGTAATAAATGAAATGTACCGTTCATGGAGACGGTAAGCCGTACCTACGCATAAACCCTACTTTCATTTCTATGTAATATTAATGGAATTATAACTAAATGAGACATATGTATATTTTAATTCCAGAATTATATTCATCACTTATATGTAACATAAATCATATATATACATTATATATATGTACTTATAATAGTACATTACATTTGGGGATAAGAAATGAAATGCACCGTTCATGGAGACGGTAAGCCGTACGTACGCATGAACGCTACTTTAGTTTCTATCTCATACTTTAATGGAGTGAAATCATAATTATATAAAGGTATATTATAATTCCAATATAATATCATATACAGTATCATTAAATCCATCCTTTATAAGTCCCACTTATGGCATTAACGAATCAAATCACTTTGAGGGGGCGGTAGTCCGCACTTCCTAAAAAGAAATTATCGTGTTTACACACAATGGAAACCATAAAGGTATGCCACAAATGAAAAATACAGAAGATTAAGTAAAACATAAACATATTATATATCATATATAAATATAGTTTCATCTTAATGGCCACCTTTGAAGGTGTTATATGAGTTTTGAACAATCATCGTTTCGTGAGGCAGAAATTCGCCATCCACAGAAACAGTATGTTCTTTAACCATTAGATGAAGGTGTGTGTAAGTGTAGATTGAATAATTCTTATAACAACATACTAGTATATTTAGTATAATTGTGTTGTTACAAAAGAAATTAATAAAAATATTTTAGGGGGTTGGAGAAGAAAAATAATACATAAGAACACAAGAGAAGCCACTACCTTTAAAACGGGTAACTCTTTTTGATTTGAGCTCAAAGGCTTCCATGGGGAGACTTCTGCACAAAGTGAGGCTTGTAGGAGTAAAAGAGGGATTTTGAGAGACAAAGTGGGTAGGTTTTGGCCGAGCCAAAGGCTTGAGAGGTGTGGGTATGGAGGTAGAGGTGGATGCCTTTTATAAGAGGAGTGGAGGGGCACCCAAGGAAAGTTAAGAAAAGATACTTTATTATAAAATGATTTTCGGATAAAAAGGGTCCCAAAATTATATATTTAGAGGATAATGTGATAAGGGTTCGAAATAAATCCATCCAATAGTTTTTTGACATGTTTTGGTCTTAGATTTTACATTATATTTTCATGTTATTTAAATCGTTAAATAATGAGGTAGTCGCTGCATCATCATGGTGTCATAAATAATTTAATTTATTTAATGTCTAAAAATTATAAAACAAATATCATGATGTAGGAAATATTTTTATCTTTATAATTAATATTTATAGTCAAAATTATGACTTGTATATCCCCATTTAAATTTTTTTTAGTAAAACATTTCAGGTTTGTGACATTTTTATTTTAACATTAAATAAAAGGTTATTAATGTCATTTTCCTACCAAAGTGGCTCCATGGGGTCCCAAAGATGAGCCATGGATTTTCGTGGTTGTCCATGACACATCCAATTAGGGTAGGACATGTGTTTAGGTAGTTTAATATTATTAAAACATTATTTTTACCTTAAACTACAATAATTACCTCTAATCGCGATTAAGAACAAAAAAGTTACTATTCACCAAAAAATTATTTTAATCCCATTGAACCACATTTTACTTACTAATGAAACCATGTATGTTGGAATTTTTAAATTCAAAACACAAATGTGGAAAGGTTTCATTTGAACAAAAAATCAGTTTCTTTAACTACAACTTTGTGGTTTCACTATTCATCAAAAATTGATGTTTTTCAGAAAAATACAAAAAATTCACCCGAAGCTATATTTGATATTCCGAACTAAAAAATGATGTCTATTTTAAAAAATTAAAAACATATAAGTTTCATTAATTAATTTAATAATTAATTCCCGGGGTCAAAACAAATAGCGTGTTTTTATGAAACAATATCTATTAATAGATTGATACTATTTTAAGTCCAATTTCAAAGTGAAATTAATTCCAATTACCGCTTTTGGATTAAATGGTAAAAATATATTCTAATTTTACATTAAAAACAATTCAAAAGATAATCTAATCATATAAATAAATTAGATTAAAAAGTGGTTTTGAATTAAAATACAACATTTTTCACTATTCCTTAAAAAATGAACTTTATCGGAAAGATACCAAAAATTTACACAAAGTAAATTTTGATGTCTCGATTCTAAAGAAGAATTTTATTTTGTGAAATATAACACATAAAATTGTCAAAAAGTGGATTTAAAAGAGGTTCTCCATAAAAAGGCGGTTAATCGAGCTTCTAAAGAATATTAGAATGTTTACGCTTAAAATTGAATTCATTCACATTTTTAATCCTCTAACATTTATTGTAAAAAGTAAAAATATTTGACAAACATATATAATCATTTTGTAGTTAGTTCTGTTCATTCCCTCCATTACAATGGCTAGGCATTAACTACCATTTAAAATAATATTATTTTATTATTATAGTGCAACGTAAGATTTCAAAGGAACTCGTTGTTGCGTATTGGGTAAGCCATCAAGAATAGCGTTCCCTTTAAATTAACATTAAAATTTTATTCACAAATAGGGATAAATATAAAAATGTCATATTCTTTATTTACCTAGGGTGTTACATCCTTCCCCCCTTTTGGGAATTGCATCCTCGCAATTTTAATATTGGGCTCGAAAACAACCTTGAAAGTCCCACATCGGAACAAGAGTCGGTAAAACAATCACTTTAAAATAAAGAAAGAGAGGTACAGAGGTCACCCAAGTTAACCCATACTAGGATTCCATGTAGTAAAACATGGACATGGAGGAGAAAACATAGGGTCATGTTTTGATGGAGAGTGATAGAAAACATGTTTAGGAAAAAGTTAACCACAAGAAAATCCCAAAATTGTGATGGGTTAAATGGTATTCGATTCCCCAATAGGAAAAGTTAATAGACAAAATTTTTGTTTTAAGTTACTTTTTATTGAGGAATTTATTCTTAAGGAAACATAATTACTTATCATGTTGACTTTCAACTTTTATTAGATTTCTTACACAATCTCATATTTTCTCCAAAAGACGAGTATTTAGGAAGACTCGTTCACATTAAGAGTACTATAATCAACTTCTAGAGAATCACCTAATCCACAAAAGAGAACTATATACTTCCCATGTCTTTAGACTTTAACCAAAACCAAAACCAAAAAAGGTTAGTAGAAAATCAGATAATCTAGAAAAGGAAAACACTTTATAAAAAAAATCTATTCTTAATCTCTAAAGTTTGTCCAGCAAAACCAAAATTTCAATGAGGACCATTCGATAAACAATTTTTCCATAAAACACTTCAAAGTAAACAAAACTATGATTGAAACCCAAATATTTGAAGGATTTAGTAACATAGTCTTCCAAGTTAAATCGTAACATTTATCTCCAAACAACATGAGTTGTTCTTAAATTCTCGTATTGAAAAGTAATTAACCTAATCACATATCCTCCATGACAGGTTAATAAATTTCCATAGATAACCCAAAATCAACTTACTCTTAATTCATAAAATCATCTAACTAAAAATAATCAGTCAAACTAACCAGGGACTTCACGTAGTCTAGTGGTAGGCGATAAATACCAGTTGCGCTTTGGTTGTGGGTTTGATTCCTGCATCTTTGTCCGACGCGACGGGTTGTCTCACGGTCTGCGTGTTATCCTTTTTCCAAAAGTATATAATTCTTAAAACATTCCCCAACAATGAGATAAAATCTTCAAAAATATCCATAACATAATTTAACCTCAATTTTATCTCATTCCTTTCACTTTACATCATAACATATAGAAACCCATAATTACCTCAAAAGTGAGGATCATATAAACCCAAATGGTTCATTATAACTATGTCCACAAAAGAACAGATAACTATTCCTTGAATACAATTTTCATATATCAAACATCAGGGTTACACATACTATAAAAAGTCTTCTAATGTAACCCCATCAACAAAATAGACTTAATATTCTTATGAATTTGACCATAACTCTTGAATCCCTTATACGTTAACTTCTTACTCATTCAAAATTCTTCATGATCCATTAACCATTCCTTTCCAACTTATTCTGAAATACTTCTTTCCTACAAAAAAAATCATGAATCATATCCTATGATTCCAAAATAATAAAACAAAAGTTAAGAAATAATCCATACCTTTGACTGGTCATTGCCAGTTTCTTCATCCTCAATCGGAATGGCATTAGGTATTGGTAAACGAATATTTGTACGATATTGGTGATCCCATTCCTGAAACATCTTCATAGGACATGTGTTTGTATAATGACCATGCACACCACATTTAAAACCTTTAATTGATCCCTCAGAAAGAACTTCTTTCCCTTTCCACGAGTCAACTGGATGCTTCCTTTTTCCATGGCAGGTTCTTGCTTTATGACCTCCATTTCCACATCTATAGAATATTTCTGTCCCTTTGAAACATTTTCCTAGGTGTTTCTTTCCACATCTTTGACACATAGGACTTTGAACACACTTACATTTATGATTATTACCTGTAGTTCCGTAGGGATTTATTTCTCGCATATATGATGCCTTATAGAAATAACCAAGGTTAAAGTGTTCAATAATGACTCCAGATAGTTGGTTGAGGATAAACACAAGAGTTCTCTTTTCAGATCCCATATCATTCAGTTGCTCATTTAGAAAACTATCACAGTTTCCTTCACATCCACCGTTACATTGGTGCCTGCTAGATCCGGCCATTTACTAAAACCAACAAGGTCAGTATGAGCATATCAAAAAAACCATCATGTACTAAAGAGGAAGATAAAAACTAAGAACTACATACTCATTCACTTTATATAAAACTAGGACTCTTTCTAAAATCCTAACCATTATTGTAATGTCATTTATGCTTAGAGACTACCCTAACCTCTAATGTTATCTAAACTGACCACTGATACCAACTATAAGGCCCCAACCTTAAACCTTACTTAATATTGAATTAAATGAATAATTCACATTCATGATCATTTTAGGTTTAGAGTTTTCTAGAATTAGGACATACCTATTACATCTCAAAAGATTACAAAGTAGTCACTTCTATTGAATTTCCATAAAATAAAAACTCTTAAAAAGAAACATGTCTAGTTCCATGTTTTAGATAGCATGACATTCCCTTGATCCCATCCGTGACCTTATTCCACATTAAGTCCTGTGAAAAACATTTCAAAAATACTTGGGGTGAGCATAAAAAGCTCAGTAAGGGATACACAATGAATGAAAACTGTTAGTTTTTCAAAACAACAAGTAAACCATGTATACTTTATCAAAGTAATACCTTTCACCTTTAGGAAGTAGTAAAAACTATTCACTGAATAAAATATCATTACTTACCCTTTTTTAACCAAATTATTACCATAAAACCCATATAAAGAACACATACATATAAAGGTAACTTGGGACATAAACATACTTAAATGGAATAACCATACGTTCGACATCCACACATATCACTTAATGGAATAGCCATACGGCCGACTTCCATACCCAATGCATTTAAGGTTATAACATAACCACCCTTCCTAGTATTCATGACACCACCCTTCATATGGTTTATCACGTAACCACATGTCAAATGTCGAAGTACAATTATAAAATCATAAAACATAAAACAAATATAATGGAAAAGAAAACATTTCCACACATTGATCACAATATATTACTTTAATATATTGACATAAAAAAGCCATTATAAAAACCATTTTCAATACCAAAAGAAAAGAAAAGAAAAAAATTGTATTTATTTTTCATTAAAAAAGTTATGGCTTGTAGAGGAAGCCGAAGCTCAAATAATGGTCACGGCGGCGGAGAAGTCGTTGTCGCCACATACGTACGAAAAAAACATTCCATTTTATCGTTTAGTAAAATGCTTCGTATAAAAAGATTACTTTTGAATAAACATAAAAGTCAAAGGGGTTTATACACCATATAAAAGGAAGTGGTTTATAAAACAAAATATGCCTCAATGAATGGATATTGAGACGAAGTCCCATACCTCAGGTCCGACTTGACTCGATCGTTATTTAACATCCGGAATATTAAACTTGAGTTAATTTCTACTTGCTTAAGAACCTTTTTCAAGTTTATTATTCCATTTATATCACTTATTAACATGTTATGAACACTATGTAATTATTTAAGTTAATAATGGTCTTTGTGTCGATCCTTGGTACTTGATTCAAAAATAAACTCTTTATAATTACAAGTTGTTCATGTGGTTAAATATCCATTATATCGAGAATTATATTCATGATTTAGGTATCATATCTATCATAATTATCCAGTATATACATTCATTTATAATATTACATAATCATTTAGAGGTAAGAAATGAAATGCATCGTTCATGGAGACGGTAAGTCGTACGTACGCATGAACGCTACTTTCATTTCTATGTCATATTAATGGAATTAAAACTAAATGGGAGGTATGTATATTTTAATTCCAGAATTATATTAATCACTTAGATGTAACATACATCATATATATCCATTATATATATGTGCTTATAATTGTACATTACATTTGGGGAAAAGAAATGAAATGCACCGTTCATGGAGACGGTAAGCCGTATGTATGCATGAACACTACTTTCATTTCTATCTCATACTTTAATGGAGTGAAATCATAATTATATAAAGGTATATTATAATTCCAGTATAATATCATATATAATATCATTAAATCCATCCTTTATACATCCCACGTATGTCATTAACGAATCAAATCACTTTGAGGGGGCGGTGGTCCACACATCCTAACATGAAATTATCTTGTTTTCCCACAATGGAAACCATAAAGGTATGCCAAAAATGAAAAATACAGAAACTTAAGTAAAAAATAAACATATATTATATCATATATAAATATATTTTCATCTTAATGTCTACCTTTGAAGGTGTTATATGAGTGTTGAACAATCATCGTTTCGTGAGGAAGAAAATCGCCATCCACATAAACAGTATGTTCTTAAACCATTAGATGAAGGTGTGTGTAAGTGTAGATTGAATAATTCTTATAAAAACATCCTAGTATATTGAGGATACTTTTTTTGTTACAAAAGAAATTAATAAAAATATTTTTGGGTGTTGGAGAAGCAAAATAAAACATAAGAACACAAGAGAAGACACTACCTTTAAAACGGGTAACTCTTTTTGATTTGAGCTCAAAGGCTTCCTTGAGAAAACTTCTGCCCAATGTGAGGCTTCTAGGAGTAATATAGGGATGTCTAGAGATAAATTGGGTAGGTTTTGTCCGAGAAAAAGGCTTGAGAGGTGTGGGTAAGGTGGTATAGGTGGGGGCCTTTTATAAGAGGAGAGGAGGGGCACTCTTGGAAAGTTAGGAAAAGATAATTTATTATAAAATGATTTTCGGATAAAAAGGGTCCCAAAATTATATATTTAGAGGATAATGTGATAAGGGTTCTAAATCCACCCATCAAATAGGTTTTTTACAAGTGTAGGTCTTAGATTTTACATTATCTTTGCATTTTATTTAAATGGTTAAATAATGAGGTAATCGCTGCATCATCATGTTGTCATAGATAATTTAATTTATTTAATTTCTAAAAATTATAAAAAAAATATCATGATGTATGAAATCTTTTTCGATTTTAATGGATATTTATAGTCAAAATTATTACTTGTATAAACCCATTTAAAAATTGTTTTAGTAAAACATCTCATGTTTGTGACATTTTTATTTTAACATTAAATAAAAAGTTATTATTGTCATTTTCCTACCAAAGTGTCTTCATGGGGTCCGCCAGTTGAACCATGGATTGTCTTGGTCTGCCATGACACATAAAATAATCTTAGGACATTTTTCTAGGTCATTTCATATTATTAAAACATTATTTTTACTTTAAACTACATTAATTACCTCTAAAATGCGATTAAGAACATAAAAGTTACTATTCACCAAAAAATTATTTTAATCCCCTTGAACCACATTTTACTTCCTAATGACAACCATGTATGTCAGATTTTTGAAATTCAAAACACAGAGGTGGAAAAGTTACATTTAAACGAAAAATCAGTTTCTTTAACTACCACTTAGTGGTTTCACTATTCATCAAAAATTGATGTTTTTCGGAAAAATACCAAAAATTCACCCTAACCTATATTTGATATTCCGAACTCAAAAATGATGTCTATTTTACAAAATTCAAAGCATATAAGTTGCATTAATTAATTTAATAATTAATGCGCGCTGTCAAAACAATTAGCGTGTTTTTAAGAAACAATATCTATTAAAAGATTGACACTAGTTTAAGTCTAATTTCAAAGTGAAATTAATTCCAATGACCACTATTGGATTAAATGGTAAAAATATATTCTAATTTTACTTTAAAAACAACTCAACAGATAATCTAATTATATAAATAAATTAGATTAAAAAGTGGTTTTGAATTAAAATACAACATTTTTCACTATTCATTAAAAATGAACTTTATCGGAAAGATACCAAAAATTTACACATAGTAAATTTTGATGTCTCGATTTTAAAGACGAAATTTATTATGTCAAATATAACACATAAAATTTTCAAAATGTGGATTTAAAAGAGGTTCTCCATGAAAATTCTATTAATCGACCTTCTAAAGAATATTAGAATGTTTACGCTTAAAATGGAATTCATTCACATTTTTAATCCTCTAAAATTTATTGTAAAAAGTAAAAATATTTGACAAAAAAATATAATCATTTTGTAGTTAGTTCTGTTCATTCCCCCATTACAACGGCTAGGCATTAACTACCATTTAAAATAATATTATTTTATTATTATAGTGCAACGAATGATTTCAAAGGAACTCGTTGTTGCGTATTGGGTAAGCCATCAAGCATAGAGTTCCCTTTAAATTAATATTAACATTTTATTCACAAATAAGGATAAATATAAAAATTTCATATTCTTTATTTACCTGGGGTGCTACAAATACAGAAGATTATATAAAACATAAACATATTATATATCATATATAAATATAGTTTCATCTTAATGGCCACCTTTGGAGGTGTTATATGAGTGTTGAACAATCATCGTTTCGTGAGGCAGAAATTCACCATCCACAGAAACAATATGTTATTTAACCATTAGATGAAGGTGTGTGTAAGTGTAGCTTGAATACTTCTTATAAAAACATCCTTGTATATTGAGGATATCGGTGTTGTTACAAAAGAAATGAATAAAAAGAGTTTATGGGGTTAGAGAAGCAAAATAAAACATAAGAACACAAGAGAAGACACTACCTTTAAAACGGGTAACTCTTTTTGATTTGAGCTCAAAGGCTTCCTTGGGAAGACTTCTGCCCAAAGTGAGGCATCTAGGAGTAATAGATGGATGTGGAGTGACCAAGTGGGTAGGGTTTGGCTGAACCAAAGGCTTGATAGGTGGGGGTAATGAGGTAGAGGTGGGGGCCTTTTATAAGAGGAGAGGAGGGGCACTCTTGGAAAGTTAAGAAAAGATACTTTATTATAAATTGATTTTCGAATAAAAAGGGTCCCATAATTATATATTTAGAGAATGATGTGATATCGGCTTGAAATCCACCCATCTAATAGGTTTTTTACAAGTTTAGGTCTTAGATTTTACATTATCTTTTCGTTTTATTTAAATTGTTAAATAATGAGGTAATCGCTGCATCATCATGGTGTCATAAATAATTTAATTTATCTAATTTCTAACAATTATAAAAAATATATCATGATGTAGGAAATATTTTTATATGTATAATTAATATTTATAGTCAAAATTATGACTTGTATAACCCCCTTTAAAAATTGATTTAGTAAAACATCTCATGTATGTGACATTTTTATTTTAACATTAAATAAAATGTTATAAATGTCATTTTCCTACCAAAGTGGCTCCATGGGGTCCCCAAGTTGACCCATATATTTTCTTGGTCGGACATGACACATAAAATAAGGGTAGGACATGTGTATAGGTCATTTCATATTATTAAAACATTATTTTTACCTTAAACTACATTAATTACCTCTAATCGCGATTAAGAACATAAAAGTTACTATTCAACAAAAAATTATTTTAATCCCATTGAACCACATTTTACTTCCAAATGACAACCATTTATGTCGGATTTTTGAAATTCAAAACACAGAGGTGGAAATGTTTCATTTAAACGAAAAATAAGTTTCTTTAACTACGACTTAGTGGTTTCACTGTTCATCAAAAATTGAAGTTTTTCAGAAAAATACCAAAAATTCAACCTAAGATATATTTGATATTCCAAACTCAAAAATGATGTATATTTTACAAAATTCAAAACATATAAGTTGAATTAATTAATTTAATAATTAATTCCTGCTGTCAAAACAATTAGCGTGTTTTTAAGAAACAATATCTATTAAAATATTGACACTAGTTTAAGTCCAATTTCAATGTGAAATTAATTCCAATGACCACTATTGGATTGAATGGTAAAAATATATTCTAATTTTACTATAAAAAAATTCAAAAGATTATCTAATCATATAAATATATTAGATTAAAATGTGTTTTTGAATTAAAATACCACATTTTTCACTATTTATTAAAAAATGAACTTTATCGGAAAGATACCAAAAATTTACACAAAGTAAATTTTTATGTCTCGATTCTAAAGAAGAATTTTATTTTGAAAAATATAACACATAAAATTTTCAAAAAGTGGATTTAAAAGAGGTTCGCCATCAAAAGGCAGTTAATTGACCTTCTAAAGAATATTAGAATGTTTACGCTTAAAATTGAATTCATTCACATTTTTAATCCTCTAACATTTATTGTAAAAATTAAAAATATTTGACAAACAAATATAATCATTTTGTAGTTAGTTCTGTTCATTACCTTCATTACAATGGCTATGCATTAACTTCCATTTAAAATAATATTATTTTATTATTATAGTGCAACGTAAGATTTCAAAGGAACTCGTTGTTGCGTATTGGGTAAGCCATCAAGTATAGTGTTCCCTTTAAATTAATATTAACATTTTATTCAAAAATAGGGATAAATAAAAAAAATTCATATTCTTTATTTACCTGCGGTGTTACAAATACAGAAGCTTAAGTAAAACATAAACATATTATATATCATATATAAATATAGTTTCATCTTAATGGCCACCTTTGAAGGTGTTATATGAGTGTTGAACAATCATAGTTTCGGTAGGCAGAAATTCGCCATCCACAGAAATAGTATGTTATTTATACATTAGATGAAGTTGTGTGTAAGTGTAGCTCGAATCCTTCTTATAAAAACATCCCAGTATATTGAGGATACCAGTGTTATACAAAATAAATGAATAAAAAGAGTTTAGTGGGTTGGATAAGAAAAATAAAACATAAGAACACAAGAGAAGACACTACCGTTAAAACGGGTAACTCTTTTTGATTTGAGCTCAAAGGCTTCCTTGGGAAGACTTCTGCCAAAAGTGAGGCTTCTAGGAGTAATAGATGGATGTGGAGAGACCATGTGGGTAGAGTTTGGCAGAGCCAAAGGCTTGAGAGGTGGGGGTAATGAGGTAGAGGTGGGGACCTTTTATAAGAGGATAGGAGAGGCACTCTTGGAAAGTTAAGAAAAGATACTTTATTATAAAATGATTTTCGGATAAAAGGGTCCCACAATTATTAATTTAAAGGAAAATGTGATAAGGGTTCGAAGTACACCCATCCAATAGGTTTCTGACAAGTGTAAGTCTTAGATTATACATTACCTTTTCATTTTTTTAAATCGTTAAATAATGAGGTAATCGCTGCATGATCATGGTGTCATAAATAATTTAATTTATTTAATGTCTTAAAATTGTAAAAATACTATCATGATGTAGGAAATATTTTTATCTTTTTATTGAATATTTATAGTCAAAATTATGACTTGTATAACCCCATTTAAAAATTCTTTTAGTAAAACATCTCATGTTTGTGACATTTTTTTTAACATTAAATAAAAAGTTATTAATGTCATTTTCCTACCAAAGTGGATCCATGGGGTCCCCAAGTTGACCCATGGATTTTCTTGGTCGGCAATGACACATCCAATAAAGGTAGGAAATGTGTCTAGGTCATTTCATATTATTAAAACATTATTTTTACCTTAAACTACATTAATTACCTCTAATCGCGATTAAGAACAAAAAAGTTACTATTCACCAAAAAATTATTTTAATCCCATTGAACAAAATTTTACTTCCTAATGACAACCATGTATGTCAGATTTTTTAAATTCAAAACACAAAGGTGGAAAAGTTACAATTAAAAGAAAAATCGGTTTCTTTATCTACCACTTAGTGGTTTCACTATTCATAAAAAATTGATGTTTTTCAGAAAAATACCAAAAATTCAACCTAAGCTATATTTGATATTCTGAACTCAAAAATGATATCTATTTTAAAAAATTCAAAACATATAAGTTTCATTAGTTAATTTAATAATTAATTCCCGCTGTCAAAACAAACATCGTGTTTTTAAGAAACAATATCTATTAAAAGATTGACACTAGTTTAAGTCCAATTTCAAAGTGAAATTAATTACAATGACCACTATTGGATTAAATGGTAAAAATATATTCTAATTTTACTTTAAAAACAATTCACAAGATAATCTAATCATATAAATAAATTAGATTAAAAATAGGTTTTGAATTAAAATACAACATTTTTCACTATTCATTAAAAATGAACTTGATCAGAAAGATACCAAAAAATTTACACAATGTAAATTTTGATGTCTTGATTATAAAGAATTCAAATATAACAGATAAAATTGTCAAAAGTGGATTTAAAAGAGGTTCGCCATCAAAAGGCTGTTAATCAACCTTCTAAATAATATTAGAATGTTTACGCTTAAAATGGAATTTATTCACATTTTTAATCCTCTAAAATTTATTGTAAAAAGTAAAAATATTTGACAAACATATATAATCATTTTGTAGTTAGTTCTGGTCATTCCCTCCATTTCAACATCTAGCCTTCAACTACCATTTAATATAATATTATTTTATTATTATAGTGTAACGTAAGATTTCAAAGGAACTCATTGTTGCGTATTGGGTAAGCCATCAATCATAGAGTTCCCTTTAAATTAATATTAACATTTTATTCACAAATAGAGATAAATATAAAAATTTCATATTCTTTATTTACCTGGGGTGTTACATCATTCCCCCCTTTTGGGAATTGCGTCCTCACAATTTTAAAATTGGGCTCGGAAACATCCTTGAAAGTCCCACATCAGAACAAGAGTCGGTAAAAAAATCACATTAAAATAAAGAAAGAGAAGTACAGAGGTCACCCAAGTTAACCCATACTAAGATTCCATGTAGGAAAACATAGACATAGAGGAGAAAACATAGGGTCATGTTCTGATGGAGAGTGATAGAAAACATGTTTAGGAGAAAGTTAACCAAAAGAAAATCACAAACTTGTGATGGGTTAAACGAGATTCGATTCCCCTATAGGAAAAGTTAATAGAAAACATTTTTGTTTTAAGTTACTTTTTATTGAGTAATTTATTCCTAAGGAAACATAATTACTTATCATTTTTACTTTCAACTTTTATTAGATTTCTTACACAAACTCATATTTTCTCCAAAAGGTGAGTTTTTAGGAAGACTTGTTCACATTAAGAGTACTATAATCAACTTATAAAGAATCACCTAATCCACAAAATAGAACTATATACTTCCCATGTCTTTAGACTTTAACCAAAACCAAAACCAAAAAGGTTAGTACAAGATCAGATAATCCAGAAGAGGATAACCCTTTATAAAAAGAAAATCTATTCTTAATCTCCAAAATTTGTCCAACCAAACCCAAAGTTCAACGAGGACCATTTGATAAACAATTTGTCCATAAAATTCTTCAAAGTAAACCAAACTAAGATTGAAACCCAAATATTTGAAGGATTTAGTCACATAGTCTTCCAAGTTAAATTGTAACATTTATCTCCAAACAACATCAGTTGCTCTTAAAGTCTCGTATTGAAAAGTAATTAACCTAATCACATATCCTCCATGATAGGTTAATAAATTTCCATAGATAACCCAAAATCAACTTACTCTTAAATCATAAAATCATCTAACTAAAAAGAATCAGTCAAACTAACCAGGGACTTCACATAGTCCAGTGGTAGGCGAAAAATACTAGTGTCACTTTGTTTGTGGGTTCGATTCCCGCAGCTTTGTCCAACGTGACGGGTTGTCACACGGTCTGCATGTTGTCCTTTTTCAAAAACTATATAATTCTTAAAAAATTCCCCAACAACGAGAAAAAATCTTCAAAAATAACCATAACATAATTTAACCTCAATTTAATCTCATGCCTTTCACTTTCCATCATAACATATAGAAACCCATAATTACCTCTAAAGTGAGGATCATATAAACCCAAATGGTTCTTTATAAATATGTCCACAAAAGAACAGATAACTATTCCTTGAATAAAATTTTCATATATCAAACATCAGGGTTACACATACTATAAAAAGTCTTCTTATGTAACCCCAACAACAAAAGAGACTTAATACTCTTATGAATTTCACCATAACTCTTGAATCCCTTATACGTTGACTTCTTACTCCTTCAACATTCTTCATGATCCATTAACCATTCCTTTCCAACTGATTCTGAAATACTTCTTTCCTACAAACAAAATCATGAATCATATCCTAAGATTCCAAAATTGGAAAACAAAAGTTAAGAAATAATCCATACCTTTGACTGGTCATTGTCAGTTTCTTCATCCTCAATCGGAATGGAATTAGTTATTGGTAAACAAATATTTGTACGATATTGGTGATCCCATTCCTGAAACTTCTTCATAGGACATGTGTTTTCATAATGACCATGCACACCACCTTTAAAACATTCAATTGATCCCTCATAAAGAACTTCTATCCCATTCCACGAGTCAATTGGATGCTTCCATTTTCCATGGCAGGTTCATGCTTTATAACCTCCATTTCCACATCTATAGCATATTTCTATCCATTTGAAACATTTTCCTAGGTGTTTCTTCCCATATATTTGACACATAGGTTTTTGAACACACTTACCTTTATGATTATTACCTGTAGTTCCGTAGGGATTTGTTTCTTGCATATATGATGCCTTATAGAAATGACCAAGTATTAGGTGTTCAATCATGACTCCAGATAGTTGGTTGAGGATAAACACAAGAGTTCTCATTGTATCTCCCATATCATTCAGTTTCTCATGCATAAAACTGTCACAGTTTCCTTCGCATCCACCGTTACTTTGGTGCCTGCTAGATCCAGCCATTTAATAAAACCAACAAGGCTAGTGTGAGCATATCAAAAAAACCATCATGTACTAAAGAGGAAGATAAACACTAAGATATACTTACACATTCACTTTATCTAAAACTAGGACTCTTTTTGAAATCCTAACCATTATGGTAATGTCACTTATACTTAGAGAATAACCTAACCTCTAAAGTTATCTAAACCGACCTCTGATGCCAACTATAAGGCCCCAGACTTAAACCTTACTAAATATTCAATTAAATGAATAATTCACATTGAGGATCTTTTCAGGTTTAGAGTTTTAAAGTATTAGGACATAACTATTATGTCTCAAAAGATTACAAAGTAGTCACTTCTACTAAATTTCCATAAAATAAAAACTCTTAAAAAGAAACATGTCTAGTTCCATGTTTTAGATAGCATGACTTTCCCATGATCCCATCCTTGAACCTATTCCACATTAAGTCCTGTGAAAAACATTTCATGAAAAAACTTGGGGTGAGCATAAAAATCTCAGTAAGGGATACACAAAGAATGAAAACTGTAAGTTTTTAAAAACAACAAGTAAACCATGTATACTTTATCAAAGTAATACCTTTCACCTTTAGGAAGTAGTAAAAACACTTCACTGAATAAAATATCATTACTTACCATTTTGTAACCAAAATATTACCATAAAACCCATATAAAGAACACATAACATATAAAGGTAACTTGGGACATAAACATACTTAAATGGAATGACCATACAGTTGACTTCCACACATATCACTTAATTGAATCGCCATACGGCCAGCTTCCATACCCAATTAATTGGAGGTTATAACATAACCAGCCATCCTTGTAGAGACCCGTATCTTGACGTACATGGACATTACATTACATTTGTGGAATACTTAGTACATAACAAAAACACACACTAAAGGATCGTAATAGTTTAGTGTCTTTGGAAACTCAGAACGTAATCTTCTAATCGTGGTGAAAGTTCTTCAATATCTCCCATAAAGGTCATCATTTTTTTTCTACCTAAAACCTTTCTTTATATCCTGGGGAAAAGAAAACATAAAAGGGTGAGCTCAAATTCTCAGTAAGGGTAAACAAAAGAAAAATCAATCACATCATATACATAGCTTTTGGAAATCTTAACCTGCAAAAGAGCTCATAATATCATAACATGGGATATATCATAGAAGTGAAATGTAATCCCAATAATCATAACTTAAAACATGAAACTTTGTGGCATATACACATAATCATAGAAAATCATTTCTTGTTAGTCAAGACTCATTGCCAAGACTATCTTAGTGGACAAAGTCCCTTTCTGAATCGAGTAACCCTCGTTTCAGTCCTGTTTCACTGAACCGGTATAACCTACCATTTCAGCCATGTCTGTCTCATGAGATATAAAATCTTTACCCAATGCATTGGAGGGAGATATAGGTCCCACCCATCTTATAATGAATCCTTTCTTATGTGTTCCACATAATCATAAAACATACATCATCGCATAACACATGTAACAAAAATGGGATTCTTGAAACATCATGACATCATAAATCAATTCATATAAGATAAAGGAATTCATAAACATAATTCCATCACAACATAGTCAAATCAATGTAAAAATATGGATAGAAACAGAACCCTTTATTATCTTAGATGGAAAATAATTTTGATAAAACACTTGAATTGAATTCTTGAGGAAAATATCCTTTCTTCTTCAAAATCAATTTCTTTTCACAAAACATCATGCAATTTTAAAATAAAGAGATTTTATTGAAAATATTCATGAAATCTTTTAGAGGAAGCTTCATGAAAATAAGGCTTTATAAAACAGTAGAAATCGGTTCGTGCCGTATAAGTTAAAAAAAAACATTCTTCGTACTTTTGTCGGAAAAGTCAAAAAGTACCTCGTACGGAAAAACGACAAAAGATTCCTTTCATATTCTTTACTAAAAACTAACCTAAGGGTAAAATTGGATTTAAACTATTGCAAGTGGATGGAAACAATATTACATATTGAGGGAACATGGATGTGGATGATAAAATACACCCCAGTAAATACTTACGAATAAACAATCTCGGATAAAAATGAGATTGTGATATTTCCCTTACCTTAGGTCCAATTTGCTTCGTATGTGTCCGAACCTCCTATATAATGATTTAAATAATGTCATTGACTTATTACAGAATCATATTCATTGTTATGATATCATATATGGTTCACTTTTGACATTATATTACCCGTTCTTTTGTAAATTCCATGTTAAAGAAGCGTTTTGGGTAAAATCGTTTCATTTATCATAGGTGTTTTGACTTGTTGTTCTTGACATAATTATTACTTATATCATGATTTAATTACTTCCAGAATATAAAATATGATTTATATGTCATATATATTCAGTATATATATATATATATAATAGATAGATAAATAAAATGAAAAACACCGTTCATGGAGACGGTAGTCCGTACGTACGCATGAACGCTGTTTTTCTTTCCTTATTGTCTTGAAATGGAAGTAAGTAGATGACATACATATGTATATATATACAAAAATCCAGTAGATTTATAATGTCATATATTTCATTATTTTTTCTTATATATACATTATAATCATTCTTAAATGGTTAACATGGAGAATGAATCTCATCGCGTCGTGGAGACGGTAGTCCGTACGTACGCACGAGCGATGATATCATTTCTATAAATATTGAATTGAATTGGAGTGGATTATACAATATATCAGAATCAATATGATGTTGTAATAACTATGTATAGTTATTCTTTACACCATTATACCCATCCATGTAAGGTGGTGGTGGAAAATAGATTACACCACGGCGTGGAGACGGTATTCCGTACGTACGCACGCGCGGTGATTTCTTTTTCCGTAGGATGGATAGATGGTGAAATAGGGTTGTTTCATACTTATAATAACATATCAGTATATCAGTGATACTGATGTTATTACTTCATAATGAAACAACCTAAGAAGAAGAAGTGGAAGAAGAAATAAAGATGAAAGAATTGGTAACGGTAATTACCTCTTCTTTGAAGTGCCTCTTTGAGACCTCCTCTTAGGGCACTAGAATTGGTCTTTGAGGAAGACCAGAACCTCTAGGATGTTGCTAGGGAAGTGGAGAAGGGATTTTTGCAGGTGTTGGCCGAGCTTGAGTGCTCAAATTGGTGTGAGGAGGAGGGGGAGGAGGTGTCCTTTAATAAGGGAGGAGAGGGGCACCTTAGGAATATCTCAAAATATTATTTTATATTAAAGACAAAATCGGTTTATAATGGTTCCAAAGGGTCTAATTTCTAAGATAAGGTGGGGAGGGGTCGAAATCCTATCAACCAATAGAATTTAGACAAGTTTAGGATATTATTTTAACCTTATCAATTAAATTTAACTCTAAGTTAAATAATTTAACTTTTACCATGTCTTTTTGTTTTCTTTCACTATATGGTTAATAAACTTACTATAACATGCCAAACGAACCCCAAATTGTTTATTATTAATATATATATCCTTATCTAAGTCATTTGGCCGAACCTTAGATTTTTAGGAATACAATAACAATTAATAATATAATATTTGATTTATAAACTATTTTGTGTCAATTTTGACACTATTTAATATATGATTTTTGTGAAAGTCATAACAGAATTAAATGTTCGAACCAAGTTGATTAAATCAACATTAATATATCATAGTAACCTAGAAAATTAGTGGAATTCATAAAAAATCTCAAATTACATTTATTTTGGTGTTTATAACATCAATTATGTCAATATTTCATTAATAAGATAATTACTGCATCATCGTTGTGTCATAAATAAATTAAATAATTTTATGTCTAAAAATTAAAAATAAAATACCATCATGTAGGAAATCCTCTTAGCTTTCTAATGAATATTTACAATAGAATTTATCTTATGTATAACCCCATATTAAAAATGATTTACTTATTAAACTTTGATTTTAACTATTTTAACCTTTCTTTAAATAAATTAATAATAAATGTCCTAATCAAATCCAAGTGGGCCTAAATGGTCATATTTTATTACTAAGTTTGTTTTTGGTCGAATTACACTTGTCCAATAGAATTAGGACATGTGTTAGGGTAATAGTAATATCATATTTACCCCTAGTTACCCTATTTACTATTAACCGTGGTAAAAAAAAGTAAAAAGTTACTATTCACCAAAAAATTATTTTCGTCTCATTGAACCACATTTTAGTCCTTGATATTAACCGTGTCTCTCGGATTTTCGAAATTCCATTCACAGGAGCGGTAAAATTAAGTTTTATGCAAAATTCAGTTTTTAACCTACCACTTAGTGGTTTCACTATTCATCAAAAATTGAAAGTTTTCAGAAAAATACCAAAATTTCACCCTAGGCTAATTTCGGTATTCCGAATCCAAAAATGAAGTCCATTTTGAAAGATAAAATTTATAAAATTTCAAAAAGTGGTTATTACTATTCATAACGGCTAGTTTTAATAGCATATTGTTGTTTAGTGAAACTCGGTATTGCGTACGACGCAAGCTATCGAGGAAGGTCGCGATTGCGTGTAATGCAAGGTAAGACAAGGATGCGTGTTGTGCAAGCTCCTTTTGGTGTAGCGTACAACACAAGACATTAACAAAATTAAAAAGAATATTTCTTTATAAAATCTTGGGCTGTTACATTCTACCCCCCTTAAAATGAATTTCGCCCTCGAAATTCGTCGGGGTTATAAATGGTTTACTATTCGAAAGTTTCTTTAATAGAAACCCACATCGTAAAAAGGAATATCAAAACCAATCTTTAAAAACAAAAGTATGAAACGTAACGGTTACCCAAATAAACTAATCATTGGGTTTCCACATAGGTGAAAATATGGATATGGAAGAGAAATTTAACCATCATGTTCTTATGGAGAGTGGTAGAGAACATGGCTATGGAAAAGCCAGTAATCACAAATACATAGATTTGTGATGATATAAGGTACCATCTGATTCATCAGGTATAAGATCACTAGGACAACATTTTTGGTTTTCAAGATCATTTCCCCTAAAGTTGAAAATTTGAATTAGAATAAATACTTACTTTATTTTGGTACAATCTCACTGTTTTTCGTGCTTTGAACAATTTCCACTTCATCTCTTAAATAAATCAAGTTGAATTTGTTATTCGTGAAGTGTTAGCAGATCATGTGATAGAATGACAGGTCATTCCATCTGTCTCAAACAAAAGGTTAGCAAAACTTATATACATAAGTCGATCTATAGTGAGATTAATCATATATGGTTCCTAAAATGGACTTATACTTCATATATCATACTGCTTAATATAATAAAACTAGTTTCTACTAAACAGGGACTTCCTGTAGGTCAGTGGTAGGCGATAAAGTCCAGTCGCACTTCGGTTGTGGGTTCAATTCCCACAGCCTTGTCCGAAGCGATGGGCTGTCGCCCGTCCTGCAGGTTGTCCTTTTTATAAAACTATATTACTATAACATCCCATCAATAATAACGAAAAAACTTCTATCCTTAAACAATACTAACTTATGTCCAACATAATTCATTTCAAATCTTTAGGCTTATCCATAATACTGCAGTCCATTCTCATAACATAGTGAAAACGATTACCAGAGATTTAATACCATCGTTGATCCCCATATATCATAAGATATATCTTGTTGGTCACATTCCAAACATTCAAAGGCCTTAATCTTGTACTCTCTTGAATACCCATTGAACCTTAGTGAAAACTTGAATGCAGTTAAAAGTTAACACTTCTCACATACCGAAATCCTCAAAATTCTATATACTCAAACCATGATATCACTTAGTCCTTATATCAATCATGAGCTCATGAATACTATCAAACATTTAATTTTCTCCTTATCCCTTCATTATGCGCATATCATGTACATTCCAAAAATATCTGAATAACCTTTCATGGATACTGGTAACATTAATCATACACTTTCAAAAAACAAGGAAAGACAACAGTGTAACAATCCATAGATGTCTCTTTATTCCAAAATTACACATGATAAACATGTAATCATTCCACTACATTCTCAAACCATTGACCGAGCTTCAAAAATTCTTTCATCTCACATATCATTTGTTGTATCTTCATCATCATCCACATAAATACTACCCATATGACCATACTGATTCTCTTCATGAGTCTTTCCCTTAGGGCATTTGTTTGCATAATGCCCATACATTCCACATTTAAAACACTTAACCATTTTTGATGTCGTAGCAATACCATTATCCTCATCCATGGTGTTAACCGACCCTTTTCCTTTGCACTTACTTGCTTTGTGTCCTTCTTTTCCACACCCAAAGCATCTTCCAGTTCCCTTGAAACATTCTCCTTGATGCCTCTTCCCACATGATTTACATAGGGGAAATTGAACTTTCTTTCCTCTATGATCATCATGGAACTCCTTCTTTCTCTTATTAGTCGAGTCAGGAAACTTACCAAATTTTACTTTATTGATCATGTTGTGAGATTGCTGATTCGGCATAATAATGATGTTTGGACATCCAAATCCCATTTCATTTGGTTGCTCATGAAGAATATCATTCCATTGTCCATCATATCCTCCATTATTGTGAATCATCTTGTTTCCAGCCATTTTCTAAAACCCAAACAGAATACTGTTAGATGCAAAAATCATGATAAAGGGGGAGTAACTTAAATATCTATCATCTTTGGTTTAATCTAATATTGTTACCATAGTTCTAGGACTATATCCTATACGTATACTTATCCTTAGGGGCATCCCTGGACATACCTTAGAAATATCTCTAGGGATCTCACTAACGTTTTCGCATCCTAGTTTCCAAAGGTTGACTAAACCTTTCGCTCTGATACCAACTGTATAGACCCGTATCTTGACGTACATGGACATTACATTAAATTTGTGGAATACTTAGTATATAACAAAAACACACACTAAAGGATCGTAATAGTTTAGTGTCTTTGGAAACTCAGAACGTAATCTTCTAATCGTGGTGAAAGTTCTTCAATATCTCCCATAAAGGTCATCCTTTTTTTTCTACCTAAAACCTTTCTTTATATCCTGGGGAAAAGAAAACATAAAAGGGTGAGCTCAAATGCTCAGTAAGGGTAAACAAAAGAAAAATCAATCACATCATATACATAGCTTTTGGAAATCTTAACCTGCAAAAGAGCTCATAATATCATAACATGGGATATATCATAGAAGTGAAATGTAATCCCAATAATCATAACTTAAAACATGAAACTTTGTGGCATACACACATAATCATAGAAAATCATTTCTTGTTAGTCAAGACTCATTGCCAAGACTATCTTAGTGGACAAAGTCCTTTTCTGAATCGAGTAACCCTCGTTTCAGTCCTGTTTCACTGAACCGGTATAACCTACCATTTCAGCCATGTCTATCTCATGAGATATAAAATCTTTACCCAATGCATTGGAGGGAGATATAGGTCCCACCCATCTTATAATGAATCCTTTCTTATGTGTGCCACATAATCATAAAAGATACATCATCGCATAACACATGTAACAAAAATGGGATTCTTGAAACATCATGACATCATAAATCAATTCATATAAGATAAAGGAATTCATAAACATAATTCCATCACAACATAGTCAAATCAATGTAAAAATATGGATAGAAACAGAAACCTTTATTATCTTAGATGGAAAATAATTTTGATAAAACACTTGAATTGAATTCTTGAGGAAAATATCCTTTCTTCTTCAAAATCAATTTCTTTTCACAAAACATCATGCAATTTCAAAATAAAGAGATTTTATTGAAAATATTCATGAAATCTTTTAGAGGACGCTTCATGAAAATAAGGCTTTATAAAACAGTATAAATCGGTTCGTGCCGTATAAGTTAAAAAAAAACATTCTTCGTACTTTTGTCGGAAAAGTAAAAAAGTACCTCGTACGGAAAAACGACAAAAGATTCCTTTAATATTCTTTACTAAAAACTCACCTAAGGGTAAAATTGGATTTAAACTATTGCAAGTGGATGGAAACAATATTACATATTGAGGGAACATGGATGTGGATGATAAAATACACCCCAGTAAATACTTACGAATAAACAATCTCGGATAAAAATGAGATTGTGATATTTCCCTTACCTTAGGTCCAATTTGCTTCGTATGTGTCCGAACCTCCTGTATAATGATTTAAATAATATCATTGACTTATTACAGAATCATATTCATTGTTATGATATCATACATGGTTCACTTCTGACATTATATTACCCGTTCTTTTGTAAATTCCATGTTAAAGAAGCGTTTTGGGTAAAATCGTTTCATTTATCGTAGGTGTTTTGACTTGTTGTTCTTGACATCATTATTACTTATATCATGATTTACTTACTTCCAGAATATAAAATATGATTTATATATCATATATATTCAGTATATATATATATATAATAGATAGATAAATAAAATGAAAAACACCGTTCATGGAGACGGTAGTCCGTACGTACGCATGAACGCTGTTTTTCTTTCCTTATTGTCTTGAAATGGAAGTAAGTAGATGACATACATATGTATATATATACAAAAATCCAGTAGATTTATAATGTCATATATTTCATTATTTTTTCTTATATATACATTATAATCATTCTTAAATGGTTAACATGGAGAATGAATCTCATCGCGTCGTGGAGACGGTAGTCCGTACGTACGCACGAGCGATGATATCATTTCTATAAATATTGAATTGAATTGGAGTGGATTATACAATATATCAGAATCAATATGATGTTGTAATAACTATGTATAGTTATTCTTTACACCATTATACCCATCCATGTAAGGTGGTGGTGGAAAATAGATTACACCACGGCGTGGAGACGGTATTCCGTACGTACGCACGCGCGGTGATTTCTTTTTCCGTAGGATGGATAGATGGTGAAATAGGGTTGTTTCATACTTATAATAACATATCAGTATATCAGTGATACTGATGTTATTACTTCATAATGAAACAACCTAAGAAGAAGAAGTGGAAGAAGAAATAAAGATGAAAGAATTGGTAACGGTAATTACCTCTTCTTTGAAGTGCCTCTTTGAGACCTCCTCTTAGGGCACTAGAATTGGTCTTTGAGGAAGACCAAAACCTATAGGATGTTGCTAGGGAAGTGGAGAAGGGATTTTGGCAGGGGTTGGCCGAGCTTGAGTGCTCAAATTGGTGTGAGGAGGAGGGGGAGGAGGTGTCCTTTTATAAGGGAGGAGAGGGGCACCTTAGGAATATCTCAAAATATTATTTTATATTAAAGTCGAAATCGGTTTATAATGGTTCCAAAGGGTCTTATTTCGAAGATAAGGTGGCGAGGGGTCGAAATCCTATCAACCAATAGAATTTAGACAAGTTTAGGATATTATTTTAACCTTATCAATTAAATTTAACTCTAAGTTAAATAATTTATCTTTTACCATGTCTTTTTGTTTTCTTTCACTATATGGTTAATAAACTTACTATAACATGCCAAACGAACCCAAAATTGTTTATTATTAATATATATATCCTTATATAAGTCATTTGGCCGAACCTTAGATTTTTAGGAATAAAATAACAATTAATAATATAATATTTGATTTAAAAACTATTTTGTGTCAATTTTGACACTATTTAATATATGATTTTTGTGAAAGTCATAACAGAATTAAATGTTCTAACCAAGTTGATTAAATCAACATTAATATATCATAGTAACCTAGAAAATTAGTGGAATTCATAAAAAATCTCAAATTACATTTATTTTGGTGTTTATAACATCAATTATGTCAATATTTCATTAATAAGATAATTACTGCATCATCGTTGTGTCATAAATAAATTAAATTATTTTATGTCTAAAAATTACAAATAAAATACCATCATGTAGTAAATCCTTTTATATTTCTAATGAATATTTACAATCGAATTTATCTTATGTATAACCCCATATTAAAAATGATTTACTTATTAAACTTTGATTTTAACTATTTTAACCTTTCTTTAAATAAATTAATAATAAATGTCCTAATCTAATCCAAGTGGGCCTAAATGGTCATATTTTATTCCTAATTTTGTTTTTGGTCGAATTACACTTGTCCAATAGAATTAGGACATGTGTTAGGGTAATAGTAATATCATATTTACCCCTAGTTACCCTATTTACTATTAACCGTGGTAAAAAAAAGTAAAAAGTTACTATTCACCAAAAAATTATTTTCATCTCATTGAACCACATTTTAGTCCTTGATATTAACCGTGTCTCTCGGATTTTCGAAATTCCATTCACAGAAGCGGTAAAATTATGTTTTATGCAAAATTCAGTTTTTAACCTACCACTTAGTGGTTTCACTATTCATCAAAAATTGAAAGTTTTCAGAAAAATACCAAAATTTCACCCTAGGCTAATTTCGGTATTCCGAATCCAAAAATGAAGTCCATTTTGAAAGATAAAATTTATAAAATTTCAAAAAGTGGTTATTACTATTCATAACGGCTAGTTTTAATAGCATATTGTTGTTTAGTGAAACTCGGTATTGCGTACGACGCAAGCTATCGAGGAAGGTCGCGATTGCGTGTAATGCAAGGCAAGACAAGGATGCGTGTTGTGCAAGCTCCTTTTGGTGTAGCGTACAACACAAGACATTAATAAAATTAAAAAGAATATTTCTTTATAAAATCTTGGGCTGTTACAATCCTGGTATTCACGGAACCACCCGTCATATGGTTTATCATGTAACCACACATCAAATGTCTAAGTACCATAATAAAATCATAAAACATAAAACAAATATAATGGAAAGAAAAAATTTCCACACTTTGATCACAATATATCACTTAAATATATTGACATAACAAATCCATTATAAAAACCATTTTAAATACCAAAATAAAAGAAGAGAAAAACATGGTATTTATTTTTCATTAAAAACGTTATGGCTTGTAGAGGAAGCCGAAGCTCAAATAATGGTCACGACGGTGGAGAAGTCGTTGTCGCCGCATACATACGACAAAAAACATTACATTTTGTCATTTAGTAAAACGCTTCATAAAAAAATATTCCTTTTTAATAAACGTAAATGTCAAAGGGGTTTATACACCGTATAAAAGGAAGTGGTGTATAAAACAAAATATGCCTCAATGAAAGGAGATTGAGACGAAGTCCCATACCTCGGGTCCGACCTGACTCAATCGTTCTTTAACATCCTGAAAAATAAACTTGAGTTAATTTATACTTTCTTAAGAACCTTTTTCAAGTTCATTATTCCTTTTATATCACTTATTACAATGTTATGAACACTATTTAATTATTTAAGTTAATAATGGTCGTTTTGTCGATCCTTGGTACTTGGGTCAAAAATAAACTTTTTATAATTACAAGTTGTTCATGTGGTAAAGTATCCATTATATCAAAAATTATCTTCATGATGTAGATATCATATATATCATATATATCCAGTATATACATGCATTTATAATATTACATAATCATTTAGAGGTAATAAATGAAATGCACCGTTCATGGAGACGGTAAGCCATACGTACACATGAACGCTACATTCATTTTTATGTCATATTAATGGAATTAAAAATAAATGAGAGGTATGTATATTTCAATTCCAGAATTATATTAATCACTTAGATGTATCATAAATGATATATATCCATTATATATGTACTTATAATAGTATATTACATTTGGGGATAAGAAATGAAATGCACCGTTCATGGAGACGGTAAGCCGTACGTACGCATGAACGCTACTTTCATTTATATATCATATTTTAATGGAGTTAAATCATATTTATATAAAGTTATATTATAATTCAATAATAATATCATATATAATATCATTAAATCCATCCTTTATACGTCCCACATATGGCATTAACGAATCAAATCACTTTGAGGGGGCGGTAGTCCACACTTCCTAAAATGAAATTATCGTGTTTACCAACAATGGAAACCATAAAGGTATGTCAGAAATGACAAATACAGAATCTTAAGTAAAACATAAACATATTATATATCATATATAAATATATGTTCATCTTAATGGCCACCTTTGAAGGTGTTATATGAGTGTTGAACAATCATCGTTTCGTGAGGCAGAAATTCGTCATCCACAGAAACAACATGTTCTTTAACCATTAGATGAAGGTTTGTGTAAGCGTAGATCAAATATTTCTTATAACAACTTTCTAGTATATTTATGATACTGTTTTTGTTACAAAATAAAAGAATAAAAAGAGTATAGGGGGTTGGAGAAGCAAAATAAAACATAAGAACACAACAGAAGACACTACCTTTAAAATGGGTAACTCTTTTTGATTTGAGCTCAAAGGATTCCTTGGGAAGAATTATGCCCTAAGTGAGTCTTCTAGGAGTAAGATAGGGATGTTTAGAGACAAAGTGGGCAGGGGTTGACCAAGCCAAAGGCTTTAGAGGTGTGGGTAAGGAGGTAGAGGTGGGGTCCTTTTATAAGAGGAGAGGAGGGGCACTCTTGGAAAGTTAAGAAAAGATACTTTATTATAAAATGATTTTCGGATAACAAGGGTACCATAATTATATATTTAGAGGATAATCTGATAAGGGTTCTAAATCCACCCATCCAATAGGTTTTTGAAATGTTTAGGTCTTAGATTTTACATTATCGTTTTATTTTATTTAAATCGTTAAATAATGAGGTAATCACTGCATCATCATGGTGTCATAAATAATTTAATTTATTTAATGTATAAAAATTATAAAGAAAATATCATGATGTAGGAAATTTTTTTATATTTCTAATGAATATTTATAGTCAAAATTATGACTTTTATGACACCATTTAAAAATTGTTTTAGTAAAACATCTCATGTTTGTGACATTTTTATTTTAACATTAAATAAAAAGTTATTAACGTCATTTTCCTACCAAAGTGGCTCCATGGGGTTCCCAAGTTTACCCATGTATTTTCTTGGTCGTCCATGACACATCCAATAAGGGTAGGACATGTGTCTAGGTCATTTCATATTATTAAAACATTATTTTTACCTTAAACTACATTAATTACCTCTAATCGCGATTAAGAACATAAAAGTTGCTATTCACCAAAAAATTATTTTAATCCACTTGAACCACATTTTAATTACTAATGACAACCATGTATGTTGGATTTTTGAAATTCAAAACACAGAGGTGGAAAAGTTTCATTTCATTGAAAAATTAGTTTCTTTAACTACCACTTAGTGGTTTCACTATTCATCAAAAATTGATGTTTTTCAGAAAAATACCAAAAACTCACCCTAAGATATATTTGATATTCCATACTAAAAAATGATGTCTATTTTACAAAATTAAAAACATATAAGTTGCATTAATTAATTTAAAAATTAATTCCCGCTGTCCAAACAAATAGCTTGTTTTTAAAAAACAATATCTATTAAAAGATTGACACTAGTTTAAGTCCAATTTCAAAGTAAAATTAATTCCAATGACCACTATTGGATTAAATGGTAAAAATATATTATAATTTTACTTTAAAAACAATTCAAACGATAATCTAATCATATAAATAAATTATATTAAAAATAGGTTTTTAATTAAAATACAACATTTTTCACTATTCATTAAAAAATGAACTTTATCAGAAAGATACCAAAAATTTACACAAAGTTAATTTTTATGTCTCGATTATAAAGAAGTAAAATATAACACATAAAATTGTAAAAAAGTGGATTTAAAAGAGGTTCTCCATCAAAAGGCGGTTAATCGACCTTGTAAAGAATATTAGAATGTTTACGCTTAAAATTGAATTCATTCACATTTTTAATCCTCTAACATTTATTGTAAAAAGTAAAAATATTTGACAAACATATATACTCATTTTGTATATAGTTCTGTTCATTCCATCTATTACAATGGCTAGGCGTTAACTACCATTTAAAAAAATATTATTTTATTATTATAGTGCAACGTAAGATTTCAAAGGAACTCGTTATTGCGTATTGGGTAAGAAATCAAGCATAGCGTTTCCTTTAAATTTATATTAACATTTTATTCACAAATAGGGATAAATATAAAAATGTCATATTCTTTATTTACCTGGGGTGTTACAAAATGTGTTAAAGAAAACCCACTAGACCAATTATATAACTTTCAATAATGGTTTACAATTCTATGTATGTCATCATAGTTAAATGATATTGAGACTCTCAGTTTCATGAATCTATTTTACATAGATGTATAGGTGATATATTGATGTTCATTCACTTATTGTTGATTTTATATTATAGAATCAATATGGAATTTTTTATTAATTCTGTAGTTTAAAACATATATGGAAAATTATCTACCAATCCTTAGGGATACATTGGAATTGGATCTGTTAGTTGACTTCTAATAATAACTCGATGTTAAACACTTCATATACTTGTGAATTAAATATAGAATTCAATTTATTACCATCACAATTAACATTAAGGTTTTTATATTTTGGTCATATCTCAAAAATAATAGACTCATATATTACGAACATTATAGTTACATTCATTATCAATTTTCCAAACAAACATAACTTTTAAAAGAAACAAGTGTTCTTTTGATGACACATAATCACTATTTTCATATTTCCTCATCCTTTTCCCTACTAATACATTGAAAAAAATTAAAATATTTTATGTGAAGATAACTTCTAACTATATAAAACATAAATTTATAAATATGGAAACCCATTAGTCGAGGAATAATTATAAAAATTTTCATTTAGAAAGTATTCACTGGACTCAAAATGAATAATTAAATACCCATGAAATTACCTTCCCCACATAAATATATTCATAAATAGTTTCATATTAAATACTGTAGTTAAAACAAAACTCTTAAAGGATTCTTTTCAAACATTAAAACACATAAACAAATTTCAAAATGTTATAATTTTCACTCTCAAATAGTTGTATATGATTTCATTTATAATTATGATATTTATCTTATGTTATGAAGTCAGTGGGTTCCAAAAATCCTTTAAAAAGATTGTGAAAAACATGTAGGTTACTTTGGACATCACTACCATATCTCAATTACTATAACTTTTAGAAATAGAGTGATGATATGCAAAAACTAACATGCACAATAAATTTGAGGCTTTCATAAACCCACATATCATTAGTTTATCATGAATCTATCAGTCCTTACACTACAAAAAAATGACTACTACCAAAAGAAAATTATTGACAGATAATATATCAATTGGAAAAAATGAGCAATTCCAATAGATATTAAGTTTTATTGGTATTAATTTTGAGTACCAATACTTATTTTTACTAACAGATATATCTAATGGTATTGATCCTTTAACACCAACAAATATTTTACTAACAGTTATATATTTTGCATTATCATACTAATTCAAACCTTTTTTTACCAACACTTGAATCTATTATTAATAATAACCATTACCAAAAAATATTTTTCTATCTATAACATATGTTACAACAAATCATACAATGATAATATGTAATTAAGAGAAACCATTTTTTATAAAAATTATTATTTTTATGAACAATTTATATATTTAATTTTAGAGGCTTTATTAAAAATATAACATTAATTTATTTTAATTTTCAATTTTCTCTAAGTACTGACAATACTTATATTTTCTAATGTTTTTCATTTCATAAACATTTAAATAATTTTTATCAAAAATTTAAAACATTTCAAAATTTTAATTTAATAAACCTAATAAATTAATACATGAAAATCAATATAAAAAATAATAAACATAATTGATTTTTTTTTGAAATAGATCATTCAAAAATCTATAGATAATTGTCTTGTTGAATCTAATGCTAAATTATTAATATGTTAATGAAAATTAAAAACTCCATCCGATGTTATATTTTATTGAAATTATTTTCAAGTAGTGATAATTATTTTTACTAATGGATATATTGGTTGATATTAATTATTTGATACCATGAAATTAGTAACCCGTTTGTACACCTTCTTAACAATCCTCATCCGCTGAGCCAATCCCACCTATGTGTGATACCTCTCATAGGTATCGTTGACGCCTTCGTCTATCATCACCTTCGGTCCCGACCATCATCGCCGTCGAGGACTGCCGCTCCCACAATCACTTGAGCCGCCAATTTCAACCTGAAATAATCACTCATCGCTATCGCCTGAGATATCCCACGACCGAATCCTCATCTCACACACCCAATTTTATCTACAGAGCAAAATCCTTCCCCGATCCGATACCCCGAAAACCCTAAACCAAGAAACTAAAATGGAGCTCTGTTCTGTATTCTCACGATTCTTCATCCTTAGTTTGTAGTAGTTTTTTTATGCCATGCCATAATCACTTATTAGCAGTTGGGTATGGTATGCCTGCAAAATTCATTTCCCACCCTATATTCTTATGTGCTATTTTCTCCCTCTATATTTGATGTAGAAACCAAGATTATTCAGCTAAAATTACCCTACCCTCTTTTATTACAATTTTTTAAAATACTCATTTATGGCCATGCCAATCGGTTTTCCAGCTGCTGGAAGTTCAATTAGCTTTGTCCATGACACTACCGAAATTCTCATCCAGGGTTTGTGCCTGATTCCATAGCCAAAGACTCAGAAAAATAACTGCCCAGTGTTTGTTGGATACATGCATTTCCGATATGAGTGATAAAGCATCGAAGGGACTATTTATACCATTACCTACTCTTTATAGAGGACCAAATATAAAACTCATAATTATTGGTGATGGTATTGCTGGTATGTCAACTGCATTAGAACTTTTGGACCAAGTCCCTGATGTGAATATATATTAGTCAAGAACATTCATCAGTGGAAAAGTGGGTTAATTTCTTGAAAAACATGGAAATCACATTTAAATGGGACTACATGTTGTCTTCATGTGCAATAATAATATTTTTTTAATTTATGAAAAAGGTTGGTGAAGATAAAAATCTACTCATGAAAGATCATACTCAAACATTTGTTAATGAACATGGTGAAATTGGTGAACATGATTTTCGATTCCCGGTGGGAGCACCATTAAATGGAATTTTTTATTTTCTGTCTACAAATAAGCTTAAGACTTATGGTAAGGAAAGAAATGTTGTAGCTCTTGCCCAATGTCTGGTAGTGAAATATCTCATCAACACAGATAGTGTAATAAGGTATGTACTCAATTTAGATAGTAAACGTTTCTCTAACCACTTCTTTTCGAAAGTTGGAACCCACATGAGCATTAAAAGATTGTTGGACCCTATTGCTTATGATCATGGATTCATTGATTGTGATAATATCAGTGCTCATTTCATCCTTACCATATTCTCATTGTTTTCCTCCATGATAGTGGTTTACTGCAGCACATGAAAAAGGGTTCTCGAGATTCTTACATGAGTGAACCGAAAAGAAAATATATCATTGATAGGGGAGGCAGGTTCCATGTTAGGTGGGGTGTAGAAATATACTATTTGATAGATCTGACAGTTGGGACATATTTGTAACTAGAATTTCCTTGTCAAATTCTTATAATAAAAAAACTGTCAAATTCGATGCTTATATTCCAGGTTCTAATGTTCCTGGCAATAAAATATTACCTCCACCATAGTGGAGGTAACTTGAATACTTTGATATCATCTATAAACTAGTTGGGGGTTCCGGTCATTATTTTGCAACTTATATACGATGGGTGGGTGACACAGTTTTAGGATCTAGATCGATAAAGGTGATTGAGAAAAGCTGTAGTGCTGGATAATATTCTGTATACACCAGATGATAATTTCTCTTACTTTGTCGATCTAGCTCTAACATCTTTGGAGGACTACTACATTGAAGGAAAATGCACTTTTCTCCAATGATTTCTAACACCAGGGAATCCTTATATGTCCTTGACAAATGATGAAATTACACAGGGAGTGGTAAAGCTAGTACCGAGCTTATTCCCATCATCCCCAGGTTTAAAGGGTACATGGTCATCTATCGTGAAGATTAGACAATCTCTATATCAGGAATCTCCTAGGAGATATCCATTTGGGACCGATCTGAAGATGCATGTGAATTTTTTTTCTTGCTAGCACATATTAAAAACATGATTATATTAATAACATGGAAGGGGTAACTCTATCTGGTAGTCATGCCTCCACATATATTTGTGATGCCGAGGAGGAGATGGCAGCATTGCAAAAGATTCCATATTTAGATACAGCTGATGTGGGAGCCTAACTCTAATTTTAGGTGATTTTCAGTGTTTTTTTACTGTAATATACTATACTACATTTGCACACATTGTCCATAATCATCTCTTAGGATTTGTTTCATCGACCTACTATTTGTCACTAACAGTTTATATCCACCAGTTGAATGCTATCTTATCCTAGGTTTTGTTTCATTGAAATCCCCTTTATTTTGTTAGTATCATTCTTTCTCTATATTCTATTCTTCCTAGACGTTCATGAACTCTTCTTACCCCATCTTCTACCATACACTAAAAATTCATCATCGATGGCAGGTGATTTTTTATTACTCTTCTAAGCTTCCTCAATTAAAAGATACATGATTTACGTAAGAGTTTTTGTGTCCATTAACTACTTCATACTTTCAATATTTGAATCAAAATTTAGTTAGAAAGTGGCTTGGAGGAGCTTAATCCAATTGAGATATAATTTCGTAAAATCTCACAGATTCTTCTATAAGGGAAAACATTATTACATACTTGAAAAATAAAACTAGATCCCATAATTTTTTTAATGGGGAATAGAAAATAATTAACAAGTTTCAATATTGTTTGAAAAAATCTACATTAGAACCATATAGTTGCATAATTTTGACAACTGGTCTTTACAGTTGATTAATGTTTTTCATACTTTGGTGGCATATGATTTTCAATTATATGGTTAATGTTTCTCTTTATTTGTTACAGGTATAAAAGATACTTGCACATTCATTTTATGTCCCTCCATTCATGTGTCACTTCATATAAGTGGGTCTATGGTAGTATGTATCTTATGATTTTAGGTGATTTTTTTCATGGCCATGGGTATAATGTTTATTAATAAATCAATATTATTATGGTTTTTTTCTTCTAATTTTCTTTCTTGTATCTGTATGAATGTTTCTTGACAATATCTTCACAATGCATTTGATGAGGTAGCTATCTTCTTATGCTTTTAAATATATGGAAAGATAATGTGATATATGGATTTCATTAGTGGTTGATTATTTCAATAGTTATTGTCCATACATTCAATTAATAATAAAATCACTATTAGAAAAGTAATTATTACCAATTTAAATTTTGTTATAGAAAATATATTTGCTGATAAAATTGATAAATTTGAATAGATATTAATTTTTCTAGTTTTTTTATATATATACCTGCACATGTTAACAGCCTTCTGTGGTATGCGTGACTATCATTTTAATACCAACACAACAACTGAACTTTATCCCAAAATTAAGGAATTTTAATCCTTAAATTTCTATAATAGTTTTTTACGATTCCGATGTATGATTAGTATAGTTGTAGGTATGAATTTTTATGACAGGTGATTCTTACAAACTATTTTAAATCTTGTAACATTACCCATTATAATTTATTATGTTTATCCTTGGATGTTTCCTATCTTTGTTATCTAAGTTATCTATTTTATAATTATTGTTAATTATCATCACTGATGAGGATTTTGTGTTTCTTTCAAGATGAAAAGTGATTTCACTCTATTATTTTACTTATTCTTGACTGTTCAGCATGCCTTGTTTTTATTCAAGTTAGGGTGATGCATGGTTTTAATCATTCAAGTTCAATACATACTCTTTTGGAGTGAAATGTATCTAGTATGAAATTAATACTAGTGGATTGATACTTGTTTTAATATTTTTTTATGTTTATTGTAATATCATCCATTGAACTGTTCCTTTTAAAAAAGTCCTATGTACTGTAATATTATTCCTTGTTATCAATTTTTATATAGATTTTTAATTAAATGTTTATCCTGTTTAATTTATTATGTTTATCAAAATTATTTATCTTCACATTGCTGATTTCATGATGATTACATGATGCAAACTGATATATTATTAAAGAATTTCTCTATCATAATTATTGATGAGGTTCATGAGAGGAGTTTGAATACAGACATACTTATCAGAATTCTTTCTCGTGTTATTTAGTTCTGTGAGGTGAATTTATGTCCATCAATATATTTTCTATTTTATTTATAAATTAAATCTTATGATATTTCTTATTTCAACTCCTCTTTTGTAAAATGGAAGAAATTATTCAAGGAAAAACAGTAGAGGAATATTTTAGGGGAAAGAATACAGCCGGAATGTATAGTTTTCCTCTCCAAGCTATGCAGTTGTGCACCACACTAGGTGTTGAAAAATGTGTTTTTGGAAGGAGTATATTTCAATGTCCACCGCCTACTATAGAATTTATAACCAGATAGTATCTAGTAACCGTACAATTCTCAAAGAGAATATATATTGTTGGTTATATTGGACAAGCGTATAAGAAGGTACTTTCAATTCACAAGAAACTTCCACCTGGTGGCATACTTGTCTTTGTTAATGGGAATAAAGAGGTTGAGTATCTTTTCTACAATCTGTGCAAAGTTTCAAAGGGGATAAATTCCAACAGAAATATAGGGAATGACGGTAGTGGAGTATCTAAGATGGATTCCACCAAAAATACTAATGTGTCCAACTGCACGATGAACAGGTGATGAGTGTTCTTCCTTTGGGAGGTTTTATGGAAGGGGTGTATTTTTCTATTAAGGTGATTTTTCTCTATTACAATATATGTTAACTTTTTTTATATTTATATATTTATTATATTATTCACCCCATTTTATGATGGGTATTCTCTTTGGTTGTGTCGTGTAGATCTTGGAGGTGAAGGGTGTGGCATAATAGCAACTTGAGGTTCATCACTGGTACTGGACCTTACTTATTTTATATAGTGGCCTGCATGGGGGTGATGAAAGATCTTTGATGGGGGTTACTATTCTTTTTTCATGATGGGTGCTGGAGGATTTCAGTTAATAGACGAAAAAATTATTTTTCTTTGGGGGTGGGGGTGGGTTTTTGTGTTTTTATGACCTTTTTAGGGATCAAACAAGTTCAACTATGTATTGATTCATTTTGTATTAAATTTTATTATTAATATAATTCATCTTTTTCGATGTTTTAACTTGAGTTAAAATGTGTCTTCAGTTTAATAATTAAAACAGTGTATTATATATGATAAATTAATAAATATAATATGAATTTTTATTAGCAATAAAAATTTATAATTATTATTTAAATGTAATTTATAAATAGATTTTATATTTTGGTAATATTATTACCAATAGATAAATTTGGCATATGAATATGTTTCTAAACACATAGACCAACATATATATTATCTGTTGGTATTAATATAATTGTAATAGAACAATTTTATCTGTCACAATAACATTTAGTGACAGAGTTTTTACCGACAGTTTTGTGATAAGAACATATATGTTGGTAAAACGTTCTACCAACAGAAAATGTATTTTTACCAATAAATATGTCCCTATTGAAAAAAGTTAAATATTTTTTATTTTTAATTAGTAACGTTTTTAAATAATGATATCTTGTGAAATAGGTTTTAATTCAACTGAATTTATTCATTTCAATATTTCATGTTCCATTTGAATTTTTTTCTTTCATTACACACAACATTGATTTTAGCTTTCACTAAATGAAATAATGAGTCTTTCTTCTATAACACACAACACTGAGTTTATCATGTGTTACTTGCAACACAGGGTGTAGCATGTGATATAGACAACATGAAGCTTATTTGTTAAATAACATACTATCATGGTATTATTATTTAATATTATAGTTATCACCAAGTCATTGGAATGATGTGTATGAATATGATTAACTATGTTATGAAAATAAATGGCATAAAATGTATATAAAATGAATTGTTTTTCGAACAATTATTCTACACTATTTGAAACTGAAGGAATCATTTTATAAAAAACTAAATATATTCAAACCAACAAGTTTTCACTCAATTATTTATAAATTCCAAATATAGTGATTGACGTTTATTAAATTTATGCACTTTATAATCATTCAAATATTTAATATTCATCGTATGTATTTTTTAGACTGGTGGTATGAAAAAATCCAATTTTATTGTAAAAACAATATTATTCTATGAATATGTTTATTTATTTTTTGTGAAATTATTTAAAATATAATTTTTAACAGTATTTGAAATATTTGATAAACTAATTTTCATTTTTTAAATATTCATGTCAAAATTACCTTCTGGTGAATCATTGTTCCTTCACTAAAAAGTTTCATTATTTGTTAAATTGTGAAAAACAATGAATTTTTATTGAGAAATTTAGTTTCTTTTATTTTTTTATAATGATAAATTATAAATTAGATTTTTTTAATAAGACTTTGATCAATTATAAATCAATAAATCCAGTTTTGATGATTTTTATCAATTTTATTTCATGTTATGATATAAAAAAGTAGTAAACATTGAATCATATTCTATTTAAAAACATTTTTTACCATCACATCTGTAGGATTAATTTTAAATTATATTTTTCCACTTCTATTAATGTGTATTATCCCTCGATCTAGAACACACTCAGATAAAATAATCCGGTTGGTTTTGGGACAAATAAATGCCTCCTCATATACTAGATGCTACAAACATAGAGTGTAGGTGTGGTGAATATAGTGGGGAGACTATAACCCCCATTATAGAGTCACTATACAGTGGAAATAAATAAGCATCAAAGTAGTGGGAAATATTGGGAAAAATAAATCATACAACTGGGAAGTAAAGAGTGATGAAAATATACCAATAATAAGGAATTGTGTACTAATAGCTTCATATATATCCAAAGGTCAATCTAAAAACATTACATAAAAGAATCAGCTGACACAAATAACCTCAAAGTCCCTGATCCCAAAACTTATTTTAGTACCATCTATAGAATCCGTCTCATCAATCATGTAATAGTGATAAACAAGGTCTCGTTCCATTTTCCAGACCTAATAATATTTAATATTCTCATGTACAAAATTTCATCCCAAATAGGGTGTGAGTAAAAATCTGTTGGTCGACACCACCGTGTTTAAATAAAACAACTCTAAAAATAATTGGGTGCAATAGTTCAATAAATTAATGAATTAATAAATCAATTATTTCATTCTATAAATACAAATTACTTGGAACCATTCCATAATTTCTCTAAGCATGTGGAAGATCTAGGAAAATTATAAAGATAAACTTGGTATAATCACGTAAAATGGAAAATTTCTATAATTAACACAACATCACTATGCAATGTCCAATTTATAAGCATTTGAGCCTATATGAATTGCCAAATGTATAAGAATTTATGTATTGAACAATGCTCCAAGAATCCTATAACAAAGTTTAATATTCCAATCATAGAAACATATATATATGAATTTTAGTATGGAACTCTAGGAATATTCAACAATATAATCATTTTAGTATAGATTTATTAGCTCAAACCACAATATATTAATTTCAACATGGGTCTATAGAAAGCAATACTAGAATAGATATCAATATATCCCATCAAAACCCTCAATGATTTATTATGAACATTACCATTTTTTATTTTATTGAACATTAATTTAAAGGTCATTTATCAATATACATCTCAAATAAAAAATAATCCATTAAAAATATTATTTCATACCATGGAATCACCTATAACACCATGTTGTTCAAAAAAATTATTCCATTCTGATGATTCATTGTTATTAAAGGTTTATCTCACTTAACATGTTGACATAAACCAACTAACTAGGACAATTGAACCCAATGTGATCTGATTAGAATCCCACACTAGATTATCATTATCTAATTCATCAAATTAAATAAATTCACATTGAGTTAGTGATATCATATTATTTCATATACATAACAATTAAATAGAACATATGGTTATGAATTTAACCACATACATTTATCAGGTGATCAAAAATCACATCCAACATTTTTTAAACAAGAATAATTGTTCAGAATATAGTATGAAGGGAAAAGATCAAATTAGATCAAGATTAAAACCGATAAAAAATCTGTTTAAGTGATTTACACTGCAATAATTGATTAATAAAGGGATAAAGGGAGAAATATAAAAGAAACCAATCAACAAGTACCAAAAGAAAGATCTGTATATCCAGGAATGGAGGAAGGAATCCAAAAACACAGAGAAATCATCATATGATTAAGATATAGAGTCTATATGTGTGAAAAATGAATAAAACATACACATTGTCCACATTAAGACATTAGTTCCAAGTATTAATATTCATGTAATGATTAAATGTCATGTACATATATATTTTCAAATTAGACTAAAAATGCATCACCTTGGATAAAATATTACAGTATTTTAACCTTACAAGTCATTTAAATTATTCCCTATGTGTATCCTATTTATAACTTATATTTATTTCAATACATCCTATAATTAATATTTTCATTCTTTGTAATACTTATATGGTGTGTAAACCTCTTATGGGTAGTTTTAAGACCATAATTTCACATTATTTCCCATGAAACCTCCAATTACTTCAAAAATCATTCTTAAACCTCATAATTTAATCAAAAATATTTATATGTAGACTCAAATAATTAATATAAACACAAATCCCTAATATTTAGGTTATTTTCCTAAAAAAAACCACTATATTATTAAACAAGACTCAACCAAAAAGGTTTAATGGAATGGAGACCCAAACTAAATAGGTTTAATGACATACTGAATGAGGGGAGTACCTAGAGAAAGAATGAATCTCACAACCTATGTGCTATATAACATCTTATAATTGGGGACATCAATGAATACCTATGGTGTTTCAACGAAAAAGACTATACACTATGCATTAATATCATATTCCCTCTCATACAACTCCACATGAACATGGCCATGTAGCCACTCCACATTAACTAAATGTATATTTATACACTTTAGATACTTATTACCTTGGTCCACAATCATTATCAGATTATCATCAAAGGGATCTTAAAAAAATATCTCAATGAAAACAAAATCTATCAAATTATATGGTCTAGGAAAATATCAATAATGCTAAAACTCTTGAAACATTCCACTAATATCACTATAGTGTTGTTGAAGGGATAATCTGTATGCAACAACCCAAACCTTTCCCACTATCTCAAATGGACTGATGATCCTATGTCACAGCTTTCCCTATTTCATAATATGGAATTTATGCAATTGACAAAATTCCAATAGGAAAAAATGATAACAAACCATAAACTCTAGAGTTCATCACTGATGGTCAGTATAATATTTTTGTCTACTTTTTTGTGGTTAGAAACTGACTCTTGATCAACTAAACTTGCTCAGATTTGTCCTCCATGAGTTTAGTTCCATACGAATATGAATCACCTACCTCCATCCAACAAAGATGTGAAAAAAATGACCATGAAAAAAATTAAATGAATGTTTCAATTTGGATATATTCCTAAAAGAATTTATTGTATGGAAAATTTCATTTTTCCAAATCCTTCTCCCATGAACCACAAAAATCCAAATCATAGAATTGTAAGATTTCCTCTAGAATCTAAATCATTTTCTTATATTAATGGGTTTTTAGAGGATGATATTACATATTAAAAAAGATCAATTCCCTGAACATTTTGAATACCCTACTGTAACCACAATGTGAATCATATATCTCTATCTGAAATGATACTTCTTGGGACATTGTGCAATTGAAATACATCATACATATATAGTCTAAAAAGATAATACATAGTTATGTTCTCTAAGATATTTAGAAAGATGAATACCTTTATTATTTGATCCATGTAACCCATAATATATCATTATTATAAATTTTTTAAGGTATCCCTATCAAAAGATCCATAATGTAATCATCCCACATCCATTCTGAAATTATAAGTCTTTAATAGCCTACTAGGCCTTTGATGTTTGGAATTCACCTACTAATAAAAGGAAAAAGTCAACACAATTTTCTCCACCATTTTCATCATTCCTTTCCACTAGATTTTCTATGGATATCATGATACATCTTTTTCAGTCATAGATGTAAATCCCATCATTGAGTATGAATCTCTATCATTAGCTCCTCATCAAAACTCGTTGAAACCCATACTTAGTCATGAAAACAAATAGAATTTTCAGTTCCAAGAGATCATCTTGATAGTGGATCCCCACCTTACAAAATGCCTCTCAGATCAAAGACCTTCATATTAGATAATTGATCTATGTTGAACTAGTGTAAAAGCAATGGTATTACAGATGTTGAAGTTAGATCAACTAGTTTACAATAATGTTAAACATCTTGATTTATGTCTGCAAAATGTTCCATCATCCACCACACATCACAAGAAACCCAAACATACCATTTATGTGTCCGTAAAATAGAGGCATTAAAAATTATGTTTTTCTCACATGGTGTACAATCTAATTAAATTTCAACAAACATCAGATACTAAACCCACATCTTATGTCAAAGGATCTCTTATTACTATGAAAAGATATTTTTGAGGATCTTGTACTTCATGTATATAAAAAAATATCTTTGATAAGGTAATTTATCCATCATATCATGGAATATACCACCACAACAAACTCTATATCATGATTATTATAATTTTTATAATGAGGCCTCAGATGTCTGCAACCACTATTAACAACTCTATCCTTCAATATCAAAATTTCTCTATGTCCAACTTTATATGAATCATTGAACAAGGAATATGGTTTTACAAACACATGTAATGTTAGGATAAATGTTCCTATGGGCCACACTATAAACTCTTAAAAAGTTATATCATAATAAAAAGAAATTCACCCCTTTCTAGGTCAGTTGTGACCTCAGAACTACCTAAAATTGATGTACTAGATAAACGTCCAGTAAAATCCCACTACAGGAAAAAATCACCAAATGTCAATGAAATTTGTCGGATGATCATGGGATACTAGGGCTGAAATATTCTCAAGGTATAATGAAACTCTGGCATCTAAGATGACATAGCTTAATAAGTTTAATATGTTAATCAAGAATCAAAATTTGGTTACATTAGAATAAATCCAATTCTCTCTCAATGTGCTCAAGATGATGTAATGATGTTTAGAATGATAATCCACTAACTTCAAGTAAACTAATATTTCATCAGAAAAACCAAAAAATTGAATAGAAATTGATGATAAATATGATTCATAATGTACATTAATACCACCATAGTGTTTTTCAAACCAAACTATGTCACTTTGAACTTTTACAATACATAGATTCTCCAAAAAGTAGTCTAAGGTATATCAAATGTTCCCACCCTAAAATATTGTAATCCTGCACAGAAAGAAATCTTAGAGTGGTTCATTTCACCTAGCAATTGATCAAAGATATCATCAGTGGATATAAGAGGATATTGGTTCTTTATAATCATCTCGTTCAATCTCAAATAATCTATACATAAGCACAAAGTCACATCATCCTTTATTGTGAAAAGAACTGGAGAACTCCAAGGAGATATACTAGGCTCTATGAAACCGTCATCAACATGATTATCCCAAAATAATTTTAACTCTCAGTACTATATTGGTTCTAATAAAAATCATGGGATAACAATTAGTTTTACTCCTAACACCAACTCGATCAAAAAATCAATCTCCCCCTTGGGTGGTAATCCATATAACTCATTAGGGAAGGCATAAAAAAAAAATAATAATATTAGAGGAATTATATCTTACTTCATAGATCCATTACCATGAAAAAACATGTTTTCTGATCCCTGAGATAAGATAATCAATATTGAATTAGTTCTAAATGACCATCCTAATGATCCCACTCACCCTGGTAAGAATAGTTGACTCCATAAAATGTTAGAAAAGAAACTCTCCTCAGGTAACATTTGATATAATTGAAGAATATAACTAGCCAATATATTCTAAAAATCATGTAAAAATATAACATTTACAACATAGATAGTTCCAAATAAAGGTAAGAACTAATTTTAAAAAATAAACCATTAATAGTTTGAAATTCTTTGACCACACACCCAATTGTGTGTCAATGCTGAAGACACCCTCAAAAATTTCCAAAACAAATCTCAGTACATTTTTAAATAAAATTGACAAAAACAAATGAATTTTTATTATATCAAATAAAATACAAGAATTCATAGATGATATAAGAAACATACCAATGATGAAAGAGGGTCTAAAATGAATAGTATCTAGAGTAGTTTTCATAGTGCACTGATGGCCAACCCCACTTCCATGGTGTCTGTAACAAAATTTTTGTCTCCTGATAAGTACAAGAAGACCATGACCATTTGGGATGAAGTAAAATAAAAAAAATCCAAAAAATATCCAAAGGTCTTTCCTAGAGACACCCCCTCATTGAAGTCACTTTCCCACCATGTCCTCTCAAGGTCAAGACAGAACTACCACATGACTGGAACCCTCTTCAACTATGTCAAGAAATTTGATTTATGAATCTGTAATTCTAATAGAGCTATATCTGTCAGAAGGCCCCCATTTTCTTTTCATAATGTTTCATAGCACCATAACACCTCGTTCCAATATATACCTAGATACCTCCAACACAACATCATGACTACCATGACCGTTAAACTTCTGATCTCCCAGTTTTTTAAGATCCCTAGAATCCTTAGCCCATCCACAAAATGGATCACCCATGGTACTTGAGAATCATGAGGCCCCCTTTCCCTTGTTCCAATGTAGCACAATAAAGAGAATATATTTCTTCCATGAAGGCTTATGTCTTTCACTAAGGAACAAGGCCCTCCTGGGATACATGAGGTTTCACATAGAACACAAACTTTATAAAGCAATCCCTTTACAGGTCTTGACTTCATGCCATGGTAGGGTCACCATGTATTATGAAACTCAATCCTTCATAAGGACCCTATTCTCTGAGAATCACTGTAGATTTGTGAAGGTCCTCTTAGGGAGGCCTCTTAATTTACGATACCCTACTCCTTTACCTCTACATGTTGCCTACCATCTGGTGAATCCTTTCCCATAAGGCCCTCCAGGACAGTGCATAGATATTTATTTGTACCTTCTCAGGTGTTCTCTATTGTGGTTCCCTAAACCTTTCTTTGCAGCATATGTACACTAATGGATATTTATTTTAAGCATGTATACAATAACATGGACACCACTATCGACCCCTCATTTATAACCTCACCATATATATTTTCTAATTACTTCTTTTCCCAAAGAGTTTATGAGAAACAATTATGTATGTTGACAAGGTATGGAGTGACTCCCCCATGTCCGAGAAGTAGGATGTAATACTACCTAGCACCTATTTCCAAAACGCATGACATTAAAATTTGATCTCACCTTTTGTGGTTATCCCAATATGACCCTATGAATTACCCACCTGAAATAATCTCCTCAAGATAGAATTAGAGAGGGTATGGGAATAGGGAACCTCACACTTCTCGTGTTCTTAACCCACCACCACTATCCCTTTGGGATTTTTTCCTTGTGCGCCTCAGGCATTTTCCACGAGTTAGCCCTATCTCACCCTTGATAGGATGCTATAGTTATGAATTTCATAGAATGTGATCATCTTAAAATGGAATGATATCACTCTCTTAAAGGGTGAATTCATCATCAGGAATATCAAATGTGTAATCCCCTCACAATTTCTCATCGACACATCATTCAAAAAATGAGCATCATGTCTAATGATTCTTCTTTTTCTCACACCAAGCATGGAAAACTGGTGATTATATTTTAGTATTGACAATGACTTTTATCAAACCCAATATTAGAATCCCCCTATAGTAAACCCAGTCTAAATCATCAGGCATCTCATATGTATAATCCCTAGATTGTCCAACAAGAAAACATTGTGTTCTAATCTCCATCATACCACTCTAAACTAGAGAGATTCCTTGCATAAGACCTATCTATATGATCCACTTCTATTGGACTACCTTCTCAGGTGTAAGCCTCAATTCCACTCTATCATAAACTATGTGAACATTGATTCCCAACTAAATTGGATTCATTGGAAACCACTCTGATGTTTAAGACCAACAGCCTCAAACAATTCCATCCATTACATCCAATCCTCACATCATCCATCTTGATTATACCTAGACAAACATGACCCAGTGAGATCATGCCATAAATATGGTCCACTCCGACAAGTTATCCCCATCCACCCAATTCCAACTATTAGTAAAACCCAGGTAGATCCCATACGCAATCCCCCATAAAATCCAAAAAAATCCACACCATCTAATCAAGAGGAATCCTCTTTTGAACGGTAGCTCCAAAGCATAATCCCCAAACCATTCATTTCGAAATATATGTGTTTTTTTCCCAGCCTCCAAGATGGGGTAGATAGGACACCTGCCTAAGGTACAATCCCACTCAATGGTAACCATTGCTGTCCGCCTCCTAGGGGGTACACCTCTATAATCCTCCTTCAGTGGTGTCCTAGACAACATTTTTGGAGTGAAATCATCCCATTATTGGTCACACCACCTCATGTCTGCTCGAATTGGATATTATAAACTATCCATCCAATAAAACATCTTGGTTCAATTTCCTAGGGACATGCATTATGATCCACCTCCAGGGGACATCTAGATCATCTTTTTTCCTTCTCCACAAGATGTTAAACACATAGATTACCTCATGCTAAACATTGGATGCCTAATGAAATCCTCGAAATACATTCATTGGTAATTAAGATACCCTATCATCTATAGGGGATTCCTTTGGTTTTTTTACCCAAGATCCATCCATGAGAAGTCCTCTTAAGTGGAATAATATAGGTGAATGATGTTACAATGTATATTCATGAATGAATGATTACCAACGTGATTACTCCCCTAAAAAAGGTTGCATCCCAGTCAAGAACACCTAGAATTTCTAGAAGGAAGTATCATAATTAACCAGCATCCACTAATAGATGGCACCATGAATGAATTTCATGAACCAAATCTTAATCAAGTAAGGTTTCCTATACTAATTGATGTATTAATACGAGGAATCCATTAAAGTAGAAACATACTTACTATCACCATGTTTTTATAACAGGGCATACATCACTGAAAAATTTATGAATGTATCATTCCATTGGAAAGTGGAAATGCCTGGTACAATATAGTCGTCAAAGACACAACAATATATGAGGCGACACCCCTTGATGAAATAATCAGAAAAAAATGGTGAACCTGATGTGAAACTATTATCCTCATTGTGGGGAATAGAATTTGAGACATCAGATAGAATTTGGGACATCAGTTCAATATATTATCTTGTTAACAGATCCAGTTATCCATCACTAGGTCCTGCTTTGAAAATAATGGGTCTCATGTGGAACTCACTATAACTTATGGAAGTTTAATGTTTAGAATCCAAGTCTGTGACATCATTACTAGGGATCACTTTCTCAATAAAAGGAATATTAGATGCCATTGGGGTATTGGGAATTGATTTACGGGTTCTTGTAATAATGGTTTAATCTCCCTACATTGAAAGACCAAACCTATAAGAAAACACTCATCGAGTATCTATCGACATAGGGGTTTGTAACTTGTCATTGCGACAATATCATATGACCTGGTTTCCACCACAACGTCCACTACACTATCATTTACCAAGAATCCATACCCTATCTCATTCTATGAATGTATCTATATGATAAAAATGGACACCAATTTATGACAATACGAGTAGAAGGGATTCATCCTCATAAGGGATATAGCTCACTAGGACCTAGATTCTTTTGGGCCACACCATCACCAATGTCCCAAGGGCCATACAGAGAGAGCCTTCCCCCAATGTTGACCTTGAACAACTTTGGTACCATCTCTAAAAATCCATTATTATAACCACACAACTTTTCCTTGGAGGTAGGGGATGTTTAGTTAATCCTGGTAATAAAAACCATCTGGGAGTAGCCTTTTAGGGCTCACAGAAGGCCCCATCAACCCTACCAGTATCTGGTCATCCAAGCTGAGTAACACTTGGATCATACCCTTACTTTGCGAGCCACAATCTGAATAAACTGTCACCAATGTCTGGTGAATGCTTAGGAGGATTCCCATTAGGGGGAATCATCTTCTATAACTATAGTGGCCCCATACATCACCAGTGTATTCTACTAGGTCACAACTATTACAGGGTAGACAGTCCTTAACACCCTGTGGGGATCGATCCCTCAGCCTCATCAGAGGTAGGTTGGGTTGAACATTCAACCATGAGCATTTACAGTATTTTTTAGAGGCTAGTCTATGAAAATAAGACTCAGTACATGGCCCCTCCACATATACCCACCAGTTAGAGTGGAGTAATTCCTCACTCTAACACCTAACATAGAGGTCCTACCCATGTTCCTAACATTAGAAAAAGTGTAGATCCTCCCCTATTCATTGATATTTAGTAAAGAATACCTCCATGTACTTCAGGTTACCCATATGAAGGTCCTCCCCACATCTCTGACCAGTGATTAGAAGGTCCTCCTCATGCCATTGCCAATACCAACAAAGGCCCCCCACTCTATATTCCACCCAAGTGGATTCCAACCTACTTCCTGAATGATCAATATGATGGTCATCCCCATTCCATCATCATAAGACAATATGAAGGTCCTACCCATGAAAAAAAATTAGAGTGGTGACTCAAACCACTCTAGTGGAGGTCCTCAACATGAATAAAATAACTAGTACAGTGGTCCTCCCCATACTCAAACTTCTTAACATATAGGTCTTCTCAATTTTCTTGATGAACATAAAAGAGGTCCTCCCTTCTATGATAATAGCTAGAGTGTGGGTCCTTCTATTTCTTGTGACAACTGTTATGGTGGTCCTCCCTATATCCAAAAAAATAAAATTTGAGGACTTCTCCATGAAATAATCCCACATCATGATGGTCCTTGCACCGAAAAAATTTCATTCCAAAAAAACCATCTCTGGGTAGGGGAGATTCATCTTCGTTGATGTAAACACTCACGGAAGCAATCGATCAATGTCAATCCCATTAAATTCTCATATTATAAGGCCAAATTTTACTTAATGATTGTGCATCCCCTAGTCTTCTACATCATATTCTTGGTAGGATCCTGGATGGTGAGATTCATCATCTCGAAAGGTGATGTTCACCAGATCCCCAAATCACATCATAGGTTTATGTAAGATGAGGAAAACATGGTTCCCATCCAGGGTCTCAGGGTCCAGTCATTTTTTTTCATAAATAGCCTCATTTTTTACCTCTACCTGATATCCTAGAGAATATTTCTATGAAATGATAGACCATGAGTTCCAAGGGGATCTAAGGATTACTTCTTTTATCCAAGCACATTAGGGAGTCGTTTCCAACCTATAATATAGGTATATGATGATGAGGTTTGAACCACCTATGAGAGACACCCCAATGGGCATTGATTAATTAATGCATCCAATAATATCTCCATCATCTATTCTATCAATGCAGTGGTCCACATTCATGACATTTTTAGATTCTTAGTTAGCACCAATTGGAGCTTGGGGTAGCTAAGAGCTGGGTCTTGATTCTTGGTGGGGAATCTTGGGGGACACTCTAGATTCCAACTAGCTGTCGGTTATTTTAATGCTGATTGTCATTCTCAAAATCAAAATTCTAGAGACCCTCACACATGATGAGATTTAATGCTTTTTTAAAACCATATAGGTAATGCATATCCACTCTTGTGACTATCAATTGGTCAAACCGAAGAGTATAGAACACTTTGATTACATTGTCCATCAATGATTCCTGGATGAGTTAACAATACATATAGTGGTGAAGCATCCCATGTCACCTGGTTCCCACCATGGCCTTCATCATTGAGGCGTTCAGATCATCATAGTGCTCTTTAGAAGAGTTGAATAAGAATATTTACACATGTAGATTTATGGTTGTGGATAGTATGACTCTCTCCAATTCAGTCCAATCATGTGGAATCTTGATTCACTAGATGACATCAAGGATATGATAGATATCATCATGGTGAACATGGGTGAAATCATGCTTTCCATGGATGATGATATTGACACATTATCTTATAGAGAGAGCTATTTTACTAGGGATGTGTAGTATTTGGACCCTATAGGTGATCCCACACACTAGTAGAGGGAGACCCTCAGCCTAGGGGATCCCTCTACATCATTACTTATGGGACATAATCCCAATAAGGATAAGGGAAATATTTAGGGATCATATCCTTCTTATACAACATAGGGGATAAAGAATGAAGCTGCAATCATTGCACAACGAATGAAGATTGGAAATCTGCACCAAATCATCAATGATATCAGTCTCAAGTGGCATCCAGATTATGGTGATCCTCAGTGGGACCATATTACTCCTCTACTAGGAATGTAGTATAATCCATAGGTCTTCTTCAGCTAGTTTCTCCAATTCATTCATGTTGACCTCAAGCATCAAAACTGTGTTGCAGATGGAACTTATAAAAATTGAACACATTATTCATTAATGAATAAGTCCAAACAGCATCAGGATCCTCCTCGAGATCCAGATCAATATATTTTGCAAGCCACTCTAATGGTCACATCATGAGCCCCAGAGCCTTTATACAGTTTTAATAACCCTGCCAATGCCCCAGTGGTCAGGAATCATCCTCAAGCTAACAACCCCTATTTGAAAGACATGATAGATTCTCTCACAACATTATTGAAGCCTCAAAAAAATGACATATGGTGATCCTACATGATGAAATCCATATCCACCATGGTAGTATGATATTGAATAATTCCCAGATTTTGGGAATCCAACCTTCACCCCCTTAAATGTGATGGGAGACCCACTTCAGTATCTTATCCAATTCATCTCCCAGTGTGGACCCATGTTGGGAACTTTAGAGCACCAAGATTCTTCCAGGCTCTGATAATTCATTTATATATGGGAAGGGTATTTGTTTTCTTGGTATGATCAGTTACCCATTGGGTCCATCAGTGGATAGGAGAACATATGAAAGTAGTTTATCATCATGTTTAGTTCCACTACATTGAAGAAATGTATTTCCAACCACTTTAAGTGCATGTATAGGCCAGACGAGAGAGTCACCAACATCATCTCCAGGTGGAAGGGCCTCACTTACTCACTTGAAATTCCACTGCCTCTAGTGTGGTTGTGAAACCTTTGAGTTAGCATGTTCAAAACATAATTGGTCACCACCCTCATCACATAAAATTTCAAATATGGATATCAAGATTTATCTAACCGAGATCAATTCCTAGAGGAAGCTTTGTAGAAATCTTAGCATGAATTCCCTTTTCCTCCTCCCTCTCCTTTAAGAAAAGATTCCAGGAAAGTGATATACAATATTGTTAAGGTAGGGGATCCAAAGCTTCTAGAGTTTTTTATAGAAAATTATCCCCATGAAATGCCTTATCGAGGAATGAATCCTCGACAACCTCCACCTCACCACCCTTAAAATCTAAAGGATCATTTTCTACATGAACCACCACCCATATGATAGAATGAGGTTCTGTATCCTCATCTTCCTCTAAATATTATTCCTAACCAAGATCATATGGTTCCCCCTTAGGAAAATAACTAAATATAATCACTCCCAACAAATAAATTTTTCCCAGTTTTTTCCACAGTTCTTTGAAGTAAGGAGTCTTGAAGCTACGTGAGTGCAAAAATCCTCAGGAGGTGGACTTCACTAATCTTCCTAACTATTAACTTTACTGAAGAATTAATGAAAATGCTATTTAGAAATTCTATCTATTCAAGGAATGGTTCCAAGATCATGTGAAAAAATGTGTGGTTAGGATGGGGAATTCTATGGCATATGTTGCAAACTTATTAGTCAAGCCATATAGTGACAGTGAAGGTTCTGATGAGTGTATGAATGTATCCTACTTTGGGACCCATAAGTAAAATTTCTGGTTGACTCATAGGGCATTCACTAGTTCCCACAATGTCATTATTTCCCATCTAGACCATCCTGATCCTCCAAAAGATGTTATACCATCTCCCACCATAGTTTGGGAGTCCAACTATCATCCCATGATTTATAATAATAGTAGGTATATATAACGCAATGGAAATAATAATTATCTACAAGTGTCAAATCCAAATTGTAAACACAGCCACATCATGCCCCCAGATATAGGAATCACACCTACAGACCATACAATATCAAAAGAATCATCTGATGATGATCGGTAGAATGAGTTTATGAATACCTTTGAATTAGTAGATCCATACATGATACAAAATGATGAGGAGTATAAAGTGTGCCCCCTCCCAAATTTCCATAGTCGTCACCATGGAATAAATAGTTTAGGACATGCAAGAAGCAAAAAATCCCAGTCCAGTGCTTAAATCCAGGCCATTCATGTCACTAAGACCAGATATAAGGAATTTCACAGAGCCTCAGCAGGCATAATACGTCCATCCTACTCTTTCAAGATTCACCGCCACTACTGACTACAAACATTTATCAGGTAGATCCACTAATTCCATATCATGATCAGATGCATTAAACAATTCTTCAGTTATCTGACAGTAGACTAGTTATTGTTCTTGGTTATTTTTCTGATGCTTTATTGAACATTGCTAGCACATGTTGAAAAATAGCCATCCCCCCACCCGGGCCCGTCATACATCAAACCACATAGAAACCCCCCATGGAATAAAATGTTCACCTAGCATATAATTATGATTTGTTGAAGCACCACACTATCATTTACACCAATATTTCGATCCTAAAATCCTTCCATATGTTAGAATATATAAAGATGGCCCTCATAGAAGGATTATTGGGCCCCATACAGTTCAAAATAGAGATTTTGGTAGCAGAGACATTCTATGCTGTAGGATTCATGGAGGCAGAGTTCCAGGCCATCATCTCTTTCTCTATAAAATATGAGAGTTATCTTATATAGGGAAACAAATCCTACTATACCTCAGAGGTGGGTTCAATTTCGGGTAGGTCCATCGATCTCTAGTTGAAAACAATTCTAGGATCAATCACATATTTACCCGAAAAATCAAATTTTGGGACTATCCAATGTATATATGATCCCTTCTGACATAAAGCTTTAGGGTTATGATAGAACCAAATAGATTTTTTTTAGTAAAATCTATTTGAATACACAGTTGTGAAGTTACGTAGAAGAAATTTTTTTCACTGTTATCAAGTAAGAAACCACATAGAACATGTTTATGGGGACTCCCTAGCCTCGTCTTCACATAGAATTCCCCTCCTCTTATCTTCAATTATTAATGAACTACCTTAACTTGTCGAGTATGCATAATCCAAGGGGAAGCTTCTATTTTTACCTCTTGTAAATATTGTTACAAGGACGTAACCCATTACCATTTCATGGTCATTAACACTTATACTAGTGAGATTGAGAACACTTATATCCTAGTTAGTCCTTAGACAGGCTTGGATGACGAATTCTTCCTCCCAACTCACTAATTGAAAGATACACTACTAGACAAGGGGAACTACTTTTTCACCTCTGAGAGGAAAGGGAACCACATACCTAGTGTAATAGAACACTTTATAATTTCACCATACTCTTAGATGGATCAAGATCCAGTGATATTGAAACACCCTACACCTAGTATGTAACCAGAGGTTCATCCCATGGTTACTGCTATGCATCAAACCCACTTATTCCACTAAGTCCGATCGAACCATAACAATCCAACCTTTCACTAATGTTTCATTCTCAAGCATTGACCACGTGGTCAATGGCCTAATAGAATTGGGATAATAACCTTTTTCAACAATATCTAACAAACCCGAATTCTACTAAAAAACTTTCCATCATCACCCTAGTCGGAACTAGTTTTCTTTAGAATTAGTCAGCCCAGAAGAATCATCACTTCCCAATGATCCCCCTATATCATATGTTGAAGAACAATAGAAATATATTCCTCCTAGAATTTAATACAATTTTTCCTCTACCATCAATGAGCTAGTCAAGGTGAAAATTGGCACCGAGGTAGATCGGAGGCTAATGCTGGTTAGTATATTGATGCCCATAAGAAATTACTAGAGAATGTGGATTACATGAGGCATCACTATGATTTTTTTCCTAGACCTAAGACAATATACCATGTCCTGATCTTTAGGTTTACATACACCATGATATACTCCTCGTAAGACATCACATGTTCAATAAACCTCCTTGATAGATGAGTATGGAAACCCGGGAATAATATAATTGGATATTACATCATTTGAGATGAATATTTAGTACAACAAAAAATAAATTCATGAGGACCATAATAATTCAGTGACTTTTTGGAATATGGAAGAACTATATTTTATCTTGGTGAAGGATCATCAACAACTTCCATAAATATTTTCACCTTTTTTACTTCTACATTAAAACTTTCTTCATAACCTAGGAAAAGGAAACACATGAAAGGGGGTTCATGGGTGCTTGGTAACTGTATATAACAAAAAATTATGTGAATAACATTAAAAATGTGTGTGGAAAAAGAGTATAACATTTAATGATCATAAAATTCATATTAGAGATCATAATTTAGAGTTATTTCCCATAAGAAGTGAATCATAAGGAATAAATGATCATATTCCATGAATGCATAAAATAGGAATAAAAAATAATGTTAAGGTAGAAACATAATAATATAATACTATGGACATGTATAAGTAGAAACAGGTTCACTCATTAGGATAAGGACATGAGATCAAGCCCTAAAAAACATTGGGATGTGCAATGTCCATGCATAACATTATGAACATGTAATTAGGCTTACCTGTAGTAGTCAATGAATCACTACCAATTATTACATGGTATTATGGGTTCACTCCCCATACTATCTTTTTAGTCATGGTTCACTCCCATAGCCATCTTAGTATCACAACTCCACTCCTCATACCATCTTGTTAGTCATGGATCACTTCCATATACATCTTAGTAGCATTATTTCACTCTGGATACCATCTTGGTAGTCATGGTTCACTCCCATGGCCATATTTTTAGCATGAGTTCACTCCTCACACAATCATGGTAACCATATTTCACTCCCATGTCCATCTTAGTATTGAAGGTTCACTCCCAATACTATCATAGTTTATCTCAAGGGATATTAATCATTACCTTAGGCATTAGAGGGAGATATTGGTCCGACCCTTCTCATAATAAAATCATACATACATGTGACACAAAATCATAAGCAATCATATCTTAAACCATGAAAAAATGGTAATAATAATCCTGTAAAAATATCATAACCTATGGGAAAAGATACATGTTTCATAAACATATCATCAAAAGCATAACCCATATAAGAGAATCAGATTTCATAAACATATAACCTGTAAAAGAAAAACATGTTTCATAAAGAACATGACATTACGTGTAACCCAATTATTGAATTAATATAAATGGAACCATTATTTAATTTTCTAAAAGGGAATGAGTAACATTATTGGATTTTATCATATATGTAATTTTTTTTTGAAATATCTTCTAAAATGTTTCTGAAGGAAAACATGACTTCTTATTTGAAAAATAAATTTTAATACATTAAACCCTTTAAAAATCATCTTCTTGTTAAAACATTTGAATTATATAAATAATACAAGACAATATTTGAAAATAATTTTCCTTAAAAAAATAAAATAATCTTCAAAACAATTATAAAACATTTTTCTCTGAAAACACTTTGAAAACATATAAAGAAATATTGAAAACGTTTTAAAAATATTTTCTTTGAAAATTATTTGAAAACATATAAATAGTTCTATAAATATTTTTGAAAACTATTTTCCATGAAAATAACCTGAAAAATATTAAATAATTAATGAAATCATTTTGGAACACATTTTCTCTGAAAACATATAAAAGAAGTTTGAAAAATATTTGAACCAATTTCATTGAAAACATATAAAAGAAGTTTGAAAAAGTTTTGAAACCCATTTTCACGGAATATAATTCTTTAATTTTCTTTAAAAAATAATTATTAAACATGAAATGAAAAATTCATAGGATTTATGGTGGATAAATCTTAACATGTCATATGAGGAAAAAATATTATTTATTTTTTCACATTAAAAAGGATATAAAAAATGCCTCATTCGGAAAGACAAAATATGAATCCCCTAAAAACATTGATAAAAGGAAAAAGGCTTAAAAGATAAATTTCATGATAAATGGAGATTAATATTATATATTTTTAAATCCTTTTTAGAAAATATAATATTGAAGGAAGATAGATTTCATACCAAAGAGAGGGTAAAGTCAGGTCTTCTTAAGAACACATTCCCAATTATCTTTTGTAACAAAGAGTAAAAAAATGGATCCAATACATGATTATATAATTAATAACCATATTATAAAAATTGTCATGAATTTTGTGTGATATTGAACATAATAATTCATCAATGGAATCATATATGTAAAAAATCTAGAAAAGCGATGAGAATATCTCAATAAACTCACACAACATGGTAACATGGGGTCATACACTTCATGTAAGAAAAGAAAATTAAATTATTCTTAAAATATCATGGAAATAAGAATATTCAAGATAGAACATTTAAAATTTAATTATATATACCTCAAAATGTATTTTAGTTTCATAACAAAACATGAGTCTCATAGATGGAAAATTGAGGTACAAACATTTTTAGTGATTTTTAATCTTTTCATACTTAGTCCCCGTGAATGAAATATCACAAAAAAGATATGTTAATAACCATAATTTTAGGGATATGAAAAATATAATTCAATAATGTTATGTTCTTACACCACACATAAGGAAAGAGTGGTGAACATAGAATGTATCTCATGGGAATAAAAAGTGAGATGAAATCCCCTTACATAGTGTCTAGACACTCATCATAGTTAATCAAACCACCTATATAATAAATATATATTTATTATAAATATTTTAAATAACCATATTATTATATCAAATACAATATATTTTTTGATTATGACCTTATATTTCTCTCTTGTTAACTATCTTATGTTAACGTTTCACTTCAGGTAATATTAATTTTTTTTCCTATATTTATTTATTTGTTATATTGTTGGTCCTTATATTTATATCAGGATTATAGAATATAAAACATGATATTAATATAATGTATATATATTATATATTTATTATAATAATTTATATAATATATAACTATGAAACTGAATACACCATTCATGGAGACGGTAGGTCATACGTACGCATGATTGCTATTTCCATTTAATTATCTTATTGAGAGAAAGAAAGTAGAATATAAATATTTATATATATATATAAATAACATTATTAAAAATTATTTTTATTTCATATATATCATATATATTCACTAAACCTACCCTTAATACAATCCATCTAGTTTATGAATGAATCACATCTCTTTGAGGGTACGATAGTCCACACTTGCTCGAAAAAAATTATTGTATTTATATAAAATGGAATGCATAATAAAATGATATAAGTAAAACAAAAAAAACCATAAATACATTATAAATATAATATATATCTAATATAAAAAAATTTATATCATAATTACCACCATTATTGGTGTAAATGGAAAAAATGAACAATCATCATTCATTGTGGCAGTAGTTCGCCATACATAGAAATAGTATGTTTGTTACTCATTAGATAGAGGATTCTATAAGTGTAGGTAAAAAGATTTAAATAAAAAATTACTAGTATATTGAGGATAATGTGTTTTTACCTAATAATAGATTAAATTTGGTTGGATGGGTAGGAGAAGAAAAATAAATGAAAGGACTTGAGATAAGACATTACATCTTAAACGGGAAACTCCATTTGATTTGTGCCAAAAGGCTTACTTGGATTGCATTTTTCCCTATAGAAAGACTATAAGTGGAATATATGGATTTTGAGAAGTGTATTGGGATGTTATTGGTCTATGGTATGGGTTTTTAGAGGTTTGAGTAAGAGGCAGTGTTGTACGGATTTTACAGAGAAATAAAATGACTAAATTCGAATGTTTAGAAACATATTATCTGTATATATGTTATTACCAATAAAGTCATAAAACCCAAATAAAACTCATTAATTTAAGGTTTATGGACTAAATATAGACATCTACTGGGTTTTTGATAGGTGAATATTTCATTTGGGCCCTTAATTTTATGATTTATTCCCTAATTAAGCTTATTTTGACCATAAACATTGTAATTAATTTTAATCATTTTTACTAGTAAATTTTATAGAAGATAAATAAAGTGTAATTAGAATGTAAATATTACATTGAATAAAATTTTTTATGTCATATTTTTTAAATTCAATTCTCCGATGAAGGAATGTTTAGACCGATGAAAATCCCACAGATGGGACGAAATAAAGTGTTTTTAAGGTAGAAAACTGTTGAAATGTTTGTTACATTTTTATATTAAATTTCAATGTGAAATTGATTATTATGAACTAAATTTTGTTAATTATTTCTATTTTATCTATTTTTAATTTGTAAATAATTCAAAATATAATTTATCATTACTAATTAATTAATTAAAAAGGTAGTTTTTAACTAAAATGCGGTAGTTTTCACTATTCATCAAAAAATGATGTTCCTTAAAAAAACCACAAAAAAATGTAACCTTGGAAAATTATGAAATTATGTATTAAAAAATTATTCTTATTTTAAAATTTTCAGTTTATATATTTTTTAAAAATTAATTTTATTATCTTTCTAGAACAACATTATAAGTGTTTCATTTTAGAAATTAGTTTTTTAAAACACAAAAGGACATTACCAATAATAATAGCTTTCTTTATCAATATGTTTTATTTATATAATACTATTATAAAAATATTTGAAAATTAGTTATTTCTATTCATAATATTATCTTTTAATGGATAGGTTATAACTTACTCTTTTAAATAATTATAACAATAAAATGAGGTTTTATAGAAACTCATTTTTTCTTGTAACATATGCCAAGTCGATATACTATATGAAAATAATGTTTTAATATTTAATTTTAAAATATAAATTAATATTTAATTTATTAGGGTAAAATAGATTTGCGTCTTTAAAAATATTTTCTTTTAAATTCAACCGGTTATCATTTTAATTTATAATTAATTGTTAACAAGTGAATTCATATTATACTATGTTAACCATGTATTTTATTACATAAGTTAATAATATTCATAACCACTAATTTAATTTCAATGTTTTATATTATTATATTAAATAATAGTATTTTAATAATATATTATTTTTTTGTAATCCTAGGTCATGTGTGTTACATAAGTCATCATGGAAAGTCAATGATGCTTATAATACAAGATAACCTCTGTGTTTGGTGCAGATCTAGCCAATATTTATGTAGTGTGTAGTGATCAACTAACATGGTATTCCATATAACTAAATTAAAATAAATAGTTTTTTAAAATAAAATATTATCTCATTACTGTTTTAGTAAATGAAAATTATCAAAAAGGATAAATTAATTTGAAAAAAATAAGTCACAAAATTCTCATGGAGTTACATTCTACCCCCTTAAAATGAATTTCTCCCTTGAAATTCATCTCGTTTACAAAAGTTTAAATATTTAAAAGTTTCCTTCATAGGAACCCATATCCTAAAAATGAATACCAAAACATCCCTTAAAATAATATTTTTGAACCATAACAGTTAAAAAAGTAACTTATAACTAGGCTTGACCACAGGAAAACATAGTTTGGGAGTGAATTTTAGAAATGGATGGAAAGAAACAATATTTTGGGAGTGATTGAGGCCATAAATAAAAAATTAGTGAATGATAAATTAAAGTTGGAGGATCTAAAATTCATAAATTTGTGATGATTTCAAAAGACGTGACCTCATGAAAATTTAATGTTTTAGGGAAACATTTTTTTATCACATTCAGAATGTTTTGTAATTCATATTTATTTCTATAAACAAAATTTCAATCTTTGTTTTTTATTTGATAATTTTCTAATACAACAATCACCTCAAATAATGAATGCCTATATAGTAAAATTGATATATAATGTAATAAAATACTCTTTTAACAAATATTAAGGCAAAAACAAGAATGGAAAGTATAACTATTTGTCTCTTAAAATGATATACATTAATATATAAAAATAATACGTAACTCTAATGATTCATCATTAATATTTTTTCATAAAATAATAATTATACATCAAATATGACATCACATAGACTAATTCTATGTGTGAAACCCTTATCATCCTTTGGTCATGGGTTCGAGAACCACTACTATTCTGGGTATGATTGGATGTCACCCGACATAAATGTTGTCCCTTTCTAAAACCATACTACTATAATTTAGAAAATAAATATGATGGAAATCCTTAAAATATGTTTAACCACTAAATAAAATTTTATCAAATATTTTTCATACAAAATCAATATATAATTTTCTCCACAAAATTTTAACTTAAATTGTTCATGAATGGTTAACCATATACCCTTTTTGAAATATAAAAATCTAAGACTATTGAATGAAATTAATGAAATAATATTAACCATAATCCCATATATATCTTAATGTAAATATTTTTTGTCACATTCTAAACATGTGAAGACCCATATCGTATATTCCCCTAAAACATGGAAATAACCTTATTTACCACAAATCCTTTTGGAAAACATTAATTACTCCTTATTCCAAAATATATTGGATATATTAATTATGTCAAAAAAATTTGTAAACATCATCAATGATATTATATCCTACCAATTCACAATTCCTTACTTAGATTCATTATAATAATTACGATCCAATTTAAATAGTCATAAAAAAATTATATTAACATAATAAACATATTAATGATTACCTTTATTTATTCCAAACATCTCCTTTCCATTAAATCATTATAGTACTTCATCAAAAATATTCAATATAAACATGTAAATATTGAGAAAAAACATATATGTAATAACAGTAATATTTTTCCCCATACATATAAGTTGATTTTTTAATCCAACTATATTTAAACATTGATTATTATACTTCATCCTTATTCCATTAACAAGGCTACTTCATCCTATTATACAATACCTCTTTCATATTACATTTAATTTGCAGTATCTTCATCATCAATAATGTAACCATTACACAATCCACCTTGCTGATCCTCTTCATGATCTTTCTTCTTGGGACATTGACTTCAATAATGACCATTTATTCCACATTTAAAATGCATAACCTTCAATGTTGTATTAAGGAGGACAATATTCACATCCATTATTTTAACCAACTACTTCATTTTTACCTTGTAGTCAGTTGATTGTTGTTCTTATTTTCCACATTCAATAAATCTTCATGTTTCTCTAAGAAAATCATTAGGTTATTTTTTCCATATTATTGACGCAATGGAAACCATATCTTCACTACTACATGGTCTACATTACTTGAACTCTCTAAGAATGTCTTCTTTTTCTTCCATGGTGTGTCCAAGAGTTAGTTAAGGTGCAATCTGTTAATCATGTTCCTTGAAAACTGATTTGGATTGTTCACAACATCTATCATTCTAGTGATCATACTACATGACTTCTAGTCAAACAAATTTCTATCACGTTAAACATTAATCTAGTTCTTTTTTATTCCCTCCATTGACTAGAACTAGAAGAATATTTTGAGAATTACATACCATATAAGTAAACAACTTAGTCATTAAAATATTTACTTATAGGATATAAAAATCATGACCCCATCCTTAATCTATGACACCCTAGGTTCATCCTAGGTTTCTAATAGCCAAATAATATCTAAATACATCATGATGGTTTGTGAATAGTTTGTGAATTTCCAAATAATATCAATCAGGAGTGTCAAACCAGGTGTGAAATAAGGCCTATTGTCATCTACCATATTACCTCGAGCCAGGCCTGGAACATCTTGTCAGCGTTGTTACCATTAGGTACAAATTTCCCAAATCCACATCCACTTTCAGTATCCATACAAAGATATATTTCATGAAAAAAAATCACTCTACCCTTTACCAATGTTTGATTCAAGTTTTATAAATTTTGAATCATCCTTATACTTATCCTTAGTAATATTCCAAGACATAACCTTAGAAATATACATAGGGATCTCATTAAAGTTTTATTATCATAGTTTCCAATTTTTGACTATAAATTCCATTTGATAAAAACTATATAAACCAAGACATAACATACATGGATATTTCATTATTTCAAATCAATATGTGGTTCTTTGAAAAAATAAATTCCCAGGGACTATAATAGTTTAATATATTTTGAAACATGGATAAAAAATCTTCTATCATGGGGAAAGATCTTCAACATCATCCCTAATGATATACACCTTTAGAAATTCTACATAAAATCATTTTCATAACCTAGGTAAAGGAATCATTACAATGTGGGCATATATGTTGCTATGTAAGGGTAAATAAGTAAAATGTGTAAACATAACATGAAAAAAATGGTATAGAAAATTTGAATGACATATGAAGATCATAACCTTCATATCATAACTCATAATATAGTCTGGGAGTTCATAAAAAATAAATCAAAAGTAAATAATGAACATAATCCATAAAATCATAAAAAAAGTAATAAAACCTGGAACTATGTTAGACATATAGGTTTATAATATTGTTAGCATGTATAAATAGAAACATGATCACTCATTTGGTTAAGAGAATAAGATCCGGACCTTGCATAAACTTATGTACATTCAACTAGTTCTATACATAACATGGTGAACATGTAATAAGGTTCACACATACTAGTCATGGAATCACTTCAAAGTCCATCATGGTAATATGGTTTCACCCCCCACACTATATTGGTAGTCATGGTTCACTCCCATGGACTTATTAATAGTATGAGTTCAATCCTAATACCATATTAGTTGTCATGGTTCACTCCAATGACTTTTTTTGAAGAATGAGTTCACTCATCATACCTTCTTGTTAGTCATGGTTTACTCCCATGTCTATATTAGTTTCTTTATTTCCCGCCTCAGACCATATTGGTAGTCAAGGTTCACTCATATATCCATCTTAGTTGTAAAGGTTCACTCCCAATATCATCTTAGTCTATCTCAAGAGATATAAATCTTTATCCAATGCATTGGAGGGAGATATAGGTCCCACCCGTCTCATAATGAAATCATACATATATGTGGAAAAAAAATCAGAAATAATAGTTTCATAACCCATGAATCAAAATGGGTATCTAAAACTTGTAAACATATCATAACTTATTGAGAATGATACATGTTTTATAAATATTTCCTCAATATAATAACTTGTGAAAGAGAAATATATTTAAAAATTATATAACCTATGAAATAGAAATAGGTTTCTAAAATAAAATTACATTATGTGTAATTCATTCATAGAAAATATGAATAGAATATTTTGATCATTTCTTAAAATGTAATGAGTAACATCAAAATATATTATCTTAGATGGAAAATAATTTTGTAATATAATATAGAATGATTCTTCTATTAAATATCATTAATTCTTTTCGAATGTATGTTTAATACGTAAAACCCTTTGATAAAAATTTTCATATAAAAAATCATTAAAAAATATTTAGAAGATTTTATATAATTTGAAAATATTTTTCCTTGAAAACTTAGAAAACAACATTCCAAACATTAAAAAAATTCCTTCCAAAAAAACAATGAAAATATAATATGAAAGAAAAAAAATATTTTGAAATTCATTTCACAGAAAATATATTGAATAATTATAAATACTTCTTAAATATGTTTTGAATGCTATTTTAATTGAAAATATATTCCAAATTTAAAAATGAAACATGAAAACCATTTGAAAACCATTTTCCATGAAAACATATACCAGAAGTTTCTAAATGTTTTGGATAAAAATTTCATTGAAAATATCATTTCAATAATTTTTTTAAATAACCATTAATCCTTAAAATATAGATTCAAATTATTTTTGATAGAAAAATGCATACATGTCCTATGAGTTTCAAAGAACATTCCTTTTGTATGGTATAAAGGATAGAAAATTTCCATATTCTGAAAGAGAAAAGAATATTATTTTGAAAACATTGGTAAATGAAAACAATGGTTAACAATTATTTTAATGATAATAGAATATTAGTATTATATTTTTGGAAACCCTATTGAGGAATCCTGGTTTAAAGGAACATAGATTACTAATCAATGAGAGGGTAAAGTCAAAGTTTTCTAAATACACTTTCTTTAATATATTTTTAACCAAATAATATAAAATGTTAATAATACATGAATATAGAATTAATATCCATATAAGAATAAAATTCATGAATTACTTAAGATATGTAATATATTAATTTATCAAATGAATTATAAAAGTAAAAAATCATGAAAAGTGATGAGATTATCTCAATAAACACTTATAACATGGTAAATTGGGATAATACTCACCATTTAAGAAAATTAAATTAAATTAAGCATAAAATATCATTTAAATAAGTATATTAATGATATAAACTAAACAATTTAAGTATATACACCGAAAAAGAGATCTTAGGTGCATAATAAAACAAGAGTCTCAAAGAAGGAAAATCGAGGCAAAACATTTTACCAATTTTATTACTTTTGAAACATAAACCCCATGAATGATTTTTCAGAAAAAGGATTTGTTAATACTCATAATTTCATGTATTATATACATATAATAAAATCATGGGTAGTAGATAAAAAAAATTAATGAGAGGAAAACATATCATATATCTCATGCGAATAAAAAAGTGAGATTAAATCCCCTTACCTCGTGTCTTGACACTTGTCGTACTCATTCAATAAAACTGTATAATAAATATATATTTATTATAAATATTTTAAATAACCATATTCATATATCTAAATCCATATATGGTTTTATTATGACATAATATTACTTTTTTGTTAACCATCCGTTGTTAAGGTTTCAATTAGGATAATATTCACTTTGTTTTTCATACATGTCTTAATTTGTTATATTGTCGGTCCTTATACATATATCATGATTACAGAATTTAATAAATGATATAAATATCATTTATATATATTATATTTGTATTATACTAGTCGATATAACCAATATATAAGAAACATAATACACCGTTCATGGAGACAGTAGGTCGTATGTATGGATTAATGCTATTTCAGTTTAATTCACATGTTCAGAGAAATAATGTAAAAGGTAAATATGAATATATATTTATATCACCCTTAAATTATATTTTTGGTATTATATGTATAATATATATTCACTAAAAACATATTTAATACAATCCATTTAGTTTATTAGTGAATCATATCGATTTGAGTGGGTGTTAGTCCATATTTCCTCATCCGAAATAATTGTATTTATATATGATAGAAATAATAAAGGTAAGATCTCAAATAAAGTAACATATAAATTAGGAAATTTTTAATTTAATATATATGATATATAAACATAGTTTCCATCATAATTCCTACCATGATATGTGGTAATGGAAAAATGAACAATCATTGTTTTATGAAGGAGTAGATTGTCGAACACCGAAACAAAACATTTGATAAACATTATATGGAGGTGTATGTAATTTTATGTAAATGAATTTACATAACCACATAATAGTATATTAAGGATCCTTTTTTGTTATTTATCTATATAATAAATAGTGTTGGAGGGGGTTGAAAAGGAAAATAAAAGAAATAACATGAGGGAGGATGTTACCTCTTAATCGGGTAACACATTTGGGTTTTTATCAAAAGGCTTACTAGGATTTAATTATGCATAAGGGAATTATTATATAAAAAAGATATAGATTTTTGAAAGTTTACTGGATAGGAAATGGCTGAGATTAAGCAGTTTTATAGGTGTCAGAACGTAGGAGTGGTGGTGGCATTTTATAGGGAAACAAAATGACTCACATGGAATTTTTCAAAACATCTTAGGTGTACACATGTTATTACCTAAAAAAATTTATGACAAAAAACCTCACATTAATGGATGTTTTATGGTGGAAATATGGACATATAATGGGTGTTGGATAAGAGTATTGTTCATTTTGGCACCAAATTTTAAGGGTTTGTCCCTAATGAAGCTAAATTTGGCATTAATCTCTGTAATTTAATTTCATTAATTTTATTAATTTTTTGAGGGAAAATTTACAATTACTTATTAGAATCTCAATATTATACTGAATAAAATGGTGTGTGTTGGATTTTTTTTATTCAATTCATAGAAGCGGTAAAACTATGGTTAATTCTAATCCCACAGATGAGGAAAAATAACATGTGTTTAAAGTAGAAAAGTGTTCAAATGTTTGTTAAGGTTTTATATTTAATTTCAATGTGAATTTTACTATAATGAACTAATATTTGTTAGTAGATTTATAATTTATGTAAATTTACTTAAAAATAAATTTAAAACATAATTTATCATTAATATTTATTTAAACAAAAAGCTGTTTTTAACTAAAATGTAGTTGTTTTCACTATTCAAAAAAATTGATGTTTCTCAGAAAAATCAAAAAAATTCACCCCTGTAAAACATTTACATTAATAATTAAAATATTAATTTTATTTTATCAAATTAAATTTCTAAATGTTTTTAAACTAAATTTTATTATTTTTCACAAAAGGACATTATAAATGTGTCATTAAAGAAAACAATATTTTTAATCAAAAAAGGACATTACAAAAAAAATTCATTAATTATCAATATAATTTATTTTACCATTATAAAAATATTTGAAAATTAGTTATTACTATTCATAATACTATGTTTTTATGGTTATGTTATAAATAACTCATTGAGATAATTATAACAATAAAATGATGTTTTGTAGAATCTCAGTATTGATAAGAGCTACCTCATACTAGTTTTCATAATGCAGAATTTTTGGCATTATTTGATGCATCATGAGATACAATTTGTGTATCATCAAGATATAATGTATTTTACGAAGCACCAAATATCTATATGATAGTTAGAAAAGAAGGCTGTAATTATTTAGCAGTTCGACATCATGTTTGTTTCGTATAATGCCGTCAGGGGTCAAGCAATGGTATAATTATTGGCCATTCATTTTCCCCTAAAGAAATAATTACTAATGTTTATTTCAAATATTAATCCATCCTATCAGTGGAACATGTTTTGTCATGCTAGAAGATTCATTTTTATGGTTCATCTAGGATTTCAATTTGTAGAAGGCTCGATGACCATAGGCTCAATATTGTTGGTCTAGGAATTGTCTTCATCACCATGACGTTGGTATTCATGTCCTATTCATTCCATCAATCAAAAGGGTGCATGAAAAATCGGGATGTGTATTAGGCTCTCATAATATGTCTTGAATTTGATATTGAGATTGATGTTTCCCTCATTCATGTGAAGGGATATCACGAGTTAGTCATCATGTACATTAAGGGTGTAGAAATATTTATGAATCTAGAGCTCTTGAACTTTCTCATGCATTATCATAGCTGATGGACCAGTTCCATTCAAAGAAAATGAGGACACATGTTCACCATTCATAGAATGGTTGATTTGATTCCCTATCCATTCTAGATGCTTCTCTCAGAGATCCTGACAAGGATAATCTATTCATTAATGTTGATCATTGAAGATTCATCTCCCCCATAACTAAAGATGATGATGATAACCACCATGTGAATCATATAATTATAAGTGCTACAATATCAGGACCTATGAATTTCTATGAAGCTGAAGAAACCTCTGATTAGATGACTCCCATGATTGAGTATCTCTTGTATGAATCTCTTCCACCAGACATAGTCATGTGTAAGATGGTTTGTCGATGAGTAGCTCAGTTCACCCTCTATTGTGGACTCAACCTAGAGAAGGATTTATACGAATGTGGGATTTATAGAATTATCATCTATTTAATCTAAGTAGATGATATTACCAAGGATATGTATGAATATTATGTCAGGTCTTGTGGGGATCAAAAAGTAGGTCCAAATCTCTCCCAGAATATTTATATGATGTGATACTTCGAGCCCTCTATGGTCCATCACTATATCAAGATCACTGAGATGTTTTATTCATTTCAGATCCATGATAATTTTGTTCCTCAAACACCTGATCCACCCTATACTACAATATATTCTTGTCCCTTTTTAGTTTTGGTAATTGATTACATGGGTCTATATCCACCAGTGACATCTTGATAATGCATGTTTATTGTGAACTCTATTGATTTCTTCTCTATGGTGGTAGAAGATAACCCTTCTAATGAAGTCAAATATGGATTGGTTATTGAATTAATGAGATCAAAAATAATATATCAGTTTGGATTCCCTAATTGTATTCTAACCAAAAATGGATCCAAATTAATGGTAGCTGAGTTGAAGATGTTTTACGCTAAGTACTACATGTGGTCCAACTATACATACTGCTCCCATGCATAATAAAATGGGATGATTATGGAATTCAAAAAATTTATCTACATAATTTTTCATAGGACGGTCTTCCACAACCTAAAATGTTGTACATACATGCTCCCTGATTCTGTCTAGTCTTATTAGTTGACAACCGTCAATTCCACCCAGGTGAATCTATATTTCCTTATGTGTAAAATAGAGTTAGTCATGCCCATAAAGATCAAGTTCATAATTCTCTAAATATCTATCGATGATCAATATAAATTAGACAGTATAACTGTGGTATGTTCAGCTGAATAAGAATCCGTTGATGAAACTAGGCTCTAAGAATTGAAAAATCTATAGAGGCACCATAAAAAGATAGACTGATCATTAAAAAAGCATTCACCTATGCTCATTTCTCCATGGTGACATAGTGTTGGATTTTTAAACAACAATGATAGATGGATGGAAGCCACCAAATATGGAACCCATGTGGGAGGGTTTTTATATCATTTATAAGGTCTATCTTACAGGTGCATACACTTGGGTCACCATGGATGGTGAGTACATCACTCCCCTAACCTAGTCCAATTTCCTAAATCATTAATTGGCATGAACAAGTATCTACATCCTAGTTCTGTGATGTTAACCTACAAGAAAATCTCATTTTTAGTTGCATGACTTTAAACTAAATAATAATAATCATCCTAGTTGAATGACATTAATCTGTGTAATAGTGTTCATTCAAGTCTCATGACGATAAACTATGTGACAATTATCAACCTAAAAAAATGAAATTAAATAGAATCTTCTGTGTCTTAGCTGCATTATTTTAAACTGCACATCACTGATGTTCCCTTTTTCATGTCCTTAAAATTCATATACCCATATATGAGGAGCATTACATTAAGTCGGGCACACATTACCAAGACTTAAGACACTAAAATATCTATGGGTCTTCAATGAAGACGTGTCTTGTGAAACCTGCCTCATTACCCTAACTCAAATAATGTAGCTCCTACTACTCTACACATATCCCCGTTCTCGGATACAACCTCCCTCTATGACCAAGAATCATGACTCTAAAATTTTTGTGAGTTTTTTATGAATATGTTGCGTGATGTTGGGCCCTTTTAGTTCTTTATTCAAATTAGTTTTTTTATGATAAAACACCAAATATTTCTATTTAAAAGACTCACATCCATGTCACTCCACTATGAATCTATGCAATGAATGATATACATCCTTTCCCTATTTCATGTTTTGTTATTCCTTCCATGCTCGCAAATATTTTTGGGTTGACATATTTTCACTAATGTGTTAGTTGTACGATGATAAAGAGAAGGGAACCATGATGTTATCTTTTAAGATAACACATTCCCTGAAATCAGTCACCTAACATTCCATCATCAAGAACTACATACGTCTTGATTCACATCTTTAGGGGCTATATATGAACATCGAAACATTTTTTCGTTGGGCACAACCACTAGTTGAACCTTTTGGCCTCTTTCATGATTTTCATTTAGGAATGAATGGGGTGGTGTGGGTCTACTTTTCCTCATACATGTCATGTTTAAATTTTCCATTCCATGCATATCCATCTTCTAACACCTCCTCCAGTGTCCTTATTACATGATGTTAAATATCCTAGATCAATCTTGTTACACGAACTTAAACCGTGACATCATCTCCCATGGTATTAGTCATCCACTATGCCATTATAAATTACTATATTCTTCTTAATTCTTTTCAATAGAAGATAAATATGGATGCTTGGATTCTATTTCCTTAAAATCACAATGGACCCTCTCTGAATAATAATATAACATTTATAGATAGATCTTCTTCAAGAACTATGTATGGATTGATTATTTTTATAATGAGATATATAGTGACACTCAGATCTTCAATCTCAGCCCCACCAATTCGTTTACACTCTTTATTGGTGGTTCCAATTCATCATTACCTCATTCCATTGAATTTCACGCGATTCCAATAAATACTTGTATATTTATTACCAACCTAATGGGATACGTAGTGACACCCATCCTTTTGTCTTCATGCCCAACCGTAGATCCATAGA